>OX375837.1:7212037-8561189 GCA_947359405.1 Antitype chi
TACCAGTCGGATTTGAAAAAAACTTGAGAGGCGTCAAGGCACACCCGGATGGAACGAAGTTAAAAAAAAAAGAGAAAAAAAAAAAAAGACGAAATGAAAATATCTGGCTTTCTTTCTATAATAGAGAGAGAGAGACAGACAGAGAAACATGCGCACGCCGCACGGCTTACAATAGCTTACTATAGCAAAAAGTGTCGTGACAACTTTTCGTGAGAATTTTTTCCGTCTAGCCCCCCTTTCACAACGCGCGATAAGGAACTTCGTTCCAAAAATATTTTTGGATTTGATAGCCCAATTATTGAGCAAGGTTATAGGCTATTTAACGTAACGCTATCACCCTAAGGAACCGAACAAAACGCAATAAAGTCAGTAACAACGCTAAGCCAAAAATAAATTTCAGATCAAGTTGCAGACAGAAGCTAGATACTGAGATATCATATTTTAATCAACATACAATCTACACCCTAATTGCGTACCACACTATTATTCAGAATCTGAATCATATTGAAGGTTTGTTCGAAAAAATTGTCCGATTAGCAACGTAAACATAACCATGAATGTTGTGGAACTGTCAAAATGAAAGCGATTGCTACTGATAGTGTATTACGCAATTACCTCTCTGACAGATGAAGGGCGGATGTTTTGGGGGACTGTCTTATGTAATTTTGACGTTCAAAAAGTGCCGATTCTCAGCCTTTTTTGACACTGACTTACAAATCGCAAAAAAAAAACAAAAGAAAATTTTGAATTTCGTGGGCTACTTTAGCAGATCCACCTTAAAACGACCTTAATTCTTTTCAGATTCAAAACCACCAATAGACAAACGTAACTTCGACTTACATAACCCGAACATCAAACCACAGACCACTCGCTCAGTCGTTAGAGGTTGGTTACAAGACTGCTGGGTGCGTCCCCCTGCAGGCATCATGGTGCCTCTAAGGGCGGCAGCCTTGGCGAGGGCATTAGCAGTATGGAGCGATCTGGCTGTACCGTCGTTGAATCTCACCCATGTACTGGTAATGGGATATGATTCTAATGGTAAGTGATGAACATTAAAACGGACGAAAATATTATCAAAATAAAAACTCAACATTTCAGAAGTCGATGGCAAAAAAACGAAAATAAAAAACACCGACTTCCGAAATTAAAGTAATTTTTAATTTTGTAGTGTTTTTTTTTTTGGAAATAGGTTTTTTTTTTTGTTACATTTAAACAAATAGACGATCGCTATTCGTCTAACAGCTGTTCGCTGTCAGGGGCAAGGCAGAGATGTGTCATGTCCGATACGACAGCCTGTGGAGTGCTTGTGAACAGCTATGCTGGACACATTCTTACCAATCGTTTAATCTATGCGATGGAATGCAAAAAATTATATAGTCCATTCATATCTGGACTCTAATCATCATCTTGCATTGTCATATCTTTATGCCTTCGCTTAACGACACAAATCAAGTGCCTTGGTCAAGGTTATTATAATCAATCCTTTGCATATACAACCACTCGAGAGTTTGAAAACACAGAAAACTTTACTCAAGCCTGGAAAATACCCAACGAACGTATGTTTTTATAACCTCCACATAAGTGTCAATTAGTTGAGTAAATAAACATTATTGATGTCCAATATATGTGTGTAAGGATCTAATTAGAATGATAGAGTGATATTTAAAAATAAAAACAACATAATTTTGTTAAGTGAATTCAGAAAACACCGGATTTGATTTGACGAGTGGAAATCTCGTATTCATCTTAATAAAAAAGGTTTATTTAAAAAAAAAAAAATATCTTAAAAAAAACACTATAACGAAATTTAAAATTAAATTTAAATTTCGAAACGGTGTTATTGGTTTTGTATTTGCCAGCGACTCCCAAAATTATAGTTATTTCCACTTTTTATTGTTATTTTTTTTTGGAAGTCGTTTTTATTTTTGCTATTATATTTTTTTTCTAATTATATTGCAAAAAAAAGTAAGATAATTTGAATTCGTAGGCTATCTTATTACATCCCCCAAAAGATGTCGTTCTAAGTCAAATTTATAAGAGACAAAATAAACATGCATCAAAGAAAACATCGTGTGGAAACGCATGTAATAGAACCAAAAATTCGAAGACATGTGACATCTACCAACCCGCACTGGGCTCGCGTGGTGGATTACGGCCCACTCCCTCTCACAGAGAGGAGGCCTGTGTCCCATCAGTGGGAACATATTATAAATGTGAAAGTTTGTATGTTTGGATATTTAGATGTTTGGTTGTTTGTTACTCAATCACGCAAAAATGGCTGAACGGATTTGGATGAAATTTGGCATGCAGGTAGTTTGTAACCTGGATTAACACATAGGATACTTTTTATCCCGGTAGTACGCTCCCGTGGGATGATTGCCGACCTCCGTGCGAGCGAAGCCGCTTGCAAAAGCCAGTCACCATATAACTTAAACCTGACTTTGTACTATGACCCACTTACCAACAAAGTGACGCGACTCTGACATCGAACCCGGAACTCTCAACGCAATAACGACAGGACATAAAGTGTCCTTCACACGTAGAATAACAAAGGTTTATAGTTTTTGTAGTATTTCTTAGTGTTTTAATTATAGCTTACTGACAAATATATTTTATGGTGTACAGACAAACGCACGTATGTCACTATGTCATACTTGCACAAAAGTAGTACTTACTAAGTTTTATTTAATTAATAGAACAGAAAAACTTCGTTAATCTAATTAAATTTCATTAATAATTAATAGTTAAAAAAAAACGCTTTAAACACAAACTAAAAAAGTAGAAAATAATTGATTTATATTAGAAAGCGTGGGGTGCTTTTTAAGGTATTTTTATAATCAATTAATATCAAGCACGCTTTTTAATAGAATTAAATTATTTTCTACTTTTTTAGTTTGGTTTTGAAAGCGTGTTTTTTAGTTTTTTTAAACTATTATTTATTTTCAATTTTTTCGTTCTGGTAACTACAAAAGCGTGATTATTATTATTTTATCAATTTTTTTTCTTTGAAATTACTGAATTGTCATCGAGCCTCGATAAGTCTACAAAGTTTAAATGAAATCTGACCGTTTGAAGTGGCTCAAAATCAAGTCCAAAAAAGGAGTCGGTTACAAACAAACATACAGGTGAAGCTAATAAAAGCGTGTTAATAATAAAAAAAAGATCTCACTGAACTTCAACTGCATCCGACGACCCTGGTTACTTATCTCTTTTGGTGACTGTACTTAATTAGGTATAAATACTGCTTCCATAGTCAATCAATCAAACCCGACCGACCCTTGCTCGTTGAAGCGCCAGCCCGCGCCGCAGCTGAGCCAGTAGCTTTAAATTCCCAGATCAATAATAATGCCAATATTTTGATCCAGCCTGTCCCCAATGATAGCTGTCCTCCTATCAGTGACGCCTTGAGCCGAGGCCCGTACCCCACAGGGGGTGCCCTCAGCGTGCAGTCGCTTAGTTTGTAAGCCCTGGCTGGAGGCGTTAAGATTAACTTCTTAATGGCAGCCCCAGGAAAGCCCGGTTGAGCAGTCACGGCCTCTCAAGGCCAACTGCGAGATGCCCAACAAAAAAAAAAAACAATCAATCAAACTGCCTAGCATATTCCCAACTATGTTGTGGCCGGCTTCAAGTCTAACCGGATGCAGCTGAAAACCACTATTTTACATGAAGCGACTGGGTAACACGATACCGTGAGACTGGTTATCAACTCGGCGCGCAAAACTGAAACCATGAAATCGGCATATGGTTCTAGACTCTGTTGCACCGAAATTTTTCGTAAAATCTCAAAAAAAAACTGTTCTATCCTACAATTAGGTGCAATACGTGCGCGGTCAAAATGTTCCGTACATTTTTTTTTATATAACCGACGGAAAAATTCAACTCAGGTGATTCCAGAATCCTCTACTGAATCCATGGTATCAGGATGCGCATCGTTGTCCCCCCCTGTCGACCTGTATAGGGCATGGGTTTAACGTTTCTTGCCTACATACCAATCTCTTTTGTCGACTATAAACGATGCAAGTGATTTGAAATAACGCAAATAATAAAGAGTTTTTTAGAACTTAACATTTTAACAATTATTTAAGTAATTTAATCTGACTTACCTAACTTAACAGAAGCAACAGCCAGAAAATAACATCAGAACTTACCTGTAACAAAAATAAAAAGAAACATTAATAATAAAATAACAGTGAATTAACATAAATACATTATAAATTACATTAATTCATGCACAAAACATATTTTTTTTTTCTAAAAGTTTAAACCATTGTGAGTAATAAGAAAAAATACTGAGATCATGCAATTTTAATTTTAGGTACAGACGCCAGCATATCAACCTACCCCAAACTGTCAAATTTTCCCAATTGAATATGAACCTTAAACATATTTAATAAAGATGAAAATCTATAAAAAAATAGACAGATTTTTTTTTTTTTTTTTGGGTTGGGAATCATTAAGTAACTTCTCCCGCTCTGGGTGGAGCAGGAGGGCGTGTCAGACTTTTACTGACTAAAACCCACCCGTGTTCCCTCAGTTGCCTGTGTGCCAGGGGCCGCGGTATCTCTTTCGAATAACCCGGACCCCTGCGACTGACAGATTGGGGTAGCTTGATATGCTATGCTGGCGTCTGTACAATCTTATAAACTCTTGTTTTTTTAATTTATTTAACACAAAAAATATTTGCAAAACATACATATTATTCAATATTCACACAATTTAAAGGGGAAGCGCCAAGTGAGCCCGAAAATATTCAAATTTTATTAAGTTTTTTTAAGCAATTCATTTTTTTTTTGTAATTACGCGAGCTAGCTTACTTTTCATCCCAGAAAAAAATATAATTCTACACGTGATAGAATCAATTAGCTGATGAAAATGTATGGAAAAACATGCAGTTTTAAGTATAGTTAATATAGTATAGTTTTAGGTATAATCAGAAGTTGTAAACAAGTAATAAATAACTAAATTAATCCGTTTAATAAACTTGCGTATTTATGAAAACAATGACATAATTAGTGAACACACATTCAAGCATGCAAGTCGATTCTTCTTTCCTATAAATAAAAACACCAAAAAAAGGAAAGTGCATCTACGCGGTCAAAATTCTATGTAATAAACGTTATATGAAAAGTTTTATATGAAATGGTATGCTGAATTCATGGTTAAAGTTTTGGCACTGAATAAAAACTTTTCCTGTATAGAACAGCTGTTTTTTTTTTTTGTATAACCGACGAAAAATTTCTGCGCTGGTGGTCTAGAATGATATGCTGAATTCATGGTTCCAGTTTGCGCACTGGATAAAATGTTATCCTGTATACACATTAGCTTCTAACGTCGATTTTGTCATCGTGAAATTTCTTGCTATCCCAACCCACTCCGTCGTATCACATCGCATCGCCTGTTCGGGCTCTTACTTCATTTTCCCTTAGCGTTTCTTCCTAACATTTTTTTAAATGTTGCTCGGCTCCTAAATGTGCTATCGTGATGTTAAATACTCTATAGCACTACACAAGAATTGGGCTGTCGAATGGAAAAATAATTTATCAAATCGGACTGGTAGTTCCAGAGATAAGCGTGTTCAAACAAAGAAACAAACTCTAAAGCTTTATTATTGATTGATGACGACGATCCAGGGGTGCGGGTTGTTCGAAAAAGATACCGCGGCCCCTGGCACACAGGCAACTGAGGGAACACGGGTGGGTTTTAGACAGTATAAGTCTGACACGCTCCCCTGCTCCACCCAGAGCGGGAGAAGTTATTTGATGATTTCCTACTCAAAAAAAAAGAAAAAACCAGGAATTGGGCTGTCAAATAGAAAAATAATTTTTCAAATGCGACTGGTAGTTCCAGAGATTAGCGTGATCAAACAAACGAAACTCTTAAGGTGAACCTAGTCCACATTTTTTGTATACAAACTTCGGGAGTGTTTTACTCCACTGTCTGACATGGCACATCCAAAGTAAAATATGATATCGTTTTGTCTCATTATTAATATTGTCGGTACGGAAACAGAATACTATAACAAAAAGCCATTAAAAAGTTAGGAGCCAACAAAGATGAGTTTTTCTTGCTAATTTTACTTAACTTTGGGCGTGTTTAAGTAATAAAAGAACTGTAAAATCTCCAAAACAAAGTCGGTACCGACAAAATTAAATTATCGAAAAGTTCAATAAACTTTATTGGTCATTGATTTATGCATTGGCTTTTTCATAAAACCCGATCTTCCAAAGGACATTTCTTAATCGCGATTTTTTTACTATAGATGATCCTGCATCTCACCCAATAACGTTGTGCGTGTAGACTAGCGTCTAACTGCTCATCACTGATACTATCTCTGTCAGACACGGAGCCTGGTGAGACAGCGTGATTTTTAGCCAGACCCACCAGTGAGTTCGAGCCCGCGACTAGGTTCCCCTTGAGCTTTATTACTGTCGATTTTTTTAGATGTTATGTACTTAACATCACGATTGTCTTCCCCGAAGGATAAGGCAGTGGTGTACCTATGAAACATCCACATTTCATCACGTAATAGGGCGAGCCAATCGCCATCAACCGGGCACAAACCCTCTCCTCCAGATCTTACTAAGAAACGCCAGCATAAAAGACAAATAATATATCAATAATAAAAAAAAAATGTCTAACGTCATAATGGAATATTAACGTATTTCTGCATTTATATGGTATTTAACTGAATACAAACAATTGGTCATGCACAATTGTCATTTAAATCATATACAGACATATTTTTACAGACAATGTGTGTTATTGCGCCTGTCATATTTCGTTAGGGCGGTTTTACACTAGCCGGCAAAGTGTGGGACGACCATAAAAAACAAGCCACTTCCAAAAAAAAAAGTGAAAAAGAACTTTAATTTCGGAAGTCGGTGTCGGAATTTTTGTTTTTTTTTGCCACCTATCTGTTTTTGGAAAAATAGAAAATAAATAATAGTTTAAAAAATAATAGTTTAAAAAACTAAAAAACACGCTTTAAAAACCAAACTAAAAAACGAGAAAATAATTTAATTCAATTAAAAAGCGTGGGGTGCTTGACATTAATTGATTATAAAAATACCCCAAAAAGCACCCCACGCTTTATAAAACGTTGTATGACCAAGACAAAAGCATTTCGCTGCGGGAAAACAACTATTAAAATTTCTCGGTGTATAATATTAAAGATGTGAAAGTTTGTATGTTTAGATATTTGGATCTTTGTTACTCAATCACGCAACAACGGCTGAACGGATTTGGATGAAATTTCATACACAGATAGATTATAACCCGGATTAAAACATAGGATAGTTTTTATCCTGGTAGTACGTTCCCGCGGGGCAAAATCTAGTAGGATATATTTTGAGTTAAGGGCCTGCGTCCCGTTTGGTAGCGTAACACGGTCACATTATGAACCGTACTGCTCATTAACGGCTTGTCTTGAATATTTGAAAAATATATGATTTTGCTATAGATTCATATAGATCATTTTGCCGAGGGTACTTTTTTTGTATGGTTAATACTTTTGCTGTAAGAAAATATTTTCCAACACGCAATATTTTGGCTTCTATTCCATACTCCTACTAAACGGCTTCATTATTTGGAAAAAAAATACACTGAAAAATAGATAGTTAGAGGTACCACAGAATCGCTAGAGCACAGTTGTAAATTAATCATCATTTGCCAAGGAATATCCCCGTTTTGAGATAAAGGATCAGAGGTGCCCTGCGCGGGCGCGGGCGGCAGTCGTACTTTAGCATTCAGACGGGAGATGAGGATACTATGGGCCTTAATACAATAAAATTTGATTGCCTCGTTGGTCCAGTAGTCGCAAGAGCGACTGCTGAGCATGAGGTCATGGATTCAATTCCCAGGTCGGGAAAAGTGGTATTGGGTTTTGATAGTATTTCTCTGTAACAGAGTGTGGATTTGAGACCGGTTGATAGCAATATGCCCGCCCGCTATTACATGAGACTTAAACATATTTGCTTAAGGCGGTGATTCCTTGAAAACGCTCAAAAAGGTGGTTTTTTAAACCAGTGTATCTCTTTAACCGTAAATAATTTTGAAAGCAACAAAATATATGATATTTTAGTCTTTTTTGCATAGTGATGGAACTCAAAACATAATTAAACATGCATCAAAAAAATCATCAAAGTTGCCTCTTAATTATCTTTAAAAGCAGTTTATCCCTTCAATAAAAATTATCATAATTATAATTAAAAATATACCATAAAATTCCAAATGCCAAACTGCATCCAGTGATGGATTATTTATTATTAAATAGTTAATATCTAATTTTATACGATTTTATTTGCATTTTTACGAAAATGCTTGCTCATTCATTATTCGAATTTATTACAACAGATTTTAACCCATATCGGATTGCAATAAGAACTATTATCGCTCATAACGACAATTTTTAAAGTTACCAGGGCCTTAAATGTAGGTGAACTATAGGTAGATTATAGATACCTACTCGTGGACAAAAAAAAAATCAAGGAAAAAAAAACAAAAATTGAATTTCTTCTAGTATTACTTTGTTTTTAGCCATGTCACCAGTATGACAGCACCCTAAGTCATTGACAGAATGTCTATATTGACAAATGAATAAAATTCTTTACAGTAAATAATTAGCTTAAAGAATCCTTCAGGCCATTTTTAAGTCTTTTGCACCCAGTGACAAGCGTCACTGAAATTATGAATACCGTTGTTGATTTTATTACGTTTGTTTTTTTTAAGATATTTATTTAAACTGACAAAAAATGCGGACAGTTATTTTGCTCTGTACGGGCGAGAATTGAATTCTCACATATTTCTACAACAACTAATAAAAAGATTATTAAAAAAAAAAAACTATTTATAAAAAACAACCGACTTCCAAAAAACACTACAAAGAGAAAAATAACTTTAATTTCGAACGTCGGTGTCTTTGGTTTTGTATTTTCGTTTTTTTGCAAAGCTTTTTTTTGGAAGTCGCTTGTATTTTTTTTTTATTTTTAAAACTGTAGTCCCCGCGTCTTGCGGCCCACGCTCTCTCACCGAGAGAAGGCCTGTGTCCCAGCTGTGGGCACATTAAAGGCCGATTGTAATAATAATCGAATAGTAATCTTGAGATACAGAATCGAACGTTAAAGGGAAAACTAAACACAGAACCAGCAGATCTTGGGAAAGGCAAGCTACCGACCTTGGACGTAAAATAATAATTATGTAATGTATCCGTCACGCCCCAGTTGGTGCCAACCCAGGCACTTGTAGCAAAAACTTGCCGATTGCTAAGTAAAAAAATAACTTGAGTAAGCGTGAGTCGATCGGTAGTGAGATAAACTATCTATACTTACTACTATATACACCGTGACATTTTAGTCTTACAACGGCAGCCCACTTCATGTATATGTATAATGATTACTAATTATTTATATAAAAAAAATGATATTTTTGAACATACGCATTAGGGATGGGCCGAAATTCGGTTCACATTCGGTTCAACCGGATTTCGGCAGCTTGAACATTCGGAACATTCGGCACAAGAAAAATAATACCTACTTGCACTATTTTGACTGAAATTTTATAGAATTAGAGTATAGCATTACTGTAAAATAAAATTATGTCTTTTACTCACCCATGGTCATTTATTTTAGTTAGGAACATTGTAAATGTAAACCTTAAATTAAATCAGTTCTTCTTATTATTTTTGAAAATCTGCCTAATTAATTAGACATACTATTACAAAAATGAAGCTTAGTATTTCTTCTAACAAACATTAGAAAACAGTTCGTAAATTGAAAAAAAAAACACGTTTTTGGTGCACAAACTAAACATTAATTTACATCAAGTATTTTATATTACAATTAAAGGGTTTTGAACTGAAGCTCGGCCGAACTTTTGATTTTAACCGAAGTTCGGATTCGGTTCGAACCACATTCGGGCCATCTCTGATACGCATAATTTAAAAAATAATAATAATAATAAAAAAATTGTTTATTGATACAAAATACAGATGTAACATACATAATTGAAGCCCTGGCTCCTGAGCTAGGTAACAACCTGTGTTACAGGAGCCAGTGTCTTCACCCGTTTGCTTCATAACATAGTCTGTACAACAAAAGAATTAGGTAATAAAAAAATAAAAAAATAAAACATGGTAAACTAAAAGAAATTAAAGATGCACGCAAGCTCTTTTGGTATGCAATAACTGTACATATATAGATGTGTGTGTGTGTGTGTGTGTGTGTGTGTGTGTGTGTGTGTGTGTGTGTGTGTGTGTGTGTGTGTGCGTGTGTGTGTGATTGTGTGTGTTGTGCGGGTATGTGCTTTATGAGTACTGCTGGTATACTAGGTCTTCCGTCCGGTGATAATCCAGTGTTTGAAGCCATGTGGAGATTTTATTTTTACTTTCTCTAGTCGTTAAAGGGTTTATGTTAAGGGCATTGTTTATCTTATTGTAAATGTATGAGGACATGTAAAAGTGTTGTCGTCTAGCGGAAGGAAAGGAAAAATGAATATATCATTCACTAAGACGCATGACGTAGTTTGAAACACCTTGTTATGGAGACGGAATTAATGATGGAATGTATTGATAGGTAGATAGATATCTTCTACCGTTTGATACGTAAACATTATTAACAGGGAGGGTGTTTCATAATTCTAAAGCATTATTTATGTTTCTTTGTACCTATTATATTAATTAATGGTAACAATGTTTTAATCGCGCCTAGAGGTATTTTATGACGGATACATTGAGTGGAACACCTTTGTAAGACGACTAAAATGTCCGGTGTTTATATATTAATATTATAAAGCTAAAGAGTTCGTTTGTTTGTTTGAACGCGCTAATCTCAGGAACTACTGTTTCGAATTTAAAAAACTAAAAAACACGCTTTAAAAACCAAACTAAAAAAGGAGAAAATAATTTAATTAAGCGTGGGGTGCTTTTTGAGGTATTTTTATAATCACTCAATGTCAAGCACCCCACGCTTTTTAATTGAATTAAATTATTTTCTCCTTTTTTAGTTTGGTTTTTAAAGCGTGTTTTTTAGTTTTTTAAAGTATTATTTATTTTCTATTTTTTAGTTCTGCTAACTACAAAAACGTGATTTTTTAAATTGTTTTTTTCATTTTTCTCATTTTTTTTTTAAATTATTGAACTGTCATCGGTCCTCGATAAGTTTACAAAGATTCAATGAAATCTGACCGTTTAAAGTGGGTCAAAATCGCGCTCTAAGGAGTCGGTTACATACAAACAAACAAACATACAAGTGAAGCTAATATAAAGCGTGTAAAAAAAAATCTAGTATTGAATAGCCCATTTATACAGGAAGGCTATTCGCTATATAACATCACGCTAGGACGATTAGGAGCCGAGCAAAATATATTATTAGGATATATACTGCTAGTATTTTGCGTCGGTGCTTAAAAGCAGGTTAAATGTCTCTTCAGTTCTTTCAGCAAAAAAAATGGCGGGTTTATATTTTTAATAAGCCCGTCAAACGAGTTAACTTTCATAACAAAAGCGTGGATCCCTAAAATCGATAATAATGTGTGTCAATACTGGCAATCTGTTGAAAAGGAAGCAGATTCAATTATAGTCTATTATTGATTAAGTTTTTTTTTTTGTTATTTAGAGCGAACTAGTCGTCATAACCAAATAGTAGATGGGGATTATGTTAATAAAATAGGCAAACTTACGCAATATAAATTACTAGCTAGCCCAGGGCTTCGCTCGCGTTAATTTAGAATTTGACAATCAATTCGGGCTGTACTCTGCTTGTAATAACAAAAATTCAATCATGATTCGAAAGACACGTGGCGCCATCTATTATCATAAGAACGTTATTGTTGTTTTCCTTGGAAACAGTACTTTATTTCGGGATAAAATGTACCCTATGTCCGTTTCTGTACACCTGACAACGTATATATGCAAAATTTCAGGATGATCGGTCAGTGGTTTAGGGGTGAAAGGGTAACAAACAAACTTACTTTCGCATTTATAATATTACTAGCTACCGCCCGCGGCTTCGCCCGCATGGAAGTCGGAAATTATCCCGCGGGAACGCACTACCAGGATAATAAGTATCCCATGTTAATCTAGGTTATAATCTATCTGTGTGCCAAATTTCATCCAAATCCGTTCAGCCGTTTTTGCGTGAAAGAGTTACAAACATCCATCTATCCATCCATACTTACAAACTTTCGCGTTTATAATATCAGTAGGATAAAAGTTAAGATCTCCTAATCATTTGTCAAGCGTGCAGATTATTTCCAAAATCAAGTCATTTATTCAAACTAGGCTGAGAGCCAGCACAGCGCAATTACATAAGACAGTACCTCAGCAGGCCCACCCTTCACCACTTCCTAGTGCTTTAGCTGGGAACAAGAAGTGGCGCAAAAAACTGTCCAGCAGCACAGCAAACTTCAAGTTCTTCGAACTAAACATACATTAGTTAAAAGAACTTTAACTTTTAATATCCAATGGGGATGTGGGACCTGTTATATTTTTTTTAACCAATAATAAAGTTGAAGGATTTGTTTGTTTGAACGCGCTTATCACTGGAACTACCGGACAGATTTGAAAAAAATATTTTTGCGTTTCATAGCCCAATTATTGAGGAAAGCTATAAGCTATTAAACATCACGCTGGGACCCTTAGGAAACGAGCAAAAATAAAGTCAGAAAGAACACTAAACGAAAGGAAAACACAGGCGATGAGATACGATTTGTCCATGAGAAGGCCCAAGTTCTAATTGTATTTCTCAAAACTCACGGTTTCTTTTTTTAAGTAAATGATTATTTTGTCTACAGGTGTAAACTGGCGATCAAGGCATAATCTTCAACCTAAAAGTAATGCCAGTGGTGAGAAGACTGTAGCTGAGACACTGTCGAAGCTTCTGCTTAAATATCAGGTAAATAAGACTCTATATAGAACAGAATTAAGCACGGTTGCTCAGCAAGCTATGGAACGAGTTATGCTTGGAGTCTCTCTGAGGTATACACTCCGGAATGAGGTGATCCAGCAGAGACCCAAAGTTGTCGACATAGCTCACAGAATTAGCAAGCTGAAGTGGCAATGGGCCGGCCATGTTAGCCGTAGATCCGAGTACCGTGGAGAAGTGACTGCGGTAGACGTGTTCTTGAGTGGCGATCGCGAATTGGTAAATTTAAGGTGCGTCGCCCTCAGGCTAGTTGTAGTGACGATCTTCGCAGGGTGGCTGGTAGCAGCTGGATGAGAGTTACTGAGCATCGAGCTAAATAGCGTGCAATTGGAGAGGCCTATATCTACCAGTGAACTGCTGTAAGCTGTTGATGGATCAGCACAAGACATGAAAGTAGTTTCATTAATTAGAGACTGCATTTGCAGTAAGAGCTTCAAAAGCTTACTTAGACTTGATTTAAAAATAGTAAGGACAAACCTAGTTATTAGAAGTCACCCAACGGGCAATGGAGAGGGCTATGCTTGGAGTTTCTCTGCGTGATTGAATCAGGAATGAAGAGATCCGCAGGAGAACCAAGGTAACCGACATAGCCAGAAGAATTGCCAAACTTGTGGCAGTGGGCAGGGCCCATTGCTCACAGAACAGATGGCCGATACGACCGAAAGGTTCTGGATTGGCGAACGCGTACCGGAAGACGAAGAGTTGGAAGGCCTCCCACAAGGTAGACCGATGATTTTGTGAAGGCCGCAGGTATCCGCTGGATGCGGGAAGCACAGAACCGGTCCAAGTGGCAGAGCTTAGGGGAGGCCTATGTTCAGCAGTGGACGTCTTTCGGCTGAAATAATGATGATGATGATGAAGGACAAACTTCCATTGTTATAAACGAAATTGTACTTCTTCCACAGGGAGTGAACACAGACGCAACAGTCGACGGAACAATGAGGGCCTTAGCAACAGCAGCCAAGTTGGTGCCATATGACAGTGCGCTGTTCGTGATCACTGACAAGGGACCTGGTGATCCTCAGAGGCTGCCGTTAGCATTGAGGGCTCTGGTGGAGAAAAGGTTGAAGGTAAGGATAATTTCACTGTAAATACAGATGTATAAAGAGAGAGATATACACAATTAGAGCCTTAGCAACAGCAGCCAAGTTGGTGCTAAACGACAGTGCGCTGTTCGTGATCACTGACAAGGGACCTGGTGATCCTCAGAGGCTGCCGATAGCACTGAGGGCGCTGGTGGAGAAGAGGCTGAAGGTAAGCATAATTACACAATTAGGGCCTTAGAAATAGCAGCAAAGTTGGTGCCATATGACAGTGCGCTGTTTGTTATCATTGACTTCCTCAATAATTAGGCTATCAAATGCAAAAAGAGTTTTTCAAATTCAACTGACAGTTCCAGAGATAAGCGCGTTCAAAGAAACAAACTCTTCAGCTTTATTTTCTTCTAATTGTTACTATGTTTAGATTGTTGAATGTTTGGTACTCAATCACGCAACAACGGTTAAACGGATTTGCATGAACTTTGGTACATAGAAAGATTATAACCTGGATAAACACAGGAATTCGAACACCGATAGAGAAGGAAAGAATAGTCGAAGAAAACGAACACTCCACTATTATATTAATTCCAATGTAACAGTTAAAAAAGCTCGTATAACATTGTTCTTCCTTCACCAGGTCTACACAATATGGACGGATCCCAACCATCCCTCAGAGGAATCTGAAGAAGCTCTCCAGGAGTTGAGGAATGTCTCCAAGCACACCGAGGGAGAAGTGATGCCTTATCCTTTACAAGTAATGGTAAGTTTATAGAATATTTTTTGGCTTAGACAGGGAGGCAGAGATATTGACACACAAATTTAAACCATGAATTCGGCAGAACATGGTTCTAGACCTCTAGAGATTTTTTAGTAATGTTTATTACTTACCTACTATTGTATAGAATCAAGTTCTTGTAACTAAACAGACAGCTGTGCTGTTGGGGCGTTTGTTGCGCCACTTCTTCCCAGCTAAAGCACTAGGAAGCGGTGAAGAGCCGTATTTGGGGGACTGTCTTATGTCATTTTGATGTTCAAAAAGTGCTGACTCTCAGCATCGTTTTAATAAATGACTTTTGATTTTGGTTTTGAAAATCAGCTGTTTCATAGAAAAGAGCAATATTTAGCGGTGAGTATGGAATAGCATTTTTTGTGTTTTTTTATAACTGATGAAAAAAATCAACGCCCCTTGCAAGCAATAATTGCTAGTGTTAGTGTTTTAAGCCATTACCCTGCTGGACTTCTAGTAGTCTTCTAAAACAATATAAAAAGATTAAATAATTAAATACTTGGATACCAGAAAGCTAATTCTCGTAATTAAAACGTTCAAATTTAGACGTAGTCTCATCTCGGCGACAATCAAATGTCAAAAAATATATATTACCTTCAGATGCGTTACCGGCGCTCAATATTGGCAAGATAAATGACAGGTAATTGCCTGTCTTGTTATTAGTCACCTACCATCCAGTGACGCGGCGATACGCTAGTGACGTAACTAAATATATGTATATGTTAATAATGTTCGTGTATGAGAAGGAAAACGGGTCTATTGGAAAACTTGACGTAATTTGACAGATTGAGACTGAGATCAGACTGTGAACGTTCTTAAAATTACGAAAATTGTCTCTCTGACGCTTGAAAAGAAAGTCAAATGAATATGATTATCTAAATATTTTAGGAGCCATACGAAAGATGTTTAAAGATAAAAACACCATTGAGTATCCCATAAAACCACAATCTTCTAACAAACTAAGTAATATTACCGTCTAACGATGATCTGCAAACACTAAAACGGCGGATAATGATAGTAAACAGTTAGAAAGTTGCAATATACATAGAAAATAAGTGCCTTCTGTAGGAAATTCTTTAAGAAACGTGCGAAATGTAAAACCGAAAGCTAAATAACAATAAACTAATGAATCATCATCTGCGTCGCCTTTTCCTAACTATGTTGGGGTCAGCGCCCAGTCTAACCGGACCTCCACGACCCACTTAAGGAGAACCTAGTCGCGGACTCGAACTCACTGGTGGTCCTGGCTAAAAATCACGCTGTCTCACCAGGCTTTTCGTGTCCGACAGAGATAGTATCGGTGATGAACAGTTAGACGCTAGTCTACACGCAAAATGTTATTGAGTAAGATACAGGATCATTTATAGTAAAACATTCGCGTAAAAAATTAAGAAAAGTCCTTTGGAAAATCGGGTTTTATGAAAAACCCACTGTATAAATCAATGACCAATAAAGTTTATTGAACTTAACGATAATTGAACTTTGTCGCTACCGACTTAGTTTTGGAAATTTTACACTTCTTTTATTACTTAAACACGCCCAAAGTTAGGTTAAATTAGCGAGAAAAACGAATCTTTGTTGGCTCCTAACTTTTTAATGGTTTTTTAAATTTAGTATTCTGTTTCCGTACAGACAATATTAATAATGAGACAAAACCATACCATGTTTAATTTTTGATGTGCATTGTCGAACAGTAGAGTAATACCTTACACTCCCGAAGTTTGTATGGAAAAAATGTGGGCTTGTCCCACCTTAATGGGTAATACGATATCCCTTGGTAAGACTGATTGTCAGACTTTAAGGCTTCTGAAGACCCGTAACGACTGTTAAAGATCCACGAATGACAGCCGGGACCAACGGCTTAAAGTCCTTTCCGAAGCACGGAGGAATCTTGGTATGCAAAAATGGTCACCCATCCACGGACCAACCGCGGCAAGCGTAGCTTAACCTGATCGATCGACTGTATTCTAAAAATAAAAAAAATATTGAGCAAATAGACAGCGAAGGCATTCCAATCAGTGATAGAAATCAAATAACATTTTAGTAGCGAAATGATCATCGTTAGTGAACAATTTTGGATCGAAAGTAAATATTTAGTGCCCATTCAAACTTGTTAACATAGAATTCAGGTAATAAATATTTATTGGACCTACACGAGAGCAGAGTCGAAATTGAAACTAGAAACCTAATTCCCACAAGTTGAATAAATATTACGAAAACGTATATGTATAAAGTGGCAGGGAAATCGATGCGCAAACTGTAACCATGAATTCAGCTCACGATTCTAGAAGGGTTGCGCAGAAATCTAAAAAAAAAAAAAACTGTGTGGTAATTGGGTTTATCAGGTTTAAGGGCCTATGTCCCGTTTGGTAGCGAAACACGGTCACTTTATGAACCCTACTGCTCATTAACGGCTTGTCTTGAACATTTGAAAAATATAATATATGATTTTGCTATAGATTCATATAGATCATTTTGCCCGAAGTACTTTTTTTTGTATGGTTAATACTTTTGCTGTAAAAAAATATTTTCCAACACGTAATATTTTGGCTTCTATTCCATACTCCTACTAAACGGCTTCGTTATTTGGAAAAAAAAAATACACTGAAAAATAGATAGTTAGAGGTACCACAGAATCGCCGAAGCACAATTGTAAATTAATCAAAGGAATATCCCGATTTTGAGATAAAGGCTCAGAGGTGCCCTGCGCGGGCGCGGGCGGCAGTCGTGCTTTAGCATACAAACGGGAGATGAGGATACTATGGGCCTTAAGCTACGCTTGCCGCGGCTGGGTGACCATATTTACATATCAAGACCCCTCCGTGCCTCGGAAAGCTTGTTAAGCCGTTGGTCCCGGCTGTCATTCGTGAATCTTTGACAGTCGTTACGAGTCGTCAGAAGCCCGAAAGTCCGACAACCAGTCTTACCAGTAAATGGGTCGTGGAGGTCAGATAAGCAATCGCTAGATGTAAAATACTGGTATTCAGCTGCCTCCAGGTATACAGGAAGCCGTCCCCAACGTAGTTGGGAAAAGATTAGGGAGATGATGATGCCTGTATCACAGGCATGAGGAGCAGGGTGTAAAGTTCACTCAACAAACATAACAAAGGAAGGATCCTCCGACCAGACGGGTGTTGTGTTCGCTGGGCTACTGCCTGACGATTGATGTCAAGACGTTGTATATATGCTAGTTAAGCGGTAAACTCTGCTTGCGCGATGTAGGATTTTGCGTGACGTCAGTATGATGCGTAGTTCGTATGTGGCGATGTCCTTCAACCGGGCCCAAGCCCAGATAATCCAGAAAAGTTTATATCCCTTTACTATCATTAATATAAAGAACGATGTATTTGTTTCAGGACATCGAAGGATCCAGTAATCTGGCAGCGGAAACTGAACTTGAACAGTGGAATCCTCTCGACCCTAAACAAGGCAGGCGTGGAAAACTTAACAATGATCTAGGAATGGAAAAGTTTGATGTAAGTATTAGCGAAGAAGATTTCATCACTTTGTTCAATTTGCTGAAGCCCACGAAAACAGACTTTACCGACATGTGATTATATAGAACTAAACTATTTGAGTTAGTGTAGTGTATGAATAGTGAATAATAGTACCTGGCCTATATATTTAAGGCGGTGATTTCTTGAAAACGCTAAAAAAGGTGGCTTTTTAAACCAGTGTATCTCTTTAACCGTAAATAATTTTAAAAGCAAAAAAATATATGATATTTTCAAGTCTTTTTTGCATAGAGTGATCGAACTCAATACATCATTAAACATACTTTAAAGCATCAAAAAAATTATCAAAGTCACCTCTTAATTATATTTAAAACCAGTTTATCCCTTCAATAAAAATATACCATAAAATTCCAAATGCCAAACTGCATCCAGTGATGGATTATTTATTATTAAATAGTTAATATCTAATTTTATTTGCATTTTTTAATGCTTGCTCATTTATTATTCAATTTATTACAACAGATTTGAATCCGTATCGGATTGCGATAAGAACTATTATCACTCATAACGACAATATTTAAAGTTATCAGGGCCTTAATATATGTAACATACTAGCTGTCCCGACAGACGTTGTCCTGTCTTAACTATGAATATTAAATTCGCATTCAACACGTGGTGGTTATGCCTTTAAAATGTAGCTTATGTGAAACGTTGGTATTTTTAACACAGCGCCATCTATTGATTACTTACTCAACCCAGTCAACAGATACCGCCATCTGTTAGAATCATTTGGAGTTAACAGATAATTGTGACTGTCAAATAATAACAGACAAATAATTAGCAATAAATTAAAATTGCGACTATAATTTGAGATTTAAACTATCCTATCTCTCAAGTTGGATCGAACTGCACATGGTGTGCGAATTTTATTATAATCGGTTAAGTGGTTTAGGAGTCCATTGAGGACAAACATTGTGACACGAGATTTATATAAATTGAACAAAATATTTTTATTAATTAAGCCTAGTTTGAATAAATGACTTCTCATTTTGATAATTTTATTATCAGACCCTAAGAAAGTTCTATGGAATTGTGTAAAAGCACAAAATTACACTATTCTAAGTTTTAACATAATCTATAATCTACCGCGTAAAATATTTAGTTAGAGTTAAATTGCTTATTAGTCTATTGGGCTAGATTGTAATGAATTACTAAGAATTCGAGTTTTTATTAATCCAGAAAAAAACCAGCAAACCAACCGCGATTGCTACTATCGCATAGCCATATGCATTGTTTTGACCACAAGGATGATGAAATTTCGAATTGGTGTGGGTTAGGTACTATAATTAAAAAGTGAAATTTAAAAACATTTTCCAAAAAAAAACAACTGACTTCCGAAATTAAAGTTATTTTTCACTTTGTAGTGTTTTTTCGGAAGTCGGTTTTTTTTACAGATTAAATACAAATAAAAATGTTTTTTTTTTCCGAATGGCCATTAGTTCTACCATGAACCATTTCAAGGTTATCCATTAATTACCGGACACCCTGTACTGTATACACAGCCAGCCCAGAACTTGGCCACGAGCTTGGCACTTTCTGCAGCGTCCATCTATTTATGGTTCATTTAATCAATACTATGTTTTCTGTCTCAACAGTTGCTCCTAGTACGTCGCGGAGGTGGTCAAGCAATATCCCTGGGAGTTCCAGTAGAGAATGGAGTGACAGCCTTGAGGGTATTCATTGAAGGAGCCGTGGAGCATGCTGTCCTTTACCCTCCTAATGATGGTCAGTATCTGTTGTCTCTTTCCTCAGCCAGTCAAATTGCCCTGGGGCAATGATATATATACCCGAATAAGAAAGTTGAAGTTTGTTTGAACGACCTAATCTCTGGAACGGCAAGTCTGATTTGAACAATTCTTTTTGTATTTAATAGCCCAATTCCTGAGGAAACTATAGGCTATGTAACATCACCCTACGACCTCCAGGAGTCGAGCAAAAAGACGAAATTCAAAAAGAACGCTAAGTGAAAAATGAAGTTATAATCAGAACATGAGACTTAAAACCTTCATACTTATATGGTCCTATACGAAGTCATTATAAACACCACACAACAACTTACAAGGCAGATATGAGTGGAAGTGGAGAGGATGACCAAGAAGGACATAATAGTGACCTTATAGGGATGTTCATCAGAATGGTCAGAAGCGTAGTATTCGCAACCGACGTGTGTATATGATCAGAGGCCTTAGGAGTTTCATTTAAACATCTCGAACAAACGCTTTGAGCGCGTTTGGCGCTCCGATCGGCCCTGGATTGGTGACGGAACAATCGGAGCGACGAACTCGCTCGACGTGTTTGATCGAGATGGTTAAATGAAACTCACATTAGGACCACTGATGTATGAACGTAAACGAACCAGTAACAAGCAGTATGTAAAGATCGTAACAGGTGGTGTGCTGTAGTTTCTACCTCGATTGGAAGATGGTTGAGTCTACGTATGTATGTAACTACCAATAACCTTCACATTTATGGTTACTATACGAAGTCATTACAAACACAATACAAATTACAACGAAAATCACGATGTTCCAATGAAATGATGATGACTATAATTATGAAATGACCAGGTTCCGGCTGTCACAATCTGTTGTGTTTTGACAAGAAGATTGCTGGTATAGTTGCGGCGAAAAAACTTTAACAACAAGCCGTTTATGTACTGGACATTAGCATTTCAGGAATACATTGTCAGAAGAAATTTCCGTAAGAACAAATTTTGGGAAATGATCGCAGGTTCTTGTTTTTTTGTAATGAGAACAGGAATATCGAAACGCTCGCTGCTTTGTATACTCGTAATTATGAAGCCCCCCCCCATCCCTAGTTGCCTTCTCAGAAAACATGGAGTCCCCTAGTAGCCCTCTCAGAAAAGATGGAAACGATTAGTTGCCTTCTCAGAAAAGATGACTAGATTTAATGTCAACCCTGTTGTGATTGATCTTTATGGACTAACAAGCTCTTGTCCGCGACATTGTCTGCAATCCAGAATGAAAAGTAACCTATGACCTTACCCAGGTCATGGTCTATCTGTGTGCCAAATTTCATCTAAATCCGTTGAGCCATTTTAACGTGAAAGCTTCACAAACAAACAAACTTATTTACTATAGAACGCCCACATTTCGCCAGTTATATTTGAGTCCTCTAATAATCATATTCTTATAAAACCTCTCTTTCTCTCCAGCTCCTCAGATCGATCTATACAACGCCACCTCAGTGGCTTCCTTCTCTTCCACCTCCAGAACTGAGGGCTTGTCTCCAAGAGATGTGTACCTGATATTCCCTGGGACCAAGTTGGATTTGAACATGTAAGTATTTCAAAGGTTCTTTAATTTAACTTCGCGTAGGATATGGTTACTCGTATTTACAATATTAGTAGGGATTGTTTTTTCCACTTTTATAAAATAAGTTATTTGGTAGAGTATGCTGGAAGATATCTAGGTTAGTTATACAGGGTCGCAGGGACATTGACGTGTAACCATGGGTTCAGTAGAGTCAGGTTCGAGACAGCTAGGGTTGAAATTTTTCGCCGGTAATTTAAAAAATATATATCGGTTCCATACATTTTCTGGCCGCGTGTACATAACAAGACCCTTCCGTGCTTCGGAAAGCACGCTAAGCCGTTGGTCCCGGATGTCATTTGTGGATCTTTGACAGTTGTTTCGGGTCGTCAGAAGCCCGACAGTCTAAAAACCAGACTTACCAATTGGTATCGTATTACCCAGTAACTGGGTTGTGGCGATCTTTAAATTATTTTCTCCTTTTTTAGTTTGGTTTTTAAAGCGTGTTTTTTAGTTTTTTAAACTATTATTTATTTTCTATTTTTTAGTTACTTTTACTTTCCTTACACCCAGTTGCACAAAGACAAACATTAATGCCACATGGATCATTAACGCTAATGTTTTAATTAATTTAATTATGTTGCGCAAAACAACTTTAAGGGGCTCATAGCGCTTGCTTTGTCCAACAAAAACTGTGACAGATTGCCTTGTTTGACACTTCATTATTTAAAATTAAAGAACCATTAAAATGGAGTCTGCTTTCTGCAACAAGTTAATGGAAGATTCGTGTTTAATGACGGCATTAAAACGTAAAGTTCGTTTCAGCAACTGGCTGTATGAAACTATAAATGGTACAAATGTGGAATGACATCATTTCTTTCACACCAGACCCTAACACTTTCGACACTCACATTTTTTCCTTTACATCATTCTCTTGTATTCTTTTCTCCATCAGGTTATCAGTCTTACCAGCCAGTCCGAACAGGCCAGAAGTCCAGGCTGCCTTCGTCGGTATGTGGCACTTGAGTGTCCGTTGCGACACCTGCGACTATCGTCTATGTGTGTCTGCAAGAGCTCATATACATTTTGACGTGGAAACTGATACTCCTGGTAAGTTTTTCATTATTTATTTGCTACTTTTCTTGGCGTATCGATGGCAAAAAGTTCAAAAGCACTCAAGAACATCAAGTGCAAAGGTGACACTTGCGGTGCAGGATGAAACGTGGGCCATTATTTGTGAGGAGGTGCCGTGTATTTATTTGCTAATACGTCATCATCTGTAAACCGATTCCTATATAATGTTGGGGTTCCAGTTTAAACGGATGCCGCTGAAGACCAGTATTTTATTTGGAGCAACTGCTTATACAAGGTTAATTCAGCATATCATTCTAGACCCCCAGTGCAGAAATTTTTCGTCAATAAATACAAAAAAAAAAAAAATAGTTTAAAAAACTAAAAAACTCGCTTTAAAAACCAAACTAAAAAAGGAGAAAATAATTTAATTCAATTAAAAAGCGTGGGGTGCTTTTTGAGGAATTTTTATAATCAATTAATGTCAAGCACCCCACGCTTTTTAATTGAATTAAATTATTTTCTCCTTTTTTAGTTTGGTTTTTAAAGCGTGTTTTTTAGTTTTTTAAACTATTATTTATTTTCTATTTTTTAGTTCTGCTAACTACAAACCGTGTTTTTTTTCTCAATTTTTTTATATTATTAAATTGTCATCGGTCCTCGACAAGTTTACAAAGTTTCAATGAAATCTGACCGTTTAAAGTGGGTCAAAATCGCGCTCAAAGATTCCGTTACATACATACATACAACCCGAGCTAATATAAAGCGTGTAAAAACAGCTGTTCCACACATTTTGTCCGCGTTTATTGCGCTTTTCTATGAAACAAGTGATTTTTTTTTCTGTATATTCGACGAAAAATGTCTGCGCTGAGGGGTCTAGAATGATATGCTGAATTCATGGTTACAGTTTGCGCACTGGTAAAAAATTTATCCTGTATGACTAGATACTGTCTAACACCCATAGTTAGACTGGTCGTCAGTCTTTGAACTAAGGGGTTTGACACAGGTCAAATGAAGCATATAATAATAAAATATAATTAGCCTATATAATGTCCCCACTGCTGGGACACAGGCCTCCTCTCTGTGAGAGAGAGTGGGCTGGAAACTGTAATCCACCACGCGGGCCCAGTGCGGGTTGGTAGATGTCACATGTCTTCGAATTCTTGGTTCTGGGCTATGCCGATAACCTCACAATGTTTTCAGTCGCCGTTACAAGACTAGTGGTGATGAAATAATTTACACAAAGATAAACGCCTGTCTGAATTCACACACTGCTCAATGAATCCCACATGTAAAATCTCTCAGTAAGAAAGCATCACCACAAGCAGACAAGACACTTTAATGTTCAAAATGAGTCAAGACATTTTCGAGACAACCTTTTCCACACACACACATTCATACAATACGGCTGCTATAATAATTATCATTACATAATGATCGAGCCAAACGTCAAACCCGTTCGGATATTGAACCCAGTAAGCCCCGGTGCGCACGAACATGTTTTAAGGCGGTAATTTCTTGAAAACGCTCAAAAAGGTGGTTTTTTTTTAAACCAGTGTATCTCTTTAACCGTTAATAATTTTGAAATCAAAAAAATATATGCTATATTCAAGTCTTTTTTTGCATACAGTGATTGAACTTAAAACATAATTAAACATACTTTATTGCATTAAAAAAATCATCAAAGCTACCTCTTAATTATCTTTAAAACCAGTTTATCGCTTCAATAACAATCATAATTATAATTAAAAATATACCTTAAAATTCTAAATGCAAAACTGCATTTAGTGATGGATTATTTTTTATTATATATAATAGTTAATATCTAATTTTATACGATTTTATTTGCATTTTTACGACAATGCTTGCTCATTTATAATTCGAATTTATTACAACAGATTTTAACCCGTATCGGATTGCAGTAAGAACTATTATCGCTCATAACGACAATACGACGAGTACATTTAAAATTACCAGAGCCTTAACACGACGATTTTTTTTACATAATCAACCTATAATGTTCCCACTGCTGCACTGGTGGGACACAGGCCTCCTCCTGGTTACAGGGATGGGGCCGTAATCCACCACGCGGGCCCAGTGCGGGTTGGTAGATGTCACATGTCTTCAATTTCTTGGTTCTAGGACATGCCGGTTTCCTCACGATGTTTTCCTTCACCGTTTTGAAAGCAGTGGTGATGAAATAATAATTTACACAAAGTAAAGCGCCCGTGGGGTGGCTTTTTATACTATAGATACTATCAGGGACATCCATATCTATACACCTTAAGGACTACTTTTGCGTGCAGCGCTCGGCCGCTAGGCGATAGGGGCGGTTAACAGATATGATCATCGTGTTCACGGGATTTTGTTTTCAAACTGTATAGATGGATTTTTTATAGTGCACTGGATTTTAAACTCTCGGTGTTGAGCCGAGCTTGAGAATCCAAGAGAGCACATCACAGCCCGTCAAAAAAGCACAGTGTTGGATTTTCAATTCTCGGCGGTAGACAGGGCGTTGAAAGTCGAGTGCGCAAATAACTATCGTCCGTGTAGACCTGGGCTGATTAAGTTTTTGTCGGGTAGTAACAAAAAAGGCTTCACTTTGCATCTCTTTTGATAGGACTTTGAAAAAAAGTTGTAATCCGGTTATTGTTATACGGTTATTGAACGGCAAAAACTTTGGGACTCGTTTGGTTCCGTACCATATTATTATAACTAGTGGCCGCTCAGGGGTCGAAATTTGACCTGAATTAATTTGAAATTTTAATCATTATTATTCAAAGTTATTAACTATCTGCACTTCTTCACGATATAAACTTTAACTGTGACATATCTTCCTTCTCCGTACGCGTAATTTTCGTAAAAAACAAATTTTTGGCTTTATTATACGTATTAATTATTACAATATCACGCATGTAATATGCGAGCCAACTAAGTATAGGATAGCGCTTGCTGCCAACTTCACACGATAGCTGTCGAATTAGTACTGCCAGCAAAAAAAAACTGTGAAAATAATTTTTTTTATTCATAGATTTCATTATTATTTATATTCATTTTTATAAAATGTTATTTCTTGAATTCCATAAATAGATAATTTTTGGTAAATTAATAATCTAAGGAAACAGTATTCATTTAAAAAAAATACCACTATATTGTTAACTTAACGAAATGCTACTGGTCACCCTAATATGTCGCCATTTTGCTACGCAACTAAGAATCTACCAAAAAAATTAACAAAAATAATTAAACTGAGTTTAATTTTTCTATATATTTTCTTGCACACCTTACGCTTTGGTAATGGACGTTAGCGAGTATTGCGAAACAAAATGGCGTCTTGACAGTACTATTCTTATTTGGCTCGCATAGTAATACCAGAAGGATATCCCTTTCTTCGCTTCTTTCTCGCTCTAACAATGGAATTTTATGAGCGACAGAAAGAGTAAGAGTTATGTGAAAATGCAGATCCTGGCGGATAGGATAGGTTAGCTAGCTCAGTTCTTATGTGAACTTTTCTTGACCAAAACGTCACTTTTCCTAAGCCTTTATTGTTACTCAATTTAAGGCCCTGGTAACTTTAAATGTTGTCGTTACGAGCGATAATAGTTCTTATTACAATCCGATACGAGTTAAAATCTGTTGTAATAAATTCAAATAATAAATGAGCAAGCATTGTCTTAAAAATTCAAATAAAATCGTATAAAATTAAACATTAAATATTTAATAATAAATAATCCATCACTGGATGCAGTTTGGCATTTGGAATTTTATGGTAGGTATATTTTTAATTATAACTGGTTTTAAAGATAATTAAGAGGTGACTTTAAAGATTTTTTTGATACATTAAAGTATGTTTAATTATGTTTTGAGTTCCATCAGTCTATGCAAAAAAAAACTTGAAAATATCATACACTTTTTTGCTTTCAAAATTATTTACGGTTAAAGAGATACACTTGTTTAAAAAACCACCTTTTTGAGCGTTTTCATGAAATCATCGCCTTAACAGAAAACGTTAAAAACTATTGTATAATGTTAATGTTCAATAATTAATGATAAAATTACAGTCATACCTGAATCACCTGAGGGTATGACCGCTTTCAAATATCTACCATTAAAAAAAACAAAACTACTTGTGATTTATTCACTTTTTGATCGTCAAAATTACATAAGACAGTCTTCCAACACGCCAGCCCTTCACCACTTCCTAGTGGTTTAGCTGGGAAGAAGTGATGCAACAAACTGTCCAGTAGCACAGCTGTCTGTTCAGTAATAAAATTTCTTAATTTTATTAGGTAGGTATAGTACAGTCAGCGTCAATAACATCGGGACGAACAGAGTGCTCAAAATGATCTAAACAACTATGCAAACTAAATTTTAACTCAATGACACAAGGAATGTTTCAGAATGAAAACAGTACACGACAAATCTCATTCTGATAAAAACTTTATCCAATTGAGATAAAGGTTATTTTTCTTAGTTTTTGAGATCATTTTGAACAATCTGTACGTCCCGATATTTTTAACGCTGGCTGAATTTTTATACGGAACACTAAAAATAGGAGTATTGTATTTACGTATACTTATAGAAAGGTTTCAGAGTAACTAATTAAATTGAGACTCATTTAATTAAGGGCCTACGTCCCGTTTGGTAGCGTAACACGGTCACTTTATGAACCCTACTGCTCATTAACGGCTTGTCTTGAAGATTTGAAAAATATATGATTTTGCTATAGATTCATATAGATCATTCTGCCCGAAGTACTTTTTTTGTATGGTTAATACTTTTGCTGTAAAAAATATTTTCCAACACGCAATATTTTGGCTTCTATTCCATACTCCTACTAAACGGCTTCGTTATTTGGAAAAAAAATACACTGAAAAATAGATAGTTAGAGGTACCACAGAATCGCCGAAGCACAATTGTAAATTAATCAAAGGAATATCCCCATTTTGAGATAAAGGCTCAGAGGTGCCCTGCGCGGGCGCGGGCGGCAGTCGTGCTTTAGCATACAAACGGGAGATGAGGATACTATGGGCCTTAATAATAACGAATGTTAGGTATCGTCTTATACGTTAACTAGCTTCTGCCCGCGGTTTTGCCAGCGTGGATGTCAGGAATTATTCCACGGCAACGTATTATAGGGACAACAAGAATTTATGTATGAAGATAGTTGTCTAAAATTTAAAAAAAAATTGTCATGGTAATACTTTGTCAAATTAATTTATCTAGTAGGTACTATAAGTTGCTATATCTACCTAATTACCTAAATGAAAAAAAAGCTATGATGATTTATAAAAATAATAGTTTAAAAAACTAAAAAACACGCTTTAAAAACCAAACTAAAAAAGGAGAAAATAATTTAATTCAATTAAAAAGCGTGGGGTGCTTTTTGAGGTATTTTTATAATCAATTAATGTCAAGCACCCCACGCTTTTTAATTGAATTAAATTATTTTCTCCTTTTTTAGTTTGGTTTTTAAAGCGTGTTTTTTAGTTTTTTAAACTATTATTTATTTTCAATTTTTTAGTTCTGCTAACTACAAAAACTTGATTTTTTTTCTATTTTTTTTTTTAAATTATTGAATTGTCATCGGTCCTCGACAAGTTTACAAAGTTTCAATGAAATCTGACCGTTTAAAGTGGGTCAAAATTGCGCTCAAAGGAGTCGGTTACATACAAACAAACAAACATACAAGTGAAGCTAATATAAAGCGTGTAAAAAAAATCGGTTTATATGGCAATTGCCTCATACGTATGTTTGGAAAAGTGGATTCGTCCACCGAAAAATTTACTTCGTGCGTGTTGCCTATAGAAAATTGACGATTCGCCCGAGTTAATTCGTGCCAATAGACTAATAAGCCAAATATTCAAGTAGTCCTACAAAAAATAGTGTGTTTGAATATTTAAAAATTACACAAGTTAGTACACACGATGTAATACATAATACTCAATGAAATAAGTAAATAATATTGCGATGAATATCTTTGTAAGATACTTCACAATATAAATTATCATCACTAAAAATAAATATTAGGCGAGTTACATACTTAACTACTAGGATCGTAGTTGTTTTAGAGATGCCGCGTATAGTAAGTTATAAGTAGTCAAATGCCGATTTATTGCCATTCCCTATGGCGAATAGTCGATTAACTCGCCATTATTATTCGACATAAAAAAGGAATGTAAAAAAATATTTATTTGTCATCAAAATTAAATAATAATATCACGCTTGTGATTATTTATTTGTTACTGTAATCTAAAATGATGTGTGGTTTAAAAATAAGTAGGTAGAGCAGCAAGAAAGTAGATACAGACGCCTTGCTAACTAATTAAGTTGAATATGTCATGACTGATTTTTTACTAATTTTTTGTATAATAACTAGGAGAGAAAATTATTATGAATTGATTTTTTTTAGGAAAATATCAAGTTTATTTATTTTTAAGTCTACAGTTATTTTGTTCGTTAAAAGTTTATTTTAGACAATTATCCGCCAAATGTCGAATAATAATAGCTATTATTCGGTTTTCGACGGATAGCAAAAAAAAAATCGAATAATAGCGACTATTCGCGGCATCTCTATTGTTTTTAGAAGAAACTAATATAGTTACAGTCAAAAATAATAACACAAAACCTAACAACATCACGCCTGTATTCCACGAAAGGATACGCAGGGGTACACCTACAGTAACACCCACATTTTGACCTTGATTTTGTTTTTCAATTTAAAAGAAAATAAGTTTGAAAACAGTTCTGCACCTAAACATTAAAAAAAAAGTCGCATGCCAAAATAACATACAGAAATCATGCAATAACAATCACAAGGGCATAAACAGTAAACCAATTAAACAAACACTTTACATTAAGTTTTAAAGCTTACAATAATACTAAAACTTGAATTTATCGATAGTCTGTATAAACCCTTGCGATGCATAAAAAATAAAAAAGTAACCTCTAAATGTCAAGTTGACAGCTCCCGCGTTCAAGATCCAACATGGCGGCACGCCTTAACTGAGTCAAGGACAGTCTTGCATACAGCCAGATACCGAATTTAAATGTCGTATACAGCCAAACATAGTCGAACCAGTCTTTTTTTTTGTAAGTTGCGAAAGCAATCTATTATTCTGCCAAAATCATCGTACCTAATTATGGTAGTTGAAGATTTCTTTATTACACGCATCTTTCGATATCTGCAATACGCTGTTTCATAAACAATTAATCATAAGAGGTTTATTTTTATCTGAATAAGGAAACTGGATTTAACCTTTTTGGAATGTCGTTTTTTTTTTTTGTATCGTCTCTTTTATGGCAGCAGTTTTGGCATATTTTGCAATTGCAATAACATATAGGTGTTTACGCATATTCAGCTTATAATGTTCCCACTGCTGAGACACAGACCTCCTCTCTGTGAGAAGGAGTGGGCTGTTATCCACCACGCGGGCCCAGTGCGGGTTGGTAGATGTCACATGTATTCGAATTTTTGATTGTATAGGACATGCCGGTTTCCTCACGATGTATTCCTTCACCGTTTTGAGAGCAGTGGTGATGAAATTATTTACACTAAGTTTATTAGTAAGTAAGGCTTGATACCACTGGGCGGTACAGCTTCTCTGGCTCAGTTTTTTTCTTTTTGAAATGCCGTTTTACTTTTTTAATCATCTTATTTATGGCATATTCTATCAAATCAGCCATCAAGAGCAATAAAAAAAACACGTTTCTTGTATGGGCGGGGCCCGCTTTAATTTTTAACGTTATTTATTTATTGTCATTTGCTGTTATAGCTGCTATAATATTACAGATACTGTGAAAAATTCTAGAGCCTACCTATTACAGTTCAAAAGATACAGTTCTGTGACAAACTGATGGACCAGCTGACGGCGGAGCCTTACTAATAGGGTCCCGTTACCCCTTGTACAAAAAAAGCGTATTAAAAACCTTATGACGTCTTTTTTTTTAAACTATGATCGACACAGATGGAACTGATTTAAAAAAAAGAATTCCCGGTGACGTCAAATCTACAAACGTAAGTCGAATTGGCGGAAAAGATACATTAGCAAAACAGTACTGTTATTTTCTTAATTAAAAAAAAAAATACCGTTTTCTAAAATAACCGAAAATTAAAATACTGTTAAAATAAGCGACTCGTATTTTTTCACACAGTGCCGTTGTTAGCAGTAAATCAACTACGATTGTTGATACGAAATAACAATTTGATTTTTAATATTTTACACAAGTTTTTTTTTTTTTAAGTTTTTTTTGGGTTTTTTACACCTATATTTATTTGTTGGTTTTACGTTATATGGCATTATGATGATATTATGATGACAGTATAATACAAAAAGCAGTCAGATTCTGTAATTTTTACTCAGTTTTGCTCAGTCCTACTGGGTAATTACGTAACACGCTTAGGAATGGCTTCCATTTACACAGTTTAACCACATCCATTACGTTACTTACGTTGTTGAGCACACATTTTTCGAACATATGAAGCAATGGGTTAGCAATTCCTCCAAAATGATTCCAATTCTGATTGATAGTATGTTACTCGAGGTGCTAATTAAAATAAATTCCAAGCTTCGGTTAATAACTAAACAATTTCAAGTTTATGCCGGGATGCCCCTAATTTAAATATAAAAACCAGTTCATGCTGTGAAGGTCATCAATATCGAAAAGTGGTGTAATAATTGTGAAAGTGATGCTGTTATACATAAACCTTTTAAAATTTAACCGTTTTAATACCGAAGTTATAATAGTATACCAGCAGTTATTAGAAATAAAGAGTGTCTGGGATCCTTTAAAAGGTCCTTGTTTAAATTTCTTCTAGATAGATGTTACTACTCCATCATTGAGTTTACTACTGATAAACAGAGGTATGACGATTCCGACTTGCTAATTAACTCATATGATTTTTAATTATTGATAAGTACTAATGTGTTTACCTATTTATTTAAAATTGTAATGACCTGTGTACCTACTGACATATTTTTTAAATTGATTTTTTTGTTATGTATTGGCATGCCACCTACTAATTATAATTGTTTGTTTCTGTAAATTTTGTACGCCATTTAATGGCAAAACATAGTGCACATTTTTTTAAATACTAACTGTCACCATACCTATGTTTAACAAAATAAATGATTGATTGATTGAAGTTAATTTGATAAAGCGGCTTCGTATTCATACGTCAGACCATAGCAGATATAAGACCAGTTGAATTTAAGTAATTATAGAGCAAAAATTGCCATATTAAGCTTGTTATAACAATATTTTGATTTATCTGACCTCCACGTGGAGTACTAATGCTAACTTGTGTAATTTACTGTGTTACACACTGCAGCTATACTCCATTTGAAATAAGATTAGAAATTTAAACAAACCATTTTTACAGTCCGTTCAACCAATTTTGACTTCTATTCCGTAGGTAGGCATAAGGATGCTATTAAAAGCAAAAAGTGGTTACATTACCAACTGTTTACTGCAGATGCCATTTATCATGCTATCAACGCAATAGAAGTCAAAATCAGTTGAACGGACTGTAAAAAAGGTTTATTTAAATGTCTAATTTTATTCCAAACGGAGTATGGGTAATACTAGGTGTCAGTTGTTTGACTTTTGGGCTATTGAATACTACCAGTAGCGACTGTAAAATTTCTACGAATGGCAACCGGCACTAACAGCTTAACATGCTAACAAGGCACGGAGTGCGCTTGGTATTATAATGAGCCTATAATGGTCCCTTTGCTGGGACATAGAACTTTTCTCTGTGAGAGACAGTGGACCGTAATCCACCACGCGGGCCCAGTGCGGGTTCATGGATGTCACATGTCTTTGAATTTTTGGTTCTAGGACATGCCGGTTTCCTCGCGATGTTTTCCTTCACCGTTTTGAGAGCAGTGGTGATGAAATAATTTACCCAAAGTAAAGTGCCTTCGAAACTATGACCTGCAACGCGTAAGTCACGGCTGTTTCCACTGGGTCACCATTACTCTTGGTCTTGATACGATAAAGAATATAAAAATAGCCGACGCAAGCCCAAGTCTTTGTTTGTTTACTTTTGGCATCCTATCTGACCTATAAGCCTGGCCTAACCTAACCCAATATCGGCGCCGCGATGTTTACGCCCGTGAACTTGGACCCTTCAGATAAGATCTGCCTTTTCCGGGATTTGTAATCTAACATATATCATTTTATTTGCACTTTATGATAAATAAATGAATGACAATTTCATATACTTAGGGCTAATTTTTCAATAGTCAGATAACTTTTATCTGAGGAATAAATATGTCAGTTTGACAGCTTTTGTATAGAAAATTTGCACAATTATCTGACTATTGAAAAATCAGCCCTAAGTCCAGCCAATTTAATCTATTCTGTAAAAATCTCTAAAAACGCGCGAGACTTAGGTTAAGTGAGCTGTCAATTGGGAAGGCAATTATCAAAATGGCGCTGTCATAGTTAGTACCCAGGACAAGCTTTGACTGACAGCTGACTTTGACTTTATATATTTTTGTACCGAAATGCTCAGATGCTACTTACTTAAAAGATTATGGCTAAGACTATTCATATATAATTATTTAAACTAACAAGAGTTTAAGGCTGATTACGAGGCATACCCTACTAATACATATTATAACTGCGAATGTAACTCTGTCTCTGTCTGTTCCGCTTTCGCGCTTGAACCGCTGAACCAATCGTCATGAAATTTGGCAGAGATATAGCCTGGGATTTGGAGAAGGACATAGGCTATTTTTTTACGCGATAACCGACATCCACGCGGGCGGAGCTGCGGGCCAAATCTAGTAATAAATATATTAGGTTTTTATTTTGACACTTTTCATTTCGAATAAGTGTTGATTTTTTTTATTTATTGATCTTAATCAGCTCCACAATTCTGAGACACAGGCCTGGAGGCCGCCTGTGTCCCAGCGTTGTGTATTTAAGACATTTCGCTGTATCGTTGTACACTTTCTACAAAAGCCTATAAGGTATGTTTTTGTATGTCTCATTTTCATTAAAAAATCCACACGAGTATAGAATGTTCTAAAAATGAACTAACTATGACTAAACACGGTATCAGCCCGACTCGAGCAAAGTTCATTTTAATGCAAAACATTATAAATATTACAATCTAACGCAAAATGATTCATGAAATACACTTATAAGTACCTATTATTACTAATTATAAACAAAACTCACTTTTATAATCGTTGTAATACAAGGTTTATAATCCTTTAATCGAAGAACCTTCGGCATGTACTCAAGTACATACAAAGTTCACGAAAAGAAACAAAAGTCATTATTATATTGTTTAGTACAAGGTTTATAATCCCTAAAACGCTCGAAAGAACCTTTGCCATGTAATAATGAAGTTAAAAGTTCACGAAAAGAAACAAACGTCACTTTATACTCTTTACTACAAAGTTTATAATCCTTTAATCTCCCGAAAGAATCTTTGGCATGCACTTAAGTACAAAGTTCACGAAAAACAAACATAAGTCACTTTTATAATCCCTACAAAAAGGTATTTATTCCTTTGATCGCCCGAAAGAGCCTTTAGCATGTACTAAAGTACAAAGTTCACGAAAAATAAACAATAAAACATGTCTGACCTTCACGGACCGGATCGATACTACATGGCATAACTACTTAAATATTCAAAGCGAGCCTATTGATTGAATAACTTATAATGTTGCGAGTTCTCAAGGTTTTAATAGCATTAACATCACGCCTATATCCCCCCAAAGGGTTAGGCAGAGGTGGTTCTAAAGTACACCCACATTTCGCTAGTTTAAGTCTGATGCAATATAGGGCCAGACTATTGCCATCAATCGGGAGCAAATTCAGACTCAGGGCAGCTATTGAGAATTTCCTGATGCCCAATAATACTTTGCCTGACCTAGAAATCGAACCCAGGTTCTAAGTTCAGCTACACGATTACTGACAAATACTTGCACTGACTGAGCTGGTCTACTCAAATCTATGTGGGTCTTTCCTCAAAAGACCACTTCAGGCACTAATCTATATTATCTGCACATGATCTGACCAAGATTATGTCTGGACTTTAAATAGATATTGACCCTTGAGTGTTTTTCGCCATTTCTTCTCAAGGGTAGTAAGACAGGAAATTTCGACACTATCTAGCGTTCTTTATAAAAAAATATTACATGTAAAAGTGATTCCAATATCCTATTTTGCAGAATTAACAATTTCATTTCCGAGACCCAGACACCGGATCAACACGACATAAAAATACCTATGTATTTTAATATTCAAAACTGAATGGTTATTGATTGAACAACTTCTGATGTTACAACTTCATTAGGCTGAAAGTTTTAACATCAGCCTGAAGGCGTTACCACAATAATCTTCAGGGCAAGTCAATGACAAAGTGAACTGGACAAATCCACTCAAATCTGTGTGGTTATTTCCTCAAAAGATCATTTCAGACACCAATCTACATAGTCTTCACATAACCTGACCAAGATAATTACTGGATTTTAAAAGATACTGTGACCTTGACTGTGAATTAGTCCGATAGGAAACACCGACCTCAATGACCTCTTTTAGTCATAAAATAGTCAGTAACTCGGGAAGTGGGGTTATATTTAACTTGCACGTTTTGATTACAGACAGACAGACACCGAGACAGGTGACACGAAATATAATAAAAAAGCTTGTAACGTCATTTATTTTTGACTTGTAAAAGTGTTTAGTGAAATATGTCACCATAACAGTTGCACTGCACATGCTATAAATTGCAGGAGACTTTGCTTTTCGTCTGATAATGACCTTCCATTACGGTGCCCCTAAGTACTAAGGTCTAAGGGAGCTAAGGTCCCTCATGCAAAGAAGTAACGATTTATTGATCATTGTTTAATTTAAACATTTGTTTCGTACCAAAATACTATTTCAAGTTATATCTTATCTAGTAATAAAGTTTCATTAATAAGTAACAGAATTACTCATTTGTAATAGACTAACACGCTATAGGCTTTCAAAGCCTGATACTGAAATTAATTAACTTTTTATTTATGAAGGACGACGGTAGTTGATTTACTGCTAAAACAAAATGTACTGTGGCTTTATTTACGAAAACTTTTGACAAGTTTTTTTTTGTAACATCACGTTTATTTTCCCTATATTTTAAATATCCTCATTTAACTGAAACCTTTTCTTACTACAAAAATCACTATTAAAACCGTAAAACTGAAAAACTTCACTAGACTGTAACGTCAGAACATCACTTTAACACACGCACATAATAATAACGTTGTAATAATTATTAATAATTCCACTATGAAACGACCGCACTTCACAAAATTGTATTATCAACTAAATAATATAAAACAAACGTAGTCAGTATCAGTTATAGAATTATAGATATAAAGGCGCGTACCGATTAGAAAATATTATTATTTATTATGATTTTTTTTTTAATAAGTGGGTCAAGCTCATAGTGTGAAGGCTCTGTGGGTACATATTAACAGCCGCACAGGTCAACCGAAGGTTAAGTTACATTTGCACAGGTCAGTTCGTGGATGGGTGACCATCTATTAAATATCGAGACCTTTCCGTACCCCGTAAGGCACGTTAAGCAGTTGGTCCCGGCTGTCATTTGTAGATCTTTGATTGTCGTTATGGGTAGTCTGATGACCAGTCTTACCGACGGGTATCGTGGTACCCAGTAACCGGGTTGTGCACGTCAGATAGGCAGTAGCTCCATGTAAAATACTGGTGTTGAGGTACAGCCAGTTAGACTGAATTAACCGACTTCAAAAAAAGGAGGATGTTCTCATCGCAATTAGGTGCAATATTTTTTATACACTCGTTTTCAATAAGTGGAAACTAGGTCAAGTCGGTAGTGTTTTGATTTTATTATTTTTTTTTGTTTATACAAGTATTATTAATAGTTTCCAAGTTTGTTATCGGTTGTCATACTTGACAATATTACGAAATTAAGTTCATTGCCCCGAATCAGCGTCATATATGTAATTTTGATTGAAGTAAAAACTTCTTTAGGCGCGTTGGGCATTTTTGAGACGGGGAAAAAACAATTGAACTCGCGAGACTGTTACCGACGCCACTGACAACACGAACGTACGAACGAACAACGTTCAACGTACGTTGAACGTTGTTTAATCTGACGATTCAAAAAATATTTCCTGACGATTCAAACAATACACGTAATTTTACAAGTTTTCACTTCTGTCGGCACTCCCGGAGTGCCACTGTTTTTTATTGTTTTGTAAACGAAATAAATGAAGTCACGTTTTAAAATAAAGACATTTAACGCGATGATTTCTTGAAAACGCTCACAATGGTGTTTTTTTAAACCAGTGTATCTCTTTAACCGTAAATAATTTTGAAAGTAAAAAAATATCTGATATTTTCAAGTCTTTTTTGCATAGAGTGATGGAACTCAAAACATAATTAAACATACTTTAATGCATCAAAAAAATCATCAAAGTTGCCTCTTAATTATCTTTAAAACCAGTTTATCCCTTCAATAACAATTATACTTATAATTAAAAATATACCATAAAATTCCAAATGCCAAACTGCATCTAGTGATGGATTATTTATTATTAAATAGTTAATATCTAATTTTATACGATTTTATTTGCATTTTTACGACAACCCTTGCTCATTTATTATTCGAATTTATTACAACAGATTTTAACCCGTATCGGATAGCAAGAAGAACTATTATAGCTCATAACGACAATATTTAAAGTTACCAGGGTTTTAAGGTGAAAGCTCCAGGTTCCTCGCGATATTCAATTTTTCTAACGGTTTTTTTTTTCAATTTGCAGGTTAGTGTCAGATTGTATGTTGATTTAAATATGATTCGCAACCGTAATAATTATGGCTTTACACAATACGGTATTTTACTCTATATTAGGAAAAAAAATATATTATTGAGATAGCTTAGACAAAATGCAGTCGGTAAATGTTAGTTTTAGTTCATGAAATAACAAAATAAATTTTAAAATTCAATTCAAAGATTTCAGTTTTTTAATCTGTTTTTGAAAACCATTAAATTAGTAGCCGCCATGTTATTACGTCATACCGCTGTATAAACTAATCAACTGAACAACTTTGTACTTTTATTATTTTCGTAACCAATCTAATTTTTAATTGAAACAATATCTTACATTCAGGTACAGCAAACCAACGATAAGTAGAATAATAACTATTTTTTTTAATTATAAACATCATTGAAAATATCAGCGCAATTTGTTTATGCAGCAAACTGACGTCATACCCACAGAGTAATATGGAGTCCACTGCGTTTAGCGTTTTCGTCAAATTATGCACGAATTGAGAAAATGTAAAATTTAAATGTATTTTTATGGCACTAATCGATTAAATAAAAATGTTGTGTGTTTTTTAGTGGTTTATTAGCATTTTAGAATCTAATTAAGGCACTTTTCAAAAATGGGTGTAATACCGTATTATAATATTCAAATTCATCAATACAAACCTCTAAGGGCTGATTTTTTCAATAGTCAGATAACTTTTATCTGAACAATAAATCTGACAGTTAGGCATATTTTCTACACAAAAGCTGTCAACCGACATAATTATTCCTTAGATGAAAGTTACATGACTATTGACAAATCAGCACTTAGTTCATTAATCCCATTGAATTACTTTTTCATAGAGTAGTCCCTTAAGTACGAAAATTAGCCTTGTGATTTCCTTAATTTCGATAAACTAAAACAAACTTACGATTTACGAATGAATGTAGCTCGAAATCAACTTGTATGAACGGTTAACACAGTTAACATTATTAAAAAAAACTTAATACGATTAGATAAGCTCCAAATCAGATGATTATTAGCGTGTAGGTATTTGATTTAGTAATACCTATTTTGATTGGTGAACGACTAAGAGGTGAATGAACGGATTTAATAAATGAGTTTGGAGGGGTCATGTACAGTGCATGGAGTTTATTTATCAGACTAGGAAGTAGGGACTTTAATATTTACGTTTATAAATTCAGAACTCACTAGACCTTACTCCTGTAACCTAGTGATCGTTGTAGAGTAAAATTAAGACTATTTGAAAAAGAAAGAAGGCAGTCTATTTTATTTGGTACGCGCACAGGAAATAAAAAACAATAAAAAAGAAAATCATGAAAAAAAATAAACAATAGCAAAAAAGGGTGCGCGGAAAAAGGCATCTCTCTTAGCATCATGCTTCGATATTTTAAGAAAAAACACATGTAACATACTTTCAGTTACAAACATCCATAATTATACCCACATATTTAAATCTTTTCAGTCACACTGATATATCAGTCATAATCATCTATATCATTGCCTAAATTAAGACAAACCCACAACAATAGATGAATAAAGAAATAAAAGTTGTTCATTCTGCAAAAATAAACCGCATATAAAAAAAAAAACTTAAAATACACACATAATATGTATAGTAGCCAAAAGCCTCGTATTCAAAAAATAAGTCTGTTAATCTTGTCCATTGCTAGATGTCAGGGACCAAAGACAATAAACATTGCGTGGGTAAATGTTACGGCACTAGCTAATGACAAAAAACAAACACTCAAAACTCAACTCTATCTTTCAGCCACATTCAAAAAATGCTTGGATGTTTGTCACAGCCAAACATCCATAAAAGCCGCCACATTAGTACAAATCCTAATGTAACGCATGTCACCGCTCGTCACTTTTGTTTAAATAGGAAGTGTGACGTCACCAAAGTTTATTAGGTTATCAAGTCTAGCTGTCAATGGATATACAGTTGACATCATTAGAGATTGAATTAACTTATTCCTATAATCTAAGTACATAAGAGGAAGTCTGAAAGTGGCACCGATAGCTGAAAAGTTGTGTGGAAATCGGTTGTCATGATATGGGCATGTGATACGGAGGAATGAGGAAAATGTCGTGAGGAAAGTTGAGTATAAATGTCAATGGCTATAAGAGTAGGGGGAGACCAAAGAAACGATGGATGGACTGTGTGAATGTTGATATGGTTAGAAAGGGTGTGACTACGGGATGACGACTAATAGAGAAGAGTGGGAGAAACAGACATGTTGCGCCGACCACAAATAAACTGGGACGAGGGCCGGAGAATTATGAATGACCTAACGTTAGTAGTTTAAATTACGACATTGTCAATGTTAGTCAATAGGAAGTGGTACCCGCGCCTAAAGTCACTTGTAACGTACCTATCCACGTCTTTCAGTCACAAACATCCAAACATCCATAAGATAAAACATTCATCCAAATGTAACTTTTCAACTCGACAACCATCCACAAATCCGTAAAAAAAAATCGACCACGTGTATCATCAACAAACATCCAAACATCCATACTAAAAAAATATTCATCCACATCTATTTTTCACTAACATCCAGTAACAAACATCCATAAAAAAAAAATTAACCACGTGTTTCATCCACAAACATCCATTCAACAAAAGCCGCACATTAGCACAAACCCTAATCTAACGCATGTTACCAACTCGTCACCTATGTTTAAATAGGAAGTGTTACGTCACCAAAGTTTATTAGGTTATCAGTTAGTCTAGCTGTCAATGCATATCTAGTGGAACATCATTGGCGATTTGCAGAGATTTGAAGGGTATTCAAATTACGTACTCATATCATCGCTGCTTTCAAAACGGTGAAGGATAACATTGTGAGGAAACCGGCATGTCCTAGAACGAAAAATTCGAAGACATGTGACATCTACCAACCCTCACTGGGCCCGCGTGGTGGATTCCAGCCTACTCCCTCTCAAAGTGAGGTCTGTATCCCAGCAGTGGGAACGTTATAGGCTGATTATGCTAAAGCTACCAGTACTACCAGTATAGCTAGCTGAACAATTACATCTCTTAGACTTACGAGTTAGGAATACCCATTACTTACTACCACGTTGGTCTAGTTGTCCGACACGACGAGACTCCAGCGTATCAATTTCCATGCATTTTTTTATAAATTCTTCTAATACGTGCTTTCCGAGGCACGGAGGGGTTTTGGTAAGTATGTAAAGATTTTTGCCCATCCACGGACCACACTCGCCAAGCGTGGTGCGGGTTCTTCGATAGAGATACCGTGGCCCCTGGCACACAGACAACTGAGGGAACACGGGTGGGTTTTGGTCAGTAAAAGTCTGACAGCTTTCCAGCTCCGCCCAGAGCGGGAGAAGTTATATATGAGAATTTCCCATCCACAAAATAAAATAAAAATACAGGGGCACTCCGGGATTGCCGATAGGAGCGAAAACTTGAACAATTACGTGTGTATCTTTTGAATCGTCAGGAAATATTTTTAGAATCGTCAGATTAAACAACGTTCAACGTACGTTCAACGTTGTTCGTTCGTACGTTCGTGTTGTCAGTGGTGTAGGTAACAGTGTCGCGAGTTTTCAATTGTTTTTTGCATCTCAAAAAATGCCCAACGCGCCTAAAGAAGTTTTTACTTCAAAAAAACACTCGCCAAGCGTAGCTTAACATAAGGGTTATATTATGGCGTGGGACATATTAATAAAACCCTTACGTAAATCATTATTATCGTATTAAGTGCTAATTATCTAACTTATCGATGCTAAGTAAATCTTTGCAATTAACCTTTAATAGATTACATTCACACTCAGATCACGTTATGTATGTATGCACTCAATATTTACTATAACTATTTATTGTACTCATATAGGTTATTGGTTATATCAGCTTTTGTATCTACGTCAATCTTTGGCGTGTCAGAGAAAGGTCTAAACTTCAATAGGTATTAGATTTCTTCCTAATTAACGTAAGTAAACATATTTGTTTCAGTTATTACTATCGTTTGTTTGACGCGGTTTCCTGTATTGAGAAACGAATCTCTACTTATAATATATGTAGGTACTAGCTTCTTGTGCTCCTTAAGGTGAACCTAGTCCACATTTTTTGCATACAAACTTCGGGAGTGTTTTACTCCACTGTCTGATATGGCACATCCAAAGTAAAATATGGTATCGTTTTGACTCATTATTAATATTGTCTGTACGGAAACAGAATACTAAAATAAAAACCCAATAAAAAGTTAGGAGCCAACAAAGATTCGTTTTTCTTGCTAATTTTACTATCATAGGGCGTGTTTAAGTAATAAAAGAAGTGTAAAATCTCCAAAACCAAGTCGATACCGACAAAGTTCAATTATCGAAAAGTTCAATAAACTTTATTGGTCATTGATTTATGCATTGGCTTTTTCATAAAACCCGATCTTCCAAAGGACTTTTCTTAATTTTTTACTATATGATCCTGCATCTCATTCAAATATTCAATAACGTTGTGCGTGTAGACTAGCGTCTAACTGCTCATCACTGATACTATCTCTGTCAGACACGAAACCTGGTGAGACAGAGTGATTTTTAGCCAGGCCCACCAGTGAGTTCGAGCCCGCGAATAGGTTCTCCTTAACTTAAGTATGTGATCTTCCTGTGCGAGTCACAAAATATACGTTTTCTTTCTTTCGTCTCACCTATCACAACTTCAACACGCGGGCCTATTGTGGGTTGGTAGATGTCACATGTCTTCGATTTTTGGTTCTAGGACATGCTGGTTTCCTCACGATGTTTTCCTATACCGTTGACGCTGTTAGCTGTAATTGGTAGTAATTATGCCCTTTTTCTTTTATTTCCAGATACCCTCAAATTCCGAGTGACAGGTCCTGTAGCGAGCGTAAGAGAGTCCCAACTGGTTGATGAATACGGCACTGAATTAGCTAAGCTACCTTTCAGGTATGTATGCCATTTTATAGCATACTATAATACTTCGCCCGTAATTTCTTGTTCCCCCGACCAGTTTTGACCCCTGTTACTTTCGCCGCGGGAGTCTCCCTGGGCGTCGGGAATCCCAGGCTGTTTCCCGGCCACCGTAGGCGCAGGCTTGCGGACGGCGAGTAATGGGTAGCTCGCTGTCCGGTAAGGACCAAGCCCGGGTCGACGGTGCGCTGTGTTCCACGCGCGCCTCAAATAGATGTCAGCATCAACTGGTGGGGTCCTGAAGGGCAGATACCTGCCAGGGTTGCGGTTTGTTCGAAAGAGATACCGTGGCCCCTGGCACACAGGCAACTGAAGGAACACGGGTGGATTTTAGTCAGTAAAAGTCCACCCAGAGCGGGAGAAGTTATTTAATGATTTCCCACCCAAAAAAAATCTAAATTAACCCCTATTACTTCGTTTTCAGTGAGCATTCTTTCCATCTTTTTATTTTTGATCAGCTCGGCTCCTGAAAGTCCCAGCGTGATGTTAAGTAGCCTATGGTTTTCCGTAAGGATTTGGGCTATCAAATGCATAAAGATTTTTTCAAATCCGACTGGTGGTTCCCGAGACTAGCGCGTTCAAACAAACTCTACAGCTTTATTATTAGTATAGATAGATACAGATAGCATAGTCATAGCATAGCCGTATTACAACTTGTAAATACAACTTCCAAAATCAAATGCATAATAACTTTAACTTCGGTGGCTAGTGTGAGATACAGATCCCAAGACATAACTTCCGACATTAAAGTTTTCTCATTTCACTCAGTAGGTAGTGCTTTTTCGGAAGTCGTAGTTTTATTTTTTTTGTAAAAAACATTTTTTTGGTTTAGCAAAACGATCGTTGATCATTAGAAAATGTCATTAATACCAATCTGTAATTCCGTTTACAGCTACCAACCAATGACAGGCGACGGCCAGGATGAAGAAATAGATCCCATAGTTGAGCTGGTCGCTGATGTAGCACTACCTGCAGTCAAGGGATCCAAGGTCTACGCTAAGATCGCCGGCAGAGATCTAAGAGGTAAATATCGAACTTGTTTTTTTTTAAACATGACTTATCTGCCATCCTTTTCCGATCTATGTTGGAGTCGGCAGCTGAATACCAGTATTTTAAATGGAGCGACTGACCTCCACAATCAAGTTACTGGGTAATACGATACTACTTGATAAGGGTTCACCCTTGTTTGATAGAACAACGTTTGATATAATATTACTAAATCGAACAACGTTTAAGAAAATCATCACTTTGTATAATATCGTTTGACAGAATTTTTAGTTCATCGAATATTTATTTGCTATAACAACATTTGCGCTAATGATCAAAAGGTATAATGTTCATTTGATGTAATGTTCAGATGGTATAACCATGTATTTTATCGAATATTCAATTGGTGTAATGTAATGTAGAAAAAAAAACATTGTAAATATTTGAAAAATTATTTATTTTGAACAATATCCATAGGTTAGGTTAGGTTAGAACTGTTACCAACTACGCGCGAGCTGAGCGAGCGAAGCGAGCGGTGCCGCGGCAGCGGCCGGCGAGCGCTACCTCGAAATTTCAGTGTAGTGAAACATTAGTTTAAATAAAATTAGTGCATTTGAAAATTCGGCGAAATGAAATTAGTTCAAATGAAATTAGTTCAAATAAATAATTACGCTAAATAAAAATTTACCAATGAATTATTCGGTCAAATGAATAATTCTTCGAAATGACTTTATTGCAACTAAAATTCGATTTAGTAATATTATATCAAACGTTGTTCTATCAAACAAGGGTGAACCCTTGATAAGGCTGGTTGTCAGATTTTCGGGCTTCTGCCGACCCGTAACGACTGTCAAAGATGCACGAATGACAGCTGGGACCAACGGCTGAACGTGCTTTCCGAGGCACGGAGTGGTCTTGGTATGTGAAGATGGTCAATCATTCATGGACCACCCGCAGCCAGACGCGAAATTATTGGAGCATTCATCATCATCATCGTGCTAGCCTTTTCCCCTTCTACAGGTTGAAATTGAAAACATGCGACAAACCGAAATGGGACATTGTACTCATCATTATGAACAACTTTTACTAAGGGACCAAAGATGCATTCGCGAAAAAAAAAACATCTGTTCCCTACATTTATGTTCGCATGACTCGTCAAAATTTAGGGAACAGCTGTTTTTTTTTTGCGATTGCATCTTTGGTCCCTTAGTAAAAGTTGTTCATAATGATGAGTACAATCTCCCATTACGGTTTGTCGCATGTTTTCAATTTCAACCTGTATATTGGGGTCGGCTTCCAGACTAACCCGATGCAGATGATATACCAGTATTTTACATGGCGCGACTGCCTATCTGACCTCCACAACCCAGTCACAAGATGTTTAAATTGTAGAGACATTGACTTCGGAAAGTACCTACCTACCTAAGTACCTAGTACCTTTGTACTCAATTGATTGTTTATGCTGTATCTGTATGTGTTTTACTGTGTGTACATAAATAATAAAATAAATAAATCAAATACCAAATGCGGTTTTAGACGAAACCTTAAACTCCAGTCTAAAAATACTCAATACTGAACAGATTTTTCAGATTCAAAACTTGAAAATGATGTTAAAAACATTATTCGAATGCGAAGTGACTTTTTAAAACCATTTCTACGTTCCAAGACCTACGTCACTGCAAAGTTTTGCGGTCACAGAGAGATACGCTAGTTTTATCAACATTTGCTTAACCTTTTTCTACCATGTGGCGTCAGCTTCCAGTCAGTAGACCGACAGCGTAGAGGTCAAATAGGCAGTTGCTTCCACAAGTCTTGCCTGTTCCACGATACCCCTTGGCAAAACTGGTTGGTTGGTGTTTGGTAGTCTGAAGATTCAAAAATAATGCCATATGTTTATTTTTCAGGAGAACCTTTCATCCGACTGTCAGGACCACTCAACCAGCCAGAGATACGTATGGGCAGATCAGCAAACATACTCTTCTCAGACTCCTCAAATGATTTGGAGAGGATGGAGGAAATGGATTCCAGGGCTTATAATGCTCAGCTGTTGTATAATGACAGTGCGCAGCCTTATAGTGGTAGCAGAGCTATTTCACAGGTACACACAATCTCTTGCATACCACCACTTGCATAACAACCACTTGCTTTACAACGACTTGCATAACAATGACTTGCATTACAACTACTTACATAACAACCACTTGCTTTACAACAACTTGCATAACAATTACTTGCATTACAACCACTAACATAACAACCACTTGCTTTACAACGACTTGCATAACAATAACTTTCATGACAACCACTTGCATATTAATCACTTGCATATTAATCACTTGCATTATAACCACTTGCATTACAACTACTTGCATCCCAAACCACTTCTTCTTTTAAGCGTGTCGATGGCAATCTACAGAACAAATTAAATTATTATGGTAACTCATGATATCTATATACATCGAGCTGGAACGAGCTATTAGAAGCATCGTACACCATACAGCTTTGCACGCTGTATAAGTGGCCTATAATTTCATGTGTCATAAAATATTTCGCAGGTGGTGAATCAACAAGGAACATTACTGACAGCAGTACAGATTGGACTTGCCAGCAGGTTATACGGAGCCCCGGGCGAAAATCTACAGGTAATCACGATACTTTACTCTCAGTAGCGTTTAGAAAAGCAGTTTTTTCGAATTTTAGACCCAATAGTTTCTTAAATAGACCACAAAACTGGAGGAAGAAGCCTATCTTTTGACCGAAAAACTGTTATGGAACCAAAATCGTCATCCTACTAATATTATAAATGTAAACAATTGGCAAACGGATAGTCTGTAACCTGGATTAACACATAGGATACTTTTTATCCCGGTAGTACGTGCCTGTGGGATAATTTCCCATCTCCACGCGGGCGATGCCGCTGGAAACAGCTAGTAGCAATAGAAATACATAAAAGATCAAAGTTTTTGCAGAAACTGATTATATTTTTAGAACTGGCCAACTTGTACGAGCACAAAATGTGACGAAGGACAAGTGAAGACAAGAGTTGTGAAAGAATGTTAATGTTAATGATATGATTATTTAAAAATTGTTGATTGTAATTTGTTTCTTATTACTCGTATTATTATTTTTAGAATTAATTTTAGAATTTATTTAGAATTTACTTTTTGCTGTGCCCTACAGAGTCCGTAATTGTACCTACCTTAGCTTTAAGCCAATTGTAAGACCTTTCAACATTATGGAATGCAAATAAAGATATGAATAGAGTTGTCCATAGCCATGGAAAGAAAATCTGTTGTTCTAATAATATTTCTTTTGCATTTCAGCTACACTTCGAAGTCACAAACTACAGGGAACAATCAGTGAGGTTCAATTTCGGAGCATCAGGAGAGCTGAGGTTCCTGACTGGCATCAATCCTACCACGTAAGTAAATTTCTACTATTATTTTACATAAAAAAAGAAAAATAATGTTTATTCCGCAAATCTGCAAAAACAAAACGCATATTACAAAAAAAAAATAGTTTAAAAAACTAAAAAAAAACACGCTTTAAAAACCAAACTAAAAAAGGAGAAAATAATTTAATTTAATTAAAAAGCGTAGGGTGCGTGACATTAATAGATTATAAATATACCTCAAAAAGCACCCCACGCTTTTTAATTGAATTAAATTATTTTGTCCTTTTTTAGTTTGGTTTTTGAAGCGTGTTTTTTAGTTTTTTAAACTATTATTTATTTTCTATTTTTTAGTTCTACTAACTACAAAAGCGTGATTTTTTTTGTTTTTTAATATTGAATTGTCATCGGTCCTCGATAAGTTTACAAAGTTTAAATGAAATCTGACCGTTTAAAGTGGGTCAAAATCGCGCCCTAAGGAGTCGGTTACAAACATACAAGTGAAGCATTAGCTTAATAAAGCGTGTAAAAAGGCATACATTACACACATACTAAGTACCTATCCAAAAGCGTCGTGTTTAATAAATAATTCTCCGTCAATTTTGACCATTGCTTGATTGATGTCATGGATCAACTGCCTATATAATCTCAGCAACCCAGGCAATGGGGAACACGATACCCCTTAATTATTTATTTGATTGCTGAATGGGTCTGCTCTTGACGTCGATCACGCCTGATGGAAAGCGATTGATGAGGTCTATGATAGAACGAGCGTGCCCAGAAGATGCCTATTCACTCTTTTCTTGAGGGTAATGGAAAGCGACTGATGAGGTCTATGATAGAACGAGCGTGCCCAGAAGATGCCTATTCACTCTTTTCTTGAGGGTAATGGAAAGCGATTGATGAGGTCTATGATAGAACGAGCGTGCCCAGAAGATGCCTATTCACTCTTTTCTTGAGGGTAATGGAAAGCGATTGATGAGGTCTATGATAGAACGAGCGTGCCCAGAAGATGCCTATTCACTCTTTTCTTGAAGGTAGACGGGTTAAATGTGGGAGAGAACACAGACTTCTTAAACGAGAAGTGGCTTTATCTCTGTAATGAGACCTACTATTATGGTTTTGTTTCTTTTCAGCCTAAATGTAAGATCAGGACAGACGGTCAACGTGATAGTCAGCTTGCTGGTACCAGCTAATGCGCAGCCAGGGTTGAGAGACACCATCACATTCACTGCCTATGGTAAGCCTTATCTTCCACTAAAAACTTCTCCAATTTACATAGGTCTTTGTTTAAGGTGGAAGGCCCAAGGTAGGGCTAGGCGCCAGAATAGCCAGGATTATTTTTTTTAAGTTTTTTGCAATATGCTGGTCAGTGCATGGTTGTAAGTTCATTAATTGTACCTATGTCCTTGTCCTCTAAGCTAATTTAATTCGATAGAATTACTATTTCAGGTAAACATCATCCAATGAGATTAAATGAACTTAAAGGTTGATGATTTTAATTATGTAAAGCCTTATTTGTTAGTGATGGGCAGAATACGGGCTCTACCGAATACGAATAATCGGCCGAATGTTCGGTTTCAAGTTTACCGAACCAAATATTCGGCAGGATTTGGTTCGGATTATCGTGCATCTAGAAAATTCAAAAGTGTGTACTTGTGCCGCACGACTGTTATTGCATCATCTAGTTTAGTTAGTTATGTATCTTGCCCTTGTGTTAGCAATCATTCATTTTTGGTTACGTTAATAGGGCTCAGTTGTACTTGTAATTATGCTACTTCATTAGTGCAAAAATATTTTTTTATACGTTATTATTCGTCATAATGACCGATGTCCTCGTGGTCTGAGGAATCCGCTGGATGCGGGAAGCACAGAACCGGTCGAAATGGCGGAGCTTGGGGGAGGCTTATGTCCAGCATTGGACGTGTTTTGGCTGAAATGATGATGATGATGATAATGTTACAAATAAAATGTTTGCCGAATACCGAATACAAAATGAATATTCGGCCATGCCTAAATAAAACCACAATAATAGACCAACGTTTTTCCCCTAGGTAACGAGCAGATTTCTCTCGCCGCCTTCGTCTACGTCGCGAACTCAGCCGAACCCACAGACACGTGGGCTCCTGAAATACGTCACACCTTCCAAGGAACCTGTCTCGGCAGGACTGGGGATGACTGCGCGCAGCATTCATGGTCTACCACTATTGTGGCGAGGGATGCACTGTCAGGTGAGAATTTATAATCATAATGATGATATAGAATTGATAGCGCATTTAGCTCATGCGATTCTGGGCTCAAGACATCGTGGTATAAAGTTTTTACAAGTACACCATCATACGCCCCTCCTTTTTTACCAGACTGCGGGACGCATAGGAGGGTAGTGTGTTTATCAGCCTATGTATGTATGTTTTTTCCTTGCGTAGCAATCTAGTGACCAAACGCGTGCGCCGATTTTGATGATTCTTACGACAAACAATTTTTCGTGTCATAAGAGTGGCTAAAGAGGGTCACAGGGTAGTTTAATAGTCGACATCTTTAACAAAATTTTCTTGTATCCATCTTTTTTAAAGTTCACTAATACGTAGTTAGATATTTGATTTTTTAATTTAATGTTTTAGTTATATACTTTTGCCATTTTGCTTCCCAGGACGTTTCTTATATACCAAGGAGCCATCTTCGTAAATCTAACAATATTGCCTCCGGCTGCATGAGATTGCTTATAGTATTAAGTTGAATAGTCAACCTCTTAAGGTGAATGCGCAGTGGTAGACCGCGAAATTCAAATTTTCTTACGTTTTTGCAATTTTCAGGTCAGTATCAGGTTGTATCCTGATCAAAATGTGATTTGCGAATATAACAGGTACGTGTTTACAGAATTATAGTCATTAGAATGTCTAATATATCTCTTATAAGTTAGATTTCTTCCACAAGCACTTTTCCATAAGAAATTTGTTCTTATGGAACAAATCTAACTTAGAAAGATGTATTATTGATTCTAATGATTATAAATCTGTAAATACGTACATGTTATAGTCGCAAATCATATTTTGATCAAGTAACAAGCTGACACTCACCTGAAAATTGCAAAAAACGTAACAAAATTTGAATTTCGCGCTCTACCACTGCGCGTTCACCTTGATATAAAACTTCCTTGTTTCTATCCTTTTCAAAGTTCACTTTCGACGCTGTCAGGTGTTTCGATTGGGGATATTTCCGCGGTCCTCCAGCTCATGGAGAAGATATCTAACAACAAACTCTTTCGCTCCCCCAGGTCTTCTCCGCCTGACCTCCTCTCCAATCGGAGTGATGTACAGCGGAGACTTCACATCAGGCACTAGGCAGGAGGTGGTTGCTACGTACAGGGCTACGTGTTGCGCGCCCAGAGTGCTGCTGAACGCGGTGGATGCTTACGGAAATACGAACAGCTATACCATTGATATATCTAGTAAGTATAATGATTATAATGTTTAGCCTATAATGTTCCCAATGTTGGGACAAACGCCTCCTGTCTATAAGAGGGATTGGGGCTGTAATCCACCACGCGGGCCCAGTGCAGGTTGGTAGATGTCTCATGTCTTCGAATTTTTTGTTCTAGGACATGCCGGTTTCCTCACGATGTTTTCCTTCACCGTTTTGAGAGCAGTGGTGATGAAATAATTTACGTAAAGTAAAGCGCCTGTCTGGGTTTCGAACCCACGACCCGCAACTACTCAAAAGCTAATATGATATACAACGAGTAACATAATTAACGCAAGACCTCATACACCCCAATTAGAGTATTGAGTTAAAAGCATAATACGATGACCAAAACTATTTTTTTTAAAGCTAACTGATATTATTAAGAAAAAGGTGTCGACCCGAGCATTAGTTTGTGCATTTAAAATTGAGTCTTATTTCTTGTGAAATAAGATTGAATTTTCTTTGGCTCAATCTGTGGTAGGTATGGCAAAAATACATAATTTAAAAAAAAACTTATAAGTACTATGCCGGGGCGGTGTAGAAGCGAAAATGTATACTTAGTTATAGCTAAATTAACTTTACTAGTGGTCACCCGGTGGTCGAAATTTGAGCATAATTAATTTAAAACTTGCATGTATTTCTATTGCGACACATTCTACTATCATACTAATCTACACCGAGTAATTTTAATGGTTGTTTTCCCGCGGCAAAACAACTTCCCACATGGAGTACATTCGAAGCATAGAGTAAAAGTAAAAAAATAAAGATGTTTTGGTTTTAAAATAATTTAAAAAATATTCATCAACTCTAAAACGTGAGAATCAAAAGTAACATTAGAGGTAACTTGTAGGTACGTGTAGCGGCACTACAGAAAAATACTTCGCAACAATATAAAAAAATAATACAAAAAGAGAAGTGGCGCCATCTACAATGCCACAGGCGAACTACGCAAGACGCACGTCATAGAAATCCTAGATCGCGCAGTTAAAGTTTACCGCGCGATTTGGATAAGTACAACATCCCGAAGTCAACCGTCGGGCAGTAGCCCACCAGACACAGCACCTGTCTGGTCGGAGGATCCTCCTTTTTCAATAGGGTATGAGTGAACTTTACACCCTGTTCCTCATACCTCTATGTACTATTCGAATCGCACCCGCCGCTGACAAAGGGAACAGCGAAGCATAAGTTTTCAAAGCAAAATAAACTCTCGCACGTGGTGATTTTTCACAATGGTTAATATGCCTAAAACAAAACTATTTCGCTAAGGGAAAACAACCATTAAAATTTCTTGGTGTGTATGTGAAAGTTTGGATATTTAGATGTTTGGGTGTTTGTTACTCAATCACGCAAAAACAGCCGAACGGATTTGGATGAAATTTGGCAAACAGATAGTTTATAACCTGGATTTATACATATATGATACTGTTTATCCTGGTAATATATCCCCATGGGATAATTTTCGACCTCTACACGGGCGACGTCGCTGGTGTTTAGTTACGATCGGATTCTGAAATTCTTTCACTAATGGTAAGCTACAGTATTGCCGTAAGTGTCATAGGGTATTGATGTTAAAACAAGAAACTTCACGTGGTCGAGATCCCAGTCACAAGCTAGTAGGTACTAAATTAAAACTAAAATTTCTTCATGCTAAAAAATCTTCTTTCTCTTTCAGACTACCTAACAGGGGCAGCAATAGCAGCGATCGTCCTCGGAGTATTCTTGGCCATAGCGCTGATCATGCTCATTATATTCCTTATAGTCTGGTGTGTCAGAAAACGAAGAGCAACCAGGGAACTACCCTCTTACAATACATCAAGAACTTAGAGGACGGACGCAAATATTATAGGATTTTTTTCTGAAGGTGATACAGTAGTTTAAGTTTTTAGTAAAGATGGCTCAAATTGAAAGACATTTTGCCTCAATTATTTTGAGAGAGTACAGACTAGTGACGAATTAAGGCACATTGGCAGTTCCAAATCTGCGAAATAAGTGGGGTGTAGTTTGCAGGAAACTCGAGTAATTGACTATAATTGTGGAGTTAAAACCGTTGTTTCATTTGCGTCTTGCACTTGTCTTTAGCCAGCAATCATAAGGCACATGAGACTCCTTAATTTATGTCTAGAATATAGCTGTAATATGCAGAAGTTATTGCTTAACATGAGGTGGACTACCAGAAATCCAGAATACAGGGCTCCTTTCTGTGAGAGACTTCGCCGTCGTAATCCACCACGCGGGCCCAGCGTGATTTGGTAGATGTCACGTGTCTTTGTCAGTTTTGGTTCTGGGATATGCCATTTTCATCTCATGGCGTTTTCCTTAACCGTTTTTTTGAGTAATTGCCAGTATGTCACTTAAAATGGTGTTGTTATACATAAATATTACATAACTTAAACTACTGTACACCCACAAGTCAAATCGAACGTATTATTAAATCAAGTGAAAAGAGTAACTGTATGTGATTGTAAGTTGAAGTGATTAAGTTAAAATTAAGTTACCTTTAGATTAAGTTAAGTTATACTTTTTTTAGGTCATAGATATTAAGGTGGGCATCTATAGATGCGAAGTTGACGATGAGAAGATTTTGCGGCCTTGCTTGCTGAAGAGTTTAGGAGATCTATAGTTTCCAAGTTTAAAGCTACGCTGCCGCGTAGTGTCCGCAATTTACCAGCAGATGACGTCACTGAATCATTATTTATGAAAGTAAGTTGGCGTGTCTTTCTAGAGATCGCGTTTTTACTCCGTTGCGCGACGCAAAGGAGGGTATGTGTTTATCAGCCTATGTTTGTTCCTTTGTGGCGCTCTAGAGCCCAAATGCATGGGCCGATTTTGATAATTCTTACGTCAGTCTAATTGTCTTGATCTTGCGAGTGTTACTAAAGATATGACAGTAATCAAAATTCAATCGCCATATTGTGAAAAAGAAAAAAAGTCGACGAACTGTGTCAAGTAGTGTATCATTGAATAGGTAATTATCTTTAGGTTTCTATAATAATTTCTCATTTGGAATGACCATTTAGGATCTATAAAGATTTAAAGTTGGTTAATAACCGTTCTAACTTTTTCAAAACTTAAATGTTTTATATAATGGTATCGGTCTTATACTTAAATATTAAAGTAGGAATCCAAGGCTCCGAATATTGCAAATAATGTTTTAAGAATGCTACAAGGGAATAGAGAATCCCACATAAAATACACGAGAAAACCATAACTCTTCGTTGCAGTAGGGTAAAAAGAGGTAATGTTAGACCTATGACAAGAATACTGCCAGTTTCAAGCATCGGTCAAAAATTGCAAATAATGTTTAAAGAATGCAACAAGGGAATAAACAATCCCACATAAAATACACGAGAAAAATATAACGCATATAATTGCAGTAGTGTAAAAAGGGGCAAGGGATTAAAATAGTTTCAAATTATTTTCATATTCACGTCATTGCTATATAAATTCGGCAGTTTCAGGGTTTCGGTAAAAAATTGCAAATAATGTTTGAAGAATGCAACAAGGGAATAAAGAGTCCCACATGAAATACACGCGAAAGACATGACCCATATTTGCAGTAGGGTAAAAAGAGGGTACAGGCACCTATACTTCTCAATCAGAAATGCAGACAAATTTAAGATCAGACGGCAAATAGGGCACAATTTTTTGTTAATCCAATAATTTTCTCTGAATCATCACAGTGATTTGTTCGGTGCGTGTTTCAATATTTAAATGGCGGATTTCCGCACTTAACAGGTCCCTTCCCAATGTCAATGGTCGTGGATTGCAACTAATATATATTGAATGAAATCGACACTCGACCTTAAAGAAAAAAATCAAGAGGTGTCGAGGGACAGCCGGTTGGGACGAAGTTCTCTTCGTTGTATTAAAATTAAATAACAGTGGATGACTCATGGTCGAAATTCGACCATAATTCTTTTAAAAAGAAATACATTATTATATAAAAATATAAGCTGTCTGTACTTCGTCTCCATATAAACTTTAATTGTGCCAAATTTCATACTCCTCTGTCTGCGTAATTTTCGTAAAAAGCGGTACAAAGTTTTTGATTCACGTATTAATATATAGATTAACAACGTTTGAGAGGAACTAAATAAATAATTGTGACGTGTCGATCAAAATGTTACACTTTTGTCGATCTAGCTTTCTTTTGAAAAGTAGACTTTAACGAAAGGAACTTTGTTCCAAAAACATTTTAACAAAAAAATTTAACCGCCGAGAAAACTGAATAGCAAATAATAATAAACCTTTTTTGTTTAACCTTAATAACTAAGTTCGGAAGTCGGTAACTTTGGATATGTATTTTAATTTTATTTCTTTTTTTGTTATAAAGTTGCAATTTTATATTTTTTTGTGGCTTTAATCTACTAATTATTGTAATACACAACTCAGCATTCAAATCTGTGAGTGAACAATAAATCACCCCTATTTTCCCACCCTTAGGGTAGGATATTTTTTTTTAAATTAATATAGGTCTAACTTCGAGGAATACCCTATCCAACAAAAAAGAATTATCAAAATCGGACTACTCTGTAAAAAGTTATGCGTAGTCATACATTTTAAAAAAATATACGCGTCGACTTGAGAACCTCCTCGTTTTTTCGTCGTTTAATAATAAAAAGCATGCGATTTATTTATAAACCTTGTTTATGGTAGATGCGCCAGAGTAACCCGAGAAACTACAAATTTTCTTCCATTTTTTGCATTATGTAGGTCAGTGACAGGCAGGCGCGGTCGCAGCCAAACTCTTTGGGGGGGTCACAGACAAAGACTACCTACATATTAATAAGAAAATTTATTATATTTTCTAAAAATTACTATTTTACGCTTTACGTTTACGGCTTTGGGGGGGGGGGGGGGTCATGACCCCTGGGGCCCAAGTCTGCTATTTTTATAAATTCGTCATTCCAACACGATCCCATTGTCATTCATTTGTAATTTTGCTAAAAGTTCATAATCTGCTAAATTCATAATGGTCGATCATTGGTCGGTCAGTGGTCTCGTAATAGAATTGTGTCATAATGGCATTTTCGTATTGCCATTATTATAAAACTCGTTAGTAGAAATGTTTTTCGAAAAACGACTACTAAATTTGAACATTTATTAGTGTTATAAGCAATCTAAAGTAGTAGGAAGTTCGTAAATTGAGTCAGTCATTCATTTGTCATGACGTACGAGATTACCAATATATGCCATTTCTTTCAATGGAGTGTCAGTGGCTGACCATTGGAAAGTCATAATGACGCCATTTTATTAGAAGATTACCAAACTTGTCAAAATCAACAATTATGAAATCAATGATAGACCATTCTGACACTATTGTAATAGCAGACTTGAGGCCCTGGTGACAGGCTGTTTATTATTAAAATATGAATCATGACATCATCTACCAAAGTTTCTCCAGGTTCTCGGGGTTGCAGCTGAATACTAGTTTACATGGAGCGACTTTCTTTCTGACATTCACAACACCATTACTGGATAACACGATACGCTTGGTAAGACTGGTTTTCCGACTTGAGCTTCTAACTACCCGTAATGACTGTCAAAGATCTACGATTGACAGCTGGCACCAGGAGTGGTCTCGCTATTATAATCAGCCGCCCTCCTCCCTCTGATGGGACACAGGACTTCGTCAACTACTGTCACTTAATTTTGAAAAAAAAAAAAACACTATAAATGACACGATATAAAGCTCACATTTCAATGCTTTTCTTTAAGTCGAATTGGTGTTGAATTTCTTCGGTGTGCGTCTGTCAAAAAGGTTGGTACAGCCCGATGCAAAGTTTATGGTGGCTCAGAACATGTGGCCAGTCGTTGCGCAGTAACAAATTCACGTGTCAGCGGGGGTGAGGGATGAGGTATTTCGTAACGACGCTTACATAATAAATGCAAGACCTGTAACTTGTAATATACTTAGGTACTTTTTTTTCAAAAATTATGTATTTTGCCGTAATGACCGCCGGCGCCGTTTGAAGCAAAAATAAAATCTTATGTAACGGCAATAAGACGCAATTTTAAATGCATAAGATTTTTAATAATATTATGCCTTTAACTCAATACTCTAATTGGGTTGTATTGAGGTACACATTGTATATCATAGTCCACAAGTACTTTAAGAGACACGGAGGTACTTAAAAACGTAAGCTAGAATTACAGTAAGAAACCAGCTATAAGTAGTTTGTATAACTGTTTCCGCCATGTTTGTTTTATTATTTAATTTAAAGTTTGACAAATATTGTGTTTTTATTTATTAGCATTATATTTAGATGTTAGATTAACACGTGGGGCGAAGGTCTTTAAAAATATAACTGAAATGATTTTTGTGAAACTAAATTTTTAATTTTTTATTTCAACATTTACTTTTATATTATTTGCAGCTATTACTATCAAAGATAAGTCTCAAATTATCGTGTTTTTTTTATTTATAAAATTCGTGGATGACAGCTGGTACCTTTACCCTACAATTAAAAATAAGTATTTTAGCTAATTATTTACTAATACGGGTAGTACAATAAATTAATATTTAGTTTATAAAAGAAAAGAGCCATATTTTGTAAAAAGAAAATCTAAGATTTTTATGAAATAAACTTTGAATTGATGAAGTATTTATTGTTTTTTTTTTTATTTCCTTACATAAAAAGGTTGCATAAACACTTTGTGATATGGTTTATTTGATTAGATCCTATCCTATCCTTCTAATATTTGAAATGTGAAAGTTTTTGAGTGAGATGGATGAATGGATATTTTTCACTCTTTCACGCAAAAACTACTGAACGGATTTGGACGAAATTTGGCACACAGATAGGTTTTAACCTGGATTACATAGGGTAGGTACTTTAATGTGAAAGTTTGTGAGTGAGATGAATGGATATTTTTTAATCTTTCACGCAAAAACTACTGAACGGATTTGGACGAAATTTGGCACACAGATAGCTTTTAACCAGTACCCTAATTGCGTAACTCACAATTGATCATAATCTGTTTCGTTTTGAAACAGATGGCTAAACCATTGCTTCATATGTTCTAAAAATTTGTCTGCTCAACAACGTAAATAACGCAATGAATGTCGTTGAACTGTCAAAATGAAACCGATTATGATTAATCGCGTGTTACGCAATTAGGGTGCTGGATTACATAGGGTACTTTAATGTGAAAGTTCGTGAGTGAGATAGATGGATATTTGTTACTCTTTCACGCAAAAACTACTGAACGGATTTGGACGAAATTTGGCACACAGATAGTTTTTAACCTGGATTACATAGGGTACTTTAATGTGAAAGTTTGTGAGTGAGATGGATGCATATTTGTTACTCTTTCACGCAAAAACTACTGAACGGATTTGGACGAAATTTGGCACACAGATAGTTTTTAACCTGGATTACATAGGGTACTTTTTATCCCGATAGTTTGTCCCCGCGGGATAATTTTCGACCTCCACGCGGGCAAAACCTAGTATTATAAATTTGAAAGTTTGTATGTTTAGATCTTTAGATGTTTGTTACTCAATCACGCAAAAACGGGCATACGGATTTGGATGAAATTTGGCATACAGATAGCTTTTAACCTGGATTACATAGGGTACTTTAATGTGAAAGTTTGTGAGTGAGATAGATGGATATTTGTTACTCTTTCACGCAAAAACTACTGAACGGATTTAGACGAAAATTGGCACACAGATAGCTTTTAACCGGCACCATAATTGCGTAACTCACGATTTATCATAATTTGTTTCGTTTTGAAACAGCTGGCTAAACCATTGCTTCATATGTTCGAAAAATTTGTCTGCTCAACAACGTAAATAACGCAATGAATGTCGTTGAACTGTCAAAATGAAACCGATTATGATTGATCATTAGTTACGCAATTAGGGTGCTGGATTACATAGGGTATTTTAATGTGAAAGTTGTGAGTGAGATAGATGGATATTTGTTACTCTTTCACGCAAAAACTACTGAATGGATTTGGACGAAATTTGGCACACAGATAGTTTTTAACCTGGATTACATAGGGTACTTTACTGTGAAAGTTTGTGAGTGAGATAGATGGATATTTGTTACTCTTTCACGCAAAAACTACTGAACGGATTGGACGAATTTTGCCACACAGAAAGTTTTTAACCTGGTTTACATAGGGTACTTTTTATCCCGATAGTGTGTCCCCGAGGGATAATTTTCGACCTCCACGCGGGCAAAACCTAGTATTATAAATTTGAAAGTTTGTATGTTTAGATCTTTAGATGTTTGTTACTCAATCACGCAAAAACGGGCAAACGAATTTGGATGAAATTTGGCATACCGATAGTTTATGACCTGGATTAAAAGCGTTTGTTCTGAAAGATGGCAACGTCGCAAATAGCTGTCAAATATTTACCTGTTTTTATTAATTTGTTAATATTACTGTATGGATTTATGAAATATCGCTAACTAGTGACCTAAAATTTGAATAATGATTTGTAATAATTATAACACTAAATTTGATATTGTAACCGTTTCAGGTGTAAAAAGGCATTTGGAAAATTTCCAAGTTCTTTTTTTACTTCTAAAACTAAATATTCGGTGCTAAGATATTAGGAAATTATTGCATTTCATAATCAATATTTTACGTCACTAGTTAGCGATATTTCATATCTCCATACAGTAATATCGCCAAATTAATCAAAACAGTGAAATATTTGACAGCTATTTGCGACGTTGCCCATTTTCAGAATAAACGCCTTAACACATAGGATGCTTTTTATCCCGGTAGTAAAGATCCACGAATGACAGCCGGGACCAACGGCTTAACGTGCTTTCCGAAGCACGGAGGGGTCGAAATCGAGGTCAGAAGCCCGAAATTCTCACAACCAGTCTTACCAAAGGGTATCGTATTACCCAGTAACAGAATTGCGGAGGTCAGATAGGCAATCACTTTATGTTAAATACAGATTTTCAGCTGCACCCGGTTTTTTTTTGGGTGGGAAATCGTGAAATAATTTCTCCCGCTCTGGGTGGAGCAGGAGGGCATGTCAGGCTTTTACTGACTAAAACCCACCCGTGTTCCCTCAGTTGCCCGTGTGCCAGGGGCTACGGTATCTCTTTCGAACAACCTGCACCCCTGGCACCTGGTTAGACGGGAAGCCGAACCCCAAAACAGTTTGGAAAATGGTACGCAGTGTGCTGTTATCTTTTTACTTCTTGAAAATTACGCATAAATTTACACAATTACTTGCATTTTTCTTATATCAGTAATTAGGAAGCCCATATTATGCATAAATTATGATTACACCAATTGAACAGGATATTGCACCACGAATAAATGATGAGTTATTTGAGTTTATGATATCTTCAGAAAGGTTTTTTTTTTGGGTGGGTAATCATCGAATAACTTCTCCCGCTCAGGGTGGAGTGGGAGGACGTGTCAGACTTTTACTGACTAAAACCCACCCGTGTTCCCTCAGTTGCCTGTGTGCCAGAGGCCGCGGTATCTTTTTCGAACAACCCGTACCCCTGGCAGATCTTCAGAAAGGTCAGGTGGGTACTCACAACCAGAGTGACGAAAATATGTGCGATGGGTCGCGCATATTCAGTCACAGTTAGGGTTGCCAACCATAGTCTAAAATTGAGTATTGTACTATTTTTCTTATGGGTGTACTCTATAATCTATAACACTAATAGAGTACGCCAAAATACACCTTTTTTTTACTGACTTTTTTGGGTCAAGTGATTTCGTTTTTCTGCAGTTTGTCTATATTTTCCGAGAAGAGAGGTACAGGGCTTTATAAATATTGATTAAAATGAACTGCTGATCTTATATTAAAGTAGAATTTAGATGTTTGGAGTCCTACAATTCTTGTAAAATCAATAAAAAATGTTATGTACTGCAAAAAGTGCCAGAAAATACACAAAGGGAAATGAATAAATGGTCCTCTATTTTATTAATCCAGGGGTGCGGGTTGTTCGAAAGAGATACCGCGGCCCCTGGCACACAGGCAACTGAGGGAACACAGGAGGGTTTTAGTCAGTAAAAGTCAGACACGCCCTCCTGCTCCACCCAGAGCGGGAGAAGTTATTTGACGATTTCCCACCCAAAAAAAAAACAGTATAATAATTATTAGTGATTTATCGACTAGTCGGGAAAGCCGACTAGTCGGCCCATTATTTACTCGTATTAATATGCTTCAAAATTTAGAGACGTTGATTGAAATTAAATTGGATTCTTTACTGTTATTATTTTCTATTATAGAATCAGTTTTGCTGTTTACTCTCAGTGCAATCTAGAATAGGATAAGAAGGAACGCCGGCTCGCACGTAAACAATGATAGAGAACATGAAATATAAACAAAAACATGCCCAGACAAGTCCGCCTTGTCAACGGGCACCGGGCACCACCTACGAGCCGAAAGCGTTGTAGCTTACGAACATTAACGATGTCACCCGAACTCAATCGAAAGCAATGATCGGTTTTGGCCGGATCGACCAGTCGGCCGACTAGTCGGCCATTTTGCAGCCGACCAATCGGCTAGTCGGCACATCTCTAGTAATTATGTGTATAGAGGTATGAGGAACAGGGTGTAAAGTCCACTCATACTCTATAGAAAAGGGAGGATCCTCCGACCAGACGGGTGCTGTGTCTGGTGGGCAACTGCCCGACGTTTGATGTCGGGATGTTGTACCTATGCGAGTCGCGCGGTAAACTCTGATTGCGCGATGCAGGATTTTGAGTGACGTGAGTCTTGCGTAGTTCGCCTGTGACATTGTAGATGGCGCCACTTCTCTTTTTGTTTTTATGATTTTTGTTGCGAATAATTTTTCTGTAGTGCCGCTACATGTGTTTCTTAGAGGCGAGAGAATGGAGGGAGGCTTTTGCCCAGAAGTGGGAAACCTCGCAAAGCTTGCGTATCCACAAGCTTGATGGTGGATTGAGTGATAGGGAAATATTTACTTTGCTGGAGGCAGAAAGAGCGTTTTCGGCTGCTAGCTACATAATTATGTAGTTCTATAAGAAGTAGATTGGGAGGTAGTACTATTGACAGGGATGTACCAATAGAAAATAGCGCCTAGGGCAAGCATTACATTTGCGCACCTTCGTAAATTATCTTCTCGGTCTGCACTGAGCAAAGCTAGGTCTAATAACCTTTCTTGACCAAATATTATAGTCTTGAATAATGAGGGTATTAATTTAAACTTGCTAAAAAATCGCTTGCAATACTACAATTTTAAGAGAATTTGAATAGAAATAGGCAGATTTGGAAATATGCTTTCATCCCCGTACTGCACAATATATTCAAGTAAGTCTTCAGATTTCTTAGATATAGGTAACAGTATGAAATGGTTTACTTATTGATGTTTTTTTTTTATATTTTTATTGAATTATTGGTGACTTTTTGCGCCCCCTTTCGATAGGTGCCCAGGGCTCCTTCCTGCCTGCCCCACCCTAGTTACGCCACTGACTATTAATGCTATGTATTTGTTTTTGAAGATCAAATTTGCAAAAAGAAAAGTGACTTGTTTATTGATATTTATAAATTTGTATTTTTTTTATTATAGATTCTTTACTTTAGTGAGAAAAATTAAGACAGACAATTATAAAATACTCTAAATCTTGGATAGGTCAGATTGGTAGTTGCTTAATGTAAAATACATTCAGGTGCACCCGGTTAAACTGGAAGCTGACGCCAACATAGTTGGGCAAAGACTACGCAGATGACGACTCTAAATCTCGAAATAAAGAAGACTGATCGTAATTACCATAGAGAAAGATTACAAGTAATATTTTTAGGTAACTATAAGTACAAAGACTACAAATTATGTAACATTTATTATTGTTGTTGAACTTTATATTAGTGAATGAGTAAAGGTTAAAACAGTAAAATAATTTGTCAATGGACACCTTGATCAATTGACGAATTATTTTACTGTTTTACCTTTACCTATTCACTAATAATTCGTCAATTGATCAAGGTGCCCTAAGATATTTTTCATTTTTGTAAATTTTAATAAACAAATGATTATACCATATCAAAGGATATTTTTCTAGGAATTGGAATCTTATTCTAGGACATGCTGGTTGGGACATTGCGGGTCGGGGACAACATTTCATGTGGCCGAAGTGCTAGAAACTTTTCTTCTGATAGCTTCTCAAAGTTTTATGTAGGGAAATGGAAATTATTATTATGCTCTACTAATCGATATACTTATGGTAAAAGGTATATTGTCGGGTTGCAACATGTGCTATAAAAGCAAGGAAATATGTATTGTGTAAGGCGAAGGCCTTAAGCTTACTATGTCGTACAATGCTCTGCATTTATTTATGATCAGTGTCATAGTTTATAGACAATATATTATGTAAACTTCTCAACTCTATTGCATCACCATCATCTACATAAAATCGTATGAAATTGGTGAACATAGCATTTAGATAATATCATGAAGCAAAAACTGGCAATGAATCTAGTTTGTAATCAAACCTGCTTGGTTAATCAACCAAAGACAATTTGGCATTATTCTTATTTATTTACTCACAAGTGTGGCATCATAAAAGTATTTTTCCATACTTTTGAATTTAGAACGAAACGAAAATCGCATTTCCGGCGTGAAACCATATTCAAAAGGTGCATTTTTATATGATTTGTAAAGAAACGACATCACAACCACTTAAGTTTTGTAACAAATTATTACACTTCACACGACACTAACACAGTTTATTTAGCAATAAATTGCATTCACGAGCCATTTAACACTAAAGCAAAGACTGAAAAACGATTAATAGCCAAGAATTCGCGTGAAAATCGCGAATTATGACATTGAGATCGCGAAAAACTATGTTGATTATTTTGGCTTCTTTCGCCGCAGAACGTCATGCAAAACGTGTTTGCAGCGTACAAAGAGGATAAAAATAAATAATAGTACTCACCTGATCTCGTGATCAGTCCCTGGGTAGCCGCAACGGGAACCAAAACTGCGTTATGCGTCAAATCCTCAATCGAAAGCCCAGTCACGGCAGTGGACAGAAGCGGGTTTTTAACAATGTTCCTGCTCGGGCAGTCGCCGAAACTTTTATCTGACATGTTGTATACTATATTAATGACCGGTTGATGAGAAAATTTTCACGTTTTCACACATTTGGAGGTCATAAATAGGTAATTTAATTATATAAAGTTACGTGTCACTTGCATATTTTGACAATTTGACAGATGACAACACGTTGATCGTGTGATTGTTTGACAGAAAAATTGCAATTTTGCATTGAAGTTCCTACATTCTACAATGAAATTCTTTCAAAAGCAGAATCAGTTTTGATCGACAGATTCGTTGAATAAGTTCTGGTAAACACTATGTCAAAGTAAAGGAACAAAAGCTTTAATTTAATGGAATTTTTCAGAAGAATGTGGGTATTACGTAAAAATATGCTGTGTGCAAAAGTTGTTGTGATCATGTGCATCAAACAAACTTTGTAAACAAAACAAATACTATGAACCTGAGAGTTTTTGATCGATGAGTAATTAATTATTATTTTACAAAATTAAGTTTTTTCAAACGTATTCAATTAAATAAATCGTTATCTTTTGTGCGCGACTGCATATCATACTGGTATAAAAAATGCTTAAGGTATGGCAAGGCATAAAGGGTCCCCTATATGCCTTGTAATACCTTTGTATGTATACATACGTTGATTTTTTATACGTAAAAATTATGTAAAACACAGAATTTAAAAGAGCACTAACATTACTATCTCAATAATTATAATTGTGTTATTTTTCAAAATAAGAGGGCAATAAGACTCGTAACGGAACGTACTCACAAAAACAGTTTGCAAGTTAGTGTCAGTGTCAAATAAATTTGATAGATATGGACATACGGTAAATATTTACGAATCTCCATCGCATTTCGTTGTTTTTAACTGTTTTTCACTACGTTGTTCTAAATTAAACATTAAAAACCACAATGGAAGATAAAAAAGACAATCCTCCGCCTGTAAAACGTTATAGACGTGAGGAAAACTCGTCAGAATCGGAAGAGGATATAGATAACTACGAACCTTACGTTCCTGTGAAAGAGCGAAAAAAACAGCAATTAATGAAATTGGGAAGGCTTGGTCAGATAGCTGCTGAAGCTGCTGCAGAGCCCAAGAGTTCTAGTGACAATGATCCTGATGATGAGAGTGAGTTATCAGATTTTTTAGGTTATTTCTGAAACAATTTTTAAGTTTTTGTTTTGCCCAAGTCTAAAAAAAAACAAACAATAATTTATGACTGGCAAAAGAACAATCGTATTTTGTACATGATGTGAAAAAAACCTTTTTTATGAACATAGATTAAAATCAAAGTAATCTTTATAAAATTTTGATGTGAAAAAATCCTTTTTTTATGAACATAGATTGAAATCAAAGTAATCTTCATAAAATTCAAATGGACCACAATCTAATGTCTTACTTACTTAAATAATCACTTTAAATAGACCTGCCCTTACACATATATTTTTATTTAGGCCTTTCCCACTGTAGGGCAAAGGCTTCTTTTACTTTTTACACTCAACTCGATCTTGAGCCAATGGAACAATAGGCGTAACAATCCCTCATATAGGCGTCAAGTTCGTCCCTCCATCTATGCCTGAGTCTTCTGTGATGCTGTCACATTTTCAGGAACCCATTGCTGTGGTGGTCTTAGCCCACATTGCATCCGACTTTCAGCAAACATATCCAGCCCAGTCCCATTGGAGCTTTGCTGGTTTTTGGGTGACGTAAATGACTGAGAATAAATCATTATTCTCAGTCATTTGTGACACTTTCTGTGAAGTTGTTTTACAGATGTAATCTGTAAATTAACTTCACACAGCAAAATATATATGGTGGTCATATAATTAAGAACGCCTGTTTAAAGGGAAGATTTTTTCAAACTAAGAAGTAACTAATTGCATGTATTTTTTGCATTTCTCTCCATACTAGCGGTACATTCAATGATACACATGATTGGCTAAAAAATAAATAGATAAACTTTATACATTCGATCTGAACCTAGTATTACTACTTACTGGCTGGTCATATTTATTTTTATTTATTTATTTTATTTTTTTTAAAAACGTTGCCCCACACTAGGAATTTCTCCTGTATTGTGGGTGCGTTTACAAACATTTAAACTCACATACACAAACAGCCAGACCCGGAACAACTACTTGTAGGTCATACAAATATTTGTTCCGTGCGGGAATCGAACCCGCGACACGCAGCGATATAATTAAGAACCCTGAATAGTTTATTTTGTTATTCAAATTTAAATAGAGAACACTCTGTAGCTCTGTGGTTGTATGTCAATATTCGTATAATTTTCGCGCCATTTAGTGCTGTAAAAACCTTAAGGTGATTGCTTCATATGAAAACAGTGGGGAAAAATAAAAATTGTGATAAATCTACAAGGGAAGTAATAATAAAACTTGGTGAGAAAAATTGATCTTATACAAAGATAGCCGACCATCTGCAATGCTCAAAAACGATGGTTTTCCACGCTGTGAAGCATTTTGCCAGGTTTAAAACTTCAAATGTTCCGCGTGTACCTAAACAGAGAAAGTAATCTCATTGAGATAATCAAAACACCGTTCGATTGGCAAAACAATATCCTTCTAAAGGGTCCAATGAGCTGAGAAAAGAATATTTTGGTGAAAACAACACTTCAGCAATCTCGGCACATACTATTTGAAAGCATTTGGTAGAAAAAAAGTTGCACAGAAGGATAGCAAGGAAGGAGCCCATGTTGAAACAGTGCCATAGGCAAGTTTAGTTTTCATTTGGAAGAAGGTATGAAAACTGGACAGTCAGTCAGTGGAAAAATGTTCTTTTTCTGATCAGACAAAAATAAACAGGGTATGTTCTGATGGAAAACGATATGTACGATGCCCTCCGAATAAAGCTTTCTACTGTTAGTACACAAAAACGACATTAAAGCATGGTGGAGTAATGTGAAAATTTGAGGATGCTTTTCTGGACATAGTGTTGGACCTGTTAAGCTGATAGAAGGAAACATGGATCAATTCCAATACAAAAATATACTGGAAGAAACAATGTTACCTTATGCTGAAGACATGGTTTCGGGTATTTGGACATTCCAGCACGACAATGATCCAAATCATACTGTACATACGGTTAAGAAATTTCTCACATCGCAATCAGTTACTGTCTTAGATTGGCCAGCTAACAGCTCTTAACCCAATAGAGCATCTTTGGTGCGAAATTAAGAAAAAGGTTTCAAATCGACAATGTGGCAATTTAAGTGAGCTGTAAGACGTTGTCTTAGAAGAATGGAACTCTATCTCTCTTGTGAAACCTCAAAAATTGATAGAAGAAATGCCTCTCCGGTGTAAAGTAGTAATTAAAGACCGTGGACATGCTACTAACTATTAAAATGTATTAAATTGCTTTTTTTTCTGTACGCACTTCACGTTAATGTGATTTATTTATTCTAAGCTTCATATAAAACAACTCTCGAGCAGTTTCATAAATCTTTCTTATTTGTTCAGCTTCATTACTATTTGAATTTGTTACTATAGAGAATAAAGAAAATATGTAAAAAATAGTTAGTGATTTTATTCTATATTCCTAATCCCGTTTGCTCTATTCATGTGGCTATTTCATAACATAACTAGTTACTTCTAAGAAGGAACACATAACTACGCATGTAACACATGACATGACTAAGTTAAAAAAAATCTGGAACTTCAAATCCTTCTTAATTAAATGACCATAATAACTGTATACAGGGTGTCCGGTATTTAATGGATAACCTTGAAATGGTTCATGGTAGAACTAATGGCCATTCAGAAAAAAACATTTTTATTTGTAATTAATCGGTAAAAAAAAATTTAAAAAATAATCAACTGACTTCCGAAAGAACACTACAAAGTGAAAAATAACTTTAATTTAGGAAGTCGGTGTCTATGGATATGTATTTTAATTTTTAGTCACCGCCATCTGAAATTAAAGGTATTTTTCACTTTGTAGTGTTCTTTCGGAAGTCAGTTGATTATTTTTTTTATTATTTTTTTACCGATTAATTACAAATAAAAATGTTTTTTTCTGAATGGCCATTAGTTCTACCATGAACCATTTCAAGATTATCCATTAATTACCGGACACCCTGTATAAAAATGAATCCCTATTTCCTTTAGTCACAACATCACACGTGACTGGCTGGACCAATTTTGCTAATTCTTTTTTGTTGTGTTTGTTATTGTCAGGAGAAGGCTCTTATGAAAGAAAAAATTAAGAAAGTTGCGCGTAATATTAAAAGTTTTACGAAAACTTAACGACCATATTAACATTTCTAATATTATACCAATGCAAATTCAATATTCATAGGTAAGACAGGACAACGTCTGTCGGGTCAGCTAGTTAACAATAAAGATCTTTATTGCCTCCGACTGCATGAGATTTCATAAAGTATTCAGTTTAATAGACAACCTCTTAAAACAAAACTTTCTTGTTTCCATCTTTTAAAGTTCACTTTTTGCAGTCACGTTTTTTAACCTTCTAAATTATATTATATTTTTAATTTTACACTTTTTAGTTTATGTAATTATTTTTTTACGTTAATAAAACCTATTTATGAAACCCTTTTACGTTGATACCCCACTGAATAGGTATTGAAGAAAAAGAAATTTGACAAAAATCTGGCATTTTAATTTTCATAATTTTAATATACCCTGTGTCACTCTCACAATTGACACGAATCGACTCTCAACCTAAAATCCATCAAGTCGTTTGGGCTCCTGCACCCTAATTGCGTAACATACGATTAATCATAATCGGTTTCATTTTGACAGTTCAACAATATTCATTGCGTTATTAACGTTGTTGAGCAGACACATTTTTTGAACATATGAAGCAATGTTTTAGCACTCTGTATCAAAACGAAACAGATTATGATTAATCGTGAGATACGCAATTAGGGTGCTGAGCCCGACAAAGAAATCCACATACATACATACATTCGAAAAATATAAACCTCCTTCTGGTGCAGTCTGGTAAAATAAATAATAATTTAAAAAACTAAAAAACACGCTTTAAAAACTAAACTAAAAAAGGAGAAAATAATTTAATTCAATTAAAAAGCGTGGGGTGCTTTTTGAGGTATTTTTATAATCAATTAATGTCAAGCACCCCACGCTTTTTAATTGAATTAAATTATTTTCTCCTTTTTTAGTTTGGTTTTTAAAGCGTGTTTTTTAGTTTTTTAAACTATTATTTATTTTCTATTTTTTAGTTCTGCTAACTACAAAAACGTGATTTTTTTTTCTCATTTTTTTTTTTATTATTGAATTGTCATCGGTCCTCGATAAGTTTACAAAGTTTCAATGAAATCTGACCGTTTAAAGTGGGTCAAAATAGCGTCCAAAGGAGTCGGTTACAAACAAACAAACATACAAGTGAAGCTAATATAAAGCGTGTAAAAAGGTTTTGATCATTATTAAAAAAAAATAACCATGATTTGTAACTTCCACAGCATCTCAAGAAGAATGGGGACGTCGCTACAACGTCTCCTTGCTGGACCAGCACAGCGAGCTCAAGAGAATCGCAGAGGCGCGCGCACTGTCTGCTGCAGAGCGACAAGCGAGGGAGGAGGAGCATATACTGGAGAGTGTGGCGCAGAGCAAGGCGCTCATGGGCGTCGCCGAGCTGGCTAAAGGTAAGTTTCTACTTCACCATTTTCTAGGCGGAAAGACGCGAAGACGTGTACATAAAAACAGAAACTGAAGCTAACATGTGAGATTTTCACGTCATCAAGATTTTAAAAACTACTACTATTCAATACAAAATTAATACAAAATCGTGGTATTACTACACTTACCGGATATCTATATAAATAAAAAGAAAAGTCCTGACTGACTGACTGACTCATCAACGCCCAGCCCAAACCCTTGGACCTAGAAAGCTGAAATTTTGCCGAGAGGTTCTCTTTATAATGTAGACAATTTTTGCTTGCACAATATACTTTTTTTGTTCAAAAGGTGTTTATTTAGAAATGATCCCATTTAAATTTCATATAGATCTGATGATGCGTTTCGGAGACAGACAACGGAACTCTTCAAAAAATGACAGCAAATCAACCGCGATTGCTGCTATCGCATAAATATGCATTGTTTTTACCCCAAAGATAATGAAATTTCGAATTGGTGTGGGGGTAGGTACAGACGCCAGCACATCAAACTACCCCAAACTGTCAAATTTTCCCAATTGAACATGAACCTTAAGCTTATGTAATAAAGATGAAAATCTATCAAAGAAATTTGACAGATTGGGGTAGCTTGATATGATGGCGTCTGTACTATAACTAAAATGTGAAAAATTAAAACTGTAAAAAAAAAACAACTGACTCCCAGAAAAACAACTTTAATTTCGGTAGTCGGTGACTTTGGATATGTATTTTTTTTTTGTCACTGCGTTCTGAAATTAAATTTATTTTTCACTTTGTAGTGTTTTTCCGGTAGTCGGTTGTTTTTTTTTTTTGGATAAAGTTTTTATTCAATGCAACATGTAATGTAACACAAAAATTACTATACCTAAATCTCTTCCCAGGTATACAGTATGAAGACCCAATAAAGACTTCCTGGCGTCCACCTCGCTGCATCCTAGAGCTGTCAGAGGAACGGCACGAGAGGGTCCGCAGACAGCTGAGGATATTGGTGGAAGGAGAAGACGTCCCGCCGCCTATCAAGACTTTTCAGCATATGAAGTTTCCTAAGGGTAAGAGAGTTGCTAGATAGATATCTTCTCTAGAGAGATAGCTTAAATCGACAAAACGTATGGGAACAGCTGTTTTTTTTACGCGATTTCAAGGTTGGTCCCATAGAAAAAGTTGTTCAAAATGATGAGTACAATTACCCCTTTTCGGGTTTAGGCTAAACAAAAACGAATGTTGTATATTTTAATTTTTATTTGTCCAGAATATTTTAGGTACTGAATCCATAAGGCCCTGGTAACTTAAAATATTGTCGTTATGACCGATAATAGTTCTTATTGCAATCTGATACGGGCTAAAATCTGTTGTAATAAATTCGAATAATAAATGAGCAAGTATTGTCGTAAAAATGCAAATAAAATCGTATAAAATTAGACATAAACTATTTAATAATAAATAATCCATCACTGGATGCAGTTTGGCATTTGGAATTTTATGGTATATTTTTAATTATAATTATAATTGTTATTGAAGGGATAAACTGGTTTTAAAGATAATTTAGAGGTGACTTTGATGATTTTTTTGATGCAGTAAAGTATGTTTAATTATGTTTTGAGTTCCATCACTCTATGCAAAAAAGACTTGAAAATATCATATACTTTTTTTTTTCAAAATTATTTACGGTTAAAGAGATACACTGGTTTAAAAAACCACCTTTTTGAGCGTTTTCAAGAAATCACCGCCTTAACCGACGCGCGACGAAAACAAAAAAAGTACGTTCCCTAGTCGATGCGTATACAGGTTCAAATTAAATTATCTGTCAATATTTTACCCACGTCTTGAGTATCGATATCTTAAACTAATGAAACAAAAAATAATAATTAAAAAACTTGAGAGGTGTCAAGGGACACCCGAAAATAATAAATAATATAAAAGACGAAATGAAAATATCTGGCTTGCTTTCTATAAGAGAGAGAGAGACAGACAGAGAAACATGCGCACGCCGCACAGCTTACAATAGCTTACTATAGCAAAAAGTGTCGTTACAACTTTTCGTATGATTTTTTTCCGTCTAGCCCCCTTTCACAACGCGCGATAAGGAACTTCGTTCCAAAAATATTTCATCATTCGATAGGCGAAGGTCGCGGAACCGCGGCAGTTTTTGTAATTTTTCGTGTATCTTAGATATTTTTTACGAAATTTCCAAAAACGTTGTCGTTTGTTTTGAACAAAGTTCGAATGGATTTTTTTTTTAATTTTATTTCAGTAGCTTTCAATATCGATACACAACACGTGGGTAAAGTATTGCCAGCTAAATTAATTTGATCCTGTATTTCACCGTGTATCCATCTATAATTTTTGATATTTACACAGCTTGACACCTGTCGCATAGGTACCTATTATTCACCGTGATATTTTAGTCGTCTTAAAACAGCAGCCCACTTCATGTATCCATTGATAATATCTTTTTTTAAATTACATGCTTTATATTAGCTTCACTTGTAAGTAACTATGTATGTACGAAAATCTTGGAATCTTAATTTGACCCACTTCCCGGTCTTCGATTAGGATGAAATTTTGCACACGCTCTGAGTTCTGATGACAATTCATAACTAGCTAAGAAACGTTATTACAAATCCAATTTGGCGGCCTCCCCAATATGGCGGACTGGCTGTTTGAAATCCACCCCCATGATATGGGTATCAAATGAAAGGGTTTGCTGTCAGGAATATGAAAAAAAAAGGAAAAAAAAACACGTTTTTGTAGTTAGCAGAACTAAAAAATAGAAAATAAATAATAGTTTAAAAAAATTTAAAACACGCTTTAAAAACCAAACTAAAAAAGGAGAAATAATTTAATTCAATTAAAAAGCGTGGGGTGCTTTTTGAGGTATTTTTATAATCACTTAATGTCAAGCACTCCACGCTTTTTAATTGAATTAAATTATTTTCTCCTTTTTTAGTTTGGTTTTTAAAGCGTGTTTTTTAGTTTTTTAAACCATTATTTATATTAAAAAAAGATAGTTTTGAGCATATGCATAACTAAAAAAAATATATAATTCACTAAGACGCATGACGTAGTTTGAAACACCTTGTTATGGAGATGGAATTAATGATGGAATGTAATGGTAGGTAGATAGATATCTTCTACCGTTTGATACGTAAACATTATTAATAGGGAGGGTGTTTCATAATTCTAAAGCATTATTAATTTTTCTTTGTACCTAATATCATAATTAATGGTAACAATGTTTAAATCGCGCCTAGAGGTATTTTATAATAATAATAAATAATAATAATAATAAAATCGTTTATTTATAAAAGGGGCACGGTTTATGACGGATACATTTTTTTTTTTTGAGGATGGGAAATCATCAAATAACTTCTCCCGCTCTGGGTGGAGCAGGAGGGCGTGTCAGACTTTTACTGACTAAAACCCACCCGTGTTCCCTCAGTTGCCTGTGTGCCAGGGGCGACGGTATCTCTTTCGAACAACCCGCACCCCTGGCAGGCATCGGCCCTTGCGGACCCCACCCTTTGGTGCTGACATCTCTTTGAGGCGCGCGTGGAACACAACGCGCCGTCGACCCGGGCTTGGTCCTTACCGGACAGCGAGCTACCCATTACTCGCCGTCCGCAAGCCCGCGCCTACGGTGGCCGGGAATCAGCCATGACGGATACATTGAGTGGAACACCTTTGTAATGTTTAATTATTTAAAAGGTACATCAACGACTTATTCAGTAGACACATTAACATAAGGAAAATCACATTTGGATATAGTTATGGTGAATTTGTCACTTACAGGCGTACACAGCACTTGCTTAAAAAATAGCTTCTTAAATATACGTTTTAACAAGATTTTTTACTCGTAATGAGAATAGAGAAATTAATTAGAAACAAAGGACAAAACATTTAGTAAAAAACAAAATTATATTCGAAATAAGAATTTAAAAAAAAAGTTATTACTAGAATCAAAATTAAACATCAAAAAACAAAATCATAAACGAAATAAGAATAAAAAAATACATTTAAGTTATTACTAGAATCAAAATTAAACATCAAAAAACAAAATCATAAACGAAATAAGAATAAAAAAATACATTTAAGTTATTACTAGAATCAAAATTAAACATCAAAAAACAAAATCATAAACGAAATAAGAATAAAAAATACATTTAAGTTATTACTAGAATCAAAATTAAACATCAAAAAACAAAATCATAAACGAAATAAGAATATAAAAATACATTTAAGTTATTACTAGAATCAAAATTAAACATCAAAAAACAAAATCATAAACGAAATAAGAATAAAAAAATACATTTAAGTTATTACTAGAATCAAAATTAATCATCAAAAAACAAAATCATAAACGAAATAAGAATATAAAAATACATTTAAGTTATTACTAGAATCAAAATTAAACATCAAAAAACAAAATCATAAACGAAATAAGAATATAAAAATACATTTAAGTTATTACTAGAATCAAAATTAAACATCAAAAAACAAAATCATAAACGAAATAAGAATAAAAAAATACATTTAAGTTATTACTAGAATCAAAATTAAACATCAAAAAACAAAATCATAAACGAAATAAGAATTAAAAAAAAACAACAGTCAAATAGAAAAACAAAATTCAAAATGGTAGAACACGATAACGAGTGCAAAGAGAACATTTCAAATTTTTTAAGTGGCAATATGTGGGAAAAAACAAAAAATGAATAGTAAAACGTAAAGATGATTAAAATGTCATGGTGTTTAAACCTATTATAAGCTTAGCTTTGTATGCCATTGTTGCAGGTATCCTACGAGGACTTGAAGCTAAAGGCATAAAGCATCCCACTCCGATCCAAGTGCAGGGCATACCAGCAGTTCTGAGCGGTAGAGACATGATAGGCATCGCCTTCACCGGCTGCGGGAAGACGCTGGTCTTCGCGCTGCCCATCATCATGATGTGTCTGGAGCAGGAGGTGAAGATGCCGTTCATCAAGTAGGTTTTTTTGACATTTCCGACTTTTGTGCATTTTCCGACTTTTATGTTTTGGGATGACTCCTCTGGCTACGTTGTTGCAGTCGTACTACTTTTTTGTGACTTTTACGATTAAAATTACTCTCTTGGTTACTACTCTATAAAACACTAGCATAGTATAGTTACTTGACTTTTCGACGATTTTTTACCGACTTTATAAAAGGAGGATGTAGGGTGGGTCAATTCGTCGGAATCTTCCTTTTGACTGTATTGTCATAAAGCATCCTACCCCAATCCAAGTGCAAGCTGAGCGGTAGAGATATGATAGGCATCGCCTTCACCGGCTGCGGGAAGACGCTGGTCTTCACGCTGCCCATCAACATCATCATCCGTTGCACCGCATCAGTCTGGGTATATAAAGATGATCACCCATCCACGGGTCAACCGCAGCAGGTATAGCTTAACCTGATCGATCGACCCGCCCATCATCCTCATTTCACGGCTGTTCCAAACACCAAAAAATTACTGAAATGATATGTTTATTTTCAGAAACGAAGGCCCATACGGCTTAATAATATGTCCGTCACGAGAATTGGCTAAACAGACACACGACATTATACAACACTTTATAAAGCAGCTCAAAATGACTGGCAACCCTGAGATCAGAAGTTGTTTGGCTATTGGAGGTTTGTAGATTTAAAGAAAGAAAGAAGGAGAGGAAAGAAAGAAAGAAAGTATGTGTTCTCTTCCACATTTAACCTGTCTATCTTCAAAAACATAGTGAACAGGCATTTTCTGGGCACACTCGACCATAGACATCAATTGCTTTTCATCAGGCGTGATCGAGGTTCAAGAGCAGGCCTATTTAGTAATAAAAAAAAAGAAAAAAAAAAGAAGATGAATTTGTTTAGCACAGACTCAAAAGGCACACAATATACAGAAAAAAAAAGTATAAGGTGCTATATCAGAAACTAGCATTAAAGTGTGCCTCACGGCTGCGCTAATAATAGATTTCCAGGCCTTAAAAGGCCTTAATAAAATAAATTTTATTAAGTACTTTGTACTTGTGGACAGGCCTGCACTGTCCTCCCATACCTATTATCACTGTAATTTGAAAACATTGTAAAACCCAATTATTTTTTAAAGATTAACCGTGGAGTTTCTTGCCGGCTCTTCTCCATAGGAAGCGACAAATTGGAACCGTGCACCTAGCTTCTGACGTTTTATAAGTGCCCATGTAGATTTATATGACATAAAATATTTTGATGTACAGGATTTTTTAATTGTTGTTTTTAAGAGGGCGTATACGAAATTTTGTCAATTTCTCTTATTTACTTGGTTTTAAAGACGTACTTTTACAGTTAAAATACTGCGTTTCTATAAGTTTTAATGTACAGCATGTAAGATTGATTCAATTATTGTGTTCATTTGCGCTCCTTTTTTATTTGTGTCGAGAATTATAATGCAAGATTTAGGTTGTTTTGAAAGATTATTTTCTGCATAATTATTTTTTTGGGAAATGCATTGATTTTGAACTGAAGATAATAAACTTTGAAAAAAAAACATTAAAACTATAGTTTTCATTTTAATGAACGAGAGTTTTGAGTAGCCGAATTCAAAACCAATTGATTGCCCATTTTCATTAAAATTTGACTAAGTTTAATATATATTTTTTCTATTAAAAATAAAAGTGATTCATACATTAATACATTGTAACTTTTTCATACCGAATAGACGTTAAAACGATTCGTAAATATGTGATATTCTTAACGTCTTACAGAAAAATTCTCAAAACAGTCGCTCACCGGTTTGAGGGCGATTAATTAAAATTAAAAAAAGTAGCTGATAATGATCTATGAAAATGATCTTTCACGTGGTGTATTAAAACTTATAGAAATACAGTATTCTAACAGTAAAATCGGGTCTTTATAATCACGTAAATAAGCGAAATCGGAAAAATTTCGTATACGGCCTCTTAACTCAGATTTTTCTTATGCTAGTGCTTGATACATTATATGGTATTTTCCAATTTATTAAAAACTATTTTAATTTGAAGATTGGGACGAAATATGTAACAAAAAATAAAAATAAATTGATTAATATCCATTTTCGCAATTAAAAAAGGTGTAAATCAAATTTATTTTTAGTTCTTTTGAATTTATCGCCAAAACGATCTCTTTCTTCTTCTTACGATGACTTTTTATCACGTGACCACACGTGACATCAACTTTGTGTAAACTAAAGTAGTTAGTTGTAAACAAATGAATGTCAAGTTTCTAATTAACAAGATTTTCAATAGATAGAAAGTGGTATTACTGGTGTGCGGAGCCTCTGTGCACTGATCTAAAACTACGCCAAACTAAGTATTTGTACCGGTGCTGTTTACACAAAGCTGACGTCACGATGTCACATGATAAAAAAGTGATCATAAGGAGCGTTTTGGCGATAAATTCAAAACAAGGCAAAATTAATTTGATTTTAATCGTTTTTAACTGAGAAAATGGGTATAAATAAATGTAATTTTATTTTCTGTTAAATATTTCGCCCCAATCTTCAAATTTAAATAGTTTTTAATAAATTGGAAAATACCCTATTGTATTTCATTCGTCAGGTGTGGCGGTCTCAGAATGTATGGAGGTGGTACAAAGAGGAGTACATATCATGGTGGCGACGCCCGGGAGACTAATGGACATGCTCGATAAGAAGATGGTGAGTTTATCTTGGAAGAAAATGCCATGTTTTATGTCTTTGTGGAGTTTCTTGCCGGCTCTTCTCCATAGGAAACGACAAATTGGAACCGTGCACCTAGCTTCTGACGTTTCATAAGTGCCCATGCAGGCTTATGTGAAATAAAATATTTTGATTTTGATTTCTTTAGAAAAATCACAAAGTGCCTATACTGTAGGTGATTGTATTTTTAGTCGACTACGGCGAAGCAATACGGACGTTATGGTATGTTTGTATGTTCTGTTCCCTCATAACTTCTAAACTTCTTATCATAATTTGACAAATGAGGTATCGTTGGAAGCGTCTAGCATATTGCGTATATGGCGCCCTCTAGAGGACAAAAATCATAAATAAAATAAAAAACGTTTTTATTAAGTATGTAAAAAATAAATAAAAAATGTAAGTTATAACGCGAACCTCTTTCAAACCGCTCCCTTGACAATCCGCTCGACCAATAGGAGCGCAGCTTCTAGAAAGTTCTAGAAGACGTGTCAGAAACATGCGACGCGCACCCTTCTCAAGAGACAACGACTTTTATATTAGGTCTTTACCTATGAAATTGCCGTTTTGCAGTACTGGCCATTTCAAATCAAAATAATTTTTGTTTGGGTAAGAATTCTAATTTCAAATTAATTTTATTTTAAAAACATGGATTTTTTTTTCCAAAAGTAGTCATTTGTTTATTGATTAGTGTTACATTTTCATCGCATTTCAATCTTTTTCGTCATCATGGATACGTTAAAAATTCGAGTAATTATGGAATATGAGTACCGTCGTGGCAGCAACGCGGCACAAGCGGCACGCAACATCAACGACGATTACGGAGCTAACACTACAAACCAACGCACCACCTGTTATTGGTTTGCTCGCTTCCGTTCTGGAAATTTCGACCTGAAAAATGAACCTCGCGGTCGTCCGAAGACTTTGGTCGACAATGACGAATTAAAGGCGATTGTGGAAGCTAATGATACACAATCTACGGCTGAATTAGCAGCAGCTTTCGACGTTAGCGTCAAAACAATATTGGTCCATTTGCGTCAAATTGGCAAGGTAAAAAAGCTTGACAAATGGGTGCCCCACGAACTCAATGATCGTCAGCGCGAAGTACGCGTCGAGACGTGCCTTGCACTGCTCAACAGACACACAAATGAAGGAATTTTGAACCGCATTGTTACCTGCGATGAAAAATGGATTCTGTTTGATAACCGCAAGCGCTCAGCAAGTTGGTTGGATCCTGGTTCAGCACCTAAACAATGCCCTAAACGAAAACTTACCCCTAGAAAAGTGATGGTCACTGTTTGGTGGTCTAGCGCCGGTGTGATTCATCACAGCTTCTTACCAAACGGGGTGAGCATTACTGCAGATGTGTACTGTGAAGAACTGAACACAATGATGGAGAAGCTGGCACATCTCCAACCAGCATTGGTCAATTGCTCGTCTCCGCTGCTCCTGCACGACAACGCGCGACCTCATACTGCACAGCAGACGGTCTCCAAGTTGCAAGAACTGGGGTTGGAAGCTCTCCGTCATCCGCCCTACTCACCAGACCTTGCGCCTACAGACTACTACTTTTCCAGAATTTGGATAACTTCTTGGCGGGAAAAAAATTCAATACCCGAGAGGCAGTACAAAATGCCTTTGAAGAATTTGTTGCCTCCCGTCCAGCTGATTTCTTTAAGAAGGGCATCAATAAACTGCCACTGCGATGGCAAAGATGCATTGATTGCATGGGTGATTACTTCGATTAATACAAATAAAAAATACATGAAAAAAATTCGTTTAAATTTTTTCATACAAAACGGCAATTTCATAGGTAAAGACCTATTATTAGCTTCACTTGTATGTTTGTATGTAACGGACTCCTTAGAGCGCGATTTTGACTCACTTTAAACGATCAGATTTCATTGAAACTTTGTAAACTTATGGAGGACCGATGACAGTTCAATAATTAAAAAAAATTGAGAAAAATGGAAAAAAAGGAAAAAAAATCACGTTTTTGTAGTTAGCAGAACTAAAAAATAGAAAATAAATAGTAGTTTAAAAAACTAAAAAAACACGCTTTAAAAACCAAACTTAAAAAGGAGAAAATAATTTAATTCAATTAAAAAGCGTGGGGTGCTTGACATTAAGTGATTATAAAAATACCTCAAAAAGCACCCCCACGCTTTTTAATTGAATTAAATTATTTTCTCCTTTTTTAGTTTGGTTTTTAAAGCGTGTTTTCTAGTTTTTTAAACTATTATTTTTATATCGTGTTATTGTAATTAAACCATTTAAGTACAGAACCTGTGTGTATGTTCATAAGTTCAAAAACTCAAAACTGACTACTGAAAAATCATGCTCTAAAAATATGAACAATGAATGAAGAAAATATTCTTATCTAAAAAACAATTAAATTTTTAATACGATTCGGACATTTTATAATCAATTTTTTATTTACATATTTAATTATTGGTTTTAATGAATTGTTGAATATGTTTTAATTAAGCGCAATTTTTATTTTGGGTATTTTTATCTGTTTGGAATTTAAAACAGTTTATAATTTTTTAAACTATGGACTATGTCTTTATGAGTGTCTTTGTGATCAGTGAAGTCAGATCATGTGAAGACCATGTGGGTTGGTGTCTGAAATGGTCTTTTGAGGAAAGAACCACACAGATTGAGTGGAGCTGTCCAATCAGTGCACGCATTTATCAGTAATCATGCAGCTCAACTCAGAACTTGATGAGCTCAATGATCCGACGAACAATACAAAAGAAAGGACATTTGGGTAGGTCGCATAAAGTACTCAAACTGCCAGGCCATGATTAAAACTCATCAATCATCACATTATCGTTTTATTTAATAGTATATTTTATAACGAGGGACTAAACGAAGCCATAATATACCAGAGGTGGTTTGACTCCCGAGCGTGCGAGGGAGTCAATGAAACCGAGGGTATATTAAGTTGGCGTTTAGTCTCGAGGTGCAAACTGTACTTTTCACTTTGAGTGCGAGAAAAATAGTCAATTTAGTACAAAAACATGTACTTACCTAATAAATATTACGTAATAAAATAAAAATTACAATATCTATTAGGTATGTCTTTTGCTCTTTGCTCGACGTCAAAGTCTTCACCAAGGAACATAGTATACCACAACTGTCACTGGACATTCTTAATAAATTTATTTAAAGCCGAACTTTACACTCGACAAAAATTCTGAAATTTTCGCGGTCAGTTTTTTCTTCTAAACCAGTCACAGATTAACAATTTAAAACACATGGCGCCACCTTGGCAAAAACCATGGAACTAAAACTCTCAACATTTTCGCAATGAAGATGGTCCACACTCCACAGATAATAGTATATTTACTGGCTGTTTGAGTTAGTCTATGTCACATGAAGGAAATTAAAAAACGAATTACTTTTTACTCCTCGCCTCGTAGGGCTATATTGGTGTCTTTTTAGAGCATGAGAAGTGAAAATAATATTTCTCCTCTTTTCTCTGCAGGTCCGTCTCAACGTGTGTCGCTATCTCTGTATGGACGAGGCTGATCGTATGATAGACATGGGGTTCGAAGAAGACGTTAGAACTATTTTCTCTTACTTCGCCAGTCAAAGGCAGACGCTACTCTTCAGTGCCACTATGCCGAGGAAGATTCAGAATTTTGCTAGGTAAGATCATTGATCGCGACGATAGGTCGTGGTGGAGCAAAATGAAAGGTTGTGTGGACTGTATAACATGTATATTATGAGATTAACATGAGATAGTTGTAGGCCTTAGAGACTAGATTTGTAGACGTTTTTCTATTCTGTATTTTCATTCCTCTAAGTACCTGGTACTTATTGACTGGCCTACACTGTCCTTCCATACCTATTATCACTGTAATTTGAAAACGTAATTCGTAATGTAATTTTTAAAAGAGTAACCGTGGAGTTTCTTGCCGGCTCTTCTCCATAGGAAGCCACAAATTGAAATCGTGCACCTAGCTTCTGACGTTTCATAAGTGTCCATGCAGGCTTATGTGAAATAAAATATTTTGATTTTGATAAATTACAACAGTTAAATGGTCGGTTTAAATGCAAACAAGATATTGAGATACTTTAAGAAGCGCAAGCGCAGCCATGCGAGGAGGTGTGCAACAGCTGACTGGTGTGGCGCGGGAGCCGCGCTCGGTCGTCGGCGATGTTGAGATGGTGGACTCAACAATCATCATCTGCCTTAACCTTCATCGTTATCACGTGCCTAACCTGTGGCGGCATCTACACTGCACACTGCGTACAGCGTACTGTCAGTCGTTCTATACATGCAGTCTGTGGGTCAACTACACGCAGAGGACATACAGCGCTCTGCGCGTTCAATACAATAATGCATTCAGGGTGTTGATGGGGTTGCCGCGATACTGCAGTGCTTCCGGCATGTTCGCTGAGGCGGGAATAGATGGCTTTCACGTCATCATGCGCAAGCGATGCGCCTCCATCATGCGCAGGGTACGCGCCAGCCCCAACAGCATCCTGAATACTATAGCGGATAGGTGGGACAGCCCCATACTGGGAAATTGGATACGCCTACATTCTACTGTGGCGTAATAATAAATATAGTTTTTATTTTGTTTTTTCTCCAGTAAATGTAAGTACTAACACTAGTTTCTAAGTCGTTTGTGTACTAACCAAATAGACGTTATGGATCTGAAATAAAAGATTTTATTTTTATTTTTATAAGAACTACGCATCGCACTGACTTGTTCAACGTCATGCAAAATCCTGCATCGTGCAAGCAAACTTATCGGCGCGACTAGTGTATGAATAACGTAACGACATCAATCGTCGGGCAGATCCGAAATGAGTAATCATAATGATCCTGTAATTTTCCCACTGCTGGGACACATTAGGCTTCCTCGCTTTGAGAGGGAGTAGGCCATAATCCACCACGTGGGCCCAGTGTGGGTTGGTAGATGTCACATGTCTTCGAATTTTTGGTTCTAGGACATGCCGGTTTCCTCAAGATGTTTTCCTCCACCGTTTTGAGAGCAGTGGTGATGAAATAATATACACAAAATGAAGTGTTTGCTTGGGTTCGAACTCAAGACCTTACAGCTCGTAACTCGCGGCCGTTACCACTGGACCAGCACTGCTCTCTCGTAGAATGCCCACCGTCCAACAATAAGGTATTTTCCAATTTATTAAAAACTATTTTTATTTGAAGATTGGACCGAAATATGTAACAGAAAATTTAAAATTAATTGTGTTATATCCATTTTTTCAATTAAAAACGTTTTAAATCAAACATAATTTTCGTTGTTTTGAATTTACCGCCAAAATGCCCGTTACGATGATTTTTTTATCACGTGACCACATGTTACGTCAACTTTGTGTAAACTAAAGTAGTTGTAAACAAGTGAATTTCGAGTTTATAATTAACAAGATTTTTGTTGTGCTTCTGTGCACAAATACTTCTAAAACTGCGCCACACAAAATAATTTTACCGGTGTCGTTTACACAAATCGGACGTCAAGTGTGGTCACGGTAAGTCCCCTCTTTGAGGAGTGGCTTGAGAGGCGGCATGGCGTCCTCACCTTCCGCCTGACGCAGGTCCTCACCGGACACGGTTGTTTCGGGAGGTTCCTGTTTCGTATAAGGCGGGAGGATACGCCCGGGTGCTTCCATTGCGAAGATCGCCCTGAGGACACGGTGGAGCATACGGTGGCGGTCTGCCCGGCTTGGGCGGAGCACCGCCGTGTCCTCGTGGAGGCGATCGGCGGCGGCGATCTCTCGCGTCCGGCCCTGGTGCAGGCCATGGTACGGAGCGAGAGTGAATGGTTAGCCGTCACCTCCTTCTGCGAAGCAGTAATGCTCGCAAAGAGGGAGGCGGCGCACGTGAGGGAGAGGCAGTATATGCGCCCTCACGGCCGTAGTCGCCGCGGGAGAAGCCCTGGGCGTCGGGAATCCCAGGCTGATTCCCGGCCACCGTAGGCGCGGGCTTGCGGACGGCGAGTAATGGGTAGCTCGCTGTCCGGTAAGGACCAAGCCCGGGTCGACGGCGCGTTGTGTTCCACGCGCGCCTCAAAGAGATGTCAGCACCAATAGGTGGGGTTCGCAAGGACCGATGCCTGCCAGGGGTGCGGGTTGTTCGAAAGAGATACCGCGGCCCCTGGCACACAGGCAACTGAGGGAACACGGGTGGGTTTTAGTCAGTAAAAGTCTGACACGCCCTCCCGCTCCACCCAGAGCGGGAGAAGTTATTTGATGATTTCCCACCCAAAAAAAAAAAAAGTGTGGTCACGTGATAAAAAGTCATCGTAAGGAGCGTTTTGGCGGTAAATTCAAAACAACGAAAAATTAATTTGATTTTAATCGTTTTTAATTGAGAAAATGGATAAATAAATTAATTTATTTTTATTTTTCTGTTAAATATTTCGTCCCAAGCTTCAAATTAAAATAGTTTTTTTAATAAATTGTAAAATACCCTATTCATGAAACTCTTCTCCAAGCGTTTCTTCGACTCTGCCATAAAGGAGCCCAACCCTCTTATTGTGAGATACCGTCGCCCCTGGCACACAGGCAACTGAGGGAACACGGGTGGGTTTTAGTCAGTAAAAGTCTGACACGCCCTCCTGCTCCACCCAGAGCGGGAGAAGTTATTTGATAATTTCCCATCCTCAAAAAAAAAAAAAACCTCTAATTGTGGCAGACGCCCGCTCTTTCCAGCATTAGTAGAATTCGCTGACCGAAGCATAACGTAACCATTCCCGATGACGCTACAACCCCCTTCTAGGAGAGTAGCAAGCTCCCCAGCACGCTCAAGGTACACCGCCACCACAAATCACTTTCCATCAGGGCCCCAATTATGTTTGGTTATAGTGATTCCACGCGTAATCTTACAACGTCCAAACCACGTCAATATCGTGTCTTGTAGAAACCAATGTAACTGTAAGGAATCGAAATTCTTTTGTTTTATATTTTGTATGTTCCAAGACAGTTTGTCGATAATATTAATACGATATTAGCAAATGTCGTGTGTGATCTAAGAAATTGACCTGGTTTCGAAGTAAGGAATCGTTAAGGTGAACCTAGTCCACATTTTTCGCATAAAAACTTCGGGAGTGTTTTACTCCACTGTCTGACATGGTACATCCAAAGTAAAATATGATATCGTTTTGTCTCATTATTAATATTGTCTGTACGGAAACAGAATACTAAAATAAAAACCCATTAAAAAGTTAGGAGCCAACAAAGATTCGTTCTTCTTGCTAATTTTACTTAACTTTGGGCGTATTTAAGTAATAAAAGAAGTATAAAATCTCCAACCTCCTCCCTCTATGTGGAATCACAGATTTGAAGATTAATTAACTCGCGTAGTTACTAAACACACGTTATTATCTTCTGGAGTACGTTCATACTAGTTCACCGTTGTGAACCCAAATTAAAGAAGACGTAGGGGTGGTGTCCTTCCCGCGGACTCTGCATGGCTGTGAGGAGTGACACCCGGTGACCCGGTGTGGCCTCACGTTGTCGTCCGATCTTGTCTCATGTAATAAATACAAAATAACAAATATTAATAAAATGTACAGTTAACCAAACTAAAATAATGGATTGATGTTTACATCTTGACATTGACAAATCAGTCATAAAAGCAGAAGAGAGAAAAAAAAAATTATTATTTACATTCTTACATGAAAGGCTTTTAATCTATTTACATGCACAATGTCCCTAAACCTTCTATTATTTAATTTCCTAATAGCATAATTTACATTAGAAATTCGTCTTATTATTTGAAAGGGGCTGTTCAACCATGAACATGCAATAGCATCACAGCGTCAGCGTTAAGAGTGACATACATCTTTTCCACGCGCCGGCAACACCGGCACACCGTCAGCGCTAAGAAGTGACCTACTGAGATCTTCGCCTCATCGGCTCGATACACACACAACACACATAGAAATAGCTATCAATGTGTATTGACCACAAAAATTGTATATAATTAAGTTAATCATTGTAATAAATTAGTCATCAAGCTGGAGTCGAGTGTGATTCATCTCCTACAACCTCCTCTTACTGTGGCCAAGACACCTTTAGCCAGCAACGATCCTATGAGTCTGTGGGATCGGCAGTAAGAAAAACCATATCCTGTGTACATTGCACGACGTACACAAACCCCTATTCCTTCCCACATTCCGTCTGTTACCGTAGGTCTCCTTGTAACAGGCTTCCCTCTCGTAAGCCAACGTTACTTACGTTCGGTGTGGTTTGTATGGTAGGTTAGGGCGTAGGGATAACTCGGGTGCTAGGTGAAACCTATAGGCTAGGTTGATAGTCAGTTGGGTCTTAGATAACCAACAGGTACTAGGCTCAATTGTCTCAAACGTAGCCATACTGTACGCAATTAGGAAGACGGCCGTACTAAGCTATAGTCCCAGTGCGTACAGGGGCCTTTATACAATCTACATAACTTAATACTTTTGTCAGTAACTCGCCTAGGCGTATAGAGCATGACCAATTGATTTGGCACAAAACTCCTGATCTTTGCCTTTTTATCAAAAATATTTTTTTGTTTTAGTTGTGCTTTTTTTATGTTGTTAATTGCACAATTTATTAGGGCATTATTTTGATTATGTAATTCTGCATAATTACTTAAACGATGGGGATCCTCATTGTTAACAATAATATCTGTTCTTAAAATGGGTTCCTTAGCAAACATTAACATATAGGGAGAGATTCTGGTGCTGGATTGTTTACTGGAATTATATGCAAAGCATACTAATGGAACATAGCTACACCAATTTCATTGGTACCTAGACCCCTTAGGTATCCCCTTAGGTAACTACGCGAGTTAATTAATCTTCAAATCTGTGATTCCACATAGAGGGAGGAGGATACTCACTCTAAGCCGCAACCAACTTTGCTATAGAAGCATAGTCTTCGCAAAGGGTGTTGAGTTGACACCAGTGGTTCAGCTTATAGTTGGGGACTCTCTACCTGCACCACAAGCCGGGACCAACTTTGCTAAAGAAGCATAGTCTTCGCAAAGAGTGTTGAGTAGACACTGCTGGTACAGCTTTTGATTATGGACTCACAGATTTTCATCGTAACTATTAATAACTAAAGAGGAGTGATTATATTTTTTTTTTTAGATTTTACCTCTGGAGTGTGAACATAATTTATAGGGTGGTCTGACTTCTTAACCTTTTCCTTCCCTCTGACTTAATACCGTCCGATGGAACAAAAGTTTTTGATGTTTAGGTCTTTTTCAATTTAACCCTTCCGGACCAATGTGAACTTTCACATTGATTGTTTGATTGTGTCCGAGGACACGTCGCGTCTTTTCCCCGGGGTTTTGGCGTGACGAGGTTCAAGCATGACAAATATAGTTTGCATAAGGAGCATTATGGCACACTTAAATATTTAACTTCATTGACACTTATTATGATGTCAAACTTGTGGTTTGTTTGTCCTGTCCTTGAGCCTTCCCTTGCAAGGGAGGTACCTCATTTTGTTTCAACGTCTCCCGAGTCAATAAATTAAATTCTCTTAGGGCTAGGCAGGAACCTTCTGATTGTTCGAACGTTGTGAATAAAAGGATTGCACAGTTATGGGAGTGCATTCATCCATTTATTCAAGGGTGGGCGTAGCTCATGTAAAGGTTGTATGCCCAGCATGAAACCTTATGTTTGCTGGCAACTAATAATGGCTATTCTTCGAACAGCCAGAAAGTATTCAATTAGATTTAAAATGAAAATACAGTGACGGATAATTTTCTTTAATATAAAAATATTCAATTATTAATTTTAGCGCAGCATTGTCGTGTACCTTTTATCGTAATTATACGTGGTCACACGAAATTAAGCTCCAATCGTTGTTTCCTTTAATAGTTCGTGTCCCTTACACTATACAAAAGTTACACGAACCCTACAGTACCGACAAAGTTCAATTATCGAAAAGTTCAATAAACTTTATTGGTTATGCATTGGATTTTTCATAAAACCCGATCTTCCAAAGGACTTTTCTTAATTTTTTCGCGATTTTTTTACTATAAATTATCCTGCATCTCACTCAATAACGTTGTGCGTGTAGACTAGCGTCTAACTGCTCATCACTGATACTATCTCTGTCGGACACGAAGTCTGGTGAGATAGCGTGATTTTTAGCCAGGCCCATCAGTGAGTTCGAGCCCGCGACTAGGTTCCCCTTAAGTGGTCTTAGTGGTCAAGAGCAGGCTCATTCAGTAATAAAAAAATGTAATCACCTTTATCTCCAGGTCAGCGCTAGTAAAGCCAGTGACAGTGAACGTAGGCCGCGCGGGCGCCGCGTCGCTGAACGTGCGCCAGGAGTTGGAGCCGGTGAAGGCTGAAGCCAGGACGGTGCATCTGCTGCAGTGTCTCCAAAAGACACCTCCTCCTGTCCTGGTGTTCGCTGAGAGAAAGCAGGATGTGGATGCTATTCATGAGTATTTGTTGCTTAAAGGTGAGTTGTAGTATTCAGTGTGTAAGGGAAACGCTTCCGAAAACGAAGACAGGTGATAGTGCTAGTGATTCTCGATACAGTACCATCAAAAAATCTAGATATTTTTTTACAGTTTTTACCAAAAAAATATTACCTTTTTTGTACACTATGCTGTGAGAACAGTTAAGGGGGCGTCCATTAATTACGTGAGGCAATTTTGGCGACTTTTCGACCCCCACCCCCGCTCTGGTGAGATGTCGTGATATTTGGCTCGACCCTCTCCCCCTCCCCATAGTCTCACGTGAGATATTTCAAATACGTGGCTTTAGGGTAAAAACGTTAATCTGTGGTTATTTGCGTTGGATTTATGCGTTGCATTTGGCTGGCTTGGCTGGCCGGTGGCAGTTTAACCATCGAGGAGCTACTGTGCTCGTTTGTGGCGTTCGCGTAACCGCGATAAATATTCTTTTGTAGGATTTAGCCATATTGGCGGAAAAACATATAAATTACGTGATATTTGCCGAGAACCTCCCTCCCCCCACGTGAGATTGGGTGAGATTCGACTCGACCCCCTCCCCCGGGCCCCCTAAACGCCTCACGTAGTTAATGGACGCCCCCTAAATGAACCATTATTTGAAATTAAACACATTTAAAAACGATCCCAAGTCCACGCGGCGACTTTAGGTTTAGGCATCCTTTGTAAACCGCGACCAAAATAAATTAAGTAGAAACATTACAGAAGCGTCAAAAGTTTTAAATTGATACAAAATAACCAATTTAAGGCGACAGGTTATTGGTATCCGTTTGTGTTTAGGTTGTATATAACCTACGTTCTGGTTTCGGAAGCGTCCCCTTACACCCTGTATAGAACATTATTCAGATAAGATATGATAAAATAGCAACAGACACAGATCATCCATCTCCCGAGCCTTTTCCTAACTATGTTGGGGTCAGCTTCCAGTCTAACCGGATGCAGCTGAATACCAGTATTTTACACGGAGCGACTGCCTATCTGACCTCCACAACCGAGTTACTGGGTAATACGATACCGGTTGGTAAGACTGTTGTTCTCATTCGGGATTCTGACGACCCGTAACGATTGTCAAACATCTATAGAGGTATGAGGAACAGGGTGTAAAGTCCACTCATACTCTATGGGAAAAGGGAGGATCCTCTGACCAGACGGGTGTTGTGTCTGGTGGGCAACTGCCCGACGGTTGATGTCGGGATGTTGTACCTATCCAAATCGCGCGGTAAACTTTAACTGCGCGATCTAGGCTTTCTATGAAGTGCGTCTTTGCATAGTTCGCCTGTGGCGTTGTAGATAGCGCCACTTCTCTTTTTGTATTTCTACATATTGTTGCGAAGTATTTTTCTGTAGTGTCGCTACACATCCACAAATGACAGCCAGGACCAACGACTGAAAATGCTTCCCGAGGCACAGCCCACTTGGTATGTAAGGAGGGTTACCCATCCTCGAACCAACCGCGGCAAGCGTACCTTAACTTGATCAATCGAGCCGTGCAGCTGTTATTACTTGGTCACGAGCCCCTCAAGCAACAGACACAGATATAAAGATTAATACTATTGTCATTAATATTAATGTCACTAATGATATTAATCTGTTTTTTGTTTCTGCTTTTCTTTTTTTTTTGGAATTCTAATGATTTGACATTTATAATTATTCAATAGAATTTCTGTATAATTTTGGAAAGGAATATTATTTGCATGCCCATGAGACGGTAGAATATGGAGGACTACTTTTTTTAAGAAAACATCTATGTACCAATTACCCATGTTTGCAAAAATAAATGATTTGATTTGATTTGAATACGTGAAGCAAAAACTTTGTTGCCCTTTTACGAAAATCACGCGGACGGAGGAAGATGAAATGAGGCACAGTTAAAGATTATATGTTATAGGAGTTCAGAAAGCTAATATTTTTGTACAGGCTGTAAGGGTAAACACCGTAATCCTTGAAACCAGTGGTTTGGTTTCGTTTATAGAACGTAAAATCAATGAAAAAAACATGTGTTTTTTTTCACAACACCGGAGTGCGGGGACCGCGTGGCCCGACTCCGCCGCACGGGTCGCGACACCGGCCAGTCAGCTGTCAGTCTCGCTAGCGAGCGCACGTAACGCCGCGTCGTAGCGTCGCTCATTTCTCGCGCGTGTTTTTATATTTAAGTCAACTACCCGTGGTTTAAGTGATAACGGTGCTTATCTTTACAACCTGTTAAATAGAAATATATTAAATTTAATAAAAATAATGGTCTAATTTCAACCATTAGGCGATTACTAGTATAGATAAATAGGTACCTAGATTTAATCAAGATCAAGTTAGCCAAGTCTAGTGCTAAAAAGAATAAATAATTTTCCTGCCCTTATCTCAATTTATATGTGATCGACGCAAAATGTTTGTTACTTCCACAGTTCTCTATTAGTCGTCATCTCCGTAGTCACACCCTTTCTAACCATATCATCATTCACACAGTCCATCCATCGTTTCTTTGGTCTCCCCCTACTCTTATAGCCATCGGCATTCATACTCAAAAATTTCCTCATTCCTCCGCATCAGAAATATCCTTTAAAAAATATTTTAATGCTTTTAAGGTCTAAGCGTTCATTTAGGTTTATTGATTTTTTTTTAAACTTTATTGTAAATTTTTTAAACGTATTTTAAATATGTAATTTCAATTTAAATAAAATTTAATGAATTTGACTCGTTTCATGTTTAAATTATGTAGACGGAAGTTAATTTAACTTGACGTTGTATAATTTTTTATTTCAGGCGTAGAAGCTGTAGCCATTCACGGTGGTAAGGATCAGGAGGAACGATCTCGTGCTGTGGAAGCTTTCAGGAGAGGAGAGAAAGATGTGCTGGTGGCTACTGATGTAGCTAGTAAAGGTATGTTCGAAATACAAAAGATACACCTGTGATACCTGCATGATTTTGTTGTGTGGCACCGTCCGGGATCAGAGGACGCACCCGTTGAGACCGCACGTAGGTGGCACGTAGATAGCACGTAGTTTGCACATAGATCGCACGTTGGTTGCACGTAGATCGCACGTAGGCTGCACGTAGTTTGCACGTAGAGCGCACGTTGGTTGCACGTAGATCGCACGTAGGCTGCACGTAGTTTGCACGTAGATCGCACGTAGGTTGTACGTAGATCGCACGTAGGCTGCAAGTAGTTTGCACGTAGATCGCACGTAGGTTGCACGTAGATCGCCCATAGGTTGGACGTAGGTTGCACGTAGATGGCACGTAGGTTGCACGTAGATCGCACGTAGGCTGCACGTAGATCGCGCGTAGATCGCCCGTAGGTTACACGTAGATGGCACGTAGGTTGCACGTAGATCGCGCGTAAGTTGCACGTAGATCGCACGTAGACTGCACGTAGTTTGCACGTAGATCGCACGTAGATCGCGCCTAGATCGCCCGTACGTTGCACGTAGATGGCACGTAGGTTGCACGTCAGTAAAAGTCTGACACGCCCTCCTGCTACACCCAGAGCGGGAGAAGTCATTTGCGGATTTCCCATCCAAAAATAAAGGCCTCTTAACATTTGAACAGTTAATAATGCTGTTTTCTAGATTGAGGACTTTTTACACTTTTGAACCAATGGCTTAACGTTTTTCCAATATATTAATTCCCAGGTCTGGACTTCGCTAACATCCAGCACGTGATAAACTACGATATGCCTGAAGACATAGAGAACTACGTGCATCGTATAGGCCGTACGGGGCGCGCTGGGGGCGAGGGCGTCGCCACCACGCTGCTGGGGAGGGCCGCCGACGACAGTGTGCTGCGGGACCTGGCGCATCTGCTGAGGGAGGCGCAGCAAAAGGTAGCTCCTACTTTCCTCATCATCATTTAGCATGAAGACGTCCACTGCTGGACATAGGCCTCACCCAGCTTAGCAGATTCCCAAAAGTCTGTTGGCCCGAGTTGGGTAATTACAACGGCAATTCGTTAGTCGGCAATTCCCGTATTTTCGAACGTCCCGTCCCATTCTAATTTGTGAATAAGCATGTATTTTTTACACGCTTTATATTAACTTCACTTGTATGTCAGTATGTAACTCTCCGTGGGTAATTTGTTTTTTACACGCTTTATATTAACTTCACTTGTATGTTTGTTTGTTTGTATGTTTGTATGTAACCGACCCCTTTGAGCGCGATTTTGACCCACTTTAAACAGTCAGATTTCATTGAAACTTTGTAAACTTGTCGAGGACAATTCAATAATTTAAAAAAAAATCACGTTTTTGTAGTTAGCAGAACTAAAAAATAGAAAATAAATAATAGTTTAAAAAACTAAAAAACACGCTTTAAAATCCAAACTAAAAAAAGGTGAAAATAATTTAATTCAATTAAAAAGCGTGGGGTGCTTGACATTAATTGATTATAAAAATACCTCAAAAAGCACCCCACGCTTTTTAATTGAATTAAATTATTTTCACCTTTTTTTAGTTTGGATTTTAAAGAGTGTTTTTTAGTTTTTTAAACTATTATTTATTTAAGTAAAAACTTCTTTACGCGCGTTGAGCACTTTTTGGGTGAACAAAAAGCGTGAAACTCGCGTCATCGACACCGAACGCTTTCCATGAGCTATATGTATACTGTGTATATGTACATAGATATAAGAATGTCAAAGCGTCCAAGTTATTTAGATTTTTTTTTATTTAATCAGATTATGAGCCACCGCATTGGTCTATTTAAAATGGTGGTTGGGTGAACGAGCACACGGATGAGTCACGCGTTGATGTCTTTTGGAAAAGTCCCTTTCTTTCATTAGGAAATTCTAATTCTTTTATCCCTTTCTTTCCCTTTGTATTTTTATCGTAAAAATCTGTGCTGTTACCTTTAATGGCTGTAGCCGATCGCTCGTTTGTCATTTTTTACCGAGAGCAATCAGGACTCAAGGACCCAAGGTGAAAGCCTCTATAGACGATTAAAAAAATACTAGTAATTGTTCAAGTTTTCACTTCTGTCGGCACTCCCGGAGTGCCACTGTTTTTTTTTCTCATAATCAATGAAGCACGTTACGAGGTTACTACACGATTTTTTTTCGATTTCGCTGATCAACACTTAAAATCCTGTATTTCTATAAGTTTTAATGCACATTATGATCTAAGGAATGAGCTGCTTTTTTAACTTTTATATCATTTGTTTTTGATTAATTGACCTCAAACCGACTGTTTTGTGAATTTTGCTGTAACAGATTTAGAATAATACATATTTACGAATCGTTATAATGTATTGTTGAGAAAGTTATCTATACAATGTATGAACCAACTTTTACCGTTTTCATATTAAAAAAACATTGAAAAAAATACTAACCTTAGTCTAGAGAAAATGGGCAATGATTTGGTTTTGATTTCGGCTCTCGAAAGGTCAGGTCCGTCGAGCTATCATGGCAGGTGGTTAAGGGTAGTCTTTCCCTCCCGACGCCCTTTATTTAGAAAAACTGCTGTACATAATATAAAAATAGAAGCTATATTTAAAAGAATAATTAATAGTTAAAAAAACTAAAAAACACGCTTTAAAAACCTAACTAAAAAAGGAGAAAATAATTTAATTCAATTAAAAAGCGTGGGGTGCTTTTTGAGGTATTTTTATAATCAATTAATGTCAAGCACCCCACGCTTTTTAATTGAATTAAATTATTTTCTCCTTTTTTAGTTAGGTTTTTAAAGCGTGTTTTTTAGTTTTTTAAACTATTATTTATTTTCTATTATTTAGTTCTGCTAACTACAAAAACGTGTTTTTTTTATCTACTTTTTTTTAAATTATTGAATTGTCATCGGTCCTCGACAAGTTTACAAAGTTTCAATGAAATCTGACCGTTTAAAGTGGGTCAAAATCGCGCTCAAAGGAGTCGGTTACATACAAACAAACAAACCAACAAACATACAAGTGAAGCTAATATAAAGCATAACTTAAAGCAAAGTTTATAAAAAACGGCTACCAGAACCAAGGAAGGCCACAGGCGCGCAAATTACCCACGGAGAGTTACATACTGACATACTGACATACAAGTGAAGCTAATATAAAGCGTGTAAAAAGAGTTAACATGTATAATGTGCATTAAGATTATTAGCTGTGCATTGATGAAAAAGCTTTTGCTTTAGGAAAAATCGCTGATACGCTGCGAAAATAAATTGTAGTGTGTTTAGTGATATTTTGAGTTGAATATTTTGCTGTGCAATCAGTAATTTTGATGGGAATTCGGAATCTTATTGCATAGAAAAAGGATATTTTTTTATTTGCGTTTAAATACTACCCATTATTTTATTTTGAGCTGAAACTATGTATAGTGATTCTATACCAGCTGTTATCTTTAGTGCTTAAGGATAGCAATAGGGCTTCTGTTATAAATAAATACTTGTTTCAGGTGCCCTCGTTCCTGCTTGATATGATCGGCGAGCCAGACGTGCCCGTACCGGACGGACAAGGCTGTTCGTACTGTGGCGGGTTGGGGCACAGGATCACAGGTAACATCATCTACTTGATACACTTAGTTACCATTATGTAAGGGCAGATTTTTCAATAGCCAATTTTCAAAACATCAATAAGATTACAAAACATTCCAAAAATGCCATTTTTTATGTCTAAATCAAGAATTCCGACCATAGCCGCCGTTAAATTTAGAAATAATACAGGAATTACTGAACTTATGTTATCTAGAGTTTAAGAGAACTGAACAATTGTTTCTTCGGCTTGGCTCTAATAAAAATTGTAGCTTCGCCACTGATGAGGGGCTAAGTAATAACAGCCGCACGGGTCGATCGATGAGGATAACCTACGCTTGCCGCGGTTGGTACGTGGATGGGATCCACGTACCAACCGCGGCAAGCGTGGCTTAACTTGATCGATCGACCCGTGCGGCTGTTATTACTTAGCCACAAGCCTCCCTTTTTGCCTCCGAAGTTTACATTAGTGTCAAAACTGAAGTGCTCCACGAAGCACTTCAGTTTTGACACAGCCTGGATTACACTACAGATTATTAAAACAAAGTCCCCCCGCCGCGTCTGTTTGTCTGTTCGCGATAAACTCAAAACTACTGAACGGATTTTCATGCGGTTATCACCAATAGACAAAGTGATTCATGAAGAAGGAAGGCTTTGTTTTTGAGGATGGGAAATCATCAAATAACTTCTCCCGCTCTGGGTGGAGCAGGAGGGCGTGTCAGACTTTTACTGACTAAAACCCACCCGTGTTCCCTCAGTTGCCTGTGTGCCAGGGGCGACGGTATCTCTTTCGAACAACCCGCACCCCTGGCAGGAGGAAGGCTTTGTTTAAATTGGTCAACGCGGGCGAATCCGCTGGCTATAGATAATGTTAAAATAAATATTCATATTGTATTTCCCTTTTCGCAGAATGTCCAAAACTGGAGGCTGTACAGAACAAGCAAGCTTCAAACATCGGGAGAAGAGATTATTTGGCCAACACTGCTGCTGACTATTAAATTATTAACTTTATGCTTGTCTTCCACGACGTATGTAGACGTGTGCAGGACGTGCACTTGTCATCAGTTCGTATTTCATCTTTTTAGGGCTTCGTAACACCCGTCAGTCCGTCAGTGAACTGTATATCATGATCCGTTATAGGTAGACAATTGGAATTTACACAGAACGTGAATTTCTGTTGCCGCTATAATAACAAATAATAAAAACAATGTTAATAAATAATAGTTAAAAATAAAATAAAAAACACGCTTAAAAAACCAAACTAAAAAAGGAGAAAATAATTTAATTCAATTAAAAAGCGTGGGGTGCTTGACATTAATTGATTATAAAAATACCTCAAAAAAGCACCCTACGCTTTTGGTTTTTAAAGCGTGTTTTTTAGTTTTTTAAACTATTATTTATTTTCTATTTAGTTCGGCTAACTACAAAAACGTGATTGTTTTTTATTTATTTTTTCCTTTTATTTCATTTTTCTCAAAAAAATATTAAATTATTGATTTGTCATCGGTCCTCGATAAGTTTACAAAGTTTAAATGAAATCTGACCGTTTAAAGTGGGTCAAAATCGCGCTCTAAGGAGTCGGTTACATACAAACATACAAGTGAAGCTAATATAAAGCGTGTAAAAATAAAAGGGATGTTGAGGTGTGAAAACGTAACAAACAGACAGACACAGGTACTTTCGCATTCCTACAGTAATATCTTAAAGAGGTAAAGTTTGTAAGTTTGTTTGTAGGAAGCAATCTCAGGAACTACCAGTCGGATTAAAAAAAAAAAACATTTTGCATTTGACAGCCCAATTCTTGACGAAGTTTATAGGCTATTTAACATTACGCTAAGACTCCTAGGAGCCGAGCAAAATGAAAAAAAAAACGTCGGAAAGATCGCGGCGATGGGATACGATGCGATGGGATACGACGCGATGGGATACGATGCGATAGGATACGATGCGATAGGATACGATGCGATGGGATACGACGCGATGGGATACGACTCGATGGAACGGGGGCCAAAATTTCACACGAATGTAGTCGCGGGCAGAAACGAATTTATTATAAAATTATAATCGTCTAATTGATATTAGTATTAAAGTTATAGACGAGTCGCCGTTGTAACCTTTAATCGGGCAATAAAAATGTTAATGTAATGTATGTACAAGAAATCGATTTACAAGGCAGATGTGAATGGAAACACCGGGATAGGACGCCTTGGGAGATCATATACAGGTTGAAATTTAAAACATGCGACAAACCGAAATGGGAGATTGTACTCATCATTATGAACAACTTTTACTAAGGGACCAATGATACAATCGCAAAAAAAAAACAGCTGTTCCCTACATTTTGACGAGTTATGCGAACATAAATGTAGGGAACAGATGTTTTTTTTTTTCGCGATTGCATCATTGGTCCCTTAGTAAAAGTTGTTCATAATGATGAGTACAATCTCCCATTACGGTTTGTCGCATGTTTTCAATTTCACCCTGTAGTGACCTTATTGGTGATGTTCTTCAGAAAGGTCAGGTGTGTAGTACTCGCAACCGGTGTGCGTGTATGATCAGATGTATGAACGTCAACGAGGCAGAAGGAGTATGTAAAGATCGTAGCGGGTGGCGATCTGTAGTTTCTGCGTACCCTCATAGGAAAAAATGCGTGAGTTTTATCTATGTATTTAAAAAAAAAACCTGTTTTAACTTGATGCATGTTTAACAGGAATATTAAAATTGTAATTTAAGTTTTAAGATGTAAATAAATGTATTTTTTTTTTAAGAAAAACGCCTTGCCTTTTATTTAAATAATCTAGATTACCCACTAAAAATTATTCCAGAATGGTTTATAGAATTCCATACTTTAGCTATCTCGTTTGCATCGAGTGTCAGGGATGTGGCGCAGTTGTCATCTTACAGCCTAACTTCTATATAGACAACGTGTAACGAAAAGGGTATATACATACCAAGGGCACGGCTTCTTTGGATGATATCAAACGATATTGGAAAGGTTTTTTTATCCTATCTCTACATGTTAGGAAGTTATGAGAATTTTTAATACATTGATACCAAAAACCGAACTTTTCAAGTTGAAAGAAACACCTCACTATGAAGAGATTTATCGTGATATTGGCAAGTAACGCGGAAAGTTATTGATCTACGTAGTGCGGTGACACGTTTGTTATGATTTGAATTTAAGAAACATCTGAAACCGAAGAGTATTTTATTTTGGCTGAAACTATATGTAGTGATTCTATACCAGCTGTTATCTTTAGTGCTTAAGGATAGCAATAGGGCTTCTGTTACACCCTGTATATGTTACCGGCCAATCCCGATTTCAGGCCAAACTGGTTTCTAGCTTAATTACCCATTTCGTTAACAGCCTTTGGAAGTAACGCTCGCCGGCCGCTGCCGCGGCGCCGCTCTCTTCGCTCGCTCGGCTCGCGCGCTTTTGGTCACAGTTCTAACCTAACCTAACCTAACCCCATTTAATCGGCGTGCCCCGGCTTAATAAACCAGTTTGGCCTAGGCCAAACTAGTTTGGCCTGAAATCGGGTTTGGCCGGTAACATATTATACTTTTTTTTTTTTTTTTTTTTTTTTTTTTTTTTTTTTTTTTTTTTTTTTTTTTTTTTTTTTTTTTTTTTTTTTTTTTTTTTGGGTGGGAAATCATCAAATAACTTCTCCCGCTCTGGGTGGAGCGAGAGGGCTCATATATAACATATTATACTTTAAATTCATAGTCTGATTGGTTACCAGGTTGTCATAACTCGGTAGGAGGCAGGAGCTCACCTAACATAGGGAGGTGTGTCGGCTAGAAAATGATGCCTTCGTTGTACCAGGTTATCATAACTTGGTAAGAACTCGTCTAATACAGCTATATCAGCTAGAATACGCTTTATGCCAGTACCGAAGTCGTAGTCGTTTGTGTCGAAGTACGCTCACCTAACATAGGTGTGTCAGCTAGTACACGCTGTATGCGATTCTACTCTCTGGCGACTTTCGCCACATACTACCTACTTGCCAGTCTTTCAAAGATGAAATAAACGCTTGCCTTAAATCACAGACTCTGTGAATCTCTCTTCTCATTTTAATTCGCTTCAATAAAGCAAATACATGGACTAATGCTGCCACGTGAATAACATTCATTTAATTGTACAGACGCCAGTACATCAAGCTACCCCAAATTGTCAAATGAACCTGAACATGAACCTGTCTATGATAAAAAGTTGAAAATCTATCAAAGAAATTTGACAGATTGGGGTGCTCGATGTGCTGGTGTCTGTACACAATTAGAATATATTTCGTTTTAAAAATAATAATGTAATAATAATAATGTGTAATAATAATGTAATCATTTAATAGTTATCAAAAAGAATGGATTAAAAAATCTAAAAAACACGTTATAAAAACCAAACCAACAAAACAGAAAATAATTTAAAAAAAGCGTGGGGTGCTTTTTGAGGTATTTTTATAATCATTCATATCAAGCACCCCACGCTTTTTTGAGATTATTTTCTGCTTTTTTAGTTAGGTTTGTAAAGCGTGTGTTTTAGATTTTTAATCTATTACTTATTTATTTTCTATTTTTTGGTTCTGCTAACTACAAAAGCGTGATTTTTCAGCTGGTTTTTTTTTACATTTTAATTTATTGAATTGTCATCGGTCCTCGATAAGTCTACAAAGTTTAAATGAAATCTGACCGTTTGAAGTGGCTCAAAAACAAGTCCAAAGGATTCCATACAGGTGAAGCTATTATAAGCGTGTTGAAAACTGAAAATCCAGCTTTTTCTTAGCGTGTCTATAGCAATCTAAATACAGTCAGCCCAGAATTCATTCACAGCACATTCAGCAGCATCCTTGTTGGCGACGTCAGGTCACCATAGAAAATAAGGTTGATTATTAAAAATAAAAATGATTTGATATTAGGTAGATATAAGTAAATTATTGTTGCATACCTAAACGTAGGGCTGGTTTTGATTTCCCATACTCTTAAGTCCATGAATACCTACAGATCAAATGTAATGCTAAGCCAATCACATAATTAGAATTTGAATTATCTTCAAAGGTACATGATTAAAGGCAAAACCCAATTAGAATTAAGCCAAAATACATAAGTACCTACCTGCATATACCTACAGTACCTAATCTGCTATTAACAAACAACCAAATCTGTTATGCGCAGTAAAATTAAAGCAAAGACGTAAACATTGGTAATATTCCACGAAGAATCGGCACGTGACCGGTTTTCCCACGATCCAAGCGAAGCTTCTCGAAGGAATCGGGCGCAGGTTTAAACTTGTCGAGAGAAATCGAGCTTACGCTTGACCATTAGGCTCCACCCCCTTTAATGTGACTGGTTTAGAACAAATGTTTGATGTCAAACATAACCGCTACTTGTACCCTAGTAGAAAACTACTTAAGGAAATTTCTAAGGAAAATAGTTTAGAATTATACAGATTTTACTCAGTTTAAAGTTAGTCGTCAATGAGACAAGTTATGTTCATATTAATTTAGCAGTAATTCAGTATATTGTAATAGTTATTAGTGCGTGATTCAATAAATGTGAATAGTGGAATTAAAAAAAGGTGTTTCAATAGAATCCCCTACAATCCTGCTCCTGTAGCGTGCAGACAGCAGGACACGCTGGACAAGATATTAAGTGCCCCATTGTTTGCCCCAAAATTCATCTAATAAGTTAACGAATCCCGGCTATTAAACTTCAACATATCTACTGCAGCAAAATTTCCATAATCAAGAGTCAAAACGATGTCTGGGGTTCACTTATTTGTAAACGAGTCCCGACGAGCGGAACGAGTGAAAGACTTAAAAACAAGGAGGATGTTCCCGCGTTTGCTGCTATCGCATAAATATGCATTGTTTTCCCCCAAGGATGATGAAATTTCGAATTGGTGTGGGTTAGGTACCATTACTAAATAGTGAAAAATAAAAACTTAATCCAAAAAAAATCAACCGACTTCCAAAAAAACACTACAAAGTGAAAAAATAACTTTAATTTCGGAAGTCGGTGACTGGTGACATGAAAATTAAAATACATATCCAAAGTCACCGACTTCCGAAATTAAAGTTATCAGACCCGTGGAAGATGCTCACACTTCATCAACCAGAAAAGAGCTGATATTTTTTAAACGGCTGAACCGATTTTGATAAAACATATCTAAGAACACTCCCGACTAATTCAACTTTCAAACACAGAAAACAAAATCAAAATCGGTTCATCATCCGTTCGGGAGCTACGATGCCTCAGACGGACACACACACACATACAGACACGTCAAACTTATAACACCCCGTCGTTTTTGTGTCGGGGTTTAAAAAACACTTGCCATATCTCAGCTAGCACACGCCAATATACCGACAAAACATTGAAAACTATAGGTACTCAAACAGAAATAAATAATAAAATATGATTCGCTACGGCAACACAGTCGGTGTTTACAGAATTATAGTTATTAAAATCATCAACACATCTTTGATTTTTTCATGAAATAGTGATTCAATGGGATCGACCGCGTGGCTCGATTCAAATCAAATCAAATCAAATCAAAATATTTTTATTTCACATAAGCCTGCATGGGCACTTATGAAACGTCAGAAGCTAGGTGCACGGTTCCAATTTGTCGTTTCCTATGGAGAAGAGCCGGCAAGAAACTCCACGGTTACTCTTTTAAAAATAATTGGCTTTTACAATGTTTTCAAATTACAGTGATAATAGGTATGGGAGGACAGTGCAGGCCAGTCAATAAGTACCAGGTACTTAGAGGAATGAAAATACAGAATAGAAAAACGTCTACAAATCTAGTCTCTAAGGCCTACAACGTTCTCTCATTCACAATATGTAAAAGAATCTACCTATATAAAATGAATCTATTTGAACCAAGTGACATGATTTCGATGACAATCACTGATTGATCAGGTTAACCTACGCTTGCTGCGGTTGGTCCGTAGAGGGGTGACCATCATAATACCAAGACCCCTCGGTGCCTCAAAATACACGTTAAGCCGTTGGTCCCGGCTGTCATATGTTGATCTTTGACAGTCGTTACGGGTCGTCAGAAGCCTAAAAGTTTGAAAACCAGTCTTACCAAGGGGTATCGGGGTACTGGGTTGTGGGGTCAGATAGCCAGTCGCTCCATGTAAAATACTGGTATTCAGCTGCATCCGGTTAGACTGGAAGCTGACCCCAACATAGTTAGGCAAAGGCTAGGCAGATGATGATGTTGACGGTTGCTGTCACTTAAAGAAGTCGAGAGGTTAGAAATGTAAGCTGGTGATGGATAGCCAAACAGTGACGGTCTTGCATGAACAAAAAAATATCGCGAAGAAATTTTATGGCGCACTGGATTTTGACCCTTCGGTGTTGATCCGAGCTTTGCGAATCCAACACAGTAGTTACATCTCACCGTGTCGTAAATCGAACTGGGTGTTTTACGAGTGTACGACTAAACGCCGACAGACTGAACACCGACAAGACTTTACTTCGACGGGACTCTTCGCCGCGACGACAGGGCTCATCCTTGCGCTGGTGCTAAATAGTCAAGTAACTGCCACTAACATGGAAGTAGTGCTCGCCAGCCGCTCGCCCGGCACCGCTCGCTAAGCTCGCTCGGCTCGCGCGCGGTTGGTCGCAATTCTAAACTAACCTAACCTGCTATTACATACCTGATGAGCCCAATTCAGTGTCGAAATCGGTTTAGCCGTTTAGGAGTTCAGTGTCGCTATACACACGTACAGAAGAATTATAACAAATGGTACATATTTTTATTTAAAAAAAAAATGTGTATATTTAAGTAAGCCTGTAATGACTGAGCTACCTACAGGCTTAAAAATATATAGGCACGGACCTTATTTATTTTAGGTCCGTGTATAGGTACAGAATAGAAAAAAACAATGGAGTAAGTATAGGAACAAAGGGATTTTCGTGAAAGCAAGCACATACCTACCTATTGAAAGGTCCTATCATTTAAAAACAAAAGATCTACCTATTCCATTTTCAAAGTGGGTATTATTAAACCCACTACATCCTTAAATAACAAGCAAAATCTTTGTAAGTAGGTACGCCTTTTTAAGAAAATTACGCGAACGGAGAAGTATGTTTGGCACAGTTTGCATTAATCGACGGCCTCAACCAGAAACCTCCTTCTTTTTTAAATCGGTTAAAATGTAATTAAGTAAAACTTAGATTTCATACGTAACAAAGTTAATTTAATCATTCCATCGAAATTAATTAAAGTCTATACTAAAATCGAATAACTCTATGAGGAATTGCGCAACTTGAGCTCCAATGCGCACATCAAATCAAACAGGGCTTTGTTTTGACTTCGTGATGTCTCGAATCAATGACATAATAAAGTCAAAAATAGTGACAAAATAGTGTCACGGATGACGGCATCATTGAAATGTGACATGCGTAATCAGTGTCATTTTGACAAAATAAGATGTAAAAACTTTATTGCATAAACAAATGTTTCTGAGAACATTAACTGAATATCCTGAAAATAGAAGCAATCAATACAGCGTCGATCAATGAACTATGAGTTACGTAACATCCGGTAGTTGGCAAAGATTGTCGATGGTGACCTCATTTTCGGTTATAATGACTAAATTAATATTTGATCACTATTAATATTCTCAAATATTATATTTGCATCTTCTGACACTAATTTTAGTTAATAAAATAATGCCAATTTTATTTATTTTATATTTTTTCCTCTTTCAACATAGCATCCCATAGACCAGATCCGAAAGAAGTATAAATCATGTTGTTTATGGTGAATAATTGTAACAGGTAACATTAGAAATTGGAAATCGTTTAAAAATTATTGAAATCGATTAGGATTTGAAAAAATATTTTGTATTCAATTCTTCAAGCATTAAAGACGTTTTGTAAATATACCTGACTGCCTAAAAATATACACTGAACATTAAAGTACAGTTTAAATAAATTATTTTTTGAATAAAAAAACATCGCTTGAAATATTCTTTTAAGGTATTGCAGCATTGTTTCTTTGTTTTTTATTCATCTAACGATACGGTAATGGATCAAGATTTAATAACGCATTCAAAAATCTGTTTTGGACATATTTTTCTAATTAAATTTTGCTTTTTACCTTCGTATACTAAAATCTACGTTGAGAAATCATTACAATAGCTATTTGCTACCCATTGCAGGATTGTTAACATAAAAATGTCAAATAATGGTTTTTTGAAAATTTTTAATTAAACTTCGATTAAATATCGTTTATAAATTAATTAAAAATATTCGTACTGAATCGATTTCTCGATGCTCAAACCAGTGTTGCCAGTACGTTTTGCCGCGCAATTACATCACCATTTCATGGCACGCGTTTGACGCATTTGTTAAAATTTTCGACTTTTCGTGACAGCACGTCAATTTCGACATTTGATTGATAATTTTCTAAAGATCCATCAAATTAGTTTGTTTGAAAGTTGGTTTGGGCGCTAAATGTTATTATTTCGTTGTTTTACTTTTAATACTATGATGTGATCGTGAGGTGTCCATTTTTGGTTGTGCGCTTCCCTTCCATTATGAGTGATTTAAAGTGTGTGGTCGAAGGCTGCAATTTAGAGTACGATGTAGTCTGCAGCTTCTCCTTCTACAAGTGAGTTTGTTATGATTTTAATATTTTACGAATTTATTATTTATTTTTATCTTATGTGCCACCAAGATAGTGTCTATGGTCTGTTCGTGTGACCTCGAAAAAATTGTAGTGGTAAAATGATTGTAAACATAATTAGCTTTATGTAGTTTTGATTCAGTATTTCTCTCTTACAATTCTTATTTAACCCTTATAAAGCTTATTCAACAAGTATTTCATCAGTTACTTGGTGAAAACCTGAACATTTTTGATTATAAACATTATTGTTGATAACCGTTTATATCAATTTTCTATCAAAACTCATAATTATTTCCCTCTGGTGGGGGTAAGTCATGCAAGAAATCATGTAGAATAACATTACTGTAGTTCTAAATTTGTATAAAAGCATCTTTGTAATCTCAATATCTAATACGCTTCGTTTGATAACCAATTTTAACCTTAAAAGTCATCAAACATAAGGAATATCATGCCTTTATCATAGATTTTTTTACCATTCAATTCTCTAAAACAATGTCTGGTTGTTGGCAAAATGCCTATCAGCTACATTTCGTTAACCTTATCAGTAACCGGTATGATTAGAACTTAAATATTATAATATCAACATGAGCCGAAATTACTGCACACAGAGGTTATAATTATCGCTCTTCAAAATTGGTAACTTGAAAAAAAAAAAACTAAATTGGAACTTTCTATAAAAATTCTATTTTAAAACTAACCTTGGAAAAAAGCTCAATTCCTTTGGCTTATCATTAGCCTATTATGTCCCTCTACTGGGACACCGGCCTCCTTTCGAAGATAGATTATCTCTGGCTACTCAAATGTTTATAAACTAATGAGAAAAATACAAAGTAAGCCAAAACCATGCTTTATGTAGCTCCTATAACATTGCAATAAGCATCAAAATAGATCTTTGCATTATAACGCACTAAGGATTTTGTTAGGGCTCAGTTTTTTTTAAATTTATTTATAGCCTTATTCCAACTTGCTAGAGTTGTAATTCAAAACACCTCTAATATCGGATCTGAGGCTTTGTATGCCTCCACCCCTTGCAATTCTACCTGTTCCTTGCCAATCCAATACATGAAGACAAAAACGCTAACGGCGGGTATTTTTGAGGGACTGTCTTATGTAATTTTGACTTTCAAAAAGCTCTGACTCCCAGCCTAGTTTGAATAAATTACTTTTGATTTTTTTTTAACAAACCTAACATTTGATGCTATACTCATATCAAAAATTTATTATTCTAATTAGGCTGAAAATCTGCACTTTTTAAACATCAAAAGGAATGAAAGAGTCCCTAAAACATGTCTTTTATCTCTTCCAAGCTTCCTAGCTGGGAAGAAAAGCTACTGATACATTATATTTATTTCTGTAAGTTGATTCTTTTAAACCTACACAAAAAATAAAATTATGTAAACTAGATAGACACCCTATTACAAAACAGGTTTTTCATTAGAATTTGCTCAAGTTTAAATCACCAAGCCAGTTTTTTAATTAAGAACCCAATAGTTATAGAAATGCAGTTCTTTAAACATAACTGATAACTTAGTCCAGTGCTAATTTGTCATTTTTGTATTAAGAACTTTACCTAAATCGAAATAAACTTGGAAATGCATAAACTGGCTCAGAGCCTTAGGCTACAACTAAAGTTCGATTGCATGTTGTAGTTTGAAGGAATGGGTTTGGTGTTACCTAACTGAGTACTCAGAAGAAATATTGAAACTAACTAATGAGGTCACAGTCTCTTTTAAAGTCAAGTCATAATCTTGGTTAGTCTAAACCACACAGATTAGTGTCTAAGAGAGTCTAATCTTCCTTTCTGCAACAAGTTAATCGAAGATTAGTATTTAATGACGACTTTAAAAGTTAATGTTTGTTTCTGCAGCTGGTTGTTACCCAGTTATCTTTAAGGTGGAAGCTTCAGGTTAGCCCACTATTTTTCTTATGTTTTTTTGCAATTTACGGACTAGTTAGGGCATTGAATGGGATTAAATGAACTTAGAGGAAGGTATTCATGAGTTTAATCATTAGAATTCTATACAGGTTGAAATTGAAAACATGCGACAAACCGTAATGGGTGATTGTACTCATCATTATGAACTACTTTTACTAAGGTACCAAAGATGCAATCACGAAAAAAAAAACATCTGTTCCCTACATTTATGTTCGCATGACTCGTCAAAATGTAGGGAACAGCTGTTTTTTTTTGCGATTGCATCATTGGTCCCTTAGTAAAAGTTGTTCATAATGATGAGTACAATCTCCCATTTCGGTTTGTCGCATGTTTTCAATTTCACCCTGTATACCTATGTTTGTTGCAGTCATTAATATTATTTTATCAATGTACTATGGAGGAAACTCACATCTGACCAAATTAAAAACAAAATCCCGTGTAAACAATGACTACATCTGTTAGCAAGCGTTACTATAGCAGCTGAGCGCTGCAAGCAATAATAGTCCTTACAGTGTATAGATGTTAGTTTCCTCGATATTACAACCTGACACTGACCTGCAAAGTGCAAAAAACGTAAGATAAATTGAATTTCGCTGGATACCTACCAAGTAATAGAAATACATATCATCATGTGTGTAGCCTTTATACAACTATATCAGGACCGGCTTCTAGTCTCAACTAGATGGAGCTGAATATGAAAAACGTGTATATTAGCTATTTTGCTGTCTTGGAAAGTTGCTAAGTCATCCTACATATTATTAAGCTAAGATTGGCAGTCATATTATGTATCTGAATACTGTAGAATTGGCACCTCATTGTGGAATGTACATTAGGTTTAGTTATTGCAAGTATAGCTGGGGAAACTGATGTAGAGCAAAAGTAAATTGTGTACTCCTTGTTCGAAAATTCAGCCGTAAACTAACTTTTGATCTGAAGAAAAAATCTGACAGTTTGACATATTTTCCGCACAAAAGTTGTCACACCGCACTATTTAATCAACAGATAAAAGTTATCTGACTATTGAAAAATCAGCCTTTATAAAAAAAAAAATAAGTTTATTGACACAAAATATATATTTTTATATTTTAGACATTGATACAGGGTGGCAGGAACATAGAGGCGCAACGTGTTACTATTGATTCAGCACACAATTCTAGACAGTGTAGAAATTATTCGTTGGTTATTTAAAAAAAAAAACAGCTGGTACAGACGTCAGCACATCAAGCTACCTCAAACTGTCAAATTTTCCCAATTGAACGTGAGCCTTATGCTTATGCAATACAGTTCAAAATCTATAAAATAAATTTGACAGATTGGGGTAGCTTGATGTGCTGGCGTCTGTACATAGATAAGTATAATAATACCTATATGCTCAAAATGTCATTATTCTCCTAATATTATCCCAATTTATTTGGCGTTGTCGCAACATGTGTTTTCATTATATTTATTTCACTAACATTCATATTCAACCAACCGCAAATTTTAAATGCTGATTCTATGAAGCTGGCTGACCATGCCAGCCTCATAGAAACATACTGCAATAGGGTATTTTACGCTATACGAGAAAAAATCAAAAAATATGTTATTGAGATAGCATAGGCAAAATGCAGTTGGAAAATGTTAGTTTTAGTTCATGAAACAACAAAATAAATTTTAAAATACAATTTAAAGATTTCAGTTTTTTTTAATCTGTGTTTGAACACCATGAAATAGTAAGCGCCATGTTATTTCGCCATACGGCATTTCAACTGAGCAACTTTGTACTTTTATTATTTTCGTAACCAAAGTAATTTTTATTTAAATAATATTTTGCATTCAGAAACAGCAAACCAACGATAAGTAGTACAATAACTCATTTTTTTCATTGTAAGCAATTGTCATACAAAATATCAGCGCATTTGTTTTTAGCAAACTGACGTCATACCCACCGAGCAATATGGCGTCTACTGCGTCCAGCGTTTTTGTCAAATTACTCGCGAAATTTGAAAATGTAAAATTTAAATGCATTTTTATGGCACTAATCGATTAAAAAAAAAGTTGTGTTTTTTTTAGTTGTTTAGTAGCACTCTAGAATCTAATTAAGACACTTTTCAAAAATGAGTGTAATACCCTATTGTACTCGTATATAAATAAAAAAATAGTTAAAAGCCACTCTCTGCATGCGTCAACAATGGCTTAGAATCAGTTGTACAATAGCCTATAATACCTTAATAAACTTATAATGAGTGATATGTTATCATTATCACATAAATTGTTATAAATTATTACCAGTACATATATTTAACAGTGATTACTGTATTTATTTAAGGCATTCTATTGTTAGATGATATTTATTAATGATTGACGCTACATTATTGTGAGTTAGGTCGCGACTACTGAGTGTGGGGTCCTAGGTTAGATTCCGAGTTCGAGCAAAGTATTATTGGGTTTTTCCCTTTATTTTTAATTAAGGGCCTACGTCCCGTTTGGTAGCGTAACACGGTCACTTTATGAACCGTACTGCTCATTAACGGCTTGTCTTGAAGATTTGAAAAATATATGATTTTGCCGAGGGTTCTTTTTTTGTATGGTTAATACTTTTGCTGTAAAAAATATTTTCCAACACGCAATATTTTGGCTTCTATTCCATACTCCTACCAAACGGCTTCGTTATTTGGAAAAAAAAATACACTGAAAAATAGATAGTTAGAGGTACCACAGAATCGCCGAAGCACAATTGTAAATTAATCAACATTTGCCAAGGAATATCCCCATTTAGAGATAAAGGCTCAGAGGTGCCCTGCGCGGGCGCGGGCGGCAGTCGTGCTTTAGCATTCAGACGGGAGGTGAGGATACTATGGGCCTTAAGAACTAGCTATTACCAGCCCGCGTGGATGTCGAAAATTATGTCACAGGAACGTACTATCGGGATAAAAAGTATCCTTTGTGATATTCCAGGTTACAAATTATCTGTGTGCCAAATTTCATCCAAATCCGTTTAGCCGTTTTTGCGTGATTGCGTGACAAACATCTAAACATACAAACTTTCACATTTATAATATTAATAGAATTTCAAACCTTTGGAAGTTGGTGGTGTGATAATAATATCCCCATGTCTCGGAACAGGGTAGTACACCCATTTTTGAGAAGTGTCTTAATTATAGTATAGAGTGCTAATAAACCACAAAGAAAAACACATTTTTATTTAATCGATTAGTGCCGTAATAATGCATTAAAATTTTCCATTTTTAAATTTCGCGCGTAGTTTGACGAAAACGCTGGACGCACTGGACTCCATACTGATCTGTGGGTATGACGTCAGTTTGCTTTAAAGACAAATGCGCTGATATTGTTTAGGATAATTGATTATAATTAAAAAAAAAAATGTTATTCTACTTATCGTTGGTTTGCTGTTCCTGAATGAATGCAAAATATTATTTAATTAAAAATTACTTTGGTTACAAAAATAATAAATTACAAAGTTGCTTTGTTGACTTGCCGTATGACGTAATAACATGGCGGCTACTATTTCATGATGGTCAAAAACAGATTTAAAAAAAACTGAAATCTTTAAATTGTATTTTAAAATTAATTTTGTTTATTCATGAACTAAAACTGACATTTTCCGACTGCATTTTGTCTAAGTTATCTCAATAAATTTTAAGATACTTTTTCATATAGAGTAAAATACCTTATTACCCTACAAAATAAATAAATTTGAAGGGTTGTATTAATAATTTATAATTCTGTTAAGCCATATTTTGCGAATCATATTTTAATCAACATACAATCTCAAATTGCAAAGACCGTAACTAAAATTGGGGCAAAAATGTAGGATTTGAAACCCTTTTCATGACAACTTTTTATTTTTTTGTCAACAGCGCAAATATATCGACCGACAATGAAACCAAACGCCAGGACTGGATCGAGGGTGCTATGCACGACGAGAGCGAGTGCCTCTGGAGACATGTCAGTCTTCAGCTGTGCGGGTAAGGCTTATTTTTTAACTTTTTATCATCTGGAACGGGTCGACCCATCAGGTTAAGCTACGCCATCCGGGGTTGGCCCCTGGATAGGTGACCATCTTTACATACTGAGACCCATTCGTGAACGTTATGCCGTTGTTCTCGGCGGTCCATCTTTCGCAGTTATTACGGCTCGTCAGAAGCCAGAAAGTCAGACAACCTGTCTTATCATGTATTACTAGTCTTAACTATGTGGGGTCCACTTCCAGTCTAAGCGGATGCATCTGCATACCGGATGCATCTGAATACATCTGAGTAAAAAATAAATAGAGTTTTTGGCGGGATCGGGTTGGAACATGTCGAACGAATTTTCATTTTCATGAAATTTAGTGAAATAGCGAATTAAATTGTATAATTTTGGTAGTGAATTATTCAATTTAGTTATATGTGTGTGCACAAGTGTAGTGAAGGTGAAAATAAGTGACTAACGTGGACTTTTCGTGTTCCCCCAAAAACTCATGTTAGGTTGTTGTAAAGTTGCTACCGCTTTACAATAACTTTGACTTGACTGACTAAAGACGACTATGACTTTTATGTAACTTCGTGCCCGATATCGGGCCATTTATTTATCAAAAAAAAAAATTACTTGACACTGGCTAAATGCACAAACCGTGCGAAGCCAAAGCCCAAAAAAAAATTAAAAAAAAATAAAAAGAAAACAACCGACTTCCGAAAAAAAAAACACTACAAAGTGAAAAATAACTAATTTCAGAAGCCGGTGTCTTTGGATAGGTATATATTTTAATTGTTTGTCACCGCCTTCCGAAATTAAAGTTATTTTTCACTTTGTAGTGTTTTTTTCGGAAGTCGGTTGTTTTCTTTTTATTTATTTTTTACTGATTAAATACAAATAAAAATGTTTTTTTTCTGAATGGCCATTAGTTCTACCATGAACCATTTCAAGGTTATCCATTAATTACCGGACAACCTGTATATGCCAATATTTATCAAAATCGGTTGACTTGGTGAAGAGTTCACTGGGAACATACATCATAACACTGGATTTTTATATATTAAAATATACTGTTTTGTCAACCAGTTACCACTTCGAGTTGGACAACCAGGGTCTATGGATCGACTCGCCCATGCTGCCTGAACTCCTCACTCATCAGGAGAAGCCGGCTCCAGTCATACAGTCACCGAATGATAAGAAATGTAAGTTATTTTTACAAAAAAACATGTCAAAATACAGGGAGCATTGGTGGTCCTGTGGTAACGGCCGGCACTTACGAGTTTTTAATTGAATTCAAAAAGGAGGTCATCAATTCGACATGTTTTTTTTTTAATGTATGTTTGGGCATAACACCGTCATATAGACAGATTTGCAAAATTCTTTTTTGTTCGAAAGAGGTTTGTACCGAAATAGTCTCATTTCAATTTCATACAGATCTAATGATGCGTTTGGAGACAGACAACGGAACTCTTCAAAAAGTTACAGCATTTCAACCGCGATTGCTGCTATCGCATAAATATGCACTGTTTTGACCCCAAGGATGATGAAATTTTGAATTGGTAGGGTAGGTACTATGACTAAAAAAAAAAATCTTTCCAAAAAAAATAACAACAGACTTCCTGAAAAACACTACAAAGTGAAAAATAACTTTAATTTCGGAAGTCGGTGACTTTGGATAAGTATTAAAAAAAAATTGTCACCGCCGGTTGTTTTTTTGAAAAAAGTTTTTTAGGTCCTAGGTTGAAACCCAGACAGGCGATTTACTTTGCGTCATCATCATCATCATCTTACAGCAGTCCAATGCTGGACATAGGCCTCTCCAATTGGACGCCATTCAGCTCGATTCTCAGCAACTCTCATCCAGCAGCTACCTACTTTGCATAAATTATTTCATCACCACTGCTCTCAAAACGGTTAAGGAAAGTATCGTGAGGTAACCGGCATGTCCTAGAACCAAAAATTCGAAGACATGTGACATCTACCAACCCGCACTGGGCCCACGTGGTGGATTACGGCCCTCTCACAGAGAGGAGGCCTGTGTCCCGGGCAGCTGGAACACAATAGGGTTGATTATGTGTTAAGTGTGTGTATATGTAGATAAATTGCAGTTAGATACGAGAACAAGATCACTACGACAAGTAATCATCCTTAACGAGTCTTTTAAACACAAGTAACGACTAACGGTCTTATTCAAAAAAAGTTATCGAACATCTAGTCTGTTTCTCTTTGAAAACTAGACTTTAGCAACTGTAAAGATGTTTTTTTTTTTTGAGGATGGGAAATCATCAAATAACTTCTCCCGCTCTGGGTGGAGCAGGAGGGCGTGTCAGACTTTTACTGACTAAAACACACCCGTGTTCCCTCAGCTGCCCGTGTGCCAGGGGCGACGGTATCTCTTTCGAACAACCCGCACCCCCGGCAGGCATCGGCCCTTGCGGACCCCACCAGTTTGGCGCACCAGGACACATGGCACGCCATGACTACCCCAGGAACCAAGTAATATAAGGGCCCCAGGCGAACCCGTGTCTGGAACCCTTGGTCCCCCTGCGACGGGTCAGCGCAGTGGCCCCGCCGCCTACCACTTTTCGGCCGCAGGGGATAGGCAGAGCGGCTAACGCTATACCGACACTCCTCTTCCCCTGCGGCCCCACCGCATCCGCCATCAAACGGTTGCGGCCCCGTCCAGGCCACGGAAGGGAAGAGCGCTACTCACAAGTACCGGCACTCCTCCTCCGCCGCAGCCTGTAACCCTCAGCCGCGATGCCTCCCATTCGACATCGCGGCCCGCCTCAGTTGCGGTGCATCCCACCGCAACCTACCCATTGGCCGCTACGTCGTCGGCTTGGAGACAAAAGCCCTGACGAGCGGCCCCACCTGGGGGTTCCTCTTCGCTTCACTGTGGGAGCGGACCACGGCTACTGAGCCCCCCCGCAACGACAATGCAGGAACCCACTGGGGGGGACTGTATACATGTTCGATAACCTTTTATGAATAAGACCGTAACTATATTATGATACTTTTGTAGTGATTACATTGTCAAACCTTTTATTTTTGAGTGTATTTAGTATGTTGGTAATGATTATCAATTTAGAGTAGGAAGAGTTTATAAAAACAATAGTAACAAATCAGCACTTTAGAAAGACATCTGCAAGAATGGACAATCAAAATTGTGTTTGTACGTTCTCACGGTAAAGCAGCGGTACTCAACATTCAGCGGGCCGCATGCGGCCCAAAGATATTTCCGTGCGGCCTGTTTTGCCCTCGAGTTTTTTTAGTAGGTAAGTTTGATAATTAACAAATGTAGGTTTCACTTTATTAACTTCGAACTTAAAAAATAATCCGGGAAGTATTATTTAATATGAACTAAAAAGAAACCTTAAGGTGAACCTAGTCCACATTTTTTGCATACAAACTTCGGGAGTGTTTTGCTCCACTGTCTGACATGGCACATCCAAAGTAAAATATGAAATCGCTTTGTCTCATTATTAATATTGTCTGTACGGAAACAGGATACTAAAATAAAAACCCATTAAAAAGTTAGGAGCCAACAAAGATTCGTTCTTCTTGCTAATTTTACTTAACTTTAGGCGTATTTAAGTAATAAAAGAAGTGTAAAATCTTCAAAACCAAGTCGGATCTTCCAAAGGACTTTTCTTAATTTTTCCGCGAAATTTTTATTAATTTGTTTCTCTATATAATCCTGCATCTCACTCAATAACGTTGTGCGTGTAGACTAGCGTCTAACTGCTCATCACTGATACTATCTCTGTCGGACACGAAGCCTGGTGAGACCGCGTGATTTTTAGCCAGACCCACCAGAGAGTTCAAGCCCGCGACTAGGTTCCCCTTAATAGGTTTTTACGATACTTTTCATTCCGTGGGATAATTTTCGACCTCGCGATGCCGCTGGATAAAGCTAGTCTTTATTAAATTATTATAAAGACTTAAAAAGTATCGTATGTGTTAATCCAGGTTCTAAACTATTCGTGTGCCGTATTTCATCCAAATCCGTTCAGCTGTTTTGCGTGATTGAGAAACAAACATTTAAACATACAAACTTTCGCATTTACAATATTAGTAGAATGAAAGTCTGTGTCCTAAAAATATAAACAGAAAAACGAATAAAGTTTATTTGGACACAATTCGTTAAACACGAAATAGAAATATCAATGTAAAAAAGTGGAAATAATGTTTCTACAACAATAGTGTGCGCTTCCCTGCTGCGCCAAAATGGTTCATTTCAGCTTTAATGCCAGACAGAAGCTGTCTAACACTGGATTTCTAAGAAACCTTTAGGGACAAGTGACCAGGAGTACTAACAGTTTCAATATAACTAATAATAATTAAAAAAAAAAACTTATTCATAAATAAACTAGTGATACAACTGTCTCAGAAAAACCTGTTCTTAGTAATTAGCTAAACGCGACGTAGACTGTATTCGTTTATTTACTGTAGACACGATTATTTAATTATTAATACTATAGTGGTCGCTCATCGCCTACAGTAGGCTTAGCATGACGCTTTCTATTTCTACGAAGAATAGACAGTGCTTTTTCAATACAAAGTGACATTTCGTTTCTCCATTTTTGACATCGCACCTTAGATATCCTTCTACAATCTGTCATTTTGTCTTTCGTTTGTAACGATCTTTATCTAAAAAATTTAGACTATTTCAGAAGAATATTTCTTCCCAAACCGTCAAAATCACACTGACAACAAACTTTCTACTCGACGGCCACAAAGTATATACAAAATCATGATTCGTTTAGAACGCGTAACTATGATAATTAAAAGAAAAATTAAAAAACTAAAAAACACGCTTTAAAAACCAAACTAAAAAAGGAGAAAATAATTTTATTCAATTAAAAAGCGTGAGGTGCTTTTTGAGGTATTTTTATAATCAATTAATGTCAAGCACCCCACGCTTTTTAATTGAATTAAATTATTTTCTCCTTTTTTAGTTTGGTTTTTAAAGCGTGTTTTTTAGTTTTTTTAAACTATTATTTATTTTCTATGTTTTAGTTCTGCTAACTACAAAAACGTGTTTTTTTTTCTCATTTTTTTTTTAAATTATTAAATTGTCATCGGTCCTCGACAAGTTTACAAAGTTTCAATGAAATCTGACCGTTTAAAGTGAGTCAAAATCGCGCTCAAAGGAGTCGGTTACATACAAACATACAAAAAAACAAACAAACACACAAACAAACATACAAGTGAAGCTAATATAAAGCGTGTAAAAATGTAGACTATTTCAGAAGAATATTTCTTCCCAAACTGTCAAAATCACACTGACAACAAACTTTCTACTCGACGGCCACAAAGTATGTACAAAATCATGATTCGTTTAGAACGCATAACTATGATAATTAATAGAAAAACATAGCTATCTTCTCCTATTGTACATCATTTAGTTAATAGTCATGTCTATTCTTCCGTCGACAAATTGGTGCTCGTGCTAAGCCTGCTGCTATAGCCACATAGTCGATAATAGCTGATTGTCTTATTACGCTAAAATATTGATGCTATTCGACAGGCCGCGCCGAATTACGTTAGTTTCGACTCTTACAAAAATCAAAATCAAAAGTCATTTATTCAAACTAGGCTGAGAGTCAGCTCTTTTTGAACGTCAAAAATAAAATTACATAAGACAGTCCCCTCAAAACGCCCGCCCTTCACCACTTCCTAGTGCTTTAGCTGGGAAGAAGAAGTAGCGCAACAAACTCCCCAGCAGCACAGCTGTCTGTTAAGTTAGAAGAACTTGATTCTATACAATAAAAGGTAATTCAATGTACGAAACATAAAATTTGCCATATGTCAGCTAGCACACGCCAATATACCATCAAAAATTTAAAACTAAAAATAATAAAAAATTAAAATAAAACGTAAACAGAACTTCCAATCTAAATAAAAGCCTCCAGGCATAAAGGGCATGCCCGCTTACATAATTATGCAATTCTGCATTACGCAAATATAGCTATAACTTAAAGTAATAAAAGTTAAACTAGGACCTCTGGACTAAAATTAATAAAACTTAATACATGTAAACTTACATGTATGTAAAGCGACTATGGTGTCTTTAGCATTTCCCATGGTGCCTACAACTATAATCACATAGCAGATAATAGCTGATTGTCTTATTACGCTATAATATTATTAATTGGAACGAAGTTTTGGAACGAAGTTCCTTATCGCGCGTTGTGAAAGGGGGCTAAACGGAAAAAATTCTCATGAAAAGTTGTAACGACACTTTTTGCTATAGTAAGCTATTGTAAGCCGTGCGGCGTGCGCATGTTTCTCTGTCTGTCCCTCTCTCTCTCTCTCTTATAGAAAGAAAGCCAAATATTTTCATTTCGTCTTTTTTTTAATTTTTTATTATTTTGATCTTTTTTTTTTAACTTCGTTCCATCCGGGTGTCCCTTGACACCTCTCAAGTTTTTTATAACTTTATGTATTTCTAATGAATTATTATATAAACTATTAGTTTTCTGCACTCTTTTTCCATATAAACTTTAATTCGAAATTCACACGGGTGTAATAAAATCGCTGCGGGATTTTTTTCGCGAACTCGGTGTTCACCGCTCCACTTGTTGTGCGTTGAAAATCAAACACGTGTTTTTTCGACGCGCTGAGACCGACTCGCGCTGCACTCTGTTGGAATCTCAATGCTCGGTTAAACGCCGAGAGTTGAAAATCCTGAATAAATGAACACCTCGTATGGCAGCGTCAATACGACAGGACCAATTTTCTATCACTTTTTGACATAATGACACCTTTATCTCATTGATGACGCGAGTGATGGTACTCTTAAGGTCCTTGACAGTTCCTGGCTTGTTCACGCACATACACCACTGATTTCGCATAACCTCACAAAAATTAATCAAGGTGCGTTAAATCACATGATGCCGAACATTTAATGACTAATCTGTCAAAAATTCGCTCCAATAGACAATGTTATATGGCCGCCATCGGCTGTCAAAGATTCCTTGCTCCTATTGAACATCCCTATAAAATCTAACACTAACATACGATGTACAAGAATATAAAGGGAAAAAAGGGAAGACTTCATTGGGCATCAAAGAACTAATAAATGTACTTTTAAAAACAGAGCAGTGTAATTCAATACGTTATAGGATACAGACAAAAGACAAAATTAATGCCCAAATATATAAAAATAAACGTTCGTTGATTCAAAATCAAAAGTCATTTATTCAAATTAGGCTGAGAATCAGCACTTTTCGAACGTCAAAATACATAAGACAGTCCCCCAAAAACGCCCACCCGTCACCACTTCTTAGTGCTTTAGCTGGGAAGAAGAAGTAGCGGAACAAACTCCCCAGCAGCACAGCTCTTTGTTTAGTCGGATAGACTTGATCCTATACATACATAGACAAAGTAATATAAACATTAAGGGACACAGAACATTAATTAAATAATTAGTCATACATATGCTAGCCAGCCATGCCAATATACCAACCAATAAAATGAAAACTTAACTCGAGCACAAAGAACAAAAATGTAAATAAAGCATAATACCAAAATAAGAGCCTCCTGGTATTAAGGGCGTGATAGCTTACATATGCAATGCAATGTTCCCATAGCTGTGACTACCCGAGTTACAACTCGAGGCCACAAATGATAAACTAGGATTGAGAGTTTGAGCATCGCTGCACAGCATTATAGTTAGTTTGTGACATTTCTGCCTTATTGCAGGCGCTGGCAGGGGACCATCCTATCAGAGTCTATTCGAAAAGTTCATAGGAGGAGTCCCCAAAGGTACTGCCATTTGTTACAGACAGAAATAACAATTTTATCTTTATAAATATATGCCGAAGGCCACCTTTCATACAGAGTTGGGCCCAAAACCCAAACCAAGCCAGCGAAAAAAAAATGGGTTATTCTGGTCGGGGATGTCCTCCTTATCATTTTTTTATTACCGCGCTGAATCTACGACCGTTCCTTCAGGTGTTTTTTCAAGTAAAAAAAATCTAGTCTTATACATTTTAATAAAATATACAAGCTGTAACCGAATTAACGCAAGACCTGAAAGTAGTTTGTTCCTAATTTACTACTGAATCGATTTCAGTAGCTTTTCATTTAATATGGGTATTATTTTATTTTTTCAATAATATGTTCTTTGCCATACCTACCGTTCATTGAGCTTAAAAAAAATAGTTTTGGTCATTTGTAATATGCTTTTAGCCCAATACTCTAATTGGGCGTACGACGTCTTGAGTTAATTCTGTTACAGAAAAACAGCTGTTCAATACTTTTTGACCGCGTAGGTATTGCACTTTTCTATGAAACAGCTGATTTTTTTTTTTGTATAACCGGCGAAAAAATTCTGCGCTGGGGGTCTAGAATGATATGCTGAATTCATGGTTACAGTTTGCGCAATGGTTAAAAACTTATCCTGTATATCTAGAGATTGGCGAAAACATTTGAAAGGTGACACTCATATTTAGTAAATATTGCAAAAAAATGTTATAGGAACACTCGCAGAGGTTTGTTGTCATAGATAATACTTGTTCAAGGTGAATGAAAGAAAAAGAAAGAAAGAAAGAAAATACATTTATTTAGCACAGACTAAAAAAGGCACACAATATTCAGCAAAATAATAGAGAATGGTCGTAGAGATTGCGCACAATAGTAAAAAATTGAAAGGAGCACTTTTTTTTCGCTGGCCACTTTAGATTTTAGGCCCAATATGGCTGATCTCCTAAGTTACAAATAAAATATATTTTAAATTGGTAGGAGCGTACAGTCGATTTTGCCAGCGTTACTCAGCGTCTAGCTAGATAAAAATGTGCATGTTTTAGTCCGTCCTATTAACTTTGTAATGCGGCCTGTCAAGCTACTTACTGCGGCCCGGTGAGCTATTTTATGCGGCCTGATATGTATTAGATAGACACTGATCGGGACAAGTCAATTTAGGATTTGTTTAATAAAATAATTATACGATTGCGGCCTTGTAAATATTGAGTATCGCTGAAGTTAAACCGTTTTAATACAAAACGCGATCTAACTTTGCCAGTTTTTGCATTTCCAACTTTATTTCGATTTGGTTACAATTGTTAATACAAAAATGACAACTTAGCACCAGATTATGTTGTCAGTTTTGCCAAAAGAACTGCATTTCTATACAATTTGGGTTCGTAATTCAAAAACTGGCTTGGTGGTTTAAACCTGATCTAATTAAAAACCTGTTTTTGTAATAAGGGCGGAAATTGTTTTATTTAGAAATAGGATTTGTTAGTGTCGACATAGAATCGAGATTTTTAGATTTTTTTTCCGGGAATAGGCATTCAAGCTTCCATATTATTTTAAAATCCATTTTTTGTACAACAACTCTCATCTTTTTGTCCGCAGTGGCTGAAATAATTCGTATGGAGCACAACTACAGCGTGGAACCGGTGAAAGAGTCCCAGGATAATATTTCCAGACTCAATGTGCGACAACTGGTGGATACTCTTGGATATCTGTGAGTATTTTGTAGTGTATTGTATTGTAAATAATTTGTATGGAATACGAGACAGCGGGGAACCGGTCTAAGAGACGCAGGAGAGTGTTTCCAGACTCAATGTGCGATAGCTCGTGGATACTTTGGGATATCTGTGAGTATTCTGTAGTGTATTGTATTATAAATTATTTGTATGGAACACGAGACAGCGGGGAACCGGTCTAAGAGACGCAGGAGAGTGTTTCCAGACTCAATGTGCGATAACTCGTGGATACTTTGGGATATCTGTGAGTATTCTGTAGTGTATTGTATTGTAAATAATTTGTATGGAACACAAGACAGCGGGGAACCGGCCAAAGAGTTGCAGGAATTTCAGACTCAATGCGCGACAATTTGTGGATACTTTTTGATATCTGTGCGTATCCTCAATCAATTTATCTAGCCCTTTCCCCAACTTTGTTGGGGACGGCTTCGAGTGTTACCGGACGCAGCTGAATACAGTATTGTACATGGAGCGACTGCTTATCTGACCTCAACAATCCAGTTACTGGGTAACATTATACCCCTTGGTTAGACTGGTTGTTAGACTTCAGGGCTTCTGACGACCCGTAACGTCTGTCAAAGATCCACAAATGACAGCCGGGATGTTGATCCCGGCTTTACGTGCTTTCCGAGGCATGGGGGGGTCTTGGTATGTAAAGATGGTCACCCATCCACGATCTAACCGCGGCAAGCGTAGCTTAACCTGATCGATCGACCCGTGCGGCTGTTATTACTTAGCCACGAGCCCCGTAACATTAACATAATTATGCTAAAATATTTAATTTGTCACCAGGTCCATGAAGAATCTACAGCGCAAGCAACTGTGGGTCGTCAAGGTGGAGACCGATAAGGCTGAAGCCTCCATCACACAGTCCGAACAGGTCATCACCAAGATGCCTGACCCACGGCAGATTATTGAGGTATGTAAAATTAGTTTTATTGTAGTTATGTTATTTTTTGTGCAGGCTTTGAAACTACGGCGATTTCACTATCTATATATACAGGGTGTCCCGAAACTCAACATCTAGCGGGTACGGGGCAATAAGCTAGGTTGTACCAGTTCTAGCAAAAATAATTTTTTTTTAAAGACAAGGCGTCAAAGTTTCGTGATAAAACGTTTTTAACCATGACGTAATTAAACTTTTTTTTTTGTACTAGACTCACAATATTAATTATTGGTTTTGTGACTGCAATTAATAGCATAGTTATTTAGGTTATTACATAAAAAAAACAACAATTTAGAAATTGGGGTGTTGATTTTCAACATTTTCAAAAGAATGCCTATTATCACTTAACCAAGTAACATGGATTTTATTTTTTATTTTTGCTAGAACTGGTACAACCTAGCTTATTGCCCCGTACCCGCTTGACGTTGAGTTTCGAGATACCCTGTATATATAAATAAATTGCCGTTAGTCTTCTAAAAACTCGAAAATGGCTTGACTGACAGAGATGAGACTTTGATAAGTGGTTGTGTACGTACCGGGCCTAAAGGCCGTAAAAAGAAATGGCATTGTAAGGCATGCTGGAAAGTAGCCATTGATTAATAATGAATAAGAAACAATGTCGGTTGTAATAGTGTGAAATCGTGAATAAAATGCGTTGTTTATGGCTGACTTTACATAGAGTAGCTTTCTGAAACCGGTCTACCTCCTGTGTCACTAGATCAATTTATAGTGTTGACACGAAAAAGTTTATGCTAGACTCTTTTCAAAGTTCTATTGCTCGATGTTAACAAGGTGGTTAAAAATGAGTGCACTGTTACTCACGGACTTTTCAGGGACCGCAAAAATAAAAGTTACAATCCCCATACTTCATCTCTGATCAGTTAGGGCGATGCTTATTCCCCCTGCTTAGATGCTTTCCTCTGTAGTTTATAAAATGTATATCATCGGTTTCAGTTGTTAAAGACGCCAATAACAAAAACTTTTTTTTTTTCCGAACACAATACACTTAGGCCATATTTTCTTAACACAATATACTTTGGCCATTCTTCCCCGTAACACAATATACATTGGCCATTCTTCCCCGTAACACAATATACGGCACGTTTGGCGCAGTGGTTAAGCGATTGACTGCTGCGCTGCGTGTCGCGGGTTCGATTCCCGCACGGAACAAATATTTGTATGACCTACAAGTACTTGTTCCGGGTCTGGCTGTTTGTGTATGTGATTTTAAATGTTTGTAAACGCACCCACAATACAGGAGAAATTCCTAGTGTGGAGCAAGGTTTCAAAAAAAAAAAATACTTTGGCCATTCTTCCCCGTAACACAATATACTTTGGCCATTTTTTGTCTAAACACAATATACTTTGGCCATTTTTCCCGAAACCCAATTACGTGCTAACATGACCAGTAATTACCTGTTTCGTAAGTATATTGTAAAACTACCTTACCCACAGATAATACCGCAAACATCATCAACATCAACCGCTGAACCGCAAAACACTGAAGTTCTACAAATCATGGATGACAACACTATTTCTGACAATTTCATCTACGAAATAGCTGAGGAACAAGAGATTACTATGGAAGAGGTCAAAGAAATCCCCGCAACTAGTTCAGAAAACCCTGAATGGACAGTCAACATCTTACCCGATGACACTAAACCAAAATATGCGTACATTAAACACTGCTCCTCGGGCAAAAAAAAGAGACACTTCACGGCAGACATGAATGAAATCACCTTACAAGGAGACTTTGAGAATTACTACATATTGCCAGATGTTGATCCTTCTGTTGGAGTTGAAATCACAACGAGTTATGAGCCAGAAAACTATATTGTTGAGGAGTACCAGCATCTTGTACTCGATGAACGACCAAAGAAACGGTCCAAGGATGACTCGGGACGGAAAAAAAAGAAACGGTTGTCCACAAATCCTCCGATCAAGGATGAACCCGGAGACTGGGTCATTGAGAACAATATTGTATATGAGCAAGATGAGGACTATGATGATCCTAAGAAGGTGGCTTCACGCGTTAGAAGAAAAAATAAGAAATATTTAGGCTACGATTTTGTTACTTAAGGATTTCTATTTGAGTCGACATTTGATTTTGGGTCTCGCTTTTTTGAGGGTAGGTGTGATTTTGAGTTTAAAAAATTCTTATACTTAGTGAATTTTTAAATGAAAACTTTTATGGTGCAATCTACGCTCTAGCAGTGACGCTGAATTGGGTAGAGTCGGCTACAATCGTAAGCTTTTTTTTTAATCGGTAGAAGAATTTTCGTCGTTGAATTTACTAGATAAATTAAATAAAAAACTAAAATGAAATTGATTTCAGGTTTCTCATTTACAGAAATCTTTCAAAAGTTGTATTTTCGCGATCAAATTCTTCTTCTAATTTAATACGTTTTTATCGCCTTCTCGTTCAAAACATAGGAACTGGTGATATTTTAATAAAACTAAAGTCCATAATATAGTATCTGCCCATGGACTCGACTGTCTTTCGTGGATATTTGACAGTCGTCACGGGTCCTCAGAAGCCCAAAAGTTTGACCACCAGTGTTACCCAGGTACCGGTTTGTGGAGGTCAAATAGACATGTAAAATACTGATTTTCAGTTGCATTCGGTTAGACTGAAACGCGACCCCAAAATCGTATAAACTGATAAACTGTCCCACTACAAGACAGAAGTATCTTCTCATAAAGAGAAGTCACGAGAATCGATAACTACGCTTGCTTACTGCAAGTTTTAAATAAACTCAAAATCCTACCTACCCTTTTATTAAAAAGCTTAATGAAACTAAAGGCGAGTTGGTTTTTTTAGAGTCTTTCCAATGTGTAAAAATATATGATTAATTAAACTTTTTTTGGCATTAAAACACATTTTAATTTAGTTATTATAGAAATTAACTTTCTAGATCTCGAACGATTCGTATCTCAATTTGAAATGGTTAACTTTGGTTAGGATCGCCTGTGTGTCAATTTTCTACTTTATGCTATGGTAATACGGGCCTATTTTCATTGGAGCCAGTAGATTACTAGGTTATTTTCCGTTCCGTCCGAACTGACTCCAAAGCCGTCAGTTTCGGATATTCGGAGATCGAATATTCGGATGCATATTAACCTAAAGTTGAGATGTTGGCTAATATGGAACGCGCTTTTGTATCGGGAAAAAAAAATGTTTTAACTAACACACCATACTTACATACATACTTTTAGAGGCACCCTACATACACATATTTGTATCGTGGTTCATTTTTAAATATATACAGGGTGTCCCAAAAGGTTACGTAGCTGAGAAGGGAGGTGATAGGGGTGGTCACAAGGGTCACCAGAAAAATAAAAAAATAAATCCCCTCTAGGTATTAAAAAAAATAAATGGCATTTTTTTAAAAACTAAAAATTTTACACCTTGTGGGGCTATTTTGCTAACTGCACCTACAAATATTGCTGTATGTAAAAAAAAAGCATTTTTTTTACATACAGCAATATTTGTAGGTACAGTTAGCAAAATAGGAAGGTATAAAATTTTTAGTTTAAAAAAAAATTCTGGTGACCCTTGTGACCACCCCTATCACCCCCTTCCCAGCTACGTTACCTTTTGGGACACCCTGTATACGTCTGAAAAGTTATGCAATCCTATTAATTTAGAAGTCGCTTCAATACTATACACCTGACTAGTTATGCATTCATGGTGTTCCTGGCATCCCGGGATTATTACACAAAAACATAATAATATATTTTAAGAAACCGCTTCCATACTCTCATAACTAAAAAAATACTTTAGATAAATATGGATCTGAATATCCGATCTCTAGTTATTAGTGCGAGTTAACTGGTATCTGCTGGCTGGTTACTGTTATCTTGGTTTGTATGGAAAATGTTGACAATGCCGCGCAGGCTTTGACCACACCTGGCTTACAAATTGATGATTAGTCAGAATAGTAAATACAGCAAAGATGAAAGGCTAATATTTCACTTACACGCACAAAACAGATTCATCAATAAATCTTCACTAAATAAAAAAAGTAAATGGAATATTCTAGAAGTTTTCTTAGTAGACACCTCGGTTATTGAAAACCCCATCAACTTGAAAAAAAAAATAGTTTTCAAAATACAAGATGATCTCTTGTGGTGATTTATCCATACTGACTCATTGAAATGTATAATATTTTCACAATACAAAATCATGGCCAGGCCCTTTTTAGTTTAACAAAATATATAAGACACAGTGTTAGGTCACCTACGACAAAAAAATCACATATATTAATTATCTCTTTCTAACAGAGTGAGAAAGGAACAGTGTCGGTCTCTTTGCTATACAATGTGCTAGAAGGAGATAACAATATTTCTAGAGTTTGTCTGTGACTAACAGAATTCGCAATACGTCATCATACGTCTATCTAAAAATAAAAGTGTAGTTTTTTAGGGGTGATAGTACTCAAGAATATGTACAACTTTTACATTCAGTCGTGTATACTCGGCTCCGGGCGGTGACTCTGAATCGGATATACTCTGCTCTAGACGCTGAATCGGGTATACTCAGCTCCAGTCGGTTCGTGACGCTGAATCGGGTGCACTCGTCTCCAGTCGGCCGGTGACGCTGAATCGGGTATACTCTGGTCCAGTTAGACGGTGACGCTGAATCGGGCATACTCGGCTCCATTTGTAAATTTTTACTTCTATTGTGTGGTTATAAGCACATACCCTCTTGTTTAAGTTTTCACCATTTCCCAGTTGGTCCCAAAGTAAAAAAAATATATTATCATGAGTACTATTAATTACATATTTAATAATGTACACTATTATTAAGCACTATCATTGCATATTAATTAATAATTATTATTAGGTAACTAGGTCCCAATATATTCCCATATAATTTGTATAGAATTCAAAATCAAATGTCGACGTAGTAATATTATTAAGATTTTGTTTAAATTTTATGCATTCTTGTGCTTTGTTTTTTGGTTCAACTGTTAAGGAGTTATATATTTGACTGCTGGTTTTGACTAAGGTTTAAAATTTAACCGGAAATGCCTTCAAAAGTCTCAATTTAAGGTCAAAGAGTGTCCCGCGAAATTCAATTTTAATTCCATTGAATGACTATTTCATGAAAAAGTCATTCAATGAAATGAAATGAACTTAGGAGGGTTTTATTGATGATTTTAATAAACTCCGTTATCCTTGAAACCAGTGGTTTGGTAGTACAGAACGTATAATCAATGAAAAAAGAAAACTTTTTTTTTTAAGAAATTGTTTTTTTTCCATAAGAACATTTCACCCTACGCGCGAGGGCAACAAACTTGCGTCGTAATACGGGAGGAGGCGCGGGGCGCGTGGTCCACGCCGCGTGGCCCGACTCCGACGCACGGGTCGCGACGCGACCCCGGTCAGTCAGCGGTCAGTCTCGCTAGCGAGCTCACGTAACGCCGCGTCGTAGCGTCGGTAATTTCTCGCGCGTATTTTTTTTTTAACTCGCTCGTTTATATTTTATTTAAATCAACTACCCATGGTTTAAGTAACAACGGTGTTTACCTGTACATCCTATATAAAGCCATATTTGTTACGGTCGAGAATCATATTTTGTTCAACATACGTCTAGACCTGCAAATTGAAAAAAAAAAAAACATGAAATTTTGAATTTCCACATTATGGGGTTTTATTATTTGTAAACGTTTATTAAAGTTAAGAGATGTTTAAACGTCAAAACTTAAAGTTAAACAGTCGCTTATCATTACATTTTAAACATGAAAATTAGGCTTCGGGGCGCACCTTTTTTTCTACATATTGTATCAGAAATATCTTTCTGATACAATATACAATATATAATATATATAATATGACCATATCTGGTCATATTTTTTTTTTTTTTTGAGGCTGGGGTGTTGTCAAATAACTTCTCCCGTTCTGGGTGGAGCAGGAGGGCGTGTCAGACTTTTACTGACTAAAACCCACCCGTGTTTCTTCAGTGGCCTGTGTGCCAGGGGCCACGGTATCTCTTTTGAACAACCCACACCCCTATGGTCATATTTAAGGGTGGGTCAGACCTACAAACTGTACAACTTTCTCTATGGGACCAGCATCATAATCGCGAAAGATAGTCGGCTGTCTCTTACAAGACTGGTATTCGGCCCAAATGTATGGCATAGCAGACTGTTTGTGAGCAGTGGTGGTCCAGTGGTAACGGTTCGAACCCAGACAGGCGTTATACTTTGTGTAAGCTATTTCATCACCACTGCTCTCAAAACGGTGAAGGAAAACATCGTGACGAAACCGGCATGTCTTAGAACCGAACATTCTAAGACATGTAATATCTACCAACCCGCACTGGACCCGCGTGGTGGATTACGGCCCACTGCCTCTCACAGAAAGGAGGCCTGTGGGAACAATATAGGTTAATAATGATGTTTGGCACACCTGATTATAAATTTTTTCGTGATGGAGATAGTTTTTGCAGTTCGATTGTCTGTAAAAAGTTCAGTTTTATAAATAAATAAAGAAATCAAGTTACAGGAGTTACTGACACAATCGTTGATATTAATAAAAGTCAAATATTTTATGCGACACACATGTAGACGTTTATACAATTATTTGATGATAAACGTGACACAAGGCGTGCAAATCGTTGGCTGTATGTCAAGCATATGTCACGTTTAAGAAGCTTATAGATAAAACTTGAGGCAACACCTAAATGCCTACGTGAAGAAGACTGCATTGGTCAGACGCTCTCTATCAAAATACATAGATAAGAGTGAGAATACACATATCACTGCCTCGTTCTTGTGTGTATTTAGAAAGAGACCGTTAGCCCACAGTCGTTTTTACTTAGGTATTTAGAGTGTTGCCCCCAATTTTAGCTATAAGCTTCTTGGTCACGTCACGAAATTAAATGTCAAACGCATGTGAAATGTCCTATTTAAGGCACACACCCACACCCTTAAATATGACCACAGCTTTCTATTATGCTGTATACGAAAATTGTTTTCGTCGAAAAATAAAAAAAGCACAAAACGAATTTAAAAGTAACGTTTTTTTTTAAAGCTAGCAGTCTAATAAGTAACAGAGTTGAGTGCCTACCCTATTAAGGTGTTTTTTTTTGTGAATTATAAGAAAATTTAACGAAATAAATCAGATATATGTATTTCTGTCATGTATATTTGTTTGACCATTAGTTGTGAGTGTTGGGTTAAAAAAATATTGTGTTATTATGAAACATACCACCTACCTAGCTTTTACGCGCGGCTCCGCCCGCGTGGATGTCGGTTATCGCGTAAAAATGTAGCCTATGTCCTGCTCCATTTCCCAGGCTACATCTCTGCCAAATTTCATGATGATCGGTTCAGCGGCTTAGGCGTGAAAGCTTAACAGACAGACAGTGTTATTTCCGGATTTATAATATTAGCAGTCAAATCGCGTGATTTATATCCTATATTATTATAGCTGTGCTCCATTATTTCGTTATCTCCTAACGTTGTTTATAATCGTTATTATTTATGCTCGGCTCCTAAGGTCGTGGCGTGAAGATTAATAGCCTAAAACCTACCACAACAATTGGGCTATGAAACGCAATTTTTTTTGCAAATCCGACGTAGTTCCAATTGCGCGTTCATACAAACTTTACTGTATTTATATACATAGAGTGCTTAGTTCTTAAACATAACTGGCGAATGGTCGTTGTTGTATCTATCTCTGCCTAGCATTTGGGAAATGCATACGTTATGTTATGTAATTCTTACCTTTTCTTCTATATTTTATTTATATTATACAGTGTCTTATATTAAACGAGAGAAATACTTTTGGGAGTGTAGTACTCATGACAATGAAAAACTTTTACTAAGGGACCAACACTGAAATCAATGATGATGAATTAATTAATTGCGTAACACGCGATTGACCATAATCGGTTTCATTTTGACAGTTCAACAATATTCATTCCGTTATTTACGTTGTTGAGCAGACACATTTTTCGAACATATGAGGCAATGGTTTAGCTATCTGTTTCAAAACGAAACAGATTATGATTAATCGTGAGTTACGCAATTAGGGTGCTGATGTTTTCTTTATATTTTGGTGTCCAGTCCATGTAAAAAAAAAATTTTTTCATAAGTACCACACCCCCTTAAAGTATGTCCCTCGTTTAACCTAACTTACTTAATTTTAATTCGAATTCTTCGCCTCGCCTTATACATTTCAAGACTGATACCACCGGTTGATGACAATAGGCTCGCTATTACATTGGACTTATACTTAACTGTTGAAACGTGGTGTCCTACAGTCCCTTCCCACTTATTCCACCTCTGGTTTAGTGTCATTGTGAATATTAAAGTGATCTTTGTTTTAGTTACGGTAAGGGTGGTTTTGGGTTGCAGTCACTGACAAGTCTGACAATATAACAATTATCTTTATTCCTGTTAAAATAAGGTTGCGGTTGCAGCTGCTGTTACAGGTAAAATAACTGTGAACGAACTGTACTATAGCTTTCCAAATAAGTTTGCGCTTCGGTCATCTTCGGTTTTCCGAATAAACACGAACGCTGCGACTCAGAGTTAACCAGAGACAATTGCGCGTTTGTATGAAGTTTTGTCCCTCATTTGTCATTCAAAAGTTTTGAAAAGTTTCTTGGAATTGCATAGAGTTGTTAATCCATAATTTTAAAATCATGTGAATAGAAAATAAGCAAGTACTTCCATGGTTGTAACAACTCTATAATAGATCTCATCGCGCGTTCGTATTTCATAGATGGACGATAAATCCCGAAGCTCGTACTTTTCTTGGGACTACTGGGAATACGAAGCGTTCAAGACAAATGTTATTTTTCTGAATGGCTATGAAATGAAAGTGTTTTGTCAAATATATTTTTAACCCAATACAGATTCAATCATAGATTTAGTATCATGGTGTATATTGTTGTATAATTTAAGAACCATGAATAAAACAGTGTTTTAAAAATAAAAACTTTTCTTTTTATTAGTTGGGTTTTCTTTTTAATCCTTATTAGCTGACCCCGGCGAACTTCGTACGGCCTCTGAATCAATTAATGGTGTGTTAACTTATTAGATGAATTATGGGGCACTTAATATCTTGTCCAGCGTGTCCTGCTGTCTGCACGCTACAGGAGCTGATGGACGCTGCTAAATGTGCCAAGCTCGTTGCAAAGTCAAAGTCAAAGTATTTATTTCAAATAGGCACTTAAAAGGCACTTTTGAACGTCAACATTTACATTAAAATAGAATTGATTCTAGTCGCCCGCGTGCGAAATTCTGGGCTGACTGTATTTAGATTGCTATAGACACGCTGAGAAAAAGCTAGATTTTCAGTTTTTAACACGCTTTTATTAGATTCACCTGTATGTTTGTTTGTAACAGACTCCTTCGGACTTGATTTTGACCCACTTCAAACGGGGTCAGATTTCATTTAAACTTTGTAGACTTATCGAGGACAGATGACAATTCAATCATTTAAAATTAAAATGTAAAAAAAAACTAACTGAAAAATCACGCTTTTGTAGTTAGCAGAACCATAAAATAGAAAATAAATAATACCTCAAAAAGCACCCCACGCTTTTTTGAAATTATTGTCTGCTTTTTTAGTTTGGTTTTTAAAGCGTGTTTTTTAGATTTTTTAATCCATTCTTTTTGATAACTATTTTAGGATTACATTATTGCTACACTAAATTAATTAACTTCATTTAAAATGAAATATATTCTAATTATGTACAGACGCCAGGACATCGAGCTACCCCAATCTGTCAAATTTCTTTGATAGATTTTCAACTTTTTATCATAAGCTTAACCCATTAGTGGCCAAATCAAAACTACTGAACGGATTTTCAAAATTCTTTTATTTACTAAAAGTTAGTAACCGCAAGAGTAAATAGCATGACAAAAAAAAATATCAAATAAAAAAACATGAATTTTTAAGGGGTGTACCCAAATTGGCACAATGGCCTCTTATGAGTGAAAATGAGCGAAGCACGATTTTTCAATAATCAGGGTTTTCTTCCACTTTTTGCAACCCCAATGACCTCATATATATATATATGGCACACAGCACAATCACACTCGTTTTGGAAGCTGTTCAGGGACGTGATAAACCCCATCCAACTGTAAACAGCTTTCAATATTTGATGATGAAGGGCGAGCAGGTCTTTGGGATAACAGTTTCAGGAAGTGTCTGGCGACACTTCGGCGGAACAGTTTATTAGTCTATTGGTTCTTCTTTAGCCATTACGTACAATCGCCATGCATTTGCATGGTCATATCGACCATGTAAGTAAATAAGACCCACCACCATTTTTTACCGTAATGCCATTTCTATACAGAGATACGGATAGGTCTAGCTAGTTCATCCACTCCGCCCATACCTTTATTATGATTTTGGAACACATTAGGAATGTTCACATCGGCCTTTTCCTTTTTTTTTCACTCTACCACCTTTCTATGGATTCTATTGGTTCATACGAGTCGTGATTGGTCGCCATTGTGCAAATACTATCAGCGGACAAACAGAAGGTATTTTTATCAAATCTGTGATCAAATTCAGGCCTTACTTTATTCATCATCTCTTTTGCATTCGATAGCGGACATTTTGGTGCGATTTTCACGGATAGTTCCAGTGGCACGATATCCTAACTGGCGTATACCGTACGCCAGTTAGGATGCCCGCGATCACCTTCTTCTTCGTCAATCACGACGCTTCGCTCAGGTGGAATGACGGCTACATCATACCCCAAGCCATCGTCTCTATCCTCTGCCATTGTGCTGATAGCTTCTAAGTCACTGAATTCATTAGTGCCACTAAAAAATTGCTTGCAATTCATATTGATTCTGTAAATAAAATGGTCATTTTTAGTACACTTGTAGCCGTTGTACCCAAATTGGCACACCAATATTTATGTCACTATATTTTTATATACATGCAAAGTAACTGCAATAAAATAACTTTGAATGTTAGGTCAGGTACTTATTTTATGAAAATATAAACAATATTCACGATATTCATCATCTGTAATAAATAATAATAACTCAAGTACGCTTACCTGTACTGTCCTCCGGATAACGAACTTTAGTGAATCCAAAAAGTAAGATTTTTAAACAAATTCGTTTATTGCGATGCTATTACCAAACGCACGCACTTTCGACTTCACAACGAACTAACATAATGTTAACAGTTGTCAAAACTTTTTCTACCTACCCTCATTTATTAAGTGTTCCCAAAATGGTACAGTGGTCAAGAATGGGTTAAGGTTCATGTTGAATTGGGATTTTTGACAGTTTAGGGTAGCTTGATGTGCTGGCGTCTGTACAATGAAATGAATGTTATTCACGTGGCAGCACAAGGTATTTGCTTTATTGAAGCGAATTAAGACAAACCTAGTCCACATTTTTTGCATACAAATTTCGGGAGTGTTTTACTCCACTGTCTGACATGGCACATCCCAAAGTAAAATATGATATTGTTGTGTCTCATTATTAATATTGTCGATACGGCAACAGAATACTAAAATAAAAACCCATTAAAAGTTAGGAGCCAACAAAGATTCGTTTTTCATGGTTAGCCGTCACCTCCTTCTGCGAAGCAGTAATGTTTGCGAAGAGGGAGGCGGCGCACGTGAGGGAGAGGCAGTATATGCGCCCTCACGGCCGTAGTCGCCGCGGGAGACGCCCTGGGCGTCGGGAACCCTAGGCTGATTCTCGGCCACCGTAGGCGCGGGCTTGCGGACGGCGAGTAGTGGGTAGCTCGCAGTCCGGTAAGGACCAAGCCCGGGTCGACGGCGCGTTGTGTTCCACGCGCGCCTCAAAGAGATGTCAGCATCAACTGGTGGGGTTCGCAAGGGCCGATGCCTGCCAGGGGTGCGGGTTGTTTGAAAGAGATACCGCGGCCCCTGGCACACAGGCAACTGAGTGAACACGGGTGGGTTTTAGTCAGTAAAAGTCTGACACGCCCTCCCGGTCCACCCAGAGCGGGAGAAATTATTTGATGATTTCCCACCCAAAAAAAAACCCGATCTTCCAAAGGACTTTTCTTTATTTTTTTACTATAAATGATCCTGCATCTCACTCAATAACGTTCGGCGTGTAGACTAGCGTCTAACTGCTCATCACTGATATTATCTCTGTCGGACACGAAGCCTGGTGTTTTTTAGCCAGGCCCACCAGTGAGTTCGAGCCCGCGACTAGGTTCCCCTTAAGAAGAGAATTCATTATAATCATCGTCCAGAGCAACTTCACCCACTGATGACCATAAGCCTCTCTTATCTTGTGCAAATACCCACGCTCCTGTGCCAGCCTCATCCAGATTCTACCCGCGTTGGTAACAATGTCATCCAACCATCGCGCCGCTCACGACCGACCCAGTCTTCCAGTCCTAGGACGCCACTCGATCACAGAAGAGAATTAGGATAAAAAAATAAAAAGACCCAATTGTGGTTTTATTATTAATTTATTTACTTCAAATATAATATGTATATTTAACTTACAGCCTTACTTACCGCGTCTTGCGACAAGACAGTGTTAGCTAAAATGCAAATTTCTTTTAAAAATCGTGAATTAATACATACAACTGTCTACGTCACTCGACGAAGCAAATCTTAAAAAAAAACAATTTTTACTTAATTTCTGAACTAACCCTACCTACATTGACTAATTTTTTTGAAACTTCTACGCAATTTTTTTTTATATTATTTTACAACAACCAAAGTTACCGAAAAAAAAATTGACAACAAAAAATTGAATGCACTGGAGATATTGAACCTACTTTATGGTCTCTCTACACCATGGCAAATAGACAAAAAGAGTTTTCAACATTTTCAAGTATCAAAATTGCTCGTCTATCCGCCATCTTGCACAGTTTCAATAATAATTACCAAGCCTTAGTTTATTAGCAAGATATTTTTTTATATTTTTCATTTATACAGTAAACCTAAGTGTTTCTTAACACTTGTCTTCAACACCTTTGGCGCGCTTACCATAAGAAAAAAATTTGCAACGAATGAACTTAAAAAACAACTTAACGATTATCCCGCCATAAGAATTTCATGGCGTTATATTAATACGCGGGAAACTTTCCGACAAACTCTTGGGAATAATTCCGAAACATTCCGAATTATATTTGCCCTCCGTAAATTCACTTAAAGCAGTCTACAAGTCTGGCCGGTCTGAAGTTGGGCTTTCCGAAGATTCGCGCATGTCCTCTCACTCGCTCTCGCGTCTAGTCACCATTTGAACGTCATCGCGCAGCCTTCTGCGCAAAGCTTGGACCGGCCATGGTTCAAAGCCCGTATTGTACACTCTCGTTTGATCACTTTTCAACCTTATTGTTTAAGACATAAGGGTGAAAAGTGACCGCTGCTTTGCACCTCATAATCGCTGATAAAAGCGGAGATCACTTTTTTTTTTAAAGCAAACTATTTACACTATGCTAGCAGTATAGTCTATACATAGCATCACGTCTAGATTCCCTAATAAAGTAGGCAAATGTGTATTAATACACCCACATTTCGCCAGTTAAGTTTAAATCCCATGTAATAAAGAGGGGCTAACTTCATTGGCTATTATAAAAGTCTAAGTCTTGCCCTGAAACTATTTTATTTCAACTTCAAGGCATCAAATTTTCGAAATTAGCTCAATAACTTATAACTCTATAAGCTATATGAGAACAGCTCATGTCTCTCAATACTGGGGCTGACGTCCAGGGCGCGCCAAAGTAAATTTAAATATCGCCACTCGTGGAAGCTAATCTAACGTTACTTCTACCTCGTGAACGAAGCTACCGCCACGGTATTACTAAAGAAATTTACGCTAGATAAAACTCCGTAGAACTTAGCCCTATTGTCAACGAAACGCTTATTAACAATTATGACAGATGACAGCGCCATTTTAAAAACAATATTGAACGGTGATTGGCGAATTCGAGTCATCGTTTTCGTTATGAATATTTTTAGCTAGCAAAGAATAACGAATACAAATTAGGTTATCGAATAACCGCCTCAATGAAAGGCAATGGCGCTAGTGTCGTTTTTCGGAAGACTGCAAAAGACAGCTTGGAATTATTCTCAAAAGTTTATCCACTTGGTCTTGTATACCAACAGACGCTCCGACCAGAAAAAAAAACATCGTAAATGTTCACACATATCAGCAAAAATGCCATCGAAAATTAATCCATTCAATCATATAACAATTATAAAAATTAGAATATGATCATGAAAACGATGATAGTTGTGTAGTCAACATTTTTTTAGAGACTATTCAACTGAAGAATTTCATTTCAAAACGAAATTTTGTAACGTCAATAAAGACCAGTTTGATGCCCGTGTATAAATATAACACCTCGGCTCTCGATCGCTTCAATACTAATTTGTTTCGATATAATGAAATACAAATTCATCTATGGTAAACATTAATTATAATGCTTCTATTTTAAAGGACGGGAGAAAACAAAATGTATCCGTATTGACACAAAAACCTTGAAAAACATTACAATATTTAACTATTTCTAGTTTTACAAAAACACTCATACGCATAAATTCTTTCTCAGAAAAATACATACACAATTAAACTGAAAATAACGCCATTTTGAATTAGGTTTTAAATAAAAGCACTTGTCTAATTTGAACATCAAATCTAGGACCTTTTGCTCAGCAACTACGTTTGCTACTACTAAAACAAGATTGTAGATGAAAAAAAATACGTCGAATATCTTTTTTTGCTGCCGTTCCATACAATCTTGCCCCAAATTCAAAACAGGTATGATCAAGGTTTCTGTGTCAACAATTTTTAGTAAAACCTTAAAAACATTAATTAATAATCGTATAGGAACTATCTCGTCGGGTTTCGAAGCGATCTAAGCAAGCTACTTGTATTTTTTTTTATTCATAATTCTAATGTAGTTATATATATTATTAAACAGAATCACATTGGGTGCGCGGTATGCCTTATAAAAATATTTATAATAATAATAGTAATTTATAATAACACAAGCATGTTTCAGTCGAAATTTTTATAAAAAGCTGGATTTTGAATACAATATTTTTTTGGAAGAGTTACGGTCAAAGCTGAAGTATTATCGACGTAATCGATAAGAAGCAGCCATTTTTTTTCTGTTTTTTGAGTTTTTTTTTGTATAGACATACCACGGACACAGTGCACAACAAAAAATAATAAAAATAAAAGCACACTTAAACACTAGAAAAAAAATTAAAGAGCCATTTTGCACACCAGCATTCTTATATGAATCCTATACAAAGTATTTTAAATATATATTTAAATATTTATTGGCTAGGTATTATATCCGAATTGAATGCACAGAAACAGACTATCTATCTTTACATTATATCAATCAGATTGTATTGGAGGCAACAAGGAGGCCAACAATTTTTTTTCTTGCAATTTCTAGGTCAGTGTCAGTCTCATATTTTGTCCGCGAATCATATTTTGTTCAAAATACAGCGTGGCACTGACCAACAAATTGCAAAAAATACGTATGAAAATTTGAATTTCGCAGGTTATCTTAGTGCATCCCTCTTAAATAAGAAGATCGTAACAGGATGTATAATGTATCCAAATTTCACCTTGTCAGGCAAAACGGAAATTCCATCTTGTCACACCAAGTAAAGTTAAAGTAAATCTTGTAACGAAAATTCATTAAAATCAAACACAATTTAAGCTAAATATTTTTACACCACAATTCTGCGTTTTACCTCTCCCAGAAAAACAAAAATTTAATTTAATTTATCTTAAATTTTATTTAGTTAACGATCGTGCAAACAGGAATTATGAATGTAACAGATAATAATCGGCAAGATTTTAATAGCATTTATCATAAATAGACGACATTTTTAACCGACTTCAAAAAGGAGGAGGTTATCAATTCGTCGGAACCTTTTTTTTTTTTTTTTTTGCGGTACTATTAGTTCGGTATTCCACCGCTAGGGGCGCTGCCTGTTTGAACTATTCGCTCAGTATACCACCGCTAGAGGCGCTGTCTGTCCAATTCAATTCGGATTAACATTTTCAACATACCACAAATACACACTCATACATAAAGAAAAACTTGAGCAAGTTAGTGTTTTATAATCGAATTGTTTTTTAAAGGAACGATTTTCAATCGATTCTGTATGAAGCTATTATTACTTCTCAAGCAATCTGCGGAGTAGCTGCGTAACCCACTCACAACAATAGCACTGCCATTCATTTTGGCAGTTGGCCAAGATACATTGCGTTATTATCGTTGCGGAGCAGACGAATTTTTCAAACATATGACGCGATGAACTAGGAATTTGGATTGAATGTGTGTTACGAATTTGGGGTTCTAGGATATGACAATGAAAGTTTAACGCTGAAAGAGGTAGGCAGTGTTGTACACCAAAAATTAGCACTTACTTAATGAAGAAAAATATTCATATCTCCATTCATGCTATTAGCTATTCTCAGCTTGTGTTAATTTACAATGTTTATATGAATATTATTGCTTTAAAATTCTCTCTTTAGCTTCAAAATCGCCAACTTCACAAAAATATTACACACAATTTTCAATTAACAGAAAAAAAAATACACGAATCAATTGAAAATCACCCCAAAATCATTGGAATGCAAATAAAACGGTTGTTCAAAACAAATTTTACTTTAAATAGCACCAAAACTATGTTTTTCAAAGACTCTCTGACATTATTGCTATTCATTTGACAGTTGTCATCTGTCATAACATGACATCACGCCTGTATTTCCCGTACGGATGGGCAGAGGTGTATTAACTCCCATATACCACCAGTTACTACCCATGTTTTAGGGGGGCGTCAACTGTCATATCTTTGCATAGTGACAGATTGCAAATGTAAGGCAGTAAACAGCTTATTATTTATTAAGGCCTTGAACTAGTATGATTTATGACATAATGAAATACTAAAAACTTTTATGACATTTATTCTTTACATTCTTCACAACGATTTTTATGAGACTGTAAATACTTTGTTCATTTCAAAGTGACTGTACTGACATTTTCGTTATACTGTGGCTTACATAACATTAGTAAAGTCGACCGTCAACTGCTACGTAGGACGTGCACTTGCCACTTTGCCAGGCTCACATGCGTGCGTAGCGTGTCCGATGGTTGCAGTAGACAATAAGTACACGTGCTGTGGCGGTTACTGTGGAGTGGGGTCTTTATCGTCTATCTTACTAGCTTGGGTTTTTACCTGTCACATTGGTCATCAAAAAATGAACAAAGTATAACAACCGTTTTATCTGTATCCCAATGTATCGATAAGGTTTATGTACTAAGTTAACTGTGTGCTCAGTTTATATATAATAAATACAAGTGGCAGTATCTTGCAAACCGTTTATCGGAGATTGTTTTATATAGGGGCGACTTTTGGGGTTTTAGTTTTTTTTTAATTCACGTTTTTGGTAAATAGAATTTCAAACTAACTTCTATTATCAAATCAATGTACGATTGGTCGTTGTTATTTCGATAAATGAATCACAAAATTTTACATAAGATATAGTGACGCTATTAGCGCGCTATTATTTAATCAGTTGTTTTTTTGTTATTTACTGGTATTTAATGTTATTTGGTATTCAGCTGCGTCCGTTTAGACTGAAAGTAGTCGATCTCAACATAGTTGGGAATGGCAAGGCAGATGTTGATGTTGAATCGTATTTAGTTGGACTGAATGCCAACACCAAATAATATGAAATTTGGCCAAAGTGTGTATTTAGTCAAGAACTGTGATTGGTTTTGATGACAGCTCAAAGTGAGTGACTATTAATAATTATGATGGTAATTTTTTTGCTCAAACAATTTTTTGAAGGAATATTTTGAACTGCAGTTTTAAATTCTATGTACCGAAAACATGCAAAAAAAATAATAAGCCCAAATACACAAACACCGCCAAAACCAAACGGTTCACATAAAAAATTAAAAGAGTATACTAAAAATTCATTAAGTATTTTCAACATCGAGTTAGCATTACCCAATCTCTTATTTTTCTCAACACTTGTAATTTTTTCTCGCAAATTTCAGAATTAAATTCCAGTCTTCTGTCATTTATACATTTTTTTATACTATTTTTATACATGACATGACACTACACGGCTGTACAATTATACAAAACATTTTATTTTTATGATTGCAGCATGCAGTCCTAAAAACATATTTTTATTTTTCTAGAGATCCAAACAATTGAATTTTGGGTAACTCGAGTGAGAGTAACTCGAGCATGAGTATAACTCACTTTCCACTCGAGGGCTAGAACATTCAGGCGTATTTTCTCGAGTATGCGTGAAAAAAATACTCTTTGATTAAAAACTTGAATGAGTTACTTAATAATGAGTTCATATTACATTAAATTCAACCCGACTTATACATACAACACCTTATTAACACCCAAACTCACTCATTGACACTCACCCAAGTTTTATATTATAGAAATTATTGCTAAAATAACTCGAGACATATCACTCGAGCTCCCAAGATGGAGGATGAAAAAAAAAATGCGAGGATAGTCGATGTCGCAGCACCATAGTCGCCACAGATAAAAAATACTTAACCTACCAAAGACTACGACAGAATAGTTTTTTTTTTTATGTCATTTTGAAATTTCTCAAGATGAATGTCGTTATTTTTATACAATGTCAAAAATATATAAATATATATCGTTATAAGGTAGTACATACTTACTCTAGCTATATAGATGTCAAATTGATAACGCGTGAACATACGAGCGTAGCGTTGCTTATTGTCGATGCATATAAGCTGGAAAGAGGAAAAAAAAAACATTAAAGATATGCTTCATACGTTTTAAGCAGAGATCCGATATTCGGATGCATATTCACCTAAAGTTGAGATGTTGACTAATATGGAACGCGCTTTTGTAACGAAAAATCTTGATTTAATTTTTTTTTTTTTAGCTTATAACGTCCCACTTCTGGGCAAAGGCCTCCCTACTCTCTTTCCACCTCTCTCTATCCAAAGCTGATTTAATTAATGTAAAAATAAAAAAAATGTGTTCACTAACACACACCACCCCTTCTCTTACAGACTTACACCCTCCATACACACAATTGCATTGGGGTTAATTTTAAATAAATATGCATCTGAATAGTTACGCATTCCCGGTGTTCCTGGCATCCCAGGATTTTTTTACAAAAAATATATTTCAAGGAGCCGCTTCCATACTTTTATAACTAAATATTAACTTTAGGTAAATATGCATCCGAATATCCGATCTCTGGTTATAAGGGAGATGCAATAAGGGTCCCCACGAAAAACCAATTATCTTACGTTTTTTACAATTTGCAGGTCTGTGTCAGTGTCTGTTTCATTATTATAATTTTGAAAAGCTATTTGTTTTTAGCTAGCTATCTTAGCACTTCAAAACTAGCTCAACATTTATCAGAAAACTAGATTCCAATGTATGACAAGAATATTGACAACCGATTAAATTTAATTGAATTTCAGAAAACACGTATTCAGGGTGAGTTTTAGAGATGGGATTTCAAGATGAAGTCGGGAATAATAAGAATGACCGAATTGGTCAAAGCAGTCTTGAGATTGAATTAGGAGAATACTTTACTCAATTGTATTTCTGTCACGTGAGTATGTAATGTAATGTATGTATGTAATGTAATGCACCGATTCCAGCGTGGCTTGACCAGACTCGATTAATCGAATCAACCCCAAGATCCGCACTAGCCCCTGTAGCCTCATGCTTCATGGTGTTACAGAGGCCATTGCATATCAAGAAATAGACCGGGGGGTGAGTTATAAAAAACTAACTTGTATGTGTAGTGCAAACTGGCAAGTTAGTTATTAATAAATTAATAAAAAATAAAAAAACTTTGTATACAAAACATGGAATTCCTATCATTTTAAAACAACATCACGCCTATATTTCCTGAAGGGTTAGGCAGAGGTGTGTCTAGTGCATCCACATTAGCTAGATATGTTTAAGTCTAATATAATAGGGGGCGAGCCGATTTCCAAAACCGGTTGTTGGGAAATCGGCTCGCCCCCGATTACCTGGCTCGGTAATAGAGCTCGCGACCACTAGACTAACGAAGCAGTATTGCCTTTTATAAAGCAGGGGTATCGACGCGCAAACTGTTACTATGAATTCAACACATGATTCTAGATCTCCCCCTGGTGTAGACATTTTTCGTAATATTTTTGCTAACCTTTTGACCGCCAGAGCGTAAATGCATCGGCCTCCCTCCCATGCAAAGCCACAAATTATATTAATCTCCTATATGCCACAAATTTGGCGCAAATGCTTACAAAAAACAACAGGAATTTCAAAATTTTATCGATAACCAATTAATCATTGCTTATCATCCCCTATTTTTACACGCTTTATATTAGCTTCACTTGTATGTTTGTTTGTTTGTTTGTTGGTTTGTTTGTTTGTATGTTTGTATGTAACCGACATCTTTGAGCGCGATTTTGACCCACTTTAAATGGTCAGATTTCATTGAAACTTTGTAAACTTGTCGAGGACCGATGACAATTCAATAATTTAAAAAAAATTGAGAGACAAAAAAAAACACGTTTTTGTGGTTAGCAGAACTAAAAAAGGAGAAAATAATTTAATTCAATTAAAAAGCGTGGGGTGCTTGACATTAATTGATTATAAAAATACCTCAAAAAGCACCCCACGCTTTTTAATTGAATTAAATTATTTTCTCCTTTTTTAGTTTGGTTTTTAAAGCGTGTTTTTTAGTTTTTTAAACTATTATTTATTTAAATAAAATATTACTCGTAACATCATTCTTTTATTTAATTTGACACTAAAATGTTAGGCACGTTTTCATATGTCGGCTATACCCGACGGTGGCAGGCCAAAGGTTAAAAAACCGTCGACAAATTTCAATGCAGCTTATCGTTGGTGACACTGGTTGCACGCCGATGTCCCTGTGCCACCATGTATATTTTTAAATAATAAGTAAACGAAGTCCAACTCACCTAGGCTCCGTAAATAACCATCCAGTATCGCCGTAACGAACCACAAAGTGTCACAGCACTCACTATTATTATTAATAAAAGTATATATAGAAAAAGAAAATGCATCTGAATAAACTTTGTAACTCTACACTCGGTGATTAAGCACAATGCACTCTAGTCTTTATGTACAACAATCACTGCTTCGCTGCGAGCTGCTTCGGTTCCGAATCTGGCTTCGTTTTTGGCGTTGCTGCGGAAAAATTAGGTTTTAGTATATGTATTAGAATACACGGTACATCAACACACAGGGTAACTATTTTAATTTGAAGATTGGGACGATATATTTAAAAACTTGAATGGACCTTTTTTGTGAGCGAAGTCGTAAAAAAATCCGCTGACAGAAATCGGAGCGGGACTTGAAGAGTTTCACCTACCTAGAATTAACGGCCGTAGTTGACCGGTCAGAAAATTAAAATCAATTTATTTATATCCATTTTCTCAATTAAAAACGATTAAAATCAAATTTATTTTTCGTTGATTTGAATTTACCGTCAAAACGCTACTTATGATGACTTTTTTATCACGTGACCATCGCGAAGTCAGCTTTGTGTAAACAGCACCGGTACAAATACTTAGTTTGGCGCAGTTTTATAAGTATTTGTGCACAGAGGCACCGCACACCAGTCATATCAATTTCTATCTATTCAAAATCTTCTTAATGATGAACTCGACATTCACTTGTTTACTTACTAACTACTTTAGTTTACACAAAGTTGACGTCACATGTGGTCACGTGATAAAAAAGTCATCGTAAGGAGTGTTTTGGCGGTAAATTCAAAGTAACGAAAAATTAGTTTTTAATTGAGAAAATCGATATAAATCAATTTACTTTTATTTTTCTGTTACATATTTCGTCCTAATCTTCAAATTAGAATAGTTTTTAATAAGTTGGAAAATACCCTATTCGGCACACGATTCTTTACCAAACCACGGTTGATAACCGACAGATACATTTATATGCTAGAGGCTCTAGAACCGTGTGCTGAATTCATGGTTTTCTGCCACCATGTTTCTTTTGAATTGCTTGTTGTTGTCATTGCGTAACCCGGGGAGTGTAATCATCATATTCAGCCTATAATCTTCCCACTGCTGAGACACAGGCCTCCTCTCGATGAGACGGAGCGCGCCGTAATCCACCACGCGGGCTCAGTGCGGGTTTGTAGATGTCACATGTTTTCGAATATCGGGGTCTAGGACATGCCAGTTTCCTCACGATGTTTTCCTTCACCGTTTTGAGAGCAGTGGTGATGAAATAATTTACAAAAAATACAGCGCCTCTGGTTACAAACTTATTATAAAGGTTAAGTTAAATTTTTGAAATGAGAACGTTAAGTTTAATAGGTTAAGATATAAAGTAATAAAACCCGTGTACTCACGTCTCGGCCTCACGTTGGCGACGACACTCTGCGCGCCGCAGGAGCCGGCGCGGCCGCGGTTGTTGGTGTTGGTGCTGGTGTTGGGGCTGGGGCGACTGCCCGATGAGAACTTGCTGCTGAGGGAACAGGGCGTGAGTGTGGGTGCGGCACAATAGTACAGTGGGGATCAATACTACCAATCATTACAAAATTGGAACTAAGAACGCCGCCGTCTTGATTTTAACGGACTTCAATTTCGTTGTATTTCTTTGTTTTATGTTTGTTACCTCAGAAGTCGGTAATTTATGAACCGATTAAAGAAAATCTTCTATTGTTTGAAAAGGAAAATTTATTGAGTAATCCCCATTTTTTTGTAAGACCGTTGTTTTTTTTTTTTATATCATTACATGTTCTGTGACAATTTCACGAATGTTTACCACAGATGTTACTAGACTAAAAACATTACAAAAAAAAAACAACGAATCAAATATCTAGGTAGGTAGGAGCGAATACTTGAGTAGTTGAGGAGAATGCGCTAAATTTTCTAACATTTTCTGCAATCTGCAGGTTTAGTGACAAGTTGTCAAGTGTGTTGATTAATAAATGATTCGCGACGGTAAAACTATTGCTTCACAGAATCATCCCATTAATTCCTACTAATATTATAAATGTGAAAGTTTGGGGAGATGTTTGGATGTTCGTTACTCAATCACGCAAAAACGGCTGAACGGATACGGATGAAATTTGGCACACAGATAGATTATAACCTAGATTAACACATAGGATACTTTTTATCCGGGTGCGAAGCCGCAGGCGGAAGTTAGTAATCATTAAAATCAACAATACAACCCTCTAAATTCATGTAATCCCATTGAATGATGTTTCCATTAAATAGTCGTAACGTAAGAATATTTGAATGTCGCTTCTACTCTGGCGCTTCCCCCTTAAAGATCAGAGAAAATCTTCATCTCGGAGACCTTGACTCCCTTGCTGCCCTCAAGATTGAAGTCTAACCTCTCTCGCTTCGCACAAGATTTCATTCAGAACTCTCTCTGCACTCGGTACCACAGAATCCTTCCTTCATTCAACATAGCGCCTGTGACAATTTATTTATTTATTCATTTACACATACAATTATTTTTACAGGCAGAACCCAAGGTAATAAAAGTAGTCATATACAATAAGACACCCAGAGACGCCACTCAAGAACTGATCACACACCTACACTGGTCCATGACTGACCAGTCCCAAGTAACGGCTCCGTGTGCCCCAAGTTACATAGAGGACAACACGCTAACTGTCACTCTCTGGAATTCCGCCAATGAGCAGGAAAAAATGTCCAACCGCTGAGAGATGGTATTAATTGTCTTAACCACCCGACACACGGGTGCAAACTTTAATAGGTTTGTACGGGCTACCGGAATTTTAAACAGACTCACCCTCGGCCCCAACTGTAGCCTACTGTTTGGAACGAGTAATTCCAACGATCCTAAGATTTGCGGATTGTTTAGCATCCCGCGAAACACCATAAAGACATACTTTACTAGAGCAAGATTGCGTCTTACTTCCAATTTATAGTACCCAACCATTCCTATCACAAAGAGAGTTGGGTACATAAGCGGGTAAAACGGGTATACGCCAAATTGCCTCATGTATAGGTACCGCGCAAACTTGTTTTGCATCTTTTCCACCATCCCCGGAGTGTATAATGTAGTGCGCCACATTACCTGCTGGTCCTGCCGGCCGCGACGGCCCGGTCGGACTCGGACACGGAGCGCGTGCGGTCGTAGGGCCGCGCGTGCGGGCCGCGCCCCGGGGCCGACGCGCCCTGGGCCGCTAGCAGCTCGTTCAGTTGTGGCTGGAGGGGAAAGTATTATTACTAAAACACTCTAAATAAATAGAAATCAGAAGAAAAAAATTACAGTATTACCCAAATATGTTGGGGTTAACTTCCAGTTTAAACAGATGCAGATAAACACTAGTATTTAAAATCAAAAGTCATTTATACAAACAAGACTGTTGTCAGCACTTTTAGTACGTCAAAATTACAGACAAGGTGAAACAGAATGGACGCAAGACCTGAAAGTAGTTTGTTCCTAATTGACTACTGAATCGATTTCAGTAACTTTTAATATAAGTATATTTTGGAACGAAGTTGCTTATCGCGCGTTGTGAAAGGGGGGCTAGACGGAAAAAAATCTCACGAAAAGTTGTAACGACACTTTTTGCTATAATAAGCTATTGTAAGCCGTGCGGCGTGCGCATGTTTCTCTGTCAGTCCCTCTCTCTCTCTCTCTTATAGAAAGAAAGCCAGATATTTTCTTTTCTTTTTATTTTTTTTTAACTTCGTTCCATCCGGGTGTCCCTTGACACCTCTCAAGTTTTTTTTTTAATTACGTATTTTGCCATACCTATCACTGATTGAGCCAAAGAAAATTCAATCTTATTCTAGAAGAGCTAAGACTCAATTTTAAATGCATAAGGTAATGCTTGGGTCGACACGTTTTTCTTAATAATATCAGTTAGCTTTAAAAAAAATAGTTTTGGTCATCGTATTATGCTTTTAACTCAATACTCTAATTGGGGTGTATGAGGTCTAGCGTTAATTATGTTACTCGTTGTATAAGACAGTCCCCCAAAATGCCCTTAACGACTTTCAAGTGCTTTAGCTGGGAAGAATTGGCGCAACAAACTGTCCAACAGCTCAGCTGTCTGTTAAGTTAGACGAACTTAATTCTATACAATGGCAGGTACACGAATCGACTGCCTATCTGACCTTCACAACCCAATTATTGGGTAATACTCCTTGGTAAGAATGGTTGTCAGACTTTCGAGCTTCTGCAGGGGTTAACAACTGTAAAAGACAAATGGATAACAGTGCAGATCTTCAACGCTGAATACCAACATTTTACACTGAGCAACTGCCTATCCTCCACAACCCCATTCCTGACTAACACGATACCACGTGGTAAGACTGGTTGTCAGACTTTCGTGCTTCTGACGCGATTTTTTGTTTTTTTTTTGTTTGGGAAATTATCAGACTTTTACTGACTAAAACCCACCCGTGTTCCCTCAGTTGCCTGTGTGCCAGGGGCGACAGTATCTCTTTCGAATAACCCACACCCCTGGCAGGCATCGGCCCTTGCGGACCCCACCAGTTGGTGCTGACATCTCCTTGAGGCGCGCGTGGAACACAACGCACCGTCGACCCGGGCTTGGTCCTTACCGGACAGCGAGCTACCCATTACTCGCCGTCCGCAAGCCCGCGCCTACGGTGGCCGGGAATCAGCCTGGGATTCCCGACGACGCGAATGGTTTGGTTTAATTCAACTCACCTCCAGCACTCTGAAGTCTTCGATGCTCTGGAAGTTCTCTAGGTAGCCCATCAGCTTGGGGTCCACCTGCAGGGCTCCGGTGTGCTTGTAGTACTTCAGGAAGGCCCAGAACTTCTCCAGACCGTATAGTTGACCTGTGGAAGTATTCAGACTTGTAGAAATATGTAAATAGGGTATTTTTCAAATGATTAAAAACTATTTCAATTGAAGATTGGGACGAAATATGTAACAGAAAAAAAATGATTAACATCCATTAAAAAAAACACGCTTTTGTAATTAGCAGAACTAAAAAATAGAAAATAAATAATACATAGTTTAAAAAACTAAAAAAACACGCTTTAAATACCAAACTACAAAAGTCGAAAATAATTTAATTCTATTAAAAAAGCTTGGGGTGCTTGATATTAATTGATTATAAAAATACCTCAAAAAGCACCCCACGCTTTTTAATATAATTAAAATATTTTATACTTTTTTTAGTTTGGTTTTAAAAAGCGTGTTTTTTAGTTTTTTAAACTATTATTTATTAGTAATGTTGGTATCCTTGTGAGACAGAAGCCCAATGCCGGGCGATCTGCCCTATGTCCAGTAGTGAATGCCTTTCGGCTGAAATTAATGATTACACCCTTACCTTTTTCGTAGTCAGCCATGGTCTCAATCTGGAAGTGCTGGTACAGCTCGGGGCGGAACTTCCTCTCGAGCCCGTACGAGTAGAAACGGAACAGGCATTCCAGTCCGTAGCGGAAGCCGGCGGAAGCGTCCTCGTTGGCTAGTGTTCTGTAAGAGACAGAAGAGACATGAAGTTACTGATTATTTATTTATACTGTAACTGCCCGTGACATCACATCGCTCGGGCCCTATCAGAACACCAGCGCTGCGACACTTTTTAAATGTCGCAGCATCATGCTGAGGTAGGAGCCTTTTGGCCTCGTGCAGGACTTTCGGTTTTTTTTTTTTTTTTGGAAAATTATTGTTGAACAGTATTTACCTGAATTCATTATACATGTTGCGGTTGAAGTGATCTCGTAGGAAGAATGACCAGAATCTGAAGAGGGTGTTCATTTCTTGTGACTGGCCAATACCCAGCTTCTTGCGCTCTGGAATTAAAATATAATAATAATGAGTTGAAGTTATGCAGTAACCTGCAGCTTAAAATTTAAAGTTAACTCATTATCTGATTATTATTGATGGTCTAACAAATACGACAGCTGACATGATATGTAAAATAAATGTTATTTACCATCATATCATAAAATATCTTTAATCTGTAATATAATAAACCAGAAGAGTTAATTTGTTTGAACGCGCTAATCTCTGAAACTATAGTCTGTTTGGAATAAGATTAGAAATTTAAATAACTGCTTTTTAAGCAGTTTTAATTAAAAAGCTAAATAAAACTCGACCCAAAAAACAAGCCGGGAAAGCCCGGCTTGTTTTTTGGGTCGAATTTATTACTTGAAATGTTACCCCCTTCCTGTTGGCAGATTAATCTGATATTTGGTACACACCTTTAGTTTTGATAACAATACAATTTAATTTAATCAGTATCATTGTAAATCCAAGATGGCCGCCGCTACAAAATGGCGGATTACATATAATATTTTTTCACAACGCCCTCAATATGGGTATCAAATGAAAGGGCTTGACTATTCAAATACTGTATGCAACGAAAAAAAAAAGAGAAATATTAAGTAACGAAATAAAAACGAAAAACTTGAAAATAAAATAAGTAAAAAAATTTTTTTACTTATTTTATATTATGTTTTTGTCTGATCAATACCCAAGACTGATAAAGATAGTGGTGTGATGACTAGTACTTAGGACCTACCGAATTATTTTTTAGCTTTTATTTATTTATTTAACCATTTATGCACACACATATAAACAGACAAGAAAGGAACAGAAAAATACGTACATAGGTAATGCTTATTTCTACAGAAATCTCTTCCAGCACACCTGCGATACGCGTTTGCGTTTTAGTACGTTATCTACATCATTATTTTCATTAAAACCGTTTAACTAAAAAAATCAATTTTACTTATTTTTTACAGTGCGTTTAAATGATTTTACGTTGGTACCATGATAAATATCATCTGCAGTAAACAGTTGGTAATGTAACCACTTTTTCCTTTTAATGTCCATCCTTATGCCAACGGAATAGAAGACAAAATCGGTTGAACGGACTGTTAAAAAGTTTTATTAAAATGTCTAAATCTTATTTCAAATGGAGTATAATAATAATATCTTTATTTAGCAAGTAACATGACTCAACTGTGTTAGTAACAATATTCCTTACCCCTATGTTAGTATTCCTATTCTAATTACTTAACCTAAAACCATGAATACATGCGAATCACTGCCACACGCGTAACACCGAGTTGGAAAGCTTGCAGCAGCGACCCACATATAAACAATCTAGCCTGCTTGCCACACAGCGCAAAATAAGGTTGGGGCTGGCCCGCACGCGGCGCACCAGGGAGGCGCATCGTTTTCTCATCGTTGTATAAAAACAGTCGACTCGAGCTTCAGCAAACATCCCTGGCGCACTACAGAAGCGGGACAACCCCATCAATATCCTGAACGCATTGTTATATTAAACGCGAAGGACGCTGTACGATTTTTGCGTATAATCGGCCCATAGACTGCACGCTACGCTGCTGTATAGTTAGCTTAGTATACATTCTATAGATAGATGTTGTAAACGGTTACCTTTAAGACAGCGCGAGTAGTACTTGTGGTAGGCCTGTTGCGTGAAGTGGTTCTCCCGCAGCAAGCCGTGGCTGGGGTGGTGGAACGTGGGCAGCGAGCCTGGCGCAGAGCCGCAGGACGAGCCCAGCGTGGGCGACGTGCCCAGGGACGAGCTGGGGGGACAACATGACGTTAGTAATAATCTATCTATCTGCCTAACCTTCTCCCTACTATGTTGAGGTCGGCTTCCAATCCTAACCGGATGCAGCTGAATATCACCTACCCACCTGCCTACCTGTCTATCTGACCTCCACAACCTTGTTACTGGGTAACACCTTGATAAGAGTTTGCTTAATGGGTTTGAGTTAATGAGCTGCTGTCGACCCGTAACGACTGTCAAAGATCCACAAATGACAGCCGGGACCAACGGCTTAACTTGCTTTCCGAGGCACGGAGAGGTCTCGATATGTAAACATGGTCACCCATCCACGAACATTCGGCTCCCTACAAAATGGTAGAGCTGGATGGTGCCGACTCACGCGTCATGTTCGTGAATGGGCGCCGTCGATTGGGACTAGTCATCTCTTAACTTCCAGGGCTTATTCTTAATATTATATTTAGAATTGTTGTTCTCACATAGAGAAGCAACAAGAATAATGTACCCAACAAGAACATTGTAAGATTTTGTAATACCTAACTTGATTTAAAAGAGTGTCCTTAGAATTTCTTGCCTGTTCTTCTCCATAGAGATCTATGTTTTGGAACGGGCAATGAGCTTCAAAATGAAAGTCAAAGCATTTATTTCAAATAGGCACTTAAAAGGCACTTTTAAACGTCAACATTTACATTAAAATAGAATTGATTCTAGTCGCCCCTTCCAAAATGGAGTTTCGTATGGAGAAGAATGGGCAAGAAACTCCACCGTTACTCTTTTAAAATGTTTTAAATACAATATTTAACATAGTACATTCATTATATAATTATGTTTGAAAACGATGCATCCAGAATAAAATGAAATAAAAGGAATGAAAAGCAATTCAGATAAATTAATTTTATGATAGATACATGGTGTTCACATATTTACAAACATTGTAAAAGTAAGTATACGATTTTCCTACAATATTAACAAGTAATAACTTCAACTGTGCGACTAACTGATCGACTTTTTGACACTTCAAAAGTGCCTGTATACGGTATAATTAAAAAAATAAAAAAAATAATTAATAATAATTATTAATTATTATTTTTAATTATTAATTATTAATTTGAAATAAATGCCGTCCAAGGATAGTGTTGTAATGTTATAGAAACTTACCCAGTACTGTGCGTCCTCGCTCTGTGCTCACGTATATCCATGATCCATCCGACATGGTGTTCCACGGGCGGGTTGAGACTATGTCGGGTCTTGTGCTTACGGCTGCTACTGCAAATTCAAACAGAATAGAAATATTATTAGGACGATATTCGATTGACGACCTTGCGAAGGCTGCAGGAATCTGCTGGATGCAGGAAGCACAGAGCCGTTCGAAGTGTCGGCGCTTAGGGAAGGCCTACGTCCAGCAGTGGACATCTTTCGACTAACATGATGATGATGATGATATTCGATAGTTATCGTTGTGATATTGTAGGTTAAATAAATTCTTACGGAATAACTCACTAAAGAGAACAGGGTATTGCACCCATTTTTGAAAAGTGTCTTCATTAGATTCTAAAATGCTAATAAACCACCAAAAAACACATTTTTTTATTGAATCGATTAGCGCTGGACACAGTGCCACGCCATTTTGCTCTGTGGGTATGACGTCAGTTTGCTGTGTACACAAATGCACTGATATTTTGTATGATAGTTGTTTATAATTTTAAAAAAATAGTTATTATTCTACTTATCGTTGGTTTGCTGTTCCTGAATGTAAAATATTATTTCATAAAAAAATACTTTGGTTACGAAAATAATAAAAAGTACAAAGTTGTTCAGTTGATTAGTTTATACAACGATATGACGTAATAACATGGCGGCTACTATTGTTCATGGTGTTCAAAAACAGATAAAAAAAAACTGAAATCTTTGAATTTAATTTTAAAATTAATTTTGTTATTTTATGAATTAAAACCAACATTTCCCGACTGCTTTTTGCCTAATCTATCTCGATAGTATATTTTTATATATTTTCTCATCTAGAGTAAAATACCCTATTAGTAACACTTTAATCTGTAATACGGTGGAAGCTGCGACTGACGAGTCGTAGGATCAAATCTAAACAGGTGTTTTCATCATCATCATCATTTGAACCGAAAGACGAACGACGAAAGAGATAACGCTCTACGAAGCCGAAATTAGCCGATTGTCTCTTTCCAAAGGTCGATGTGCAATATTTATCGCCGGGTACTGTATCACCACCGCTCTCAAAACGGTCAAGGAAAACAAAGTGAGGAAACTGTCATGTCTATGAACCAAAACTTCCAAGACATGTGACATCTACCAACCCGCACTGAGCTCCCTCTCCTAGAGAGGAGGCCAGTTGCCCAGCAGTGGGAACAATATAGGTTGATTATAAATATTGTAACTCACATAACATCTGTAGCGTGAGGGTCCTTGTTGGCTGCATAGAATCTTGCGGTACGTCGCGGCCGCTTGTATTTGCTGTGCGAGTCCGATTGATGATCAACCTGTATATAAGTAACATTTTTTAATAACATTCAATTGGACGTCAAAATTACATGAGACAGTCTTCCAGCACGCCCGCCCTTCACCACTTCCTATTATAGCTTCGAGAGATATAAATACTGAAAGAACCAGCCAAGTGCGAGTCGGACTCGCGCACGAAGTGTTCTGTACCATTATCTATAAAAACGGCAAAAAAATCAAGTATGCTGTAGATAGCCCTACTTAAATAATTTAATTATTTATTTTTGAATTGAATATGTAACTAAATATTATGTGAATAATTCAAGCGTGTACCTGTTGCCGTTATCAATATCGAGCAAAAACGAGCAAAACAATCACGTTTGTTTTAAGGGAGCCCCCTTAAATATTTATTTTATTCTGTTCTTTAGTATTTATTGTTACAGCGACAACAGAAATACATCATCAGTGAAAATTTCAACTGTCTAACTATCACAGTTCATGAGATACAGCCTGGTGACAGACGGACAAACAGCGGAGTCTTAGTAATAGGGCCCCGTTTTACCCTTTGGGTACGGAACCCTAAAACATGGCAATATTCAACAAATTGATCATAAAATCCTACTAATATTATAAATATAAAAGTTTGTATGTTTGTTATATAATCACGCAGAAACAGCTGAAATGATTTGAATGGAATTTGACAAAAAAAATAGTTTATAAACTGGATTAACACATAGGATACTTTTGATCCCGGTAGTACGTTCCCGCGGGGCAAATTCCGACCTACACGCGGGCAAACCACGGGCAAAAGCTTGAATTCAATGAATTGAACACATAATCTTGTCGTGTCAACAATGCACCCGTTCTGTCTAAGCCGACAACACGGAACGCCTAGCCGACTCTGTTGATGTAGCACTTACATTCGCAGTGACTGAGTACAATATTGTTATTGTATACAGTGGACATACAGTGCAATATTAGTATGTTTTATATGATTTTTGGGAAACGAGGGAAATGCCAGCTGTCTATTAACGGTTACCTATAAAATAACAATGTATTGTTAACTTCAGAATCTTTGTAATGTGTTTTTGCTCTGTTATTTTATTTTAATCTTGATTATGATGGTAATTTTTTTGTCTAAATTCTGATTTTATTCTAATTAAGATTTTTTGTTAAGGTGAATGCGCAGTGGTAGACCGCGAAATTCAAATTTTCTTACGTTTTTGCAACTTTCAGGTCAGTATCAGGTTGTATCCTGATCAAAATGTGATTTGCGAATATAACAGGTATGTGTTTACAGAATTTAGTCATTAGAATGTCTAATATATCTCTTATAAATTAGATTTCTTCCACAAGCACTTTTCCATAAGAAATTTGTTCTTATGGAACAAATCTAACTTAGAAAGATGTATTATTGATTCTAATGATTATAAATCTGTAAATACGTACATGTTATAGTCGCAAATCATATTTTGATCAAGTAACAAGCTGACACTCACCTGAAAATTGCAAAAAACGTAAAAAAAATTGAATTTCGCGCTCTACCACTGCGCATTTACCTTAAATGAGATTGTTTAATTTTATTTAATTCTCATACTTTTGTGTTCTATTTTAGTATTTATGTTAACTTAATTTTACGCAATATGATTTTATCACCTTTTGTTGCATAAGTCACTGGCTCCTGAAAGACAGATATTTTTACCTAGCTCTGGAGGTAGGGTCTAACATTTTTCTGTAACCTGTTTTTATAAAGAATTTATTTATTTAATGTCGTATGCCTTTCTGCGGGGTGGGCAGACACATCGATGCGTAACCGGACTACCCGATATCAATACCCAATACGTGGGTATTGCCTGCAATTTAATTTGAGCCTGTATAATATGGTGTGTGTACGTACATGGCTGGCCCGTGGCGGCGGCGGCGGTGGCTCGGCGGGGTTGTAATGCTTCTCGCTGGGCACGGCGGCCTCGAAGGCGGAGCGACTGATGAGCGACACGGTGCGGTACTGCTGGCTCTGGCTGCCGTATGACTGGGTACAAAACAATACGTTTTAGTCACAATAGGGTATTACACTCATTTTTGAAAAGTGTCTTAATTAGATCCCACAGTGCTAATAAACCACTAAAAAAAAACACAACATTTTATATTGAATCGATTAGTGCCATAAAAATGCATATAAATTTTGCATTTTCAAATTTCGCGCGTAATTTGACGAAAACGCTGGACGCAGTAGACGCCATATTGCTCTGTGGGTATGGCGTCAGTTTGCTAAAAACAAATGCGCTGATATTTTGTATGGAAATTGTTTATAATTAAAAAAATGAGTTATTTTTCTACTTATCGTTGGTTTACTGTTCCTGAATGCAAAATATTATTTAAATAAAAATTACTTTGGTTACGAAAATAATAAAAGTACAAAATTGCTCAGTTGACATGACGCATGACGAAATAACATGGCGACTACTATTTCATGGTGTTCAAACACAGATTAACAAAACTGAAATCTTTAAATTGTATTTTAAAATTTATTTTGTTGTTTCATGAACTAAAACTAACATTTTCCGACTGCATTTTGCTTAAGCTATCTCAATAATATATTTTTAGATTTTTTCTCGTATAGAGTAAAATATCCTATTGAGAGCGATCAAGGTATATTCTAAATAGAAAACCTGATGTACCAACTCACTCATCTATCTATACAAGGTGTAACAGAATAGACGCAAGACCTGAAAGTAGTTTGTTCCTAATTGACTACTGAATCGATTTCAGTAACTTTTAATATAAGTTTTTTTTTTAATTATGTGTTTTGCCATACCTACCACTGATTGAGCCTAAGAAAATCCAATCTTATTCAAAAAGAAATAAGACTCAATTTTAAATGCATAACGTAATGCTTCGTTTTTCTAAATAATATCAGATAGCTTTAAAAAAACATAGTTTTAGTCATTGTATTATGCTTTTAACTCAATACTCTAATTGGGGTGTATGAGTTCTTGCGTTAATTATGTTACTCGTTGTATAAATAAAAATAAAAGTCCTAACTGACTGACTCATCAACGCCCAGCCCAAACCCTTGGACCTAGAAAGCTGAAATTTTGCACAGAGGTTCCCTTTATAATGTAGACAAGGATTATGGAAGGATTTTTCGAAATTCAACCCCTAAGGGAGTTAAACAGGGGATGAAAGTTCCGCGCAGGCGAAACCTTTGGCAAAAGCTAGTTTCGTATAAAGCTAAAAGTCACCCAAAAGGGCAATGGAGAGGACTATGTTTGTATTTTCCCTATGTGATCGAATCAGAAATGAAGAGATGCGTAGGAGAACCAAGGTAACCGACATAGCCCGAAGAATTGCCAAACTTAAGTGGCAGCGGGCAGGGCACATTGCTCGCAGAACAGATGGCCGATGGGACCGGAGTGGCGACCACGTACTGAAAGACAAAACGCTGGAAGGTGGACCGATGACCTTGTGAAGATCGCAGAAATCCGCTGGATGCGAGAAGTACAAAGCCGGTCAAAGTAGCGGAGCTTGGGCAAGCCTTTACCCATCAGTGGACGTCTTTCAGCTGGTATGACGATATTGAGATTTATTAAATCAAGAATTCAACTCACCGATGGATAATCCGTATCATTCCATAAGTCTTCTTCATATCGTCTGAGGCCATCTGTGATAACCTGAAAACAATAATTTTTATAGCATTTAAAATTACAATCCAATTACATACGCTACCAATTTTTTTTTTTTACAGTTCTTTACTTCAAATACTACGTATAAATACTACAGCTTTTATTTATTTTATAGAAGTAATGAGGAACAGGGTGTAAAGTCCACTCATACTCCATAAAAACGGAGGATCCTCCGACCAGACGGGTGTTGTGTCTGGTGGGCAACTGCCCGACGGTTGATGTCGGGATGTTGTACCTATGCCAATCGCGCGGTAAACTTTAACTGCGCGATCTAGGATTTCTATGAAGTGCGTCTTACGTAGTTCGCCTGTGGCATTGTAGATGGCGCCACTTCTCTTTTTGTAATTTTAGATATTGTTGCGAAGTATTTTTCTGTAGTGTCGCTACAATTTATTTGTAAGAATGTAGTTTTACATAGTATGGTGTTAATATTTTTTATAAGTTCTGTACATTCTACCACAACATGTGGTGTACAAATGTCATTATTACACAGCTTAGAACAATTCATTTCAAGCTTGGCGATTTACAATAATAATTAAAGCTTATAGGAAAGAATACCGTTTCCTTTGGTATATCTCAGGATACGTAAAAACCTGAGTTGTCTTTGCAAGTTTAGTCCCAGCGCCCAAGCAACTAAGGTCGCGGTTGTAATAGGAAATATGCATGCATTATTTATGTCGACGATAGTTCACATCACCATATAAAACAATTTAAACGCTAAAAAGCAAATGAAGGTACTTAAAAAATAGTCAACCGATTTGAGCACCTTAAGGAGAACCTAGTCGCGGGCTCGAACTCACTGGTGGGCCTGGCTAAAAATCACGCTGTCTCACCAGGCTTCGTGTCCGACAGAGATAGTATCAGTGATGAGCAGTTAGACGCTAGTCTACACGCACAACGTTATTGAGTGAGATGCAGGATCATTTATAGTAAAAAAATTGCGAAAAATTTAAGAAAAGTCCTTTGGAAGATCGGGTTTTATGACAAAACCAATGCATAAATCAATTACCAATAAAGTTTATGGAACTTTTCAATAATTGAACTTTGTCGATACCGATTTGGTTTTGGAGATTTTACACTTCTTTTATTACATAAACACGCCCAAAGTTAAGTAAAATTAGCAAGAAAAACGAATCTTTGTTGGCTCCTAACTTTTTAATGGGTTTTTATTTTAGTATTTTGTTTCCGTACAGACAATATTAATAATGAGACAAAACGATATCATATATTACTTTGGATGTGCCATGTCAGACAGTGGAGTAAAACCCTCCCGAAGTTTGTATGCAAAAAATGTGGACTAGGTTCACCTAAAACGGCCTCAATTTTGGCACGCTTGTTGTGACGTCATAGTCTATGACATTGACGTCGTACTGAATCCCAAACATTCGTATAAAACATTGAGATTTATCGTTATCATAGATTTTATACGTCACATTCGCTTTGTTAAATGGCGTCGCTTTTCAAATATTTGAATTTCTTAGTTATTTTTCTTGGTCAATCAGTAATTATAAACAAAAATATTTATTGGGGCTCAATTCTGAAGTAATACAATAAGTATACTTTTAAATAGGTATTCCGAATTTCCCGATAACCGTGACGCCTTAGTATCACCCTTTTTTATGTTGGGAAATAATCAAATAAATTCTCCCGCTCTGAGTGGAGCTGAAGGGTGTGTCAAGACTTTTACTGCCTAAAACCCACCCGTGTTCCTTCAGTTGCCTGTGTGCTAGGGGCGACGGTATCGTTTTCGAGCAACCCGCACCCCTGGCAGGCATCGGCCCTTGCGGACCCCACCAGTTGGTGCTGACCTCTCTTTAGCGTCACCGTGGAGTCGTGTAAGTACCTGCTCCAAGTCCTGCGTGATCTTGGTGCGCGTGTTCCAGTCCCCCTGCCGGTCGTGCCCGTCGTGCTTGGGCTGTCGTGCCGGCGTCTGCGTCACGATCAGCAGGCGCCCGACGTCCTTATCCGTGAATTCCGCGTCGGATTCTTCGTCAGACCTGAGAAAGTTGAATAGGGTATTTTACTCTATACGAGAAAAATTCTAAAAATATATTACTGAGATAGCTTAGGCAAAATGCAGTCGGAAAATGTTAGTTTTAGTTCATGAAACAACAAAATAAATTTTAAAATACAGTTTAAAGATTTCAGTTATTTTAATCTGTTCTTGAACACCATGAAATAGTAGCCGCCATGTTATTTCGTCATACGGCATGTCAACTGAGCAACTTTGTACTTTTATTATTTTCGTAACCAAAGTAATTTTTATTTAAATAATATTTTGCATTCAGGAACAGCAAACCAACGATAAGTAGAAAAATAACTATTTTTTTTTAATTATAAACAATTGTCATGTAAAATATCAGCGCATTTGTTTTTAGCAAACTGACGTCATACCCACAGAGCAATATGGCGTCTACTCCGTCCAGCGTTTTCGACAAATTACGCGCGAAATTTGAAAATGCAAAATTTATATGCATTTTTAAGGCACTAATCGATTAAATAAAAAATGTTGTGTTTATTTGTTTTATTAGCACTCTGGGATCTAATTAAGACAGTTTTCAAAAAATAGTGTAATACCCTATTAAAATGGTATAAATATATTTGCGAAAATATTATTGGCTTTTGCAACCAAATTTAAAACACCTGCTTTTTTGCATTTCTAAATCGAGAATAATCAATACTATTTTTGAAATTGTCTTTTTTTTTGTTGTAAGTACCTCTACCATATTATATATTTTTTTTTTTATTTTTTTTTCATAAGCATTTAGTATAAAGCTGTCATTTTGACATAATAAACACACTGTCCCCCTATTAGTGACGCCCTGAGCCGAGGCCCGTACCCAACAGGGGGTGCCCTCAGCGTGCAATCGCTTAGTTTATAAATTTTAGTTTGTAAGCCCTGGCTGGAGGCGTTAAGATTAAATTCTTAATGGAAGCCCCAGGAAAGCCCGGTTGAGCAGTCACGGCCTCTCAAGGCCAACTGCGAGATGCCCATCAAAAAAAAAAAACCCACGATTCAATTGTATTTTACTTATATTTTCATCGAGTATTTCGAGACATCGCCAAGCGGTTGATCGACGTTCACGTGACCAAAGGGCTGGCCTATTCTTAAGTCAAAGAATCAGCATTGCCATCCAACGTGGCAACGCTGCCATCCTTTTGGGCAATTTTCCCACTGACAGCGATGCGGACGAATTCTTTGATGCCCAGTGAGCTCTTCGCTTTTTTACTTTAAATACTTGTTCTAAATGTCTAATTATTAACTTAATAAATAATGAATACAAACCGTTTTCACGTGTTATAAAACTGTGTTTTGGTCAGTGAATTTACAAAAATTGTCGTGTCAACAATGCACCCGTTCTGTCTAGGCCGACAACACGGAACGCCTAGCCGACTCTGTTGATGTAGCACTTACATACGCAGTAACTGAGTACAATATTGTTATTGTATACAGTGGACATACAGTGCAATATTCGTTTTTAGGGTTTTGTACTTCAAGGGTGAAAACGGAACCGTATTCCTAGGCCTAAGTGATCTATCTGTTTGATAAAAGGCTGTCCCTTCCGGTCTACTCCTTGATATGTGCAATGGTCTCTGTAGCACTATGAAACATGAGGCCTCAGAGGTTGGTGCAAATCTTGAGGTTCATTCGATAAATCGAGTCTGGTCATACCACGCTGGGGTCGGTGCATTTCATTCATCCATTCTTACATTTGAGTTAAGCTGGTATTGAAGTCTTGTAAGGGACAGTTGACAGTTTTACGCAATTACGATGTTGGTACATTTCTGGGGTCGGTGCAATTCATTCATTCATAGACAAGGGAACGTACCCATACTACGTGAACCATTTTTTTTTTAATTTTATCCCCTTTAGTCCCCGCGGTGACAACCCGTAATATATGCCAAGACCCCTCCCCCTCTAGTTTTCACATATTAATTCATAAATATGGTTTTAAATCATTTTAGCTCGTATTTTCTTTTATTAATACAGCGCTTGCCTCGTGACGCCAAGAGTGCGTACATACCCATAATAACAAGTGAAAAAAATATATAAAAAAGAAAAAAAAGTATATTGTAACAGGAACTTAATACACTGCGTGCCATATTTAAATAGAACTCGAAAAAGCACGAGATTTCCCTAGAGGGTATTGACTACATAACGACAATCTAAGCCGGTCTTAGGCCTAAGTGGTAATTTGAAGGTCCCCCCCTCAGAGGTATGTTCCCTAACTCACCATGCATCAGTGAAGGTGTTCTGCCTTGGCGGCGGCAGGTCCAGTTCCTCGTCCAGTTGAAAGTGAAGCTCTTCGCGTTGCTCTTCGTCTGTGACTGCGGGAGCTCTCTCACGGGAACCTGCCTTTGTACGGCGTTTTACCTAAGGAGACAAATGTTAGATACATTAGTTTTGTGGAACAAATTAGTAAGAGGTTAATGAACCTATGCGGTCATAAACACCTACATTTCATCTGTTATAAGCAGAGATCGGATATTCTGATGCATATTCACCTAAAGTTGAGTTGTTGGCTAACATGGAATGCGCTTTTGTATCGAAAAAGTCTTAATTTAGGTAAGTAATTTGTTTATTTTTTGTTTTAACTAATACAAACCACCCCTACTCCAGTACAAACACATATTTGTATCAGGTTAAACATTAATTTTAAATTAATACACATCTGAATAGTTATGCAATCCAGGAATCCCGGGCTTTTTGATAAATATTACAAATAATTTATAAAGCCGCTTCCATACTTTCATAGCTAAAAATGATCTTTAGGTAAATATGCATCCGAATATCTGATCTCTGGTTATAAGTTCTGTGTAATAGGGGGCGAACAAAAGGGGTTTTTATTATTATTTCATCGTATGTATTTTTTTTATCATATCAATTTTTTATTTAATTTTTTTTATGGTTGTATTGTGTTAATGCAATGTGACGAAATCTATCAATTTTATTTTATAATTTAATATCATTTCCAATAATTTAATAAATTCAAAATGTAATAGAATCATAAATCAAGCTCATTGTTATTCGTAGTAGGTATTAGCCTTTTAATAAGAATGTTGTGCATGCCTTTAAGTGATGTATTTACACAGTGCTATAGATTCGTCATCACCTAATGTCACTATCCTTGTAAATATATCGTTGGTGTGCCTTGCTTAATAAATAATAAATAAATATCGTATGGTGTACCCGTTGCCGTCATTATGTCAGCGCCGACTGTCGCTGCTAAACAGCGCTGAGGTTCTGTTTCGAATAGGATCGTAGCATTATGCTGAACGATGACTATTTTGCGTGGATGAGACGCATATTTTCCCCAACTTGAACGTTTTGTGTTTGTATTCTTTTTCTGCGTCATGTTTATCACAAATCAACGTATGTATTTTCCTTCTATCTAAATGGGTTCACATCTAGATTCCAGCTTGTTTATTAGTAGATACTGTTTGTTAAACCCAATGAATCGAATCCCGGACCTCATGCTTTGTAATCGCACTTACGATCACTTGAATAACCACATATACTTTTCTGATATTGATGTTTTACTGTCGTGTCAGCAATGCACCCGTTCTGTCTAAGCCGACAACACGGAACGCCTAGCCGACTCTATTGATGTAGCACTTACATTCGCAGTAACTGTATACAATATTGTTATTGTATACAGTGGACATACAGTGCAATATTAATATTGATTTTACGGAATGTATTTAGTGAAAACTCAAACATATTCCCAGTAGGCAGAAACTACAGCCCGCTATGTGCTATTATATCCTAACATTCTATTTTAAATCGTCCACATTCATACGTCCAGTCTTACCCATACAGGGTGGCAGTGACCTCGATGCGCAAACTCTAACCATTGATTGCATTTTTTGGCAGGCAGCTTCAGAATCATGTACTGAGTCTAATTATGGTCACACGTTTCGCGTCGATGTCCCTGCTACCCTGTATTTCCTGAATGGGTAAGCACGACCACATGTCATGTTTCGTTTAACAAGGAGGCGACCCATTCGTGGCCATCTAGACTTTTTCAAATCCAACTGGTAGGACTAGAGATTAGAGCGTTCAAACAAACAAAAAAGACTCTTCAGCTTTGTTATTTTTGTTTAGAGATGTATTATAAAAAAAAAAATAGAATATTCTCACCTCAGTCCAAACTTGTTCTGCGTTGGGACTGGCGTTGCCTGAGCGTGGTCTGTCCTCTTGACTGTCCGATTTGTCGTTACATTCTTCTGTAAAATACAATAAAATAACATTAATAAATATGCCTTTTCTTCTTTTCGTGTCTTTTTTAAAAATCAAGTTAGAGCACAGTAGTTGGCCGCGTTTATTGTGGCATCAGTGGCATTATTGACATCATCCAAGATGCAGGTGAACAGGCACTTAGGGGACTCCAGCAAGTGGGGCATGATCTGATCAGAAGCGACATATTTACACTGAGTTTTGGATGAGTCAGTAATCCCCTTCTTTGACAAATTGTGCCTGCAGCGGCCTACTCGGATACGAAAAAAAAAATGCTTACATTATTCGAATTATAATTGATGCAGGTTAAAAAGTATCAACATTAAGGTCAGCTTGCCCCACCAATCACCAATGAAACTACCTATCTAAACCGCGTTGAAGAGCTGTTAGTGTCAATTTGACATTCACTCCGACGCACGAGTCGCGACCCCGGTCGGTCAGTCAGCTGTCAGTGTCGCTAGCGAGCGCACGTAATGCCGCGTCGTAGCGTCGCTCATTTCTCGCGCGTATTTTTTTTTTACTCTCTCGTTTAGTTTATATTTAAGTCAACTAACTACCCATGGTTTAAATGACAACACTGTTTACCCTTACATCATGTGTATTGTTAAAATTATTATTATGTTGCCGTGCCCTACTATATGTATTGTAAAACAACTAAATGTACAGTCAGCGTCTAAAATATTGGGACGAACAGACTGTTCAAAATGATCTAAACAACTATGAAAATTAAATATTCAAATCAATATTTAATTACAACATGAATAGACAATACAATACCAGTTTTAAATTCATATTAAAATTAGAGAAATTATTGTAGAATGTTTCAGAATGAAGACCGTACACGACACCTGTCATTCTGACAAGAACTTTATCGAATTGAGATAAAGTTTAATTTGCTTAGTTGTTTATATCATTTGGAACAGTCTGTTTGTCCCGATATTATTGACGCTGACTGTACACATGAATGCAATAAAGAGATTAGATGTGAAAAAAAAAGTTTGTCAGCCTGTAAGGCCTTGCGATGTAGTGATCGTATGTCATAAAGCTCACCATGTCTGTTAGCAAGCGGCACAAATTCCGGCACGTCGGGGTTCAGCGGGTCGTGAGGCGCCGCGCCGCCCGCCAGCCCGCCGCGACCCGTGCGGAACATTCTACAAGGGAAACACACTTTTATTAATACAAGTAACAATCCAACTTTCACATTTATAATTATTATGATTAATCATTTTAATTCAGAATTAATTATTACATTCCATAATTTGTTAGTAAAAAATACTTAAAACTACGTTAGTAAAATTATTAAATTATTGTGCAAATTGACCTACTCGTATTACATTTAAACATTACCAAAATTGAGCTACTTAATATTATAGAGGGCACAAATATATATACAGGGTGAAATTGAAAACATGCGACAAACCGTAATGGGAGATTGTACTCATCATTATGAACAACTTTTACTAAGGGATCAAAGATGCAATTGCAAAAAAAAAAAACAGCTGTTCCCTACATTTTGACGAGTCATGCGAACATAAATGTAGGGAACAGATGTTTTTTTTTTCGCGATTGCATCTTTGGTCCCTTAGTAAAAGTTGTTCATAATGATGAGTACAATCTCCCATTTCGGTTTGTCGCATGTTTTCAATTTCAACCTGTATATATACTAATATTATAAACGCGAAAGTTTGTAAATATGGATGGATGTTTGTTACTCTTTCACGCAAAAACGGCTGGACGGATTTGGATGAAATTTGGCACACAGATAGGTTATAACCTAGATTAACACATAGGATACTTTTTATCCCGGTAGTACGTTCCGTGGGATAACTTTCGATCTCCACGCGAGCGAAGCCGTTGGCCAAAGCTAGTTTTATCTAAATGAAAATTAGACAACTGTAACATTATATTTATTTTATACAAGGTGTAACAGAATGGACGCAAGACCTGAAAGTAGTTTGTTCCTAATTGACTACTGAATCGATTTCAGTAACTTTTAACATAAGTTTTTTTTTTTATTATGGACTTTGCCATACCTACCACTGATTGAGCCAAAGAAAATTCAATCTTATCTCAAAAGAAATAAGAGTCAATTTTAAATACATAAAGTAATGCTTGGGTCGACACGTGTTTCTTAATAATAACAGTTAGCTTTAAAAAAAAATAGTTTTGGTCATCGTATTATGCTTTTACCTCAATACTCTAATTGGAGTGTATGAGGTCTTGCGTTAATTATGTTACTCGTTGTATATTTATATTGAAGTATAACTTACCTGGGTAGCGGCGGCGGAGGTACAGCCCTGAGCAGGCACGACACGGGCGCCACGAGGGGGCCGCCCATCGTGGGCAGCGGGAAGATACCCACCATCTGCTTCTTGCGGCTGGGACAAATTGTAAACACTGTTAATAACAACATAAAGGGCCAGGTTTCTGCCAGGGGTGCGGGTTGTTCGAAAGAGATACCGCGGCCCCTGGCACACAGGCAACTGAGGGAACACGGGTGGGTTTTAGTCAGTAAAAGTCTGACACGCCCTCTCGCTCCACCCAGCGGGAGAGCGGGAGAAGTTATTTGATGATTTCCCACCAAAAAAAAAAAAAATGGGCCAGGTTTTCATAAGAGGGGCTCGTGGTAAAGTAAGGTTAAGCTACGCTTGCCGCGGTTGGTCCGTGGATGGGTGACTGTCTTTACATACCAAGACCCCCTCCGTAGCTCGGAGAGCACGTTAAGCTGTTGGTCTCGGCTGTCATCGTCGGCAGGGTCGATCGCCTTATCAGTATCAGTACTATACATTCCTTTCTGTCATTTACTTAACATTTGTACGTCTCTTTGTTACTGTTATAGACTGGTTATTATAAAAATAAATAATAGTTTAAAAAACTAAAAAACAAATTAAAAAAGTAGAAAATAATTTAATTCAATTAAAAAGCGTGGGTTGCTTTTTGAGGTATTTTTATAATCAATTAATGTCAAGCACCTCACGCTTTTTAATTGAATTAAATTATTTTCTACTTTTTTAGTTTGGTTTTTAAAGCGTGTTTTTTAGTTTTTTAAACTATTATTTACTTTCTATTTTTTAGTTCTGCTAACTACAAAAGCGTGATTTTTTCGGTTTTGGTTTTTTCCTTTATTTTTTTCTATTATTTTTTAAATTATTGAATTGTCATCGGTCCTCGATAAGTTTACAAAATTTAAATGAAATCTGACCGTTTAAAGTGGGTCAAAATCGCGCCCTAAGGAGGCGGTTACAAACATACAAGTGAAGCTAATATAAAGCGTGTAATTAACCTAGCTTACCATGCGAGAGAATCTAGAGATGTTAATTGGTAACACCAAAAGTAGCTCCTAAGTCGAAACAGAATAATCTAAGACAAAATTGCATTTGGCGGGGGAAAAAAATGCTTTGAACAGAGGTCTAAATTTCTTTTGAAAGAGGCCAAATTGGTATTGGTGTAGACCGGTATTGCTATCGGCGGAGGTGAAATTGAAGTTGAACTTTAAGGCCGAAACTCATATCCGAAAATACTGCTAACGAAGGGCTAAATTACTTCTGAGGGCCTAAATTGCTACGTGCAAGGCAGAAACTGCTACGGGCGGAGGCCAATGTTGCTTCTGGTGGAGGCCAAATTTTGATTTCCATTTCCGAATGTAACATCAATTTGATGGAAATTCTTACCGTTTTTCTCCAGGCTTATCATCCCCCCCTTCAGACTGTAAAGGCGGATCGTCAGCAGGGTCAATAGCCTTTTCGTTATCGGCCTCGCCTTCTGCTTTTTCTTCTGTAATTTCGTGTATTTCCATCGGTTTGTATTCTGGATCTTCTGGTGGCGGTTGAGTCTGTGGAGTGATAAGGAATTAGTGACGGTTCTGTAGTGAAGTTAGAATTGTAACATTGAGATGGATATCGCGAAAAGCGGTGTTGATTATATATTAGTACAGAAATTAAGCGAGTTTTTTTACCGTCGAGGAAAAGCTACCGATTCCTATTTTTTTTATGAATACTCTTGTATCTTTACCAATTATGAAGCAAAGACCTCATAGCTTTGCATAGTAGACCCTCCCATATGGACCCTACAATATTATAACCGCGAAAGTTTTTATGTATGGATGTTTGTTGCTCTTTCACGCAAATCTACTGAATGGATATGGATGAAATTTGGCACACAGATAGATTATAACCTAGATTAACACATAGGATCCTTTTTATCCCGGTAGTACATTCCCGCGGGATAATTTCCGACTTCCACGCGAGCGAAGCCGCGGGCGGAAGCTAGTGTAAAATAAATGTTATTTACCATCATATCGTAAATCTATAATGTAATAAAGCTGAAGAGTTTGTTAGTATGAACGCGCTAATCTCTGAAACTATAGTCTGGATAAGTAATTTAAATAAACCTTTTTTACAGTTCGTTTAACTGATTTTGACCTCTATTAAAAAAAGTGGTTTACAATACCAACTGTTTACTGCAGATGCCATTTAACGCGGGCGAAGCCGCGGGTGGAAACTAGTATATAATAAATAAATAGATAATTAGTAGTTATTAGGGAAGGGAAGCCTTTGCTTTGCAGTATGACAACACAGACTTATTTATAATAACAAGTTTGATGCTCATTGGGCGATATTCCACCAATTCGATCCTTACACAGTATAAAACAAAGTCGCTTTTCGTGTTTGTACGCTTAGATCGTTTAAACTATACAACGGATTTTAATGCGGTTTTTAACAATAGATAGAGTGATTCAGAGTGAGTGGTTTATACGGGCTGATTTTTTAGTCACCGTCCAAATTTTTCAGGGTGATAGTACCCGTTAAATTGAACAACTTTCTCCAAGGAACATGGGTCGGAATATGAAAAAAAAAATCGGACCTCCCATACAAAATCGACCAGCTAACTATTGATTTTGCATGGGAGGTCGATTTTTTTTTTTCATATTTCGACCCATGTTCCTTGGAGAAAGTTGTTCAATTTCACGGGTACTATGACCCTGAAAAATTTGGACGGTGACTAAAAAATCAGCCCGTATGTATAATACACCGACCTCTACGTAAGCGAAGTCGCTGGCAGACGCTAATGATTACATAAAGATATTAGCTTTCAGGGAAAGTTTGAAGGTACAAGAGCATGCGGCAGGTCTCCAGTGCGTTGGACCGACCAAGGTAAAACTGCGCTCAATGGTCCACTCCGCGAATGTTCAAGAAAAGCTTGCCACAATCCCTGGGGCCTTAGTCTGCTATTTTTATAAATTCGTCATTCCAACACGATCCCATTGTCATTCATTTGTCATTTTGCTAAAAGTTCGTAATCTGCTAAATTCATAATGGTCGATCATTGGTCGGTCAATGGTCTCGTAATAGAATTGTGTCATAATGGCATTTTCGTATTGCCATTATTATAAAACTCGTTACTAGAAATGATTTTCGAAAAACTACTACTAAATTGAACATTTATTCATGCCAGATTTCATTTATATATATTATTACATATTATTTATTAGTGTTATAAGCAATCTAAAGTAGTAGGAAGTTCGTAAATAAGACAGTCATTCATTTGTCATTATGTACGAGATTACCAATAAATGCCATTTCTTTCAATGGAGTGTCAGTGGCTGACCATTGGAAAGTCATAATGACGCCATTTTATTAGTAGATTACTAAACTTGTCAAAATCAACAATTATGAAATCAATGATAGACCATTCTGACATTATTGTAATAGCAGACTTGAGGCCCTGATGTGACGACCACGACCACTTTGCCAAGAGTGTGACAACGAAGAAGAAAATTAGCTTTCTGCAGCCCTTCTTTAACCCCTTGACTGTCCCCCCCAGTGGGTTCCCGCAATGTCGTTGCGGGGGGGGCTCGGTAGCCGTGGTCACCCTCCCACGGTGAAGCGAAGAGAAAACCCAAGGTGGGGCCGCTCGTCAGAGCTTTTGCTTCCAAGCCGACGACGTATCGGCCAAAAAGTAGGTTGCGGTGAGGTGCATCGCAACTGAGGCGGGCCGCGATGTCGAATTGGAGGCATCGCGGTTGAGTCAGTAAAAAAAAAACCCTCGACTGTAAAGCTGACTCATTGAGTCTGATAACAATAGAAAAGTAATTATGTTAATTACCCGACACTTGAAGGATTATATAAACTTTAACTGTGCCAAATTTCATGCTCTTCCATCCGCGTAATTTTCGTAAAAATGGGTACAAAGATTTTGCTTAACGTATTAATATGAAGATAAAATTAAGACGCATATTAAAAATTTTAAGGATACTAAAAACCTCGCACAAATCCTGTACTAATATTTATTGCAAAAGCAAATAATGAAATTTTCATGCACTATTTACTGTTATAAATGTATTCAAACGTATCGTAACGTCTATCTACAGAATATAGTCGTCTGTGACGTTAAGAAAGTCAATGTGCCCTGCCGTAGTGGCCCTTCTCAGTATAAGTACTGAAAAGGCAAGTAAACAGGGTTCGTTTAGGCTATATTTACATAGGCTATACAGTAGAGACTCGATTAGCAGTTAGGCATTCCGACAATCGATTATCCGGATAATCGAATGTATGAAGAAAAGCGGTTTTTGTACATATTATTGCATAAAACATCTGAAAACGGTGAAGGAAAACATCGTGAGGAAACCGGCATGTCTTCGAAGACGTGACATCTACCAACCCGCACTGGGCGCACGTGGTCGATTACGGCTCACTCCCTCTCACGGAGAGGATGTTTGTGTCTCAGCAGTGGGAACGATATAGGCTCATTATTTTATGCGATGTTTATTAAGAAAATATGAAGACATGAAATTATATTTTCTTCAATTACTAAAATATGAAGTGCGACATGTCCGTGCATGCATGGATTCGAAAGTTTGAAAGTTATTTGATCGCGGTTGAGGCTAAGGCTGAGGGCCGGATAATCGAGTTTCCACTGTAGTTCTTGATGAAGTCGTAAGCCTTATTTACTAACACAAGTTTTACTATAACATACATTATATATATTTACGTTTAGTTTTATCTATAGGAAATTGAGGGCAGAAATATAGTGTTATTCCGTTGATCTACCATTCTAAATCCACCCCAGGGTGGATACACGGGAACGCATGTCCGAAAATCCACCGTAGGCCTACTCGGTAAACGGAATATCTAGACCTATGGTGGATTTTCGAACATGGGTCCACCCTAGAGTGGATTTTTCAAGGTGGATAAACGGAATAACCAGAAAAATATTAATATGCTTATTTAAAAAGTATGTTTACACAGTTATCTCAGGACCAATGGGTCTTTTGGAAGGCGTACGAGGGACCGAAGCCAACTCGCAGAGGACGCTATGTTAGACAATTTGTAATGAAGCACCAATCGACGATTTTCCCTGTATGTACTGTACAAGTCTATGCACCCAGTGAATTATTACTATTATTCAAAGTGCAAAAACTTGAGTTCTTTAAAAGATTGTATTTACTACAATTTGCAAATCAACAGTGGCTCGTCCATTATGAGATTTTTTTTGTTGAGTATGAATGAAAAATGTATTGCTTGGTACATAGAAAATAACCCAGTAATTAAATAAAATGTCTGTGAACTGTGACAGAGAATGAATAATAAATAAAAAGGACCCCGGCTATGCTCTCTCGTATGAAAAGATAAACCTGGCAAATTTCATAACTTACACAAAAAGCACTTGTCTTAAAAAAATCTGTTGACTAAGCAACTACAAGCTTAAAAAAAATTATCTGAAAAAAATTGTATCTACCAATGGATAGTTTCGAATAGATTTTTAAACGTAGTTACCACTTTGTCGTGACGACAGACTGATATACTGTTCAAAATGTCGGGGCTTTTTTTAAATGGAACATGTATTTGAATACACACATGAGACATCGACGCGCAAATTGTAACCATGAATTCAGTACAAGATTTTGGACATTTTTCTACAGTTATCCTAGTTATTCTTCTTTATATTAATTAATATTATAAATGTGAAAGTTTGGAGGTCTGTTACTCAATCACGCAGAAACGGCAGAACGGATTTGGATGAAATTTGGTACACATATAGTTAAGACCTGGATTAATATAAAGGATACTTTTCATACCGGTAGTATGTTTCCGTGGGAAAAATTATTTCGACCTCCACGCGAGCGAAGCCGCAAGCAAAATCTAGTTTAAAATATATTTTTTATTTCTATACATTTTGACCACAGGCAGTTTTTTTTTAAATATAAATTAACGCACGGTCAGAATCATGTAACAGATTGCGCATCGACTTCCCTGCCTCTTTGTATAGAAATATACAATGTGATTTATTTTACACCAAAATTTAGCAAAGCTCATAACGACGGCTCACTGATTTTACAGAGCGATTAGTCACTTTTAAGTTTAAATAATGACCAAAACAAAGAAAATAGAATCCAGGGAGAGTACCCATACAAGAAACCACAAAAAAGGTTTCAATACAAATATATTTTTTGAAGTTTGTTTTTTCTTTTAGTCATAAGGTTTGAGCGTTTTTTTTTTTTGTATAATTTTCTGTCATCACGTCCTAGTGGGAACCGCTTCGTATGCCATCGACTCGTGTCTTCGCATACAACAACCAACATGCGACCTAACAGAACATGCAACATTTCTATGTATATACCACAAAATCAGATGTTATGTTTAAGGCGGGTTAGATCAAACGAACAAAGAAGTATAGTATGGATACACCATGGAAAGAATGCAATCTCCCTGTTGACTCTAAAATAATTGACAACATTTCAACATTTATTAGCCTTTACAACGTACTGATTAGAACGGAATGATCTTATTTAAGGATGCGGTCGGGGATATCCAACTGAACCACTTTTTCAATGGAATCAACATTATGCGATAGTAGGGTATTTTCCAGTTTATTAAAAACCATTTAAGTTCGAAGATTGGGACGAACCATGTAAGAAAAATAAAAATAAATTGATTTATATTCATTTTCTCAATTAAAAACGATTTTAAATCAATTTATTTTTCGTTCTTTTGAATTTACCGCCAAAACGCCCCTTACGATGATTTTTTTATCATGTGACCACACGTGACGTTAACTTTGTGTAAGCTACAGTAGTTACTAAACAAGTGAATGTCGAGTTTATAATATTAACAAGATTTTTAATGAATAGAAAGTGGTATTACTGGTGTGCGGTGCCTCTCTGCACAAATACTTCTAAAACTGCGCCACATTAAATATTTGTACCGGTGCCGTTTACACAAAGTTGACTTCACGTGTGGTCACGTGTTAAAAAAGTCACCGTAAGGAGCGTTTTGGCGGTAAATTCGAAAAAAACAAAAAAATAATTTGATATTAATCGTTTTGAATTGACAAATTGATTTAAATCCATTTATTTTTATTTTACTTTTACATATTTCGTCCCAATCTTCAAATTAATATAGTTTTTAATAAGTCCGAAAATTCCCTATTATAAAATTTGCGAAAAATCTATCAACTGTCCCATACAAAACTTCAAAGCGTCCTCCACCCAAAAATATGAATGAATGAAATTAATGAATGGGATGAATGACTGAATGAAATGCACCGAGCGTGGTTTGACAGACTCGATAAATCAAACGGACCCCAAGATTTGCACTAATTATTTTATTGCAATATCGATGTTGGCCCACTGAGAAAGATGTTCAGTCTATAAATATGACCACACATTTCTCATCTCGATGCCATTTTTTTTCTGTACTGGGTATGAATATAAGTTTTTACTAAAATAGGCAGTCATGGTGTTAATGATCATGCATGATCAAAAGCCACTCATCACGTCAACTAAATAAATACATATTGGTTCAACTCTACTTAGATAGACATAAGGTCAAAATTTTAGTACTGAATACCATCCTCGGTGTTTGGTATTTAACATTGGGCCTTCGAGCCTGATACCTTTGCGACATTTTAGCATGTTGGTGACGCGAACTCATAAGTTTTGTCCCTATCAAAACTCGCTCAGAGCAGCTAAAGAAGTTTCCACTTCAAAAAAATGCAATTTTGACTTTTCAATTAAAATAATACAATTTCCAAAAGGCGCGATGACCTCACTGACTCACGCTTATAGATATAACAAATTAATTTAGACTTTTCACGCCATAGAAAAATTCCATAGTGTCGCTGGCATGACTTATGCGAATTAGGTGTACAGTTTCATACAAACAACTAACTTTGAAACATATAAAAATATGCCTGACTTAGATTTTATGTTTTCGTTATTTAAGATTAAGTATATAATAAATATATGTGTGCCTACTAACATACTTTTCAAGTTTTTTTTTTTTTTTTGTAAGGTCACTATGGTCACTTCGTTGTCAGCATTAAAGCCTCTCAAAAATATGAAATGTTATCAATATAGAAGAGTGGGGATAGAATCTACTAGCTCGTTTGAACTAACCCAACCTTTATTAAATGATTGACTGACGTACATAATCCGTTATATTCGAGTACAAGCGTAGACAATCCGCGGTATGTATCCACATGAGCCCCGGTGTTGCCATGTCGCACGAGTGTCTCATCAGACGCCTTTGTAGCAGGCACTGGGCAACACCGCACACGTTGCCGCGTTGGTGTATAGTCGTCTTTACCTTGCGATTTCCATTATTTATACAGGGTGTAAGGGGAACGCTTCCGAAGCCAGAACGTAGGTTATATACAACCTAAATGCAAACGGATACCAATAACTTTTCGCCTTAAATTGGTTATTTTGCATCAATTTATAACGTTTGACGCTTTTGTAATGTTTCTACTATTTTATTTTGGCGGCGCTTTACTAAGGATGCCTAAACCTAAAGTCGCCGCGTGGACTTGGGGTCGTTTTTAAATGTGTTTAATCACAAATAATTGGTCATTTAACTGTTCTCACAGCATAGTATGATTCTAGTCGCCCCTTCGAAAATGTAGATTCGTATGGAGAAGAACGGGCAATAAACTCCCCCGTTACTCTTTTAAAATGTTATAAGCACAATATTTAACATACATTCATTATATAATTATGTGTGAAAACGATGCACCCAGAATAAAATTACCATACCAAAATAGATAAAAAGAACGGAAGTGAAGGAATGAGAGATAAATTCATTTTATGATAGATACATGGTGCTCACATATTTACAAACATTGTAAAAAAAGGGTGTGTGAGTTAAAATCACTATACATATAAATAAAAAAAGTAAGTATACGATTTTCCTAAAATATGTCAATGTGTGAGTTAAAAATGACTAGTCCTATCACCTGTCTTCGTTTTCGAAAGCGTTTCCCTTACACCCTGTATACATACCATACAAATGAAACATGGCTCGTGGCTAGGTATTAATAGCCACTCGGAAATTAAGCTACGCTTGCATCCATAAGATCTCCTCGTGCTTCGAAAAGCATCTTAAGCGTTGGTCTCGGCTGTCATTCGCACATCTTTGACAGTCGTTACGGGTCGTCAGAAGCCCGACAGTCTTACCAAGGGTTGATACCCAGTAACTGGGTTGTGGAGGTCAGATAGGCAGACGCTCTATGTCAAATACTGGTTTTCAGCTGCATCTAGTAAGACTGGAAGCCAACCACGGCAGGCAGATGATGCTGATGATGATGATGTTAACTGTACCTACTATGATTATACAGGATAAGTTTTTATCCAGTGCGCAAACTGTAGCCATTAATACAGGATATCATTCTAGACCCCCTAGGGTAGACATTTTTCGTCGGTTTAAAAAAATAAACCGGCCAAGTGCGATACAGACTCGCGCACGAAGGGTTGCGTACCATTATCTATAAAAAAGGCAAAAAAAATCATGTCTGTTGTATGGGAGCCCCCTTAAATATTTATTGTATTCTGTTTTTTAGTATTTGTTGTTATAGCGGCAACATAAATACATAATTTGTGAAAATTTCAACTGTCTCACTATCACGGTTCATGAGATACAGGCTGGTGACAGACGGACGGACAGCGGAGTCTTAGTAATAGGGTCCCGTTTTACCCTTTGGGTACGGAACCGTAAAAAAACAGCTGTTCCATACATTTTGACCGCGTAGGTATTGCACTTTTCTATGAAAAAGCTGATTTTTTTTTCTAAATGTTTCTAGAATGATATGCTGAATTCATGGTTTAGTTTGCGCACTCGTTAAAATTGTATCCTGTATAGCTCTGTTTTTAAGTGTATTTATAATTTGAGAACCATTCGTTTGTCTTTCTTCACAGAAATGTTCTCTGTTGAAGCTAAAGCGCCATGATATTACACGAAATAATTTTTTCTTACGTTTTTTTGTAATTTGCAGGGCGTTGTAAGGTTGTATGTTGATTTAAACATGATATGCGACGACGGTAACACATATTTATTTATACAATAGGGTATTTTACTCTATACAAGGTATAGCAGAATGGACGCAAGACCTGAAAATGGTTTGTTCCTAATTGACTACTGAATCGATTTCAGTAACTTTTAATATAAGTATTTTTTTTAAATTATGTATTTTGCTATACCTACCACAGATCAAAGAAAAATAATCTTATTCCAGAAGAAATAAGACTCAATTTTAAATGCATAAAGTAATGCTTGGGTCGACACGTTTTTCTTAATAATTTTTTTCTTTTTTCAAACATTGCTCCACACTAGGAATTTCTCCTGTATTGTGGGTGCGTTTACAAACATTTAAACTCACATACACAAACAGCTAGACCCGGAACATCTACTTGTAGGTCATACAAATATTTGTTCCGTGCGGGAATCGAACCCGCGACCCGCAGCCCAGCAGTCAATCGCTTAATCAGTTAGCTTAAAAAAGTTTTTTTTTTTGGTCGTCGTATTATGCTTTTAACTCAATACTCTAATTTGTAGTGTATGAGGTCTTGCGTTAATTATGTTACTCGTTGTATAAGAAAAAATCTAAAAATATATTATTGAGATAGCTTAGGCAAAATGCAGTCGGAAAATGTTAGTTTTAGTTCATGAAATAACAAAATAAATTATAAAATTCAATTCAAACATTTCAGTTTTTTTAAATCTGTTTTTGAACACCATGAAATAGTAGCCACTACGGTATTACATCATACGGCGTGTCAATTGAGCAACTGTGTACTTTAATATTTTCGTAAACAAAGTAATTTTAATTTAAATAATATTTTGCATTCAGGAACAGCAAACCAACAATAAGTAGAATAAGAACGATTTTTTATTTTTATTATAAACAATTATCATATAAAATATCAACGCATTTGTCTCTATAGCAAACTGACGTTATACCCACAGAGCAATATGGCGTCCACTGCGTCCAGCGTTTCCGTAAAATTACGCACGAAATTTGAAAATGTAAAATGTAAATGCATTTTTACGGCACTAATCGATAAAAAAGATTGTGTATATTTTTGTGGTTTATTAGCACTTTAGAACCTAATCAGGATACTTTAAAAAAATGGGTGTAATACCCTATTATAATTACGGACACTTTTAATGTGCACGTCTTTTTACATCGTACTCACATTGATAATTTCAACATAATGATGTAACCAACTTTTTGTAACAATATCATGATTTTAAAAGAGTATCCATGGAGTTTCTTGCCCGTTCTTCTCCATAGGTACCTACGCTTTGGAATGGACAACTAGCTTCATCTTTCTACCTCACCGACCTTGACAATTCAAAAGTGCCTGTAATTGGTTTATTTGAAATAAATGCTTTGAGTTTGAATCATAAAAATTATCAACAATATAAATGATAATGATAAATGATTGTATTTCTGTAAGTAGGTTTCTTTGTACAAACACTTTTACACGTCAATCATATTTTTTAAACTAGATGAGGTCGGCGTTTCCTATCTGACTACTCTGAGAAGAAAGGCCGAAACAAACTCCAGAGGTCACAATCTCATTTAAAGTCCAGACATAATCTTGGTCAGATCATGTGGATTGGTGTCTGAAATGGTCTTTTGAGGAAAGAACCACACAGATTGAGTGGACCTGTCCAATCAGTGCACGCATTTATGAGTAATCATGCAGCTCAACTCAGTATAATACATAAACATAAATCACGCCTGTTGTTGTTGGCCTGAACGGTTGGGCAAATATGTACTTTTAGTACACCTTCGGTCTTATTTATAAACGCATCTTAACTTTTAATCAATTGCTAACTAACTGATTAGCAAAATTCTTATTTATAAACGCTATTTAGCGCTATAGGGTCGCTAAGCAATTGATTTGTAGCTGTCAAAGTTAAACACCACCGGTGCCCTGTTTAAAGCTTGCTAAGAGGCAACATGGCGGATTTTATTTGAATCAGCTGATCGATTCAATAGGATTTTTGTGTGCTTCAAGGTTATTTGTTCCTATTATCGAATTGTGCCTTAGTAAATGTTGATTTCGACAATATATTACGGGATTTCAGAACGACACCGAAGAATTAAATATTTCTGAAACGCCGCGCGCGCCTGTGGTTAGTGAACGGAGGAAGACCTACAAGACTCGTTTAAATCCGCTACGAGAATACATATTCCTCATTCTAAGTACACGTGATGATAGGATTTATAGGGAAAGTTGAATCGGCAGGTTGCTCAGTAGGTTTGAAGAGACTGAGTTTGTGCGGAAGCTCATCGGAGATAGTGATTATCCAATGTGTTATCCCATGTACCCCTCGTTTTATGACGCCCACAGAGAACTTTATATTATACTGATGACGCCTTCTAAGGCCCAGAACTAAAGAAAAGCCACATTGTGGCAGTTCTGCACAATAAAACAAGATACCTTTTTTATAAAAAGCAATTTATTTGGAACCTACGCAATAAAGCGATATTTGTGTTATAATTTCATTATTTTTGATTTCCAATTCTTCCTTCTCCAAAGACGGGTGCCATTATTTTCTCATGGCACGCTCATTCCTCATCTTTTTCACGTAGCATGGTCTCCGTTGCCGTCTTTGCAAGGTTGAATAGTTATGGTGCTACATGCTCAGTAGTGGCTTTCATAGCAGCAGTCAAAATTGTAACTGTAAACAAGTATAATAATTGTTAATAAAAGACTGAAACCCCAATGTAAAAGCAATAGGAAGTTGTATAGAATAAGCACAAGTACCTACATATTTTTCTCAAAAAGAATATCTATGTAAATAATTTTAAATAATATGTAAATACATAGCAATATCAGCTACTGCATTATCATTAATTTGGTCACTTTACAATAGAAAGTAGATAAAAATTCAGAGCTGCATTACCTTTTCCTGTTACTCCAATCATGGGAGCGTTTTACTTTCATTGCAACCATAGCAAACACAACTACTCAACTTTTTCACGTAGCATGGTCTCCTCAGTTGCCGTCTTTGCAAGGTTGAATAGTATTGGTGCTACGTGATAGTAGCTTTCATAGCAGCAGTCAAAATTGTAACTGTAAACAAGTAGGTATAATAATTGTTATTAAACGACACTGAAACTCCAGTGCAAAAGCAATAGGAAGTTATATAGAATAGGCACAAGTATCTACATATTATTATGTTCCTCAAAAAGAATATCTATGTAAACAATTTAAAGAACATGTAAATACATAGCAAAATCAGTTATTGCGTTACCATTCATTTGGTCACTTTAAAACAGAAAGTAAATAAAAATTCAGAGACACATTACCTTTTGCTGTTTACTCCAATCATGGGAGAGTATTATTTTCATTGCTATCATCGTAAACACAATGAAATAAACATATTAAATCATTTTATTCAAATACAAATAAATCGAAGAAATATTTGAGTTTTATCTGTCAAGTGTCAAAGTCACGACAGATACAAAAATCGTGCATTTGACAACTTTAATGTCAAAATCCTGTTTTTTAGGCGACTATTTTGATTATAATCTGTGCTGAAGGCATAATTTCACCTCTATTTCGTTTCGCTACTAATCAGCTGCAAACTAGCGTTTATAAATAAAGAAAAGTTAATCATTGATTAGGAGGTAACCAATTGATAAGCTAAACAGTGGCTAATCAGTGATTAGCGAGATTTTTATAAATAAGGCTGCTTATGATTAAATCTCATGTAAAAAGGTGCAAGCCTTAATCCAGACTTCGGGCTGCTTCTGGAAAATTCCAGATAGGAAAATCCAAGAACACTGCCCGAAAAAAGCAATTTTACATGTTTGTTAAAATTTATAAAAATGAATTAATCAATTGCAATAAATCAATTGTACATCATCGTCAGAGATCGGATATTCGGATGCATATTCACCTAAAGTTGATATGTTGGCTAACATGGAATGCGCTTTTGTATCGAAAATGTCTTAATTTAGGTAAGTAATTTGTTTATTTTTTTGTTTTAACTAATACAAACCACCCCTCCTCCAGTACATATACATATTTGTATTTGGTTAAACATTAATTTTAAATTAATAAACATCTGAATAGTTATGCAATCAAGAATCCCGGGGTTTTTAATAAATATTACAAATAATTTATAAAGCCGGTTCCATACTTTCATACGAGCCCCGATGCAAAATAGTTCGTGTAGTGTGAAATTTTCTCTGTGACATTTTTTCTAACTTCATTATTTTTGTACGCTAAAAATTATCTTTAGGTAAATATGCATCCGAATATCCGATCTCTGATCATCGTTGTAAAAGACAATTATTTTTTAGAGAGTAACCGTGAATTTTCTTGCTGACTCTTCTCCAAACAACCAATTGGAACTTAGCTTCAGACGTTTCATTCCATGGAGGTTTATGTGAAATAAAATATTTAGTTTTTGATCAATATCTCTCCGAGTTCATTACCCTATTAAATGACAATTTCACGAAATAATGACATTTTAGGTCAATTCTAACTTAAGTAATTGCATAGGATAAGCCATATTTGTTACGAATCATATTTTAATCAACATACAACCTGACCTGCAAATTGCAACAAAAAAAAGATAAGTAAAATTTGTTTATTTTTACTACCTTAACGCATCGCCTTAAGGCTGCTTTTCCACCAGAAATGTCATATGTAGCTATGGAGGATGTGAAAGCTAAGCTACGGAACTATGCGACCGCTCCCACTGATGCTAAGCTGTGTAGCGGAGCCAGTGAGATGTGCTACAATGCCTTGCCGCTAGGTAGCTCTGTGCGTGGAAGACGTGTAGCTCCAGCTACGCAGTAGAGAAGCACATTGCGATATACAACATAATTTTTAGTATATGTGAAACCTGAATTTACATAGTTTGTTCAGAATAAGTAACTGAATCTATTCCAATAATTTTTACACCACATTGTTATATTTTTTTCACAAAAATGTTTTGCAAGTGTGATGGAAAATGTTATCACCAGTTAGTTACTATAGAATCGCCGTACGGTTAGGTACCTACTGCCTAATTATCATCAATGAGCACAATACGACGCTGGACCCGCCGGCCGACCATGTTTGTGTAGACAACTATATTCCATTTGAAATAAGATTAGACATTTAACTAAACCTTTTTTACAGACCAATCAACCGATTTTGACTTCTATTGCGTTGGTGGCATAACAAATGGCAGCTGCCCTAAACAGTTGGTATTGTAAAAACTCTTTTGCTTTTAATGCCATCCTTATGCCTGCGGTATAGAAGTCAGAATCGGTGGAACTGACTGCGAAACAGGTTTGTTTAAATGTCTAATCTTATTTCAAATGGAGTATAGGTAATATAACAAGCTTATAACTGTGTGATTTTTCATGATACAGTTTTAAAATGTTATACATAGATTCTTTACATAAAAATACTAGACATGTGTTTCAGGTTTCGCATATACTAAAAGTAGGGTTGTATAAAATTACTTTTTGCTTCCACTCTATGGCATGTCTACTTTCGGTGACAAATGCACGCCTACTGTAGAGTACACAGCTCTGCATATTGCTACACCACACGCGCATACATAGCACGCATACTTTCCAAATATAATACATAGATTAGTTGAACCCGTTTCCACCAGTGCTATGCTATGTGGACCAGAATTATGTCTGGTCGATATCAAACGCATCCATAGCAACGTAGCATATAGCATATATCTGGTGGAGAAGCAGACTATTTTTTTTAAACCTTAAAAAAAATGTTAGTCAACGCGACCAAAGCCTACCTATAAAAAAATAAATCTTAACATACCTGTATTTTCTCCACTATAGAAGTAGTTGTTATAGCACCGACTCTAACACTCTCCTCTTTTATTTGCACAGTTTTTTCCACAACTGCCACACTCTTCTCTCCTTCTCTTTTCTCCGATTCTATACTCGGCGCTTCCTCTTTCACGATCGTCGGTTCTTTCTCTTTGACGTCGTTATCTTCGGAAGACTTCGGCTTGTCATCGGAAGACTTCGGCTTGTCCTCGGGAGTTTTCGGTTTGTCTTCGGGGGCGGTCGGTTTATCGGGTTTTTCTTCTTCGGTGTTCGTGCCTGATGTTATGTCGAGGATCGGCCATTTTGTTGGTTCGAAGGCTGTTCGGACCTGTTGATAGAGTTTTTTGTTATTAGTATAGTTTATATTAGAACTAAACAGATCAGATCAGATCAGATCAGATGAGGTCAGATGAGGAAAAGTTGTCTAGTAGTGCTATTCTCTTGAGTTCACATGCAACTTATCTGAAGTGTTAAGACACAATTCGAAAGCGAACTCTTTTGTTTTTAAAAGTAAATCATCGCGAATTCACAACGAGGAGGAGCTTGTGGCTATATCAGGTTAAGCTACACTTGCCGAGGTTGGTCCGTGGATGGGGGACCTTATTTACATACCGAGACCCCTCCATGCCTTGGAAAGCACGTTAAGTCGTTGATCCTGGCTGCTAGTTCGTAGATCTTTGCCAGTTGTTACGAAGTTTGCCAGAAGTCCGAAGTCTGAGAGGCAGTCTTACTAAAAGGTACCCAGTAACTGGGTTGTGGGGTTCAGGTAGACTGTCGCTCAATGCAATTCACTGGTATTCAGCGGCATTTTTTTTTAAACGTTGCCCCACACTAGGAATTTCTCATGTATTGTGGGTGTGTTTACAAACATTTACACTCACACTAGCAGCGCTCCGCGGTTTCACCTGCGTAGTTCCCGTTCCCGTGGGAATACGGGGATAAAATATAGCTTATGTCACCCGGGGATGAGCTATGGATTAATAATGTGGGGAAACTCGATCGACATCGAAAGAGTTTTTAAAATTCAAAAACGATGCATCCGGGTCATCAACAAGGCTTGGTTCCTAGACAGTTGTAAACCTTTATTCCAAAAATGTAAAATTCTTCCAATCCCTTGTATGTACATAAAAGATATCTGCATCTTTACAAAAAAACACATGCACTACTTTAAACAACGTAGTGAAATCCTAACTAGACAAAAAAGAGCTAAGTTTCGCAACCTACTGTACCAACCACCCTGTCATAAAGATATGTATAAGAAAAATGTGTATAATATGTGTGTTTTAGTTTATAATTAGTTACCAAATGACTTAAAATTATTACAGGGTTATGTGTTTAAGACAAAATTGACAGAATGGCTTCTAAAGTGTTGTTTTTATAGCATTAAGGATTATATGGAACATACAAATTTAAGTTAGTGTAATATAATGATTATAAACAATATAAATTTTAAAAATTCAATAGAAATATAAATTGTAATGTAAACTTAGTTAAAATTTGCACGCTTGCTTGCAGGCAGAATACAATTACGCTTAGGTTATAATATCTCACCTTCACCAACAATGTATTTCTCGCAAATAAACATTTGATTTGATTTGATAGTGTAGCTTCGCAACAGTGAAAGAATTTTTCAAATCGGTTCAGTAGTTTCGGAGCCTATTCAATGCAAACAAACAATCAAATCTTTCCTCTTTATAATATTAGTATAGATACTCAAACAGCCAGACCCGGAACAACAACATACAAATATTTGTTCCGTGTCATTCGCTTAACCACTGCGCCAACCGTGCCGTCAAATCCGGTTGGCTCGAAACCGATCCGAATGTACTTGGGATTTTTTTTGGAAGAAACCTAAAATTGTAGGATGATAATATTACCTTGAACCCTCCGATGAGCTGCAGCTTGTCGGAGTCCCTGATGGCGTCCAGCACCAGCTGCACGTCGGCCGTGAGCGCGCGCACGCGGTGGAACGACGCGATCAGCGTCACGGGGATGGTGCCGTCCGCCGCCATCTTGCGGCGGAGGAAGAAGTCGCGGGCTAGGTTGTCTGGGCTGAAGTAGTATTCGCTATGGATGGCAAATAGATGGTTAGTAATAATTTACTAAATAAAAATACCGGAGTGCCTAAAAAGTGAACTTAGTCGAAAAGGGAACCTAGTCGCTACTGGGGGCTTGAATATTCATGAACATCCTCATTATGTACAGTTAAGAGCGTTTATTCTGAAAGTTGGAAACGTCGCAAATAGCTGTCAAAAAGTGAACTTAGTCGAAAGGGGAACCTAGTCGCTACTGGGGGCTTGAATATTCGTGAACATCCTCATTATGTACAGTTAAGAGCGTTTATTCTGAAAGTTGGAAACGTCGCAAATAGCTGTCAAATATTTACCTGTTTTTATTAATTTGTTAATATTACTGTATGGAAGTATGAAATATCGGTAACTAGTGACCTAAAATATGAATAATGATTTCCAATTATAACACTTAATTTGATGTTGTAACCGTTTTAGGTATAAAAAGGGCATTTGGAAAGTTTACAAGTTCTTTTTTTACATCTAAAACTAAATATTCGGCGTTAAGATATTAATTATTGCATTTCATAATCAATATTTTAGGTCACTAGTTAGTGATATTTTATATTTTCATACAGTAATATCGCCAAATTAATCAAAACAGTGAAATATTTGACAGCTATTTGCGACGTTGCCCATTTTTAGAATAAACGCTCTTAAGGGGAACCTAGTCGCGGGCTCGACCACACTGGTGGGCCTGGCTAAAAATCACGCTGTCTCACCAGGCTTCGTGTCCGACAGAGATAGTATCAGTGATGAGCAGTTAGACGATAGTCTACACGCACAACGCTATTGAGTGAGATGCAGGATCATGTATAGTAAAACATTCGTGTAAAAATTAAGAAAAGTTACTTTAAGATTAAGTACTGAACTCATTTGGTACACCAAATGAGTTCAGTAACAATCAAAATAAATAGTAAAAGATTCTGATCTGCTTCATCAAAGCCAAATAAGCTTGACTTAACTTATCTAGTAGATAATTAAACACAAATTCTATTAAATTTTACGATTTATCTAGTGATTTGTTCCTGTTCAGATATTGTAAAAAAAGACAACTGAATTGAGGAGTAAGCACAACAAGGGTTTGAGAAATAGTAAAATTTCTCTATCAATTTTGTAAACAAAACCAGCACCCGAATAGCGTAACGTACGATCAATGATAATCTGAATCATTTTGAAACAGATTGCTAATCCATTGCTGCATATGTTCGAAAAATGTGTCTGCTAAACAACGTAAATAACGCAATGAATATTCTTGAACTGTCAAAATGAAACAGATTATGATTGATCGTGTGTTACGCAATGGGGGTGCGGGTCTAATTGATTGCAATGTGATTAGAGCATTTTCTAATCCCTTAAAAAACAAGTAAATATAACTCACATCTGTTTCTTAATCAAATCCTTGAGCGTGGCGTGGTCCAGCCCCATGCCGTAGGGCGCGGCCGTGGCCTGCGCGGCGCCGTAGTAGAAGGCCTGCGCCAGCGGCGGCGCCAGCGGAGCGCCCAGCGCGGCCAGGCCGCCGAACGGGACCACCACCTGCGCCACGCCAGCCGCTGACACTCGGAGCTGCGCGGGAGTGGGTGTGGGGAACTGAGCTTGGTTGCTTGGTATATACACCGTGATTTTTGGTGTCAACATTTTGATCATTTTTACTTGTAAATTATTATTTTTATTTTTGATATTGACAATTCATATTTGTTGATCAGTCAGATGATCTTTTGCTATAAGTACTATTTTTTTTTTATTCAAGTTTAAATTATGTTCGAGCTGTCATCTAATGCTTATTTACGTGCACAGGCTGATTTGGCTCTGAACTACGTTTTTTTTTTAAATGTTAATAGCTCAATTGCAAATCCAACTTTGAAACGGTTCTTACTTGAAATATTTTTCACAACCAAACTCATATAATAAAATAATAATAAATGAAAACAATGAAAATGAACACCAATAAACGACAAACACCACAATTAGTAATAAAATGCATCCATTAATATTAATATCATAAATCATTGATTTAAAAAAAAAACTATACACTTGACAGGCATTCTTAAAACATGCTCTAAAATATTAAAGGGCTGATTTTTCAATAGTTGCATAACGATTACTTTCAAACGCGGTGAATAAGGATACACAAAATCTATCAAACTGCATTTTTTATTCTCCACACAAAAGTTTTCTGAATATTGAAAAATCAGCCTAAAAGTATTAAAAATAAATTCTTCTCAGACACCAAAAAGATACAAAAATGCATCTAAAAATAAGGTTAATATAAAAAAGAAAATACTCAAGAAAAACTATTAGAGTACATTTGTAATAAAATATTAATCATGTCAACACAAATGCATTTAAATGCACCTCGTATAAAAATTATGACAACATTCATATAAAAATGGTTAGTAAATATATAAATATATTGTCCCATGAATGATGAACACCGAAACAGATGAATGAATGTTATTTTGAGTACCATGTGACTTTTTATAGGTTATGTTTTGACAGCATGGTGACAAGCGCAATCCCTATTTTAAAATAATAGGATTACTTTTATTGAATAATGGTCGGCATACGCCTTGAACAAGCGACCATTTTGCACGTGTTTATTTTTACTGACAAGATAATACTCCTTGCCTTTTAACCTATTTCGAAATTCTAGGTTATGTTTAAAAAGTATTTTAACGTTGCTTTCGTGAACGGGCGCCGTCGGTTGAGACTGGTCATCTCCTAACTTCGAGGGCTTATTTTAAATCTTATATTTAGAATTGTTTTTTTTTTTTTACATTGTTTTCACTTATAGAAGCATCACAGAATAATGTACTCAGGATTTTGTAAAATCTTGAATTAAAAGAGTGTCCTTGAATTTTTTTTGCCCGTTCTTCTCCATAAAGATCTACGTTTTGGGATGGGCTTCAACTTCAACTTTCCAACTAACAGATCGACTTTTTGACAGTTTAAAAGTGCCTGTAATTGGTATAATTGAAACAAATGCTTTGAGTTTGAGTTTTTGTGTTTATTTTTTCAATTAAACTCGAAAATAACGGCCAAAATGGCCAATCAAGCTTGTAAACCTTTGTAGATTGGGATAGGTAGAGCGATTATAGTTCACCTACATTGCGTCTTTGATTGTAAATAACTCATGATCAGAGATCGGATATTTGGATGGATATTCAGCGATGTTGGCTAACATGGAATGCGCTTTTGTATCGAAAGTCTTAATTTAGGTAAAAAATTTGTTTATTTTTTGTTTTAACAAACACAGTACATACACATATTTGTATCGGGTTAAACATTAATTTTAAATTAATATACATCTGAATAGTTATGCAATCCAAGAATCCCTGGGTTTTTAATAAATATTACAAATAATTTATAAAGCTGCTTCCATACTTTCATAGCTAAAAATTATCTTTAGGTAAATATGCATCCGAATATCCGATCTCTGCTCATGATTGACTTAGCATCCGTCATTCAGCCTTTATCAAAATATATGTTGGGGCTGGCTTTCAGTCAAACCCGATGCAGCTGAGCACCACTATTTTATATGGATCGACTGCCTAGACCTGACAGTCGTTACGGGTGGTCAAAAGCCCCAAAGTCTGCCACGCTATCCTTGCCAAGTTTTTCTTAATCTCAATTCAATAAAAATTTATTGTTTCTGTTTTTATAATAATTAAGTATTTGTATTTCTTTACTTTTTTGGTGGTTTTATTTTATTGGTATTTCAAGAGAGCAAGATACTTTGATCAATGTTATGTACGCCGTAATTGTCATGTACATTAGTCCTTTATTTATTATTGAATGTATGTGATGTTGTCATGTTGGGGGGGTTTGCCATAATCGCCACGCTTGGCAGGCGGGTTGGCGATCGCAGTATGGTGGTAAAATGCATAGAGAACGCTGCTGCCCATTCTCTAGTAAGTCCCTTAGTCGCCTTCTACGACACCCACTGGAAGAAATGGGATGATGCTATTCTTTTACGCCCGGCACCACACGCGACACGGGACACCCTGCGCGATCGAATCAGGAATGAGGAGATCCGCAGGAGAACCAAGGTAACCGACATAGTCCGAAGAATTGCCAAACTTAAGTGGCAGTGGGCAGGGCACATTGCACGCAGAACAGATGGCCGATGGGGTCGAAAAGTTCTGGAGTGGCGACCGCGCACCGGAAGACGTAAAGTTGGAAGGCCTCCCACAAGGTGGACCGATGACCTTGTGAGGGCCGCAGGAGTCCGCTGGATGCGGGAAGCACAGAACCGGTCGAAGTGGCGGAGCTTGGGGGAGGCCTACGTCCAGCAGTGGACGTCTTTCGGCTGAAATGATGATGATGAATGATGTATGTGATGTAGCTGTTTTTTTTTTTTTAATAAATAAATACCTGTCTTACCAAGTGGTATCATATAACCCAGTAACTGGGTTCTGGAGATCTGAGAGGCAGTCACTCCATGTAAAATACATCCAGTGCAACTGGTAGGCGATTCCAGCATAGTTGGGAAAAACGCGACAATGATAATCAGTGATAGGAATAGGTAGTGCCTATTAGCCTAAACTTCGAAGAACAGAGACAAGAAACGGAGACTTCCTTAGGACTAAATTATTTCCGGCACATCTGTCTCGAAATTTCGAGACAACACTTAAATACATTTAAAAAAATGTGTTATTTGGAATAAGTAATTCGTCTATATTTATCTAAGTTTGTCTATAAATGTGATAGTTTACACTTGAACTTTAGAACTTTTTTACACTTGAACTTTAGAAATCTCATTAAACGTAACCGAGAGTGAGCTAGAAAGAAGATATTTACTTCGAAACGTGTACTGCTTCTTATTCAAACATTGTGATTCATTGTGTATTACGATCAACAAGTCATTTACAAAATGTTCTCCAAAAAAAAATTCAGAAAATTTTATGGTTGTAACGACTGTGTATGTTATTATTTTATTATGATATATCTAGTCGCAAACTTTAGGTAAATATAGACGAATTACTTATTCCAAATAACACATTTTTTTAAATGTATTTATGTGTTGTCTCGAAAGAAGAATGTTCATATTTGACCTGACTGTGTATAGAAATGAAATAAATCTTAAAATATAGCTTATTGAATTGTATATTAATTACGCTTATCACAATGTTAAAAGAAACGCAGGAAAAAATATATTTTTACATTTATTTAAGCTAATTCTAAACGTATTGTCATATTTTGAACGCATCCAAACCATCAATTCTTTAAAACGTTCCATTTTACAAATTGCTGGTTGACCATATTTAACTTTGTTCCTTAGTTTTATACCTACTTATTTTACGTTTAATTCGACCAGTAACTATTTTTTTATTAGTAATGGGATAAAGTAAATAATTAAAAAATAACACAATAATTGAATTAAATTAATCATTCAGTGTTTCACTGAGTGTGCGCAATTGAAATAGATTTTTTTGACATTTGACAGTTCTGTGATTTGCATCGGCGCAGTCATATATTATAGTACTCTTTGGGCGCAGTCCTTTGTTGTTGCGCTCGCGTCTCATTGTGTACTGTGCCATTTTGTATGTGTTTCTTCTTATTACGACCCTATTTACCGCCCCTGGACCCCGATATCTTCCTCATCTGACGACCTTTGCTTACCATACCTGATACCGTTGTAAATCCGTTCTGTTGACAATGCCGCCAACAGCAACAAGTCGACGTATACTTTGCATAAACTGCAATGTCTGCATAAATACGTTTCGACGTTATCTCGTTCATGAGCTGAACACAAGAGTTATTTCATTACTTAGCGAGTGGATATCACCAGTAATCGTAAGTATTTTATGCTCATTACCTATTTTTAATCTAAAAATCATAATAAGTATAAGAATTACACAAAGCTCTTAAACAATGTGTAACATAACACATACAACTGTTTGAAAAATGTGTTTATACAATGATTATTTACAATAATCTTAGTTTTGAACCTGTTGTTTATTGTTATGTGGAACTATTTCTTCAACATAACCTCCTGGTAATGAGCTATTGAATATTTTGTAATCAAAAGAAGTTTATATTGAGTTTCCTGTTTCAGATTACTGAGGAAGATTACATTTGTGAACCTTGTAATGAACTCCTCATGAGAACAGTAAACCAGCAATTAACAGATGGTGCTCAAGCTTCCGGGTCATCTCAACCAGGACGTAGACAAGTGTGCAGTATTTGTGGACGGTCTACACTTAATCGTCAGAGCCATGCTATTGTTATTGACAATCCTTCAGAAGAGCAAAGACAGATTAATGCTGTTATACAAACAAGAATTGCACCACGTCAGGTATTTATGTTTCTATATTGTTTATTATCATATTTCTTCTGGATATCAATAATTATACCTGATAGTGATGGATCTACTATGCTGTAACACTTTTCACCATAAAAAAATAATTATGTAGGTACATAATTATAATACTTTTAACATGAAAATAATAGGTACATAATATTATTGTTTTTTTGACCTTGAATGTAGTGACATGTCTTTTTATCCTTTAAAAATAATACCAACGATACCTGATATTAATTCAATGTTTTCTTTCATAGATATCATCATCTGATAAAATATGCCATGCATGCTGGATGAGCTGCAAGCGTGCTGCCACACGTATTGAGCATGCTGATGATGCCCGTGGAGTTTCTACTATTGAAGAAGTTGAAGTTGAAACAGGTGACTCTGAGCCATACACTGCTGAACAAGTTCATGAAAGTCTTGAAGTGCCTTCTGTAGCATCGAGTGAAATGACAATGGAAAATTATAGACGGGGAGCAAATACTGCTTCTCACTGCCTTTTTCCTCAATGTACTAATATTAATCTGCACAATTTGTCAGATTCATTTAGGGCTACAATATTCAGTACATATAAATATTATATCCCTGTGCACAGCCGTGTTTGTACAGAACATAGACTGAGTAACCAGTGGAGCAATCTCTATGATTCGAGTAATAGCATTAGAACATTTACTCTACAACAAGTGGAACATATTTTTTCATTTGTCAATGCTTTCAAGCCTTACCTTAACTTCACAAATGTAGAAGCTATCCAAGAAATTGAAGATAACATATTTTTCTTTTGGACTGGAAGGTCTAAACAAGATTTTTTCACTCTTATTAATGAAGTTCCTCGCATACAAGGAATGCACAATGGCCTTTTGGGATTAGCTCCATTATTAATCAAAATGAGGACCGGTGAATCAGATGTTCGCTTGGCTACATTATTGGATGTACCACGTACTACATTAGAAAGGCTAATGAACAAAAGCAGGGAAATCCTGGTTCATGATTTTGTACACACACACACACACACACAGATACCGAGAGAAAGTCTAATGAATCATAATCAGACAATACCAAATGGTATATACAATGAAAACTTCACAAATGCTATTATTATTTGTGACGGTACATACATAAATATAAATAAAAGTTCCTCCAAAAGGATACATATTCATTACATAAGTATAAAAATCTATTAAAGCCATTTTTATTTGTGGCATGTGATGGTTACATCCTCGATTGTTTCGGTCCATACAAGGCTACCACATCCGATGCCGATATAATGATTTCCCTCTTTGATTATGAAAACGCTCCTCTTAGATTATATTTTCAAGAAAACGATGTGTTCATATTGGATAGGGGATTCCGTGATTCCATAAGAATGCTGGAAGGTTGCAATTACCGGCCATACATGCCTGAATCTCTATTAGAAGGCGAACACCAACTAACAACACAGCAGGCCAACCGGAGCCGCTGTGTAACAATATGTCGTTGGGTAGTTGAGGCAGTAAATGGACAGTTTAAAAGGGACTTTAAGCTCCTGAGGCAAGACTATTTTAATAAATCAGTCCCGAACACGATGCAGAATTTTCAAATAGCTGCCAGTTTACTAAACAGATTTGGTGTTCGTTTTCAGGATAGAAATGATGCTAATGAAATAGTGACAATTATTAGAGAGAGAATTAATTTTGAAAATAATTTAGCCAGATTAGTTGAACAACTAAACATGAATAGAAGATCAACTGCTTTTCAGAGTATTACTGCTGACCGAGATAATTTATTTTTGTTTCCTAGATTAAGTTATAGTGAATTAATATTATTTGCTCTAGGTACTTACCAAATAAGACAAGCAAGGTCATATTATGGAGAACATATAAGATTTCACGGATCATATCGAATAGAAGTATGTAGGGATACACAAGACTTTTCTCAATATAATCTTAGAGGAAGTGGTGATAAAACTCTAATAAGAGGAAAAATCAAGTCCAGGCACATTTCAAGAAAACAATATTATGTTTATATTTTAGTAGAAAATAATGTGCCTGGCAGAAACGGGATAGTTGAATATTGTTGCAATTGTTTGGTAGGTCGACGAACTATCGGATGTTGCGCTCACGTGATGACGGTAGTGTGGTACCTTGGATGGGCTAGGTACGAAAACAATATATCTGCTCCAGCAGAATTTCTGGATGACGTAGTTGTAAGAGATTTGGATGAAAATGATGAATATCAATAAACTATTCCACTGTAACATAGTGTTTTATTTATTTTCCCCGTTTCATTCAACAGGTATGTAGGTTGGTAAATAAGTGATCATTTTTGAAAACATGAATTAAGTTAGGCATTTTAGAGCTAGGTATTTATAGAAACTATCTGACTACTGGTACTAAAAATAAAATTATATACGTTAGTAAGTACTTATGAGAAGGTACCTGCTACTATTTTATACTGCTGTGTTATTATCCATTAGAACGCCACTGGGAAGTTATATAATATACTGTAATGTTATATTATACTGGGAAGATAAATAAATTAATCTAGTTAGTATATACCTAGGTATACTTAATTAAATTAAAAGCAATTATTACTGTGATAACAATGTACTTATTTAACCACAAATTGTACATATTATTTGGTGTTAGCCAGCAGGTAGGTAGGTAACCAAATGTTAGTCTTGGAAAATAAATAATTTGTAAGTAAGTACTGGAGAATGCAGTTTTCAACTCGACACTCATTTTATAGTGACAATCATGGAGTCTTAGCATTGACTTAGCCAGGGGCAGTTAGTTTCAAGGAATTAACTGAGTAAAAAAGATGTTTTAGACCATAGTTAGCTAAATATTCCTATTTTAGAGTAAACTACGAGCGTTATTAATTATTTCATGCACGTTTGTTTCATTAATTCTGGTGACGGCAAATCCTAACCTAAAAAGAAACATTCATATTTTTTGAACTTCGTGGCGTTTAAATTGCCGAAATGACTATTAGACATTACTTTCTAAACTTACGGGAAGTATTTCTACTATATCTTATAACTATACATATACTTTCATCATCAGGTTTTTAAATGTATGGAAGGTGGGCATTGTTCTTTCGGGACAGATGTCTCGGAAAAAATTTAGTCCTAAGGAAGTCTCCGTTTCTTGTCTCTGTTCTTCGAAGTTTAGGCAAATAGGCACTACCTATTCCTATCACTGATGATAATGGATCAGAACAGCTAATAAAAGAATTGTGAGCAACAACCGGAAGTTCTAATTTATAAGTAAGCTTTTACTATGCTATTATTTCAATTCTACATAGGTACAGCCAGATATTATGTTTATAAACTATTATGTCTTGTCATTTTACAAGCAAAAGTGTCTAATTTAGCATTCACAAAGATTTGCATCTAATCATAATCTAATCATGTGTATTGCGTTGATCACTATCAAGCTAACTACACAATGGTCTGCAATCGTAACTAGTCGTTGAGGCAAGCACCAGGGCAGACTGCGAAATTCAAATTAAATATAGACATGTTTTTTTTTTTTTTTTGGGTGGGAAGTCATCAAATAACTTCTCCCGCTCGAGCGGGAGGGCGTGTCAGACTTTTACTGACTAAAACCCACCCGTGTTCCTTCAGTTGCCTGTGTGCCAGGGGCCGCGGTATCTCTTTCGAACAACCCGCACCCCTGGCAGGCATCGGCCCTTGCGGACCCCACCAGTTGGTGCTGACATCTCTTTGAGGCGCGCGTGGATCATAGTTTAGTCAATAAACAGCCTGACTCAGCAAAAAGCCCAAGACAATTTCAATTTCGCTGGCTACCACCTTAAACTATGATGACTTATAACTAGAGATCGGATATACGGATTCATATTCACTTAAAGTAGAGCTGTTGGCTAATATGTAACGAGTTATTCTATCAAAAAAAAAAAAAAATATTAAAAAAAATATTGTGTTAACTAACTTACACCACTCCTTCTCATAAAGACTTACACATATTTGCATCGGGGTTAAGGCCCATAGTATCCTCATCTCCCGTTTGTATGCTAAAGCACGACTGCCGCCCGCGCCCGCGCAGGGCACCTCTGAGCCTTTATCTCAAAATGGGGATATTCCTTTGATTCATTTACAATTGTGCTTCGGCGATTCTGTGGTAACTCTAACTATCTATTTTTCAGTGTATTTTTTTTCCAAATAACGAAGCCGTTTAGTAGGAGTATGGAATAGAAGCCAAAATATTGCGTGTTGGAAAATATTTTTTTACAGCAAAAGTATTAACCATACAAAAAAAGTACTTCGGGCCAAATGATCTATATGAATCTATAGCAAAATCATATATTTTTCAAATCTTCAAGACAAGCCGTTAATGAGCAGTACGGTTCATAAAGTGACCGTGTTACGCTACCAAAAGGGACGTAGGCCCTTAATCGCAACATGTAACCATGAATTCATCAATTCAGCATATCATTCTAGACCCCAGCGCAGAAATTTTTCGTCGATTATACAAAAAAAATATCAGCTGTTTCATAGAAAGATCAATACCTTCGCAGTCAAAATGTATGGAACAGCTGATTTTTTATTTGTATTGCCGACGAAAAATTTGCGCTGGGGGTCTAGAATGATATGCTGAATTAATGGTTACAATTTACGCACTGGATAAAAATGTATCCTGTATAATTAAATCTTATGTATATAACAATGAATCCCTATTTCCCTTGGTGACGGCATCACACGTGAACGGCTGGACCAATTTCGTTAATAATTTTTTTGTTGTGTTTGTTATAGTCAGCAGAAGGTTCTTATGAAAGAAAAAAATAAAAAAGTTGCGAATTTAAAATTAATAGTTAAGACAAGACTATCGGGTCAGCTAGTTTTAAATAAATATGCATCTGAATAGTTATGCAATCCTAATAATTTAGAAGTCGCTTCCGTACTATACACCTGACCAGATAATATATTCCCGGTGTTCCTGGCATCCCGGGATGTTTTTATAAAAAAATATTTTTTAAGAAGCCACTTTCATAACTAAAAATTAACTTTAGGTACTTAAGCATCCAGTTATCCGATCCGTACTTATAACTACTGGATAAGCAGAAAATCAGCCAGTGATAAATGAAAAATGGTACTCAAAATGAAAACCAAATGAAATAATTTGGGTTTGGGATAGGGACTTCCTTCTGGTATACATATGCATACATTTTGATGTATAATATGTATACCAAGGACAAGACAAGCGCAGCTAGCATGTCTTGCCCTCACACAGAGAAAAATACATATTTGACAATGGTTAATTACAATTTTAGAATTAATAAGAAACATAATGCTGATAATTATGTTTTGTACAGTCGAGTTCATTAATATATTGCCCCTGTCAAGGATTCAAAATATTGTGAGCGTTGGATAGCTCAATAAATTCTATAGAACCTATAGATCAAAAATATTTCCTCATATGAACGGCTCAATAATATAATTATGCTGTGCATTAGGTAATCATATGAAAAATTATAAGAAAAAGTAGACACAAATTAATGAATCTAAAACTTTACCACATCATTGTCACAATATTATGAACTTTTTTGACGTTCATATATTTTTGAAGCCTGAAAAGGCCAATATATTAATGAACTCGACTGTGCCAACTAAACTTGATTTAAGCTATTGCTATCTTTTTCCTTGTAATGAAACAAGAAAGAGACGGGAATAGATTAAGAGCTGTCAAATTTAGTTGAACTAAGATTTTCTTCGACGAACTAAATTCAAAGCAATCGAGACGTAATCTAGTTTGAGAGACTGTGTCACTTGTCTTTTTCTTTCGCGGTATGTTAGTAAGAGATAGCATAACTCTTATTCTAGTTCAGGTGGTGAACGAAATAATCGGCAATAATATATGTTATTTTAACTCAAAATGCCAATCATGCATTCTGGTTTGCAATAATTGAAGTTGTGAGTTCACACAAATACAATATAATTCACATACCGTTTTTTTTTCTTTTGTATGGAACAATAATCTGTTTGTGATTGTTTCGTATGGGAATTGAACCCATAGTGAAGTACAGTTAGTTTGAGAAAACTCTCATTGCAGGCTCTAGGCCTAAGTAGAGTATTGAAATTATTAATTTCAATAGGCGTTGTTGAATTTTGAGCAATTAAGTTTAAGGTGAATGCGCAGTGGTAGAGCGCGAAATTCAAATTGAGCTACGTTTTTTGCAATTTTCAGGTGAGTGTCAGCTTGTTACTTGATCAAAATATGATTTGCGACTATAACATGTAAGTATTTACAGATTTATAATCATTAGAATCAATAATACATCTTTCTAAGTTAGATTTGTTCCATAAGAACAAATTTCTTATGGAAAAGTGCTTGTGGAAGAAATCTAACTTATAAGAGATATATTAGACATTCTAATGACTATAATCTGTAAACACGTAACTGTTATATTCGGAAATCACATTTTGATCAGGATACAACCTGATACTGACCTGAAAATTGCAAAAACGTAAGAAAATTTGAATTTCGCGGTCTACCACTGCGCATTCACCTTAAACTTATCGGTCCTGTTCCTCTAAGTTACCTGTGCCAGGTCCGGGTGGTGCGGGAAGTCGTGCGCGTGGTGGTAGAGCGTGTGGTGGTGCGGCGTGGGCAGGGAAGGCAGCGCCGACGCGGGCCGCGGGGCCGTGCGTCGCCCCCCGCGGGCCCCACCGCGCCCGCCTCGGGACCGAGCCCCGCCGCGAGAGCGGGACTCCTCTCCGTTTAGGGATACTGTGTCTGCGGGAGAGAGATTCATTAACTTATACATATACTTTGATAAACTGTTGAAATCTTATACAATGTGTAAGGGGCCATTCAAGTATTACGTAAGGAGATATTTGCATTTATTGACTCCCCCCCTCCCCCTCGTCAGCAAAAGTAAGCAAAGCTCTTACCCCCGTCCCATGCTCACGTAAACATTGGTACAAAACACACAACGTGTCTGCTCACTTTCGTGTGATTTTGGAATATTGTCATCGTTTTCTTCGAGCCATTCATAGACAAGTAGGGTTGCCATATGTGTTCAAACCAAAATCGACTAAATTTTGTCAAAAATCTAAACGTTAATAAATAAATTCTGCTGACGTAATCACCATCCAGACCCCCCCATCCCCCATGTCATCAAACATAAGCAAAGCAAAGACCCCCGGACCCCCGTAGTGCTTCCGTAATACTTGAATGGCCCCTAACATAATTAACGCAAGACCTCATACACCCCAATTAGAGTAACGATTTAAAAGCCTTATGATAAAAACTTTTTTTTTTACATCTATGTGTTGTTAGACACTATAGAGGTATGAGGAACAGGGTGTAAAGTCCACTCATACTCTATAGAAAAGGGAGGATCCTCCGACCAGACGGGTGTTGTGTCTGGTGGGCAACTGCCGACGGTTTGATATCGGGACGTTGTATATATGCCAGTCACGCAGTATACTCTGATTGCGCGATGTAGGAATAGTGTGACGTCAAGTCTAGGTTATTTGACATACGTTTCAAAACATCTTTTATTACATAAAATTACATGTTTTTCTCAATAAGTAATCAAGAACATCAGAATAACGTTCTCAATAAAACCTACTTACTGTTAAATATTTAATATACCCGTATTGCGTAACCCAGAATCTCTATAGTGGAGAGATATGAGGCCTAAAATACGGGATGAACCGTGCCTTCTCATCATAATAGGTTAAACTTCTCAGCACCAACTGGTGGGGTCCGCAAGGGCCGATGCCTGCCAGGGGTGCGGGTTGTTCGAAAGAGATATCGCGGCCCCTGGCACACAGGCAACTGAAGGAACACGGGTTGGTTTTAGTCAGTAAAAGTCTGACACGCCCTCCTGCTCCACCCAGAGCGGGAGAAGTTAGAGCCGCAAGCCGCGCCTACGATGGCCGGTAAAGCAGTACGATGCAGTTCACAATTTATCGACAGCTGTTTATAATCTCACGAGATAGATTTGAACTTAGCGCATCCACCTCAAGTAATCTATGCACATACCGTTTTCTGGTCGTGATGAATGCTGTGGTCCGTGCTTGCCGGGCCTGGCGGCTTTGACATCGATGTCCAGCGGCACCCATTTGTGCTTGCCCGACTTACTACCGCCTTTGCCTGCACCTGAAGATAAAATTCACAAAAAAAAAATGATTTTTCGGCCACTGCAAGTCATCAGTTATTGCAGACTGCGGTTGTATGGACTCTACATACGTTGACTGCCTTCAGTAAATAAACAAAAGAGATCATTCAGGCAGGTATTTCACAGAAACGAGGCCCGAATCCCAATGGTAGGAACATTATATGGTGGATTTAAATGTTCTATTTTTTTTTTATTGCTGAATGGTCCAGCTCTTGATCACGTTCACGCCTATAGGAACACGATTGATGAGGTCTATTATAGAACGAGCGTGCCCAGAAGATGCTGGTTCACTCTTGCTTTGAAGGCAGACGTGTTAAATGTGGAAGGGAACACAGACGCTGGCGGAGAGTTCCACACTTTGACTGTGCGCATAATGAATGTGGAGGAGAAGCGCTGAGTGCGACTGGTCTAGATATCAACCAAGTGAGTATAGTACCCTGCTGTACGTCTGGTAGTCCGCTAATGTAAAGGGCTATCGTGGGATCTGGTCATGGAGCACCTGCGCACACTCTCCTCTCTGTAGAAGACCGATAGGCAAGCAACATTACGCCGATGAGCCAGGCCGTGAATGCTAGCCACTAATGTCTCGTCGCCAATAAGCTTGTTTGCTCTGCGAATTTATCGAATCAACTAAGAGTCTCTGGGCACTTGTTACATTGGCCGACCTGGAAGTCTCTAGTTAGACTTGGAACGCAATTCGGCCGGAGCAGAGACAATCTCTACAGATGGAGGTTCACGGACAGCTCAGATCTTAAGTGCGTATGCAGCACCTCCCCACAGACAATGGTCTATGCACCACCTGTGCATTTGATGATCTTATAACTGCATCAGTGAGCGGAGTTCGAGCCGCAAAATTTTGGGCCAAACATGTTTGAAATTTTTGCTATCAAGAAGAAGAAATTCCATTTGATCTTCACAACCCTGGTACTGGGTAACACAATACCAAGGGCTAGGTAAGAACCCCCTCCAATAATAGCTTAGTCTATTTCTAGTCTATCTTGCCAGAAATCGTAAGAAGATTATGAAGACTGCTGTACCCACCTGAACTCCTAGTCCTATCAAAATGTTTATCATGGTGTCTGTCGTTGTGCTGGTGGTTGTGCGTGGGTTCCACCCTCTCCGGCTTCGGGGGTTGCTGATGATGAGGTTCCTCTGGGGGCTTGCGGTCTTGTTCCTGTAACGTGATGGAGATATTATCAGTTATGTTTAGTGGAGTATTAAAAGAAAGTCAATGGACGGCGCCGCTGAAGCCAGCCTAGGCAGAGGTGGCAAAACGATCTGGAAGTGTACCGTGAGGGCTTTGAGGTTTGAGGTGGATGGCGCTAGACAAGAATTCCTGAAAAGACTTGGGGGACATCTTTGCCCAGCTAAATCAGCCCTAATATTCCCACTGCTGAGACAAGACAGGACAGGCCTCCTCTGTGAGAGGGCATGAACCGTAATACACCACGCGGGCCCAGTGCGGGCTGGTGGATGACACATTTCTTTAAATTATTGGTTTTAAGATATGCTGGTCGCCTGACATTGTTGTCCTTCCCCGTTTTCAGAGCAGCGTGATGGAATCAAATATACAAATTAAACTGCCTTCCTGGGTTCGTAGTCACGACCTACTCGTAAGTCGGAGCCGCAACTACTGAGCTACCCAATGCTCTCAGCAGCGGCTTTGCCTAGCAGTGGGACAGAATAAGCTAAAAAATAAAAGAAAAAGGCGCAAAAAAGGGATGGGCTATTTTTGCTTAGTGCTAACTGTCGCTCGGTCAGGTAGATGCAAGCATAACTTCAAGCGTAGGGTTTTGGTTACGATCCCTGGATCGATTATTGTAGCGACTAGGGGGTCTGAACTCCCAGGCCCAGGGGTATGCCACAGTTTAATTCATTAGAGTCGTCCCCTGCGACCCACCTCTTTGCAGATTGCAGGGTTATATTTTGTAAAATTACATGTTTTTCTCAATAAGTAATCAAGAACACCGCATAACGTTCTCAATAAAACCTACTTACTGTTAAATATTTACTATACCCGTATTGCGTAACCCAGTGTCTCTATGGTGGAGAGATATGAGGCCTAAAATACGGGATGAAACATACATTATCTTTAGAGAAAGTTATATCGGAATTTTACCCGAAAACTTCGAATAACATAGTATGGGCGTTACAAAACCAATAGCTTTCACGAGAGGCGATACTTAAATATACATGCGACGCACCCTGGACTATCAAACCTGGTACCTCCTAGCTGACTGGCAAATATTGTTACCAGGGTATAAGCTGTTCTAATGGTTCATGTCAATGCAAGAGAAGAAGGAATTGCTTTAAAACGCTCCAACTCAAAAGCAAAGCGTCAAGGGGTCGGTCAGTCAGAAAAATGAAGCTAGTTGCCCATTCCAAACCCTAGTGAGTTCCTATGGTGAAGAACAGGCAAGAAACTCCATGGACATTCTTTTAAATCATATATATGCCTTCATGGTTAACGCAAAAATATATTCGGTCAGTCAGAAAGACGAAGCTAATGGCCCAATCCAAGCGTAGTAGGATCCTGTAGAGAACAACGGGCAAGAAACTCCATTCTTTTAAATCATACATGTGTCACGGTCAACCGAAAGATATATAGACGTGAACCGACGTTCTGAGTAGAGACATACGATTACTGAAAAAAGCGTGCACTAACTGAGCTCATTCAAATGTGTAACTTCAAAAGACCATTCCAGGCACCAAACATGATCCTCACATGATCTGATCAAGATTATGTCTGGACTTGAAATGAGACTGTGACCTGTGAGTTTGCTTCGGTATTTCTTCTCAGAGTAGTTGGACCTTAGGGGCCATTCAAGTATTACGTAAGCAGAATTTTTGCAATTATTAACCCCCCCCCCCCCCCTCCCCCTCGTCAGCAAAAGTAAGCAAAGCTCTTACCCCCCGTCCCATGCTCACGTAAACATTGGTAGAAAACACACAACGTGTCTGCTTACTTTCGTGTGATTTTGGAATATTGTCATCGTTTTCTTCGAGCCATTCATAGACAAGCAGGGTTGCCATATGTGTTCAAACCAAAATCGACTAAATTTTGTAGAAAATCCAATAATTAAAAAATAAATTCTGCTGACGTAATCACCATCCAGACCGCCCCCCATCCCCCATGTCATCAAAAATAAGCAAAGCTAAAACCCCGCGCCCCCCTGTAGTGCTTACGTAATACTTGAATAGCCCCTTACCTCGTTTTAAGAATATTACTGACGTGTTTAAACCTACTTACAAAAATAAACATTATTTAACCATATTGTATTCAAAAACCTGCATCTAAAATTCAAATAAACATCTCGCTTGGCGCACACTAGCGCACTATCGGCTAACCTTCCCAAGGTCATCTCTATGCCGATTTCCAAACGCAACATAAACAATGGAACCAGTCTCTTATCTCGCCTTCTGATTACTATTGCTTCGGCGTGTTATTCGATATTGCGGGTTGGATTGGTAATAGAATTCTTTTCACTTGTTTTGTTTTTGATATTTTGGTCAATTTTACACATAGGGTCTTGTGGGTAAGTAATACAAGCGCACGGTTGGATCGAACTGGTTTAGCTTAGCTTGCCGTGAGAGACCATCTTTACATACCAAGAGTACTCCGTGCCTCGTAAAGTATTTTTTACAAGGAGCTTCTGCATAATTGACCTCTACAATATACATATTTTCATCATCTCACCTATTCTACCTAGAATCCTTATTACTTATTCAAATCTTTTTCCTTTGAAGTTGCGTTTTCATTGGATCTGTAACCCTATGTCACATTAAAAGACTTTTTAAATGACGACATATTCATGATCATCACATCTTAGGCACTCAGCGTCACTACCAAACCCATTTCACTGTTTTTATTTCACCAAGGCCATAGTTTCGTTACGATACGACAAAGTCTAAAATTCTATATTATAGATAGAAGAGATAATAGATCACAAACAAGTTAGTATCTTACCGCAGTCCCGTTATGATGTGCCGGATCAGCATCGTGAGGAGGCGGCGTGGAGTGACACCTGGCTCCTCCGGAGACGGCGGCACCGAGGGTCGGCCAATCGCCTATATCCGTGAAGTCTGATGCCTATAGACAAAGAAAAATTATGTTTAGTTAAGACATACGAGCAGTTTCGCGCAGAATGTATGACAGACAGACAAACGCTAAAACCACGTCAGATCCATCGTCTTTAGTTTGAGCACGAAGATAAATCGCTAAGACAGACATATTCCGTAAGGAAAACATTCTTTATTGATGAAAGGCTACTTCTACATCCAGGATAATCAGAAATACAGTACTGAAAAGAAACAGAGTAGCCTAAATATGCTGACAGTAAATATAAACACGCACATGGGCACATAAGAACAACCAAGTCTTGCTTTGTTTGGTAACCGTGGACATTATGTTGTCTTATGGCCGATATCCTATAATTTACGGACCTTTATTGGTTGAAATTAAGAGTCTTGTATCTTCACCAATAATGAAGCAAGGACCTCATAGCTCTGCATAGTAGACCCTGTCATATGCAAGTAGCTATCACAGGTAAAATTAGCTTACACATCTATTTAAATGCCCAGTTTTGGAATAAAAAATGCTGCCATTGATAAGCAAACCGATCCGTTGAACCTGGCATTAATCCTACTGAAACCGCCCTTCGCTCTTTAGTTGTTACGAACTATACTATAAAATACAAACTTAAACAACACCCATTCACCATAATATTTTCCTTATTTCTTCCACAATACCTGTCCATCGTGCTCCACCTTTGCCCAGCTTCTCCGAGGCCTGGACTTGCGCCTCGCTGCCACTCCTGCCGTCATTGCGTCCGTTACTATATCTGCAGTTACTGTATCATCGTTGTGAGTCAACAGTTTGGTACTTTTTGGCAGTTCTTTACGAGTTATCGGTAGTTCAATTGTCACTTGGTACTTTTCAAATTGTATATCATTCACTATTCACTTTGTACAGTGCTTTGGAGTCTATTACACTGTATTTAATGCTTTTCGGGAGTGTACTTAGAACGTTCCTTTTTGAGTTATAGTTTGTTTGCTTATCACTTAAATCTGTTACGTCTCAAATTATTTAGTAATCGGTTGTATTGAAGTTTGATTTTTGCTTAACGTTCTGGTGGTACAGAGGTTTATTTAGAAATGCTACACTGCACGGCAAGTACAAAAATCTTGTTCATCGAGTACGAAAGATAGTTTTAAACATCGTATATTCGTAGTCGTTGACCTACAGCTTCGATCTCTATTCCTACTTTTTACGTACGTACGTTTGCTACTTATTGCAGGACTAGCCGGAAAAAACACACGACCAATGGTCCATTTTAGCTCTGGATCGGAAGAATTGGTAGTCCTAGGGAGTGGCTTTTGCCCAGCAGTGAGATGATACCGGCTAACAGTAGGTAACCTAAGGATATTGTTACTAGCCTAATATAATAGCGTCCTTCATAAAAGTCGAATGTAAATGCGTACTGCAATAAACGAGCATGAAAATACGCAAATTCATACCAACGTCATTTACGATCAAAAGACTATATTTTGCGAATCGTTCCTCTTCACACCTGACTTCTCAGTAGGATGCTGTGTTATAATAATACTGATATTCCATTATGATAAATCATCATAGTATTTCTAGGGTCAGGGCAGCACGTATTCCATTATTATCTAATTATGTACTCGGCATCTTATTAGTCACCTCCTTTATAGCCATAACATCTTTCACACGGTCCATTTACAGTTTTTTTGGTCTTTCCATACTCATAACGCAATCCACATTATTCCACATTCATAAACCTTCAAGTATCAAGTAATTAAAAATCCCTCACGACATGACAACCGATTTCAATCATAATAAAATATCCGTATAAATAGATCAAATCACTAAAACGTTAAAGACATATTATCTGATTTGACATTTCTCAATCAAGGAAACGCATTACATAAATGGAAACCTGTTTAGTGACATTTTAATTTTACAACTTTACAAGTTAAATGGTATATTTGAGGTCAGGTGGCCCTAGCTATGATTAAACACATTTAGATATTCTGTATCTTTAATTTACTCAGGATTGTTTTCTAATATACTGCTTGATTGATTTGGCTTCGAAAATAACAGCGAGTTAATTATATGACACTTTCGAGTAGCTAGTTTGAAATATCACGGATGAAGAAACCATGTTAAAGGACCAATAAATACTGATGTTATAACTTCCGTGTCCACATCTAGAGAATTCAGAAGTTTATGAGAGTTTATGAGACGAGTCTATAAGAATGATGATATGGTTGACGACAGTAATTCTACCTTGCCTTGATGAAACCTATTCGATTGAGAACTAAAGATTCTCAGATTAGAGTGATTGGGAATCAAGGATTTTAACAAGGCATTCGACTCCGAAATGCATCAAGCCAAAATTACATTACGAAATTAGTGACATAAAACTATAGGGTGAGTTTTTCGTACAATTGTGCGGGTGGCTAGACCGCCTCGCTCGCCCGCGTGAACCATGGGACTGTCACCAAGGAAAAGATCGGCCAAAATTTTTATGTCATGTCAGGTCATGTCACTGATTTCGTAAAGTCATTTTAGGTTTAGGAATAAAGCTTTGGGAATACGTACATAAGGAATAGCAGCGACGCTACAACTTAGTTGACTGGGTATTATTTTTACCACGACATGAATGTGCTTGCGGATGACAATGGCAAAAGATGCACATAAAGAGTGATCTATTGAACAGTTCATAATTACAAACTCAATTAACCAAAACATAATAATTATTATAATGTCACTTATCAAATCCATTTCTGAATTGCTCTAAGAGATTTCTTCACAACTTACCTTGCAAGCTGCAAGTGACGAAACTGGTTAAGCTTATTTTAATAACTTACTAGTCTGTCACTGGTAATGCAATAATTTGAATACCAATATACTAATTATGTGTGGCTCAAGAGTTACTATGACCCAAGAGTTTTAACACTCCTAGTTTCTGTTGCACTAGCGGCAATCACCCCTTTTATGTGTATATACTGTGAAAGATTAGATGTCGGTTGCTTAAATTCGCTGACAACTTAATAGATAATAGCGAGAAATTAGTAAATACCGCATCATCACGGTGAAGGAAAACATCGTGAGGAAACCAGCATGTCCTAGAAACAAAAATTCGAAGACATGTGACATCTACCAACCCACACTGGGCCTGCGTGGCAAATTACAGCCCACTCCCTCTAGCCGAGAGCAGGCCTGTGTCCCAGCAGTGGGAATATTATAGGCTGATTGATTATTCAAAATCATCAACATCAATACACGTTTAAAAGTTCGAAGGAAATCGATAAGTTTGTAATATTTGCAAAGTAAAGAATGAGATAAGTTAGTGTCCAACTGTCCACTGTCTACCAATCCGGTTATGAATTGAGAATTCAAAGTTGAGATGCCAAAATCTACTTCAGCATTAGATATGGTGATTCCTCTAATATAGCCCGCGAAATACAGCATTTCAATGATATAGTAGAAAGTTTCATTTTTAATGTTATAGTAGTGTTTGACAAGTTCTCAACTTCAAATTCTGAATTGCCAGTTCCATTTTTAAGCATAATAATTCGGGAGTGCCACAGGATACTATATTAGGACCACTCTTATTCCCATTGAAGTTTACTGATCTAACAATGGGTCTGCATAAATTGGGAATGGTGATTTAAAAATAACAAATATTAAATTAGGTTCAATAAAATGTTGGTCCTTTGGTACGGCGCGGACCAAACTCGTAAAATTACAAGTTTTGTTGAGTTTTGATTTCATATTTTGTTTCAAATGCAAAATCTCCTGTGTCTCTTCTATCAAACTAACTAAAACAAATTCGACGCTAATCACCCAGGTCATTAGTTCTCACAACAGTTATAGAAACATACCATCTACAAACAGCTGTGTGACCGTTTAATCAATAACTCGAACCCCATTCTGTAGATTCCATACTGCATTAGCATATAAATAGTAAATTAGAGTAAATTGGGTACCTAAATTAAAACTCTATACTGATATTATACAGAGGACAAGGTGGAGCTTGTATTACGTAGGAGTTTATCTTCGAAGCTACTGCTCCGATTTGAATTCTTTCACAAATGGAAAGCTACAGTATTGCCGAGTATCATAGGATTTTAGGAGGACAATTGGCGGACAGAAGCATACTAGCTTCTGCCCGCGGTTTTGAAAAGAAAGAAAGAATACCGTTTATTTGGACACAGTCCGCAAAACACAAAATACAATAACAAATTAAAAAAGTGTACAATAAATAAATAACTACAACAGTGTGTGCCTCACGGCTGCGCCAAAAAGGTTCATTTCAGCATTAATGCCAGACAGACTGATGCTATCTGACGCTGGTTTTCTAATGAACCTTTAGGGAAAAGTGACGACCGAGTCAACTTATACCATAAAATATATCCTGAGGCACTTTGCATTACTGTAACTTTCTATCGAAGTAAGAATTTTTGTAATTGGATCAGTAATTCCAGATATTACTTACCTCTTACTAATAGATCAAAAAATCTACCTCTTTGAAATATTCGTTTGGACTAGCAGTGCCCTTGGCTTCGCCTTCATGTGTGTGGTAAATTACCCCAAGGGAACGTGCGATACCGGGACAAATGACGAGGTGCAAGTGAGCCTAAAAGTATAATAGTACTAGATCCCAGAGAGTTATATCATGGACTGGCTGTGCCTAACGTGCTACCAGGACAACAAGATAACTCCTCATAACACCAGCTTTCTGGCAGTGTCAGTAACGTCAGAATCGGTCCAGCCGTTTCGGAGATCAGGCGGAAATAACAGATAGAGAAAAAATAAAAAAATATTTTGTTGTTATAATAAGTACAGTAAGTATATATTTTCATATGCATTTAACAAGCTATTATTTTGACATTACAAACAGGCACTTACATTTTATTTATGGGTAAGTATAGATCATCATCATCATCATTTCAGCCGAAAGACGTCCACAGCTGGACATAGGCCTCCCCTAATTTGGGGAGGCTTGCCATAATCGCCACGCTTGGCAGGTGGGTTGGCGATCGCAGTATGGTGGTAAAATGCATAGAGAACGCTGCTGCACATTCTCTAGTAAGTCCCTTAGTGGCCTCCTACGACACCCACGGGAAGAGATGGGATGGTGCTATTCTTTACGTCCGGCACCACACGGTATATAGTATAGACAAATTCAACGTATTGCCACTTATCACTGCTACTAACATTCATAGTTTCAGGCAATGTTAGTGTTATTTAAATAAATATCATCACACAATAGTGCTAATTCAGCTCCATATATATTTCTTAATATTATTTTTAATTTAGACAACTTCAATGCGCATTGCGCTTTGCTTGCAGATCTTTTTCAATAGGGAGCGAGGACAATGTATTTTTTTTTCACCCCTAAGGAACACAGCTGTACTTTAGACGAATGTTCTATGAAAAAGCCTTTGGGTAACTGTCTTTAAAACACTCATAGGTATTAAAATAACACTGTCAATTTAGGTTAGGTACTGCTAGCTTAATAATTCAGTCCTTAGAGACCACAAGTAAACTCATTTAAAAAACACGCAGTTGGGTAGAGACCACAATATAATAATTAGTTTTCAATGACCAAGCAATACACCTAGTACTTAATCTAAACAGTGATTCTACACTAAGTGAAAAAAAAACAAGAAACAATAGAGCATCGTGCTTACCCTTCTTCGGACACCTGTCATCCAAACATCCATCCATACACACTTTTAAACAACCACTTAAAACATCACTCAAACTTAAAGGTCAACCACAAAACAACAATCAAATCAACTCCTGCGCAGCAACTTATAAAACTACCAAGAATACTGAAAAAACGATATTACAATAAAACAGGACCGACGAACAACGTGTTCGGATCACTTTATCCCGTCAAATGGCGTTGTCCTATAACACCATAAACAAAAAATAGAATCACGTGTCGAAAATAAGGTTATAAATAAAAATGTCCTCGAAAATGTTGCAACCATAGAGGCATCGAACTGCTATGAAATATACTTAAAAAAAATGCATGTAACACTCTGGTTTCAAAAACTCGAGTGTTCTGTATTTAAAATTAAAAGCGCATGACATAACCTAGCAAGCATAACCTAACTTAGCCGCGTGGCGAGCACACCGCGCGCACCGGTAGTGTTGTCTCTTTTTAACTTAAGAGGACATGTCGTCGCGCTCACTCGCCGCAGGGGTCCGCTCGCCGATTATGCCAAGGTTAACGAAACGGCACAATAAGAGCTACGTAATTCTAATTTATTTTAATGTATTATCTGTCTACACTACACATAGTTTATATAAATACTGGCTTTACGTGTCTGTGTGAGTTGTGATCGCTTCATTCTTCGATTTTGGTGCCTTTTTCACCGTCATTTTGAGAATTTATCCCGGAAGGTTTATTGATATGTTCTTAGACTTAAGGCACATAAAATGTGGAGGGCTTATCAGAGTAGGGGAACACTATAGAAAGCCTGGATGGTCTGTGTGGAAGAAGATATGACTAGAAAGGTAGTGACTGTCAAGATGACGGAGTAATAGAGAACTATGTATATGGTTTATTGATATTTAACTTAGATTTAGCCCAGATATAATGTGTGTCTATAAGAGTGGGGGAAAACCAAATAAATCGATGGATGGACTGTGTGAAAGATGATATGATTACAAAGGCAGTGACTACCGAGATGATGACTAATTGAGTAGCATGGAAGATAAAGACATATTGGGCCAACTCTCAAATAAATTGGTATAAGGGCAGGAGAATGTGGAGTTTAGATTACGTGATGGTTCGTCTCAAGGTAATTTAAATCAGTGATTGATTGAGGAAGTTAGAAAGTACGTAAAACGTCATATAGCTACCTCGTCTACTATGCCAGGCTCGAACATGACACGTTGCGCTCAAAAGTATTGGTCCTTTGGTAGTTTCCAGGGACGTACCAATAGAAAATGGCGCCTAGGGCACGCATTACATTTGCGCCCCTTCGTAAATTATCTTCTCGGTCTACACTGAGCAAAGCTAGGTCACATAAACTTTCTTGACCAATTATAGCCTTCAATAACGAATGGTACTAATTTCAACTTGCAAAAAAATCGCTTGCAATGCTACAATTTTAAGAGGATTTGAATAGAAATAGGCAGATTAGGAAATACGCTTTCATCCCCGTACTGTACAATATATTCAAGTCGCTCTTCAGATTTCTTAGATATAGGTACGGTAGGTACAGTATGAAATGGTTTATTATTGTTTTTTTTATATATTTTATTTAATCATGGCGACTTGTTACGCCACTGGTAGTTTAGAAAACCCCTTGGGATATGCGGCAGAAAAATTATGATGACGATAGCACAGATATCTAGTAATTTTGACATGTAGCCATGACACCCATGCGAAGCAGAGTCGGGTCGCTAGAGTTGTTATTGAAGTGTGAAGAAAATTACCACGCAATAGGCGTAGGCGAGCTTATTTTTGTTTTTCTAGAGTAGCGTCACAGTGATTATCAATGTTGGTTCATTTAGAGTGTTAGGTAAACATACAGCATTAATTTTAGTGGAACTACTCGTCGTACTGTAAGATCTCACCGTTAAATCTTAGGTGAAGTGAGCTTCGAGTGGGCTGTCAATATTGTCAGTCCCTGGCATCAGATTTAATGATAACCCACTTCAAGTTCACTTCATCTAAGACTTCATCATCATCGTCATCTGCCGAGCCTTTTCCCAGCTATGCTGGGCTCGGCTTCCAGTCTAACCAGATGCAGCTGAATACCAGTATTTTACATGGAGCGACTTCCTATCTGACCTCCACAACCCAGTCACTGGGTATCAACCCTTGGTAAGACTTTCGGGCTTCTGACGACTCGTAACGACTGTGAAAGATCCATAAATGACAATCCGGACCAACGGCTTAACGTAATTTCCGAGACACGGAGGGGTTTTGGTGTGTAAAGATGGTCAACCATCCACGGACCTACCGCGTCAAGCGTAGCTTAACCCGTGCGGCTGCCAAGCCCAAAGATTCCACGTTGAGATTTTACAGAACAGCACTACTGAAGATGAGTGTTAGCCCAGTGGTAACGGCTGCAACTTACCGAGTTGTAGGTCGTGACTTCGAACACTGACAGGCGCTTCATTTTATGTAAATTATTCCATCACCACTGCAGGCTTGGCATGACGCTTTCTATTTCTACTCTACTGTAGAATAGAAATCGCTTGTCTACATTTCTCGGTGCAAAACTGTTAACTGTCTATACGGAAACGTCATTTTTGTTTACTCTTCCGTCGACAAAACGCTTGTCTACGGTTCTCGTGTTAAGCCTGCTGCTCTCTAAACGGTGAAGTAAAACATTGTGAGACAACCGGTATGGCCTACAACCAAATATTCTAAGACATTAGACATCTACCAACCCGCACCGGGCCCTCGTCGGGTCACTCATTCTCACAGAGAGGAAGCCTGTGTCCCAGCAGTAGGTAGTTTTTTTTTTATTGAGAGTGGGAAACCATCAAATAACTTCTCCCGCTCTGGGTGGAGCAGGAGGGCGTGTCAGACTTTTACTGAATAAAACCTACCCGTGTTCCCTCAGTTGCCTGTGTGCCAGGGGCCACGGTATCTCTTTCGAACAACCCGCACCCCTGGTAGGCATCGGCCCTTGCGGGCCCCATCAGTTGATACTGACATCTCGTTGAGGCGCGCGTGGAACACAATGCGCCGTCGACCCGGGCTTGGTCCTTACCGGACAGTGGGTACGTTAGAGGCTGATTATGCTTAATTATGTTGAAAGTTTTTGTTCGGAATCAGTAATGGAATTATTAGAAAGTTTTTAGTTTTGTATATGATTGTGGCATAGGGGGGCGACCCTCATTGCATGGGATTTAATTGAACATAAGTAGAGAAACTCTTATTAAGGTGGTTTCAGTTGTCAATACAACGATTACTTAGTGTATTTATTTAAATATGATGTTAATACTATTACACAGAACAATACAATAAAATTGGAAACCGACTCCAACATACTTGGAAAATGACTAGGCAGTAAGGCAGATGATGATGATGATGTATACAATGAACAATTTCATTTCACTTATTTACACGCTTTATATTAGCTTCACTTGTATGTTTGTTTGTATGTAACTGACTCCTTAGAGCGCGATATTATCCCACTTTAAACGATCAGATTTCCTTGAAACTTTGTAAACTTATCAAGGACCGATGACATTTCAATGATTTAAAAAAAAATAAAAAAAGGTAAAAAAAACACGTTTTCGTAGTTAGCAGAACTAAAAAAATAGAAAATAAATAAAATAATAGTTTAAAAAACAAAAAAAAACACTCTTTATAAACCGAACTAAAAAAGGAGAAAATAATTTAATTCAATTAAAAAGCGTGGGGTGCTTGACATTAAGTGATTATAAAAATACCTCAAAAAGCACCCCACGCTTTTTAATTGAATTAAATTATTTTCTCCTTTTTTAGTTTGGTTTTTAAAGCGTGTTTTTTAGTTTTTTAAACCATTATTTATTTTAGTTGTCAATCGATCACTTTTCGTGTTTCAGTGTATCAAAGGACCAAATAATATTTGAACTAAAATTATATGGAATTTAAGAAACGTTACCAAATTGAATAAAACAAAGTACATCTACTAACATTTATCTTACAGGAAAAAGATAAAACAATTAACTTTTGGCAAATACTTTCGGAATGTTAAAAATCCCATGGAGTGTAGCAAAGTTCGTGAACGGGCGCCGTCGGTTGAGACTGGTCATCTCCTAACTTCCATGGCTTATTTTAAATATTATATTTAGAATTGTTTTTTTTACATTGTTCTCACTTAAAGAAGCAACAAGAATAATTTTCCCAAGATTTTGTACGAGTAATACCTAACATGATTAAAAAGAGTGTCTATGGAGTTTCTTGCCCGTTCTTCTCCATAGAGATCTACGTTTTGAAATGGGCACCTAGCTTCAACTTTCCAACTGGTCGACTTTTTGACAGTTCAAAAGTGCATTAGCATTCAGACGGGAGATGAGGATACTATGGGCCTTAACATGGCCACCTACTGAGCTCACACGCGAAAAGAAGAAGCAATATCCTTTAAATTGGGTGCAGGTCTAATGGAGTATTGCATGCAGCTTGCATGAAAACGAAATTACTGACAAAAGCTAGACATTAATATAAAGCTATTACACAAACGGTTGTAAAAATTACTTAATAATAAAAGGCTAAGAAACGCCTGAGGCGAAATAAACGCAGACATATTGCCTACACTATGTCTGTCTGTAACCTTTTCACGCCTTAGCAACTGAACGGTCATTTATTAGAGTCAGCACTTTATGAACATCAAAATTACATAGTAAAACTGATGTTATACATAAAAACAGAACAAAATAAAAATATAGTGGCTCGTAATCCACCACGCGGGGACAGTGCGGGTTGGTAGATGTCACATGTCTTCGAATCTTTGATTCTAGGACATGCCGGTTTCCTCACGATGTTTTCCTTCGTTTTGAGAGCAGTGGTTAGGTTAAACATAACTGGTGGATGTGGATGCGGGAAACAAGGCGTGATGCTACGTACTCTACGCGGACGAAGCCTCTGGCAAAAGGTAGTATTTTTTTTAATTGTGAAACGATAATGCCTGAGGCTAGTACGTTATAAATGCCAATGCACTATTGCAGTTGTCTGTTTTTTTATTACATAACAGTTAATAAAGAATGCTATAAAAATAAGTACGTAACTGTAGTTTTAATATTAAGGGGAACCTAGTCGCGGGCATAAACTCACTGGTGGTCCTGGCTAAAAATCACGCTGTCTCACCAGGCTTCGTGTCCGACAGAGATAGTATCAATGATGAGCAGTTAGACGCTAGTCTACACACAAAATGTTATTTAGTAAGTAAGATGCAGGATCATTTATAGTAAAACATTCGCGTAAAAAATTAAGAAAAGTCCTTTGGAAGATCGGGTTTTATGAAAAAACCACTACATAAATCAATTACCAATAAACTTTATTAAACTGTAAATAATTGAACTTTGTCGGTACCGACTTGGTTGGTGGTGGAGATTTTACACTTCTGTTATTACTTAAACACGCCCGAAGTTAGGTTAAATTAACAAAAAAAACGAATCTTTGTTGGCTCCTAACTTTTTAATGGCTGTTTAATTTAGTATTCTGTTTCCGTACAGACAATTACGCATTATGCATTGGCTTTTTCATAAAAACCCGATCTTCCAAAGGACTTTTCTTAATTATTTCGCGCATTTTTTAATATAAATGATCCTGCATCTCACTCAATAACGTTGTGCGTGTAGACTAGCGTCTAACTGCTCATCACTGATACTATCTCTGTCGGACACGAAGCCTGGTGAGACAACGTGATTTTTAGCCAGGCCCACCAGTGACTTCGAGCCCGCGACTAGGTTCCCCTTAACATCAGCTATCTGCCAGTGAAAGTCCCGACATGATTGGGACTTTATTGTAGTATTTGTAATAGATATTAGAATCGAATCGTTATTCGAAATAAGAACCGGTTTAAAGATACCAGAATACTTATTTCTATCCGTTCTCAGAGATACGCAAAAGCTAAAATTTTCGGACAGACATAGAAATTACCGAAGAGCTGTATCCTTTAATCATTATCTGCTGCCTGTTCCCAGCTTATAGGACTGGCTGGCTGGCGGGTGTTTTACATGGAGTGATTGCGTATCTTACCCCCACAACACAGTTAATGGGTAACACGTTACCCTTTGGTAAGACTGCTTGTCTGACATTTTGGCTACAACAATTACTACAATATTAAGTGGAATTTTACAAAGACTTAGTGTAAACGAAGTTAAAATGTCAGCGAGAACTTAATAATAGTTGCAGTCAAACAAAATGCGGTATTAAAATGTAAATACTGCGGGTTTTAGGGTTCCGTATACTAACACCCATCTAGTTTATAAATACTAAAACTATTGACCAGAAGGTAAATGAAAACAAATGTAATGTGTGTAATGTAATGCACCAATCCCAGCGTGGCTTGTCTAGACTCGATTAATCGAATGAACCCCAAGATTCGCACTAGTCCCTGGAGCCACATGCTTCATGGTGTTACAGAGGCCATTTATGAAACAATCAAATCAAAGCAATAGAGCGTTAACAAAAGACGTCAGTAAGTAATTAAATGGCAATAAGACGTCAACAATTTATTGTTTTCTAATAGTTTTGAGCATAAAAACAAATTGGGTGATGTGATAACTGACCAAAGAAATGATTATAAAATAGCTTTTGATAAAACATGAATTAAATCACGCCTCACTTCTTAAAAAAAGGCAGAAATTACGGTACGCCACTTGCTAAGATCCTTTGACAAAGCTCCTTTTGCCTCGTTTATGTTTATACATCTGTGGTCCGTCACCAATCCAGTGCCAATCGGAGCTGCAAACGCGTTCCATGCGTTTCATCGAGATGATTAAATTAAACTCACACTAGGGCCTCTGGTCATCATACACGCACGCCGGTTGCGAGTACTACGCACCTAACCTTTCTGAAAAGATGGTGCCATCCACGGACCAACCGCAGAAAGCGTGGCTTACCCTGATCGATCGACCCATACACATGAGCTGACGACAGCTGACGACTGGCTAAGCGTGGCGATTATGGCAAACCCCCCCATTTTTTTGGGGGAAACCTATCTCCAGCAGTGGACGTCTATTGGCTGAAATGATGATGGCATGAAAATCCGTTCAATCGTTATAATATGTACTTATATTTTACAAGAAACAGGTTTAACAAGAGACCCAGAGCGACAAATCCGGCTCGCGCCTGGCATTATTTTTTTGCTCGATAGCGCAGCGGTTGGCAGAATGCCAGACGGCACGACCAGGTCGATGCAACTCAATAAAATGCCGAATTGAATTGTTGTATTTGACAAGTTTAAATTCTTATCTGGTGCTGCGGAATTTGCCACTCATCAAGTATCCAAAACTGTTCAAAAATCTATTATCGCCTGGTGCGGTGGAGACTCCTTAGACCGAAGTATGCTTTCTTTCGCTCTTACTCTTCTTCCTCTCCATCCATCAACACAAGCAACTCAACCAATCCAAGACAGTGGTGGCCCAACAGTGACAGCCCCGACGTGCCCCGTCGTGGATTCGAATCCAGGTACGCGCTTCATTTTGTGTAAATCATTTCATCATCACTGCTCTCAAAGCGGTGAAGTAAAACATGATGAGGATACCAGAATGTGAGAAAAAACCTCAAAATATACTATTGAGATAGCTTAGGCAAAATGCAGTCGGAAACTGTTAGTTTTAGTTTATGAAATAACAAAATAAATTTTAAAATACAATTTAAAGATTTCTGTATTGTTCATCTGTTTTGAACACCATGAAATAGTAGCCGCCATGTTATTACGTCATACGGCATGTCAACTGAGCAACTTTGTGCTTTTAATTATTATTTAAATAATATTTTGCATTCAGGAACTGCAAACCAACGATAAGTAGAAAACGAACTATTTTTTTTTAATTATAAACCATTATCTTATAAAATATCAGCGCATTTGTTTATATAACAAACTGACGTCATACCCACAGAGCAATATGGCGTCCACTGCGTCCAGCGTTTTTCGTCAAATTACGCGCGAAATTTGAAAATGTAAAATTTAAATTCATTTCTATGGCACTAATCGATTACCTCAATAAAAATATTGTTTTTTTTTTGTTGTTCACTCTAGAATCTAATTATGACACTTTTCATAAAATGGGTGTAATAGCCTATTCGGAGACATGTGACATCTACCAAGTCTTTACTTAGCCCGCGATTTTAGCCCACTCACTGTCATAGAGAGGAGGCCTGTGTCCAATTTACATAAACAACCAATTATAAACAATTATGTACAATTTATTATAAACAACCAATCAACCAAATTATACTTAAAACATTCTGCTCTAGCAACAGACAAACCGATACGAAACACGAAAATGACCGTACGAACCGGTCTACGCTTATCAACTGGCATATAAACATTTATAATTATATAAGTTAAGTATATAGGTGGACGGCGATAGGTAGGCCTTGACCCGTAGGTGCGGCTATTGAGATTTTAGCTATCTATATATGAATATAATTTTCGTGGATTTTATAGAGGTGTCGGATTTCTGATGAGTTTTGACTGGTTCCAACTTAAGGGCCTACGTCCCGTTTGGCAGCGTAACACGGTCACTTTATGAACCGTACTGCTCATTAACGGCTTGTCTTGAAGATTTGAAAAATATAATATTTTGCTATAGATTCATATAGATCATTTTGCCCGAAGTACTTTTTTTGTATGGTTAATACTTTTGCTGTAAAAAAATATTTTCCAACACGCAATATTTTGGCTTCTATTCCATACTCCTACTAAACGGCTTCGTTATTTGGAAAAAAAAATACACTGAAAAATAGATAGTTAGAGGTACCACAGAATCGCCGAAGCACAATTGTAAATTAATCAAAGGAATATCCCCATTTTGAGATAAAGGCTCAGAGGTGCCCTGCGCGGGCGGCAGTCGTGCTTTAGCATACAAACAGGAGATGAGGATACTATGGGCCTTAAGGTTAGCTTTTTGATTATTTTACTGTCTAATTGCTGTAGTGGTCGCAAGCGCTATTGCCGAGCCCAAGGTCCTGGGTTCGATTCCTAGGTCGGGCAAAGTGTTATTGGATATTTCTGTCTGGAATTACTCAGCAGTAGCAGCCCGTTGTCTGGATTTGTTCACGGTTGGCTCTCTATTTCATGGGACTTAAACCTTAACTGGCGAAATGTGTGTGTACTTGTCCAATACTTCAGAGACACAAGGCGTGAAGTTATGTTATGTAATGTACTGATTTGCGAAGTGAGATCCCACCTAGTAGATAATGATTATAGTCAACTATAACTGCCTTCAAGCGCAGGCCACACCGCCAGCTAGCGAGCAAACACGCCAGCCGGGCGAGCATCTTTTCACCTCTTTTTAACCGACTTCAATAAAATGAGAAGGTTCTCAATTCGACTGTATTTTTATGTTTGTTGGCTCAACTTTTGACTGGGTGAACCGATTTTGATAGTTCTTTTTTATTTGAAAGCTGGTGCTTCCCGTGTGGTCCCATTTAATACAGATCTGATGACGCGTTGCGGAGACAGATAACTAAACTCTTCAAAATATTACAGCAAATCAACCGCGATTGCTGCTATCGCATAAATATGCATTATTTTAATCCCAGGGATGATGACATTTCGAATTGGTGTGGGGTAGATACCACCATACTATATTTTTTCCCAGAAAAGTAATATTATCACAGTTACCTTACATTCTTTACATAAAAATACTAGACACGTGTTTCGGGTTTCGCATATTATTTACTAAAATTTGGGTTTTATAGTTTCCCTAGTCTCGCTTCGCCCGCCAGCTTGCTCGCTGGTTAGCTGTCGGTCAAAATTTTTTCTTTGACTTTCTCGTCAACGAAGTACGAAAGCTTCTTCATCACGATGTTTCAACATGACGATACAATGTTTATTTTATCTGCCCGCAGACAGTATTGTTCGCGGGACAATGGTAAATATTTCAATAACTTGTATAGTCTTATTGGTTCAAACTGCGTCTGAATGGTTTAATCATTCTTTAGTTCAGGAGATGAAACGGTTGAAGTTCTTTAACTTTAAACTGGTATTATAGAATGTTGTAATCTATACAGGAAAAGTTTTTATTCAGTGCGCAAACTTTAACCATGTATTCAGCATACCATTCTAGACCACCCAGCGAAGAAATTTTTCGTCGGTTTAATTTAAAAAAAATCAGCTGATTCATAGAAAACTGCAATACCTACGCGGTCAAAACGTATGGAACAGCTGTTTTTTTTTTTTGCATAACCGACGAAAAATTTCTACGATGGCCCCCCAGATTTAGAATGATATGCTGAATTCATGGTTACAGTTTGCGCATGTAATCTATATATTAATAGGTACGTGAAGCAAAAACTTTGTACCCGTTTTTACGAGAACTACACGAACGAAGGAGTATAAAATTTGGCACAATTGAAGTTTATACTGAGAAGAAGTGCAGAAAGACAATAATTTTTTTTTTTTTTTTTTCAGGTTGGGAAATCATCAAATGACTTCTCCCGCTCTGGGTGGAGCAGGAGGGCGTGTCAGACTTTTACTGACTAAAACCCACCCGTGATCCCTCAGTTGCCTATGTGCCAGGGGCGACGGTATCTCTTTCGAACAACCCGCACCCCTGGCAGACAATGCTCGAAGTTCATATAATTCCACTAGCACTTCGCCCACGACTTTGTCCGCGTAGATTTCGTATTTTTGCCTACAAGCTTAATTAACACCCCCCTAATCCTCCTTTACAGGGTTATAAATATAGGTTATAATAATTTTGATTATAGTAGATTAAAATTTAAATTAATTATGGTCGAATGTCGACCACTGGGTGACCAGTAGTTAGTATGATCAGTCCATACATGTTCGCACTGTTCAAAATAAAAATCTATCAAAAGTCAATTATTCAAACTAGGCTGAGAGTCAGCACTTTTTTAACGTAAAAAGTTACATAAGACAGTCCCCCCAAAACGCCCGCCCTTCACCGCTTCCTAGTGCTTTAGCTGGGAAGAAGTCGCGCAACAAACTCCCCAGCAGCACAGCTGTTTGTTAAGTTAGAAGAACTTGATTCTGTACAATAATAGGTAAGTGATTAACATTACTAAAAACAAAACATGAAAAATTAAAGCGTCTATCTACAACTCGTAACTCACGTCAATAGCTAGCCGGCTTGGTTAAGCTTCTACATATGATCCAAGAACCGCAATGTTCCACTAAATCAGTAAGCCCTTAAAAACGGTAAATTGTAACTACAAACGTATTATGTAAATACGAAACGGGACCGGGCCCTACTGCCACAATTGTACGCATTTTTATGTGACGTTACATGCAAAACAAAAACTTTCAAACGAATGCGTCGTTGATGTAGTGGTCGAAACCGCGACTGTCGAGCATGAGGTCCTTAGTTAGATGCCCAGGTGCGGCAAAGTTTTTTTTATCTAGAATTTCTTAATAACAGCACGAAATCTGGATTTGTTCGTTATGAATATGCTCGCTCTCTGCTTTAAGGGACTCTAACATAACTGGCGAAATGTGGGTGTAGTAAACATAGTGAAATCGACGCTACTGATACTCAAACCATGAAAGCACATGATTCTAGACTTGAAATAATTCGCAGGTCATAGAGAAGTGCCGGTAAAAGTATCCAGGGCACATTTTTAGACAAAAAATCAGCTGTTCCATACATTTTAACTGCGTAGGTATTGCACTTTTCTATAAAACAGCTGATTTCTTTTTTTGTATAACCGACGAAAATCTACTACGCTAGGGGGTCTAGAATGATATGCTGAATTAATGGTTACAGTTTGCGCACTGGTTAAAAATTTACCCTGTATGTAACAAGCAAATATATATTTTTAATAACTGACGAAATATTTCAACTTTTCAACGTAGCGAGTTTCGAACTCATCTACCTAGTGCTACTGAATCCATGGTAACAAGTTGCGCATCGAAATCACTGCCAACCTTTAGGTATACCTCTGCCCATCCCAACGGGGAAACAAGTCGTGATGTTATGTAAAAAGGGACCGAGTCCTACTGCCACAATTGTTACGCATTTTGATGTGACTTTCCAACGGCATACTATTGATGTTCATTCAGTTCCTATGTGATTGTGTTCGACTTGAGTGAATCAATAAGTATATCGGCTTGGAGTTTGACCTGATGACCTGATGGCTTTAGTGCACGATAGTTTTTGGTTGATAAAATTGAGGTGGAAGACGATTTTTGCAACAAAACTTTGCATGGTAACGTCATGTCGTGGTATACATGGTTCGTGGATGGGTGAATAGCCGATGGTCCCGGCTGTAGCATACGTAGATTTTTGCCAGTCGTTACAGATAGTCAGAAAGTCAAAAACCCCGATAACCAGTTGACATGACAACAGATGGGCCACAAAGATGACTGCTTGGATGGGACCGGTTAGAAAACGTAAACAAGGATTACCACACACTCGTTGGGAGGATGAAATCGTGCGTATACCTAGGTCACGCTTAATGGACGTAGCGAGACAGAGAAAGCTGGCATTCTCTGGAGGAGGCCGTCAATCCGACTGGAACACAATCCAGTTACTGGGTAATATCGACCCTTGTCGAAGTTGACAGACTTTCAGGCTTCTGACGACCCGTAACGACTGCTAAAGATCCACAAATTACAGCCTGTACCCACGTATATAGTATAGATAACGAACGAAAAAAAAACACTAAAAGAAAAATCTACCCAGATAGTGGCACAGGCAAAAAAAAGCCTAGTACGAAATCACACGACCAAAATATTTCACGTCTGGCAACTTTTTAAATAGTTTGAACATACAAATGTCACCGGATTCGAATGGCGAAGGTCGATTGAGATAACTGGATGGAATTTATTTAAAAAAAAGGCGCTGTTATTTCAACATATTTCATTGTGAAAGGGTAGGTGGAAATGAGAGTGGGTTTTTAAGTCTTCCTATATGGTTTGCCTGACGGAGGCCATCAATTAGCATTTATTGGGCTTGCGGATGGCGAGTAATGGGTAGCTTGCCCGGGTCGACCACGCGTTGTGTTCCACGCGCGCCTCAAAGAGATGTCAGCACGAACTGGTGGGGTCCGCAAGGGCCGATGCCAGGGGTGCGAGTTGTTTGAAAGAGATACCGTAGCCCCTGGCACACAGGCAACTAAAGGAACACGGGAAATATATTTAGCTATTATTGTCCAAATGTCGGGCATAGGACTTTTCTTATACGGAGAAGGCACGAGTATTGATCACCAAGCTTGCTCAAGACGGGTTCAGACTTATATTGACTTCAAGTCCAGGTTTTAAAATTGATGTTTTTCTTTCGCCGATGTGAAAAACGAATGCCCCTTTTTTATTTTTATTCTTTATTTATTTAAGGGATTTATGTACACAAATGTGACAATGTCAATCCCATCGTGCTTTTACAAATAATCACTTACTCTTAAACTAAATAAACTAACCTAGATCACACAAAAAATAACAATCTTATTTATTATCTAATAAAAAAGTATATAATATTTTTGCTGCTTCAGAAGTTGGATTGGCTAAGATGCCATGAAACATTCCAACATCCATTACCGACAATTTGAAAGAATTCAGCAGTGCGTTTCTTTTGTTAGTATGCCGGACACATTCCACCAACACATGCTGTGCATCTTCTATTTTACCACACACCTCACAGTTAGGAGAGTCCGATTTTCGCATGAGAAATCGAACGCCCCTTTGCATTCCCCTTAACTTTTCTGTATTCGGTCAATATAAATGACTGCCATACGAATTGTACATCTTACGTTCGAACCTAGATGGGCACTTAACTTTATGTTTTACATGGAGTGACTGTCTATCTGACCTCCAGAACCCAGTATGGGGCCATTCAAGTATTACGTAAGCACTACAGGGGGGCGGAGGTCTTTGCTTTGCTTATTTTTGATGACATGGGGGATGGGGGGTCTGGATGGTGATTACGTCAGCAGAATTTATTTATAAACTTTTGGATTTTCTACAAAATTTAGTCGAATTTGGTTTAACACATATGGCAACCCTACTTGTCTATGAATGGCTCGAAGAAAAAAAGAAAAGAAAGTGAGCAGACACGTTAGGTGTCTGCTACCAATGTTTACGTGAGCCTGGGAGGGGGGAGTAAGAGCTTTGCTTTTTTTGCTGACGAGGAGGAGGGACATCATTAACACAATTGCCCCTGTCCTAACAGGCATATTTAATCAATGTTTAGACAGCGGTACGTTTCCTGACTTAATGAAACATAGTAAAGTAGTACCAATTTTCAAATCGGGTAGTAAGAGTGATCCCTCTAATTATAGACCTATATCTGTGCTTCCAGCATTGAGCAAAATTTATGAAAAAATCATGCTGGACCAGATGTTGTCACATTTTAACTCAAATGGGATTTTACATAGTCGACAGTTTGGTTTCACGAAAGGTAGGTCGACGACTGACGCGGGAGTAAAACTCATCAGTCACATTTTGGAATCCTGGGAGAGTTCTCAGGATGCGATTGGCATTTTCTGTGACCTCTCAAAAGCGTTTGACTGCGTTGACCACAATACACTGATCTGTAAATTACACCACTACGGAATTCGTGGACAAGCTGCTGATCTTGTACTTTCCTACTTATCAAACAGGCAGCAAAAAGTAAACGTTAACGGGGCGACATCCTCGGGGTCTCTAGTTAGGATGGGCGTGCCTCAAGGTTCAATTCTTGGTCCTTTTTTATTTCTTGTTTATATTAATGACCTTCCCTATCTGATGGCTAACTTCTCGGATATAATTTTATTCGCTGATGACACTTCTCTTATTTTTAGAATAGATAGAAAAGATACGGATGTCTTACATGTCAACGAAAGCCTAGCTGTTCTATCGAAATGGTTTGCTGCTAATAATCTTTTACTCAATGCGAACAAAACTAAATGTCTTAAGTTCTCGCTACCAAATGTACCCCAAGTAGGTCTAAATTTAAAACTTGATGGCAAGAAACTAGATGCTATTTCGGAAACTGTATTTTTGGGAATTACTTTAGATTCAAAATTGCAATGGGGTGCCCACATTAGAGCGCTTTCAAGCAGATTAAGCTCAGCTGCTTACGCAGTAAGAAAAATAAGGCAGTTGACTGATGTAGCCACAGCTAGGTTAGTATACTTTGCTTATTTTCACAGTATTATATCTTATGGCGTTCTGCTGTGGGGATCGGCAGCGGACGTAGATTCAATTTTTATTTTACAAAAGAGGGCAATCCGCGCAATCTATAAAATGGGGCCTCGCGAGTCTCTTAGAAACAAATTCAACGAAATTGATATACTTACTCTGCCTTCTCTTTATATTCTAGAAAATATCTTGTATGTTCGCAAAAACTTAGGTCTTTTCAAAAAAAGATGCGATTTCCATAATCTAAATACACGTAGTAAAGATGAAATTGTGATTCCAAAATTTAGATTAACTAAAACTAGCAAGTCATTTCTAATAAACAGTATCCGCTTCTATAACAAGTTGCCAAAGTCGGTTACAGAACTTAGCGATGGAAAGTTTAAAACTCACATCAAACGTGTCCTTATCAAAAAAGCATATTATAAGATAAAAGACTACGTTGAAGACAGGGAAGTTTGGCATTAATTCCTTCTGCACATGTGGCTTCCCTGGTACCTCATTAACAGCAAAACCGTGTGAAAGTCTATTAACTGCTCCCAAATTGCAATGTTAATTTTTATTCTTTTTATTATTATTATTTTTTTTACAATGTCTGACATATTCTCGTCATTATTTTGACATTATACATCAATTTTACTACCTACTATTTATTTTCAGTGATTGTCATCGAAATCCTGTCACTTGGTTCAAATAGATTCATTTTATATAGGTAGATTCTTTTACATATTTTGAATGAGAGAACGTTGTAGGCCTTAGAGACTAGATTTGTAGACGTTTTTCTATTCTGTATTTTCATTCCTCTAAGTACCTGGTACTTATTGACTGGTCTGCACTGTCCTCTCATACCTATTATCACTGTAATTTGAAAACATTGTAAAAGCCAATTATTTTTAAAAGAGTAACCGTGGAGTTTCTTGCCGGCTCTTCTCCATAGGAAACGACAAATTGGAACCGTTCACCTAGCTTCTGACGTTTCATAAGTGCCCATGCAGGCTTATGTGAAATAAAATATTTTGATTTGATTTGGAAGGGTTCAATAATTGCTAAAAAACTGCTTACGTAATACTCGAGTGCCTCCTAACTGGGTAATACGATTCCCCTAGGTAAAACTGGTAGTCAGACTTGGGTTTCTGACTTCGCCCGTAACGACTGTCAAAGATCTACAAATGACAGCCAGGACCAACGGCTTAACGTGCTTTCCGAGGCACGGAGGGGTCTCGTTATGTAAAGATGGCCACCCATCCACGGATTAACCGCGGGAAGTGAAGTTTAGCCTGATCGATCGACCCGAGCAGCTGTTATTACTTAGCCACGAGCCCATAAAAACGTGGAAAAACTTGATATTTTATTCGGTAACTTGTTATAAAACACAAAACTATCGATTCAGAAGCCATCATCTCAGACGATAAGTTTTTTTCTTAAAAATATATCGCTGGCTGCGTAGCAACAACTGCAGTATAACTGTCTCGCTCTAACTTAGTAGCTGCATGTATTGCTGTGTCGCTCGCACCGAGCACGCGAACGCGTTGCATCAAATCGTGCGCATTTTTTTATTTTGTTATTTTTATAACATGCGAATGATGAAAAATCCCGTTCGGGTTTTTTTATTGGACGTACGTAATATCTTTGGCAAATTGAGGTGTGTTAAGATTTGTAATTCGAAAAATCAGGTTTGGCTGGTAAATTTTTGACCTTCAAAATGATAATTAAGATGATAATTAGGTACTATGTCTGAATGGTGAAGACGTTGCTAAGACACTAACGGCCTTATTCATAAAAAGTTATCGAACATCTAAACACTTGCTAGTCTGGTTTTTCATAGAGAAACCACACTTTAGCAACTGTTTAGATGTTTGATAACTTTTATGAATATGGCCGAATGTCTATGCTCGCACGGACGAAAAATATTGCGGCGGGGTAGTTGTTGTGTAGTTTCCGTAACTACAATCCCTACTAATATTATAAATGCGAAAGTATCTCTCTCTGTCTGTCTGTAACGCTTTCACGCCTAAACCGCTGAACCGATACCTATGAAATTTGGCAGAGATATACCCTGGGATATGGAGAAGGACATAGGCTATTTTTTTACGCGATAACAGACAACCAAGCGGGCGGAGCTGCGGGCAAGATCTAGTAATCCTATACTCAGACTTGTAATTACACGTGGTGGCGGCTGTGTTGCAGTCTCCTTCTCTCGTATTGTGTCAGTATGTCCGTCTCTGTCTACGGCCTTTAGCGTCTTGATTAGATATATCACTTTACTGTTTCTTGGACCGCGTAATCGGGATTCGGTCAGTCCGTTTTTGTTAAAATATTTCATGTTTTGACTCAAAAAACATTGGTTTGATGAACTCTAATGTTTTTCTGTTGGTGGATGAAAGAGGGATGATCCTATTATATCCTACTAAACTACTAATATTATGAATGTGAAAGTTTGTATGTTTGAATGTTTAGATGTTTGTTACTCAATCACGCAAAAACGGTCGAAACGATTTGGATTATATTTGAAAGAAAGAAAGAAAGAAAAAACGTTTATTTGCGGTAAACATGACGCAAAAAGATAAGGAAAACAAAAAAAATAAGAAAAGGTTGAGGGAAACATGCGTCACATCCACGCAAAACGGCTATCACTCAGCATTATGCTGCGACCCTATGCAAGACAGAGCCCCAGCGCTGGTTTTCAGGGATAGCCGGCTTTGACGTAATGACGGAATGATTTGGCAACCAGGATTAACAACACAAATACAGTACTTTTATCCATTTCCGTATGATAAATTCCGTCCTCTACGCGGACGATGCCGAGGTAATTTAGCTTTAGAATATCAAGGATTCGCGTTTATCGATACTTGGCTTCTGATTTATCAAAAGGGAAACGTACGTAGCCAATGTCAATGGCCGAAAAATATGATTAGAAAAACATATTTCTTGTGTACACGAAGTGACTGATATGATATATGAGCTTTATTAGATTGAAGGAAACCATTGAGTTTCCTTTCGAGACGGTTCTTTATAACTGTCTGTCTGTGTTCCGTTTTCGATGTGGGTGGATGAAAAGTATAGTGTTACCCAGTAACTGGGTGGTGGAGGTCAGATAGGCAGTCGCTACATGTAAAATACTGGCATTCAGCAGCACCCAATTAGACTGGAAGCCAACTCGAATACAGTTGGGAAAAGGGTAGGCAATCTTGACCTCGATCACGACCGATGATGGAAGGATGAGGTCTAAAATGGAACGAGCGTGCCCAGAAATAGTATATTTTATAACGAGGGACTAAATGAAGCCATAATATACCAGAGGTGGTTTGACTCCCGAGCGTGCGAGGGAGTCAATGAAACCGAGGGTATATTAAGTCGGCGTTTAGTCTCGAGGTGCAAACTGTACTTTTCACTTTGAGTGCGAGAAAAATAGTCAATTTACGAGTAGTACAAAAACATGTACTTACCTAATAAATATTACTTAATAAAATTAAAATCACAATATCTATTAGGTATGTCTTTTGCTCTTTGCTCGCCGTCAAACTCTTCACCAAGGAACATAATATACCACAACTGTCACTGGACATTCTTAATAAATTTATTTAAAGCTGAACTTTACACTCGACAAAAATTCTGAAATTTTCGCGGTCAGTTTTTTCTTCTAAACCAGTCACAGATTAACAATTTAAAACACATGGCGCCACCTTGGCAAAAACCATGGAACTAAAACTCAACATTATCGCAATGAAGATGGTTTACACTCCACAGATAATAGTAAGTATATTTACTGGCTGTTTGAGTTTGTATATGTCACATGAAGCAAATTAAAAAACGAATTACGTTTTAGTCCCTAGGGACTAAAGTGGTTACTTTAGTCCCGCTTCGTAGAGCTATATTGGTGTCTTTTTAGAGCATGAGAAGTGAAAAAGACTGTTAAATCTTGCTTTGAAGGCAGACGGGTTAAATGTGGAAGGGAACACAGACGCTAGCAGACAGTTTTACACTTTGGCTGTACGCATAATACATTGTGCTGAAGCGCTGACTATGACTGGTCGGGATATCAACCAAGTGCAGATGTTACCCTGCAGTACGTCTGGTAGTCCAGTAATAGAAGGGCGGCAGTACAAGGAAATCGTGAAAGGGTATGGGAGAAACGAATACTGCAAGGCCACAAATAAATTCGCTAGTTAGTATAAAAAAGCAGCAATTTTAAAAAGAAAACTATTGAAATAAGGCTGAAAATAACTACATCAACTATAATCTCGATTTCCTGAAAACTGTAGCAATATTGAGGTTTAAAACTATAAAGATCGACGTAGATCGCTAACCTTTTGTGCGACCTTTAAAAAAAATTGTTCTCAATATTAATATTCCATAAAATCATACTAATTAAAGGTATGCTGACACTATGGTGTTTTGATGACACGCGATTATTCATACTCGTTACGGATTTTCGGAACGGTATAGTTACGCCACTGGCAGTCGCTCTATGTGTAATACATGTACAGCTGCTGTTTAAACTGGAAGTTACGTATCGGTTTTCACAGACGTAAAAATCACGCAAAGAATTTTCAACTCTCGGTGTAGGACCGAGCATTGAGAATTCAAAAGAATTACGAACTCTTTTGGATCCTCAATGCTCGGTTCTATCAGCAGCGCTTCGCTAAAACACACTGTTCGAGTTTCAAGTCTCGGCGCTACAGATCCAATGCGCGAATAAATCCCACCGCGATTTTATTACGTCTGTCGTGACGTGGGGTTACAGAGTGGTGACAAAGCAAGGCAGACATCTGTATTCTTCTAAAGATTCGAGCAGTTTACACATTAAACGTTAACGTGTATTAATCAAAGAATCAGATAACACAAGTAGCAAATCGCATTTTTTTTTTAAAGAACCGTCAATCAGCACCGTTTTCCTCAAAGAAAACTATACTATCATTACAAGTGCCATCTTATCAATAAAAACCTTGATAGTACTAGTAGGTTGATAACCCTTCCTTTATCAGTTGCCCTTTAGCATAATCAGCCCATAATGTTCCCACTGCTGGGACTCGGGCCTCATTTCTGTGAGAGGGGACACAGTGCGGATTGGTAGATGTCACAAGTCTTCAAATTTTTAGTAAAATAATTTTACATAACGTAAAGTGCCTGCCTCGGTTCGAGCTTACGACAAACAAGTCGTAAGTCACAGCCGTTTCCACGGATTCATAAAGCCACCATTACGTTCGTAGGCAGTATATGCGCCCTCACGGCCGTAGTCGCCGCGGGAGACGCCCTGGTCGTCGGGAATCCCAGGCTGATTCCCGGCCACCGTAGGCGCGGGCTTGCGGACGGCGAGTAATGGATAGCACGCTGTCCGGTAGGGACCAAGCCCGGGTCGACGGCGCGTTATGTTCCACGCGCGCCTCAAAGAGATGTCAGCATCAACTGATGGGTCCCGCAAGGGCCGATGCCTGCCAGGGGTGCGGGTTGTTCGAAAGAGATACACTGTGTGCTTCTGGCACACAGGCAACTGAGGGAACACGGGTGGGTTTTAGTCAGTAAAAGTCTGACACGCCCTCCTGCTCCACCCACAGCGGGAGAAGTTATTTGATGATTTCCCACCCAAAAAAAAGAAAACCAATGCCTTTATTAAACTAGCGTCTGGCTGCGACTTCGAACGCGTGAAGTTTCTTATTTGTGACACATCTACTCCGTTTTCGCTTAGCGTTTTTTATCTTTCTTGTTTTTATTCCTTTCCTAAGGGTCTTAGCGTGATGTTAATAACCTATACCCTCCCTTAAGAATCAGCCTACCAAAAGAAAAAAAAAAAAAATTCCGGCTGGTAGTTCCAGAGATTAACGCGTTCATACAAACAAACTCATCAGCTTTATTCATCATCAACATCTGCCTAGCCTTTTCCCAACTATGTTGGGGTCAGCTTCCAGTCTAACCGGTTGCAGCTGAATACCAGTATTTTACATGGAGCGACTGCCTATCTGACCTCCACAACCCAGTTACTGGGTAATACGATACCCCTCGGTAAGACTGGTTGTCAGACTTTCGGGCTTCTGACGACTCGTAACGACTGTCAAAGATCCACAAATGAAAGCCGGGACCTTAACTTATCAGCTTTGTTATTACTTCAAATTACGATAATAGTAACAGTTTAACGTAAACTTAAAAGTTTGCGTGTTATGTCACCTTTGTTTTATAGACGCGTAAACTTGAGTACTTACACAAAAAATATTGACTGATATCGTTCACGATCATTCCTAACTTAAAATACTGGCTAGGGTTACTTTTACAGCCTCATAATTCTTTACTAAAGTAACTGGATTAGGGAGCCCAATATTTTACAAGTAAAATAACTGTCTAGGCTTTTGACGTACAAATTCGGTAACTGTAAACTGAGTACAGTGTTCCTAGTGTGAGTTTCTTTTAACCATCACGACTGAACGCATTGGCCCTTCAACAATTCAGGGCGAATCGGAGCGCAGAACGTGGTCGATGTGTAAAAACAAGATGGTTAAAAGAAGTTCACATTAAGGCCTCTTGAGGCCCAGTGGAATTGACCCCGATTGGAGTTGTAGTCGAACCAAAGCAGGCACTTTACTTTGTCTATCTGATTTCATCACCACTGCTTTCAAAGCGATGAAGGAAAACATCGTCAGAAAAACGAAAATAAAAAAATAAAAGACATGTAACAGCCGCCAACCCTCACCGGCCCACTCCCTCTCACAGAGAGGAGGCCTGTATCCCAACAGTGGGAACATTATAGCCTCATTATGAACTGTAAAGTGTTTGTAAGTAAATCTCAATAAAAATAGCAGCATTTCAAAAATTTACTACAATGACAAGATGTCAATAAAACAGGCAGGCAGCACATCGTAGTCACAATAAATAAATAATAGTTTAAAAAACTAAAAAACACGCTTTAAAAACCAAACTAAAAAAGGAGAAAATAATTTAATTCAATTAAAAAGCGTGGGGTGCTTTTTGAGGTATTTTTATAATCACTTAATGTCACTAATGGTTTTTAAAGCGTGTTTTTTAGTTTTTTAAACTATTATTTATATTCTATTTTTTAGTTCTGCTAACTACAAAAACGTGATTTTTTTTCCTTTTTTTTTCATTTTTCTCAATTTTTTTTTTAAATTATTGCATAGTCATCGGTCCTCGATAAGTTTACAAAGTTTCAATGAAATCTGACCGTTTAAAGTGGGTCAAAATAACGTCCAAAGGAGTCGGTTAAAAACATACAAGTGAAGCTAATATAAAGCGTGTAAAAATGCCAGGTATCATCGTTTTTTACAATTTAAATTTACATCAGTCAAAAAAATCGCGTCACCAATTTTATTCGTCTCAAACCACGCAACCACGCGTCTGTTACGATACAGTTTACAGCCAACCTTATAATATCTCATAACCACTTAAGACCAACCTCCATTAAAAACTTCACTATTGCGTCAACGAAGTTAGCTATAAAACAAGATCAAGTTGATACAAAACTTACACAATACGAGAGTTGCGAAAAACTTGAAACCTGCTGAACTTGGGTATATTGAACTTTTTGGTTATGAAAGTGGAATATACAAATTAATTAACAGGTGTTTTTTTTTTAATAAATTGGTGTTATAGAAGGACGGCTACTATAGTGATGTATGAAAAATCAGTTTAGTACAGGCTGGCAGTTATTTCCATGCAGAACCGGTTACCATGGATTATGAACAAGATTCTGAACCCTGCAATGAAATTTATATTTATTTATTTATGTATAATAATATACATACATACATATTTACTATATATAATATATAACTATCGAATATAATACAATTTTTACCACTGTGATTAATTTTATCTAATAATATGTTTAACAATTGATCAATTTTACCAATTTTATTTGATGAATTTAAAATTTTATGTCGATGATTTTTTAATCTTCTTTTCATACATTTTCATTTTATCTCTTTTTATACACCTGCAACTGTTAAGAATTAATTATCAATTTACTCACTTATTATAACTTAAAATTTTATTTTACCAATGTTGTCAGTGTCATAATTTTATGATTTTTAATATGTATTCGTTTTTCACCAATTTTAATTTTATTTTCATTTCTATTTCCAATGTCACCTTCTTTTTACTTTTACAAATATTAATTTACTTATATAATTGAATATTGGCGCTTATTACTGAGTAAGTTAGCTTAACTCTATGATTCATTGTTTTATGCATGTCTCTGTCTGTCTCTCTCTCTCTCTTATAGAAAGCAAGCCAGATATTTTCATTTCTTCTTTTATATTATTTATTATTTTCGTTCCATCCGGGTGTCCCTTGACAACTCTCAAGATTTTTTTATTTATTTATTTATTTATTTAACCATTTATGCACACACATATAAACAGACAAGAAGAAAGGAACAGAAAAATACGTACAAAGGTAATGCTTGTTTGTTGTTTGTTTTTTCTTTCTCTCTTTCTTAGAAGAACGCAGATTTTTAGCGTGAGAAGAACATAGAAATTGGAAATGAGACACAAGATAAGAAGGAGGAGTGGGAGAGTTGAGAATAGAGAAAAGCGTGATCAAAGCACGCAAACTCTTACTTTGGCGAATGGACATCCATTTGAGCTCAGACCTATAGCTCGACACATGGTCATATTTTCTGAGATTGAATATGAACCATATACAATTGTTGAGCAGTCAGTCGAGCTCATCCAGCGAAAGTTTTTCATCAGTTATTTTAAAAAAGTTGCTAAATCAGACATTTTTACCGCGTAAGTCACTTTCTTATGAAACAACAGACTTTTTTTGATAGCCGACGAAAACTTGCGTCTACGCTTGGGTGTTTAGAATCAAGTGCTGGATTCATGGCTTCAGTTGCGCAGAGATTTCCCTGTAGGTATTGTAATATTAAATTCGCTTGTCGTGTATTTCTGTGTGATTACGTTGCTCTTCTTAAATATCTATGCATCGAATTTTAACGCGGTTTTCATCATCATTTAGACTTGGAGCATTTATTACGGAAGGTATATGTTGTTATGTTGTTTCCCGAGGCAAGGAGGTATCTCGGTATGTAATACATGGTCCCATGGACCCATCCACGGACCGACAGCTTAACCTTTTATCAACTCTTGCAACTGTTATTATCACTGAGCCACGCGCTCCTCTCCACTTTCTAACACAAACAGCTGACAAATATTATAACAGAAGCTACCTTGTAGCTAAACATATAAATAGTAAACACACTGTATGTATACAAACGCATATATTTACCGTCCTCTATGCGTGACAATAACAATTATAGTCAGCTTGGTAGCTTGCCAGATCTAAATTTGTTTATCGTCTAGACAACAGTTGTCATGGACACAAATTCTATAACTTCTTCTGGTTAATTTCTCAGCTGGTTTGCAGGTGGTTAAAAATGAACTTAACTGAAAGGGCCGCTGAGCGGAAAAATTCAGTTCGTGCTTGGAATTCTAGCAAGTCAAAAAACGGTGGAATTTCGTGAGTGGAATTCTAGCAAGTCAAAATACGGTGGAATTTCGTGAGTGGAATTCTACCAAGTCAAAATACGGTGGAATTTCGTGAGTGGAATTCTAGCAAGTCAAAAAAAAGAAGAACATCATGAGTGGAATTCTAGCAAGTTAAAAAACGGAGGAGCATCATGAGTGGAATTCTAGCAAGTCAAAATACGGTGGAATTTTGTGAGTGGAATTCTAGCAAGTCAAAAACGGAGGAACAACATGAGTGGAATTCTAGCAAGTCAAAAAACGGAGGATTTCGTGCGGGTAATTCTAGCATATCCAAAATTTCTTATATCTCACATAGAATAAGCATAATCAGCCAATAACGTTCCAACTGGTGGGACGCCAGACACAGAGAGGACTCTATAAGAGGCTGTAATACACCACGCGGGCCTAGTGCGGATTTGTGTATGTCTATGCCATATGTGAGATCTGTATGTCCTAGAACATGTTCTAGGACATGCAGATTTCACATATGTGGGAAAAACAAAGGGGCAGCTGCGATGTAGCAACGATCAGATTTGATCTTAACCCATACTGTTGCTAGCGACTTGATTCGGAAAACTTTTGAAACATAAAAATTCACTTTGAATACTGCTCTACACCCTCTAGAAAGCATATATCTGCCATTCATATACGACATACGTGTACATATACTATATATTCATTAGTTAAAGCCATTACCTGCAAGACTTTCGTGTGTCCTTTCATAGTTCATACCTGAGAGTCCCAGCTAAAGCACTAGGAAGTGGTGAAGGGCGGGCGTTTTGGGAGGACTGTCTTATGTAATTTTGACGTTCGAAAAGCGCTGATTCTCAGCCTAATTTGAATAAATGCGTTTTGATTTGATGTGATTTCATTTTTTCCTGTAGAAAAATCTTTTCATAGTTTTCATTTGTACACTAAGGAAGATCTTCCAAACGTAATCTTTATTTAAAAGACGCTACATCATCTGTATTATTTAGTTCTAGTTGTATAGTTTCAATGTTTTATTGGTAAATTGGCGTATGCTAGCTGACATATGGCAATTAGTTTTAGTAACGTTTGGTGTTTCGTAATGTTTATTACTTACTATTGTATAGATACAGAATCAAGTTCTTCTAACTTAAAAACAGCTGTACTGCTGGGGAGTTTGCGCCACTTCTTCTTTCCAGTTAAAGCACTAGGCAGTGGTGAAGGGCGGGCGTTTTGGGGGGAATGTCTGATGAAATTTTGACATTCTAAAAGTGCTAATTCCCATTTTACTTTGAGTAAATCCCTTTTGATTTGATGTGATTCAATCTTTTCCTGTGAAAATTCACATCTACACCAAAGAAGATCCTCCAAATGTCATCATTCTTCAAAAGGCGCTACATCATTTGTCATTCAATCAATCTGTCAGGGAACTGTTTTATATGTATTACAGGCACTATTTAGTTGCCTCACTTGGTTCAACAGTAAATAATAAATGCGAGGTTCGATCGATCTTTTACAACGGTCTGTCTTTGGGTACCGAGCTATTAGTTTTATACAACGTGTAACGGAAAAGGTATATACATACCAAAGGCACGGCTTCTTTGGATGATATCAAACGATATTGGAAGGGCTTTTTAATCCTATCACTACATGTTCGGAAGTTATGAGAATTTTTAATTCATTGATACCAGAAACCGAACTTTTCAAATTGAAATAAACACATCACTCGGAAGAGATTTATCGTGATATTGGCAAGTAGGTAAGTTGGAAAGTTATTGACCTACGTAGTGCGGTGACACGTTCATTATGATTTGAATTTAAGAAACATATGAAACAGAAAATTTGGTATCAATTCTTAGAGTATTTTATTTTGAGCTGTAACTATGTACAGTGATTCTATACCAGCAGGCAATTTCAATACAAAGTGACATTTTGTTTCTCCATTTTTGACATCGCACCGTAGCAATCCTTCTACAAATTGTCATTCAGTCTTTCATTTCTAACGCTCTTTGTCTAGGTCCTTAAAAATGTAGACTATTTCAGAAGAATATTTCTTCCCAAACTGTCAAAATCACACTGACAACAAACTTTCTTCTCGACCGCCATAAAGTATGATTCGTTTAGAACGCATAACTGACATAATTAATGGAAGAATTTAGCTATCTTCTCCTATTGTACATCATTTAGTTATTAGTCATGTCAATTCTTCCGTCAACAAATCGGTGCTCGTGCTAAGCCTGCTACGGTGCGATGTTGTCTATTCTTCGTAGAAATAGAAAGCGTCATACTAAGCCTGCAGGTGAAGCGGTTAAACGCGACCCCATCCAATTAAAAAAGTATCTGCTGTACTGGATAGGGCAGTCAGCTCAGCTACAAGTTTACCAACATAACCATATGCAGCCAAGGACATTCCCACTGCTGGGAGACAGGCCTCTTTTCTGTGAAAAAGTGGTCCGTAATTCACCACGCGGGCCCAGTGCGGGTTGGTGAATGTCACCAGTCTTCTAATTTTTGGTTCCAGGACATACCGAATTTCCAATAACTTTGCTTATATTAAAAAAAAAAAACAGTGGCACTCCGGGAGTGCCGACAGAAGTGAAAACTTGAACAATTACGTGTGTATTTTTTTATCGTCAATACAGGATTTCATATTGGGTCCTTCGGTCCTGATTACTCTCGGTAAAAAATGATAAACGAGTGATCGACTTCAGCCATTAAAGGTAACAGCACAGATTTTTACGATAAAAATACAAAGGGAAAGAAAGGGATAAAAGAATTAGGATTTCCTAGTGAAAGAAAGGGACTTTTCCAAAAAACATCAACGCGCGACTCATCCGTGTGCTCAAGCGTTCGGTGACGATGACGCGAGTTCCATGATTTTTGTTCACCCAAAAAGTGCTCAACGCTTCTAGAGAAGTTTTCACTTCAAAAATGCCATGGAGCTACTCCTATCCCATGGCTTAATAAACACGTATCTATTAAAACCATTATTTTACCAGCGCAAAACTGTAAATTCCATGTACATACTTCGACAAACAATCTCGCACTACGTACGTCTGTCTATATGACGTGTATACGACTCAAGGCCCTCGGCCACATTAGCATGAAAGATAACATTATCTATAGCGCATAATCGTCTTATTATAATGATAATATGGTTTAAGGCGCCATGTTGTAGGATCAGGAAAAAAATCTTTACCAAAAAAAAAATATCTTTGACAACAGTCACCATCATCTACTAAACCTTTTGCCAACTAAGTTATGGTTAGCTTCCAGTCTAACCGGATGCAGCTGAATACCAGTATTATACATGGAGCGACTGCCTATCTAACCTCCACATCCCAGTTACTGGGTAACACGATACCGCGTGGTAAGACTGGTTGTCAGATTTTCGGGCTTCTAACGACTGTCACAGATCCACGAATGACAGCCGGGACCAACGGCTTAACGTGCTTTCCGAGGCACGGAGAGGTCTTGGTATGTAAAGATGGTCACCCATCCACGGATCAATCGCGGCAAGCGTAGCTTAACCTGATTGATCTTGCTTGCTGGCGGCTGTTATTACTTAGCCCATCAACAACAGTCCGATTTGAAATTTAATGAGTGACTAAGATTTAGAGACTATTATTTAATTGAAATATATTGCTTATTGGTCTATTAGTCTAGATTGTAATCAATTATTTAGGAGGTCAGTATGTTTTTATTTGGTCAAATAGTCATTAAATCTCTATACAACGAGTAACATAATTAACGCAAGACCTCATACACCCCAATTAGAGTATTGACTTAAAAGCATAATACGTTGACCAAAACTATTTTTTTTTAAAGCTAACTGATTTTATTCAGAAAAACGTGTCGACCCAAGCATTGCTTTATGCATTTAAAATTGAGTCTTATTTCTTCGCGAATAAGATTGAATTTTCTTTGGCTCAATCAGTGGTAGGTATGGCAAAATACATAATTTAAAAAAAAATACTTATATTAAAAGTTACTGAAATCGATTCAGTAGTCAATTAGGAACAAACTACTTTCAGGTATTGCGTCTATTCTGTTACACCTTGTATATAAAAGCGAAAGGTCACTCATTCATTCACTCACTGATCAATCACGAAATCTCAAAAACTACTGAACCTACGAAGATGAATTTTGGCACAGAGGTAGATTATGAGTAGGAGAGGTCAGCTAAGGAAGGATTTTAGGACCGTCCCCCCGTAAAGCGGTGAAATAGGGGGTGGAAGTTTAAATGCAAAATGTTATTATGTTGGGCCATGTAATGCTATTTACATGAGACATATTTTAACTTGAAACTTGGCTCAAACAATTATCTAAGTAAATCATAAAGTTAGGATTATTTGTATTTTTTATAACCCTGTAAAGGAGGATTAGGGGGGGGTGTTAAAGCTTGTAGGTAAAAATACGAAATCTATGCGGACAAAGTCGTGGGCGAAATGCTAGTGGAATTATATGAACTTAGAGGGTTGTCTGCCAGGGGTGCGGGTTGTTCGAAAGAGATACCGTGCCCCTGGCACACAGGCAACTGAAGGAACACGGGTGGGTTTTAGTCAGTAAAAGTCTGACACGCCTTCCTGGTCCACCCAGAGTGGGAGAAGTTATTTGATGATTTCTCACACTCAAAAAACATAAGAAATTTCACGGGCCACCTAGATCAGTCAAGGACAAAAATACAATTTAATAGCAAAACATTTAAAAAAAACACGCAAGCGATGCCGCTGATACGGTCATCACAAAATAATTGACATACACTTACAATAGGCACGTGTTTAAACATGCGAGAACCGTTTAAAATAAATCACATTTTGATTTGTTGTTTCATGGTGTACAATAAAATAAAATAAATAATATGTTTAACGTACCAATCAATCTGCCGTGCAGTGGTGAAGGGCGGGCGTTTTGGGGGACTGTCATGTAATTTTGACTTTCAGTAACTGCTAACATCAGCCTAGTTTGAATAAATGACTTTTGATTTTTTTGTTTTGGCATGCCTTTACTGAACTATATTGGTGTCGGCTTTCAGTCTAAACGGATGCAGCTGTATACCTTCACAACCCAGTTACTGGGTATGATACGTTACCTCATGGTAATACTTTTGCTCAATCCCTATTTTCTTTGAAGTATTTATCGACAAAACTTCAACATGTACAGGCCTACGGCGAAGAAACAGGAGGGTTATAATGTTGACCGGTATGTCTGTATGTGGGTATGTATGTTTGTTCAGCTGTTCCTTCATAACTTCTAAACGACTTATCTGAATTTGACAAATGAGGTATCGTTGGAACCGTCTTGACCCGTCCACAGGTTATATGCAGGTTATAGCAGTAACCGATAATAAGCTTAAGGGCAAAGTGGCATACGACCGCAATGTCAGATGAGAATAACTTCTAGTTTCGTACTTTTGAGAGCGTGGTCTGTTTGGTATTGACATTACTTTTTGAGCACATCTTTTGACACGAGCCTAGAAAACTATTTATCAGTCTTCCAACCCAAAGCTAGCTAATCACTTACGTAATACATGTTGTAATATATGTCTGTTATCAATTTATCATCCATTATCTCAAGATTGCATGTTTTATATCGTGTGACAGACTGACTTACTTTACTGTGGAGTGTTCATATCTTTTCGCAATGAAAGAATACGCCATCTCATTACATTACAAACAGAATTAATTAAATGCACCGACCCCAACGTGGTTGGACCAGTGGCCCTAGTGTCAGTTTCTTTTGACCATCTCAATCCAACGCGGTTGATGCGTTAGATCGAGATGGTGCCACTGACTCGATTAATCGAATGAACCCCGAGATTTGCACTAGCTCTTGAAGCCTCGAGTTTCATGGTCTTTCAGAGACCATTGCATATCAAGGTGTAGACCGGGGGGCGCTGTAATGGTAGGAAAGACGTGCTCTTAGGAGTCCCACTCCTTCTCACGGAAAGAAGGCCAGTGGTTTGGCAGAGGTGTACCATTAGTATAGCCAGAATTCGTCAGTTGTGTTTATAAGGGGGCGAGCGTATTGCCGTTAATCGGGCGCAAATCTAGACTCCCGGACTGCTGCTGGAAATTCCTGATAACACTATGCCCGACCTGGGAACCGAAGCAGTTGCGCTTGCGACCACTAGAAATGTTTTATTGTCTCGTATACCTCTTGCAGCGGTAAAAATATAAGCCAGTTTCCATGATCAAGGTCTGCCAGCCCAAAAAAAAATCTAATTACAGCAGAGACCAAAATCAATAAAATTAAAAAGGAAATTGTAGTTTTTCTTTTTTTTTTGGCATCTCGTAGTTGACCTTGAGAGGCCGTGACTACTTAACCGGTCTTTCCTGGGGCTGCACGCTGAGGGCACCCCCTGTCGGGTACGTGCCTCGGCTCAGGGCGTGACTGTTAGGGGAACAGCAAGTGGGGACAGGCAGGATCAAAATATTGGCATTATTATTATTAGTAGAGGAATTTAACTCTACTGGCTCAGCTGCAGCGCGGGCTGGCGCTTCAACGAGCAAGGGTCGGTCGGGGAAATTGTCATGTCAACAATGCACCCGTTCTGTCTAAGCCGACAACACGGAACGCCTAGCCGACTCTGTTGATGTAGCACTTACATTCGCAGTGACTGAGTACAATATTGTTATTATATACAGTGGACATACAATGCAAATCTTAGTTAGTCAAGTTCACATAATTGAAGGGTTCAATTCGATAACGGTTTAACTGTCATTTTCCACAAAATGAGTTATAGGTACCGTTAGATTCAGTGCAAAATTATCTACATTATGACATTCACAAAATAGCAAATTTCGGCTTAAATCTCGAGATATTCAGTTTAAAAACGGTTTAACTGCTATAAAAGTTGAGATCGCTAGTGCAAAAAAGATTTATTATTCGACAACTCCATGAAATATACATAATTCTACTTTGTTCTAATACAGAAATGGATTATTGAACTAAAAGCCGTTTTTATGTTCTTAAAGACAATAATTGACCGAAATAAAGTTTTTGAATACGGGATTAAGGTAATTTAAATCATTCTTGCATTAACTTTTTATACACAAACCATGCAAATTTCTGGTTATAAGCAATAATAAACCCTTTTTGTACTAAGCAGACCGCTCGCGCCAAAATGCGCGCGATTATGTGTCTCTTTCCCAGGAGAAAAAGAGACAGGTTACATTATATTTCTTGTAGAGTGAATGCGACAGTCGCGCGCTTGATGTTATTTAGTTATTTTGTTTAGTAAACGCTTGTCAACAACGTTGGTCGTGCGTAATGATTGAGTTTGAGTGCACTAGCAGATTTTTTACTGTGAATAATATTGTTTTAATGTAAAAAGTGTTGTGACTTAATTAAGAGATGTCAAGAAACCAATTAAAACGTGGCCGTGAACTAGTTGGATTGTGCAACAATCGAAATAGTGGCTTCACTGGCGAAGAAAGTAAGTACCTAACATTACTCATATTTTTGGCGGGTTAATTTTTTAATTACCTTCCCAAATCAAACCAGAGAATATCATGTTCGGATATTTTCTGGTTCCAACTAAGCAGGAGATAGTTTGGCACTCAGGTTTCAAATAAGTGGGAATTAGTTATGTGGTGTATTTTCTTAAGTTCGAATATTTTTTGTACCTACTTAATTGGTTTTTTTTTTCAGTGGCTTCATCAACACATAGTCATTTTAACATTGAACCACTACCGTATGAATGGCCGCAGAATGACCCGTCTCTAGAGGTCTCGGAACAGAACAATTTACCTTCTATTGAAAATACAAGAATTGAGTTTGCAGAAAAAAATATTGAAGTACCATCGCCGGAGTTAATACAACTTAGTGAACTTATTGGCCCATATGAAAAATCAAGTTACACTGTAGATGAGGGAGAAAATTTAGTAGAAGTAATATCTGAAAAAAACCATTATGGTGATATAATAATTGAACCTGCTGACGGTATGACTTTATTTTAAACTAGCTGTTCCCCGCGGTTTCACCCGCGTTAAGTTAGGTTTTTGGTTGCTCCGTTCCCGTGGGTCATAGCGTGATGTTATGTAGCCTATGTTACTCAGGGTGAATGTATCTTTCTAATGGTGAAAGACTTTTTGAAATCGGCGCAGTGGTTTTTGAGTTTATTCATTTCAAACATAGACACACACAAAAATACAAATCTTTCCTCTTTATAATATTAGTGTAGATTACTGTTACTATTTTGAGGATGACTTGTTGGAACTACCTTTTTTCATGAAATGTTTTTTATTTGCAGATGATTATACAAAGAGTAAAACTATACAAGTTTTAAATAACATACCTGAACTACGTATTGAGTATATCGATTATCAAATTGAAGGAAATGTTAACTTGATTCGAGATGTCGTTGGCATACAAAACGATTCAGAGGCAAACGAAAGATGCGAAATGTTAATGCCAGCTGATGCTGAAAACGAATTACCAGTAGCTGTCGAAGATAACCAAAGTGAGCAAATGTCCAGAAAAGAGAAAAAGATTTCAAGAAAAAGAAAACTGAATAAAAGTGAATGGAAATTTGAGAAAATGAAGAATGCTAGGGCTACAGGCAAAGAATATGTAACAGTAAAAGGAAAAGTCATTGCTGAAAAAACAATTTGTCACGGTACTCTGTGCTCCAACAAGTGTAGGTTGGGTTGTTCATCGTATTTTTGTGAAGAAGAGCGTCAGCGTTTGTTAGACGAATACTATTTATTGCCCATTAATGCAAAGAATGCAATATTATTTAAAAGCATGAAACCAGTACCAGTAAAACGACGTTTAGTTGCAGCACAAAAGGTACGACGACAGACCTTTACATATCATGTTAAAAAAAGCAATAATGTAGAACAAACTATTTGTAAGAGAGCTTTTATGAGCCTTTTTCAAATATCTGTGAGAAAAGTACAAGTGATTCAAGAAAAACACATATCTGGGCAGATACTTCCTAAAAAAGATATGAGAGGAAAGCACGATAACCGACCCAAGAAAGTAAAGGCTGAAGTCAAAGAATATGCAATGACTCATATAAAGAGTTTTCCAGCTGAAGAGTCTCATTACTCTCGAAATGAAAATCCTAATAAACTGTACCTCTCACCATTATTGAATATTAGAGAAATGCATCGACTATACATCCAGAAATGCGAATCAGAAAGTATGGACAGTATGTATCGCGTAAAGGAATGCACATACAGGAATATATTTTGTAGTGAATTCAACTTGTCTTTTGGCTTACCAAGGAGCGACGTTTGCTCAAGGTGCGAGAATGAAGATCATGAGGATGATTTGCAAGTACACAGAGAGACTTACAAAGAAGCGTATGAGCAGATGAAAGTTGATAAAAATCAGTGTAAAAGAGAGGAAGGAAAACTTTATTGCACTGTTGACATTCAGCAGACAATGCCATTACCTAAGATGCCTGTTGGGGATGCTTTTTATTTGCGGCAAATTTGGTTTTATAACCTAGGTATACATCTGGTCAGTAAAGATAAAAATCATGCTTTGATGTGCACATGGACTGAAGATGTTGCAAAAAAAGGAAGCTTTGAAGTATCTTGCGCTTTACATTATTTGGCTATGTATTTAAAAACTACATGTGAAAACAACGCAATGAAACACTTGATTATATGGTCGGATTCTTGCTCAGGGCAGAATAAAAATTTTAATTTAATATGCCAGTATCAGTATATGGTCCTTAAAAAATATTTTGATGTTATTGAACACAAATTCCCAGTTGTGGGACATACCTACATGGATTCTGATCGGGATTTTGGCCGTATAGAAAAAGCGTTAAGAAAACATGAAAAAATCTATACACCCGAAGAATATAGATGCATAATAAAAAAAAATACATCGAAGAACTCTGTAGTGGTAGATATGCAAGAACATCTGTATGACGTTGAGGGTGTTCAGAAAAAAATGAAACTGATAAACAGATTGAAAAATACGTTGGGACATAAAGTAGACTTTAGAGATGAAGTAAAATGGATAAGAGTAGATCATTTTGGAAGCTATATGTATAAAAAGAGCTATGATCCTAACACCCCATTTTTAATGGTTGACTTATTGAGAAAAGGAGCTACCGTAAGCCCTGATATTGTAGAAATCCAAAGACTGGCCGGATGTCGAGGTGAGATCTCGGAAGAAAAAAAACAAGATATTAGAAAACAACTTAAGTTTATTCCCATGGAAAAAAGATTTTTCTATGAAACCATATTAAATGCATAAGTGTGCTAGTGCCAAAATATTTTTTTTTTTAATTTGATTTAATTATAATAATAATTAATTTAATTTTTTTATATAATTACTAAGAAAACAAGCCTGCAATTGTGCAATTCTTTAAATTTATTAACAGGTTATTGTCCAGTTACCTAAACAGCAAATGCCAAATTGGTGATATATTCCGAGTGTAAAAACGGTTTGTTCCGTTATAAACCGTTTTTACACTCAAGAACTGTATCAATATCGATAAACACTGTTGGTTTAAATGAAAAATGGTGGATATTACAATAATATGTATCTTTTAAAACTACTTTTGTATTGCATTTTATAATAAAAGTATTTTTTTAAACACTTGAAAGTTTACTCCTTTTTTTGGCACTATTTTCATTATCCAAATCAACAAATAGTCACCAATATTTAAGGACCAGTTTCTCAAAATGGCTGATTTCACAGTTAAACCATTCTCGAATTGAACCCTTCAATTATGAGCCCTAATTCCCAGGCAAGTTGTGGTTCAACACAACTTGAAATATAGGTGGACAGACACAAAAATTGCTCGGCAAAATAAGATACAGAATTTAAACAAGTTGGTTAAAGGCGACTAAGAAATGGTATTTACGAGGCAGATGTCAATGGAAGCGCCAGGAGGAGACGCCGTAAAGGACACTTACAGGCCTTATAGGTGATGTTCTTCAGACAGGTATGACCAGTGGCCCGAGTGTGAGTTTCATTTAACCATCTCGGTCTAACGCATCGAGCGCGTTCGCCGCTCCGATTGGTCCGACACCAATCCAGGGCCAATCGGAGCGCCAAACGCGCTCGAGGCGTTTGATCGAGATGGTTAAATGAAATTCACACTAAGGCCTCAGATGTATGAACGTAAATGAAGCTAAAGGAGCATGTAAGGATCGTAGGTGGCCTTATGTAGTTTCTGCCTACCCCCATGCTACCTAGCTGACTGGCTAATAATTAACTAAAACCCTGACATAGAAAAGAAGTGTAAGGGCTCCCGCAGAGAGGCGCGACGGGATCCTTGTAGAAGTTTTCTTCATAGAAAATGTTCTACTAGTGTCGCGTGCGAAAAAGCCACTTTATTGAGAGGAAATTCAATTACCTACAGTTAGAAATTTTATTGGATAGCAATTGAATTTGCGCCTGGCAAATGACATTAGACAAGGTAGCTAGGGTTCTTGGATATGGCAGTTTTGTATGAGTACCTATCGTTTTCAATGTTTTGATGGTATATTGGCGTGTGCTAGCTGACATAATTATGGCAAATTTAATGTTTTTTTTGTGTTTCGTAATGTTAATTACCTACTATTGTATAGAATCATTTTTTTTTCTTTTTTTTTAATTTTTTATTAACTTTAATTTTTATTTTATTAACTTTAATTTATTATTTTGTATTAAATTTAATTTATTATTTATTTGTTAATGTGTATTGTAATTTATATGGGATAAATTCCTGAAATAAATGATTATTTAATTTAATTTAATTTAACAGACAGCTGTGCTGCTGGGGAGTTTGTTGCGCCACTTCTTCTTCCCAGCTTAAGAACTAGGAAGTGGTGAGGGCGGGCGTTTTTTGGGACTGTCTTATGCAATTTTGACGTTCAAAAAGAGCTGACTCTCATTTTGATTTTGTATTGTTATCAAAAACTGTCTATAATACTATACTGACTGCCTGGTAACAAACAGATATACAAAAAATATAATCTTTCCTCTTCATTTCGGTCCCGGCTCTCATTCGTGGACAGTCGTTACGGGTCGTCAGGAGCCCGAAAGACTGACCTACTAGACTTATAAAGGGATGTCGTATTACCCAGGAGTATGGGTTGTGGAGGTCAGATAGGCAGTCGCTCCATGTAAAATATTAGCATCCAGCTGCATCCGATTAGACTGGAAGCCGACCCTAATATATTTGGAAAAAGAAAAGGCAAATGATGATGATGATGATGAATATTAGTTTAAACTAAGTGTGCCTGAGACTTCGTCCGCGTGGAATTTAACAAAAAAGTATATATTAATAAAAATAAATAACATTTCCAAAATAAAAGCAGCCTAAGTTACTCCTTATTACATCAGCTATCTGCCAGTGAATTTCCCGTCAAAATCGGTCCAGCCTTTTCAGAGATTAGCCGGAACAAACAGACACTCCAATTTTATTTATCTGTATAGATAAAGGTCCCAGGGAAAAACGCGTCGGTTTATGTACATATGTACGTTTATAGTAAACAAACCAGATTTTAAAGCGCTAATTATCTCGTCGGTAAAAATAACTTTAAAACTACCTGGCGCCAACTTTTTGTACTAAATCTAAAAACAAGGTTCACGGTGTTTTCGAAACCAGTTGAACCTGAATTTTGGACGGCAAAAACCGACTAATCTTGAGCTTACAATTTAGATTTTTAAATGAGTTTTTATTTATGCCTACCTACATTGTATAGAATAAAGTTTATCTAACTAAACAGACAGCTGTGCTGCTGGGGAGTTTGTTGCACCACTTCTTCTGCCCAGCTAAAGCACTAGGAAGTGGTGAATGACGGGCGTCCCGGGGGACTGTCTTATGTAATTTTGACGTTCGAAAGATGCTGATTCTCACCTTAATTTGAATAAATGATTTTTAATCATATATGGCCTAAGAGAACCACCGATTGGGTCTCGATAAACACACGACGCCATTGCGGCAGGCCAAGTCGAAGATGGCGGGTCGAGCTTGACTCCTACCGAAAACACTGGCCAGTAATAGGTAAAGACAGAATAGGGTATTTTACTCTATATGAGAAAAAATATGCATTTTTATGGCACTAATCGATTCAATAAAAATGGTGTTTTTTTTTTTTAGTGGTTTGTTAAGCATTTTAGAATCTAATTAAGACACATTAAGAAAATGGGTATAATACCCTATTGTATGGAAAAAGCAGAAGAGCCTTGCAGTAGGAAAATACAGGCTAGTTAGATTCGATTGTAAAATAGTTGGGGAAGAAGACCAAAGAAACTGTGAATGGACTGTGTGAAAGATGATATGTCTAGAAAGGGGGTGACCGAGATGACCGTTTAGTCCACTCTCGGCCCCTCGACCCCTAAAAAAAAGATTTGTATATTTGTTTCCTCTCAACCCTTAAACATAGTTCACATTCGACCCCCACGGGGTGAGACTGAACTTTCATACAAAGGACAGGCATACCTTGTCCACTTTCGACCCCTAGTTCGGTATGTACCTACAATTAATATTTTGGTACAGTAAGGTACAGACTACTTTGGGGGTCGAAAGGAAACTAAAACTAAACCCAATGGTCGAGAATAAAGTATAGTCAGGGGTACAGTGGACACAATATTTATTGGGGATCGAGGATTGATTCGATATAAATAAATATGACATTTAAAGTTTGTAAAAGTATTACACTCTTGAGGGTGTAAAATAACAATAGGAAATAGGGGATCAAACTTTGTATGGAAATATGTAAGGTTTATGTGAATGTTTTACAAGTTTGCGACAAGAGACAAAGACCCAAAGACACTATTCCACGCGGAAGAAGTCGCGGGTACAGCTAATTCAATTATAACTTAATGTATTTTTGATGGCTTCTTTTTCGTAAAAAGGGGTAAGTACAGACGCCAGCACATCAAGCTACCCCAAACTGTCAAATTTTCCCAATTGAATATGAACCTTATGATTTTTTTATAAAGTTGAAATCTATCAAAGAAATTTGACAAATTGGGGTAGCTTGATGTGCTGGCGTCTGTACAAAGTTTTTGCTTCACGTAATAATATAAAGATAAGGGAAATGAAGGCAATGATTAAATTTATGTTTCTTAGTAACAGAATCGTTAATTAATTATTTTATCAATAAGCTTAAAACTAAGAAACAAATTAACGCAATGTGAAATTTATACGTATAAGGAAAACATGAGAAATAATTCTATTATTTATTATGTAATTAATTTCGAAAACTGCCTTTAAAAAACTTTAAGACTGTTTTGAAAAGATTTTGTATCGATAACAATGATTTAAAAGCCTCTATTAGTGCAATTGTCTCATAATATGCCTATGACTTCTTAACGAAAGAAGAACAAATAAATATGGTCCTTCAAGACCGTATTTCTTATGAGTTGTAACAAAATTTCCGATGAGAATACGATGAATAATTTAGGAATTATGAACCTGATAAAAGCATAACCCTGCTTTGGCTTTGCGTTAGTCGGGTAAAAATATAGCAATTAAACCGCCAAGACATGTAGGTTATTAAACGCATTGTGACACCGCATTTTGAAACCTACCTGTAAAATGGTTTTTACCTGGAGTAAAATCAAACTTATATTATTAATGTTTTTTCCTTGTAGGTACGAGGATAACATCAAGATCAAATTGAAGTATAAAAAAAGATTTGTAAGTCTTGGCCGAATTTAAGTCTCTTTAAAGAATTGATTAAGTATTTAAATTACTTTACCAAAATCTTGTAATCCTAAAGGACGACGGCTCTAGCGTCCCCAAAATTTACGTTTAATTTAAAAAAAAAATAACGCTCAAAAAGGTGGTTTTTTAAACCAGTGTACCCTCTTTAACAGTAAATAATTATGAAAGCAAAAAAAAATATATTATATTTTCAAGTCGTTTTTGCGTAGTGATGGAACTAAAAACATAATTAAACATACTTTAATGCATAAAAAAAATCATCAAAGTCACCTCTTAATTATCTTTAAAACCAGTTTATCCCTTTAATAGCATTATAATTATAATTAAAAATATACCATAAAAATCCAAATGCCAAACTGCATCTAGTGATGGATTAATTATAATTAAATAGTTAATATCTAATTTTATGCGATTTTATTTGCGTTTTTACGACATCGCTTGCTCATTTATTATTCGAAATTATGACAACAGATTTTAACCCGTATCGGATTGCAATAAGAACTATTATCGCTCATAACGACAATATTTAAAGTTACCGACGCACGGAGGGGTCTTGGTATGTAAAGATGGTCACCCATCCGCGGGCCAGTCGTGGCAATGCGTAGCTTAACTTGATCGTTCGACCCGTGCGGCTGTATAGTGTAAAAATTCAAATCAGCAAGAAATTATACCAATAAAAAAACAACGACCTTGAAGAAAGACGCTTCTCAGTAATAAATAACTTTAATTTCGGAAGTCTGGAATGTAATTATATTTACTTTTTAGTTGTGGTAATTCACACACAGAAATTAGCATACCTTCACTTGCTAACTAAATAACTGTGACAGGAAGTTATTATTTATTTTATAAACATCATCAACATTTATTACTAGGAAAAATATTAATTATTGAAGCTAACTCAAAAACCACTTTATATGGGACGACGCTTTATGTACCTAGCATATATATCCTTTCAAACACGCGTTTTCCACATTGCATAATTATGTCCCCTGTAAAAAAATTCAACCGAAGTTATCAAACTTAGTTCTATTCTCGCTTACTGCACGAGTAACCCAGTGATCTGACCTTGCCCTAACATTCATCTCAGCATACTCCTTCCTACATTAGGCTTCCAGTCTTCCCACTAACTCAGTAGGCGATCTGTAAAGCTCACTTGGAATCTCAACTCAGCTGACCGCAAACGTTCGAAAGCGCACTCATTTGTTTTTAAAGTTCGAATTAAAGAAACATCGTTCGAATTTCAAAGTGATGTTTGGAAAATAACGTTATAGATGCAGAACGAAGTAGCTTAAACCTTACTGCTCACACCACAGCCGCGCATGCGTGAACATACGCCGTAAAACCACGTTCATCCAATGCGCAATACGAAATTATAATGTTTAACACACTGTTATCGTAGTTTCAATTTTATTAATCACACGGTTCGAACCGGCCTAACAACGTTGCATTGTTCAAATATTCGCAAAACTAAACTAATATCAATTAAAAACCGATATGTGTCACCAGAACGAATATGTCACCAGAAGCAATAAAACCCACGTACAAATTGTTTATTTATTCATTTTTTTTTCTCTCACAACACTTCAGAAGTAACTTTAATCCACAGAAGAAAAATCACTCGATGTCAAAAGAGTTCGTTAAGAATTTCTATAGAAATTAAAAATAGAATGTTGTTTATTCGAATAAGTATAGAATTCTGTTTTTAAATAATTCGCGCCGAGCGCGCGACCGCCCGATCCGACGATAGCCGAACAACTAGTAGTGAGGCGACATGTTGTTATGGGACACGAATCGAATCATATCGATTATTCTCGGTGAGCTGATCAGCATTAATTTTGTTTGTATTGCAGCAAGTTTGAGGTGATATTTTGTAGTGTGTTTTGATTGTTAGTGTACGATGTTTAAGTAAAATCCAATTAATAGCGTGAAATAATAATTGAATCATTATTTCAATTAGATTCGATCGTACAAAAACCATACACGTTCAAATCGATCAAATCTAAATTAAATCTAAAATATTGAGTATGAATGAACCGGAATTTAACGGAAGACCAAAGAAACGATGGACAGAATGTGTTAAAAATGATATAGCGAGAAAGGAGGCGAATACCGAGATGACGACTAATAAAGACGTATGGAAGAAAGACACATGTCGCGCTGTCTACCGTAGAATAGAAATCGCTTGTCTACATTTCTCGGTACAAAACTGTCAATACTGTCTACACGGAAACGTCATTTTTGTCTACTCTTCCATCGACAAAACACTTCTCTACGGTTCTCGTGCTAAGCCTGGTGGAGAACGATGATGAATGAAAATCTAAACACACAAATCATAAAATCTAAATAAAGATTAATATTCTATTTCAATAACGTACGAACCTACGGCCATCCGTTCAGTATACATCTCCAAGGCAGACATTTATTTGCATTGGATTGCATTGTTTCTAATTATAGGCTGGCCTCATGAACTAGATCTTGAGCGTTTCCAATTTAATTTATTCGTTACATAAGCAAATATATAAAGGGTATTGTGTTAATGTTCTAAGATAACAACACTTTCACAGTGTTTATGATTTGAGTTGGGCAGTTTCTTAAATAAAAAAAAAAGAAAATTGGCGTGTGCAAAGAATGGTTTTGTTTTATAACGTTGTGCATTCTTCTGGGAGTAATAGAGGATATACAGAAAAAAAAAATATGTGGTTTTTCGCGATGTTTTCATGACATCCTAACTAATCAAACTAGAATAAGTCAGTGAAAGGGTCACAAGGTCGTAGCATTATGCTGAGAGATGGCCGTTCTGCGTGGATGTAATGCATATTTTCCCTCAACTAGTTTTTTTATGTTTTTATATTCTTACTTTGCGTCATAATTACCGCAAATAAACGCATTTTCATTCTACTTCTTTTACCTCAAAAAAAAACCGTACATTTCAATGGACACACTACACAGGAAAAAGCATTACAACTGCAGCTCGCATGCATCTCCTAAGAACTATACGACTAATAGCGAAAAATGTGAGAACAAGGACCCAGACATTTAACATGACAGAGCGACGCCGACGCGACTCTAGTGGATCTATTTTTAATGAATCTTTACATGGTATAAAATAAAGTAGCTTTTCGTGTTTGAACGCTTAGATCATTTAAACTCCGCAACGGATTTTAATGCGATTTTCATCAATAGACAGAGTTATTCAAGAGGAAAGTTTATGTGTATATGTTACGGCTAATAGCCGAAGTGCGGCTACACCTAGTTTTAGCCGGCTATTAACTAGGTGCAGCTGGACTAGCGCTCGCCGGCCGCTGCCGCGGCATCGCTCGCTGCGCTCGCTCGGCTCGCGCGCGTTTGGTCGCAATTCTAACCTAACCTAATCGGTCGGTAAGCAGTATGGTGCAGTTCACAATTTATCGAAGTAGGATACATCTAAGTTTAACCGGCTGCACCTAGTTATAGCCGGCTAAAACTAGGTGTAGCCGCACTTCGGCTATTAGCCGTAACATATACACCGACCTACGCGCAAGCGAAACCGCTGGCTGGAAAAAAGCTGGTTCTATTAAAGTCGCGTCTCACCAGTCAGCGGGAGCCTATAACCATTTGAAAAACTAGCAACACTTAAACAATTCCAACAAACTCACGATTACAAAAATCGATTACCTCAACTATCGACATCAATACGGCACATCACTACTTAACAACAACATGTACGACACGTAGCTAAATTGAAACCTGTTTTTGCGCAGCAAACCGCGGTATGGCCTTGATTCTCAGTAATTGAGAGACAGTCTTAGAGTTTTATCCTGAAGAATTTTATGCAATTTACACAGCATCACGCTTATGTTCTCTGAAGGTGTAGACAGAAGCTTATAACAGTACACCGACATTTTTAGCCGGTAATGTTTAAGTCTTATAGCCATCAATCGATGGACGAAAATCCAGACTCCAAACAGCTACTGACAGGTTACACGGTACTACTGAGAAATACCAAAACGAAAAACCCAATAGTTCTGTAATTTCTGCCTACCCCCAGCGAAAAAAGACAGCAATTAGATTTGGCACTACCTGGGGAATGAACCCACGACTTCAAACTCAGCAGTCCCACTTGCGACTACAATACAAACGAGACAGATATTACCCCTTGTCTGTTAGGCAGACTCATTGAGTCTGATAACAATAAAAAAGTAATTGTGTTACTAGGATATTTTACTATATATGAGAAAAAATCTAAAAATATATTATTGAGATAGCTTAGGCAAAATGCAGTCGGAAAATGTTAGTTTAGTTCATGAAATAACAAAATAAATGTTAAAATGCAATTCACAGATTTCAGTTTTTTTAATCTGTTTTTGAACACCATGAAATAGTAGCCACCATGTTATTACGTCATACGGCGAGCGTGTCAATTGAACAACTTTGTACTTTTATTTTTTTCGTAACCATAGTAATTTTTGTTTAAATAATAATATCTGGATGACTGAGCTTACCTCGGTTGTTTTTTGTTTGGCGTTTTTAAAAATGAAACCTAGCTAGATCGATTTACCGCCCCCGAAACCCCCTGCATACTGAACTTCATGAAAATCGTTGGAGCCGTTTCCGAGATTCAGATTATATTATACAGGAAAAGTTTTATCCAGTGCACAAACTGTAACCATGAATTCAGCATATCATTCTAGACCCCCAGCGCAGAAATTTTTCGTCGCTTATAAAAACAGCTGTTCCAAACATGTGTTCCTGCGCGTGTTGCTAGTGATGACATTTGGAACCGAAACGTGGTCGCTTACAATGGGCCTTATCAGAAGGCTAAAAGTCACCTAAAGGGCTAACCAGAGATCGGATATTCGGATGCATATTTACCTAAAGATAATTTTTAGCTATGAAAGTATGGAAGCGGCTTTATAAATTATTTGTAATATTTATTAAAAACCCCGGGATTCTTGGATTGCATAACTATTCAGATGTGTAATAATTTAAAATGAATGTTTAACCCGATACAAATATGTGTATGTACTGGAGGAGGGGTGGTTCGTATTAGTTAAAACGAAAAATAAAAAAATTACTTACCTAAATTAAGACGTTTTCGATACAAAAGCGCATTTCATGTTAGCCAGCATCTCAACTTTAGGTGAATATGCATCCGAATATCCGATCTCTGCTTCTAACACTCCACCGAAATTAAAATTAAATTTAAAAAAAAGCGAGAAACAGCTAGCGAAATACAAATTGTTACGATTACATGGTTAACACGTTATTAAGAGCGTATCATTATATTATTATTGTTATAATAGAAAGAAAATGAAACCGTGTATAATTTGAAGAAAAACAATTGTAATTTGAGATTGTTGCTAGCTTGGGTATTTTTAGTCCACGTCCGCACAGAATTTTCTACTTTCGGTGTTGAACCGAGCATTGAGAAGTTTCGGATAAGGCGGGAGGAAACGCCCGAGTGTTTCCACTGCAAAGATCGCCCTGAGGACACGGTGGAGCATACGGTGGAGGTCTGCTCAGCTTGGGCGGAGCAACGCCGTGTCTCTGTGGAGGCGATCGGCGACGGCGATTTCTCGCGTCCGGCCCTGGTCCAGGCCATGGTACGGAGCGAGAGTGCATGGGTAGCCGTCACCTCCTTCTGCGAAGCAGTAATGGTCGCGAAGAGGCAGGAAGCGCACGTGAGGGAGGCAGTATATGCGCCCTCACGGCCTTAGTCGCTGCGGGAGACGCCCTGGGCGTCGGTAATCCCAGACTGATTCCTGGCCACCGTAGGCGCGGGCTTGCGGACGGCAAATAATGGGTAGCTCGCTAGCCGGTAAGGACCAAGCCCGGGTCGACGACGCGTTGTGTCCCACGCGCGCCTCGAAGAGATGTCAGCACTAACTGGTGGGGTCCGCAAGGGCTGATGCCTGCCAGGGGTGCGGGTTGTTCGAAAGAGATACCGCGGCCCCTGGCACATAGGCAACTAGGGAACACGGTGAGTTTTAGTCAGTAAAAGTCTGACACGCCTTCCTGCTTCACCCAGAGCGGGAGAAGTTATTTGATGATTTCGCACCCAAAAAAATGTCACAGTATTCACTCAATTTCTAGCTGTATCATCTTTCACACAATGCATTCATTGTGTCTTTGGTTTTCCGCTACTTCTACGTATACCTAGCTAAACATTTATGCTCAAAACTTTCCTTATTTGTTATAAGTAGCTTCTATTATGTGTAGGATTATCCTGTAAATATTTACTGTAATTCTATTACATATAATTCAACATTCCAATCAATATGGCGAGCATTTTCTTAACAATGTTGGGGTCTGTTTCCAATGTTACTGAATGGAGCTATTTTAAATGGAACGACTTCGGATTTGTAAAATTCTTTTTTTGTTCGAAAGGGGTTTATTCCGAAATGGTCCCATATAAATTTCATATAGATCTGATGATGAGTTTCGGAGACAGACAACGGAACTCTTCAACAAATGACAGATCATCAACCGCGATTGATGCTATAATAGCATAAATATGCATTGTTTTGACCCCAAGGATGATAAAATTTCGAATAAGTCTGTTCTATAAAAAAGTGAAAAAAAAAAAACAACCGACTTGCGGAAAACCACTGCAAAGTGAATAATAACTTTAATTTCGGAAGGCGGTTACAAAAAATGTAAATATATATCCAAAGTCACCGACTTCCGAAAATAAAGTTATACTTATTTTTCATTTTGTAATGTTTTTCCGGAAGTCGGTTGATTTTTTATTTTTTTTTGTAGATTTTGTTCCTGGCTACATTTTGACAGAATATTATGCTAATATTATAAATTCGAAAGTAATTTTGGTTGTTTATTACGTTTTCACGCTTAAACGGCTGAACGGATTTGGACATCATCAATTGGACATCTGCCTAGCCTTTTCCTAACTATATTGGGGTCAGCTTCCAGTCTAACCGGATGTAGCTGAATAGCAGTATTTTACATGGAGCGACTGCCTATCTGACCTTCACAACCCAGTAACTTGGTAATACGATACCCCTTGGTAAGACTGGTTGACAGACTTTGGGGCTTCTGACGACCCGTAACGATTGTCAAAGATCCACAAATGACAACCGGGACCAGCGGCTTAGGGTCAATTCTCACCGAGACGCGGCGCGACGCGCACTTTTTAAGATAGCAACAGAATATCTAACTTATTTACAACACGAAAAGGTATAATTTCACTACGAGCGCGAAAGCGTGTCGAAGAACGCTAAGGTGCACCGCGTTGTGCAGCCCGTATACCTTATTGTGAAGTAAATAAGATCTATTTTGTATCGTGATCTTAAAAAGTGCGCGTCGCGCCGCGTCTCGGTGAGAATTGACCCTTAACGTGCTTTCCGAGGCACGGAGGGGTCTTGGTATGTAAATATGGTCACCTATCCACAGGCCAACCCCGGCAAGCGTAGCTTAACTTGATGGATCGACCCTTACGGCTGTTATTACTTAGCCACGAGACATAAAATAAATGTTTTGTACTTATATTAATGCTGAAATAATTCATGAAATCAATTCAACATAGACTAAAATAATGGTGGAAAAAGTAACATTTTTCCTATTAAATTTGCTATTTAATTTGAAGACAAATAAACTAGTTTTAGTTAACAAGCACAATACTATAGTACTATGATTTACTACCTATACAGTATGTAATCAATCTGCTTAACTACATAATTATGTGACTTTTTATTGGAACCTTGTGGGAATCTGTTTCGAAGGTTGAGGAAAACTATCCGCTCGTGATACAGTTATATTATTAGTACGAGGGGATAGGGCGAATCAGTCCGAAGACAACCAAGCTATCTTTACAATCTAGCATCTCACATTCTCCAACTGTTGTCTAAATTTTATTGTCGAAATTATTTTAAGCGATTCTTCCTTAATGTGTTTGTTATTAAGTTACTCTGTATGGTTGTCTCTTATTCGTGAATAAAGATTATTATTATTAGAATAGTACGTTAATTTGTATTTTTCATATAAACTATTTTACGAAATCTGAGTGGAAACGGCGGGAGAGACGCCCTAGGAGAACATTATACTGACCTGATTGGTGATGTTCGTCAGTTGCGTAGCACTCGCAACCAGCGTGCGTGTACACGCACGCTGGTTGCGAGTGCTACGCAACTGACGCCCTTAAATGAAACTCACACTTTTGTCTCTGGTCATACGACCAGAGACAAAAGTGTGAGTTTCATTTAAGGGCCTACGTCCCGTTTGGTAGCGTTACACGGTCACTTTATGAACCGTACTGCTCATTAACGGTGTGTCTTGAAGATTTGAATAATATATGATTTTGCTATAGATTCATATAGATCATTTTGCCGAGGGTACTTTTTTTGTATGGTTAATACTTTTCCTGTTAAAATATATTTTCCAACACGCAATATTTTGGCTGCTATTCCATACTCTTACTAAACGGCTTCGTTATTTGGAAAAAAAATACACTGAAAAATAGATAGTTAGAGGTACCACAGAATCGCTAGAGCACAATTGTAAATTAATCAACATTTGCCAAGGAATATCCCCATTTTGAGATAAAGGCTCAGAGGTGCCCTGCGCGGGCGGCAGTCGTGCTTTAGCATACAAACGGGAGATGAGGATACTATGGGCCTTAACCATCTCGATCTAACGCATCGAGCGCGTTTGGTGCTCTGATTGGCCCTGGATTGGTGACGGACCAATCGGAGCGCCGAACGCGCTCGATGCGTATATATGTATGGATGGTTAAATGAAACTCACACTAGGGTCACTGATGTATGAACGTAAACGAGGCAAAAGGAGTATGTGAGGATCGTAGAAGGTGGTGTTGTGTAGTTTCTGCCTAACCGCGTGGAAAGAAGGCATGAGTTTATGTACCTATGTCTCTTAAATTTTTATTGAAAAAATCTCTGCGTTTGCAGTTTGCACATTATTCTCTATACAGGGTAATTTTTAAACCAGTGCGCAATCTGTTACTGTGTAGCTCAATTAAAAATATTATCAAAATAAAATAATTCGTCACCGAAAAATTCCACGTAAATTATAATAATGTAGTTTCCGTACTTTCTGTTTTATAACTGCATTTCTTCCGTCCGACCTTCATGGACCAAAATTCCTCAAGGTAACCAACCTTGAGGAATTTTATTCAGTAAAAGTAGCTATTGGGTTTTTCCATATTATTTGGTATCAATCAAACAGGGCCTGAATTCACTATGACCGCTTAACGATTCCCTACTCGTAAGTTCGTAACCACGTCAACTACACACGAATTCTTCTAATATCGCATTAATAATATCGACAAATTGTCTTGGAACATACAGAATATGACATTTCGATTCCTTACCGTTACATTGGTTTCTAAAAAAATAGTTTCAAAAACTAAAAAACACGCTTTAAAAACCAAACTAAAAAAGGAGAAAATAATTTAATTCAATTAAAAAGCGTGGGGTGCTTTTTGAGGTATTGTTATAATCAATTAATGTCAAGCCCACCCCACGCTTTTTAATTGAATTAAATTATTTTCTCCTTTTTTAGTTTGGTTTTTAAAGCGTGTTTTTTAGTTTTTTAAAGTATTATTTAAGTATTTTCTATTTTTTAGTTCTGCTAACTACAAAAACGTGTTTTTTTTTTAATTTTTTTTTTAAATTATTGAATTGTCATCGGTCCTCGACAAGTTTACAAAGTTTCAATGAAATCTGACCGTTTAAAGTGGGTCAAAATCGCGCTCTAAGGAGTCGGTTACGTACAAACAAACATACAAGTGAAGCTAATATAAAGCGTGTAAAACGATATTGACGCAGTCTGAACGTAGTAAGATGCCACGGCGAATCATTATAACGATACATAACTGGGGTCCTGGCTGCACATGAGATGGTAAGTCTACGAAAAATATTAAGCCACAATTTTTTTGCACACTGGACTTGCAACTTTCAGTACTGAACCGAGAATGGAGAATCTAATGAGAGTGAATCACATCGCGTCGTTAAAACACACTATACGATTTTCAATTCTCGGCGCAACGCAGTACGCTGAAGATACAATACGCGAAAAAATACAGCCGCGATATTTATATTTTTTTGGACAAAAGTGGACTTAATGTCTTAGAGGGCCAATTTCTGGGATGTTGATAAATCATTTAACCAATCACAACAGTGTACTCGCGGTTGACAATTTTTCACATTAATTATGCGATAATTTTCATTCAAGAAAAAAAAAACAAAGAGTTCAAATAATCCTCCCGGGTGAATTTCGGTCACGATGACCAACCTTAACGGACATTATCCAAGTACACGAAATACATTATAGTGCAGGCGTGTGTGTGCAAACACAGGTGCATCCCCTCTTCCCCCACTCTCATAGTCCGATGGGACGGCATTCCGATACGCCTGGATCAGGTGCAGTACGGCTAATATCCTTTCCGAGGTACGAGGGTGTCACACCACCAACTTCCAATACTTCTGCCGCTCCTTCACATAGACTACTAGGAGACCATAAAGACATAAAATCTTACCTTTTGATTAATTTTCGCATTCTTCGGAGCCTTGACTATAGCTGGTTTCGGGGGCGGAGGCACCGCCACAACTGGAGCCGGTTCTGCGCAAGAAAACACAAAAATATTAGCAGTAGTCCAAAAAGGCTGTGAGGGGTGAAAAGGGATGAAAAGAAAATGTATTTATTCTGCACTAACAAAATGGACATTACGAGTACAATAAAAACAATTTCCAAAAATAAAACCATAGACTTCTGAAAAAAAAACACTACTAAGTGAAATATAACTATAATTTCGGAAGTCGGAAATGAAAACACACAACTTTGGATACAGATCCAAAGACACTGACTTGTGTTGTTATCGAAAGTAGGTGTTTTTTTTTTAGTTTAGTACATACTCCATAGCAGTTCGTAGCACTAGTTGCTATGTACACACGGCTACACATTAAGCTATACATTTCCAGTTTATGCTGAACTCGCACTGTACGGAAATCCAATACAATGCGAGATTAGCTTATACTGGAAATGTGTAGCTTGATGTGTAGCCGTGTGTACACAAGTGACAGGAAATAGTAGTATGTCATCGAGATACACAAAGTCGATTAAAAACGAATTCTCGAAATCAAACCACAATTGCCGGAAATAAAGCGCAACATAAATACAAACGAATTGACAACCTGCTCCTTTTTGAAGTCGGTTAAAAAGACATAAAATACACACGTAGTAGAAAAAAGCCTCGTATTCAACCAATGAAAAACTGTTGTTAGTCCATTGCTTGATGTCAGGGCGAGGGCCCACTACACAATATACATTGCGTAAATGTTACTACACTGGCTACGGAAAATGAGTCGCCAAAATTACGTTGCTTACGATAATATTGTGATTGCACCACATTCGAAGCAAGATGAGTCGAAAAATAAAACGATAAATTTAAGGAGTAAATATTCTGCGGAGCTTTGGGCGTCAGCTCCGCAAAATATTTACTCTTGAATTTAAGAATCGTTTCGTCATTTTTGTTACGCCGAATATTCGTTTAAGAAACACCTCACGGAAAGGCTCAAAATCAAAAGTTATTTATTCAAGCTAAGCTTACAGTCACTTTTTTAACGTCAAAATGACATAAGACAGTGCCCCAAAGCCCCGCACTTCACCACTTCCTAGTGCTTTAGTTGGGAAAAAGAAGTGGCGCAACAAACTCCCCAGCAGCACAGCTGTCTGTTCAGTTAGAAAAACATGATTCTAATGCACCCCGAAAGCATATTTTATAGAAAAAGTCATGAATATTTACTTGGTAAAGTATTATTTTGCTTCAATTATTGTGAATGTGAGGACTATATGGGTTATCTTCGGTCTGGCAGTTTCAGTACTTTATGTAGCCTACCCAAATGACCTTTCTGTTCGTCAAGCCGTTGAGCTCCTTAAGTTCGAAGTTAAACTACACGATTACTAACAAATGCTTGCACTGACTGGACAGGTCTACTCCAATCTGCGTGGTTCTTTACTCAAAATTCCATTTCAGGCACTAATCTACATTGTTTTCACATGATCTGAACAAGATTATGCCTGGACTTTAAAACAGACTCTGACCCTTTTTTTTTGGTTGGAAAATCATCAAATAACTTCTCCCGCTCTGGGTGGAGCAGGAGGGCGTGTCAGACTTTTACTGACTAAAACCCACCCGTGTTCCCTCAGTTGCCTGTGTGCCAGGGGCCGCGGTAAATCTTTCGAACAACCCGCACCCCTGGCAGGCATCGGCCCTTGCGGACCCCACCAGTTGGTGCTGACATCTCTTTGAGGCGCTTTGAACTCTGGGGTCAAACTCAAGGGTCAGCCCTTGAGTTTGTTTTTCCATTTCTTCTCAGGGGTAGTCAGATTGGAAATGTCGACTACATCTTGCTTTTTTCTAATAATTGGACGTTTATAAGTGATTCCAAAATCGTATTCACCGAATGAAGAATTCCTGGGACAAACATAAATTGTAAAGTCAACACTGCACCCGTTTTATCAAGAATATAGATTGTAGACAAATCGGTCCGCCTCGTCGACATCTTTTATGTAGCACTTACATTCGCAGTGACTGAGTACAATTATGCTATTGTATACAGTGGACATACAGTGCAATTTGCCTCGACGATGCGTAAGTACGCAGGTTTTAGTCAGGCGTATAATACCCCTATTGTGTTTTTTATTTACAAGGGTATATAATGGACTGTGTGAATAATAATATGGTTAGAAACGGGGGAATACCAAGAAGGCGATATGTTCCTTTTAAGTGTCTCCTCTTGGAAAGGAACCAAATCAATGTAGCCTATTCCTTTAGCTGGGAAGAAGTGGGGCAACAAACTCTACAGCAGTCATAGCATAGTCATCTCTATTGTCCCTTGGGTGACCTTGAACGTTCTCAACAAGCCCATTCTGGCCGAACCACCCTGATAAAGGCCGCGTGGTGAATAAAGGCCCACTCCCTCTCATAGAGAAGAGATCTGTGTTCCAGAGGTGGGAACATTAAATATTGACTGTGCTGTCAAACTACACAAAATACACGCTTGGACGTAGAGTTGCAGGCACAGATCGTTAAACAATTCAATACCGTCAAGCTCATTGGGACTTTTGGGGTAGACGAGGTGGAAAGCGATGATCGTCGAAGTGTGGCAGCTAAATGAGACTTGCCGAGAATCAAGCTGAATGGCGTGCAATTGCAAATGCCTATATCCAGCTGTGGACTGCTGCAGGCTGATCATGATGATAATGAAGCTCATTGCGAGCGTCCCCGTTTCAATCCTGGACGTATGTACGAGGAAAACGTGCACAGGGTGGGCAATACTTGAGCTAGAAGACGTCCTAAAACGCCACCTTAGGACTTACGGTATGGTGTTGAACAATGGTAGAAGTCTTTAAATAGACTCCGGACTCAGGTAGGCCGAAGTAAAGAGAACCTGCTAAGGTGGAGATTCACAGATGACTCCGCCCTGGAGTGTAAAATTGTGGTGTTGTCCCACAAACAAGGGGGCACTTAATATCTTGTCCAGCGTGTTCTGTTGTCTGCACGCTACAGGAGCTGATGGATGCTGCTGAAAGTGCCTAGCTCGTAGCCAAATTCTGGACTGACTGTATTCAGATTGCTATCGACACGCTAAGAAAAAGAGTGGTAGAAGCATGCTCGAAACCGTGAAAGGTGGCGCACTTCAATCCACAAAACAGCTCGTCTTGAAGACCGAGACAAGAAGCGCCAAATACGCAAAAGTCACACACAACGATGCTTATCAGCTTTTCTGTACAATGTGACCGGCACCCTAATTGCGTAACTCACGATTCATCATAATTTGTTTCGTTTTGAAACAGATGGCTAAGCCATTGCTTCATATGTCCAAAAAATGTGTCTGCTCAACAACGTAAATAACGCAATGAATATTGTTGAACTGTCAAAATGAAACCAATTATGATTAATCACGTGTTACGCAATTAGGGTGCTGGTTTTCAAGACCAAAATTGGTTTTGAAACCCAGATACTTCACGAAAGGAGAGAAAAGTAGTATGTGTAGCTTCCACCGAATACGGTGAAGAACAATATGGAGGAGGTTCATACCTGGTTGCACCCTTCCCTGCTGCTGTGGCTGTAGCGGAGACCTCTTCTCCTGTTCAATCATGGCTGGAGCCGCCGGGGGCGGAGCACCTGTGCTGCCACCTCGAACCTGTTGACAAGAGACGGATGATTAGTATTTTTAAAGACAGTCCTCGGGAGAAAGCATTAGGAATTTTGAGTCTTTAAGATTTTAGTTTCAAAATTACTCTTGCTTAAATAACTAAAGGCTGATTTCAGTCATTTTATCCTTTAATTTAACGTCGCGGCTACACCAGCGTGGAGATCAGAAATTATCCCGCGGGAACGTACTACCGGGATTAAGAAGTATCTTATTAATGAATCCAGGATTATAAACTATCTGTGTGCCAAATTTCCTCCAAATCCGTTCAGTAGTTTTTGCGTGAAAGAGTAACAAACATCCGTCCATCATCACAAACATATGTAGGATTCGCGAATTTAGCGAACAGGATAATTATGAGCTGTAATATAAAGACTATCGATATCGATAATATTTCTCTACACATATCTAAAATACTTTAAATGCACGTTGCACTGTGCATACATAACATAGGTATCGGTAATTCCCAATAAGCAAACACCAGCATTAAGTTTTAAACATTTTCCTTGAAGCTGCAATAATGTCTATAAAGACATAACAACTTATTATATTGTTGTGGTCTTATTTATTATGTTAGTAGGTACTTGAGAAAAATCATGGAGTTACTAATAATTGCACCGACCCCAAAATTGCTTAATACACTATCAATCAGGAGCTGAATCATTTTGAAGGATATTGCTAATGCATTGCTTCATGAGTTCGGAAAAATTGTCTGCTCAACAACGTATATAACATATATAACGCAATGAATATTGTTGAACTGTCAAAATGAAAACCATTCAACTGTTACCCAGCAGGCTTAGCATGACGCTTTCTAATTCTACGAAAAATAGACAAGCTCTTTCTATGCCAGGTTTTGCCATTGCACCGTAGAAATCCTTCTACGATCTGTAATTTTGTCTTTCGTTTCGTCTAGGTCCTTTTATAATAAGTCTATTTCATTAGAAAGTTTTCTATCCGTAACTGTCAAAATCACAGTGACGACTGACAGTTGTGACAGTGACAGAAAACTTTCTTCTGTCTACACGGAACGTCTTTTTGTCTACTCTTCCGTCGACAAAACGGTGCTCGTGCTAAGTCTGCTGCAAACGTTCGTATTCAAATATCGCCACACGTGGAACATATTTTTCATTAGCCTACCTAACCTAAAAATGGCAAAAGGTTTTTTTCATTTACCTGTTTGGCATTTTTTTAGGTTATAAATTGCAAGAGAATGCAGACAAATTGTTGCTTGAACAGGGTGTAAAGTTAACTCATACTCTATGAAAAATGGGAGGATCCTTCGACCAGACGGCTGTTGTGTCTGGTGCGCAGGGTGCGCTACTGCCCGACGGTTGATATCGGGATGTCTTAATAACAAGTCGCGCGGTAAACTCTGATTGCGCGATGCAGGATTTTTTGAAAAGTCAGATCTTGCGTAGTTCGCATGTGGCGTTGTAGAAGCCGCCACATCTTAACATTTTGATAAAATCGATCAGCAAATACAACGTAATATTCCCTTACCATTATTATACCAGTCTGTAAAACAATTATTTTTAAATACCGCTACCAAATCGAGTTCTGATATCAGAACTAGTTTACTGTATCGAAAAACGAGTTTGTTTGGTACAATTGAAAGGATTTCGCGATTTGAAATGGTAACGAGTTTTGCACAGACAGGTGTGCTACTGGACAGTTTGTTAGGAGACTTCTTCTTCCCAGCTAAAGCATCAGGAAGTGGTGAAGGGCGGACGTTTTGGAGGACTGTCTTATGTAATTTTGTCTTTCGACAAGTACTGATTCTCAGCCTAATTTGAAGAAATGACTTATAATTTTTGTAAAACCGTTTTTGGAAAATTCAAAGCTTATCGTGCCTTACGATGAAGCCTTATGTGAGATTTTTAATAACACGACGTTTTTCATCACAGTCTTTAACACTGTAATTTGAAAACATCTGTTCCCCTAGCTTCTGACATTTCATAAGTGCCCATGTAGGTTTATATGAAATAAAATATTTTCTTTAGATTTGATTATGTGCCATTCGATTTCAGATCACCAATGGTACGAAGTTCTCTTAGAGGCCATTCAAGTATTACGTAAGCACTACAGGGGGGCGGGGGGTCTTTGCTTTGCTTATTTTTGATGACATGGGAGATGGGAGGTCTGGATGGTGATTACGTCAGCAGAATTTATTTATTAACTTTTGGATTTTCTACAAAATTTAGTAGATTTTGGTTTGAACACATATGGCAACCCTACTTGTCTATGAATGGCTCGAAGCAAACGATGACAATATACCAAAATCACAAGAAAGTGAGCAGACACGCTAGGTGTCTGCTACCAATGTTTACGTGAGCATGGGAGGGGGGAGTAAGAGCTTTGCTTACTTTTGCTGACGAGGGGGTGGGGGCGTCAATAATTGCTAAAAAACTGCTTACGTAATACTTGAATGGCCCCTTATGGCCGATTCCTATAATTTACAGACAGCTGTAGGTTAAAATTAAGACTCTTGTAATATTACCAAAAATGAAGCAAATGCCTCATAGTTTTGCAAAGTAGACCGTCCTATATGGCAGTAGCTATCACAGGTAACATTACCTTACGAAACTATTTATTATCCCAGTTTTGAAATAAAAAAATGCTACCATTAGTAAGCAAAACGATCCGTTTTTGTGTATAGGAACCGAGCATTAGTCCCGCTTGCACTAAATACTAAACGCATTTAGCGCTAACCAAATTTAAAACTTCGTTCCATTTCTGTCAACCGTTTGGAGATGGAAGAGAGAATATTATTTTAAATAGAGTAAGTTAATTGTGGAGCATGCGGGACTCATTTTATTTTAGATTGTAACATATCAACCATATGTATGAGTTGAGTTATAATTATCACCCAAAAAGTAAGTAAAAGTAGTTCTTAGTTAGTATGTTTTTGTGCCAATAAATGTAATATTCCTGTTTTTTTTTAATAACTAACTCTCACACTAGGATGTGTGTAAACATACTTTTACATCAACATGTAGGTGTATGTGTCTCGTGTGTTTGAGTGGATAAACTACAAGGTCTTCGGAACTATACAAGGTGTAACAGAATAGACGCAAGACCTGAAAGTAGTTTATTCCTAATTGACTACTGAATCGATTTCAGTAACTTTTAATATACCTAAGTTTTTTTTATGTATTTTGCCATACTTACCACTGATTTAGCCAAAGAAAACTCAATCTTATTTCATAAGAAATAAGACTCAATTTTAAATGCATAAAGTAATGCTTGGGTCGACACGTTTTTCTTAATAAGTTAGCTTTAAAAAAAATCGTTTTGGCCATCGTATTATGCTTTTAACTCAATACTCTAACTGGGGTGTATGAGGTCTTGCGTTAATTATGTTACTCGTTGTATACTGTCCACCTGCAGAGTGAGACAATATGGGCTTGTTAAACGAGGTGGCAGGGACATCAAAGCACGAACTGTATGTTATGCACAGCTGTGCATTAAAAATAAAACGATTAAATTTTAACGCAGGGAATTCAGAATCATGATTGTACTGAATCCATGGTAGAATCATGTGCTTATAAATCATAGTTTCAGTTTGCGTGTCGATGTGCTTACCCCGTAAACAATAGAGTGCAAAGTAATTAACATCACAAAACGAACAAATTAAACCAGATAAATTCACCTCAACCAACACAATCAAATCGCTCCGTTTTTCAATTTGCACCGCACCCAACGTACCAATTATGTCAACACTCAACCCCATGAGTACATTCAAACGCTCTCTACGGCTTAAACAATACAGTTCAAAATCGAATATCAAGTGTCAAATGAAAATTTAATCTACTGGGTTTTAGCATACACCTGGAAATGTCAAAGGGGGTTATATTAAGCAATTTCTTCTTTATTGGCCTTTCATCGATTGTGGTTATTTATTACTGTTTTGGGTTTAGCAAAAGCTACGCTTGCCAGGGTTGGTCCATTGATGGGTGACCCTCTTCACACATCAAGAACCCTCCGTCCCTCGGGAAGCACGTTAAGCGAGTCCCAACTGTCATTTGTGGATCTTTGGCAGTCGTTACCAGTCTTAACTGCATACAGCTGAATACCAGTATTTTACATGGAGCGACTGCCTATCTGACCTCCACGACCCAGTTACTGGGTAATGCGATACACTTGGTAAGAGTGGTTGTCAGACTTTCTGGCTTCTGACGACTCGTAATGACTATCAATCCAGAAATGACAGCCGGGACCAAAACATTAACGTGGTTTCCGAGGCACGGACGGGTCTCATTATGTGTAGATCATTGAAAAGTGCGAAGAAAAAGACATGTGCTTGCAGACAACATTTTTTTTAAAGAAAATCTTAAATTATAATAATGAGACTGATCAGTGATCACAAAAGATTCTCTGTATTTTATTATTAATATATTATTTAGGTGATCGGAACTCCTAACTAGCACATTACTGCATGTAAGTATAACAAAAAACAACTCTCTAGGACAGTCGGGTAAAAACGAAGCATATTTTAGACAGTCAAGATAACTTGTGACGTCTTTCGCAAGAAACTGTTTACTAAACCGAAGAACTGCTTGTAAACAAATGGTTATAACTGTGCAAAAATGTACGCAATGTTGCCAGCAAACTGTCAGATTTTCATTAGTCAGTAATTCATTGGATCACTGACCATTACGTAGTTCTTGACCAATCACATATCACCTGAACTAAGACTACCTGTCCATTTCAGCAGACAGAACTTCGTCATCATCATCATAATCTGTCTAGACTTTTCCAAACCATGATATGAACGGCATCTAGTCTTATCTACCACTAGCTTTTGTCAGCGGCCAGGCGAACAGGCGTTTTACTTTTTCATCACCGCTGCTCTCAAAACGGTGAAGAAAAACATCGTGCGGAAACCGACATGTCCTAGAACCAAACATTCGAAGACATGTGACATCTACCAACCGGCACTGGGCCCGCGTGGTGGATTACGGCCCACTCCCTCTCACAGAGGAGGCTTGTGTCCCAGCTGTGGAACATTATAAGCTGAATATGTTACGTTTCTAGTTATACATATCCAAAGTACAGCACGTCCATAACCAATTACAATACTAAACGTTGCTGCTCAATCGCGTGTAAAGAAACTGAAATAATCAACTACACGGATCAAGGCTTCGCTGAATAATCGCGTGAAAAAGAGATGGCAATAAATAAAAAAGTAAAAACTAAGCGAGATAGCAGTATGATGAATAAAATAACATTTTCAGGGTACCGTACATCCGTCACTGCAGAATGCCAACGGGACTCTCTGTTAAGTCGATTTGTCACAGGAATGTATCTTTATCAGAGATGGGCCGAATGTGGTTTGAACCGAATCCGAACTTCGGCCGAACATTCGGTTAAAATAAAATGTTCGGCCGAACTTCGGTTCAATACCCTGTAATTGTAATAAAAAAGACTCGATGTAAATGAATGTTTAGTTTGTGAACCAAAAACGTGTTTTTTTATTTTTTTTCAATTTACGAATTGTGTTCAGATGTTTGTTAGAAGAATACTAAACTTTTTTATTTTTGTAATATTATGTCTAATTAATTAGTTAGAGATTTTCAAGAAAAATAAGAAGAACTGATTGAATTTAAGGAATACATTTACAATGTTCTTAACTAAAATAAATGACCATGAGTGAGTAAAAGACATAATTTTATTTAACAGTGATGCTATATTCTAATTCTATTAAATTTCAGTCTAAATAGTGCAAGTAGGTATTATTTTTCTTGTGCCGAATGTTCGGCATTTGAACCGAATTTCGGCTGAATGCCGAAGTTCGGTTCAAGCTGCCGAAATTTGGTTGAACCGAATGTGAACCGAATTTCGGCCCATCCCTAATCTTTATAACTAAAGTATTTATTTAGTTGAAGTTTTATGACAGCTATCACGGTAACTCAATCAACCTACCTAGCCTATCACCAACTATGTTAGGGTCGGCTTCCAGTCTTACCAGATGTAGCTGAATACCAGTATTTTACATAGCGCGACTGAATATCTGGAGCCTATTTAATAAACGCAACAATGACAGGTGACAGACGACATGTGACAATTTTTTTTATTTAATAATGATTATCACCAGAGATCGGATATTCGGATGCATATTCACCTAAAGTTGAGATGTTGGGTAACATGAAATGCGCTTTTGTATCGAAAAAGTCTTAATTTAGGTAAGTAATTTGTTTATTTTTTGTTTTAACTAATACAAATCACCCCTCCTCCAGTACATATACATATTTTTATCGGGTTAAACATTAATTTTAAATTAATACACATCTGAATAGTTATGCAATCAAGAATCTCGGGATTTTTAATAAATATTACAACTAGACCTACCTAGTGCATACTCTGTAAATAACAGAAAAAATAAGGTATTTCATAAATATCTATTAAGGTAAATGCGGAACCCACATAGCGCGAGTCATACTCGCACTTCGCCAGTTTTTTTTACAGGACAACGTTCGCGGCGTTTCGGTTTTTGTCGGGTTTCGTCGTAGGCCACGAGGTGGGAGTCGACACCTGCGCCGGAGACGGTAAGCGGTTAATTAAAAAAACTGTATTATGTTTTACTGGCTTCAGAAATTATATTTTAACGGTTTACGCATCGGTCTAGTGGATAGAAATGTAACTGAGCTGATTTTGATCCAGAATTGCTTAGACTTTTTTCAACTATGTTAGGTTCGGCTTCCAGTCTAACCGGCATCTGATTACCAGTATTTAACATGGACCGACTGCCTATTATACCTCCACAACCTTACTGTGTCACACGATACCACTTGGTAAGACTGATTGTCAGACTGTAGGGGGCGTTTATTCAAAAATCAAAATATTTTATTTCACATAAGCCTGCATGGGCACTTATGAAACGTCAGAAGCGAGGTGCACGGTTCCAATTTGTCGTTTCCTATGGAGAAGAGCCGGCAAGAAACTCCACGGTTACTCTTTTAAAAATAATTGGCTTTTACAATATTTTCAAATTACAGTGATAATAGGTATGGGAGGACAGTGCAGGCCAGTCAATAAGTACCAGGTACTTAAAGGAATGAAAATACAGAATAGAAAAACGTCTACAAATCTAGTCTCTAAGGCCTACAACGTTCTCTCATTCACAATATGTAAAAGAATCTATCTATATAAAATGAATCTATTTGAACCAAGTGACATGATTTCGATGACAATCACTAATAATAAATAGTAGTAAAATTGATGTATAATGTCAAATAATAACGAGAATATGTCAGACATTGTAAAAAAAAATAAAAAGAATAAAAATTAACATTGCAATTTGGGAGCAGTTAATAGACTTTCACACAGTTTTGCTGTTAATGAGGTACCAGGGAAGCCACATGTGCAGAAGGAATTAATGCCAAACTTCCCTGTCTTCAACGTAGTCTTTTATCTTATAATAATTATGCTTTTTTGATAAGGACACGTTTGATGTGAGTTTTAAACTTTCCATCGCTAAGTTCTGTAACCGACTTTGGCAACTTGTTATAGAAGCGGATACTGTTTATTAGAAATGACTTGCTAGTTTTAGTTAATCTAAATTTTGGAATCACAATTTCATCTTTACTACTTACAATTTCATCTTTATTAATTACGTGAGTCAATTTTGGCGACTTTTCGACCCCCACCCCCGCTCTGGTGAGATGTCGTGATATTTGGCTCGACCCTCCCCCCCTCCCCATAATCTCACGTGAGATATTTCAAATACGTGGCTTTAGTGTAAAAACGTTAATCTGTGCTTATTTGCGTTGGATTTATGCGTTGCATTTGGCTAGCATGGCTGGCCGGTGGCGGTTTAACCATCGAGGAGCTACTGTGCTACTTTGTGGCGTTCACGTGACCGAGGATAAATATTATATTGTAGGATTTAGCCATATTGGCGGAAAAACATGTTTGACATCATTTAACCCGGTTTTCTAGTAATGTTACATTGTTTCTTTGCGGAAAAAAATATAAATTACGTGATATTTGCCGAGAACCTCCCTCCCCCCACGTGAGATTGGGTGAGATTCGACTCGACCCCCCCCCCCCCGCATAAACGCCTCACGTAGTTAATGGACGCCCCCGTAGGGTTTTTGACGACCTTTAACAACTGTCAAAGATGTAAAAATTACATGAACCACGACCATGTGCGCTACAACGTTTATGTGTCACCTTGACCTGCCCTATAAATTAGGGTAGCCGGCCTGCCCATATTGATATCCGATCCTCCACGAAAAGAAACTTCTTCAATAAGATATTTTTGACGATAAATGGCTGTGGCACTCTATTTAATTAGTTAAGGCGTTTTCATCGAGGTAGCCAGCGAAATTCAAAAGATCTAAACATTTTTTGGCAATTTTTAGCTTCGTTCGTTGATCAAAATTCATTTCGCAACATTAGCAGTCTATATAGGATGTTCCCACTGTCTCCTTGCTTCTTTGTTGATCAAAAATCATTTCGTAACATTATAAGCCTATTAAGTTCCCTCTGTTGGGATTAGCACACATGCTTCCTCGGTACGGGACGGAGTGGGCAGTTTTCTACCACGCGGCCCATTGCGGATTGCTAAATGTCACATGTCTTCGAATTCTTCGTACTAGGACATGTATGAATACAAAGGGAAAGAAAGGGATAAAATAATTAGAATTTCCTAATGAAAGAAAGGGACTTTTCAAAACGACATCAACGCGCGACTCATCCGTGTGCTCGTTCACCCAACCACCATTTTAAATAGACCCCTGCAGTGATATGACGCAAGTTTCACGCTTTTTGTTCACCCAAAAAGTACACATATATACACAATATACATATAGCTCATGGAAACCGTTCGGTGACGATGACACGAGTTCCATGATTTTTGTTCAACCAAAAAGTGCTCAACGCGCCTAAAGAAGTTTTCACTTAAAAAAATTACAAAATCGAAAACGGTTCATCCGTTCGGGAGCTACGATGCCACAGACAGAGACACACACAAACACACACACACAGAGAGAGAGACACGTCAAACTTATAACACCCTGTCGTTTTTGCGTCGGGGGTTCAAAAGGGAAGATATCACGGAACATATCTAAGTAATAATATTAATATTATTAAAACATGCAGCTTATACTTTGTACCCCTTTCTACGAAATTTGGCACAGTTTTAAAGTTTATATGGAGGACTGAACAAAGCTAATACTTCAGATTATTGTTAATTAAAATTTAAATGAATTATTATGGTCGAATTTCAACCAATGGACGACTACTAGTATAATTAAATACAACCGAATTAAAAAAACCTCCCTTTTTTTTGTAGTCAGTTAAAAAGAAACAAAAAACAGCACAAATCTCAAAAATATAAAAAAAAACTCGAATTTAATTCAAAATCTAGACGTTAATATTGAACAAAAACGGACCCTAACATCTGCAATACGATAACTCGCGTTCCGTTGCTAATAATAACACCCCATGATCAAAGGGGGAGGGGTAGCGACCCTAGTACGGCTACAAGGGGCCAATGTGACCTACCCTTTGCAATTCTATTACTCGAAATACTGAGAATGCATAGGAGGAACCGAAATTCATTAAGGGTTAATTTTTGGGGCTAACTAGATTTCGTTTATTAAATGTTTTTTTTTTTTTTATGAATAATCCTACTTATATTAAAAAGTAAAAGTTTGGATGCTCGTTAGTTCATCATGCAAAAACTGCGGAACGGATTTGTTTTTTTTTTTTTGGGTGGGAAATCATCAAATACCTTCACCCGCTCTGGGTGGAGCAGGAGGGCGTGTCAGACTTTTACTGACTAAAACCCACCCGTGTTCCCTCAGTTGCCTGTGTGCCAGGGGCCGCGGTATCTCTTTCGAACAACCCGCACCACTGGCAGGCATCGGCCGTTGCGGACCCCACCAGTTGATGCTGAAATCTCTTTGAGGCGCGCGTGGAACACAACGCGCCGTCGACCCGGGCTTGGTCCTTACTGAACAGCGAGCTACCCATTACTCGCTGTCCGCACGGATTTGGATGAAAGGCACACTGATAGCTTATACAATCGGTATCGGTATCGGTTGTATATCGGTAGTACGTTCCTGTGCGTTAATTTCCTCCACGCGAGCGAAACCACTTGCAAAAGCTAGTTAATGTTTACTTTTAAGTTTTAAGAATTCAAGTTCTTACTGAGACACCCTTTATTCATGTAGAACTACTTTTTGACAGCGGCTTCGCCCGTGTTATAGACCTAAACCTTCCTCATGAATCACTCTGTCTATCGGTGAAAACCGCATGAATATCCGTTCAGTAGTTTTTGAGTTTATTGCGATCAGACAGACAGACAGACACGGCGAGGGACTTTGTTTTATAATATGGAGTGATAAACAATTGATATTTATTTTCTGTTTTTCTATCCCAAAAAAACGATCAAGAATTCTATTGCCCCTTTTATATCGTGCAACCAAATTCATGAATATTTTTCACACGCGACTGCGAGTAGCCACGCACCTGATTTTTGAAGGACATCCTTAATTCGGACATTGACCTCATTCGCGTACATCCTTCAGAAAAGTCAAGTGCAAAGTTACCATACAAAGATGGTAACCGGCTGGTCAGGTCCGGTTGTGTAAGGGTAGCGCATATATTTTTTATGGGCTACTAGCTTTTGGGCACGGTTCCGCCCGCGTGGATGTCGGTTATCGCGTAAAAAAGTAGCCTATGTCCTTCTCCATATCCCAGGCTATATCTCTGCCAAATTTCATGACGATCGGTTCAGTGGTTTAGCCGTGAAAGCGTAACAGACAGACAGAGTTACTTTCGCATTTATAATATTAGTAGGGATTTAATACGATATTTATGGCATACTCTTGGTGGAGGTTTATTGACGATTTGACGCAACCTAAGTTTAGAGGAAACCGGCATGTCCTAGAAGTCCTAGAACCAAAAATTCGAAGACATGTGACATCTACCAACGCGCACTGGGCCCGTGTGGTGGATTACGGCCCACTTGCCAAGATAAGGCCTGTATCCCAGCAGTCGTGCGAACATTATAGGCTGAGTATAATGCTAAGTATAACGTGCGAAAAAACCATGCCGTTTTTTTTTTAACACAGACAAAATGACGTCACGCCTTTTTCCCTCGACGCCTTTATTTCACACTCGCCGGCGGCTTTTTATCGCGCACAGGAGTTTCAACTCTCGGAGTTGAACCGAGCATTGAGAATTCAACAGAGAGAATGCATCCCAGGACGTTGAATTACCAAAGTCAGAGGGGCAATTCTCGTAATTTTAAGAACGTTCAGTCTGATCTCAGTCTCAATCTGTCAAAAATACCTCGAGTTTCCATTCATTTTTGACAAGTTTTTGACATTTGATTGTCGCTGAAATGAGACTGCGACTAGATTGTGGACGTTTTTAATTACGGGAATTGGTATTCAGATATCTTTTATCCGTAAAATAAAATTTACGTCTGACAGTAAATTCTACTATGGTAAATCTGTCAAAAATACAAAATGTATTCTCAGGATAAGACTTATTCTAGGTATAAAAGTTTGGTGAGCTTCGCCCTTAGTATAGTTACCGGCACGTAAGTTGGCAAAAGATTTTGTAGTGGGAGAAATTCGCGGATGTAAAAATGTATGAAATGGTGCCTGCGCGAACTTCCCCCACTACAAAATCTTTTGCCAACTTACGTGCCGGTAACTATAGTAGTTCGGCGCTGAACGGTGCGTTATTCATCCAGTGAGCGAAAAACTCTCGTCGCGATATTTTTACGTACCTGCAGACGTCGAATTAATCGCTAGCGGTGGGTCAGATGCCTAAATAGCATAGTTTTTTATCGCATATTCTAAGGCCCAACAAGTTAATCTAAAACGGTCTTGTCAAACAAAGATGGCGGACATTTTTTGCCGCCAAATATCGCAATAGGTTATTGACTCGAGATTGTTACTCAACAGTGGTTATGATGATATACTTTTTTATGTTAGAATGTTAAGATCCTGGTGACACTGAAACAAGTGCTCTTCTGTGTAAGTAATGACACCCGCACAGGTCGATCGATCAGGTTAAGGCCCATAGTATCCTCATCTCCCGTTTGTATGCTAAAGCACGACTGCCGCCCGCGCCCGCGCAATACCTCTGAGCCTTTATCTCAAAATGGGGATATTCCTTTGATTAATTTACAATTGTGCTTCGGCGATTCTGTGGTACCTCTAACTATCTATTTTTCAGTGTATTTTTTTTTCCAAATAACGTAGCCGTTTAGTAGGAGTATGGAATAGAAGCCAAAATATTGCGTGTTGGAAAATATTTTTTTACAGAAAAAGTATTAACCATACAAAAAAAGTACTTCGGGCAAAATAATCTATATGAATCTATAGCAAAATCATATATTTTTCAAATCTTCAAGACAAGCCGTTAATGAGCAGTAGGGTTCATAAAGTGACCGTGTTACGCTACCAAACGGGACGTAGGCCCTTAAGGTGAACCTAGTCAACATTTTTTGCATACAAACTTCGGGAGTGTTTTACTCCACTGTCTGACATGGCACATCCAAAGTAAAATATGATATCGTTTTGTCTCATTATTAATATTGTCTGTACGGAAACAGAATACTAAAATAAAAACGTGTTAAAAAGTTGGGAGCAAACAAAGATTAGTTTTTCTTGCTAATTTTACTTAACTTTGGACGTGTTAAGTAATAAAAGAAGTGTAAAATCTCCAAAACCAAGTCGGTACCAACAAAGTTCAATTATCAAAAAAATTAATTAACTTTATTGGTCATTTATTTATGCATTGGCTTTTTCATAAAACCCGATCTTCCAAATGACTTTTCTTAATTTTTTCGCGAATTTTTTACAATAAATGATCCTGCATCTCACTCAATAACGTTGTGCGTGTAGACTAGCGTCTAACTGTCACATCACTGATACTATCTCTGTCGGACACAAAGCCTGGTAAGACAGCGTGATTTTTAGCCAGGCCCACCAGTGAGTTCGAGCCCGCGACTAGGTTCCCCTTAAGCTACGCTTGTCGCTGTTGCTCCGTGAACGTCGGTCCCGGCTGTCATTCTTTGATCTTTGATAGTCGTTACGGGTCTTCAGAAGCCCGAAAGTTTGACAACCAGCCTTACAAAGAGGTATCGTATTTGTTTACCCAGTAATGGGTTGTGGAGGTCACGCAAGTAAACGCTCCATTTAAAATACTGCTATTCATTTAAAATATTGCATCTGGTTAAACTGAAAGCCAATCCCAATATTGCTGGGTCTAGGCATCTGCCTAGTCACTTCTCATAGACCTGAGCATCATTATCTGATGATGCTCTTAAAAACAGCTTTTACTCTTAAGGCCAGATGCGTTATACTTCTCTTCTCTTATTTTTCTTTTTATATGTCCTGTGGGCTTAGCATGACGCTTTCTATTTTTACGAAGAATAGACAGCTTTTTCAATACAAAGTGATATTTCGTTTTTACAATTTTGCCTCGCGCCGTAGACATCCTTCTACAATCTTTCATGTAGTCTTTCGTTTCTAACGATCTTTGTCTAGGTCCTTATAAAAGTAGACTATTTCAGAAGAATATTTATTCCCAAACTGTCAAAATCACACTGAAAACAAACTTTCTACTCGACGGCCACATAGTATATACGATTATCTACAAAATCATGATTCGTTTAGAACGCATATTTGTGTATAATTAATAGAAAAACATAGCTATCTTCTCCTATTGTACATCATTTAGTTAATAGTCATGTCTGTTCTTCCGTCGACAAATCGGTGCTCGTGTTAAGCCTGCAGCAGGCTTAGCATGATGCTTTATATTTCTACGCTTCAGTAGAATAGAAATCGCTTGTCTACATTTCTCGGTACAAAACTGTCAACTGTCTATACAGAAACGTCATTTTTGTCTACTCTTCCGACGACAAACCGCTTGAATACGGTCCTCATGCTAAGCCTGCTGAGGCCGTAGGGTGAGTTTCTTTAAATCATACCCGTATTCGTGGGAGGGATAAGGCAGATGTGAGTGGAAACACCAAGAGAGCACGCCCTAGAGTTCCTTAGTATTAGTCATTAGTAGTAGTCCTTATATAGTGACCTTCTTGGTAATGTTTAGAGATGGGCCGAAAAGACGGCCAAGCCGATCATTGCTTTCGGTTGAGATCGGGTGACATCGGCGCCCAGCGACCAAGCGGAATTGTCAGGACATGTTTTTATTTACTTTGCATTTTTTCTATCATTGTCTAAGTTCGAGCGTTTCTTCCTGTCCTATTCTAGATTGCACTGAAAGTAAACTGTAAAACTGAATCTATAATAAAAATAATTACTGCGTGTTTCTTTAAACCATCTCGATCTAACGCATCGACCGCGTTCGGCGTTCCGATTGGTCCTTCACCAATCCAGGGCTAATCGGAGCGCCGAACGCGGTCGATGCGTTAGATCGACATGGTTAAAAAAACTCACACTAGGGCCTCTGATGTATGAACGTAAACGAGGCAAAAGGAATATTGAAGGATCGTACCAGCAGGCTTAGCACGAGCACCGATTTGTCGACGGAAGAATAGACATGACTATTAACTAAATGATGTACAATAGGAGAAGATAGCTATGTTCTTCTATTCATTATACACAAATATGCGTTCTAAACGAATCATGATTTTGTAGATAATCGTATATACATATATACTTTGTGGCCGTCGAGTAGAAAGTTTGTTTTCAGTGTGATTTTGACAGTTTGGGAAGAAATATTCTTCTAAAATAGTCTACATTTATAAGAACCTAGACAAAGATCGTTAGAAACGAAAGACTACATGAAAGATTGTAGAAGGATATCTACGGCGCGAGGCAAAATTGTAGAAACGAAATATCACTTTGTATTGAAAAAGCACTGTCTATTCTTCGTTGAAATAGAAAACGTCATGCTAAACCTGCAGCTGGCATTCTGTATTCGTCTGCCATGAGCAACAGGCGTCAGTTTATATGTAATTTTTATTATGATGGTGAACTCAAACGTCACCTTAATAAAACAAAAAGCGCGCGAAGATAATTTTACTAACACAGTGACTTTGACCTGTCAGCTCGATGATAACTCGGTAGGAAGTGTCCTGGTACGCTTATCTATCTAAAACAACGCACTACTAACCAATCCGAAAAATATTAGATTATTAACGCTACGTACAGTCAAAAAGGTCGGTCGTAGGTTCAGACCCAGGCACCACTGCTCTCAAAACGGTGGAGGAAAATATCGTGAGGAAACCGGCATGTCCTAGAATCAAAAATTCGAAGACATGTGACATCTACCAACCCGCACTGGGCCCGCATGTTGGATTACGGCCCACTCCCTCTCACCGAGAGGAGGCCTGTGTCCCAGGAGAGGGAACATTATAGCCTAACTATGCTAATAGATATTGCCATCGATACCCTCCCCCCATTCTCCAAGATATTTGAAGCAGTTCTAGACTCGTTCATTACACGCTTTATATTAGCTTCACGTGTATGTATGTTAATAACTGACTCCTTTAGACGCGGTTTTGACCTACTTTAAACGGTCAGATTTCATTGAAACTTTGTAAGCTTATCGAGGACCGATGACAACTCAATAATTAAAAAAAAATAAAAATAAAAAACAAAAACTAAAAAATAGAAAAAAAATAGTTAAAAAACTAAAAAAACACGCTTTAAAAACCAAACTAAAAAAGGAGAAAATAATTTAATTCAATTAAAAAGCGTGGGGTGCTTGACATTAATTGATTATAAAAATACCTCAAAAAGCACCCCTCGCTTTTTAATTAAATTAAATTATTTTCTCCTTTTTTAGTTTGGTTTTTAAAGCGTGTTTTTTAGTTTTTTAAACTATAATTTATTTTATTCTTTTAAACCCTGAGTGGGCCTGCTCTTGACCTCGAGATCAGGCCTGATAAAAAGTGATTGATGAGGTCTATGATGGTACGAGCGTGCGCAAGAGACCTGTTTACTTTTGTTTTGAAGGTAGTTTAATCAAATTCGACCAATAAAATAATTACAGCTCATTTAAACACACTCCACTAAATACTAGGGCTTTGTAAACAAGGTTTTAATCGACATTCACATGGACGTAAGAAAATCGCGGCGGAATTTCGGAAGTCGGTGATTTTGGATATGTATTTTAATGTTTTGTTACCGCCTTTTTTGTAACGCCTTCCGAAATTTAAGTTATTATTCACTTTGTAGTGTTTTTTCGGAAGTCGCTTGTTTTTTTTTTATAAGTTTTTTTGCACTTTTTAGTTATAGTACCACACCAATACAAAATTGTATCATTGGGGTCAAGCCAATGCATATTTATGCGATAGCAGCAATTTAGGTTGATTGGCTGTAATTTTTTTAAGAGTTATGTTGTCTGTCTCCTAAACTCATCATCAGATCTAGATATGAAATTTAAATGGGACCATTTTGGAATAAACTCCTTTCAAACAAAAAAAGAATTTTGCTAATCCGTCTATATATGACGGAGTTATGCCCGAAAATACATTTAAAAAAATATTTACATATCGAATTGATAACCTCCTCCTTTTTGAAGTCATGTAAAAATAATTTGCTATTACAATTTTTACAAATTACAGTGTTAATAGCTATGGGAGGACAGTGCAGCAACAATGCGAAAAATATCCAGCAGCGAATTTTTTTACGTCTGTTGGAACGTGGGCTAAGACCAGAAACCACAATCTAGAGTTTTGTAACGCCTATGATCGATGCCTCGCACTTATCACTAGTTTATATCAGCCAAGGACTTTCTAATCAGTTACTTATGTACTAGCAATTTATTGCTTTAAGAAATACTTATATTTTTTAATGGTCGTCGATGTTTCGTTATTAGTGTTTCTAGGTTTATTGCCAGTTCTATAAATTTATTTGAATTGCCACTAGAAGGCTAAATTCAACCAAAGGGAAATGAAGAGGGCTATGCGTGGAGTTTTCCCTACCATCGACATAGCCCAAAGAATTAATAAAAAAACTTAAGTGGCAGTGGGCAGGGCACATCGCTCGCTGAAATGATTTTTTATTATAAGTCTAAAAGTCACCCAAAGGCCAATGGAGAAGGCTATGCTTGGAGTTTCCCCTACGAAATCGAATCAGAAACGAAGAGATCCGCAGGAGAACCTAGATAACCGACATAACCCGAAGAATTGCGACCTTCGGTGGCAGTGGGCAGAGCAAATTGCTCGCAGAACAGATGGCCGATGAGGCCGAAAGGTTCTGGAGTGAGGACCGCGTACTGGAAGACGTAGCGTTAGAAGGCTTCCCACAAGGTGGACCGATGACCTAGTGATGGTCATGGAAATCCGCTGGATTTGAGAAGCACAAGACCGGTCGAAGTGGAGGAGCCTGGGGGAAGCCTATATCCAGCAGTGGACGTCTTTCGACTGAAATGACGATGACTAAAAGAGATTGAATTCAACATTTTATTTGGGGAAAAAAATCCCCAAACAAAATACTGAATTCAATTGAATGGAAAAATGATATTTTACCACTATTATCTTAGCGACTGGAAGCCGACCCTAACATAGGAAAAATGCTAGCAGATGATGAGACGTGAATCAGATTTTCGGATATATACTGCAATCTATCGCGTGTTTAACCACATTCAATCTCACTCTTAATTAAATAAATAATAATTAAAATAATAACGTTCGTTTTAATAACTTGGGTGCAACGAAGCGTGGCATGCTAAATTAGTTAGCAAGCATGTTAGTATGCAAAGTGCATTATTAAGATTATTTTAATTGCACCATCTCTTGCAGTTAGAAAAGCTTATTTATTTGGCATCTCCAACAAAAGATATGCTCAATATATGACACATTAGGGCATAGGGCATCTGAATGACAATTTTACATAATTATGTTATCCGGTTTTTTTTTCTCGTAATTAGACAGATTCTAAATCTAGTGCAGTCTCTTGGCGACAATCAAATGTCAAAAATATATAGAAACTCGAAGTATTTTTAACCGACTTCAAAAAGAAGGAGGTTATCAATTCGACATGTTTATCTATTTTTTTATGTATGTTTGGGCATAACTCCGTCATAAATAGACGGATTTGCAAAATTATTTTTTTGTTCGAAAGAGGGTTATTCCATCATTGGATGCAGTTTGGCATTTGGAATTTTATGGTATATTTTTAATTATAATTATAATTGTTATTGAAGGGATAAACTGATTTTAAAGCTAATTAAGAGGTGACTGTGATGATTTTTTTGATGCATTAAAGTATGTTTAATTATGTTTTGAGTTCCATCACTCTATGCAAAAAAGACTTAAAAATATCATATATTTTTTTTGCTTTCAAAATTATTTACGGTTACAGAGATACACTGGTTTGAAAAACCACCTTTATGAGCGTTTTAAAGAAATCACCGCCTTAAAAAAGACTTTTCGAAATCGATTCATAATTGCTGGAGCAATTGCGCAACATTTTTTTTTTTTAACAGAAGAATTGAGAACCCCCTCCCTTTTGGTGTAGCTTAAAAAATAGTCTAGCTCATCCATTCATATCTTTCTGGATAAACTGTATTCCCCTTTATTTAATTGAGATGCATAGAATAGTATAATTAGGCCTACACAGTTTTGAAAACTTTTCCTTAGTAATCATGATCTCAAATATGCTGCAAACTTAAGAATTGTAGTACTATACTAACATGCCGGAAGTGTGAGCCTTATCAACGCTTATCATAACGGGCGATTGTGAATCGATGCTAAAGAAATAGTAAGTACGCACACAAAGGAGTTGGGCTGGCAACACGGCTGTGGAATGTTACCATAGTAATTATGTCTGTAGTGAAAATTACGCCTGCATTTTTCGTATAGTGATACTATCAAATTAATCGTGAAGTTTTTCACTAAAGAGATATAATAGCGAGGAAAATCTAGAAGTAATAAAATTGCATGGCCAAAACATAGTAAGTAATAGTAGTCATTTTTGCTTTGGTGTACTCAAATAATACAAGGTGGCACGCACAACCTGCTTGGATTTAGTACATGATGCTGATAAAAATACATGTCTGCCGAAGCAACGAGCGCTGTTGGAAGCAGATGAGTCCCTGAAAGGAAACACCGACTAGGCTAAATTGAGAGATGCACTCTGATGACCTTGAAAAACACGGCAGAGGTAGAACAATACGGACAAAAAGTTGAACTAGGGGGTCTAGCCTTGGGAGAGCCCCATTTCAATCAATAAACAACGATAGGCTGATTTGATTAACGAACTTGTAGCGGCATCACCCTGACGTCACTTAAAATCCTGCATCGCGCAAACAGAACAACTAGCATATTTACAACGTCCCGAAATCAATCGTCGGGCAGTTGCCCACCGGACACAACACCCGTATGGTCGAAGGATCCTCCCTTTTCTATAGAAGTTGAGCTAACTTTACACCCTGATCCTCATACCTAAGTTGCTATAGAAGAGCTCAAGTCCAGCAGAGAACTACGATAGACTGAAATTATCAATGAAAAAAAGTTACAGAACAATGACCGAAGCCACATAAAGACGTTAATGATGGACAGTACACACACGTACGTCATGCATCTTACGAATTCACGTGAAACTAATTTATTTAACAAAAAGATTCAAGGCCTATGTCACATGTCTTTGATATTTGAGTCAGTGTGCTAGAACAATAGTGTTTTAGACAATTTATTTGCATATTGGATTCTGCCCGCGATTTTCTCCACGTGAAATTTCTTGTACCCTGACTCACCCCGTCACCCTGCATCGCCTAGACGGTCTAATATTTCGTTTTGCTTAGCGTTTTCTGGGTTCTCAGCTTCTTAGCTGCTAGGACCTAGCATGATGTTAAGTATCCTAAAGCTTTCCTCAACAGTACCCCCTTGAGGACCACGGCCCATCCACGTCCCAGGCACGCCATGACAACATATTTTGTCAGTTGTTCTTACTCCCGATGTGGTTTTGCCCGTCCGAAAAAGTCAATTCATTGGTAGAGAATCGAACTATCTGCGAAGAGGTCCGTGTCTTCGTTAACGGGCATAGAGAGTAGGCCCCCTGATATTTGTGGAATAGACCTCTAAAGGTCTTTCCTTAAATGTACAGCTTAACTTCTGTTCACGACGAAAATATAACAATTTAGCAAAGTAGGTTTAAGAAAAAATGGCCTTAAAACAAATCCAGTCCAGATAGAAAAATGTACAATCCGATACAAATGCCGCAACTCAGTAAAATCTCAAACAAATACAAAATAAAACTTCGGCGTTCGTTTCTGACATTTCTTTACCATTGGCTTTTAGCCAAGACTGGCCCGTTGTAAAACTGCGAAACGTAAGTGATGTAATATTAACGATTTTGACGTAAAATAAACATCCTGCTTGTTTTTTTTTTTTAATTTCATCTACGTACTTTGTATTTTGTTTTGAATTTTGATGTCATGTCTTCATCCAGATTTTCCCTACGATGCGGGAATGGGTTTATTTTGATAATAAACACTATTGAATGGTTTTATATCTTGTGATGTGCATGATTTAATGATTATATCATCATTGTAATAAATCATGCCATGGCAGGCACGTGGCCAAATGACTTGCGCAGTAACATCATGAGGTGAAGCTACGTTTTCAATAGTCATTCCCTCGGATGGGTGACCAGTCTTTCCACATTGCGACTTGCTTAACTTGTAACTTACAAGTTGTAGGTCGTAGCTTCGATCCCAGTCAGGCGCTTTACTTTATGAACATTATTTCATCACCACTGCTCTCAAAGGTGAAGGAAAACATCGTGAGGAAACCGGTATGTTCTAGAACCAAAAATTCGAAGACGAAGACATCTACTAACCCGCAGTGAGCCTGCGTGGTGTATTAGGCCTGGTAACATTATAGGCCGATTATGTTAACTTGTTATTCTTGTTTCAGCCTTCCAATGGTAGCTAGTCATTGAAAATTTTATGAGTATTCAGGAACCCGGAAATTTACAACAATCTATTAGGCTAGCTTCAAGATTTCATTTTTTTCTACATCTTCCCGGTTTCAGTACCGTCAAACACCCGACTTTTCTAATCCCCAAATGTCCAATCGAAGGATTGACAAAAATTGCAGTGGCCATTCCGTCTTCTATATAAGATAATGTGTTGTTATAAACTCAACACAATCATCACGAGATACTTACAAGCCGTGAGAGAGTTCGGAGTTAGCATAGTTGATTTTTTTCCCATAAATTTTCTCATCGACTTCAAAGTTATGTCACACAGTCGTGCCTGTTATGGTGTTTGTAGAACGTTCTTTACATATTTAAGCACGTCACTTCCGTGACATATAAATAATTTAATATGATTAGCTTGTAGGTGAAAATAAATGTGCGGAAGCAATTCAGGAGTTCTACACCAATTAGCATAAATATGTAGATGGTGAGAATCGGTTACTGATAAAAGACGGTAGACTAATGTCTGTCGTTCTCCGCGACACATGATCAGCTTATAACGTTCCGATTGCTGAGACACAGGCTTGCGTACCACGCGGGCCCAGTGCGGGTTGGTGGCGACCTCGGACATGCCGGTCGTCTGTACTGTCACTGTTTTATTTGTCGTTTCTTGTCTTTCGCAACATCACCATCTGGCAAGTATCATCCCAAGTCCCAACTAAGTTGTGGGCCGGCTTCCAGTCATGTCCATCTGAATACCAGTCTTAAGAGGAACTAGTCGCGGGCTCGAACTCACTGGTGGGCCTGGCTAAAAATCACGCTGTCTCACCAGGCTTCGTGTCCGACAGAGATAGTATCAGTGATGAGCAGTTAGACGCTAGTCTACACGCACATCGTTATTAAGTGAGATGCAGGATCATTTATTGCATAAATCAATGACCTTCGATAATTGAACTTTGTCGGTACCGACTAGATTTTGGAGATTTTACACTTCTTTTATTACTTAAATACGCCCAAAGTTAAGTAAAATTAGCAGGAAAAACTAATCTTTGTTGGCTCCTAACTTTTTAATGGGTTTTAATTTTAGGGGTTTCAGGTTTTAGGGTTTTATTTTTTATGGGTTTCATTCTGTTTCCGTACAGACAATATTAATAATGAGACAAAACGATATCATATACTTTGGATGTGCCATGTCAGACATTGGAGTAAAACACTCCCGAAGTTTGTATGCAAAAATGTGGACTAGGTTCAGCTTAACAGGGGGTATCGTGTTACCCAGCAAATGGGTTGTGGAGGTCAGATAGGCAGTCGCTCCATGTAAAATACTGGTATTCAGCTTTAAACGGTTAGACTAGAAGCCGACCCCAAGGGAAAAGGCAAGGCAGATGATGAGTTACGACATCATCATCATTTTCTTGCCCTTATGCCAATTTATTTGGGTTTGGCGAACCACGTCTTTTTCTTCCTTGTCATCTCGGTAGTCTCCTCCATTCTTACCATATCATCTTTCACACAGTCCATCCATTGTTTTGTCTCCCACGACAGACCAAGGTATTCCACTCAGGGCACTCATTTCAACGGCACTTGACCGAACCGCACCTGAGCACTTCCAGTAAGGCACTGAACCAAAATTTTGTAACGTATCGTTCAATGGAACAGTTTATTCATATTGATTTCAGTGTCCGAACGGAACCTACGTTAACGACCAATTTGGATAGAGGAGTATCAAAAATCTCCACCAAAAAAACCGCAGCTATATATTCTGTAACCATTACGTAGTTGGCGTCGTACAAATTGACTGTATGAATCATTCGTGTGATCAGACATAGCTATATTTAGCCTGAATATGTATTGTTACATAATACGGCATTACGTTAGTGTCAAGGATGCTTTCGCTGGCTCGAATTTTTTCAGTATTAGCATAGAGATTTTACTGGGTAATACAGAATTTTGTTGTAGCTTCCAAATAGTTGAATTTCCTTTAATTACAACGGCATTTTTCACCTTCAAACATGAACTGGATTTACCGACATAGCTTGCAGGTTTAGCAAGCTGAAATCGCAGTGGGCTGGCCATGTTTGCCGAAGGACTGATGACCGTTGGAACAGCCGAGTTTTTGAGTGGTGACCGCAGATCAGAAAGCATAATAAGGGATGGAATGATGATTTTCGAGCCTGTAATCCTACAGGCTCGAAAATCATCATCCAGACCGAGGGGAAAGGGGGAGAACCGGGTATTGTGATGTCCAGCGGTGGACAGCAAACGGCTCTGTAGATTGATAAAGAAATGCTGCTTGGCTTCCGAAATGGCGTCGCCAGCTGTTTTTTTAACATACTTAAAATAGGAGGATATTTATTCAGAAAGGGTCCCATTTAAATTTCATATAGATCTGATGATGAGTTTCGGAGACACAACGGAACTCTTCAAAAAATGACAGCAAATCAACCGCGATTGCTGCTATCGCATGAATATGCATTGTTTTGACCCCAAGGATAATGAAATTTCGAATTAGTGTGGGGTAGGTACTTTAACTAAAAAGTGAAAAATAAAAAATCTACAGACGTGTCTCTATAATTTTTTCTCGCGATTAAATTCAGAGGACCTAAAGAAAAAATGGTGAGCAAACTTGGAACCATAACACAGATTGAAAACGTGCCTTCTCCATGTGAGAAGAGGTCTTTTTGCCTAAAGTGGCACAATAAAGTCTGCACTTTTTTTACTACCTACCCTAATCCTAAAAAAAAGAAGCTTGTAGCTTTGTAATGACAACCGCACGGGTCAATCGATCTGGTTCGGCTACCGCTTTTCCGCATTTGGTCCATGGGAGGGTGACCGTATTTACATATCAAAATCAAAACCCCGCTGTGCCTCGGAAAACACGTCAAGCAATTGGTCCTGGCGGTCATTCGTGGATCTTTGACAGTCGTTACGAGTCGTCACAAGTCCATGAGTCTGATAACCAGTCTACCACGGGGTATTACCCAGTAACTGGTTTGTGGACGTCAGTTAGGCATTCGCTCCATCCTAATAACATTATAAACGCGAAAGTTTGTAAGTATGGATGGATGGATGTTTGTTACTCTTTCACGTAAAAACGGCTTAACGGATTTGGATGAAATTTGGCACACAGATAGATTATTACCTAGATTAACACATACGATACTTTTTATCCCGGTAGTACGTTCCCGCGGGATAATTTCCGACTTCCACGCGGGCGAAGCCGCGGGCGGAAACTAGTGTAAAATACTGGTATTCAGCTGCACCCGGTTAGACTGGAACCGTAGCCCAATATATTTGGTAAAAGCCTAGGCAGATTGATGGCGGTCCCAATCCTAAAAAGATCACATAAAAAAGACCTTACTCTTGGCCGGGAAGTCAAGCAGAACGCCGTAAACTGTCATGGCCACATACTACTCGTAATATTATTACAGACATAATTTAGCTAGGCGATCTATTTTCATATACCAGCCGTATTCTGGTAAGATATTAAGATACGAAATGTTGGTCAATTAGATAATGTGCTATGGAAAACTCTTGTTGCCAGAAGATACTTTGTCTATGCCCATGAAAAACGAAACATGAAATTTAGGAGATTTATTTTTACCAGATTACGGCGAACCAATAAATGAGGGTTATGATCTTGACCGGTACGTTGAATATAATTATGTGGGTATGTGTGTTCATCTGTTCCCGCATAACTTGTATACTACTTATCATAACTTAGTCATATAATGATCGTTCGCTGGTTATAACTCTTCCACTGAAAATGCCTACTGAGGGTATAAATTTTGTTTGCGAACTAACGTGTGCGCATACGCTTGTGTTTTGTGGTCAGTCAGTCCCAACCGCACCTAGTTGTCTAAAATTTAATCACGGCATAAGCTGTTCTTAAAGTGCATGCCAATACGTTAAAAGCTTGTTATTTCATAATATCAAAGTGGCCAAAATAGTATGCCAAAATAAAATTTTAATAAATAAACCACCAAAATGAGGGTAGAAATAAAACATACCTGCAATGGAGTCTCTGAGGTCTGAAACAAATGAATTTTGAAGTTTAGATTCAAGCTAACTTTTGTTTATATTTTTTTATATTGGAAAGGCTTGGTTTGCGGAAGACCATCAATATGAGCTGATGGTAAGCGATGATGCGGTCGAAGATAATGCATACTTAGTAAAAAATAACCTAGTCAATTTTGACTGTACTCCTGCTCATATAGCTGCTCCATTTATGAGACCAGCCACAATCGCAAATAAAGAAAAGCATAATTTTTTCAATGAAGCAATGTTTACGGTTAATTATGATTGAAATCGATGGTTAAAAGCTACTGAAAGTTAGAACTATGAGTATAAACACAACCAATGTAGAAGTAACAACCCTAACTCAATAGCCAAGAATGGGAGACTCATCATCATCACAGCTAGACATAGGCCTCCCGAAGCTCCACCGCTTCGACCAGTTGTATGCTTCTCGCATCCAGCAGATTCTTGCGGCTTCCACAAGGTCATCGGTGCACCTTGAGAGGAGGCCTTTCCAACTCTACGCCTTACAGTATGCGGTTGCCACTCCAGAACCTCTCGGCCCCACGGCCATCAGTTCTTGGAGCAAAGAAAGCAAAGAATCGCCAAACTCAAGTGGCAGTGGGCAGGTTAAATTGCTAGCAGAATAGAAGACTATGTCAAAAATATCGATGACATTCTAATAGAAAATAACGAAGAAATATGAACAAGGAACAACAACAAAAGACGTCAGTTGTTGACGATACAAAAGCACATTGACATCGTAACGATATAGCTGACAAAGAACCAGAATAGACTCCCTAAACACACGCGTTCAGAAGCCAAGGCTAAAAACTAGAATGTTTGTAATTTGTTTGTATTTTACTATCTACGTTATCATTTGGGAGGTTTTAAAACAAAATACTTTGTTATTAAAGTTTAAATAACCCTGTTAGTAGTGTGGGATAGTCTAATTATGTGGGCTAAAATAGACTGTAAAAGAAGCCTTGAAACAGCCAGAGAGTATTTCGACAGGCCAGGAAGAAGTTAGCGGTAACGAGAAGGCTTTTGTCCAGCGATACAGGATCACATCAACAATTTGTGGTGTCTCAAAGAGAATCTATGAGTACTTAAAGATGGACCGTAACCTGACAGTCAGAACCAGCTACTAGCTTTAAACACGACGTGAGATATCTGGTAATAGGTTATACAGCACTGCAGAATTCTGCGGCAAACTCTGTTCAATGTTATACAAATAGCAACCACAGCTTCGCACGGTTTTAACGACTTGACAAAGCATCAAGATTTCTTTATTATAAGTAAGTTTAAACATTAAGAAATCTTCCGGAATAAATTCCTTGATATGATCAGCTTATAATGTTCCCACTCCTGGGACACAGGCCACCTGTCGGTGAGGGGGAATGGGTCGTGATCCACCAAGCGAGCCCAGTGCGGGTTGGTTTGTGTCACATTTCTAGGACATGTCTCTTTCCTCATGATGTTTTTCTTCATCGTTTTGAGAGCAGTGGTGATGAAATAATGAACTCACAGTAAAGCGCGTCTGAGTTTGAACCTACGACGACCGATACCACTGTAATGAACTCCAGAGACTATGGTAAAATCCGTTGTGTAGTTATGAACAACAACGCAGTCACACAGACAAACCCCGACACTGCAAAAGTCTGCGAAAAACTACTCAAAATTCCTAGGCACAATATGCCAAGTATAAACGACCAGACTATTTTCTACCCCGGACATCATTATCGACTAAAAGTAGATATCTACAACAATATTCTGCTCAACCCTTCAGTTCAAAGGCGTGTCGGCCATCTACTTTACGTAAATAATGCGACCGGCATATTAACTTTGATGTAGGTAGAGCCACCTCAGTGACCTCTTTCCCTTTCTATAGAACCCTATATAGGTCCTACAGAATTCCTGAGTCTAGAAAATCGATCGATGCCTTGGTTTGTAACGAAAAATTATTTTCAGCTTTGACAAAGATTCTATAATGATTTGCTGATGGACAGCCCAAACTGGTTTAAAAGAGAATATCGTCCCCTAATACCAGATTCACACGGTTCAATTTTAGTTGATCAACTGCCAAGTCGAAAACGATTTGTACCGTCTGAACAGCAGCTTCCAATCAAATTGAATTTAAAATATTTTATTTTATTAAATCGAACCGTGTGGATAAAAGACTAACTAAATGTATTGTCTTTCATTCTTTCAAGGTCTTTCCTAGCGAGGACCTAGGATTGCGTCAGTATTTGTACAACCAAGTTTGACAATGACGTCAAAACCTGGATCAGTGCCTGAAACAATTGACCAATTGGCACAGAAAGAGTAGCATATTTAAAAGGAAATAATTAAATTTTTCGTACAACTTACATATTTTTTACGAATTACTAAAAACTATTACATAACAGTCGTTCCGTTGCCTTAATGTGCCACTGTGTCATTTAAAAATTTGACAAAGCTCGAAGGACGCCAAAAAAAGAATTGTTTAATTACTTTCCAATATCAACGGGAAAAGTATTGCCAGCTAATTTAAATTTGACCCTGTATTTGAGAAAAGGCTAAGCAGATGATGATTGCATAGGAAGAGAATTACTAGCAACAAATGATCTCAATGAAGCAAAAATTCTGAACCGAGGAGCGTTGACTAAACATTCTACAATCGCCAACGCACAGTATCAGGCATGGTGATATCTCGCTTGATCTGTCTATGTATGAGAAGAAGTCTTTGCACTGACTGCAGTGGAAAAATAACATACTGATATTACTATACAGCATCATTTTTATGTGCTCAGTTGTAACCCGTAAAGCAAGCACTTTGCTAGAATACGACGCAGTGCCGTTTTGGCAGTTTGGACCGGGTCCAACGTGATTAAGAATTGCCGACTTGCTGTTAAAACTACATTGAAAGAGGGAAGTTAGACGAGGGTTCCTTCCATGGCAATTAAAGTAGCCAGCACGTCTAGCTGTAGATGCCTGGCGGGTTTTACACAGGTGACACTATAGCCGCACGATTTTTGACCTAAGATGAACATCGACTGTCTAAATGGCGTTTCGGCCAGGCCGCTGGTAACTAAAACGCAAATTCCAAAGTTTTTGGCTGGTCGCCTGTGTGGCGGAGGGCGAAAATCGACGCAGTGTAAAACCCCCATATATCTATGGCCGACGTAATCCGAACAGACTACCCTGTGGACAGGCTAATATTATGACACGGCATGAGGTATTTTCGGGGAAGACCGGGACCCAACCCCTTGAAATTCAAAAGTGTTTGTTTATGATTTAATTGAAATAAATGCTTTGGGTTTCCACAGCAGTAGCATTTAAATAGCGGTTAGTACACGACGCAACCAATCACAAACTAGTTAGTAACTCGTTGGTAAGTAGAGAACAGTGGTGGCCCAGGTGCGAACCCAGAGAGGCGCTTTACTTAGTGTAAATTATTTCATCACCACTGCAGCTCTTAAAATTGTGCAAGAGAACATCGTGAAGAAACCGGGATGTCCCAGAACCAAACATTCGAAGACATTTGACATGTACCAACTCCCGATGGGACCGCGCAGTGGATGTCCACTCCCTCTCACAATAAGATGGGCTGTGGCCCAGCACTGGGAGCATTATAGGCTAATTAAGCGTTTGTAAGTCGCGTTGTGTACGATCAGACGTGCCTATGGTAAAAAGAACGCGAAGGTGAGACAACTATTTTTGGCAAAGCGACGCTTGCTGTAGTAACAGAAACTGACCAAAAATAACGCCACTCCAATGACAATCAGGGTTCCAACGTCACCGAGGCGTTGACACTAGGTGACGTATTTCTGGAGCAGTGCCAACCTACAGGTGATATTATCAAACTCCGAAATGATTTAGCCGTAAAGTTTTTATGAGGGCAGTTCTGTTTTATTACCTTGATGATTTTGCGTTGTGCATTTTAAAGTGAATGAATTTCTTGGTTTTTGATTGAGCATGGATCAAAGCACGTCTTGTTTACGATTATCGAATGCTTTTGAAAGTATTCCAATTCATGCTATGCATAATTAGCTTATAGTGTTCCCGCTACTTGGACACACGCCTCATATCATTTGAGAGGGCCTAAATTCACCTGGCGGGTCCAGAGCGGGTTGGTAGATATCACATATATGTCGAATTTTTGGTTTAAAGACTTCGTCGAAGAATTCGTTTAGTTTCCACCGTGCTGATACAATATTTATACGTCATATTGTCCAAAGAAATACTCCTCTGAGCAGAGAGAGCAGTGGAGCCCCAGTGGAAACGGCTCAAACGTACGAGTTGTTGTCAGTTCGAACCTAGGCAGACACTTTAGTTTGTGTAAATAATTTCATCACCACTGCTCTTAAAACGGTGACGGAAAACATCGAGAGGAAACTGGCATGTCCTAGAAATAAAAATTCGAAGACTTCTGACATCCACCAACCCGCTCTGGGCCCGCTAGGTGGATTAAAGCCCACTCCGTCTCACAGAGGGGTCCTGTGTCCCAGAAAATGGGATCATAGGATGGGATGGGTAATGGGATGCTACTCTGTATAATTCTTCACCTATCAATGATGACATGGTAAGACCTACATACTGATCGATATTCAACCCAGAAACCATGACTTGACAGTTTTTTTCAACCTTTCGGAGCCAATTTCCCAGTCCACAGTGACCTTTTAGTATAGTACAGTCGACCTGACATTGGTGGTCGCTTTGACCTTGAGCAAGCCTTGCGTAGTACGGAGTTTCAATAGAAGGCATCTTATGCTGTTTCTGACACTGACGTGCTAAAGCACGCTTTTGAAAAAACACAGTACCTTGTAAACAAGGTACTGTGTTTTTTCAAAAGGCATTTAGATAAAAATTTCCAAAAACCGCAAATTTCTGTGGTACGTTTACGTATTACAATAATTATATATTTTTTTCCTCATGTAGTATGCTCTGGTATAACAATTTTTTTACAGTGGTAGATAAAACATACAGGAAAAGTTTTTATTCAGTTTGTATAACCGACGAAAAATTTCTGCGCTGGGGGGTGGTCTAGAATGATATGCTGAATTCATGGTTACAGTTTGCGCACTGGATAAAAACTTTTCCTGTATTGCAGGCGTGACTTCATTTAGAAAAATATATATATTTGAGAATACGGATTTCAGAAAAGTCGAAATTCGAGGACGAATAGGAGTAGTATTAGTATTGTACGGTATTTAACAGTGAAAGCGCCGGAATATGACGCGCTAGAATGACATATAGTGATAGTGGTATGTCTTTCAGAAAGGTCAGGTGCTTAGTTCTCGCCACCGGCGTGCGTGTATGACCAAATGAAAGTTAAGAACGCAAAAGGAGCTACCCCCATTGGAAGACGGCGTAATTTACGCCTTAGATGGACATACAGTGACCTTAACGGTGATATTTTTCAGAAAGATCAGGGAGTACTCGCAAGCGGCGTGCGTATATGACCGGTGGCCTTAGTGTGAGTTTCATTTAACCATTTCGATCAAACGCATCGAGCGCGTACGGCGCTCCGATGATTGGTCCGTCACCAATCCAGGGCCAAAGGAACGCCAAACCCGCTCGATGCGTTTGATCGAGATGCTAAAATGAAACTCACACTAAGGCCTCACATGTATGAACGTAAACGAGGCAAAAGGAGTATGTAAGGATCGTAGCAGGTGGTCTCGGAGTAGTTTCTGCCTACCATAGGAAGATGGCGCGAGTGTAAGTACGTAATATCTGGTATTACCGAGCTATGCTCGGTTTATTTTTTGGTTTGACGTTTTCGAAAAATGAAACCTAGCTAGATAGATTTATCGCCCCTGCATACTAAATCAAAATCAAGTCGTTTATTCAAATTAGGCTGAGAATCAGCACTTTTCGAACGTCAAAGTACATAAGACAGTCCCCCCAAAAACGCCCACCCGTCACCACTTCCCTAGTGCTTTAGCTGGGAAGAAAAAGTGGCGCAACACTCTCCAGCAGCACAGCTTTCTGTTTAGTCTGTTTTAGACTTGATTTTATACATACACAGACAAAGTAATATAAACATTACGAGACACAGAACATTAATTAAATCATCAGTCATACATATTTGTCAGCCAGCCGTGCCAATATATCAACTAAAAACTAAATTTCATGAAAATCGTCTGAGCAGTTTCCGAGATTCAGATTATATATTATATACAAGAATTGCTTGTTTAAAGGTATTAGATGAGTATGAGTAACAATTCTATAAGTTGACTAATATTTGTGGAAGTTAGAAGTTACGACGTGAGTTGAGGTGGTGGTACTGACGTCTTAAAAAGTGGGTAGCAGTGACTGGACACAAAAATCCTACAGACATAATTGGACTGAATATTTCTGCTTAGTAATGTTTCGTGTATTTCCTGGCACAGTTTATGCTTTTCTCTTTTTAGCTGACAAAACAGATGTTTCAAAAGATAAAATATTGCTGGAAGGCAAGGTTGAAGATATGAAAATGGCATTTGCCCAGGTGAGGGGCAGAATAAGGTAACAATAAATATCTCTAGTCATAGATGTTTGACAGCCGTTACGGGTCGTCAGAAGCCTCAAAGTCTGACAACCAGTCTTTTACCAAGGGGTCCGTATTACCCAATAACTGGGTAGTGGAGGTCAGACAGGAAGCCGCTCCATGTAAAATACTGGTACTCAGCTGCATCCGATTAGACTGGAATCCGACCCCAACTTAGGCTTTGAGAATAGGCTAGGCAGATGATGATGATGATGATGATGATGATGATAGAGAAGTGGAAGGAGAGAAGGGAGGCTTCTGCCCTGCAGTGAGAATATACAAGGTGGTACACAAAAAAAAGCAGCGACTCATATTTTGAAGAGAAAAAAAAAAGATTTTATGTACGTTTGTTTGTTACGCTTCCCTGCTAAAACGGCTGAATGGATTTGAATGAAATTTGGCACATGGGTAGACCATGACCTGGATTAGACATAGAATACTTTTCATCCCGACATTCCCACGAGATCGAGCAAGACATATACGGGTGAAATTGCGAAGCACAGCTAGTGAAAAATAAAGAAGAATTACCGGTTGTTTTTTTAACAAATGCGAATAGATGGCTACGCGTTTGACCAATATTTCACACGGGGTACGTTCGGATTTCAATCTTGGTCTCAATTCGTCAAAAATATCTCAAGTCTACCTGCTTTGTCAAGATTTTAAATTAGGAATTTTCGGGGATTAAAGAACGCAAACCTAAATTCGCCCCCGTTTTGACCTCATTCGGTTTCCTTTCAGTACATTATAAATTAGTGTCCGGGAGACACTAATTTATTAATTTATAATCTACTTATTACACCAACAAGGCCTTACGTCAGACAAATTACAAATGAACATACTTTATGTCAGAAAATTTACAGGAAGTGACAGTTTCTTAGATTACTGTTTTAGATTGGGCGTCATTCTTATGACGTCAGTCAGGATTTAGGTATGGTGAATCCGACCTAGATATTTCATCAGCTATTGGATTAATTATGGTCTGGCAGTTTGAGTAATTTATGCGGCCTACCCAAATGTCCTTTCTTTGGTATTGTTCGTCGGATCATTGAGCTCATCAAGTTCTGAGTTGAGCTGCATGATCACTGATAAATAAATACGTGCACTGATTCGACAGGTCCACTAAATCTGTGTGGTTCTTTCCCCAAAAGCAATCCACATGGTTTTCATGTGATCTGACCAATATGTCTGGACTTTAAAAGAGACTGTGACCTCTGAGTTTGTTTCGGCCTTTCTTCTCAGAGTAGTCAGATAGGAAACGCCGGCCTCATCTAGTTTAAAAAAATATGTTTGACGTGTAAAAGTGTTTGTACAAACCTACTCACAGAAATAAAATCATTTATTACGAGAACGGTATCCCGCAAAATTCATATTTTCTTGTGTGGCATGGTCTGATCAGAAGCACCGCACTGGCACTGGGTGTTGGTTAGGTCAGTAATGACCCCACTTCCACAAATTGTGTCTCCAGCAGCCTATTTGGGTACGCAATCGATTGAGAGTTTTCCATATAGGCCACTGCAGATCACGCCCAGGAGGCAAATGTTCTAAACCATGCATGTCAAGCTCGCTCAAAGTCACTGGTGGGTAAAACTCGTAAGGACCGTAGAATCGGAGGGCCGCAAATCCCAACCATAATGAAGAAAAAGAAATCGTTTGAACAGTTATTTAATCATTATTATGCTGGGGCCACACTACGGTCAACGTCAATGCCCATCATCGCGGTAAAGATTCCGATAATTAAAGCGATAAATTCAGCGGCCACATTTGAACGGTCAACGTCAAAGCTCATCATTGGCGATAGTTAACGCCTAACGTCAAATGGCAATGTGAATGCCGTTGTAAAATTATCGCGATAAGTTGTGGCTACACCTACGGTTAACGTCCATCATCGCGATAATCAACGGCGTTTCCCGTTGGTGTGGCCCCGGCATTAGAAAATGTGTTACAATCTTTTCCCGGATATTTGACATATTTTGTCGAGTGCACTAATGCAGTCAGATTTTTGTTGCAAATGGGCCTGACTGAATTTCAATGAAATCCAGTCCAGCTTCCAGCGCGCGATTATTTACATATTTTTGCGAAATACGCCGGCTGCATTGCATCAAGAGGCTGTTCTTAAAATTGGATAGGGGAAATGTGTAAAGGGCCCCACCATGATGCTTATTCTAAACAAACAGTGAAAGGTAGAACATTCACCATATCGAAAAAAGAATTGCGACGGAATAGGAGCATAGTTGCATAACCGACAGTTACAAATCGATTGTTTAATTTTTTTGACTAATTCTAGTTCCTTGTTCAAATATGAGATTTTTGATACACGCCAGGTACCCTCAATTCTAAAATATACCGAACCCTTATTTCATTACCGGTTCCTCCCCCAGCAGGCATAGCACGAGAACCGTAGAGAAACGTTTTTTCGACGGAAGAGTAGACAAAAATTACGTTTCCGTGTAGACAGTTTTCAGTTTTGTACCGAGAAATGTAGACAAGCGATTTTGAAGCCTGCTGGTTGCGACACAGGCATCCTCTCCGTGAGAGGGAGTCATCACCATCATGAGCCTATAGTAGTCTACAGATGGACATAGGACTTTCCAATCACACGCCATTCAGCTCGATTCTCTGCAACTCTCATCCAGTTTGCTGCGAAGACCTTCGCTCCACCTAGCCTGAGGGCTTACTACTTTATGTTTGCCGATTCGCGGTCTCGACTCAAGAACTCGTCTACCCCAACAGCCATCGGTTCTACGGCTAATATGGCCGGCCCATTGCCACTTCAGCTTGTTAATTCAGTGAGCTATGTCGACAACTTTGGTTCTCTGCCGGATCACCTCATATATACTCCGAGCATAGCTCTTTTCATGGAGGGAGAGTGAGTCTACCTGAGCAATTGCAATTTTGTCGAATTGATATTTGTAAACGCCTAGACGAAAGACAAATGAAAGTAGAATTACACCAAATTGAAAAAAGAATTGTACAGAATAGGAGCACAGTTGCATAACCGACAATTTACACAGCGATTGTTTTATTTTCCTAATTCATTCTAATTCTTAGTACAAATATGAGATTTGTGGAAGGAGCGCGTGTATCCGAATTTCGTACCGGTTCCGAACCCGTTCTTTTGGTACCGCTTCCACGCCCTGGTAGGGACAAAGGCGTACTCTCTGTGCGAGAGAGTACTACCTGAGCAATTGTAACGTCGAATTGAAATTTGTAAACGCCTACCCTCTTACTAATAAGCACAAAGTTATTCCATGTTTAAACCTATGAAAATTTATGGTTATTTCTGATATAACTTTATTCACTTTAATTTGAGGTCTAAAACGGAAGGTATTTGCTATAAGACGATAGCTGCCGAATCTCGTCGGATACCTTGGTTTAGTAATGGTAAGTTAAGTAGACGATTATTGGTAACTGCTCTCAGATTGAGATCTGGACACATGCCTCTAAACAATTTTGGCTTTCTAATGAAAAACTGCAACTCTCCAAACTGCGAGACATGTGGTAAGGTAGAACACGTTTGTTGATTTCATTTGTTGACGGAATGTGTCCGCATTCAGACTGAGAGAGAAAAATTAATAATAGATCTACAATTAAATAAAAATAACATAGGATTGTTTCACGAGATTTTGTTTATTCCACTGTCTGATGCTGCTAAAAGTCTGTTTAGACTTATAAGTCTTCGTTTTAAGTCTACCTAATTAGGTTTTTTTTTTTGTATTGTAGCTATTATAATAAGGTAAGATGGGACTGTCATGTATTTTATATAAAAGCCCCTAAATTAAATAAAGAGAAAAAATATATATTCCGTGTTTATTAGTAAGAGGAAGAGGGCTAGACGAAAAACAAATGAAAGTAGAATTACAACATATCGAAAAAAGAATTTGACAGAATAGGAGCACCGTTACATAAACAACAATTACACATCAGTTGTTTTCTGAACCGGTTCTAGATTTAGCGTTTCCGGTGCATACAATAAAGTATCTTGCACCTACTCACTTCTTTATTTGTCCTGCTTTCACTTAATACATTGGAAAGGACACGGATGATCAAAATCAAAATATTTTATTTCACATAAGCCTGCATGGGCACTTATGAAACGTCAGAAGCTAGGTGCACGGTTCCAATTTGTCGTTTCCTATAGAGAAGAGCCGGCAAGAAACTCCACGGTTACTCTTTTAAAAATAATTGGCTTTTACAATGTTTTCAAATTACAGTGATAATAGGTATGGGAGGACAGTGCAGGCCAGTCAATAAGTACCAGGTACTTAGAGGAATGAAAATACAGAATAGAAAAACGTCTACAAATCTAGTCTCTAAGGCCTACAACGTTCTCTCATTCACAATATGTAAAAGAATCTACCTATATAAAATGAATCTATTTGAACCAAGTGACATGATTTCGATGACAATCACTGAAAATAAATAGTAGGTAGTAAAATTGATGTATAATGTCAAATAATGACGAGAATATGTCAGACATTGTAAAAAAAATAAATAATAAAAAGAATAAAAATTAACATAGCAATTTGGGAGCAGTTAATAGACTTTCCCACGGTTTTGCTGTTAATGAGGTACCAGGGAAGACACATGTGCAGAAGGAATTAATGCCAAAGTTCCCTGTCTTCAAATCAAATCAAATCAAATCAAATCATTTATTTGCTTGAAATATGGGTAGTTACATGAGGTGATACATACAATAATAAAAGTTCTTATGACCATATCCTACCTTAATAGGTGTGCAAATATCTATTGTACTAAAATATACACATTATATAACATAGGTTAATTAAATTAAAATGCACGCCTTCCTCCTATGGATGTAGGCAGAAAACTACAGAGCGCCACCAGTTCCGATCCTTACATACCACTTTTGCCTCGTTTACTACAACTATTATGATTTGACAAAATAATATATACATATAGCATTTATTGAAAGTTAAGTTAAGTCTTCAACGTAGTCTTTTATCTTATAATATGCTTTTCTGATAAGGACACGTTTGATGTGAGTTTTAAACTTTCCATCGCTAAGTTCTGTAACCGACTTTGGTAACTTGTTATAGAAGCGGATACTGTTTATTAGAAATGACTTGCTAGTTTTAGTTAATCTAAATTTTGGAATCACAATTTCATCTTTACTACGTGTATTTAGATTATGGAAATCGCATCTTTTTTTGAAAAGACCTAAGTTTTTGCGAACATACAAGATATTTTCTAGAATATAAAGAGAAGGCAGAGTAAGTATATCAATTTCGTTGAATTTGTTTCTAAGAGACTCGCGAGGCCCCATTTTATAGATTGCGCGGATTGCCCTCTTTTGTAAAATAAAAATTGAATCTACGTCCGCTGCCGATCCCCACAGCAGAACGCCATAAGACATAATACTGTGAAAATAAGCAAAGTATACTAACCTAGCTGTGGCTACATCAGTCAACTGCCTTATTTTTCTTACTGCGTAAGCAGCTGAGCTTAATCTGCTTGAAAGCGCTCTAATGTGGGCACCCCATTGCAATTTTGAATCTAAAGTAATTCCCAAAAATACAGTTTCCGAAATAGCATCTAGTTTCTTGCCATCAAGTTTTAAATTTAGACCTACTTGGGGTACATCTCCAGTCAAAAAATGGCAATGTCTAAATGTACGTCCGACGCATCCTGAGGAGTAATTTGCGTACCATACTAGGAATATCTTTATTTTTGACAGTTCAACAGAATTCATTGCGTTATTTACGTTGGTGAGCAGACAAATTTTTGAAATATAGAAAGCAATGGAGTAGCAATATCCATGAAAATAATTCAGATTCTGATTGATAGTAAGTTACGCAATTTGGTTGCCGGATATTTAGCCCCGTTGCCTTTGCTGACGGTTTAATACTTTTACCACAGACTGAGGTTTTCCCATTTGTGCGTTGGGCGGCGTCAGTTTTTGAAGTAAAAACTTCTGTAGGCGCGTTGGGCATTTTTTGAGATGGGGAAAAAACAATTAAACTCGCGATACTGTTACCGACACCACTGACAACACGAACGTATGAAAGAACAACGTTGAACGTTGTTTAATCTGACGATTCAAAAAATACACACGTAATTGTTCAAGTTTTCACTTATGACGGCACTCCCGGAGTGCCGTTGTTTTTTTTTTATCTAGCAAGTAGCTATCTGAATGGTCAATTATATAGGGTGGCAAGAAAATCAAAGCACAACCTATTATATACATAAAATGTTAATGGAGTCGACAATTCCTATCTGACTACCCCTGGGAAGAAATGGCGAAACAAGCTCAAGGGTTCAAATTCTCTTTCAAAAGAGTCATACCCTAGACATTATCTTGGTCAGATTACGTTTGGACTGTAAAAGAGATCAAAATTATATTTTAACAATCGAAAAGTATAATTTATTAATTGAACTTATTTTTAATGACTGACTGAAGCTTTGTTTTCATTATCGGCCGTTTTCAGCAAAAAAACAGGATTCGGCAATGTTTTCGTTTTCGACCAATGCGAAAATCAGTAGCCTCCACGTCCCTCTTACGGCCTACTTCATAAAGCTCGGCAATATCAGGTGACATGCGGCTAACTTCGGGGTGAAATCTTAAACGAACGCGATTTTTTCTTTTTTAAATTGTGAAGCGAGGTTATGTTGTATTTTTGCACCGCATCGCAGCGGTAATACTAATATTTTCAAATGCCCAAATCATTTTCGTCTTCGGCTGAAAATAAGACTAAAGCCGAAGTTAATTTTTCGGCTGGAAATTGATTATTGGTTGGACAGTACTTATTTTGATAAATAAATACGTGTGCCATGATAATCTGTCATCAAGGATTTTCGAATAAGTAAGTACTAGGATTTTCCAATTGAACAGTATCGTGATGTGATAAATTAATATCTTATCGAAACAATATTTTACTTTCAACACAGGAAGCTACGTACAATAATTAATTATTTAAATTCAATATCTCCTTTTTTATCTATATGTACAAATAAATAAAAATTTAAGTGTGTATCTTACTAATTATTGTGAATGTGTGAACTAATTGTAGATCAATGTATTTTTTTTGTTTTCTCTTTTGGTTATAATCATGATCTGGTAGTTTGATTAATTTATGTGGCCTACCTAAATACCATTTCTTTGGTATTGTTCTTCGAATCGTTGAGTTCCTTAAATTCTGAGTTGAGCGGTATGATTACTGACTGGACAGGTCCACTCAATCTGTGTGGTGCTTTCGTCAAAACACCACATCAGACACCAATCTACATGGTCTTCACCTGATCTGACGAAGATTACGTCTGGACACTTTACAAGAGACTGTGACCTCTGAGATTATTTCGGCCTTTCTTCTCAGCGTAGTCAGATAGAAAACGCCGACCTTGTCTAGTATTAAAAATATGATTGACGTGTAAAAGTGTTTATACAAACCAACTTACATTGTGTGTCATATATTTCATATATAATAAGCAAGCGATTCTTACCAATACTTTTCCGATCACATGCGTAAGATACGATATCTAGTAGCAAATTGATAAATTGGATTGAAAGATTGCAACAATGAATTGAACAGCTAGGTTGTTCACCCATCCGTAACTACTACATACCTACAGTTCTACTTAATATATTGATAAATAATGGGGGTTCTCAGAATCCTACGATCCTTACACAAACTTCGTTTACGTTCATACACTGGTGGCCCTAGTGTGAGTTTCATTTAACCATCTCAATCAAACGCATCGAGCGCGTTTGGCGCTCTGATTGGCCCTGGATTGTTGACGGACCAATCGGAGCGACTAACTCGCTCGATGCGTTTGATCGAGATGGTTAAATGAAACTCATACTAGGGCCACTGAGGCCGCGTTTGGTGCTCTGATTGGCCCTGGATTGTTGACGGACCAATCGGAGTGCCGAACGCACTCGATGCGTTTGATCGAGATGGTTAAATGAAACTCGCACTAGGGCCAGTGTGAGTTTCATTTAACCATCTCAATCAAACGCATCGAGCGCGTTCAGCGCTCCGATTGGCCCTGGATTGGTGACGGACCAATCGGAGCGCCGAACACGCTCGATGCTTTAGAACAGCACCAATAAGGACACTATAATATGTCCTTTTAAGGTTTTCAAGGCAGCGGGCGGTTAGATAATTGGACGAGAACTGAGAGTGAAATTTTAAGGACGCGTCACGTTTAGGGCAGATTTCGTTACTGAGAGAAAAGAAAGAGATATAATATATCTTTCTCTGTCTCTCATACTCATCTTCATCTGCCTAGCCATTTCCCAACTATGTCAAATTCTAGTCTTTCTACAACCCAGTTAAGAGGGGACGGGCCCTACGAGGAATTTGAAAAATAAGTATTTGAAGAAACTATTGCCGTCGCGCTGTCAGTAAGTCTGCCCCCGTAGTGTGTGATAGGGACAGCTGCAGGTCAGACCGAAATTATCACAAATTTTTTGACGAAATCGACGTTTCGTATTTCCCTTTTTTCTCCTCGAAAACTGAGCCGATTCAATTATTTTTTACATTAACATTTTATGAAAGAGTATGTTTATGTTCCTATATTTTTTTTTTTTTATGTTAAAAACGTTTCTAATTTGTCTTGAAGTCCTCTAATCACGGCGGTAAAAATAAGGCATTTTTTGTAATTTTTAGAGGGTAATATTTTCTTTACTAATTAGTTGCTGAAAAACAGAAAATGACAGGGACGTGTTTACAGCAGATCTTGATTTTATGAAAAAAATAAAATTGGTCTAGAGGCATTCTTCAGGAAGAAAAAAAGGGGAATACATTCGTATTGAGAATCGCACGCCCTGTTCCCTCTTAACGGGTTACACGATACCCTTTGATAACAGTGTAGTCAGGCTTTCGGGCTTCTGACGACCCGTAACGACAGCCAAAGATCCACAAATGACAGCCAGGACCAACGGCTTAACGGGTTTAACCACAGAGGGGTCTTGGTAAAGATGGTCACCCATCCACGGACCAACCGTGGCAAGCGTAGCTTAACCTGATCGATCGAACTGTGCTGCTGTTATTACTCAATCACAAGCCGTTCTTTATCTCACACGAAAACTCTTTAACTCTTTTTTTTTGTGTCATTGCTATCATGTGTACGGTGTTCCACGCGAAATTTTTTTACAAACTTTATCTTAGGCAATCTACCTACAGTCTTCCACTAGCGACACACCGAGATGTCCGTCAAGAAATACTGCTAAATATTCCTCGGAGGAAGTTTTTCATATGGTCACTAGAAAACCACATAGTCGATGTATGTGGCATGTAACGTCTATTTATTAATGCAGATTAAACCTACTAATAGGATACAGATATGCAAATTAATGATAATTTAATATCAATTCATTTGACGTAACAACTAACGCCATCTATCAGAAGCAACGTGAACTATAATCTTTTAACACGTGCGTTCAACAAGGATTCGTTTCCTTATTTCGTTAAATGCTGAAAACAAGCAGTGTGGTTGTTTAAAAATTGCATTGGGACTACCTTAGACGGAGGATGTGTGTGGCATAACTAAGAAGTTCCAGAAAATAAAAAACTAATTACTTACACGGAATCCAATACACCCAAACCAAACTTTCATGAGGGCATGAAGCTGCACGAATAATAGCACCTACGTTATCTCATAGTTATTGATTTAAATTAAATCTCCGTCAAAAACGAACCATGGGCTAAGGATTAGCAACGTTACGACAAACACAAAATTATGCATCAAGTTCCAATTTAAAAACCCGCGCCATCTTGAAAAATCAAACATCAAAATTTCCGCGCGAATTCTAAAAATAAAATAAAAAGTGCTACTGTAGTCTATGATATTATGTACTACATCGTGATTACGGAACACGAAATCGTAGCGATATGAAACGTAGCTGATAAGACATAACCTCAAATTGATCACATGTTATGTCACGCCGTATGATGGCATAATAAATTAAACAGTGGCTTTTTAAAGTCGTGAATTTGTTGCGTCGATTTTTAATTTACATTTTAATTTATAATTTGGTAATGAAAGAATTTTGATCAGCTGGTTAAATTTACGACTCTGTTGACAGCCGACAGTGCCAGTTTTTCTATAAGAAAAAATTGTATTCTGGAGCAGTGGGTCAAAATTCTTTATTTTACATAGGTACATAATATCACGCCTGTAATCCCCTCAGGGTTAAGCAGAGGTACCTATAGTACATCCATATATCGCCAGTTAGGTTTAAGTCCCTTGTGGTACGGGGCGAGCATATTGGCGTCAACCGTGCCTTAATCCAGACTCCCAAGCTGCTAGCGAGAAATCCTAATAACATTTTGCCCAAGCTAAGAATCGAACCCCTCATGCTCAATACTTCTCAGCAGTAGCGCTTGCAACCAGACAACTAAACAAATGAGACAGCCTATTAGTATTTTCAATTGTAACCAATAAAACAAATAATATGAGAATCAAAGACTATGAAGTGAATTTTATATATTAGGTCTTTACCTATGAAATTGCCGTTTTGCAGTACTGGCCATTTCAAATCAAAATAATTTTTGTTTGGGTAAGAATTCTAATTTCAAATTAATTTTATTTTAAAAACATGGATTTTTTTTTCCAAAAGTAGTCATTTGTTTATTGATTAGTGTTACATTTTCATCGCATTTCAATCTTTTTCGTCATCATGGATACGTTAAAAATTCGAGTAATTATGGAATATGAGTACCGTCGTGGCAGCAACGCGGCACAAGCGGCACGCAACATCAACGACGTTTACGGAGCTAACACTACAAACCAACGCACCACCTGTTATTGGTTTGCTCGCTTCCGTTCTGGAAATTTCGACCTGAAAAATGAACCTCGCGGTCGTCCGAAGACTTTGGTCGACAATGACGAATTAAAGGCGATTGTGGAAGCTGATGATACACAATCTACGGCTGAATTAGCAGCAGCTTTCGACGTTAGCGTCAAAACAATATTGGTCCATTTGCGTCAAATTGGCAAGGTAAAAAAGCTTGACAAATGGGTGCCCCACGAACTCAATGATCGTCAGCGCGAAGTACGCGTCGAGACGTGCCTTGCACTGCTCAACAGACACACAAATGAAGGAATTTTGAACCGCATTGTTACCTGCGATGAAAAATGGATTCTGTTTGATAACCGCAAGCGCTCAGAAAGTTGGTTGGATCCTGGTTCAGCACCTTAACAATGCCCTAAACGAAAACTTACCCCTAGAAAAGTGATGGTCACTGTTTGGTGGTCTAGCGTCGGTGTGATTCATCACAGCTTCTTACCAAACGGGGTGAACATTACTGCAGATGTGTACTGTGAAGAACTGAACACAATGATGGAGAAGCTTTCACATCTCCAACCAGCATTGGTCAATCGCTCGTCTCCGCTGCTCCTGCACGACAACGCGCGACCTCATACTGCACAGCAGACGGTCTCCAAGTTGCAAGAACTGGGGTTGGAAGCTCTCCGTCATCCGCCCTACTCACCAGACCTTGCGCCTACAGACTACTACTTTTTCCAGAATTTGGATAACTTCTTGGCGGGAAAAAAATTCAATACCCGAGAGGCAGTACAAAATGCCTTTGAAGAATTTGTTGCCTCCCGTCCAGCTGATTTCTTTAAGAAGGGCATCAATAAACTGCCACTGCGATGGCAAAGATGCATTGATTGAATGGGTGATTACTTCGATTAATACAAATAAAAAATACATGAAAAAAATTCGTTTAAATTTTTTCATACAAAACGGCAATTTCATAGGTAAAGACCTATTACATACGCGTGTTATGTATGACGTAAAAGGCATATGTTCCTGCCATTGACATAAATCAATAACTTTTGACACAAATAGCTTATTTTAATAATTTATGTATTAATAATAGCAGCACGGGTCGATAGATTAGGTTAAGCTATGCTTGACGCGTTTGGTCCGTGGATGGGTTACCATCTTTACATACACAGACCCCTCCGTGCCTGGGAAAACACGTTAAGCCATTGGTCCCGGCTGTCATTTGTGGATCTTTGACAGCCGTTACGGGTCGTCAGAAGCCCGAATGTCTGACAACCAGCCTTACCAAAGGGTATCGTATTACCCAGTAACTGGGTTGTGGATGTTAGATAGGCAGTCGCTCCATGTAAAATGCTGGTATTCAGCTGCATCCGGTTAGACTGGAAGCTGACCCCAACATAGTTGGGAAAAGGCTAGGCAGATATGATGATCTTTATTTAAAAAGTTACGCATTTTGTGTCCCGATTTTTTCAGTGGGGCATAAAGTTCTGTTAAGTTTTCTTTAGTATTCTTTTTAGGGTTCCGTACCCGAAGTGTAACCAACGGGACCCTGGCTATTACTAACCCTCCGCTATCCGTCCGTCCTTCCATCTGTCAGCGGGCTATATCTCATAATCCGTAAGAGGTTGATAGGTAGTTGAAATTTTCACAGAATGTATATTTCTGTTGCCGCTATAACACAAGAAAAGTATTGTATGAAGAGCCCTGTATGTTTTTGTCGGCGTTTTTTGCCTTGTGGTACGGAAAACCCTTCGTGTGCAAGTCCGTCTCGCACTTGGCTAGTTTTTTATTTCGTGATTTTAATAAGCTAAGTTACTAAACTATTCGACCGTTTCCACAAATGCTAAGCTGTGTGGGCTACGTCGTATTGCTAGTACAGTGATCTGTGGATTATCTATTGGAAATATATTAGTCCTGGGCATTGATATACAAAAAACCCAAGATACACAATCAGCGTCTCAAAAACGTCTGCATAAATAGCGCACAATGTGCGCAAGTGTCAAATAGTACCGTCAGTCATGTTTCAGTCAGTCTTGTTGGACATTGATTTCTAAAAACCACGTGTAAGGTTGAATTTGCAAAAAAAATGTGTTTTATCATAATTATAACCACTGACGTATAATAGGGTATTTTACTCTATACAAGAAAAAATCTTAAAATACAGGGTGATTGGAAGATGGGTGCAAAGCTTTAAGGCGAAGATAGTACAGACAATTTAGAACCATTTAAGCCATGGTTGTCTTAGACGAAGTCTTACCAAATATTTTTAACCAAATTTTTAAGTTTTTTTTCAGTAATTCTCAAAATTTAATGTAAACTGCATAATTATGGCCAAATTGAATGGTAAATGAATTCATTTTTTATTTATTTAATTAAAGTAATGTGTAAGCAATCAAGCAAAACATGTTTTAGGCTTCTGTGTCATTAGACATTTTTTTTACAGACATTTAAAGCTCAGAAAAAATAAAAAATTGTACAATACGTCTTTTAAACCTTAATAAAAAATAAAAAAATTAGTAAGACTTCGTCTAAGACAACCATGGCTTAAATGGTTCTAAATTGTCTATACTATCTTCACCTTAAAGCTTTGCACCCATCTTCCAATCACCCTGTATATTATGGCGATAGCATAGGCAAAATGCAGTCGGAAAATGTTAGTTTTAGTTCATGAAACAACAAAATAAATTTTAAAGTACAATTTAAAGATTTCAGTTTTTTTTAATTTATGTTGGAACACCATGAAATAGTAGTCGCCATGTTATTTCGTCATACGGCATGTCAACTGAGCAACTTTGTACTTTTATTATTTTCGTAACCAAAGTAATTTTTATTTAAATAATATTTTGCATTCAGGAACAGCAAACCAACGATAAGTAGTAAAATAACTCATTTTTTTTTCATTGTAAACAATCGTCATACAAAATACCAGCGCATTTGTTTTTAGCAAACTGACGTCATACCCACAGAGCAATATGGCGTCTACTGCGTCCAGCGTTTTTGTCAAATTACGCGCGAAATTTGAAAATGTAAAATTTAAATGCATTTTTATGGCACTAATCGATTAAATAAAAATGTTCTTTTTTTTAGTTGTTTATTAGCACTCTAGAATCGAATTAAGACACTTTTCAAAAATGAGTGTAATACCCTATTGAGGACAGTTTTGAGTGTTACTTTTGTTCAAGACTATGCATCTTGGGTTTTTTTATACATCAATGGCCCTGGGCCAAATATTATTATGCGTCCGACCTTAATAACGTTAGGTACAATTACAGTAACACCAGTTTTTTTTTTATCTTATCAATTATGTAAATTAATCTGTTATCAAATCTTTTGTCATAGGTTGTTGTTAATTTGGTCAATCATTGAGAATTGACAGCAGATTTACTGATCAGAGATTTGCTAACGTATTCTATGTATATTTTAATCTACATCTACACTAATATTATGAAGAGGAAAGATTTGATTGTCTGTAATTTTTTTGTAACTGATGTTTATTAACCGATTTAAAAAAATCTTTCACCTATGTGTTTCACCTACATTATTCCGGACTCATAAATTTCACGCGGGCGAAGTGCTAGTAAAAAAAAAAATCGCGGAATCATTCAAGGTTTTTCAATAGCATTCATAAAAGTCGATTTTTAGTTTGTTAAAAATGGTTTTCGATGGAGATATTAGCAATTACTTTACCAATGAAATACTTACAAGTGGAAAAGTAAAGCAATAAGTCGACTTCCATTCGGACGTAATAATATCGCGACGGGATTTTATCGGCCACTGGATCTTCAACACACCGCTTAGCTTAGAGTTGAAAATCGAACGCTGTGTTTTTTCGACGCGCTGAGACTCACTCGCGCTGTACTCTGTTGGATTATCAATGCTCAGTTCAACACCGGGAGTTCAAAATCGAACAGTGTGTTTTTTAACGCGCTGAGATGCACTATGTTGGATTCTGAATGCTTTTTTTTTTGATGTTGGGAAATCATCAAATAACTTCTCCCGCTCTGGGTGGAGCGGGAGGGCGTGTCAGACTTTTACTGACTAAAACCCACCCGTGTTCCCTCAGTTGCCTGTGTGCCAGGGGCCACGGTATCTCTTTCGAACAACCCGCATCCCTGGCAAGCATCGGCCCTTGCGGACCCCACCAGTTGGTGCTGACATCTCTTTGAGGCGCGCGCCTGTAACACAACGCGCCGTCGACCCGGTGGGATTCTCAATGCTCGTTTCAACACCGACTGTTGAGTACTCAACAGCCGCGATATAATCCCACCGCGATATTTTTACGTCGACTAATATTTCCACTCAAAACAATTACCTAATAAGTACCTGTATGAGGAAGGAATAACAAAACTATAATGAATGCATTGTGAATAAAACTACCGTCATATTAATGAATGTATTAATATTATTTAATTAGATTCGATTAATCATGTATTGTTAATTAATTTATTAATTCATCATCTGTCAAGCCTTTTCCTAATTATGTTGCGGTTGGCTTCCAGTCGTTAACCGTATTCCGCTGAATACCAGTATTTTTAACCGACTTCAAAAAGGAGGAGGTTATCAATTCGTCGGAACCTTTTTTTATTTTTTTTTATGTATGTTCCCCGATTACTCGAAGATGGCTGGACCGATTTGAATTTTATTTTTTTGTTTGAAAGGGTATACTTCCCAGGTGGTCCCATGATCATCAAGTCAGGATCTGATGATGGGATCCTGGAGAAATAGAGAGAACTCTTCAAATTTTATAGGCACACAAAGCGATTTAGGTATTTTTTGGAAGAGTACTTTCTCTTAGTGGTTCCATTTCAATTTGGTGAAGATCTGATGAAGAACTTCGGAGATATGCAACGGAACTCCTCAATAAATGATAGCAAATGGACTGGGATTGCTGAAATCTCATCTCTGTCTATTGCTTACACCAGTTCATAACATAACATCACGCCAGTATGCTGTGAAGAGGTAAGCACATGTGAACCACTAAAAAGTGAAAAATAAAAACTTTTTCCAAAAAAAAAACAACCGACTTCCAAAAAAACACTACAAAGTGAAAAATTACTTTAATTTCGGAAGGCGGTGACAAAAAATTCAAATACAGCTCCAAAGACACCGACTTCCGAAATTAAAGTAATTTTTCACTTTGTAGTGTTTTTTGGAAGTCGGTTGTTTTTTTTTTGGAAAAAGTTTTACATGGAGCGACTGCGTATCTGACCTCCACAACCTTGATAAGACTGGTTATTCAAAGTTTTAGTCATAGGCAGAGATCGGATATTCGGATGCATATTTACCTAAAGATCATTTTTAGCTATGAAAGCATGGAAGCGGCTTTATAATTATTTGTAATATTAATTAAAAACCCCGGGATTCTTGATGTATATTAATTTAAAATTAATGTTTAACCCGATGCAAATACGTGTATGTACTGCAGGAGGGGTGGTTTGTATTAGTTAAAACAAAAAATAAACAAATTACTTACCTAAATTAAGACATTTTCGATACAAAAGCGCATTCCATGTTAGACAACATCTCAACTTTAGGTGAATATGCATCCAAATATCCGATCTCTGGTCATAGGACATGCAGGTTTCCTAACGATGTTTTACTTCACCGTTTTGAGAGCAGTGGTGATGAAATAATTTACATGTGGTAAAGCACCAGTCAGGATTCGACCCTACCCATAAGTTGCAGCCGTTGCAACTGTCCTACCACCACAACTCTTCTTGGGCCATGACGAAATGTATGAGTATATTAAAAAAAAAAAAACTATTGCTACTTAATCAAGTGTTTACAAAAATCATTGAACTCGCTGATAAGGACAATTATAGATTAATTTTTCTCATGTAAACAATTGCATATAAAAAAAAACGTCTACGATTGATATGATATGTGCAAAGGCTAAGAAGAATCATAGGTAAAATATTAAAGATTTGTCATAAATTTTGTCAAAGTCAAAGCATTTATTTCAAATAGGCACTTAAAAGGCACTTTTGAACGTCAACATTTACATTAAAATAGAATTGATTCTAGTCGCCCCTTCCAAAATGTAGTTTCGTATGGAGAAGAATGGGCAAGAAACTCCACCACTTTTGAAGGGGCGAGTGGCTTTATAATCGCCGCACGGGTCGGCTTGTGTATGGGGGACCATATTTACATACCAAGAACCCTCCGTGCTTCGGAAAGCACGTTAAGCCATTGGACCCGGCTGTCATTGGTAGAACTTTGACAATCGCTGCAAAAATGTCAGAAGCCCGAAAATCTGACAACCAGTCTTAACAAGGAGGTAACCGGGTTGTGGAGGTCTGATAGAAAGAAAGAAAGAAAAGGTATTTATTGTGACTCGCACAGGAAGATCACATACTAAAATAAACACACAATGGTACAAAAACGTGTTTTTATTTTTTCATTTTTTTTTTAAATTATTCAATTGTCATCGGGCCTCGACAAGTTTACAAAGTTTCAATGAAATCTGACCGTATAAAGTGGGTCAAAATCGCGCTCAAAGGAGTCGGTTACATACAAACAAACATACAAGTGAAGCTAATATACAGCGTGTAAAAACTAATTTCTCGGAAGAAAAAAATATTTAAAAAATTAATAAAACAGAAAGTCCTGCCCGAGGCCAAAAGGCTCCTACCTCAGCATGATGCTGCGACATTTAAAAAGTGTCGCAGCGCTGGTATTCTGATAAGCAGTTGCTCCATGTAAAATACTGGTATTCAGCTGCATCCGGTTAGACTGGAAGCTGACCCCAACATAGTTGTTAAGGCTAGGCAGATGATGATGAATTTGGTTTATGAAATAGTTCATGGAGGCTTTAAAAGAAAACCCGACCGACCCTTGCTCGTTGAAGCGCCAGCCCACGCCGCAGCTGAGCCAGTAGAGTTAAATTCCCCTACTAATAATAATAATGCCAATATTTTGATCCAGCCTGTCCCCCCACAGGGGGTGTCCTCAGCGTGCAGTCGCTTAGTATGTAATTTTAGTTTTTAAGCCCTGGCTGGAGGCGTTAAGTTAACTCTTAATAGCAGCCCCAGGAAAGCCCGGTTAAGTAGTCACGGGCTCTCAAGGTCAACTACGAGATGCCCAACAAAAAAAAAATTAAAAGAAAACTTAGATAATTACAATTAATCTGCTGTGTGATTAATTTACCAAATTGTTAGTCTTCTTCAGAAAGGTCCAGTGCGTAGAACGCGCAACGGCTTAGTACGAGAGCCGTAGAGAAGCTTTTTGTCGACAGAATGTAGACAAAAATGACGTTTCCATGTAGACAGTTGACAGTTTTGTACCGAGAAATGTAGACAAGCGATTTCTATACTACGGTAGAGTAGAAATAGAAGGCGTCATGCTAAACCTGCTGCGTGCTTGTATGACTAGATATATGAACGTAAATAAAGCAAGAAGTTTAAATAGATCATAGCAGGTGGTGTTTCGTAGTTTCTGCCTACCCCCATAGAAAGAAGGCATGAGCTTATGTATGTATGTGTTATACAAAAGACTCGTGAAAAGTAGTGAAATAATTTCCAACTAATGTTTGTTTAATGGTTTTACTTTTGTTATGTATTTTGTTCGGCTTATTGACATTCTAGAGTTGGTTTTGATGAGGTATGATTGAATTTTTAAACATTAAACTATGTATTATTACTAGCCTAATCTTTGTCCCACTGCACAGCAAAGGACAAATTTGTCAAGCAGACAGACAGACAAAAAAAAAACCGTTTTTTCAGGGGTCAAAGGGGTATTTAAAGTTGTGTTTTATCACAAAAAAAAAATAGGTTTTCATAAAAAATGTCAGCCTTCAACATCTCCATAACCAAAAGTTTCCCAGGTATAGTCCGGTACAATTTTTTTAAAATATTGACGGGGAGTGACACTCGGCTTTGTTAAGTGTCTTTTTTCACCCGTTACTTGCCTTAACTAAAGAGCTGTTATTTTGACATTACAAACAGATACTTCAATTTAATTTCATTTATTTGAATAGACAACAGACACCGTAAATATCATTACGCCAAAAGATATATTATCTAAATTGGTTTTAAAAATGTGGCCAAATATTCAACCTTGAGAGAATTTATGATAAGTACCTACTATAAATATGGTTGTTAAAAAAGGGTTGAATTGCTCAGAAGGTAGGTTTTCTGAAATCGTCTTCCGATAGCCAATGATGAATCAAAAATCAATCATTAATTATTAGATGACAGATTTTGTTCTACTTCAACTCAATTTAGACATGCAATGAAGTTACATCAGTCAGAAAAGAAGTATTGTTTAAAAACTTGTAATAACAATTGAGTGATAAAAATTTAGGTTTTACTCCTTGAATATGGCATAAAACATTGTTTTTACAAGTGTCTTATAAAATGTATGGGGTAGTTTTAGAATCAATCATATACAAAGTACCACAGTGCAATGTCAGATAGAAAGCTGAAAAGGTTGTGACGGAGTTGTTATTTGAGCAGTTTACAAAAAAAATAAAAACTCTGTGGGTACCTGGGCTGGTCAACCTTAATACAGGTTACCATGTATTCATGTATGCTAGCAAGTATGCCAGATTAAAAATTCTATAATTTGTTGCTCTCTTTACGTTTCATCCGTAATTTGTAAAATTATATTTTTAAGCTGTTCCATACATTTTAAAATAAATATTATTAAATACCTACTATACAATTTCATAGCAGTAGGTATAGTACAAATTACAAAAAAAAATTGTGATTTTAGTATTTATCATGTTCTCAATAATTCTGCAATTTAAGATTTTTTAATTAAGCTTTATTTGAAGTTTATTTTATTTAGATCCCTCTATATTGAAGCCCCATTAAAATATAATTGCCAAATAATCATGTCAAAAAGTTTATGGTCACTATTCCCTTAGTAATAAAATTCATAATCCCTGATAGTTCTGACAATGATCACTATAATTCCCATTAGATGTCTTGATCTCTTTGGTTCCATGGCAGGGATTCTTTTACTTTTAAGAATAAAGTAATTAATTTGTAAGTAAAAAATTTACATGGCCACCTCTTACCACTGCGGGTCCAATGCCTCTCCTCATTTCAGAGAAAGCATGAGCATTGATCAACACGCTTTCTCAGGGCTGATTGGTGATGTCAAGCTCTATGCCATGTAAAAATTGGTACAAAATATGTACTTATATTTCATACTTCTATTTTGTACCAATTTTCAGAAGACTGACTGTGAAACATGAAATAGGAACACTTGAAATAGGTATAAATGCAGTAAGGTAACTTAAGTTATGATTAGATTCATCTCAAGGCCTATTTAACAGAACCTCACTCCAAATTCAAGCATTACTTGGAACTAATTGAAAGCCACATGATTGGTTGAAACTAGTTTCAAGTAAATCTTGAGTGATGTTCCGTAATATAGGTCCTAAATGTTACATAGTCATGTCATAGCTAGATTTTTTAATATAAAATGTTCAAAGTGTTTCTATTTATGAATGGCAATCTGTGAACAGCCCTGTGGGCTAAAATATTGTTTAAGTAGTTTATATTTTTCTGTTTGCAATATTTCAAAATGTCGCTGTTTATTGATCCTATTTAATTAAATAAAATAGATACCGTTACTAGTAGTAATTTATAAATTTCACTTCAAGAAAAAAATCTCTGTGTAGCCGTGTCTCTTGCGCAAGGACGTCACAAGTGCTAAAATATGTTGGATTTGAGAAAAAAAAAACTAAGCATAAAAGTATAATCAATGCATGAAACAGACAAAAATATGAAAGGTTCTACATGTACCCAAATAAATAAATAAAAATCTGTACTAGGCCAGTGCCAACTTAACAGAAATTGTTGTGCAATAGGGTGTAAGAGGGCGAATGAGGGTGAAATCTATTGCACCATAAGACCTTGAAGTCATCTGATGACCTTTTATAGAATATAGCTCTATATCCAGCTGTGGCTAGTGGTGGGTACCATCGATAATAATTTATGCAGCCTAAAATCATGTAAAGAGTATGTAAATTCAATCTAGAATTAAGAAATGACAAAATATTAATGACGAAGAAGTACTGGTTCAGCTGCATCCTATTGAACTGGAATCCAACCCCAATATAGTTTAATAAGAGATGAAAATGATGATAGAAGTCAAGTTAATGCATAAATTGTTAATTCTATAAAGTAAGAATCAATAGTTTTCAAATTTGGATAGTATTACAATAAAGATCATGTGTTTTTAGTAAAATGGGAGGCAATGTTACCAATTTATAAGTCTCGGTGAATGTGTTAAACCGTAAGTTAGACTAGAGTATGCAATTCACATGAATCACATCTCCCTTGCAATGCCAATAAGAACATTGAAAAACAATAACAATACCAATAGGCATAACATGCGAATGCCGCAGTCTAAAGTCAATGTAACCTGAAAAAAAGTAATATGAAGCAAAGACCAATGCACATAAGTCATGGTTGGAAAAAGTGTGTACAATACATAATATAAACAATTTCTTTCTTTCATGACTGAAGTATTAATAGAACAGAATTGCATCATTAATGTTATGACATTGTTTTGTTTACATAATACCACTCACCTGCCAAGGGTTCACTTTAGGTATTGGTGCTTCTACAAACTTCTTCGGCTGGCTCTCAGACGACTGCTGTTGCTGCTCTGGCGTTGGCTGTGGGTCCGTGTGCGGTGCAGGGGCCTTGTGAGGCCGAGGCGGAGCCCTACGGTCAGGGTGCCTTCGCCCCTTCCCAGGACGGCGTGCGTGCGATATGACAGGCACGAAACCCTCCTCCTCCTCGTCATCCTGCTTCGTCGGAGGCGCGTCAGGTACTTCGCCCGGCGCGGCCTCAATGTTCTCCTTGTTGCTGTCACCCCCTCTAAAGTTCAACACTGACGCGTAAGAGGGCCCTGCGCCCTCGGCGGACACGCGGGCGGCCATGCCGCCGCTGCCCTCGTTATGTAAGCCCGGGCGCGCGCTCCGCGCCGACAGACGATCACGAGCGCGCCTCCATGCCTCTCAACACGACGGCATGATGGGGTTAACCCACTAATCGCGAACGAACTTTCCCGATGAAAACAGCCCGATCGAACAGTACGAAGGTCGAATTATTCACGAGTAACTCACACGTCCCAGTGGCGCGCACACACGGCCGGTCGCTGGGAAATATGCGCGAACCTCTCGTACCACACCGGACTGACCCTGGTTGGACCGTATTTACATCGAAAAAAATGCACTTCCGTCGTCTTGTTCCAACTTCTCTGGCACACTGAACGATCCGTACGCACTTTATCTATCGAAGTCGTGTACCGATCACTATGAAATACGCTTCTATTAACATAAAATCATAACAGAACCATATTTTGTTCACTATTCACACATGTGGTCGGACGCCCAAAAAGGGATTTTTCCGCAACACACACGGAACTTACGGAAGGCTGTGACTTCTAATTTTACACAGGACATTTTGACGCTAGAGGGCGCTGAAACAACATTGACAGTGGAAACGTTCAGAATTAACAATAAATAAATGCAATTTTTAGACAAAAGCTTACAGTTTAGGCTTTGCAAATACATCCATGTAAGTTGAGAGATGATTATCCGTTTTTGCACGTATAATTGGATATGTTTTTAAGTCAGTAGATCGATAGTTTTCAATGCTCGTTGACTCATAAATAGGAACGCATCCTTAATAAAATCACATTTCGGATCTTTGCAAAATGGAAATCACTATTGTTCCGTGCAACACCAGAAAATATTATGATATAAGTTTTATCAATAAAATAGTAATGAAATGTGGTCTCCAATAAAACTTCGAAGGTTAATTTAAAAATATAATAAAATATGCAAATTAAAAACAGAAATCCATGATGCATTCAAAAATATTTATTGTCTATGGCTCATCATTTGATTTCGTTTTGAAATCGATTGCGGATCAAACATAAATCTAGTAAGAAAACTAAAAACTTTATAAAGTTACACTTACTAGAAAAAACGTATTAAAAATATATTAAAATTACAAATACTCAAACCAACTCATTACGAAAAGTAAAGTTACGTAGCATTCTGATATGCGGCACTCTCGGGATTAGTTGGACAATACATACCTAAGAAACTTCTACAATTTCTACAATAATGATAAACGTCCTTACATGACCTTAGAACATAAGGCAAAGGGGCACATATCCAACAGCAGAGTAAACATAAAATAAATGCACATAAATGCGTGCAAATAGTTACATGACTCGTTACTACTGTCATGCCCGTATATCCGCATTCGGGGCAAACGATAGGCATTGAAGTGAATCCAAAGTTGTAAACCCTAGCAGGAGGTGGAGGAAGAGCAGGTTCAATGTAAACATCAAAAGCACCAGTATAAGTAGGTGGTGGAGCGTGTTGAACGAAAGAAGGCGACGGAAAAAATGTACCCATAAATCTGGGCCTTCTTCTGACTGCCAATTGACGTAACACAAACGAATAGGTCGGCGGAGCACTTGACAAGGAGTCGGGTGGTGTTATTTCCCCAGATTCGATTTTGTTGACTTTACTCAAGTTAGAGGATGATTGCAGTCTAAAATGACTAATAACTGCAAGAGTTAAAGAACTTTCGTTGAGTTTCGATAAGGCTTGCAAGAATAAAGTAGGGGGTTGGCTTGAAATGGCCACAGACGTTGCGAGTGGCAATTGGGGCTCAGGCTGAGTTGTAATGGGGCTTTGAGTGGAAGAACTGATTTTTAAGGGTGCATTTGAACTTAAATAACCACTATTTATATTATAAGAACAGGTAGCAGAAGGCCTAGTAGCACACAAGGAGATTCCTGATTCAATTTTTTTCGAATAATTATCCATAATTGCTTCCACTAAATTTTTAGGGGTAGCCATCGTAGACGATACATTCTTTGTTGACCCTGCTTCAATTGTCAATACATGTTTTTCTCCTATTGGAAAAGACGATTGAACTTTTGTTGAAACAATTTTAATTTTTGGTGGAATTGTGAGTTCTCTTGATGAAGACGATTCAACTTTCGTTGAACCAGTGTGAATTTTCTTTAAAGAAGTTTGGTCTTTTGACGCACACAATAATTCTTCTATAGTAGAATCTATGTGCATTGATGATGTAGCTGTTTGTTCTTCCGACGAAGACGATTGGCTTTTTCTTGATGTTATCCAATTTTTTGGAAAACTCGTTTCTTTTCTTGTTAAGGCCGGTTGGTCTATTGTAAAAGCATTTGAAATTTTCGAATGAGCTAGTTGGTCTTTCGAACATGCTGCCGGTTGGTCTTCCGTTAAAGCATTTTGAGTTATAGAGCCAGCCAGTTGGTCTTTCGAATATGCAGTTAGTTCATCTTTCTCATTAGCTAGTTCCTCTTTAGAATAACCCGGCTGGTTTTTTAAAAGCGCGGGTTGGTCTATCGAATAAATGGTTTGGTCTATCGTTATTACAGTTTGAATAATTGGTGCAGTTGATTGATCATCCAAATAAGCTGGGCTCTCTTTTTTTAATACAGTTTGTGCTTTTGTTGCTGGAGTTTGCACTTCTGGCAGAGTAGTTTTGGCTTTTTGAGCGATTTTTTTATCTTTCTTTGTTGGCTGTTGTGTAATTGGATCTACATCGTGACTGCATTTTGGTTTTTCATCCATTGAGGCTGTAGAAATACAATTATTAAAAACATTTGTCAGGTCATAGCCATAGTCTCAGAACTTTAATAGCATTTTTTTTTATCTACAACCTATAATACTTAACTAAATTATAGTAACGTTAGATGTTAAATGACTTCATAAAACATAAACATGCAGTTGCAAAAAACTACATGTTTGTAAATATAGCCAGTCTTAGGTATTATTCTCCAGTCAGGGTGGTATGTAGATGAAGCACTCCAGCTACCTGTTCAAGGAAGTTTCACTGTAACAGGAATGCTTAGAACATCCAATATTTTGTGTGCACTTTTAAGGTTTGAAAACATAAATAAGTTCTGTACCGTTTCAAGATTCCTTTTGGTATTCACCAAATAATAACTTCATATACAATATTCCTATTTGAAAATACTTGTAAATAATATTAATTCGTGTTTACTAAAATGTCATTCAGATGTCAATATTCGACTAACCTGGCTTTATACAAAATGTCTTGGTGCAGTTGTAAATGTAAACAGTTTGCACTTTCACCCTTTGTCTATAGTTTGTTGTATTTTGGCGAAATTGCAATAAATAAATCAAGTGCATATTTATTATGATTTTAGCACTATGTATTAAAGAAATACATCAGTTAGTTATTTTGTAAAACAATCATAAATCGTTTTTTTTATAAGATAAAGTTTTTTTTTAGGCTGGTCACTGCCTTTTCATACTGTCAAAAAACCATTCTAATTTCCGGTCTTTTTACTCCTCCGTGGCATGGCGGATGGTCTTTGCCGCCGCATATAGTGTTTTTTGGAGGAATAACTTCGCTGAAGTAGCGAAATGGTAAGTTTAATAGAAACTGATGTGATTTTCTAACGTTTAATATTGTTAAGTGAATCAATCCGATGAAGTGAAAGTGTGTCGTTGAAAGTATTTTGTTGCCGTGCTCGAAACACGTGTTTGCTTTTACATTTCGTAAAATAACAAGATTAGGATGGTGTTTCGTAAGTTATTTGTGTTATTAACCATTTATATGGGTAATGCTAACGTTTTATAGGTATATTACAACATGAAAATGTATTCATAGATGTATTCTCGATCTATGAAAACCACACGACATGGGCGCATCCCTTGTTTATTTTTCGTAAATCATTACGATCATTGTCACTAAACGCTGATGAACTCTAATTATCAAGCTTCTGTGGTAAAATATCATACGAAAAGGCTATTTTACTAACATTTTATTGTTATGAAAATGCGTGAAAGTTTTGAGGTTATGATTGTTCGTCCGTCAATCGATTGCCGGAATCCTTGACTTTTCCATAGAAAACAACTTCCGAATATGCCTTTAAGATCTTTCAACTTCACATCTCGCTATGATTACTTTAGTTAAAAGCGAAAAATTTGGTAACTTCCGCAATTTTTTTTGTTACCCTCACAATTTTTTTAAAGTCTAGGTTCCCCTTTACTCTTCCTAGTTGCACTAAAATAGTCTTCTAGGTAAATTTTATAAGGGGTATAGCAAACAGTTCCCTTAGGAAACATGGCTGGTTATTACTGGTTGTGTGTCGACTTGTGGAATACAAACTAAAATAATTAGTCATACTATTGAAAGTAAATGGGTGAAGGTGTGCCTTTTTTAATATTGTAGTATGTATGTGAATGGTTTCCAAGAGAAGGAAGTATCAGTCAGTATAGTTATTTATTTATTTTAAAAATAAACATTGCCCCACACTAGGAATTTCTCCTGTATTGTGGGTGCGTTTACAAACATTTAAACTCACATACACAAACAGCCAGACCCAGAACAACTACTTGTAGGTCATACTAATATTTGTTCTTTGCGGGAATTGAACCCGCGACACACAGCACAGCAGTTAATCGCTTAACCACTGCGCCAACCGTGCTGTAAAAAAAAATGTTGATTGATTTTACTCAGCGAAAAGTTTTGATAGGAAGACTATGGATTAGTGGTCGCAAGTGTTACTGCTGAGCATGCGGTCCGGGTTCGATTCTCAGGTCGGGCTAAGTGTTGTTAGAAATAGAAATAATATTTATTTGCATAAAACATGGTATATAAAGTTGTTTTAAGGTACATTATAGAGCATACATGTTTAGCTTATATCATAGCATGCAAATATTGTTGGTTACATTTAAAAATATTTCCCGTCAGTAAATTCTTTAATGAATGAATGGAAATTAAATGAAGTATTCACTTCCTATATTAGAGATTAACTACAATAACATGGAGCGCCCATCCATATTAATATTTCAATGTGTCTAGTCACATCCTTACAAAACAGTTCCTTTTTCATCTTTTCCATACTGAAGAGAGAGCCATCTCAGTATGCACACATGCATTGTGAGTCTTTGAGATGCCTTGTACATACTTTCAAATGTTTTGAATTTTGGAGGGGCGCGCCATGTTGTCGTAGTTAATCTCTACTTTCTATTACAAGTTCACTACAGCCGTCAATTTCAGCCTCATTATATCGAACCCATGTTCAATTAAAAGTGGCCCTCAATATAGAGGATAGGTTAAGAAAACCCCGATCTGTATCGGTTCAGGGGGTTGTGTTCAGTTGGGGTTTCGTTTTTGTCACGATAAGACGTGTTTAGTGTGATATATTGGCGGGAATGGACGGGTTTTATCCAAAAATCGATTCAGGAAACAGCTTCGTACTTATGTACGTGTAAGAATCATCAAATGCTAACTTTCTCCTCCATTCCAGAGTCTATCAATCGCCCGACCTCTTGTGTCGGTCTACACGGAGAAGAGCGAGGCAGTCGCTGGTGCCTCCCTCCCACTCCCGTTCGTGTTCAAGGCCCCCATCCGGCCTGACCTCGTCAACGATGTGCACGTGTCCATGTCCAAGAATGGCAGGCAGCCTTACTCTGTCAGCAAGGAGGCCGGTGAGTCACTTTAGCCAATTTTTTTTTGACAATTTGTCTTATTTTTGTAGCCAGTTTAATTTTTATGTTGTAGTTCAACACTGCCAAGCAACAATACTAACTTTTGGTAGACCAACGGCTCTTTAATAGCCTATGGAAAGTGGCTGAAAAGGAACTGTTTTTTTTTCTACCTCTCGTATGTGATTTTAGTCACTTTAAATGTCAGCTTCTTTGTCTTTTTTTAAATTTCTCAGGTTATTGTAAAAAAAAATAAGTTAGGTTAGTAAAATAAGTACTTTCAAAGAAAAGCTGCAAATATAAAATATATTACTGTTAATACCAAAATTTTTGGTGTTTAGGAAAACTTTCAGTTCTATTTTTATGAATAAGTTTTTTTTACATGCTTTTAAAATGTTATCTATCATTGCAAAACCTATGCATGACTAACAAAATTTTAGCACTAAATGTCCACACTCTCGGATGATATTGCCGTGGAGCGTTACTGCGGATTAGTGCAACATCAACGTAAAGACATGGCGTTCTGGACCCACTCTGTAGTGGGGACGGGTGCAGAGTTTTTACTACACACAACCGTAAAATAATAGATGTATTTAACAATAGTTATAGCTTCAAAAGGACATCACTTGATTGGGTTTATTTCTTACCAAAAACTTACAGAAGCTAGTTTTTAATAGCCAGGGTTCTTATAAACCAAGTGAACAGTAAATTAAATACAATTTTTTTATTCAATGGAAATAAAATACTTGACCTTGACACACTTCAAGGAAAAGGTCAACAAACATCAACAAAACTTAAAATGAAAATTTTGAAGCTTTTGTTTATTAATTTTCAACCAAATTTTTTCTAGAGACTTAAGGTGTTTGTCCTTTAGTTTGCTTCAAGGTCAAGGACATTTTTCAACTTTGAATTTTCTGTCTTTGTCAACCAGGTCACCAGACCAGTGCTGAGTCATGGGGTACCGGACGTGCTGTAGCGCGTATCCCCCGTGTCCGTGGTGGTGGTACCCACAGGTAAGATGGCGTCCGTTTTATATTTATCTAAAGTATGCACCGTCTTTTAAAAGTTACTCTGCGGGCGTCAGCAAAATGAGCGGCTTTATGTCGTTCTGGATGAATGAATAAATACAAATCCCAAGTTTTATATGGGTTTCAAGCGTGAAACTAGGGTTTAAACGTAATTAGTCAAAAACTGCCGTCCCGGTTTCATCAAAGTCAAAGTCGTTACACTTTTTTTTTTTGACATTTCGGCTTCACCGAATTGGTTTCTTGGATTCCATATAATAGGGCTCTTAAGAGCTCCAACAGCCCCTCTCGACTAAGCTTAAGGGCCTAAGTCCCGTTTGGTAGCGTAACACGGTCACTTTATGAACCGTACTGCTCATTAACGGCTTGTCTTGAAGATTTGAAAAATATATAATTTTGCTATAGATTCATATAGATCATTTTGCCGAGGGTACTTTTTTTGTATGGTTAATACTTTTGCTGTAAAAAAATATTTTCCAACACGCAATATTTTGGCTTCTATTCCATACTCCTACTAAACGGCTTCGTTATTTGGAAAAAAATACACTGAAAATAGATAGTTAGAGGTGTACCACAGAATCGCTAGAGCACAATTATTGTAAATTAATCAACATTTGCCAAGGAATATCCCCATTTTGAGATAAAGGCTCAGAGGTGCCCTGCGCTGGCAGTCGTGCTTTAGCATTCAGACGGGAGATGAGGATAATATGGGCCTTAAGTCATCGATCAATCTGTCGAAACAGGTAGCTAGCCAATTAAAAATTCAAAAGGTCTATATGTGTGACATACTACGTGAGATTTTCAGCAACACCAAGGTCACCAAGGCGTTGCTGGCCTTTCTCGAGGAGCTGGGTTAGATCGAATAACTGATTCTCCCACCCGTACGCTAAATACGCGCTTTGACGTGGAGTTGCGGACAAACAGCTCGTTTTACCTATTACCTATGTGTGACAGGCAAATAATAAAGTTATAACCAGAGATCGGATATTCGGATGCATATTTACCTAAAGATAATTGTTAGCTGTGAAAGTATGGAAGCGGCTTTATAAATTATTTGTAATATTTATTAAAAACCTCGGGATTCTTGATTGCATAACTATTCAGATGTGTATTAATTTAAAATTAATGTTTAACTCGATACAAATATGTATATGTACTGGAGGGGCGGTTTGTATTAGTTAAAACAAAAAATAAACAAATTACTTACATAAATTAAGACTTTTTCGATACTAAAACGCATTCCATGTTAGCCAACATCTCAACTTTAGGTGAATATGCATCCGAATATCCGATCTCTGGTTGTAACTTTAGTAGGCACCCAACCCAAATAGCATAGCATATGGCACATAACTAGCATACACGATTTCTTTTGCTGATTCGTTTATTATTTATTATCAGAGGTCGGAATTAGGTAGAGTTATTTATGTACTTACACTGATTTCATACAACGAAAGAATAAATTGGATAATTATGTCCCAAATCCCGGGATTAATTTTGACGAGCAGAAAAATCCCGTGTGATCTATTAAATAAAAAGTTATTTACTTTTACACAATTTAAACCACTGCACGCGCGACGTTGCCAAATGTCTATCTCTGAGGTTTTTATTATTATTTATTTGTAATATTGTTGGTCACACGGGATTGTGTATTGGAAATCCCGGGAAGATCAATATTATTATCAACATTTCTATGCAAGTACTTAAATAACTCTACCTAATTCCGACCTCTGTTTATTGTACACCAACATCCCCGTTTAAACACTGTTGCAGTACAAATTACTGTGATTAGTGACAATGGCGGGGTACATCAAATTTCTAATAGCGCGGACGTCTACTCTCTGTGTGTAGACGCATTCGATATGTTAGAATACATTTGTATAACAAAAACATGTGGCTTCCCTGGTACCTCATTAACAGCAAAACTGTGTGAAAGTCTATTAACTGCTCCCAAATTGCAATGTTAATTTTTATTCTTTTTATTTTTTACAATGTCTGACGTATTCTCGTCATTATTTGACATTACACATAAATTTTACTCCTATTTATTATTAGTGATTGTCATCGAAATCATGTCACTTGGTTCAAATAGATTCATTTTATATAGGTAGATTCTTTTACATATTGTGAATGAGAGAACGTTGTAGGCCTTAGAGACTAGATTTGTAGACGTTTTTCTATTCTGTATTTTCATTCCTCTAAGTACCTGGTACTTATTGACTGGCCTGCACTGTCCTCCCATACCTATTATCACTGTAATTTGAAAACATTGTAAAAGCCAATTATTTTTAAAAGAGTAACCGTGGAGTTTCTTGCTGGCTCTTCTCCATAGGAAACGACAAATTGGAACCGTGCACCTAGCTTCTGACGTTTCATAAGTGCCCATGCAGGCTTATGTGAAATAAAATATTTTGATTTTGATTTCATATTATAATATGAAATGGTAGAATTATAAGTCACGGAATCTGATCTTCCAAAATCTTGAGTCGCTTCAAAGTTTACCTCTAACTTTTTTCACCCAGGTCTGGCCAAGGTGCGTTCGGTAACATGTGTCGTGGAGGTCGCATGTTCGCGCCCACCAAGCCGTGGCGTCGTTGGCACCGTCGCGTGAACCTACGTCAGAGGCGCGCCGCCGTCGCCGCTGCCGTCGCCGCGAGCGGAGTACCTGCTCTCGTGCAGGCTAGAGGTATGTACGATGACTGTTGTTGATGTTGATAGGATCTACTGCAGTGTCCCAAATAGTGCAAAGAATATACGTTACGGTAAATATGACGCAAAGGAGGGACACGAACTAAAAAATAACAAGTTATCAAGTATATGCGATTCCGTATCACGTCGACTGTGGCCGAGTATACCCGATTCAGCGTCACCGACCCGACCCGAGCGTGACGATTAAGTTTCCTTTCACTATTCAAAAAGACCGCAAAGATGTGACTGCAATCAATAGCATAGTTATTTAGGATTACAATAAAAAAAAACACTGAAGAATTTAGAAATTTGTGATCACAGTACCTAAATATCTGATCTAGGGTGTTGTATTTCAACATTATCAAAAAAATACCTATTATCACTTAACCAAGTAACATGGATTTTATTTTTGCTAGAACTGGTACAACCTAGCTTATTGCCCCACACCCGCTTGACGTTGAGTTTCGGGACACTCTGTATAATTTTTCACTCCACGACTTATAAAACCTTAGAACTAAACACGACGCCACCGTTTCTCGTAATAGTTAATTCCAGGTGGCTTTAAAATTGCGCTTTGATAACGAAAGTTCCAATATCTGCTGCTACTGCGGGACGTTGTTACGCTCTTCTTCACAGCTAAACCACAATGAAGTGGTAAAGGGCTTGAATAAATGACTTGTTTTCATACAAACGTAATAGAATTCTCCTTAAAAGCTAATTACAGATCTATATATCTGTCGTTATGTCTATGGAGATACATTAAACTTCCAAGCCAACCATCCGGCTGAATATCATTGTTCAACGCGGACGTAAACTGTGGAAGACATTCGTTTTTCTATCTTTCGTATGGCGTCTGAAGTAACCCTGGTGTTAGAAAACTAAATATTCTCGTTTTCCATTAGGTCACATCATTGAGAAAGTACCTGAGCTGCCCCTGGTGGTCTCCGACAAGGTCCAGGAGATCAACAAGACCAAACAGGCAGTCATCTTCCTGAGACGCATCAAGGCCTGGTCTGATGTCCTCAAGGTTCGTTGAAGAACATACTATAGCTTGTTCCAAGACTATATGAAGAAAATGTAAACAAATGTATTAAAAAACATACCTATGGATGTCAATTTGTAGTTCTATTTACAAATTTTGTGCCTTGATTTGATCATTTGAATGTTTAAACACGAAAATCTAATTTTACATCACCCCAAAGATGTTTGACAACTCTACTTGTGTATATGATTTAAAAAAAATCAATTGAATTATGATAATTGAACAATAATAATTTTTGGAAAAAGTGGTGATATAAAGTTGAAACATTTACAATCATGAATGTATCAATAATTTAATTTAGTGAGTGATTGTGTAAGAATTTAACTTAAAAATGTTTTGTTTATACTTATATTAAAAACTTTTGAAACGGACAGTAGGTTAATTCTCCTTAAAAGCTAATTACTGATCTATATATCTGTCGTTATGTCTATGGAGATACATTAAACTTCCAAGCCAACCATCCGGCTGAATATCATTGTTCAACGCGGACGTAAACTGTGGAAGACATTCGCTTTTTATCCATCCGCCCTTCACCAGTCCAGGGCCAATCGGATCGCCGAACGCGGTCAATGCGTAGTCGAGATGATTAAAAGAAACTCAAACTAGGGGCCACTAGGGTTCCCGCATTGTCGTTGCGGGGGGGCTCAGTAGCCGTGGTTTTCCCCACCCACGGTGAAGCGAAGAGGAACCCGAGGAGGGGCCGCTCGTCAGGGCTTTGTCCGCTAAGCCGACGACGTAGCGGCCAACCAGTTGCGGTGCCGCGGGGCGGCATAGCAACTGGTGCTGGGGGTAGCGGGCCGCGGCGGGAGAGGAGTGGTGTATGGAGATCGCCACTTTCCTCACCTCCGCGGTCTGGACGGAGCTGCCATCGTTGGATGGCGGCCACGGTGGGGCCGCAGGGGAGGAGGAGTGTCGGTATTGCGTAGGCCGCTCTCCCTATCCCCTGCGGCCGAAAAGTGGTAGGCGGCGGGGCCACTGTCCTGACCCGCCGCAGGGGGACCAAGGGTGCCATACACGGGGTCGTTTGGCACCCATGCGCTGTCTGGTGCCCGGGGTGGTCCGGCGTGCTGTGTGTTCTGGTGCGCCGGTGATGGGGGTCATTCCCCTAAGAGGAGGGTCCGGTGACGGACAGCCGCGGCGGGTTCGCGGATGGCTTTCGCGTTCCCGTGTTCCCGCCATAAGCGGCACTGGAGGACACCGTGGAGTTTTAGTGAGTTAGAGTCCCACATAACTGCGCTATCTCCCCGTGGTAGCGCAGTATGCATGAGCATTTCTCCACGTAAAAAAAAAAAAAAAAAAAAAAAAAAAAAAAGGGGCCACTAGTTTCTGCCAACCCCCGTAGGAAGAAGGCGTGATTTTATGTACTTATTTTATTAGATGACGTCAGGGTGCCGTCCCAAATGGTGCTCGACGAACATACACGCATTGTATACGCTGCGTATGCATTTACGCAGCGTCAAAGCCTACGCGAGACGAAGGCTCAGGATACTCTAGAGTAACATGGACACAATAAAACCTAATTCTCTTTGCCCAGGTGTACAAATCCCAGCGCCTGCGCGCCGGTAAGGGAAAGATGCGCAACCGTCGCCGCGTGCAGCGCAAGGGACCGCTCATTATCTACCACAAGGACCAGGTAAGGATCTTGGAGCATCAACACTATCTTTAGCAAACATACTCCTGACCTCTTTCCAAATTATTGGGGTTTTTTTTTGGCGGTTTACTTTTTCGGTATCAACCAGAGATGGGCCGAATGTGGTTTGAACCGAATCCGAACTTCGGCCGAACATTCGGTTAAAATGAAAAGTTCGGCCGAACATTCGGTTAAAATGAAAAGTTCGGCCGAACATTCGGTTAAAATGAAAAGTTCGGCCGAACTTCGGTTAAATACCCTTTCATTTTAATAAAAAATACTTGATGTGAATGTTTAGTTTTTTTAACAAAAAACGTGTTTTTTTTTTTTTAATTATGAATTGTATTCAGATGTTTGTTAGAAGAATAATAAGCTTATTTCATTTTTGTAATAGTATGTCTAATTAATTAGGCAGAGATTTTCAAGAATAATAAGAAGAACTGATTTAATTTAAGGTTTACATTTACAATGTTCCTAATTAAAATAAATTACCATGAATGAGTAAAAGACATAATTTTATTTTACAGTAAGTAATGCTATACTCTAATTCTATAAAATTTCAGTCAAAATAGTGCAAGTAGGTATTATTTTTCTTGTGCCGAAAGTTCGGCATCTAAACCGAATTTCGGCTGAATGCCGAAGTTCGTTTCAAGCTGCTGAAATTCGGTTGAACCGAATGTGAACCGAATTTCGGCCTACCTAAATTTCCTCATATTTGTCAGACTTCTGCCTATCATCTCACCCCGGCAGCGTATGGCTAAAGCGATCAATAGCTTTAGCTTCGTTTAGGGGTGATATCGACGCGGCACAACCGAACTGCGCGCGTATGTACGCACAGCGGATCATAAGTGTCGCTACATGTTTACTAACACATTAATATCAACCGTCACTAGCATAAGACTGACTGTCTGTAGATACTGAGCTAATGCTTGAGTTGTAATCATCAGCCTATAATGTTCCCACAGTTGGGGCACAGGCCTCCTATATGCAAAATGAAACTTGTTTCCTGGTTAAAGTCACAAAATTATGATGATACAGAGAAACTCGTGGAAGTCTAAAATACTCATCACTCCCTCACACACCCTAACACACACAACACACATGCCACAAACGCCCCTTGCACACCTCAACAACACTCACCCAATCACCCATTCACCTTACACTCACCACACAAAATGCATCCCAAATCATTATAATTATGTCCTGTACTGTTTATTTTTTTGTTTTTGTTTTTTTATTATCAACTAAAACTAAATTAATTACCTGCTAAGCACTTTTCTGTACGGAACATCATTCCATTCTGTATCTGGGGAAGGGCGTTGTTAGCAGCGCTGCAGTTTATACTTTTGCAGCTATCATTTTACTTGATGTTTTACTAGTCATGTGTTATTGTTCCGAAATAAACTTTTTTTTTTTTTATTATATAAGAGAGAGTGGGCTGTAATCCACCACGCGGGCCCAGTGCGCGTTGTTAGATGTCACATCTCTTTGAGTTTTTGGTTCTAGGGCATGCCGGTTTCCAAACGATGTTTTCCTTCACCGTTTCAGAGCTGTGGTGATGAAAATTAGATTAATAGCTGTATAGTACACTAGCTTTTGTCAGCAGTTTCGCTCGCGTGGAGGTCGGTGTATTAATCATAATCATTTATTTGCAATAAGTTTTTTTTTTTTTAAACGTTGCCCCACTCTAGGAATTTCTCCTGTATTGTGGGTGCGTTTACAAACATTTAAACTCCCATACACAAACAGCCAGACCCGGGACAACTACTTGTAGGTCATACAAATATTTGTTCCGTGCGGGAATCGAACCCGCGACACGCAGCGCAGCAGTCAATCGCTTAACCACTGCGCCAACTGTGCTGTGTGTATTGGTACAGTGTAGGTCTTTAGGTAATTGAGTTCCTAATACATAGACATATTTTGACATGCAAAACAATATGTTACATCTATTATAAGTATATTACGCTCAATGGCATGCTTTCTATCATTATTATTATTATTTTTTTCATACAACGAGTAACATAATTAACGCAAGACCTCATACACCCCAATTAGAGTATTGAGTTAAAAGGATAATACGATGACCAAAACTATTTTTTTTTAAAGCTAACTGATATTATTAAGAAAAACGTGTCGACCCCAGCATCACTTTATTTATGCATTTAAAATTGAGTCTTATTTCTTATTGAATAAGATTGAATTTTCTTTGGCTCAATCAGTGGTAGGTATGGCAAAATACATAATTAAAAAAAAAATACATCAAAAGTTACTGAAATCGATTCAGTAATCAATTAGGAGCAAACTACTTTCAGGTCTTGCGTCTATTCTGTTACACCTTGTATAAATCTTCCTCTTGTACCACTCTTGTCTATTGATGAAAACCGCATTAATATCTGTTGCGTAGTTTAAAATATCTAAGCGTACAGACACGAAAAGCGGCTTTGTTTTATACTATATAAAGACACAGGGTCATATTAAATTAGCTGGCGCCCCACGTGTGGGGTATTGATATCGAAAACGAATGAAACATTAAATGCCAGCTAACTTTTTTTTTTTTTTAAAACGTTGCGCCACACTAGGAATTTCTTCCTGTATCGTGGTTGCGTTTACAAACATAGAAACTCACAAACACAAACACCCAGAGACCCGGAACAATTACTTGCAGATCATACAAATATTTGTTCCGTGCGGGGATCGAACCCGCGACACGCTGCGCAGCAGTCGATCGCTCAGCCATTACGCCAACCGTGTCGTCGATTTTGAATCCGAATTCGAATTCGAAGTCGAGTTCGAATTTGATCCTGTCTACCTGCCAGTTCTCTAGACACTAAAGAGAAATAATTATTAATCCTAATTAGAAGAACTAAGTCTTCTAAGATTTTAAAACTAACCCATTTAGCAATAATTCTTGTCTAAACAGCACCTCCCTTTGCCCAGGGTCTGACCCGCGCCTTCCGCAACATTCCCGGCGTCGAGATGCTGAACGTGGACAAGCTCAACCTTCTGAAGCTGGCGCCCGGTGGTCACCTCGGACGCTTCTGCATCTGGACCCAGTCCGCCTTCGACAGGCTCGGTGAGTCCAAACGACAAAAAAAAACTAGACCTGAAAAACAAATCCTTCTTCTCCATACGAAACTACATTTTGGAAGGAGCGACTTGAATCAATTCTATTTTAATGTAAATATTGACGTTCAAAAGTGCATTTTAAGTGCCTATTTGAAATAAATGCTTTGGGTTTGACTTTGAAATGGTCTCGGTAGAAAAATGACAAAAAAAAAGAAACTTAAAAATATGCTTTACAAAGACTTGAAGATATGTAAGTACAGACTCCAGCACATAAAGCTACCTGAAACTGGTAAATTTTCCCATTTGAAAATTAACCTTAACCTTTTGTAATAAAGTTGAAAAACTATCAAATAAATTAGACAGATTATGATGTGCTGGCGTCTGTACATATATGCGAAACCTGAATATATAGTTTGTTCAGAATAAGTAACTGAATCGATTCCAATATTTTTTACACCACATTGTTATATTTTTTCCCCAAGAATGTTTTGCAAGTGTGTTGGAAAATGTTATCACCAGTTAGTTACTATACAATCGCCGTACGGTTAGGTACTTACTGCCTAATTATTATCAATGAGCACAATACGACGGTGGACGCGCGGCCGACCATGTTTGTGTAGACAACTAGGTAATATAACAAGCTTATAACTTTGTGATTTTTCATTATACAGTTTTGAAATTCTTTACATGAAAATACTAGACACGTGTTTCGGGTTTCGCATTTACTAAAACTAGGATTGTATAAGCATTTGAAATGTGTATGCAAGAAGCAGTGGAGAGGTGTGCAGTTTTAAATTAGTTGATCTCTACCAAGGTATATGTATTCAATACACGGATTTCTATTTCTATCTTATTGTTAAACAGAATAAAATTTATTCTATTTAATATTAACTAGAATCCCCTATATGCCTTACTCGTTTTGTTTTATACAAAATGTAGTTACGAATATCGAGGGGTATATTAAAGTTCCCTTAGGAAACATTGACTAAGACATCTAGTCTGTCAGTGTGTCGACTTGTGGAATACATTTATTTATTGTAATATTCAACTTTATGCAACAAAAAGATACAGAGCGGGTTTCAAGCCTTTATGTCCACTATTATATAATTCGTTTCATAAATCCTTTGTTCCCTAAAAGTTAAAGTGCAAAGATAATCACATTATCAAACACATATAATTTTTTTTTTATATTTTTTTTTTATTGACTAAGTATAATTTTTAATTTTTTTTTAATTCTCGTAATGTTTATATTACTTTGTCTATGTATGTATAGAATCAAGTCTATCCGACTAAACAGACAGCTGTGATGCTGGGGAGTTTGTTCCGCTACTTCTTCCCAGCTAAAGCACTAGGAAGTGGTGACGGGTGGGGGCGTTTTTGGGGGGACTGTCTTATGTATTTTGACGTTCGAAAAGTGCTGATTTTCACCCTAATTTGGATAAATGACTTTTGATTTTGAAACCATTTAAAGTTCCAATCATGCGATATAAAAAAGACTTTTTGAAAATTAAATTAGTCAATTCGAAATTATTTCATTTACAAAATAAATTGAGAGACCAATCATTCCAATTAATAATATAACGAGTTTCCAAAAATCATTTTCGAATTTCTATAAAGTCGAAATATATTGTGAATCTATTACCTACTTTTACAAATAATATCTTTCTACAGATTCCCTGTTCGGCTCATGGAAGACTCCTTCAAAGGAGAAGAAGAACTTCAACCTGCCCCAGCCTAAGATGGCGAACACTGATCTCAGCCGTCTGCTGAAGTCTGACGAGATCAGGAAGGTGCTGCGCGCGCCCAAGTACGTATACATTGCCATTGCTACCATAAGAACTTACCTCCATACTGTGTTACCCAGTAACTGGGTTGTGAATAGACATGGGTAGCTCGTGAGCGAGTGATAGAAAAGAGCTAGCTCTTTTTGATAGACGTCGCTCTCGCTCACTCACTCGTTCGCTAAGTAACTCACTAGCTCAGTTAGCTCTTAGACTCTCAGTACTTCAGCGAGACACCGATGACCGACCGAAGCCAGCGGCCGAACGGCTCATTCGGTTCGCTTCGGAATATTTCGGATCGCATAGTTCGTTCTTCCAACAATACCTCTTCGATACAATACGTCATTGTAGACTATCATACGACATAAATAACTGTAAATCTATCTTTATGACCATAGCTTTAAAGTAGAAAATACTTTGGCATTGCATTGTTTATTTTTTTACGTATTATTTACGTAAAGTCATAACATTATATAAATAAACAAACAAACAGAAAAGCTTATTTAACTTAACTCCAAACTTCCAAAGAGCTATTGACAATGACTACTGAGCGGGCCGAGCCGTTTTCAACAACACGCGTGCACCGTGAGTCAAATGAACTAACAGTCTGAATCACTGAGCTATAGAAGAGCTAGTGAATAATAAAGAGTCCAAACTTCCAAAGAGCTACTCACTATTGAGCGAGCCGATCAGTCTCCTTCGACGCGCGTGCGGCGTGAGTCAATTGAGCTAACAGTCGGCGTCTCGGCGTCTGTGTCACTGAGCTATAGAAGAGCTAGTGAGCTAGAAGAGTGATATAGCTCTTTAGAGTGAAAGAGCTAATCGCTCTTTTTCTTTTCAGTGAGCTACTTCGCCCATGTCTAGTTGTGAAGGTCATATAGGCAGTTGCTTCTAGTACTGGTATTCAGCTGCTTCTAAGCCGACCTCGACATATTTCGGAGAAGCTAGACTGATAGCAGCAAGTCTCCTGATAAATGGGATTTAAATAAAGTAAATACCTCTGGTGTAGTCTTTCAGGGAATACTGGTATGATGTATGTAAAAAAAACGATTAATACTTAAGACTGGTTCCAGCCTCACGGCCGGCAATGTGTTTTTGGTTTTTTCGTTGAGGAAATATCAGTAGTTGCACAGTGCAGCTGAAAATCTAGTCTTTTAGACCTATACTAGTACTTGTAGACCTTAGACTTCTTACTGCAGACATATAGATGTACTAGATAGGTTGGCATGGACTTTGACGACTTATGAATTCAGCACACGACTCGAGACGAATCAATTTTTTGTCGGTTATCAACAGAGATCGGATATTCGGATGCATATTTACCTAAAGATAATTTTTAGCTATGAAAGTATGGAAGCGGCTTTATAAATTATTTGTAATATTTATTAAAAACCTCGGGATTCTTGGATTGCATAACTATTCAGATGTGTATTAATTTAAAATTAATGTTTAACCCGATACAAATATGTGTATGTACTGAGGGGTGGTTTGTATTAGTTAAAACAAAAAAATAAACAAATTACTTACCTAAATTAAGACTTTTTCGATACAAAATTACTTACCTAAATTAAGAATTTTTCGATACAAAAGCGCATTCCATGTTAGCCAACATCTCAACTTTAGGTGAATATGCATCCGAATATCCGATCTCTGGTTATCAAACAAGAATCTGCTGTTTCTTAGAAAAGATCTGTTATTTTTTTTTTTTTTCAAATCACTGACTTTGGTTGGGAAATCATCAAATAACTTCTCCCTCTGGGTGGAGCGGGAGGGCGTGTCAGACTTTTACTGACTAAAACCCCACCGGTGTTGCCTCAGTTGCCTGTGTGCCAGGGGCCGCGGTATCTCTTTCGAACAACCCGCACCCCTGGCAGTACACAGGAGGGTTCAGAATCATATTCTGTATTAGTGATAACTATTTGCGCGTTGATATCGCTGCCACCCTGTGTACAACACTTTCATGAAAGTTTCAATTATAGCAACTGCAGTTAGAAATCACTGAAATAGTCACATAGATTTCCAAGCTTCCAAAAATCCAAATGATGATACTCTCTTTCAGAGCATTGGGTTATGAAAAACAATGATTACTCAAACGTTGACACATACTGAATTTTTCCCCTCTCTCACATCACACCCAACCTCATTTTACACCATCTAACTGCCTCAAATCTCCCTGCAGCAAGCGTGTAGTCCGTGCGACCAGGAAGTTGAACCCGCTGACCAACACCAGGGCTATGCTGAGGTTGAACCCATACTCCGCTGTGACCAGAAGGAAGGCCATTCTTGACCAGGACAGGAGGAATAATATCAAGGCTTTAGCTTTGGCTGAGAAGCGTGGAGTGAGTATTATACTTGTTTTTTTTATCGACTTAAAAAGGTGGGAGGTTCTCAATTTGTTCGTTTTTTTTTACCACTGAACTTCGTCATTTATAAACCGATTTGAAAGACTTTTTCTGTTGTTTGAAAGGGTGTTTTGAAACCAATATTTCATCCACTTCCACTGAAGCTTTTGGGCTGAAATTTCGCACACTTGGTTCTCGTGACAATGCACCAATAAAAGTTTTTTTTTTCATATTCAAAAAATTTTGTTTTTCACTTTTAAATGGGACCAAGTTCGAAGTTATACCTTTTCCAATAAAATAAGAACTTTCGAAATCTGGCTATTCAATAAAAAGATATGCGTGGTCATAAATAAAAATAAGAAAAAATATATATACCTACGCGTCGACTTGAGAACCTGCTGCTTTTTAGTCCGTTGGTTATAAAAACCTCCAAAATGATGATACTACTCTTTCAGAGCATTGGGTTATGAGAACCATGATTACTTACACGTTGACACTTTCTGAACACACCACCTTATCTCTGCCAAACCCCTTCAAAATTCTTCCACTAACATCATAACTTTTTCACAGATCAAGCTCTCAGAAGCCGACCCTGCCGTGAAAGCCGAGAAGCTACGTCAACGCAGAGTGAAAGCCGCTAAAGCTGCTGCTGCTAAAAAACCCAAGAAGCCAGTAGCCAAGAAAACCGCCCCTCCTCCCCCCAAGAAAGCGAAAGGTGTAAAGAAACCAGCAGGTGTTAAGAAAAGTAAGAAGCCAGCTAAACCAGTTACGCTAGCTAAAGCTAAGCCTGTCGCTAAGTGAAGGAGTTAATAAATTTATATATTGACACAGATTTGGGTTTTATTTCTTGGTAATGTTGTAGAATTTTCCCTTAATTATACTAAAACATAAGTTAACCTCACGCTTGTATACCCTGAGGAGTGAAGCTAGAGGTGTAGGCATGATACACTCACATTCGGCCTGTCATTTGAACCTATTGCCACAATGTAAAAATGGACAGTACAGAAACTACGAACAAACGTTTTAAGGTGAATGCCCAGTGGTAGAGCGCGAAATTCAAATTTTGTTACGTTTTTTGCAATTTTCAGGTGAGTGTCAGCTTGTTACTTGATCAAAATATGATTTGCGACTATAACATGTACGTATTTACAGATTTATAATCATTAGAATCAATAATACATCTTTCTAAGTTAGATTTGTTCCATAAGAACAAATTTCTTATGGAAAAGTGCTTGTGGAAGAAATCTAACTTATAAGAGATATATTAGACATTCTAATGACTATAATCTGTAAACACGTACCTGTTATATTCGCAAATCACATTTTGATCAGGATACAACCTGATACTGACCTGAAAATTGCAAAAACGTAAGAAAATTTGAATTTCGCGGTCTACCACTGCGCATTCACGTTTGTTCGTAGTTTCGCACACTCAAAATCAATATCAAAAGTCATTTATTCAAACCAGGCTGAGAGTCAGCTCTTTTTGAACGTCAAAATAACTTACACAGACGCGAGCATTGAGGAGAGCCCTAACCCCACACGAGCAAGGAACATAATTATATACCACAAGCGGCACACGAGCGTGGTCTTACAAGTTAACCTTACGCTTAAATTTCCCGAAGGGTAAGACAGAGGTGTGGACATATACATACTAGACATGGGCGAAGTAGCTCACTGAAAAGAAAAAGAACGATTAGCTCTTTCACTCTAAAGAGCAATATCACTCTTCTAGCTCAGTGACACAGACCGCACGCGCATCGAAGGAGACTGGTAGGCTCGCTCAATAGTGAGACTGTGTTAGTTCATTTGACTCACGCTGCACGCGTGTCGAAGGAAACGGCTCGGCCCACTCAATAGTCATTGTTAATAGCTCGTCGGAAGTTTGGAGTTAAGTTAAAAAAGGTTTTCTGTTTGTTTATATAATGTTATGACTTTACGTAAATAACACGCAAAAAATAAACAATGCAGAAAATACTTTGGCACATTATAAAAAGGAACCTTTTATAATGTGCCAAAGTATTTTCTAATTTAAAGCTATGGCCATAAAAATAGATTATGTCGATAGTGATTTATGTCGTATGATAGTCTACAATGACGTATTGTATCGAAGAGCTATTGTTGGAAGAAAGAACAATGCGATCCGAAATATTCCGAAGCGAACCGAATGAGCCGTTCGGCCGCTGACTTCGGTTCGGTAATCGGTGTCTCGCTAAAGTACTGAGAGTCTGAGAGCTAACTGAGCTAGTGAGCTACTTAGCGAACGAGTGAGTGAGCGAGAGCGACGTCCATGAAAAAGAGCTAGCTCTTCTATCACTCGCTCACGAGCTACCCATGTCTAATACATACACACCCACATAAATTTGCATGTTATGCATAAGTCCTTTGCTATAAGGGGCGACCCTAGCGCCATGACTATTTTATTAACAAAATACAACCCATTCAGTCCAGTTTTAAAAATACACAGCCCATCATAAACAACAAAAACTCGATGTTTATGGCACCCTGTACACCACACCAGGTACAGAAAATAATTATGACCTTAAAAAATACGAATAGTGTGGGGTACGATGACATATCAACCAAAGTAGTAAAAGCTGTAGCATTTGAAATATGCGACCATTTGTCTCATATTATAAATCTGTGTATTGTATCTGGCACGTTTCCTGACGCATTAAAGATAGCGATCATTAAGCCATTATTCAAGAAAGAGGATAGAGAGCTCATGGAATTCTACAGGCCTATTTCTCTGATTCCTATCTTCTCGAAAGTATTTGAGAAATTCATTCAAAAGGAATTAAACGGTTATATCGAAAAAAATAAAATATTATGTAATGAGCAAAAGGGATTTCGCGAAAATAAGACTATAAATATGGCGATCTATGACTTTATATATACTGTATTGATAAAAGTGGACAAAAAAAAACCTGTATGTGCGATTTTCTGCGATATGACTCAAGCATTTGACTACGTAAATCATGACATTTTAATAAAAAAACTTGACGCATATGGTATAAGAGGTAATGTTCTTAATTTATTTAAATCCTATTTAAACAATAGAAAGCAAAAGACAGAGATCACTAGAATTAATATAACCACTAAAAAGGAAGAGATACACTTATCAGATGAAGGTCAAACAATTTTTGGTGTTCCACAAGGTAGTGTATTGGGACCTCCACTATTTACACTATACATTAATGACTTGCCAAAATCGACTCCACACCCTATGACTTTATTTGCAGATGATAGCACAGTGACAATTTCTAGTAATAGCAATGACATGATCCAATACAAACTTGACATACACAATACCCTGACATCTATGATAGAATGGTTTAACAATAATAATTTAAAAATTAATTTAGATAAAACTAAAACTATACATTTTAGCCAACGATTGACTGTAGAAAATATGGACATAAACATAGATAATAAAATTGTTGAAACCGTAAATAGTACTAAATTCCTTGGACTAATAATTGACAAAAGACTTGACTGGAAATCACAAATCGAAAACCTCTGTAAAAAAAATTGTAGTTCTGCATTTGCATTGCACTCTCTAGCGGCAGTTGTGAATGTAAATACCTTGATTGCGGCCTACCATGGCTTAGTTGCGTCTCACCTAAGATACGGCATCATATTTTGGGGAAATTCTACCGACACTGGCACGGCATTTAAGGCTCAAAAGAGATGCATTAGATCTATGTTTGGACTAAAAACGGTTGACACATGTAAACCATATTTTAAAAAGTACAAGATATTGACTCTTCCTTGTATTTATATCCTCGAAACCGCAATGTTTGTCAAAACAAACCCCAATTTGTTTCCACGTCTACAGGACGTTGTACCGCGTAATAGACGAGATATGACCAGTCTTCGAGTCTATCCAGCAAAAACGGCACTCATGCGCAAAAGTATCGTCTGCATGGCGCCTACTATATTTAATAAATTGCCTAAACGTTGGAAGGAGCTAAATAGTAAGGCATTCAAGCGACAATTAAAAGTGTTTCTTTCGCAAAAGGCATATTATAGTGTCTCCGAATTTATAGACGAAAAAGTTTTTTTTGATTGAATAATTTTATCTTTTCCTGACACTAGATTAAATTTATATGAACATGGAATTTTGACATAATAACATAAAATAATTTCTAATTGTTAATTTTCTAAATTATAGACTATTTACGTGCCTATTCCAGGTATTATTATTATTATTTTTTCATTTGTCTTATTGGTAATTCTTCTCAATGTTATGGAAATATTTGTACGCCGATACTTACGGCTAAACATGAATGGACTCAAACGATGTATCTAATATCTTGCATGCTCTTGTATGTATACAATGTTTAGACAAATAAATAAATCTTATCTTATCTTATCTTATCTTATCCATATCAGCCGGGCACAAAATCCAGGGTCCGGGTTTCTACCGAGATATTTCTGATGCAAAAACCCAACAACAACTAGCCCGACCGGGGAATCGTACCGAGGAATTCGTGCTCAGCTGCAACGCTTGCGTCCACTCAACGACAAACGACTGGCTGACAACTTAATGAAATAGTATGACGACTTAATGAAATAGTATGATGACATAATGAACTAGTCTGTCGACAAAATGAACTAGTCTGTCGACAAAATGAACTAGTCTGACGACATAATGAACTAGTCTGACGACCTAATGAACTAGTCTGACGATATAATGTACTAGTTTGACGACGTAATAAACTAGTCTGACAACATTATGAACTAGTCTGACGATGTAATGAACTAGTCTGACGATATAATGAACTGGTCTGACCACATAATGAACTAGTCTGACGATATAATGAACTAGTCTGACGATATAATGAACTAGTCTGACGATATAATGAACTAGTCTGACGATATAATGAACTGGTCTGACCACATAATGAACTAGTTTGACGATATAATGAACTAGTCTGACGATATAATGAACTGGTCTGACCACATAATGAACTAATCTGACGACAATGAACTAGTCTGACGATATAATGAACTAGTCTGACGACATAATAAACTAGTCTGACGACATAATGAACTAGTCTTAAAAAGGGGTATTGTATTACCTAATAACTGGGTCGTAGAGGTCAGATAAGCAGTCGCTTCATGTAAAATACTGGTATTCAGCTGCATCAGGTTGACTGGAAGGCAACCCCAATAAAAAGGCTAAGCAAAGGAGAATGATTGACGAAACCAACAAGAAACCTTACTAAAACAACAAGTAGGTACCTAATGTATTATCAAAAAAGAATCATGTTTTTATTTGCTACAATAAAATTTACTCAATAAAAAAAAAACGAATAAACTTAACATTGAATCGAATTCTTTTCCTCTGTAGCAAGTTAGAACTAGGACGATGTTGAAATATTTGAATTTATTTATCCTATTATTTAGTGGTTTCTTATCTAAATGCTCAAGTGAATTTACAACACCCAAGTTGAGTAAGTAATTGTCTATTAGGACTGTCAGGGTGCAGTGGTGGTCCAGTAAAGCCACGACTTACGAGTTTTAAATCGTTGGTTTAAACCCTGACAGGCGCATTACTTTGTGTACATTATTTCATCACCACTGCTCTCAAAACGGTGAAGGAAAACATCGTGAGGAAACCGGCATGTCCTAGAACTAAAAACTCGAAGACATGTGACATCTACCAACGGTTTACGGCCCACTCCTTCTCACAGAGAGAAAGCCTGTGTCACAGCACGTTATAGACTGACTATGTTAAGAGGACTGCCTCGTTTGTGTAGTGCTTGCAAGCGCTACTGCTGAGCAAGAGGTCCTAGGTTCGATTTCTAGGTCAGGCAAAGTCTTTTTGGGATTTTCTATGTGGAATTTTTCAGTAGCAGCCCGCCATCTGGATTTGTGCAGGATAGGATCGCCCCCTTGTAAAATCAGTTTGTTTTACAACCTTCAGTTTGTGTTTTAAGTTTCGATTTTCAACTCACTGCGTAATTCTCAGTGAGTTGATTATCGAACACTGTGTTTTTTCCGACGCACTGAGACTCACTCGCGCTGCACTCTATTGGATTCTCAATGCTCTGTTCAACATAGAGAGCTCAAAATCCAGTGCGCGATAACATCCTTTATTTTATTACGCAACTTCTACGTGTGAATGTCGACTTAGAAATTATAAAAGCACACAGAGGGGATTTAAAATTGCCTTCGCAACTTGTGAGTTACGAGATAGGTACAGGCAGAAATAAAAGTATAGTCAGCATAAGAAATATGAAGTAACCAGTAGTGCTAATTTCTCTATAAAAATCTCACCGTGATAAAGTGAACTTAAAGCGAGCTGTCATTAGTGTCAATGTCAATCCCTAGAATCTATTCTATTCTATCTTTGTATAGTGGCGATGTCGACTATTCTGTCAATGTCTAAAATGAATTGGAAAAGCGAGTGTGCATGATAAAATTCATAAAAAAACAGCTGGAGTCAAGTAAAATTCTTCGATTGATACAGTTGAACACAATGTAGATCTTGATTGGTTAATATGGGACTAAAAGAAACAAAAGAAATAAAAATATTAAATAGTATCTCCCTTCAATGTCACTTCACCTAAGTTGTCACGGTGAGATTTTTATAGAATTTGTCGGCTGGTTAGGTACTTATTTCAAGTTTATTATGAATCCGATGGATATTTTCGAATCAAATCAAATTAATAGAAAACAAACAATTAATTTATCTAATCGAATTTCATTCGAAAACATCCATCGGTTTCTTACGAAAAGGAAAAAACCGACCAAGTGCGAGTCGGACTCGCATACGAAGGCTTCCGTACTACAAGGCAAAAAACGCCGAAAAAAATATGTTTCTTGTATGGAGACCGCTTTAATTTTGAACTTTGTTTTTATTATTTGTTATAATTATTGTGAAAATTTCAACTGTCTACCTATTACGGATAATGAGATACAGCCCGTTGACAGACAGAAGGACGGACAGCGGTGGCTTAGGAATAGGGCCTTATTGGTACGAAACTGTAAAACCGTAACCATTATAAGATCACTTCGTTGTCCGGAAAAAAAGGTCTTGACAGACTGAGAGACAGACGTATCTCATTTTGTCAAGACCGTTTTTCGCAGAAAAGCGTGGCAGGGTAAATTTTTTATGTCCTTTTTTGCAGTGACAACATTGAAAACGTTTGTGTTTTGGCCAAATGCAAGCGTGCCTTTTTATATAGATCCTGACAATTTCGGTAAGTATTTATCGATTTTTTACTTCACATACAATAGGGTCTTCACATACTCTCATTTTTGAAAAGTGTCTTAATTAGATTCTAGAGTGCTAATAATCAACTAAAAAAAATACAACATTTTTATTTAATCGATTAGTGCCATAAAAATGCATTTAAATTTTGCATTTTCAAATTTCGCGAGTAATTTGACAAAAACGCTGGACGCAATAGACGCCATATTGCTCTGTGGGTATGACGTCAGTTTGCTAAAAACAAATGCGCTGATATTTTGTATGACAATCGTTTACAATGAAAAAAAAAATGAGTTACTTTACTACATAACGTTGGTTTGCTGTTCCTGAATGCAAAATATTATTTAAATAAAAATTACTTTGGTTACGAAAATAATAAAAGTACAAAGTTGCTCAGTTGACATGCCGTATGACGAAATAACATGGCGACTACTACTTCATGGTGTTCAAACACAGATTAAAAAAACTGAAATCTTTAAATTGTATTTTAAAATTTATTTCGTTGTTTGATGAACTAAAACTAACATTTTCCGACTGCATTTTGCCTATGCTATCGTAATAATAATGTTTTTAGATTTTTTCTCGTATAGAGTAAAATACCCTATTATTTTACTGACTTTACTGTCACAATGAATTTGGCAATTTTCTGATGAAAAAATAACAATAAGAAGTACAAAATGAAAAATAACTTTAATTTGGGCTCTTGGTGTCTTTGGATCTATATTTGAGTTTTATGCCACCGACTTCCGAAATTAAAGTTATTTTTCACTTTGTAGTATTTTTCCGGAAGTCGGTTGCTTATTGTTTTGGAAAAAGACATTCATAACGACATTTTTTTTTCAGACAACGAACAAGTAACAGCCATATTGAAATCACTGGCCATGTTTGCTTTCAAGACTTGTATTAAATTCGCGCCAGTAATGGCGGCTCCTAGTGTGGGCCAGCATGTGATGACGTTCATCAACCCTGAGGGCGTCAGGAGATGCAGGATTAATACGAAGGGACACTCCAATTTTGATCCTCATGTGAGTTTTTTTTTACCCGGTTACGGCGAAGCAAAAAGGAGGGTAATGATTTTGACTGGTGTGAGCGGGTATGTGTGTCCATCTGTTCCCGCATAAGTTCTAAACTACTTATCGTAATTTTACAAATGAGGTAGGTACCTACCTACATTAAATGAAATCATTTGCCATTATGTCAGCTAGCTATTGCCAATATACCAACAAATACAATGAAAACTATATTCAAGAAAAAAAAAAGATCTGCTGAGCTTATTAGGCACACACGGCCACACATCAAGCTATACATTTCCAGTATAAACTGATCTCGCATTGTATAGGATTTCCGTACAGCGCGAAATCAGCGTAAACTGGAAATTTATAGCATGATGTGTAGCCGTGTGTACATACAAAGCAACGCTTCGTGGCGTAACGTATTCAGTTTTGAAATAGTATTTGGTTTGATGGCCTGACTCTCGGTATTCCGCGCGGTCTATCTGTCTTTATTCTATAAACAGAGTTTAAAATTATCTTCCCACAGATAGTTCGATTAGGATACGAGTGCCTTCACACGACGGAACTCGATATGATAATCGCGAGAGCTCTCGGCTTACCTTTCGAGCACAATCGGATGAGCAGAGATGTCTATATCGATGTTCTGATTGAGAATATTGAACCAGGTAAGTGTACATTCAATTAACTTCTTATGGAGAACCTAATCGCGGGCTCGAACTGGTGGGCCTGGCTAAAAATCACGCTGTCTCACCAGGTTTCGTGTCCGACAGAGATAGTATCAGTGATGAGCAGTTAGACGCTAGTCTACACGCACAACCTTATTGAGTGGAATACAGGATCATTTATAGCAAAAAAATCGCGTAAAAATTAAGAAAAGTCCTTTGGAAGATCGGGTTTTATGAAAAAGCCAATGCATAAATCAATAACCAATAAAGTTTATTGAACTTTTCGATAATTGAACTTTGTCGGTACCGACTTGGTTTTGGAGAATATTTTTTTTATTTTATTACTTACACACGCCCAAAGTAGTAAAATTAGCAAGATAATCTAATAATTGTTGTCTCCTAACTTTTTAATGGGTTTTTATTTTAGTATTCTGTTTTCCGTACAGACAGAATTAATACTGAGACAAAACGATATCATATTTTATTTTGGACGTGCCATGTCAGACAGTGGAGGAAACACTCCCGAAGTTTGTATGCAAAAAATGTGGACTAGGTTCACCTTAAGGTACCAAAATTTTTTTCAGTAGTGGTCACAGATAATTATATAGGTACCTACTAGTTGAAGAGTAGATACATAGACGTAAAGTTCACTTGGGAGTGAGGACCTCACTCAAGTGACAGCGAACTCATTTGTTTTTAAAGTAAATCACCGCGTTCACAACGAAATACTGTTCAATTGATGTTAGGGAATAGCTTGATCATTCTGATATCAAAATAATGATAGCGGTTGTGAATATGTGATCAAATACCACCATTTATGCATTTAGGCAATATCTTCTCGTCCCAAATACTGCAGTCTCAAGACGAAAGTCTTTGACCAGTGTGTGTTGCCAGCGATATCCTGTGGTAAAGAAACGTGGTCGCTCACAATGGGCCTTATCAGTAGGCTTAAAGTCACCCAAATGGCAATGGAGAAGGCTATGCTCGGAATTTCCCTACCCGAGCGAATCAGAAATGAAGAGATCCGCAGGAGACCCAGGCAACCGACATAACCCGAAGAATTGCCAAACTTAAGTTGCAGTGGGCAGGGCACATTGCTCGCAGAACAGATGGCCGATGGGGCTGAGAAGACGTAGGGTGGGAAGGCCTCCCACAAGGTGGTCCGATGACCTTGTGAAGGCCGCGGAAATCCGCTGGATGTGGGAAGCACAAGACTGATCGAAGTGGAGGAGCCTGGGGGAGGCCTATGTCCAGCAGTGGACGTCTTTCGGCTGAAATGATGATGATGATGGTGATGCATTTAGGCAGAAAAAACCTGCACTTATTGATCTAACTGACGGAGTTCACGAACGCGCAATAAACAAGCTAGGTGATTTAAGCTGTTCCTTGTCTCTATATGAAAAGGTCTTTGACCTGCACATCGACAATTACAAGCCGTTAATACTTTCTAGCCAATTTATTTGGGGTCAGCGCAACATATCTTATTGCTCTATACTTCTCTATTAGTCGTCATCTCCGAAGTCACCCTTTCTAACCATATCATCATTCACATAGTCCATCCATCGTTTGTTTTGTCTCTCCCTGCTCTCATAGCCATCGACATTCATCCTTAAAAAAAAACTTGGGAGGTGTCAAGGGACACCCGGATGGAACGAAGTTAAAGACGAAATGAAAATATCTGGCTTTCTTTCTATAAGAGAGAGAGAGAGGGACAGACAGAGGAACATGCGCACGCCGCACGGCTTACTTACTATAGCAAAAAGTGTCGTTACAACTTTTCGTGAGAATTTTTTCCGTCTAGCCCCCTTTCACAACGCGCGATAAGGAACTTCGTTCCAACTTTCCTCACATTTTGACCCATTCCTCGGTATCACATGCCCATACCATGACAACCGATTTCCACACAACTTTTCAGTTATCGGTGCCACTTTCAGACTTCCTCCTAAGTACCCATGTCTTCATCTAATCATTCGTATAACCACACATCTCTCATAACATTCTCTTCTCAGCTACATGCAAATGCCTTTCATTCACCCGTTTTGTGGCCTAACATTCTGATCCATTGGATACACTTCCTAGATTACGATGCAGACGATTTTTTTATGCCTTTTCTTTGATAATCTCTTTCCTTTCTTTCATAAATGCGAAAGTAACTGTCTATCTGTTACGCTTTCACGCCTAAACCGCTGGACTGATCGTCATGAAATTTGGCAGAGATATAGCCTGGGATATGGAGAAGGCCATAGGCTAGATTTTTACGCGATAACCGAAATCCACGCGGGTTGAGCTGCGGGCAAAAGCTAATAGTATATACTTGTGTATGTTACCGGCCAAACCCGATTTCAGGTCAAACTAGTTTGTCCTAGGCCAAACAGACTTATCCTACGCGTGATATGTCGCAGCCAATTAGCTTAATTAGCCATTTCGTTAACAGCCTTTGGAAGTAACGCTCGCCGGCCGCTGCCGCGGCGCCGCTCGCTTCGCTCGCTCGGCTCGCGCGCTTTTGGTCACAGTTCTAACCTAACCTAACCTAACCCATTTAATCGGCGTGCCCCGGCTTAATAAACCAGTTTGACCTAGGACAAACTAGTTTTATTACTGAAATCGGGTTTGGCCGGTAACATATATATTTTCTTATTTTAAGTCTTACTTTTTAAATTGTGTTTTTACTATAAACTACAATTTTTCGTTACTCCAATGATGCTTTGACTTTCTAGATATAGTACAAAACAATAAATGAAAAACAATTTACAATACATACATCATTATAACTGATAACAAAACAATATCTTCATAAATACCGCTGATAGTACCAGACTTCACATAAAAGATAAATAAAGTATTTAATGCCCTGATAAATTATTACAACAAAATTATCAGTATTGTGACGACTGCAGGGTATACAAGATGTCTGCCACTGACTTTAAGTTATACGATAACATTTTCATCGAAACGAATATTCAGTCAATCGATTATGATGCTGTGATCCTCATCCTGTATCCAGAAGACCAAAAAGTGCCGTTACCAAGACATATTGGCAGCTTCATCGATACAATTTCTAAAGTTGATAAGCACGTTCATAAAGTAGCTACTGTGTGGAATTGTGATTATGTTTCTGGTGGAAGATTGGTGTTGTCACCAACAGGGAAGATTTCTCCTTATCATGATGCAAGAGTTGTGAAAGATGCTGCGTATAAAGGCATGGTAAGAGCTATAGAGGCTGGAGCGAAGAAACCACTTCTCGTCGTGCAAAACGTTGTTAACTTCCCCGATGGACAATTAGTCTGTATTCTTGGTGCTCTGGAAGCTTTGTATATACCACTACAGGCTAGAGAAAGGGATAACACGAAAAATTTCCAAAAAATCGGTTTCCATTCTGAAGAAAAATTAAGTGAAAAATTTGAGAAGACCGTTCGCAATGCTATAGCTTTGGAAAAGTCTAGAGTCCTTGCCAGAGACATCGCTGGAGGAGATCCTGAGAGGATGACACCGGCAAATATCGTAAGCTACGTTCAATCAGAGTTTGCTAACGACAGTAATATCTTCATAAAAATAATTGATGATCAAAACATTCTTCTAGAAGATTATCCTTTGCTGGCAGCAGTTTCGAGAGCTGCTAATCAAATTAACAGACATAAGCCTAGAGTTGTAGAAATTGAATACAGGCCGTCCGATACCGCTAGAGTAACTCAGACTCTGTTGCTAGTCGGCAAGGGAGTGACATATGACACTGGCGGCGCAGATTTGAAGATCTCAGGCAAAATGGCAGGCATGTGTCGCGACAAAAGTGGTGCTGCGGCCGTAGCAGGCTTTTTGAAGGCATGTTCATTATTAAAACCACCACATTTAAAGGTTATAGGAGTCCTATGCCTCTGTAGAAACTCAATCGGAGAAGATTCGTACGTTCCAGATGAGTTACTAGTCTCGAAAAGTGGTAAGACAGTTCGAGTAACCAACACAGATGCAGAAGGAAGATTCGCGATGGCAGACGCGTTATTCAAAATGGGAGAACTTGCTGATAAAGAGCTAAACCCTCATTTATACACTATAGCTACATTAACAGGCCATGCTAGATTGTGCTACGGTAACTACACAGCGGCTTTAGACAACTACAGCGCTCGTGGTACGAATCATGCAAGCGCTTTACAGTTCAGCGGGGCAAGAGTTGGTGAGGGATTTGAAGTGTCATTCATACGACTTGAAGAATGGAAAATGCAGAGGAGACGACTTAATTCAAGTTGATATGGATGCTAAGGCTCGTCATCATCAGCTAGCTGGAGGGTTCCTTATCAAAGTTGGTGGTCTGGAAGAGAAGAATGTCAAGTATACTCATTTGGACATCGCTGGAGGGGCTGGGTCGCCGCCCTGTGAGCCCACTGCTACGCCAATTCTGACCTTATGCCATGTCCATAAGGTTTTAATGTGATTGATTGTCGAAGATAAAGTGTTGGGGATTATTTTTGGTATCAATAATTTTAGTAGGTATCACGAATATGATTAGTTGATAATGTTGTTTGTTGCTATCGGCTTAGGTATGTATTCGTTTAGATGCTAATTCACGACTTTTTTAGATATTTCAACCGCGTGATCATAAATGATGAAAAGAATTAACTGTTTGTATTATTAAAAATAAAACGATAACAATATATTTTAATTTAATTGATGTAAATTGGTTTATGATACCAATACATAAGTTATTTGTAACATAAAAAATATGACGCCTGTTTTCCTAAAAGGTTAGGCAAAGGTGTGTACGTGTGTATACCTTCGCCCATATTTCGCCAATTATGTTAAATTTCCATGTTATTTGTAAGGACAGGTATTTTATTGTAATTTTTGTTATTTTACTAAAGCGCTACCTTTAATATGTTATTTCTACAAACTATTTTACTGTTATTTGGTATTGCAATCTTATACCCTTATTTAAACAATAAATTAAGTAAGTAAAGTATTTGTTTTTAATTCATAGACACATAAACTCACGCCTTATTGTCATTGTGGTTGGCAGAAACTACAGTGGTACGGCACCTTCTACGATCGTTACTTACCCCTTTACGCTTCGGTAACGTTCATACATTGGTCAAATCAAATTAATCTTTTAATTTAACACCATATTAAAAATTAAAAAAGTGTTAAGTAGTATTGCCATTAAAAACAGGTTGTTCTTTTTTTAAAGTCAGAGCACGGCAGAGAAACGTAAGGTTTTTAAAAAAATGCAGTTTCAAATCAAAACTAGAACAATATTTCAAATGATTGTGCAATGTTTGCCTAGCAACGTTATCAGTATAAAGTACCTAAGATATTAATAATCATTAATAATCTTTGCTGTTCAATGACCCTCTACTAATACCGTAGATGCTACGGGACAATGTTGCTATGCCTTAGCAAGATTATCGTTTCTTGACCGACTTCACAAAAAGGAGGAGGTTCTCAATTCTTCTTCTTTTCTTCACTCCAATTTGAGTTTGGTTTGAGTTTGAAACGGTTGACGAGTTCGATACGGTTGACCGTACCGACTCTACCTCTGCCTAACCATTACCCAACTATGTTGAGGTCGCCTCCAGTCTACCAGCATTTAATATACTTATCAAAAATGAAAAACAAAACAAAAACCAGCACCCTAATTGTGTACACACGATTAATCATTATCTGTTTCATTTTGACAGTTCAAAAATATACATTGCGTTAATAATGTTGTTGAGCAGACACATTTTTTAGAACAGATTATGTTTAATCGTGAGTTACGCAATTAGGGTGTAGTTGCCAGAATTTTGAGCTTTTTACGACCCGTAACGACTGTCAAAGATCCACGAATGACAGCTGGGACCAACTGTACGGAGGGGTCTCCGTGGGAGATGGTCCATGATGTCCGTTAGAAGTATATATGTGTTCTGTGTCCGTGACCCATCTGTACATTCTTTCAATTCTATACATAAAATACCTTTATTTTTCATCCACCAGATTACATGCAACTGTTTACAAAAGAAAGTATCCTGCCCGCCGTATTACGATCTTTGCCGTACGACCTCGACAGTGTCATGCATTTCGGTGAACGAGACTACAGCAAGAATGGACATAGAACCATCATATTTAAGGTAAGCTAAATAAGCAAACATCAATCTACCTAGCCTCTTCCCAAGTATTGAAAATGTTTTACCAGAGGGACAATTCTCGTAATTTTAAGAACGTTCACAGTCTGATCTCAGTCTCAATCTGTCAAAAACACCTCTATAGTTTCCATACATTTTTGACAAGTTTTTGACATTTGATTGTCGCTGAGATGAGACTGCGACTAGATTGTGAACGTTTTTAATTACGAGAATTGGCATTCTGATATCTCGTATTTGTGCCTTGAAGTTATTTTTGTCTATTAGCTATCGTATATCTGTTCTCAGTTTCACTTACGGAAATATTTCTTTGGTACCGTGCTGTCCGAGGGACGGAGGCGTTTTGGTATATAGGTACGTTGTTGGTAATAGATGGTCTTCTCCGACCGACCCTTGCTCGTAGAAGCGCCAGCCCGCGCCGCAGCTGAGCTAGTAGCTTTAAATTCCCCGACTCATAATAATAATGCCAATATTTTGATCCAGCCTGTCCCCACTAGCTGTCCCCCTAATAGTGACGCCCTGAGCCGAGGTTCGTACCCCACAGGGGGTGCCCTCAGCGTGCAGTCGCCTAGTATGTAAGTTTTTAGTTTTTAAGCCCTGGCTGGAGGCGTTAAGTTAACTCTTAATGGCAGCCCCAGCTCTCAAGGTCAACTGCGAGATGCCCGACAAAATAAAAAAAAATTGATGGTCACCAAACCACGGACCGATCGCGGCAGAGGTGGTGGTGGGAGAGGAAGAGCGGGCCGTAATCCACCACGCAGGCCCAGTGCGTGTTAGTAGAAGTCACATGTCTTCGAATTACTAGTTCAAGGACATGCCGGTTTCCTAACGATGTTTTCCGTCATCGTTTTGAGAGCAGTGGTGATGAATAATTTTGCGCATGTCTGGTTTCGAACGATCTTTTGTCTGTAAGTCACGGCTGTTACCACTGGACCACCACGCCTCGAGATACACACGCTTGGTACATACGCATCGCTGCGTCCGCGCATTCGCTACTCACCCACTCGTTTTTAGTTGCTAGCTCTACTCGCTTTTAGTTAATCATCGGCGATGAACCAGGTGCCTTACTACCGTTACTTCAACTGACAACACCATGCCTTGCCAAGTACTATCACTTACAATAACCTACAATTTATCTTCCAGAATCGTAGCTTTCGCCAAAACAAAAATGGCCTAACAGCCACAGACATAAAAAAAATCGATTTGATATACGGTCCCGAATGTCGCACTCGTGATCGGGCTGAAAAGATAGCTATGTGCCAGTCTTATCCTGGATTAAGCAGACGGAAGAGGGAGATCGTAGAACCTCTTGCAAATATGAGCTTAAGGGTCAATCCTAATATCACTCCACCGCCTCACATAGTAGCTGGAATAGCTGTTGATGCTGGAAAACATCAAGAAATTTTAAAGACTGCTGACGAGGCTGCTGGTTCCAATAAAATATTATATACTCTAGACATAGTTAAAGAAACAGACCGAATAAAGGAACTTGTTTACCAACTTTCTGCATTAGCACTAAAGAATGCTAGAGAAAAATATTGCAACGTTACTAGCAACAGGACAACTGAGTTCGAATTTAATTATGACAAAGCTGAAAATAAAACCAAATCTTCCGATGTACTAGGAATTCACAAAATCATAGAAGATTTCGCCAAATCCATTGTTGATGACGCTGCTAGTAATTTGACGGAGTTCTGTCAAAATTCAGAGACTGTAGAAGCTTATCAAGGACAATGTAAATTAGAGAATGATGCTCGATGTCCTAACGCTTATAGGTCTTCCAAACCTGAAGCAGTGGAGCTTTCTAGTAAACAAAAACTTATTGACAAATATCCAGATAGTGTAGATGACCAAATGAAAACTGAAGATAAAGTCTCTACAACAACTTTGAAGCCCCAAAGAAGGAAAAGAGAAGCAAACGATACAGTTACCACTCCTAAAGAAGAGATGAAAGTCTTGAAAGAGACAGAAATGAAGAATGAAGGCGAGAAAGAGAAGAATCTAAAGGAAAAAGTGCAAGAGATGAAGAAGGAATACCTAACAGAGATAAAGAAAAATGATTCGACGACAATATCGGAGGTGGTATCTTCTTCTACTTCTTCTCGAATAAAAGAAGATAAAAAAGTACCTACTAGAAGGAAATTTCGTGAAAAAAGGTACAGGTAAGTTAATATTTTATATCTTTTATGTATCGTTAACTCCACCCAAAGATTGATTGTCATGAAATGACATGGATTATTTCTCTATGTGATAGTAAGTAGTGGTTTGTAGTTTCAAGTTTTGCCCACCTGCTGAATGGTGATTTTCGACGCTTAATCTTGTATATTTATTTACTGGCGTAAGAATTGCGGCCTTCACAAGGTCACCGGTACACCTTGTGGGAGGCCTTCCAACTCTACGTCTTCCGGTACGCGGTCATCGCAGGAATCCGGGAAGCACAGCACTGGTCGAAGTGGCGGAGCTTGGTGGAGTGTGGTGGTGTGTCTTATTTCCCACGCTCTTCAACCTGTACGTCAATGGATTGATTGATGAGCTCAACAGTACCGGCGTCGGGTGTCATATAGATGGAGTGTGTGTGAATAACATCAGCTAAGCTGACGATATGGTGCTGCTGAGCCCTTTGATTGGTGCATTACGAAGGCTTCTGAAAAGTGACTCCTACGCGGTGACTCATGGGCTCAAATACAACACGAAAAAGAGTGAAATAATGATTTTAAAGCCGGACAAAAAGTGATTCACATTCGTTTCGAATTTCACTTTATGTGGTACAGCTCTAAACAAAGTCGAGCAATTTTGGGCCACTGGGTCACTGAGGACCTGTAGGAATGTGTGGGAAAGTGAGGGCGCTGTCTGTCCGATGTAACATGTTGGCCCGCAGGTTTTCACGGTGTACGGGGACTGTCAAAGTTGCGCTTTTTAAAGCGTACTGTCAGTACTTGTACACCTGTAGCCTGTGGGCTAACTATAGACAGCGACTATTCAGCGACCTGCACGTCCAATACAATAACGCGTCTCGAGTGCTGATGGGGCTGCTGCGCCACTGCAGCGCCTCCGCGATGTTCGCGGCGACTGACACAGACTGCTTTGCGGGCATCTATTATGCGCCGCACGCGCGACAGTCCCAACGCCACGCCATCCTGCGCGCGTTGGCGGACTGTCCGATGCTAGCTCGATGAATACGGCTGCACGCAGTCGTATAGTGATTTGCCACCATCATTCGGGTCCACCCGGACTTGCCAATAATAAAATTATTATTGTCCTTCATTTATTAATACTAAAAATTATTACTAACTAACACTAGTTTGTAAGTTCGCACAAATTATGGATGTCATCATATGGTGAATCCGACTTTTTATATAAAATAAATAAATAAAATAAAAACTTTTTATTTCGGACTGAAAAATAATCCATAGATGTTAGTAGAGTACAACTTATGAAACTAGTGTTAGTATATTATATAATTATTTAAATTCTAATGTGGGTATTAACCCAGTGCTGGACGTACCGCGTGTCCAGCCTGTCCGCAATAACAGCCAGGATGCTGTTGGTGCTGGCGCGCAACCTGCCGAGCGCCGCGGCGCATCGCTTGCGGAGCACGGCGTGGAAGCCGTCAACGTGTGCGTCCGCGAACATGCCCGACGCACTGCACCAGCGCGGCAGCCCCAACAACGCCCTAAATGCATTGTTATATTGAACGCGTAGGGCGCTGAATGATTTTTGCGTATATTTAGCCCACAAGCAGCATGTGACGATGTACAATGCGCTCTGAACAGTGTAATTTTAACTTGAGCATTACAACGTTTAAACCTGTGGGCCATCATGTTCGCTCTGATCGACAGCACCCTACGCTCCCTGTCCATGTCCTCATCGTCACGTAGGAGATCGGTGACTATGTGCCCAAGATATTTAAAACAGGTGACCACATTCATGGGTGTTCCATTCAAAGTAATAGCAATATATAAGTAGTATATTTATCAAGAAAAATATTTCTAGTAATGGCGAATAGGTAAGTTTTTCAGACGTCAAATGAAATAGCTTTCGTTGCGAACAACAGAATTACGTGGAGATGGCCAGTTGCGTCAGATGGAGTTAGAGTCTTACCCAAAGGCTACTGCTTAGATTGCTATAGACCCGAGACAAATGAGATGACGATAGAAAGTGTTGTTACGTGCGTTGCAGAGCACATAACAAGCTCATCAAAAGTAAGAAATGATTAATAGGTTATGTGAACGATGATTTAGCTAAGAAGGAAGTTAATATTGAGTTGCTCTTTAATAAGTATAACAGAATAAATAATAGTTTAAAAAACTAAAAAACACGCTTTAAAAACCAAACTAAAAAAGGAGAAAATAATTTAATTCAATTAAAAAGCGTGGGGTGCTTTTTGAGGTATTTTTATAATCAATTAATGTCAAGCACCCCACGCTTTTTAATTGAATTAAATTATTTTCTCCTTTTTTAGTTTGGTTTTTAAAGCGTGTTTTTTAGTTTTTTAAACTATTATTTATTTTCTATTTTTTAGTTCTGCTAACTAGAAAAACGTGTTTTTTTTTCTAATTTTTTTTTTTTAATTATTGAATTGTCATCGGTCCTCGACAAGTTTACAAAGTTTCAATTAAATCTGACCGTTTAAAGTGGGTCAAAATCGCGCTCAAAGGAGTCGGTTACATACAAACAAACTAACAAACAAACATACAAGTGAAGCTAATATAAAGCGTGTAAAAAAGCACTTTATATAAAATCTTTATAAAAATACAACTTAACCATTTGTCCCCAGAGCACAGAAACTTCAGGAAGCCTCAAATTGGGAAGAGTCCGACACATCTTTAGACAAGCAAATTGAACCAGGAAAGACACTAAGTAACACGGAATTACTTAAAAAAGTTTTAAATCTAGAAGTTGGCTCAGTGTTTGAAAATAAAAAAACTAAGAAAAAAGCTCTTGAAGTAGTAAAAAGTGTTGAAAAAGAAGAAAAATCAAAAGCGTCCTCAGCAGAGAATGAAAACACCAGTGAAGAGCGTGAAACGACTGAAGAAGAAGGACAAACTGCTGTGACCAAACCTAGAAAAGAATATAAAACAACTGTCGAATCATCTTCAAAAGAAGAAGAACCAGAGAAAACGGAAGAGAAGTAAGTAAAGATACAGAATGTGTTCAATCTGTCTAGCAATGGCGAAAGCATCATATAACACGATTCCTACCGTTTTCCCTCGGGGGATTCGTATCGGCAACGCTATCGCTATTAAAAAATGGCACGTCAATAGTGGCACTATTGCCAAAAAATTTAGTAACACTACGGGTATTTAATTCACCATAACATTCAAACAAAAAAAAAACGGTTATTTTTAACTCTGTATTACACAAAAAATGTTCTAAATTAAACGGCGCCAAAAACTCATTTTCGTGGACTAAAAATTTTTACAATAGCGAACCTGTAATGACGTCAGTTTAGGTCACGTGGCACAGCTTGATATGAACAAGAGCAAGCCGCGGTACAACGGGTTATGACAGAGACAAAAGCGTCAGCGAGAACGAGATGGCGGAATATTGCACATGTTATTTGGTTTTCAGCTGTTCAAATTTATTGTATTTAATTCATAACATTCCTGTATTAATTTTAGAATGATAGTAAGTATTATTTATTGATAAATCAGTAAGTTTATTAAAGCCGACTTCGCTTCGGCTTCTCTCTTAGAAAAATTGACACCTCGCTGCCGATGTCTAGCCTTTTCCCAACTACGTTGTGGTCGGCTTCCAGTCTCACGGGATGCAGCTGAAAACCAGTATTTTACATGGAGTGACTGCCTATCTGACCTCCACAACCCAGTTACTGGGTAACACGATACCCCTTGGTAAGACGTTATTGGTTTTCTGGCTTCTGACGACCCGTAACGCTTGTCAAAGATCCACCAATGACAGCCGGGACCAACAGCTTAACGTGCTTTCCGAGTCACGCAGTAGTCTCATGTAAAGATGGTCACCCATCCAAATATCAACCCCGGCAAGCGTAGCTTAACCTGATAGATTGACCCGTGCGGGTGTCTGTTCTTACTGAGCCATGAGCCCCTCGACAGATACAGAATGCGTTTATTACCTGCATACATTTTGTGTGAAGCATTCAGTTTTCAATTTGTAGTACGGTAAACCGGGATTACTTTTTAATCAATATTGAACTTTGAAGGTTCATATTTCTTAAATTTGTGGTTATACATATAAAAATACAAAACATGTCCAATTATCGGTTTTTTTATAACTCTCGATTCCTGTAATAATACGTGAAAAAATATTGCTTTATTTTGAGAAAATAAATAAATTGACTGATCAAAGTTATACTGTGGATGAAGGCTTACTTTGATACCCCCCTATTTTATTGCGTAATTCAAAAGTAACCCCAATTATAATGCCAATAATCAAATACTGCCAACAGGAAAAATAATTAAACATTTTTAATTATAATCCTAAAATTTATCATTTTATTATTTTAACAGACTCATGACACCTTGTAATAACTGCAGGACTATTTAATGTGGTCACCCAAAATATAATCATTTAAAACTTGATGTATTTCCAATGGATTATTATATAAAAGTATTAGCTATTTGCACTCCTCCAATTAAATTGAAACTGTGCCAAATTTCTCCGCCCGCGTAATTTTTGTAAAAAGGATACAAAGTTTGAGCTTCTCGTGTTAATCTAATATATAAAATTCTCGTGTCACAGTTTTCGTTGCCATACTCCTCCGAAACGGCTTGACCGATTTTGATAAAATTTCGTGTGCTTATCGGGTAGGTCTGAGAATCGGCCAACATCTATTTTTTTTTTGTGCATTAGGAAACTGCCACAAAATCGGGAAAACTTAAATAAATTACATTTTCTATGGGAATTTTGTATGAATTATTGAAATTTGGACAGGACAACGTCTGTCGGGTCAGCTAGTATATTAGAAAATTTAGTAACATTTTCCTTTTAAAGGCCGAAGAAGAGAATCAATTATAAAAGCAAGAGGACTCAAAAGCACCGAAAGCTACCAAAAACTGTGGAACTCAATAAGTTAAATAAAGATTTCTATTCTGAGAGGAAGTGGCCCGATGGCGTCGTAATTTATGTTGTTGCGGAATTACCGGATTGTAAGTATCTACTGTCCATTCAAAATAGTTGTTTTCCCTTAAAGTGCGTACTACACTATCCAATTTGTAGAAACTCTAACTTTTTTCAGATTAGCTAAAGTACATACATCTTTTATGGGGTACTGTGTTAAATGTTACAACCAAATACCTTGTGATATATTGCAATTAAATGAAAGGAAATTTAAAGCTCACATTAAAAGTAAACTTTGTAAACTAGCGTATTACAAATTAGAGGATTATATCCAAGATAAGAATGCTTGGAAACATGCTGGTCCTGCTCCATAGGACAATCTAGAGTCTAGACAAAATCAAACTGGTTGCTAATTGAATTGTACATAGAATTAATTATATTTATGACATTGATTTACACTCAGTAATTATTTTAACTCACACACTGACTCATTACTTGTTAATATTGTAGGAAAATCATACCTATACTTAATTTTACAATGTTTGTAAATGTGTGAACACCATGTATCTATCACAGAATTAATTTATCTGTATTGTTTCAATTTGATTCTTTTTACCCATTTTGGTATGGTAATTTTATTCTGGGTGCATCGTTTTCACACATAATCATATAATGAATGTAAATATTGTACTTGAAACATTTTAAAAGAGTAACGGTGGAGTTTCTTGCCCATTCTTCTCCATACGAAACTACATTTTGGAAGGGGCGACTAGAATCAATTCTATTTTAATGTAAATGTTGACGTTCAAAAGTGCCTTTTAAGTGCCTATTTGAAATAAATGCTTTGACTTTGACTTTTTAGGAACACTCTAATTAGAAAATTGGAAGCTAGTGGGCTAAATCGAATTCATCGGACATACAGGAAAAGTTTTTATTCAGTGCGCAAACTTTAACCATGAATTCAACATACCTACCATTCTAGACCCCCAGCGAAGAACTTTTTAGACGTTTTACAAAAAAACATCAGCTGTTTCATCATCATTTCAGAAAAATTTCATTTTATAAAAAAAAAACAGTGGCACTCCGGGAGTGCCGACAGAAGTGAAAACTTGTGCAATTTTTGAATCGTCTGATTAAACAACATTCAACGTACTTACGTTTGACGTTGCTCGTTCGTACGTTCGTGTTGTCAGTGCTGTCGCTAACAGTGTCGGAGTCCAATTGTTTTTTCCCATCTCAAAAAATGCCTAACGCGCCTAGAGAAGTTTTCACTGCAAAAATATCGTCACACTCCTGTCAAAACGGTGAAGGAAAACATCGTGAGGAAACCGGCATGTCCTAGAACCAAAAATTCGAAAACGTGATATCTACCGATCAACACTGATCAAGTCTGCTATTTTTATAAATTCGTCATTCCGACACGATCCCATTGTCATTTTGCTTAAAGTTCGTAATCTGCTAAATTCATAATGGTCGATTATTGGTCGGTCAATGGTGTCGTGATAGAATTGTGTTATAATGGCATTATCGTTTGAGTATCGTATAATCGTATCGAATTAATAGCAATGACTGCACAATGACGTTCTAATGGTAGGTCACTACTGTTTTATATGTCTGTATATGTCACTGATCAAAGGAACTGTAAACATTTTAACAGATCACCGCCTAGTCATTCATTTATTATTATGTACGAGATTACCAATAAATGCCATTTCTTTCAATGGTGTGTCAGTGGCTGACCATTGGAAAGTCATAATGACGCCATTTTATTAGTAGATTACCAAACTTGTCAAAATCAACAATTATGAAATCAATGATAGACCATTCTGACACTATTGTAATAGCAGACTTGAGGCCCTGCGTGGTTGATTGAAGCCCAGTGAAAACATTATAGGCTGATCAGGAGAGGGTGCTTTAGCGCATCCTCCAAAAAAAATGTGGGGCGACTTTTTCGCGCTCTAATTCTTCAACTGTCATTGTTGAACAAAGGATTGAGAACCAATCCAACAGATGCATCTCAGCGCGTCAAAAATCGATCTGTTCAACTCTCGGCTCTAAACGATGCGTTGAAGATCCAGCTAGCAAAACAATCCCGCGATTTTATTACATCCACTTGAATGTCGACTTTGTGTTCATCATTTTCCGCAGATGACCTTGACGATCTTCGCAGCAGGTTAGCTGCTGTGAACCGCATTTTGACGAAGAAAACCTGTGTTAAACTTCGTGAGGTGGATGCCAAGGAAGCACCGGGTTTTGACGACTACTTGATTCTTGATAACAGTCCAGACTATGTCACCGGCAAAGTGGGAGGAAAACAGGTGAGTCTACAAAGTTTTTTTTACAAAAAATTTCCAAAAAAAAAACAACCGTCTTCCAAAAACACTACAAAATGAAAAATAACTTTAATTTCGAAAATCGGTGACTTTTTTTTTAATTATTGAATAATCATCGGTCCTCAATAAGTTTACAAAGTTTCAATGAAATCAGACCGTTTAAAGTGGGTCAAAATAGCGTCCAAAGGAGTCGGTAACAAACTAACATACATACAAACATACAAGTGAAGCTAATATAAAGCGTGTAATAAATAAACACACATGGTCAACAAGACGACCTGTCACCACAATAAACCGCACCCGTTCACGAGCATAACGCTAGGAGATCATTACCACCCTCGCCATACATATTTGAGGAAAGGAGGCAACTTGACCCCCGACACTACCGCAAGCAGTGAGATCTAAAGGGAGCATGACGAACTTGCTGCCGGTTGCTCAGGCAAGAAAAATATGATCAAATTTTCGAGGTCGCTAACTAACCACATAATATTCCAATACAATTAATTAAAACACCGTAGAGAGAGATAGTATCAATAATAAATTAAAATAACAGTCAAATAAAATAAACAATAATATGAACTCATATAAAGGTAACCTGTCAGTAGGTAAGCTAATTCTGGTGAAAGAACATTTACATTGTCTTGAGCTAATTACAGCGACCAACTATTGTTATCTTGATGGAATAGTATGCCTTTGAACAAAGGTTTGATTTTAGTTTAACTTTAAACGCATCTAACAGGCGAATCTAGCGAAGAAGAGGGAAGCGTGCTATAAAAAGTAGTCATCAATAAACTCTCTTACTTCATTTAATTCGATTGAATGACTTATTTATGAAATACTATTTAGTCTAAGTTCATATGACCGCGCGGTACAAGATCAAACTATAGTGTTTATCGTCTACATTACTGCGCGGTATCGCGCGGCACAGCGCGGCGCGCTCCGTCCCAACAGGATTCTGTCTGAACTAAACAAACTTGTATTCATTTAGGATCAGTGCAATACATTTCGTTTACAATTTTACATCAACAGCAATTTATTTTTCACCCAATCTCACGTCAAAAATACGATAAAAATAACGATAATATTTCACGATTAATGACATCAATAAATAATTCGAATAGTTTACTAAAAGCATCTTTGTTCACGTAGTCGACGTAAGCATTAAAAAGGGTCAGAGCTAGAAAATTTCCAACGGAGTGCAAAGGATGGAAAAAGAAAGAGATAGTAATATTATATATGGTGGAAGGGCACAAGTGTGTGAAGGACGGAGAAAGGGCAAGGTAGTGACGTCTATGGGTAATGTCTGAGTAGGGTGGCCAGAGAAAGAAATTTGCTTTTTTAGGGGTAGTGTCAGGGCGTACGTTAAATTAAGTGTAGTTTTTTTCATAAATAGCTTATGAATTACGCTGGTAAATTATAAAAGAGCATTTACCACCGTCGAATAATATTTTTATGATGAAACAAGCATTCACTTTTTACAGAGCTTTTAATTATGATACGGATTTATTTTTAGGTAATCTGTCATTTTACATATAGACCACAATGTTCGTAAATAACAACGAATTACTAACTGAGTAATTAATACAAATATCGAAATTATATCCTAACTTAACTCAACTAAAAGTACTAAAACTATTCACAAGCTAAAATATAGCGCCGAAAAACCCGACTACCTAAAAAGTGAACTTTGATTAAAAAAGATGGAAACTAGAAACTTGTCGATTACTTTATGCAATCTCATGCAGTCGGAAGCACCTTCTTAAATTTAACAATAAAGGCATTTTATGCCTCCTTCTTGTTTCCATCTTTTTAAATTAAAGTTCACTTTTTACGCAGTCGGGTTTTTAGTTTTTTAAATATTATTTTTTTTATTTCACAGTTTTTAGTTAATATATTTTTTTGACGCTAATGAGGTCTATTTATGAAACCCTTTATTTTGATACCCCACTCAACAGGTTTTGAGAAAAAAAATTTTTTTCAAGACAATATGGCGCCAAAAATCGGCCATTTCAATTTTGATATATCCAGTGTCACTCTCACAATTAAGACGAATCTAACGGTACCTCTCAATCTGAAATCCATCAAGCCGTTTAGGCTACATAGCGTGCCAAAGAAATATACATACTCTCGAAAGACATAACCCTCTTTCTGACGCAGTCGGGTAAAACATCATCCGCATCGCTGTTGACTGGTAATGTACCCAAAAGACTGGTGGCATTTCCACGTCGTATGGCATCGATATCTGCCATTATTTTATAGAAAATCTCGAATCCAAAAATAATTTATATCTAAAATGTATTACACCTATTGCAATGCATTTAGTGAAGTCAGTCTATTGATCTTGCTATAAATAAAGTAATAATTTATTAGTACACAACGAGACGCAAGGTACAAATAAAAAAACTTTCAATTTAATGTAAAAAACATTTTCCGGACATGTTTAAGTAGGTATTAAATTAGTTTCGAAACTAAGATTCCTATTTATAACCCCAAAATAAAGAAAAGTACAAACGAAGCCGACCTCAACATATTTGATTTTGGTTAGCTAGATGATAACATACTAAATTAACAAAACAACAACAACGTCTGTTTTATTAACGATTGCAGAATCGGGTAATTTTATTTTAAGCGCTTGCAACCCTATTCCGGAACATTCTCCCGCTTTCGCGCTCTGATTGGTCGAGATCGTCGAAAATTCTGGACACCCATTGGCCGAGCGTATAAATACCACCGATAGCGCGGCAAAGGTAGTACTTTCAAACTTCGACGCCCGGGAATAATTTTGTAATTTTTTCAAAGTGTTGATTTTAAAATGGTCGCGATTGGCATTGATTTGGGCACAACGTATTCTTGTGTGGCTGTGTGGCGTCATGGAAGTGTTGAAGTGATAGCAAATGGACAAGGAAACAGGACTACTCCATCTTACGTCGCATTTACACCTACCGAGCGTCTTATCGGCGAGGAGGCGCGAAATCAAGCCGCGCTCAATCCCTGGAACACAATTTTTGGCGCGAAACGTCTAATCGGTCGCCGCTATGACGACATTGGCGTGCAAATGGATTTACGTCATTGGCCATTTCAAGTTTCGAATCAAAATGGTAAGCCAATGATTTTAGTTGATTATAGAGGTGAGAAAAAGTCTTTCGCGCCAGAAGAAATCAGTAGTATGGTGCTTTTTAGGTTGAAAGAGATTGCTGAGAGTTACCTTGGTGCTAAAGTAAATAAGGCTGTGATTACTGTTCCTGCTTATTTTAATGATTCTCAACGACAGGCTACTAGAGCTGCTGGTTCTATCGCCGGGTTGGAAGTTCTCCGAATCACGAATGAACCAACAGCTGCTGCTCTTGCTTATGGTGTAGATCGTAGAGGGGACAAAAATGTCCTAATTTACGATCTTGGTGGCGGGACTTTTGACGTTTCAGTGCTATCCATCAATGGTTCCGTTTACGAAGTGAAAGCGACTGCGGGGAATACGAGACTTGGTGGTGAAGACTTCGATAATCGTCTGGTCGCGTTTTTCGCTGAAGACTTTCGTAAAAAGTATCATACGGATATATTAGGGAATGCTAAAGCTCTACGGAGGTTGAAGACCGCTGCAGAACGAGCAAAGAGGTTTCTCACTTCGTGCACTGAAGCTACAGTCGAAATTGAAACTCTCTGCGATGGTATAGACTATCTAGGAAGAATCTCTAGAGCTCTTTTCGAAGAGTTATGCTCAGATCTCTTCAGGGACACTCTGGGACCAGTAGAAAAGGCGCTAGCCGATGCTAAACTCAAAAAGACAGATATTCAGAAGATTATTTTAGTTGGAGGCAGCACTAGGATACCAAAGATACAGAGTGTGTTAAAAGAATTCTTTGGAGGGAAGAAATTGACAACTAGTTTGAACCCTGATGAGGCTGTGGCTTGCGGAGCAGCTATACAAGCCGCCATTTTGAATGGACAACGCCATGGAAAAACCAGAGACTTATTATTAGTCGATGTAGTACCTCTTTCTCTAGGAATTGAAACATCCCGAGGAATGATGTTTAAAGTAGTAGAGAGAAACACGCCGATCCCATGCCAGAAGACCAAAGAAATCACTACTTTAGACGATTACCAAAACATAATGACCATAGAGATATTTGAGGGAGAAAGAAGTTTGACTAAAGACAATAATTTACTTGGAGTTATTGAGCTGACTGGGATACCGCCAGCTCCAAGAGGTGTTGCCAAAATCGACGTGACTTTTGCCATAGACGCTAACAGTATTTTGAGCGTCTTAGCAAAAGACCGCAGCACAGGAAATACAAATAGTATTACTATAAGAAATGAGCACAGACTTAACCAGCTCCAAATAGGGCAGATGATAGTCGATGCAAACACCTACCGAGAAGACGATATAGAAAGCAAAAGACGTTTAGAAGTAAGGAACCAATTAGAATCCTACGTTTACGAAGTAAAAAGAAGTGTTATAGAGAAAAGTGAAGTTTTGACAGAAAAAGAAAAGGAGTTCATGAAAGGAGAATGGGACACTGCGATCGAATGGTTGGACTCAAACATGGATTGTTTAAGGGAAGAGTTTGAGCGGCAGATGACGGAATTGATGAGGAGATGGTCCGGGGTCATGAAGAAGATCTACGATCAGCCTTGGATGCATAGAGCGAAGCGTCTAAGAAGCGAGAGTTATCAAGAGTTAAAAGAGCTTGAGATTACCACTATCGAAGAGGTTCACGATAGTGAAGAATGAAATTGAAGAGGAGTGATGGAATCCCAAAGTATTTCTTTCGAAGAATTTCTCGAATATTTAGTCCATTTTTAAATGAGCATAATTATTATTTTGATTTTGTAGGTACCTTGTAGGAGCAGCGCGGAGTAATTGCATAACACACTAATGACATTTTGACAGTTCAACAACTTCCATTGTGGTATTTACGTTGTTGAGCAGACAATTTTTTTGAACATATGAAGCAACGGATTAGCAAAAACCTTTAAAATGATACTGCTTAATAGTGGGTTACGCAATTAGGGTGCTGATTTTTCGTAATCTCAATTTATGTCAATATAAATTGTTATTAAGCCCTTGGGCTGCTATTTTTAATACATTGTCATTCCATTTTTTGTTGTATTTTGAAATAAATGGAGAACACAAGTATGAAAAGGCACTTTTATTTTCAAAACCTTGCCTCCGGCTCCGTCCGTCCATGATGGATGGCAGACCGCCGCGCGTCGTGTAGTTTTTGTCTGATGATGGCTTTTCCAAGATAAATTCGGATAGTACGACCAAACACGCATGACAATCAATCATAGAATCTACCAGAAAGCCAATTCCCGTAATTAGAAACGTTCAAAATCTAGTGTCAGTCGCATCTCGACGACAATCAAAGGTTAAAAATGTATGGAAACTCAAGGTAGGTAGTTATGACAGATTGAGACTGAGATCAGACTGTGAACGTTCTTAAAATTACGAGAATTGTCCCTCAGGCTCTGCAGCCTCTACGATTTGTCCATCACATGTGCCCGGTGGATGGCAATTAGCTCGCCCCCTAATTCATTTATTTAGGTTAACCAACAATTGTTTATACAATACATTAAAAATAATTTAAGTAATGGCACGTTACATAATAATACAAAGCGAAAAAGCATATTTACAATTAAAGTTATTCAATATTTTTTGCGTAACAAAAAACAGTGGCAATCCGGGAGTGCCGACAGAAGTGAAAACTTGAACAATTACGTGTGTATTTTTTGTATCGTCAATACAGGATTTCATATTGGGTCCTTGGGTCCTGATTGCTCTCGGTAAAAAATGATAAACGAGCGATCGACTTCAGTCAGAACAGCACAGATTTTTACGATAAAAATTCAAGAATTAGAATTTCCTAATGAAAGAAATGAACTTTTCCAAAAGACATCAACGCGCGACTCATCCGTGTGCTCGAGCGTACGGTGTCGATGACGCGAGTTCCACGATTTTTGTTCATCCAAAAAGTGCTCAACGCGCCTAAAGAAGTTTTCACTTAAAAAATAAACAGATTACAAAAACAAACACAAACAACATAAACAGATAAACAACATAAACATATAAAAATATTAATAAAAATCTCCGTATTCAATTCAAATTCATAGAATAAAAGTTAATAAGAATTAGAATCATAAAATTTAAATTAAAATAAACATTCAGTAGCGAGATCTTTGGTTGAGAGTTTAATGTTCAATCACAATTTTATTAAAAAAAATCCTATGCTGTCGTGGTGTATGTCAGTGCGATAACTAGAACTGTTTAGGTTTTTACACAGGCGAGATCTGTGAGTTAGCACAAAGAACCGTTCTGCGCAATTGTGGGTATAATGGTGTAATTGGATTTCGCGGATATCGGGCTGGGTCACGGAAGTTTAGCAGACTCAGTTTTGGCAGTCAATTTTATTTCTAATCAAAGAGAGAGAAAGAGAAATAAGGCATCATTAACTTCTCTTCTAGTTGATAACGACTGCACTTTGAAATAAGCAAAATAATACGTAATAGGTACATGGGACTTAAACATAACTGACGAAATATGCGTAATTTATAGGTACACCTTGCTTAACCCTTTGAGGCATACAAGCGTGATGTTATGTGGTAAATCGGTGACTTCCAGAATCACAAATTCGACGCGTTCGTTTGTTTCCTGAATGGTCGTAACTTGGCCAAGATTATATCTGACCTCTGGGTTTGTTTCGGTCTTTCTTCCCAGAGTAGTCAGATAGGAAACGCCGACATCATCTAGTAAAAAAAATGAGATTGACGTGTTTGTGTTTGTACAAACATTCTTACAGAAATAAAATCATTTATCAAAGTATCTATTGCCTTAAATAAAACTTTAAAAAAAAACAACTGAGTTCCGAGAAAACACACAAAGTGATAGATAACTTTAATTTCAGAATATGTATTTTAGGTTTTTGTCACCGACTCCCGAAATTAAAGTAATTTTTCACTGTACAGTGTTTTTTCGAAAAAAAAACAGACGAATTGAGAACCTCCTACTTTTTGAAGTCGATCAAAAAGCAGACCATACTTATTAATATTTTTGCTTCTCTTCTTTCAGAATTTCGGCACCATAGAACTGTTCGAAGGAGGTCATCACAAGCAGCTTACCGCCATGATGGTGATGGCGATGCTGGGTTTCTACTTTGAAGTGTCTCGCCATGACAGGGATAAGCATATCAGAGTGCACAATCGGCATATTCGAGCAGGTATTAAATAAAACAGGCTATACCTTTGATATTAGTACCAGAGCTGAGTCCCCTGTGTGTCGTACTTTAAGGATGCTCAACGCCCTCCTGATCGCCTATCCTGAATGTGATCTATTTGCTGATGAATGGAGTAAAATCATGCGTGTGTTTGATGTTTTGCGAGAGAAAGTATGCTAGGTTATCCTCTATTATTTGTTAGTATTTGTAATATGTTTGTTAACTATTCAATCTCTATGTTAATTAATGTAATTGGTGTTATCGTTTTAATGAACAATAAACAATAAGTAAAGTCGCAAAATTCTTGAGTGCGTGAGTCCAGCCACTCCACAGGAAGATGTGAATATGGCAGGAACTGCTCAAGCCTCCTGATTTCTTCATCGAACCATCAGAGAGCCTCCCATCCGGGCACAAGTTACCATGGCTTACTTGGAAAACAACGGACTTCGTACCCAAGTAGGTCGCAAAAGGACAACCTCCACAAATGGGGGTACGTGGATGGCTCAGACCTCCGGTGTGTATACGGCGTCTCCACACACCGCATGCCCTGTCATTAGCACACGTCAGGACCTAATAGCTACTCGTTGCTAAATTTTTGGCCAAATTAATTTAGAAAACTACTAATTTTCATAATTTTTTCGTGTTATTTTTGCCATCGAAACGCTAAGAAAAAGATTGTTATGCCTAATCATAAACTAGCGGTAGATACGGCACGCAATATAACATCGTAATCGCTAAACCTGTACCCTAATTGCGTAACTCACGATTAATCATAATCTGTTTCGTTTTGAAGCAGATGGCTAAACCATTGCTTCATATGTTCGAAAATTGTGTCTGATATACAACGTAAATAACGCAATGAATATTGTTGAACTGTCAAAATGAAACCGATTATGATTAATCGCGTGTTACGCAATTAGGGTGCTGGGCTCGGAGCACAACTACATGCAACGAAACTCTCACATGTGTGATCACACTGATCACACATGCGCAAAAACGGCACTCATGCGCAAAAGTATCGTCTGCATGGCGCCTACTATATTTAACAAATTGCCTAAACGTTGGAAAATTATAAGACATATTATAGTGTCTCCGAATTTATAGACGAAAAAGTTTTTTTTAAATTGAATAATTTTATCTTTTCTTGACACTAAGATTAAATTTATATGAATATGGAATTTTGACACAATAACATAAAATAATTTCTAATTGATAAGTTTCTAAATTATAAACTATGTAAGTGCCTATTCCAGGTATTTTTTTATATTTTTCTAATTAGTCATTCTTTTTAATGTTATGGAAATATTTGTACGCCGATACTTACGGCTAAACATGAATGGACTAAAACGATGTATCTAATATCTTGCATGCTTTTGTATGCATACAATGTTTAGGCAAATAAATAAATCTTATCTTATCTCACAGTTGCATATTTACAGTCACCGATAGACATGGACAGAGATAAGATCCGAAGTAGTCAGGCGATGCGAGCGACTCAAAAATTAGTATAGATCGCGACACGTAAGTTGAACCAAAATCAGAACAATCAACCGAAGGTAGGAGCGCGAGCACTCGTTGCCTCGCACGGAAAAAGAATGAGGTCAACTTCTAGCATAGTCATTGATGTAACGTGTACTGAAGTTTGGGCACGTAAGTTGAAATAAAATCCGCTATTTTGGTTCAACTTACGTACCGCGATCTGTAGGAGCTTTTAGCTACACAAATAAATTGGGTTAAGGACAGGAAAATGAAGATGATGAATACTTAATGTCTTTACTTTATCCAGATAAGCTCCACCATTTTGAGAAGATACGTGACGAAGCAACTTTAGATCTACCATATGACTACAAGAGTGCGACTCACCCAGCTTGGCAGTTCTGGAGAAGAGTTGGAAAGAAAGGCATTTCAACCGTTGCCACTTATAAGGAAAAGGTATTTACTGAATCGCTGTTGCCCCCGACTTCGATCTAGGATCAAAAGTACCCCAAGTCCTTCTCCAAGCCCTGGTCTACCCATGTGCCAAATTTCATCTAAATCCGTTCAGTCGTTATAGCATAAAAGTGTAACAGGGTCAATCAACTATTTAACCGACATTTTGCTGTCCCCGACACGTTAATATAACAAAGCAGTAATTGACGATAGTATGTAATATAAATGACACAAAACAAATGTCACAATTTAATCTAAGATTGTTAGGCACAACGGAAAGCTATTAGAACGTTGTTGAAATTCTCTAATTTCTATAAAATTTTATGGTAACTCAGCACCCTAATTGCGTAACTCATGATTAATCATAATTTTCTTCGTTTTGAAACAGATGACTAAACCATTGCTTCATATGTTAGAAAAATGTGTCTGCTCAACAACGTAAATAACGCAATGTATATTGTTGAACTGTCAAAAAGAAATCTGTCAAAATGAATATGATGTTTTTTTTTTAAATATTGTTTATTATTACATGGGTCTGCTCTTAACCTCGATCACGCCTGTTGGAAAGCTATTGACGAGGTCTATGATGGATCATGAATCACTGTTAGTGCGTTACGCGATTATATCGCTGGTTCTGGAGTCTGGAGTCACTACAGTCAATTCATATTGAATATTTTTCCAGGACCCGGACGGCTCGATAATGCGAGCGCTAGGCCAGAATCCTGAACTTTTATCATCAACTGATATAATTAAAATCAACAGTGTGTATGGAGTCGAATGCTTCCAAAGTAATCGCGCTTCAAAGAAGAAAGAATTGCGTATGCTGGAGAAAGATGATGATGTTATACAATGATAAATTATAATGAATTAATATAAAAACGTGTTTTTTTGTCTTTAAAATTTTCAATAAAGAGTTCTTTGTTTAACTTCCGTAAGGTGACTGAGTCTCTGAGTGACTGCTTCAAGCCGTCAATGATGCAAAGTTCGTTTTTTTTAAACCCAGCTACTAATTTGACAGATGTAAATGTCAAACTCATGTCAAATTCGTAGACTAAAAAAGCAAAGACACAAGACTTGTCAAGAAGAATGTCATCTTAGTCTCTGATAAAATAAATGCTCAAAGTAGGTATGTTATATTTCCTTGTTACTAGATTGGTGTATACCGTTATGTGGTGAAAGTTACTCTTGCGTATGAATTATTGTCATGATTTATTTTATGGGTTTAAAAAGTCGTAGATTTTATGATATGTAAGTTAGAAGTAACTGGGACCCTAATGGTTAATATTGTGACCCTGTATAATGTCAAGATTATTGATAGTCTGCGACAGGGTAATGTACAGACGCCAGCACATCAAGCTACCCCAATCTGTCAAATTTCTTTGATAGATTTTCATCTTTATTACATAATCTTAGGGTTCATGTTCAATTGCGAAAATTTGACAGATTGGAGTAGCTTGATTTGCTAGCGTCTGTACTTTGAAAATCAAGGTACCCTCCGTGAGATTGTTAATATCACCAAGGCGCGGCAAACTAGAATCAAAATCAACTATCAATTTCATAGCTAAATATAATATCATGCTGTAATATATACAATTTATTAGATTTATAAAAAAAAAACACTTAAAATAAAGCTATTTACTGTAGTTTTCAAAATTCTTATTAAGACTTATATCGCTTTTGCTGATCACATTGTATATGACTATGTTCGCAGCATATTTCCGTTTTTTAAACACGCATTTATCTGTATATATCACTGCACTGACAGCTGAAAGAAAAAAAGAATAATTATGCTTGAAGTTGAACAATGGATGCGGTGAGGTATGTCGCGTAATTCAAATTAACTTACATTTGCAGATCAGTCTGAGGTTGTATCAATGATTTAATGATAATAATTGTGTAAATACATTTTTGTAACGGTCACAAAACATATTTTGATTAACATGAAACCTCATACTGACCTGATAGTTGCAGAAAAAGGTAAGAAAATTTGAATTTCGCGGGCTACGCCTGCGGTTTCGCCTTAAAAATAAGCTGCAGTAGCCTCCGACAAGTTCTGTTGGCAATGTTCGCTAAGAGAAACAATTTCACAGCTGGTTAAAATATACTAGGCGCACTGTATCTTGTTGAGTGACACAGCAAGAGGCAAGATAATCAGGCAAAGGTATCCATTCCCACAGGCCGTGGTCCAAATCATTGTTACTACTTGCGGCACGTCTAGTTAGCCATATAGAGCCTTGTCCACACTTGTATCGTTCTGGTATATCAGATCTCCTTCATTTACGCAATCATGTGAGTTTTTTGCGATGTGTACATTATTGACCTCTAGTTATAGATAAATAGTGTCCCTAAACGGAGAATTTAGACGTAAGTAGGTACTAACCCGGCCTCTGCACTGTTGTTATTGTCATACTCTCAATCTTCTGTTCTTCTTGCCAATGAAAAAACATCTTTCTTATAATGGCGAGGACCAAAGCTATCATAAATATACTTAGACCGAACAGTATTGTGTACAGAGCCATTCATGAACGTGGATAAATACATTTTGTTGGAATTATTGTAGTTTCTATTTTGAGTTAACTTGACATGATTTTGACAACGGCATTGTTTGTGCGTATCCAAAAAGGTTTGCGTACATTAAAACCTCTTTTATGTAGGTTTTTTTATGGTTTGGCTCTCAGTAGTTTGGCTAGCGTAGCTTAATTTAAAACCTTCACAACAGGATAATGAATAATAATCTTATGTTATTAATGAAAAAAATACGTTTATCTTTTAAAGTTTATAAAATAAACTACAATAAAATTTCTCCATCAATTTATTTATTGGTACAACTTAGGCATAATACAAAAATACCAATGTTGAGAGGTGAGGTTTAAAAAAAAAACAAAGTAAAGAAAATCTGTGGCTCCGTGGCGCGAATTTTAATTTCATGTTGCAAATAAATTATCTCTAGTAAGCATAAATATATCATAAGTTTTAAATAATGTTTAATTAAACATGTTAATTGTAGTTTATATTTGTAAACAGGATGAGTTTCGATGATTTTGGTAAGTTTTGCCATTTATGTTGTTATTTTCGAAAAGTTTCTCGAAACTAACTTTATTATTTAATTCCATGAACTAAATTGCATTTTCAGCCAATCATATTTATCAAAAGCATCGTTTAGCTGTAGCACTAGCTATAATAAGATCGAAACCAACAAACATAAGAACTGATAATTATTTAGATGATCTAAAATCTAAAATTGATGACAAAATGGATGATGACAGCTTCAGTGTTAATAGTGACGATTTTCTGATGGAAGATGATGATCAGATGAATGATAGTGTCACTATTTTGAAGGACTTTGACCCGGAACATATTAATGATAATAACTTTTTGGGTGACGACTATGCAGGCAGAAAAAAGGTATTTTCGACAAAAATCATAAACATGTTGTACTATACTTGTAGTTTTTGGTTGAGTCTCTCGGGCCTATATATTAACAGCTGCACGGGTCGATCGGAGGTTAAGCTACGCTTGCTGCGGTCTGTTCGTGGATGGGTGACCATCCAAAACATATCGAGACTCCTCCGTGCCTCGGAAAGAACGATAAGCCGTTGGTCCGTATGATATTCGTAGTCCCGTGATATTCGTAGTCCTGTCCTTGGTAAGACCGGTTGTCTGACTTTCGGGCTTCTGACGACCCGGAACGACTGTGAAAGATCTACGAATTACAGCCAGACCAACGACTTAACGTGCTTTCCGAGGCATGGATGGGTCTTCGTATATAAAGATGGTCACCCATTCACGGACCAACCGCAGTTTGATCTTGAACCTGATCGATCGACCCGTACGGCTGTTATTACTTAGCCACAAGACCCTCCCTATGCCAATGTTATCATTCATTTCAAAATTACCTTTAACAGCCTCCCACTGCACCGGAAACGATTAACAGAAACATATCTGAGAATCTGTCACAAATAACTTACTATGATAGTTCACAAACTGAATCTCTTACTCACATCACGGATATAATATTATACCAAGACAATCAAAATGCAAACATCGAACTAACAATATCTGAAAATGTTGCTAGCGAAGACTTCAATGATAGAAAAAGAATTGTTGATCAAAATACTATTATTGAAAACACATCGACATTCAAAACTTATTCCAAAGAAAATAATAATGAAACAGTAGGTTCAAACTGTAAACCTGTAGCTACATCGACTCAAAGCATGGATGAAACATACTACGATTCTCAAAAAACTGAACTTTATACAGTGCATGGTTTTACTCAAGATTATACTCATTACAGTCAAAGTCAGAACGGTTTTGTTATTCCTAATAAATACTTGTATGGCGACAATAAAAATAAGAAAGTTAGTTCTGTTCCAAATAAAGATATAAATGAAGAAAACAATACTGCAGCCGTGAATGTTAATGATTGCGATAATGAGACTCGATTTGTTAGTAAAGGAAATAGTAAAATTGATGAAAACCCTACAAATAGAGAAGAATTGGAATATATACAAACTATGAATATTTTTTCTCAGAATAACGATAGCAATTTTAATGAAATTCAATATAATAATGGCAATTTTAATAGTGACAGTAATAAAACTATAAATGATATCAATGATATTATAAATAAGGACACTGAAAGTACTAATATTCAAAACACAACGAAATTTTCACAAAATGTTAATCAATATTTTGATGAAATACAAATCATTGAAGAGAATATTAATAGAAACAGTTTTCCTACACAAAATGATATCAATAAAAATGGAGGAAATCCCGAAATTGTAGATATGGAAATAACCAACGAACCTCATCGATTTAATCAAAATATTATTGACCATTTATCACAAAACAGTGAAATCAGTTATAACAAAAACAAATTCGAGAAAGCTGTCGATACATCAAAAGCTAACGATCAATTAACAAAAGAATCGAATACAAAAAACCTGACTCAAAATTGTGAAAAAGATTACCAACTCGCACCTATAGCTTCTGGAAACGATTCTTCTAATCAAACCACAGAAAGAAGAGAAGAAGAAGAAGAAGAATATGAATCAGAAGAGGTTATATCGTATAAAGTTCTAGAAGAATTCAATAAAGTCAAGTCATTTTTGAATCGGCAAAACAGAAGAATGTCCTGTGATGGATATTCCACTGATTCCGGATACAGAAGCGACTCACAAAGAAGTAACAATAGGAGCGGTAAATATAACTCTTGTTATTTGAACACTACATTCTCCTGCCCTTCTTCCAATTTGTTTGGGTTCGGCGCAACATATCTTTTGGTTCCATAGCTACTTCCATGTTAGTCGTCATCTCTGTAGTTACCCCCTTTCTAGCTCCACCGTGTCCTCCGGTACGGTGGAGGTCTGCCCGGCTCAGGTGGAGCACCGCCGTGTCTTCGTGGAAGCGATCGGCGGCGGCAATCTCTCGCGTCCGGCCCTGGTCCAGGCCATGGTACGGAGCGAGAGTGCATGGGAAGCCGTCAATTCCTTCTGCGAAGCAGTAATGCTCGCAAAGAAGGAGACGGCACACGTGAGGGAGAGGTAGTATATGCGCCCTCACGGCCCTAGTCGCCGCATGAGTCGCCCTGGGCATCAGGAATCCCAGGCTGATTCCTGGCCACTGTAGGCGCGGACTTGCGGACGGCGAGTAATGGGTAGCTCGCAGTCCAGTAAGGACCAAACCCGGGTCGACGGCGCGTTGGTTTTCACGCGCGCCTCAAAGAGATGTCAGCATCAACTGATGGCGCCCGCAAGGGCCGATGCCTGCCAAGGGTGCGGGTTGTTCGAAAGAGATACCGTGGCCCTGGTACAGGCAAATGAAGTCGGTTAGCCCAAAGTAACTATACCACGCCAGGAATCGGTTTTACGTGCGGCTATAGATGTTTCAAATCAAAATGACATGTTGCGCCGACCACTAATAAATTGGGATGAGGGCAGGAGAATGAAATGATATAGCTTTTTCACTTAAATATATTTTGTTTCAGCTCTTCAATTATCAGGGAACTGGCTGAACCAATCTGGGTGCAGTTTATTTAACTACATCATGCAATGTCCGTTAGTGACTAGCACTAGAGATATTACCAACGAAATAGCACAGGTGAGCAAAATCATCAATTTATTAGATTAAAAAACACGCTTTAAAAACCAAACTAAACAAAAACAGAAAATAATTTCAAAAAAGCGTGGGGTGCTTTTTGAGGTATTTTTATAATCAATTAATATCAAGCACCCTTAGCTTTTTTGAAATTATTTTTTGCTTTGGTTTTTAAAGCGTGTTTTTAAATTTATTTTATTTTTCTATTTTATAGTTCTGCTAACCACAAATGCGTGTTTTTTTTTAATTCTTTTATTGTCATCGGTCCTCGATAAGTCTAGAAAGTTTAAATGATATCTGACCGTTTGAAGTGGGTCAAAATCAAGTCCAAAGGAGTCGGTACCATACAAACATACAAACAAACATACAAGTGAAGCTAATATAAAGCGTGTAAAAATCATTTATTCAAACTAGCCTGACAGTCAGCACTTTTAGAACGTCAAAATTACATAAGACAGTCCCCCGGCACGCCAGCCCTTCACCACTTCCTAGTGCTTTAGCTGGGAAGAAGTGACGCAACAAACTGTCCAGCAGCACAGCTGTCTGTTAAATTAGAAGAACTTGATTCTATACAATAGTAATATACAGGTTGAAATTGAAAACATGCGACAAACCGAAATGGGAGATTGTACTCATCATTATGAACAACTTTTACTAAGGGACCAAAGATGCAATCGCGAAAAAAAAACATCTGTTCCCTACATTTATGTTCGCATGACTCGTCAAAATGTAGGGAACAGCTGTTTTTTTTTTGCGATTGCATCTTTTGTCCCATAATAAAAGTTGTTCATAATGATGAGTACAATCTCCCATTACGGTTTGTCGCATGTTTTAAATTTCAACCTGTATATGTCATCATCTGCCTAACAGTAGAGTTCGTGACTAAATAATAAGGATCGAACTTTAAAGTTAATAATAATTAATAATAATTTATTTATAACAAATGTGGGTGCAACTTATCTATCATAAACAAAAACAATGTACAGACGCCAGCACATCAAGCTACCCCAAACTGTCAAATTTCCCAATTGAATATGAACTTTATGCACATGCAATAAAGTTGAAAATCCATCAAAGAAATTTGTACGTATTGGGGTAACTTGATGTGCTGGCCTCTGTACATAGATTCGGGTATTAAAAAGATAGAGTAAACGACGCCGATGTCTGTGCTAGTAATAACTGTAATAACTGTGTGACAGACACCGGCGCCACATACTCTCTGTATTTTGTGCCGGCGCCTTGTGCAACCTTAAGTAACAAGCTAAACCGAGACATGATGTTTTCATATAACTAGTAATAATACAATGATACATACAGGTTGAAATTGAAAACATGCGACAAACCGAAATGGGAGATTGTACTCATCATTATGAACAACTTTTACTAAGGGACCAATGATGCAATCGCGAAAAAAAAAACATCTGTTCCCTACATTTATGTTCGCATAACTCGTCAAAATGTAGGGAACAGCTGTTTTTTTTTGCGATTGCATCTTTGGTCTCTTAGTAAAAGTTGTTCATAATGATGAGTACAATCTCCCATTACGGTTTGTCGCATGTTTTCAATTTCAACCTGTATATTTTTGGTACAAATTAAGTAACACTCATTTAAGTTTAGAAACCTATTGGTTAAGCAACGTTTGCCACGGTTGGTCCATTGATGATCCTCTTCACATATCAAGATCCTTCCGTGCCTCGGCAAGCACGTTATGCCGTTGGTCCCAGCTGTCATTCGTGGATGACATGCGAATTTGTGCGGAAACATCAAAAATTTTATTCAAAACGTGAAGACATTCAGACACGCTATCTACTCAGACACCGATGTAGGCTAGACATGGGTAGCTCGTGAGCGAGTGATAGAAAAGAGCTAGCTCTTTTTTTTGGACGTCGCTCTCGCTCACTCACTCGTTCGCTAAGTAGCTCACTAGCTCAGTTAGCTCTTAGACTCTCAGTACTTCAGCGAGACACCAATGACCGACGGTCCGACCGAAGTCAGCGGCCGAACGGCTCATTCGGTTCGCTTCGGAATATTTCGGATCGCATAGTTTGTTCTTCCAACAATACCTCTTCGATACAATACGTCATTGTAGACTATCATACGACATAAATCACTGTAAATCTATCTTTATAACCATAGCTTTAAAGTAGAAAATACTTTGGCATTGCATTGCTTATTTTTTGCGTATTATTTACGTAAAGTCTTAACATTATATAAACAAACAGAAAAGCTTATTTAACTTAACTCCAAACTTCCAAAGAGCTATTGACAATGACTACTGAGCGGGCCGAGCCGTTTTCAACGACACGCGTGCACCGTGAGTCAAATGAACTAACAGTCGGCGTCTGAATCACTGAGCTATAGAAGAGCTAGTGAGTAATAAAGAGTCCAAACTTCCAAAGAGCTACTCACTATTGAGCGAGCCGATCCGACTCGTTCGACGCGCGTGCGGCGTGAGTCGATTGAGCTAACGGTCGGCGTCTCGGCGTCTGTGTCACTGAGCTATAGAAGAGCTAGTGAGCTAGAAGAGTGATATAGCTCTTTAGAGTGAAAGAGCTAATCGCTCTTTTTCTTTTCAGTGAGCTACTTCGCCCATGTCTAATGTAGGCTAATAGTACCAAGTTCTCGATTAAAAATGCACTCTGTAATTTCCATTAAAATATATTTTAAACTACTACCCGCTCCATTAAAAAGAGAAGAGAAAATAAACATATAAAAAAAACATAAGTAATTTTTTTGCTAAATAAAAGCTATTACTCGATTAATTATCTTATGTACTCGCAGCTTTAAATTTTATTTGACTTAATAATTAGTATGACATCTCTCATTAGACCTGTTTATATTTTATGTTAATTATATTTTATTTTATGTATTACTAGCGGTCGCCCGCGGCTCCGCCCGCGTGGATGTCGGTTACCGCTGCAAAAAGCCTACCCAGGAAAGACACGGTCAGCAAAATGATTCCCAGGTCAATTTACAGACATCGACACTAACATCGACGACGCAGTCATCGCAGACTCCCCTCCCGCACGCGCACCCCGTCTTGGTGACGCCCACTTCGCAACGGGCCGTGCAGCAGAAATCGTATTATTTTAATTTCGCCATAACTTTAAAATCAAACGTCCAATTTTAATCATTCAAAGACCAAATATTATCTACATAAACTGTACTTAGTGATGAAATAATTTATTTTGATAAGGATTATAGCATGAGTAAAATAAATGCGTTTAAATGTAGTCCAAAAAAAGTCAAGATAAAAAAATAAAAAAATGGTTGTTGTGCCTCACTCGACATAGATAGGTATATTGTGTCGCGGACTTTTTTGTAGATATTTATAATATCTACAATTAATTAGAACATTTTATGGTTCTATCTTTTATAGTTTAGGCAGCGTACGCAAAATAAGTAACTTTTCTGGTTGATTTTTTACACCTTGTGTCCGAAAATCCCAAATATCTTACGGAACCCTATTTTTTTCCAAAATAAAATTTAGCCTATGTTACTCGTGGATAATGTAGCTTTCGAATGGTGAAAGAATTTTTAAAATCGGTCCAGCAGTTTTTGAGCCTATTCATTACAAACAAACAAACAAACAAACAAACAAAGTTTTCCTCTTTATAATATTAGTGTAGATTTCAAACATAAAATTTTTTGATAAACACAAAACAAAGCTAATAATATGTAGATACAGGTATATAAAAAAGAAAATAATCATAAGGCATCAAAAAATAAGTCCGCATCGTTGTCAACGGGAAGAGTGCCCAAAAGGCTGGCAGCATTGCCACGTTGTATGGCAATGCTGATTCTTTGGCCGAAATATAGGCCAGCCCTTTGGTCACGTGAAGAGTCAGCCAACCGCTTCGAAATATCTCGGAAAACTAAGTGGGCACTCGGACCCCATGGCCCTAGAGTTTCAACCCCAAACGGCTCGAATATATAGGTTCCAATAAGGAATATTTGCGCCGTTTGAGGTTTTCCGCACCTGTAGCAGCCGCCTCAGCACAACCCGCCGTATTAGGAAGATGGGATGGCGCAAGGGCGTCGACACATGTTGCATCCCACACCAAAGGCCGACATAACTTCCAAGGCATTTTATGTTAATTATTTATATTTTAGATTATTAATTACTATTTGTTATGTACAAGCTAATGTATAGCGATGCGCGGTCATATGCGATCGGCCTGCGCACACGGCGCCAGCGCCGCGCAGCGCCCCGTACCCCGCGCCCCACCCATGTGCCCGCGCTAGCATGTTTTAAATAAAGCGTCAGTGCGTTCACGGCCGTCATTTGTTTTACTTGTGTCCCGTATCAAACAGTGGCGACGAGAGCAACCCACGCTTTATCAAGATGGCTCAGTTTAGTTTCGGTATATTAAGTAATTTCGACCACACAGTGCATGAATGGCAGGCGTACAAAAGTCGCCTGCGGCAGTGGTTCGTGGCTAATGATATCTCGAAAAAAAACGACACAACGGGTTCAAAACGGCGAGCAATCTTACTGAGCGCACTCACAGACAGCACCTACCAGCTCGCAGCCGACTTGGCTTTGCCAAAACAGCTGGACGAGGTGCCAGTAGAAGACATCTATGAGCTCCTTGACACTCACTTTTCTCCGACAAAGTGTGGATTCGGAGAGCGGTACGCATTTTACGCGGCAACGCAGCAAACGGGGGAGACGCATGCGCAGTGGGCGGCAAGACTGCGTGGCCTCACGAAACATTGCAAGTTCGCCAATGTAGAGGAGGCATTGCGAGACCGTTTCGTGATGGGCATGTTGTCGGGTCCCGAGAGGGACAAACTGTTCACAAAGGACACAGATACCTTGACCCTGGCAAAGGCAGTGGAGTTGGCACAAAGCGTCCGGTGCGCGCGATCTGGCGCCGCCGCCGGCGCTCTCGCGATGACGTCGATCACACAGCAAGAACATTCAGTGTTCAAGGTGCAGGGCAAGACTGCTGGTTCTGCTAAGGAACCGGTAATGGAGAAGTGTTCCGTGTGCGGTCGGAAGAACCATGCATCGTCTCAGTGCCGATACGCGAACTTTACTTGTAGGAAGTGTAATACAAAGGGTCATTTACGTAGAATGTGCAAAGTAAAGTGTGTTGCGACCAGTGACGTGAGTGAGGAGGACGATGATGGTGAGTTTTTATGTTGTAACATCATTTCAGAGCGGGGAGAACCCATGACAGAAATAGTGTCCATAAACGGCTCACAAATAAAATTTGAAATTGATAGTGGATCGGCAGTAACGGTAATTTCTGAGAGTTTATATGATAAACATTTTAGCAGGCTGCCCTTATTACCAGCCAAGAAAAGACTATTTACTTACACAGGCAGTAGTATCGTGTGTCTCGGTATAATTCGCCTACCGGTCACGTATAGGCTGAGTACACACACACTAGATGCTTACGTGGTACGCAACAAAGGCCCGCCATTGCTCGGAAGAGATTTTTTATCGTTATTTAAGTTAAAATTAGCCTCCTGTAATTTCATAAATAATGAAGAGAAAACAATCGATGATTTGCATAATAGATTCAGAGACGTATTTTCAGATGAATTAGGTAAATTTAATAAATTCAAGGTTAAATTACGTTTAAAAGATGATGCAAAGCCAATATTTTTCAAAGCACGTCCTATCGCTTTTGCATTGCGAGACAAGGTAGATAAAGAGATAATCCGCCTTGTAAACTTAGGTATACTTAAACAAATAGATCATTCGGAATATGCATCACCAGTAGTGCCGGTGTTAAAACGCAATGGGAGTGTTAGGCTGTGTGCAGACTATTCCGTAACCATAAATAAACAATTAGTTGTAGAGCACTACCCGTTGCCTACAGTCCACGAGCTGTTTTCCAAATTACACGGAGGTCAACAGTTCTCAAAGTTAGACCTGTCCATGGCCTATAATCAATTCGTTTTAGACGAAGAGTCACAAAAAATTACATGCATAAATACTCACCGCGGATTGTTTCAGTATACACGTATGGTTTTTGGGTTAACCAGCGCACCGTCTATTTTTCAGCGCGCAATGGAAAACATATTGTCTGGTATGGACGGTGTGTTATGTCTTTTAGACGATGTCCTTATCACAGCTGATGGACCGGGTCTACATTTACAACGGTTAACGGCAGTGTTACAGAGGCTGCAAAATGCTGGACTAACCTTGCAAAAAGAAAAGTGTGAATTTTTTAAGAACGAAATCAATTATTTAGGCTATGTAATAAACAAAGATGGGTTAAAAAAATCATCGGATAAAGTAATAGCAATTGAGAAATCCCCAGTGCCCACAGATGTAGGCAAACTTCAATCATTTTTAGGATTAGTAAATTATTACCGTAATTTCGTACCTAAGGCATCCGAAATTTTAAGTCCCCTATACGATCTCTTAAGGAAGGGGGTTAAATGGAATTGGGCCAGCGAACATCAAAGAGCATTCGTCGAAATAAAAAAACTTTTAACGTCAGATCAGGTGTTAGCACATTTTGACCCCAATGCAACCTTAATCCTCACGGTGGATGCTTCACCTCATGGGTTGGGTGCAATATTATCGCAAAATGATAAGGATGGTTGCGAGCGCCCAATTTCGTTTGCGTCCCGCACTCTAAACGCAGCTGAAAAAAATTATTCTCAAATTCAGAAAGAGGCAACGGCTATTATTTTTGGAGTTCGAAGATTCCATCAGTACTTGTACGGTAGGTCAGACCCGTTCATCCTTCGCACTGATCACAAGCCTTTAATTTCAATTTTTGGACCACACAAAGGTATACCGGAGGTTTCGGCAAACCGTTTACAAAGATACGCGCTGTTTCTTAGCGCATATAATTATAAAATCGAATACGTTCGTAGCGCAAATAACAGCGCGGATTATTTGTCCCGCGCAAGTCTTCCCGACGACGATAAGCGGTTGCGGTCAATGACCGCGGGCAGGGAACGCGTGGACAGCGCTCAGCACGCTGCCGCCGCGGCCGCCCCGATTGACCGCGCGACATATGTTCACTTCGTAATAGACGGACACATGCCAGTTACGCGGGACGAATTACGCAAGGCAACTAGCCGAGATGTCAATTTGATGAAGGTGATCGATTTTATTTCGAAGGGTTGGCCTAGAAGCGTGTCTGATGTGAATTTAAAACCGTTCCACGCATGCAGAAATCAGTTATCGTATGAAGACGGCTGTGTTATGAGAGGGCATAAGGTGATTTTACCAGACAGTCAAATAAGAACAATATTAAACGAACTTCATACTTCCCATCTGGGAATTGTGAAAACAAAGGCCGAAGCTCGTTCCCGGTTCTGGTTTCCGGGTATCGATAACGCTATAGAAAATATGATAAATTCTTGCAGTGTTTGCATACAGTTACGACCTACCCCTCCGCGCGCCCCGCTTACGCCCTGGCAATACCCACCCCAACCATTCTACCGGTTGCATATAGATTTCTTGGGTCCGTTAGATAATAGACATTATTTAATCGTAGTAGATGCATACACGAAATGGGTGGAAGTTTACGATATGTGTGTTTCAACGACCTCATCAGCTGCAATAGAAAAACTGTGCGAGTTTATTTCAAGGTTCGGGTTACCAAATACAATTGTAAGCGATAACGGCACGGCTTTCACGTCACAAGATTTTAAACGGTTTTGTACAATTAACGGGATTGAGCACGTGACGTCACCGCCCTATAATCCTGCGAGCAATGGCCAGGCCGAAAGTTATGTAAAGATCGCAAAAAAGGGTATAAGATCGTGTATTTTATCAAGTAATAACCAAAAAGACACTAGAGTCAAACTGTTAAAATATCTTTTTGATTACCGGAATTCGGTACATTCAGTGACAGGGTTCTCTCCAGCTCAATTAGTTTTTGGACACAAACTGAGATCGAGGTTGGATCTATTGTCGCCAAAATCGCTATCGTCACCCTCAAACGCGTCACTGGATAGCACAGTAAAATCAAAACAGTGTTTGCAGTGTAAATACAATGGTGGCAAAAATACTCAAATTTTAAAAAACGGAAACGAAGTGTTGTACAAAAAATTTAGCAATAAAGATAAGTTCACATGGCGCAGAGGCACAATAACAGACAAGATTGGAAGAGTTGTGTATTTGATTAACGATCATTTAACAGGGACTGTAGTGAAAAAACATAAAAATCAGATTGTGTTATATAAGGGTAACGCCAATGTACAACAAAGTTGGGATACTGACGAAATAGACACCGATAGTGACGATGAAACATTATCATCAACGGCACCACCGTGCCCCCAACCCGCGTCTCAAGCTGACGCCCCGGAGGAGGGGGGGCAGGGTGCAAGTACGCCGTCAGCGACGCCAGCCATATCTGTGGCGCCCGGCCCCGGCCATCCCGATAGGGCGTTGCGCCAGCTTCCAAAGGTGGACTACAGAAGCCTTGCGTTGGGCAAGTGACCAGTGGGCTGCCTGACGGTGTATAACTTGCTAGTTATGGACTCATATTGTATTGTAGTAATAACCTAATTTTAATGTTGTGTAGATACTCCATGTATGTAGTTGTAAGCACCTTTAGTATTATTATTATGTTTGTATCTTTTTAAATAAGGTTGGGAGATGTTATGTACAAGCTAATGTATAGCGATGCGCGGTCATATGCGATCGGCCTGCGCACACGGCGCCAGCGCCGCGCAGCGCCCCGTACCCCGCGCCCCACCCATGTGCCCGCGCTAGCATGTTTTAAATAAAGCGTCAGTGCGTTCACGGCCGTCATTTGTTTTACTTGTGTCCCGTATCAAACACTATTGGATTATCTCAGTAAATACCTACATGAATTTTATAATAAAGTGGTTTTGCTAAATGTTTAATAAATAACAAATACTTCCTGTCTAACTAACTTATACCTACTTATTTTGCTGTGCCCGACACGGTCCATATGATCCATAGAGTATTATAGTCTTTGATATGATCTATTTATAAGTTTACCACCTAAGAATACTTACATGTGGAATGCAATAAAGTATTGAGTAGGTAGTATCTTTGACAGTCGTTACGGGTCGTCTGAAGCCCGAAATTCTGACAACCAGTCTTACCAAGGGGTATCTTTTTACCCAGTAACTGGGTGATGGAGGTCAGATAGGCAGTCGCTTCATGTAAACCTCCATGCCCCAACTATGTTGGGGTTAGCTTTCAGTCTAATGCAGCTGAATCACAGTATTTTACATGGAGCGACTGGCTACCTGACATCCATAACCCAGTTACTGGGTAATACGATACCCTTTTCAGTGGGAACATTAGTGTCCGTATGAATTGAGGAGCCATGTCTCAGATTTAAACGAGGGTACTACCAATATTTAGTAGTAAATTAGCCAAATTTGTAGCCCCGATCCTGGAATTTGTAGTAAAACCCTTCAAGAGTTACAACACATTTTATGTGGCTCCTCAATCCTGACGGTCTATAAAAAATAAATGCACGTAGCTACTAAAGTAGTTGATCAAATCGAAGTTTGATTACGCCAATATTTAGTAGAAATTTCTACTAAATATTGGCGTAATCAAAATTCCTCTACATTCAGTCTTTCAAAAGATATTAATAATTTTAACATTCCTTAAGAATTTTCTGTGTAGGGTGACCATAAATAATTCAAACTGTGTTCATAAACAGAACTTTATTTACACATGTTTCATTCTTCACCAAATCAATACTTAAATATAGAAACACAACATATTAAACACAAAGAATGAAAAAGAAAAACAAACTGAAAGTCTAATAGATCAAACTACCTGTTTTAAAAATTCTAAATATTATCTGTATATTCCCATAATCTATCATTCATTATTAGGCTTCTCCAAACTTTTTTTTTTTTAATTTTCGAAACGCTCGGATCATGGGGCCCGAGTGCACGTCTCCTCTTTAAGGAAATTTCTCGCCGGCTGGTCGACACTTCACGTGACCAGAGGGCTGGGTCATTCTTTGGCCAAAGAATTAGCATTGACATTCAACGAGGCAATGCTGCCAGTCTTCTTTTTTTTTTTGGATGGGAAATCATCAAATAACTTCTCCCGCTCTAGGTGGAGCGGGAGGGCGTGTCAGACTTTTACTGACTAAAACCCACCCGTGTTCCCTCAGTTGCCTGTGTGCCAGGGGCCGCGGTATCTCTTTCAAACAACCCGCACCCCTGGCAGGCATCGGCCCTTGCGGACCCCACCATTTGGTGCTGACATATCTTTGAGGCGCGCGTGGAACACAACGCGCCGTTGACCCGGGCTTGGTCCTTACCGGACAGCGAGCTATCCATTACTCGCCGTCCGCAAGCCCGCGCCTACGGTGGCTGGGAATCAGCCTGGGATTCCCGAAGCCCAGGGCGTCTCCCGCGGCGACTACTGCCGTAAAGGCGCATATACTGCATCTCCCTCACGTGCGCCGCCTCCCTCTTCGCGAGCATTACTGCTTCGCAGAAGGAGGTGACGGCTAACCATTCACTCTCGCTCCGTACCATGGCCTGCACCAGGGCCGGACGCGAGAGATCGCCGCCGCCGATCGCCTCCACGAGGACACGGCGGTGCTCCGCCCAAGCCGGGCAGACCGCGACCGTATGCTCCACCGTGTCCTCAGGGCGATCTTCGCAATGGAAACACCCGGGCGTTTCCTCCCGCCTTATGCGAAACAGGAACCTCCCGAAACAACCGTATCCGGTGAGGACCTGCGTCAGGCGGAAGGTGAGGACGTCATGCTGCCTCTCAAGCCACTCCTCAAAGAGGGGACTTACCGCCGCTATCGTGGCGTGCCCAGCACTAGGTTGCGACAATCGCGCTCTCCACGTCGCCATGAGATCCCGCCGGAGATGGTGCCAGTCTTCTGGGCACGTTTTCTTATGACAGTGATGCGGACGAATACTTCGATGCCTAAGGGTCCTTTTTTTGTATTTATTTGTTTTGTTAGTTAGTTTAAATTGCCTGTAATTGGTTTATTTGAAATAAATGCTAGCTATTTTAAAATATATTTTCTAAACAAAGTCGCTTATTTTGACTGTCTGAGCGACCGCGCTGTCCTCCTAAAATACGTAACGGATTTTGATGCGGTTTTCACCATCATTTATAGAATTTGTTCCGCGAGGTTGTTGTTTCTCGGCCGTAACCACTAGGCCACCACTTTCCATGCGTCTGTATACGTTTACGTTAAATGTAAACGTATTACATATAAAAATAAATAATAGTTAAAAAAACTAAATAACACGCTTTAAAAACCAAACTAAAAAAGGAGAAAATAATTTTATTCAATTAAAAAGCGTGGGGTGTTTTTTGAGGTATTTTTATAATCAATTAATGTCAAGCACCCCACGCTTTTTAATTGAATAAAATTATTTTCTCCTTTTTTAGTTTGGTTTTTAAAGCGTGTTTTTTAGTTTTTTAAACTATTATTTATTTTCTATTTTTTAGTTCTGCTAACTACAAAAACGTGATTTTTTTCTCATTTTTTTTTAAATTATTGAATTGTCATCGGTCCTCGACAAGTTTACAAAGTTTTAATGAAATCTGACCGTTTAAAGTGGGTCAAAATCGCGCTCAAAGGAGTCGGTTACATACAAACAAACATACAAGTGAAGCTAATATAAAGCGTGTAAAAACAACAACCTCGCGGAGCAAATGCTATAAATGATGGTGAAAACCGCATCAAAATCCGTTACGTATTTTAGGAGGACAGCGCGGTTGCTCAGACAGTCAAAATAAGCGACTAAACAGGTAGGTAATTTGATCTATTAGACTTTCAGTTTGGTTTTCTTTTTCATTCTTTGTGTTTAATATATTGTGTTTCTTTATTTAAGTATTGATTTGGTGAAGAATGAATCATGTGTAAATAAAGTTCTCTTTATGAACACAGTTTGAATTATTTATGGTTACCCTACACAGAAAATACTTAAGGAATGTTAAAATTATTAATATCTTTTGAAAGACTGAATGTAGAGGAATTTTGATTACGCCAATATTTAGTAGAAATTTCTACTAAATATTGGCGTAATCAAACTTCGATTTGATCAACTACATTAGTAGCTACGTGCATTTATTTTTTATAGACCGTCAGGATTGAGGAGCCACATAAAATGTGTTGTAACTCTTGAAGGGTTTTACTACAAATTCCAGGATCGGGGCTACAAATTTGGCTAATTTACTACTAAATATTGGTAGTACCCTCGTTTAAATCTGAGACATGGCTCCTCAATCCATACGGACACGAACATTATAGGTTGATTTTATGTGTTGTTCGCGTCTATTTTTTAGGTTTTAAGCCAATTAATAGACAAATTGCATGAAGAGGAACAATATCCATCGTTCTTAGAAGATTTACTAGAAACTGTAGACTTACTGTTACGACAATTGTATGAAGGGGAAAGCAGTGAAGACAGTGAGGTAAGAAAACTTTAGAACAACTTTTATCACAATTACTATTTGGTTCTATGGAGAAAGAAAGAAAGAAATTTTATTTGCTCGAACATGTGTATACATACAGAATTAAAATAATACATGCATGCAAGATCTTAAAATAAAGAGTGACTCACGACATGTCTGCCATTTCTCATGGCGTGCAAATCTCTAAGGTTGTCTCTAAGTTGTTCATTTTGACGGTCTGTACCACTCCCTTAATATTATGACCACATTTTTCTGATACACGACGTAGGTATGTATAATGGCAACAACAAAAAAAAACTGGCACTTTAAAAAAAAGAAAATGGATACTTTGGAGGTATTTGGGGGAGGCCTTTGCTTAGCAGTGGATCAGTGTCATCATCATCATCATCATTTCAGCCGAAAGACGTCCACTGCTGGACATAGGCCTCCCCCAAGCTCCGCCACTTCGACCCGTTCTGTGCTTCCCGCATCCAGCGGACTCCTGCGGCCCTCACAAGGTCATCGGTCCACCTTGTGGGAGGCCTTCCAACTTTACGTCTTCCGGTGCGCGGTCGCCACTCCAGAACTTTTCGACCCCATCGGCCATCTGTTCTGCTTGCAATGTGCCCTGCCCACTGCCAGCCTATCAGTGTAGGTTAATAAAAAAAGAAGTTAAACTCGGATAATTTTGGTGGTAGGTACGGAACCCTTAGAGCGCCCAACCGACTTCGACATGGCCGGTTTTATAACACATTTTAATTTACTCTTTCAGTTCCTGAAAAAAGACGAAAACATCCAAAGAATATTACTTCTAAACAAATCAATACATATACAAAAACACAGCATCGAGAAGATGGCGAACATTCTAGAATCATTCCATTCAAAAGTTACAGAAGCAGATTCGACGTATGAACTAACAAATATAGACCAAATCGAAAATATAACATACATTTTTCACATACTAGAAATTCTTCTGAAGAATTATATGAAAAACAGAGAGATTCTTAGTCAATGTACTACTCAAAACTCTCAAGATGACGAAAGAGTATTCAAAAAAAGTTCCATAACAGATATTTGGAGAAAAAAATGGAATCCAACTCAACATGTTTTTGAGGGTAGTCGTGAAAAAAAATGCGTTTTGAAGTCTTGCAGTGACATTTTAAACAGAATTGTTGTAGATTGCGTTAGTAGTTACAGTCTGATCGCTTATTCTGCACTTAAATGTTTTAATTCTATGCAAACTTAATAAAATCTGTATCTTAATACATGACATCACGCCATAATTATGCCCCGAAGAGATAGGCAGAGATGCTCTTAAATTATACCCATATTTCGTTCGACTTATGTAATAGGGGGCGAGCCTAATGCCATCAAGCGGGCACTAGGTATTACAGAACACGGGTGGCTACTGAAAAAAAAACTTAATGGAAAAACCCATTAAGGCCCTGGTAACTTTATCGTTATGAGCGATAATAGTTCTTATTGCAATGCGATACGGGTTAAGGCCCATAGTATCCTCATCTCCCGTTTGTATGCAAAAGCACGACTGCCGCCCGCGCCCGCGCAGGGCACCTCTGAGCCTTTATCTCAAAATGGAGATATTCCATTGATTAATTTACAATTGTGCTTCGGCGATACTGTGGTACCTCTAACTATCTATTTTTCAGTGTATTTTTTTTCAAAATAACGATGCCGTTTAGTAGGAGTATGGAATAGAAGCCAAAATATTGCGTGTTGCAAAATATTTTTTACAGCAAAAGTATTAACCATACAAAAAAAGTACCCTCGGCAACATGATCTATATGAATCTATACCAAAATCATATATTTTTCAAATCTTCAAGACAAGCCGTTAATGAGCAGTACGATTCATAAAGTGACCGTGTTACGCTACCAAACGGGACTTAGGCCCTTAAGGCCCTGGTAACTTTAGATATTGTCGTTATGAGCGATAATAGTTCTTATTGCAATGCGATACGGGTTAAAATCTGTTGTAATAAATTCTAATAATAAAAGAGCAAGCATTTTCGTAAAAATGCAAATAAAATCGTATAAAATTAGATTAATAATCCACCATTGTATGCAGTTTGGCATTTGGAATTTTATGGTGTATTTTTAATTATAATTGTTATTGAAGGGATAAAGTGGGTTTAAAGATACCGTAAAACGGGGCTACTTTGCACAGGTTTTGGCAGAGTATTGGTATTTACTTTTAGTTAACACCCAAGATTAATGTTTATTTTATTCCAACAAAACAATGTGTCCTTTGGTAGTCTAATTCATACCTATATAAAGCCCCACAGGCCCCCCACATTTCTTTTTAAATGGTTTCAACGTTACCCGGAAGTGGGGTTTCTTTGACAAGGCATTAAAATGCAACTTATGTCAGAGATTTAAATTAAAATGTAAGGATTACTTTAACATAATTTTGATGAAGCAATTCAATACTGTGTGCATTATACCTGTATAATGCATATTTTGTTTTTATTAAAATTTCCGGAAATTTTAATACTTAAAAACAACAAGTTTTTGAGATCAATAACTCATCTTTATTATGACTTAGGTAGGTTACAAAATTATATAAACTTAATCATCATAGGCACACTTTTAAACAGTATTTTAGCGCACTGTTAAAGTAGCCCCATAAACTGTCAAAATTACCCTTACTGTTAAAGTAGCCCCGTTTTACCGGTAGTTAAGAGGTGACTTTTATGATTTTTTTGATGCATTAAAGTATGTTTCATTATGTTTTGAGTTCCATCACTTTATGCAAAAAAGACTTGAAAATATCATATATTTTTTGGCTTTCAAAATTATTTACTGTCTAAGAGATACATTTGTTTAAAAAACAAACACCATATTGAGCGTTTTCAAGAAATCACCGCCTTAACATTTTTTCCGACCCAAAATAATGGAATCCAGCGGGGTAACTGCGTAACACTAATAGTAGAAATGGCTTTCATTTTGACAGTTCTACAACCTTCATTACGTTATTTACGTTGCTGGGCAATAAATTTATCGAACATATAAAGCTATGTATTATTAGCAATAACTTTCAAAATAATTAAGATTCTGATTGATAGTGTGTCATCCATTTAGGGTGTAGGGCCTCATGAAAACGAATCTGTGTCCTATGTTGAAGATTATTACCTCTAATTGAAAAAAAAAAATAAGAGGACGTGTATAGGTCACCATAAAATTGAAAATACCGTTAGATTGCAATCTATCTCGCAAGATTGTGAATTGTTGAAAGATTGTGAACCGTAGGTAATAGGTAATAGGTAAAACGGGCTGTTGTCCGCAACTCCACGTCAAAGCGCGTATTTTGCGTACGGGTGGGAGAATCGGTTATTCGATCCACCCCAGCTCCTCGAGAAAGGCCAGCAACGCCTTGGTGTTGCTGACAATCTCACGTAGGGTACCTGGGTTACCGAAGTATTTTGCCCTGTAATTGGCGACCACCGGGCAGTTTAACAGCACATGAGCCGCTGTCTCGTCGTCTTCCATGCAGGCCCTGCACAGCGGACTGTCTGTTACCCCTATGACAAAGAGATGTTTGTTAAATGACCCATGGCCAGTTACAGCTGCTGTAACTGTACGCAGCTGTGGTTTTGTTAAACGGAGAACCTGTTTCGTGAGGCGGGCATCGACCGCAGGAAGTGCTTCCTTGGCCTGCCTGCACTCACTTAGGTCCAACCATATTTTGTGATGTTGATCCCTGGTTCGTTTCCTTACCAGAGTGCGTAGATACCCGAAGGGGAGTGGCGCAATGGGTTCAGGTCCCACTGGTGTCATGCTCGACCCTCTCCTGGCAAGTTCATCGGCTGCATCGTTTCCTAGCGAACCGCTGTGTCCTTTTATCCACTGAATGGTAATATTATTGAGGCTACCTACCTCGTTGAGGCGCTGGTGGCACTCGTATATCAGCCCAGAGTCAACTGTATGACTGTTCAGCGCTTGCAGAACAGCCATGCTGTCTGAGAGTATGCGGATCGAGTGGTCCTTAACTTCCCTGGCTAAAATAGCCGAAGCGGCAAGGGAGATGCCCATGCATTCTGCCTGGAACACTGTGTTATGGACTCCCAGTGGCGTGGCTATGTGGATGTTGAAGTCCTCCGAGAAGACTCCAGCCCCTGTGCCACTACCTGTTTTTGATCCATCCGTGAAGATGCGCAGCTCTGCGGGGCATAAGCCTTCGCATCGTCGATCCTCATGCAGTTGAATTCTGTATTTTTTATCGAAGATAAATTGTTTGGGCACCCGGTCATTTACTGCCTTCGTAATGGGGAACTCACTGTTGAGTTCCTTTAGCAGCGCGGTGTGTTGTGTGTCTCTCTTACTCCAGAGATTTATAGCCTTTAAACGCGCCGCCGCCATCGTTGCTTCCTGCCGTATGAACAGGTGGAGCGGCGGTAGTCCCAGCATGGCTTCGATCGCTGCAGTCGGGGTAGTCCTCATGCAGCCCGTGGTCGCCATGCAGGCTAGTCTTTGCATGCGCTGTAGTTTATTGGTGGCTGTAGCTAGCTTGGTGCGGGGCCACCAGACCACGGCCCCGTAGGTGATCATGGGGCGGATCACTGCGGTGTACAGCCATAGTATAATTTTGGGTGATAGACCCCACTTCTTACCTATCATCCTCCTGCACTGCCAAAAGGTAATGCAGGCCCTGTTCAGCTTGTTGTCTAGATGACTGCTCCAGTTAAGCTTATTGTCCAAAGTAACCCCGAGATACTTGACTTCGCTGGCCAACTGAAGTTCTGTATTGAACAGTTTCGGTAGGCGAAAAGGGCCTAGTGCTCGTTTTTGGGTGAACATGACTAGTTCAGTTTTGGTGGGGTTCACTGATAGTTCGTACTCCCTGCACCATCTCTCTACTATACGTAGTGCCTGCTGAGTGAGGTTACAGATTGTACCCGTTACCTTCCCCGAAACAAGGATTGCGAGGTCGTCCGCATAACCTATTGTGAAGTAATGGCTGGCGTTGAGTTTGGTGATAAGGTCGTTTATCACCAGATTCCATAGAAGAGGGGACAGCACCCCTCCCTGGGGGCAGCCTCTGGCTATCATGGCTAGCTGCTGCTCATCCTCAAGGCGAACCATTCGTTTGCTAAGCATGTTAGTAATCCAGTCCGTTAGTACCTGTTCTACCCCATGTCTGGAGAGGGCGCTACCGATGCTGGAGAAGTTGGTTTTATCGAAAGCTCCTTCGATGTCTATGAACGTGCCCAGGCAGGTGCCTTTTTGGTGAATCGCTTCTTCTATCTGGCTGACCACTTGATGAAGAGCTGATTCGGTCGACTTGCCTGAGCTGTAAGCGTGTTGGTTGCCGTGTAGCGGTATAGTCTTGAGCGCGCCGTCTCTCAGCTCCCTATCACATAGCCTTTCCAAAGTTTTCAATAGAAAAGAGGTTAAGCTAATTGGTCGGTGGGATTTGGCGTTAGTATAGTCACCTTTACCTGGCTTTGGGATGAAAATAACTTTCACTTCCCTCCATCCCTTGGGAACGTATCTAAAGGCCAGGCACGCTCTCATTAGAGGCACTAGCCTAATTGCGACAGAGGCTCCCCCCCATTGCAATAGGGCGGGGAACACTCCATCGGGGCCTGCTGCCTTGAAAGGATGGAAGCTACGGATGGCCCATTGGAGTTTCTCCAGTGTGATCACCCTATGTGCATACCGCCAGTCGTTTTCTGATGGTGTTTGAATAACGTCTTGCCAGTCAATTACCTGCTCGAAGACACATCCAGGGAAGTGAGTTTCAATTAGGACGCGTCTTACTTCTTCAGGCGATGTTGTGAGTGTATTATCAGGTTTACGGAGGGTGGCGGGCCCCGATGTATTCTGCTGCGCCAGAATCTTCCTTACCCTGTTGGCTTGCTGGCAGGTTTCGATGCCGCCACAGAATTTGCGCCAACCCGCGGTACTCCTGTATCTGATGCATTTTTTGTAGCTGGATTTGGCTGCATAGTAGCTATCCCAGTCCTCATCCGCACAAGTGTTCATTGCTCTATTTAAAGCTTTCCTTACCTTCCCGCGCTTGCGCTCCAGGTCAGCGCCCCACCAAGGTTGTTTGCCCGGTGTGCTACGCGGGGTGGTCTCTGGGCAGGCAGTGTGGTAGCTGTCTATCATTGACTTAGTAATTTGGCTTACTTGTGTCTCAATCTGTGTCGTGTCCGCCCATGACGTCGGACTGCTTGGTGTCGCAAGCTTGAGTTCTAGGCTGCGAGTATAGATGCCGCGATCCGTGTTACGCGGGTTGCGACGTGGTGTTACAGGCTGAGCGCAGACCTGGATGTCGAAGCGGATCCACCTGTGATCAGAGCAGGAAGCCTCCTTGGAGACCTGCCACCCCGTGGTGATTTCCGCCGCGCCCTCTGTTGCCAGGGTGAGATCTATAATTGTGCGGCTTCGCCTTGTTACGAATGTAGGTTCGGCGCCGGTGTTTAGTAGGGATAGGTTAGTCGAAAATAAATAGTCAACCAAGGCCTTACCCCTTTCGTTCTGAGTGTCCATGCCCCACAGTTGGTGATGAGCGTTGGCGTCGGCCCCGACGACGATCTCAAACCCACGGCTCTCGCAATGGCTCACGAGACGGGCGAGGTCGTGCGGGGGCGGCGCCTCCGCCTCAGGCATGTAGGCCGAGGCGAAGACGATCACCATCTCCACGTCATCGGCGCGTTGTATTGACAGCTTAGCTGCAGAGACATCTCTGCAACAGTATTCGGTTAAAAGCTGTGTTTTGAGGTTACCTGTGACATAAATGCACGACCTGGGTTGATCGTGGTCAGTGGTGACCATGAGCTTACTTCCAAGATTGGAGAGTCCCTGTATGTGGCCGGCCCTAATCCACGGCTCCTGGATCAGGGCAATGGCCGTGTGTTGAACCTCCAGCCACTTACGGAGTTGAGCCGTCGCGGTCTGGCTGTGGTGGAGGTTCGCCTGGAGGACTCTACAGCTCGACAAAAGGCACGACATTGCTGATCGGCCCCTCGTCGGCTTCCCCCAGTCTTAACCCGGCAAGCAGGTCGCCCTCGTCGAAGCCGTCCTCCCCCCGGCAGGAAGCCGGGGACAATGTCATGTCGTCCGGCTCCCCGCCCAAGGAAGGGGCGGCACCCACGGTGGCGGCAGCATCGGCGGCCGACTCTGCTAAGGCAGGTTCAGCCACGGGTGCTTCCGGGTTGTTTAGTGGGGGAGTGGATTCCCCCGTTGGTGTCCCAGGCCGCTGCAACGTGGCCTCGGAAATAGATTCCGTGGATGGATCCCATCCGTGAGGGGCATCGGTGTATCTCCCGTTCTGACCTTGGAACCTAAGATACACCGACCCCACACCTATAGAGAGCCGGCGCTCGGCCCTCATAAGGGCCGGAATTTGGTCCTCAGGGACACCCACCACGACGAACCATGCAGCGGCCTGTTTGTTCACGTGTACGAGTACCCACCGCTTGATGTCTACCCAGGGGTTTTGGTAGCTAAGAGCGCGCCCGATATCGGTCGACTCCTCAAAGACCCCCTGCTCATCCGGGATTACGATACCGCACCGTGCTCGTCTGTCGATCTCCGACTGTCTCTTAACTGCTAGCGGGATGCCAGCGAGGAGAGACAGTGCGGGGACAGTGTCAGTTAGCCATGCTAAAGTGTGGTCGTTGCCGCACCACAGTTTAAGGGCACCCCCGGCATACACCGGTTTGGCTTTGAAAGTCGGGCCTGGGGTGTCTGGCTTGGGGGACCGGGCCTCGAGGATGATCTGCTTCTGGATAGCAGTGAGCACCCGGTCCGATACGTCCCTGCTGAGGATCCCCGTGCGTTCGCAAGTGATCGCGACGTCTAGGGTGGCGCTAGCAGCTTGGGCGTAGCTTCGTTTAGCGGCCCGCTTGGATTGATCAAGTCGCGGTCGCTTGTGATCTCCCCGAGGTGTTAGTGTCTCGTTGAGTCCTCGCTTGGCCGCGGCCTGACCCTTCCGATCGGGACGCTGTGTTGACGCAGTCGGTCTCTCAGGGACACTGGGTGGCCGTTGACTTGGCGCGACTCGACTTGAGTCGGCCTCTGTCTGTGACCTCTTCCCAGTGGAGAAGTTGAGCTGGCCGCTAGTCGATTTAGCCAAACTAGCGGCAGGATCCTGCGTGTTTTGAGGCCCCTTGCCTGGCCTCCTGCGAGCCTGCCGAGCCTGTCGGCGCTCCTTCCTTGTCGGCCGTCCACTTTGTGCTGAGGCAGCTGATGGGCCGGAGGGGCCTGTGTGAGGGCGGGTTTTTTGAGTGCCTTTACCCTTGCCCTTGCCTCGTTTCCCCACAACCTGCCACACGCGTGAGAACGCATCCTCGGTCGCGGCCGCCTGGTGTGACGAGGTTGGAGGAGCCACAGAAGTGGGAGGGGGTTTCACTGTGCCAGTGTTACCCGCCTGGGTTTTAGTGGAGTCGGTACTGGTCCCAATCAGCGCCGACGTCCTCTGTTTGTTTTGGGACTGGTTTGGTTTGGTCTTTGCTGTGGTTCTCGCCACAGCCGGACCGACGCCCGCACTGGTAACCGCGGCGTTAGCTGCGGGTTGACCAGGGGCAAGAGAAGTGCGAGCACTTTTCTTGGGAGTTTCAACGGCTTTCGCCTCCGCTCCTTTGTCTGGGTTTTTAACAAGCTTTGAAGCATCCATGTTAAATATTTCAAGATCTTCATCTCTCTGGCTCCCACCCACCATGGAGCCCGCACCTGGGAACGTCTCACTGTAAAATAGCTCGACCGTTAGGACTACCAGAGAGATATAGGTGCGCAAGGCTGGTTTACAGTGCGACATCGGGTGCTCGATCAGGTTGGCCCCCAACGAGCTAAACAACCCTCACTTACACCGTCAGCATGACCTTTGCCTACCGCTTCAGTCATCCGGGGACAACCTCAGCGGACCTCACGCACCTCGCCTGTGGCCCTCTGACGGGACACTATGACCATTTCCCTACCCCTGGCTATTGGGTAGGGCCACCGTTTCGCTTGAAATCCAGACCAAAGGGGGCGTGTTGCCTCACGGGCACATTACAACCAGAGCCGCTTGGCTCAACCCCCCAGGACTCCTTCATCCCCGCTCACGGCGCTCAACTGCGCAGGTCCTAGCGCAGGTGACTAATTGCTCCTACTCGCCATCAGCTGATTTTAGTGATGGTCAAGCCCGCAACCACCCAGTCACGGCGGGGTCGCGGTTAGGAGCGGAAGTACGAGGGATGTGGTTGGAAGGAGTAGGGATGTAGGTGAGGTGAAGTGGGGTGGGATTGTGAGATTTGGGGCAGGAGGGCTGAAATACGGGAAATAAAGGGGTCAAGGAAAATAGGAGGGGAATGCACTGGCGCCTGGTGGTTTTTGTTACGTCTATTTCTTAAGGAATTAGACCAAGAACGGGGTGGCAACCTCGGGAAGGTACATCCACCAGACTTGCCTTGAGGATCTACACGACTGCAGCGCTCTCCCTCAAGACCCCGCCACCCTGCTGCCTTTAAAGAAGGCAGCAGGGTAGGCCTGCATCTATACTACCAAGCAAAGCAAAGCAAAGCAGAGCAAAGCATGTCGTTGTGCAACCGTGAAAGCATAAATCCAGACCCCCCCCATTGTGAACCGTAACATACTGTTTACGCATTATTTTCGTCAAATTGTGAACTGGTATTAAGAAGGATAGTACCTTGCGCTATTACTAAATAGTCAAGTAACTGCCACTAACTTGGATATAGAGCGCGCCGGCCGCTCCCGCGGCACCGCTCGCTTCGCTCGCTCGGCTCGCGCGCGGTTGGACGCAATGCTAACCTAACCTATTCGGTCGGTAAGCAGTATGGTGCAGTTCACAATTTATAGACAGTTTATAATCTCGCTAGATAGATTATAAACTAACGGTGTTCACAATCATACGGTGACATATACAATAGGTACCTACACCTCTGCTTATCCATTCGGGGCATCTAAGCGTGATGTTATGTTGTAAAGTTAGAAGATTATTTTAGTTACAAAATCCTTTCTTAAGGAATTATGTAAGTAGGTAGCTAAATTGTAAAAAGTTTGTATTTTAAAATATTGTACAAATACATACATTACAAAAAAATAAAGGCCTATTAAATTTGCATATTTTTTTATTTTCATACAAATACGTACAGGCGCCAGGACATGACGCTACCCCAATCTGTCAAATTTCTTTGATCGATTTTCAACTTTATCACTATAATTTATATGGTTCATGTTCAATTGGGAAAATTTGACAATTTGGGATAGCTTGATCTGCTGGCGTCTGTACATCACCGAATTAAAATCTCCAATGCAATCATTCATTTATTCACTCACTGACAGACAACGCACAGCTTAAACACAGCCGGCATCCCTAATTGCGTAACTCACGACTGATTAAATACTAAGTACGATATAAACGTTTTTATTAAAGAGTAAATTTTAAAAATAAATATCAACGATCTAGTGCTTGGCTGAAAATAAATTGTACTTTTGTTTGTATTTAATGAAATAATCACGAAAAACTACTAATAAATGCGTTGTTGCTGTTTGCGTGAATGAACGCTCTGAACACAGCACCCTAATTGCGTAACTCACGATTAATCATAATCTGTTTCGTTTTGAAACAGATGGCTAAACCATTGCTTCATATGTTCGAAAAATGTGTCTGCTCAACAACGTAAATACCGCAATGAATATTGGTGAACTGTCAAAATGAAACCGATTATGATTAATCGCGCGTTACGCAGAACTCTCAAAGGGCAAGAATCTTTGAAATCACACAATGTCTTATAAATTTTAGCCTATATGTTACTCTGATGTATAAGCAAATATACTGCACGGTTTCATCAAAATCCGTTTAGTAGTTTTTGCATGGAAGACTAACAAACAACCATCCATCTTCACAATATTTCGCATTTATAATAGTAGGATAACATTGGTCAGAAAGGCGGGGCACATAAACTCAAACTCAAAGCATTTATTTCAATTAAACCATTTACAGGCATTTCAGTTCGAAAGTTGAAGCTAGTTGCCCATTCCAAAACGTAGATCTCTATGGAGAAAAACGGGCAAGAAACTCCATGGACACTCTTTTAAATCATGTTAGGTATTACAAAATCTTGGGAACATTATTCTTGTTGCTTCTATATGTGAGAACAATGTAAAAAAAGAACAATTCTAAATATAAGATTTAAAATAAGCCATGGAAGTTAGGAGATGACCAGTCTCAACCGACGGCGCCCGTTCAAGAACTTGACGCAGGCATCTCGCAGTTGGCCTTGAGAGGCCGTGACTGCTCAACCGGGCTTTCCTGGGGCTGCCATTAAGAAGTTAATCTTAACGCCTCCAGCCAGAGCTTACAAACTAAAATAAATTACAAACTAAGCGACTGCACGCTGAGGGCACCCCCTGTGGAGTACGGACCTCGGCTCAGGGCGTCACTGATAGGGGGACAGCTATCATTGGGGACAGGCTGGATCAAAATATTGGCATTATTATTGATCGGGGAATTTAAAGCTACTGGCTCAGCTGCGGCGCGGGCTGGCGCTTCAACGAGCAAGGGTCGGTCGGGGGACGCGTGGATCAGCACCATAAAGTATTATATAGTCTTTGATCAGCACCATAGATAAAAGTTAGTAATAGGTCTTCCATAGTTAAAATTTACATAACATCATACCTTATTTACTTTGTTTTGTACCCCGAAAGATTGGGCAGAGATGTAATTATAATGCACCCACATTTCGCCAGTCCCATGTAAGGGGGCGAGCCAATAGCCATCAACCGGTCACAAATCTCGACTCAGGGCTGATACTGAGTTATTCCACATAAAAAAATCTAATCACATTTTGTCTGACCTGGGAATTGTAACCAGGCCCTTATACTCAACACTAACGCTTGCAACTGCTAGACCACAAGATAGTTAGTTCAAGGGAATCAATACACTTTATCCACCCAAACACTACACTACACTACAATAGCCATATTGCAGTTTGATGGATGGCAATTCTTTCATCGTGTTTACGCCTACTAATGGAATTTCTTTAAGAAAAACTCATAGAAAACTTGAAACTTGTACTATAGATTAATTTTGAATTTTCCTTTGCGGAGCCGAAATGATGAGTGCAAAATTTAGCTTCCAAGTAGACAATATTACAAAAAATAAATTGCTGTAGTCACAAAACACAATGTGACGATTTGCTCTCTAAAAATATGAGCAGGCGCGTACACATAGCTTCATATTTCTCTTCTCAAGCACTGTTGCTGTGTTACAAAAAGTCTTCTATCAGAATAATTACAAATTTTCACATCGCCCAAATCCCGTGTTTCACATGTTGTACTCAATTTTTCCGGTAACCAATGGCTAATTTAAACCAAATTTCCAGGGAATTGGATAACATCTCGGTCGCTCAATCTTTCATAAGCTCCCCTGAAAAATGCCCTGAATTAGTTCCGATGCTCATGTAAGGGAACCCCAACAGGAACAGGCCGTAGTTGAATAATAATATACAACAGTTATTCGTAATGGTCTTATATTATACTTCTCAGGCATATACGAGAATCAATACAATTAATACCTTGACATCAGCTACTTATCAAATCTAACACCACATATCGCTTCGAGAGCCAAATTTCCCGCCTGCCACCAGCCAGGCGTTCCATCCACCACCCCCGTGAATCTGAATCTTCCCTCCAATCTTTTTTAGCGGGAAAAGCGAGTTGTCTGATTGGTTCCCGCTATTTTGCGTCAACCAATCACAGAGCGACCACGAATACAAGCAGAGGTAAAGTTGCCAACGTAAAATATTAAAAAGTGAAAAGTATTAATTAATACGAATATATCAATAAAAATTATCGATTAGCAAAATCAAAATTTACTAACCCTAACACTCAGTAATAACTTAAAAATAATTCATATTAACATTAGAAGCATTAATAAAAATCTAGATCAATTTCTAACTATGATAGCATCAACGAAAATTGAGTGTGATGTAATAAATAGTTCTGACTGAGTGTTGGTTGCAGGTTTCTGGGCCTATTCCTATATTACATGGTTATTAATCTTTTGCTACAATTAATAATATAATAAAAAATTATGGAGTAGTTAGTAGTTTATATTAGAGAAAGTTTAAAATGTATGACGACAGAACCATCGTTCCAGGGCGCTAACTGCATTATTTCCTGATCAGGCTCTACTGCAATAGTTATAACAGTATGCAAGGCGTAATATCTTCTCTGCAGTCCTACGTTAACATAATTTTAATAGATGACATGAATGAAGACATCAAATCAGGATAAAGTGACCGGCACGCTAATGACTATTTAACTGTTACCGCCACTCTCGGACTACTTCCTGCGCATTCTTTTCATCATATATTGCTTAAATCTAAGAAGATTTCTATTGTGCTAGTTCTAGACTCTCACGTTACTGAACCTATCTGTTTATTCCTGCCCCTCAATTCCAGTTCGAGATGTAAGGGGCATAGAACATCATCACAGTATGATTCGTAAAGAACTGGATAACACCGACTTCAGCCCCATCTTCACTTGTACAAACGCCAATCAAGCAACTAACCTGTTAATTGATAATATCCAACGTGTGATTATTAATCACACTCAAATAACCAGAACACACAAAAATTTTTTTTTTTTTTTTAATGTTCTAAAACCATGGATGACCACCGGCCTGGTTCGTTGTCTAAGAAATCGAGATAGAAGGTGTGGCACCGCCCCGGATCGGGTCAGCCGCGCGCAGCCGGTGCATCTCACCGCCTGCGCCCGCGCCCAGGCATCGGCAGCGCCCGCACACCCCGCGCCGCGGCCCGCCGATGCTGGGTCTTTAAACCGCGCTCGCTCGGTCATGCGGCCAGTCCAAAGAGTACTATAATAATTATATCGGGGGCCAGTCCCCGACCGACCCTTGCTCGTTGAAGCGCCAGCCCGCGCCGCAGCTGAGCCAGTAGCTTTAAGTAGTCACGGCCTCTCAAGGTCAACTGCGAGATGCCTGACAAAAAAAAAAAGTGCGGCCAGTCATTAGCCTACTCCGACGATGAATGCCCGTGCTAGTCGTTCTAAATATTTTACTCACTCTCTCACTCCAAAGTACTCCAAACTGTAAATAACTAACTGGCTATTCAATCTTGTATCTACAACTTTCAAAACGACTGTCATTTCTCCACACACCCGCCGAGCAACTACAAATGCATATCGAAGTCAGGAAAAAGCCTAACGACTCCATACTTAAAATAACATACACACGGTAAATAGACTTTTGAATACCTTAATAAATTGAAGCGAGCATTTGAAAAGGAAGAATTTCTAAAAGCCAAAAACAATCCTAAGGCAACGTGGAAAGTAATTAAATCTAACACGAATACTAATGTTCAGACCCGATCTCCTCGTGAACTTGTGTGATTCAGATGACGTTAAAACATCGGCAAACAAAGTCAATGAGTTCTTTGTCAATATGGGTCCAAATCTAGCGTCGAAAATTGGTGCCAATACCATCACCATTGCTGTAGCACCACTATCCAGTAAATTATCCAATTCTCTTGTAATCCTCCCTTTGGATGAGAAACAAGTTAGTAGAATTATCCATGACCTCCGTAATTACTGCACTACAGGATGGGATAATATTCCAGCCAGAGTTATTAAGAGTTCGCGTACTACCTTAACCCCCGTAATCACTCATATCTGTAACCTGTCCATAGACTCTGGAATCTTCCCTGAAGTTTTTAAGAGAGCTGTCGTGCATCCTATATATAAAAGCGGGGACAGAGACAAAGTTACAAATTATAGACCTAATACTGTTCTAAGTGCGCTCTGAAAAATTCTGGAGAGTCTTGTCTTTGTCAATCTATATGTACTGCAACCCGGTGTGGGGCCATACTTACAAAACCGCAATGGTCCCTGCAGAACGTGCACAATGAGCGGTTCTTAAAGTAATGCTTTTGAAGCCTAGAGACTACCCTACTGATCTGTTATATTCTGAGGCCGAAGTTCTCACAGTAAGGCAACTATAAGTCCTTCGTTCAGTCCTGCAAAGACACTCCAACCTTCCATTAGACAAAAAAAACTGCTTCTAATACGCCACGGTTTTCTTATATGTAAAACTAAACCCTGTCATTTTGCATTTACAAGTCGACAATTGTTGGCTCAAAGTTCACGCATATATAACAAAATAAATACAATTATTCCATTGTACCGATATAACTTACATGAAATTAAAAATAAATTAAGAAAATGGCTCTTATCCTTAAATTATGATGAAACAGAAAATATATTTTCAATTGAATCTTAACTTTATCAAACCTACCTTGAAGCAAAAGCGCCCGACGAAATGTAAAAGACATTTTCTATTAATAATAAAAAAAGAACATACCTACTAATTACATTTTATTGTACAAATAACTTAAACTACTTTCTTATCTGGCAAACCAAAGAGTTTTCTCACGGCTTCTCCATACTTCTGCACAGTTGTTTCACTTTCTCCATCGTTCATCCAACTTGATACTGCATTCTTATATTCTTCTGCATGTCTGATTCCAGAAAGATCAAAGGTTTTATACTCATCATCAGTCAAATCTCTGCTTTCATTCTGAGAACGTAGGTACCAATTCACTAGGCTCTTTTTAGATGCGTTGTTATTCCAATCATAGTATTCCATATCATCTTCGGTTTTATCTTTCTCCCATTCCTCAACATTCCATGCTTCATGATAGCACGCGGTCAATAAATAATTGACATAATCCAAATTCTGTCCTCTAGCGGGACATCGATCAGCTGTTATAGTCACCAAGTCTGTTTTACTGTCGTATCGTTCTCCAACTAAACGCACAAACTTGTCCCTTGAGTGTTTGTCTAAGTTTAAAGTTGATAATTTGATGCGGAGAGTGACGATTCTAGCTAGAGGGTTACGGATACTGGGACTGGCATGACAGTAGTCCGACGTAATGACTTCTACGGGATAATGCTTTTCAATCGCTTCTTCTGAGTTTAAGAGTGTTGGCCATTCGGTGCAGAACTGCTTGATGGCTTCACATTGGCTCTTGATGACTGGTGGAGTGAGGTGCAGGAAGTTTGGTACCTTCATAAGTTCTGCGTTGGCTTTTTTACCTGGCGGTGCTTGTCCTTTAGGAACATAGCCCTGGCGGACAGGAAGTGGGACTGACGATGGATGAAAAGTCTTTGGTCCTGGCCAGACGTTGCCCCAATTCTGAAATTGTGGAATTTTTTTGCATTGGTTAATTTAATTTTATATTTTTGGATAGATATTTACATTATTAAAAAGTACTGGTATTAAATTAATAATATGTATGTACCTACAAGTACTTAAAAAAGAAAATAATCATAGGGCATCAAAGAGTTTGTCCGCATCATTGTCAACGGGAAAAGTGAAATTGTTTATTGATATCATTATCACCCTGCAGCAGTCTCGACCAAACGCACACCATTCATTGTCATTGTAGAACGTATCTACACCAAAGATTGGTTCTACGGTTAACTAGCTATAGGGCTGTCATAATAAAAATGTATTGTGGTTGTATGTTTTCCAAAAAACTGTTTTCACAAATTTGAGACATAAAACGCGACTAAGAGAATATTTATATTCGCGAATGGACGTCAATAAATTAAAAAGAAGTCACTCTCCTGTCCTTATACCAATTTATTAGGGGTCGGCGCAACATTGTATTTTTGTTCTAGCAAGTATCTCTGTTGTTTTCTGATTAAAAATTAAACTTTTCAAGTACTTTCGTTTGATTACACAAAATTATTATTTTTCCGACTATTTTAAAGCTTGCGGTGACATTCGTTTTGAAAATACGTGGTCAGTGGGTAAATCATTTCGTCAGCTGATGGTATTGTACAGTTAATAAAATAACCTTTACAATTTAGAACTGGTGAATTACCTGGTCTGTGGCCATCCTATCAGCCCTATCAGGTTGTATATCAGTCCTACGAATGACTCTTCTTTGGAATCTTTCCCTTTTCTTCAAAATATCAAGTACTCGAAATTCCTCCTCTGCCTCGTCTTTTTTAAGAGCACTGTCAGCTGTTGTTGAGTTTAAGCGCCATAATTTGGCGTTGTAAACTGTCGCCAAGCTATTAGGCTTGTAATTCCTGATAAATAAACTCATTTTAATTAATTTTACGGTAAATATTTTATCGAAAGTTAGTACTCCATTCTGAGACTATTTTGAGGTTATGTGTCAACCCAGTAACCACACACAGATAACACAAAAACTCACAGATAATACAAAACCACACAGATAAATAAAAAACAACAGATAATAAAAAAATATAATGTTTCATTTCAAGTTTGATTGATTCGATCGCAGGAGAATGCGCTAAAGAAACGCTGAGCTTGAATTATAATGCCGTAGTAACTAATGGTATTATCAATAATGCAACGTAAACTTTTGGTATTCCTACTATAATTTGGTGTTCGGCTTTTATACTTTGCAGAATCGGAAGAAAACGTCAGGCTTATAGATAAGGAAGACTTGCTACTCTTGTAAGGCGTGTGCCTCAACGCACTCAACTAAATAGTAGGAGTGGGGTGTACTTGTAACAGCTATGTAAATATAACAGATACCTGATGATAACAGACTGTGACTGTGACTAACAAACTGAAAAAGCAGCTGCTGTTCCTCCAGATAATAAAATCCCTTACATACGACAGTGTCACCTGCTGTTCTATGTTCATGCTTATCCATGGGCGTAGCTAGAGATTTTGTCTAGGGGGGCCAGCCGTCTAGATGGAGATGGAGATCATAAATGACGCCGAGTAACAAATAATCCTACAAAAAAATATTTCGTGAAAAGCGCGCTGCCAAGACTTAGCGACTGACTACCCGACACTTGACAGGCCGACATGCGACCATAACCTAAATTGTCAAACAGGAGAATACGGAGATTTTAAAAACAATGGCACTGTCCCGCTTGTGGTATGGTATAACTGGTATTTATGTTCCTTGGCACTGTCTGTATCTACGCCTAAGTCATGTGCTCTTGAAGTTGAGTATACGTGTTCTGTTCTGTGGTCAATGTCATGTGTCAAACAGAGAGGTTCGATTCAGCTGGTTTTGAAGTTATGTGTTATTTAGGGATTTGAAAAAATAATCGATTATAGAAAAAACGTTTTTTATAATCGATTTACATATTACAAAAAATCGATTATAGAAATTCACCGCCGATTATTTTCACCTAGATTTTTTCTCTTTTGATACAAGAAAATTTGAATTTTGCGGGCTACCACTACACTACATTCCACCTAAAGAAATTTCCTGCGAAAGCAGAAATGAAAATAAATATTGTGTGAAATTTCAATTAATGTTTATCTTGTTGATCATTAAATTAATAAAACTCTGCTGTGATAGAGTGATTATCGATATATCAAGCGTTTCATTTAATCTATTAAAAAATTAGGAAAAAAGCGATTAATTTAACAAAATCGATTTTTTAATCGATTTTATTACTAGGCAAAACAATCAATTAATTAATAATCGATTTTTTATGTATACTATCACATCCCTATGTGCAACCAGTAACCCGTAGAATGCTATTCTCTGTCTACGCCTTAGAAAAATAACTAAAGCTTTAGTTATTATTCTAAGGTCTACGCAGTAACCACACAGACAACACAAAGACACAGATAAACAAAATCACACAGATAAATAAAAAACAACAGATAATAAAAAAATTACGTTACATCTCAATATTGATTGATTCGATCGCAGAATGCGCTAAATAAAAGAAACACTGAGCTTGAATTATAATGCTGCAGTAACTAATGGTATATATTTATTTAATTAAGGTACACCAACAGTTGTTAACAATAATACAACGTAAACTTTTGGTATTCCTACTAGAATTTGGTGATCGGCTTTTATACTATGCAGATTCGGAAGAAAACCTCAGTCTTAGAGATAAGACAGGAAGACTTGATACTCTTGTAAGGCGGGTGCTTCAACGCCCTCAACTAAATAGTAGGAGAGCGGTGTATTTATGGTAACAGCTAAATATAACAGATACCTGATGATAACAGACTGTAACTGTGACTAACAAACTGAAAAAACAGCTGCTGTTCCTCCAGATAATAAAATCCCTTACTCACGACAGTGTCACCAGCTGTTCTCTATTCATGCCTACGACAGTTATATTTAGAATAAGATAAATACTGTTAATGTTACACTGTGAGACCCTGTGCCATTGTCACAAGCTCTTTCATTTTCTCGCATAGGTGTAGCACCTTAGTTAAAAAGAGAAGTACCTACTATGTGTACATGAAACAGGAACAGGCGGAACAGTTATGCGATTATACCTGTTACAACCCACCCTACTAAAATATAGCAGAGGCCTATTACTTTCCATATCAAGAAAATAATAAGCCACTAGCTGGCTTGTATGTAATGTTACATAACCACGTATCCAAATTATAGTAGGTATATAAACACGAAGTTAAAAGGAAATCCATCATAGCTATTTAGGCTCTATAAGTATTTTCGACCAACTTTTACGTAAAATTCCGTTTCCGATCTCGTTTAGCCAGCACGGTATTGCTAGATTCCATACCAATTATAATGATTTAACTAACTGATTTTGCCATTAAAGTTTGTAAGATTATATCGGTTAACCCTTAATAGGGCAAAGGACAATTGTTTACCACCTCAGATTTTTTACCATAGAGCAAGAGTAGTTCTTTTTACACTTTCATAAATACGATATTTTTTATGTGGGAATATCCTTATAACTTTTATTAGTACTGGCAACTAAGCTAACTGTCAAAGTTTGCAAACTATCAACATTCAAAAACAAATATCGAAGAATTTTGAAACTCTGAGGTGTTTGGCGCCATTCAATTAAAATTTTGTTTTAACAAGATTCCGGTCTGTGGTTTTGTGGTATTTGATAGGAAAATTGATTATATTATCCTGCATGACTTGTAGAATAATTTTTGAAGTGAAACTTGTACTAATTAGAAAATCGTCGTAAACTCGGTGGTAAAACTCTTACCATTGCCCGGTTACGAAAACTTTGTAGTTTTTGGTGGTAATATAGTTACCGTTACCCATTAGCGTATTTGTTATTTCAGGAGAATGTCGAACAAAAAGCAGTTATCTGACAGTATTATAGCCAGTATTCTCGAAGATGATCTCTCCGCGATTGAAAGTAGCGACGAAAGCGTTTCAGAAGAACCACTTTTGGGCGATTGCGTACTGGGTTACGACGATGAAATTTCGCGAGGTCTATCAAGGATATTTGGGGAAGAGCCTATGATGGAGATGAGAGGATTAGAAAATGTTCAAGACCCTCCCGGGCCACGTGTTTCGGTAGAATATTTAGAAAGCGTTGAATCAGCAGTGACTGAAGAACCGGTGAGGGAAGTAAGTACGCGTAATGAAAATGATTGCGACGTCTCTTTTGGCGCTCTTTCTGAATCGAACCACCCGACTCCGGCTCAGTCTGACATAGTGCCTAATGAAACGCCGAGCACACACATAGAAAGTAGGCCCATTCGCGTAGCACAAATCTGGTCAGATAAGGTTTCAAAACATAGCATACCAAAGTTTGATAAACGGCTGACTGTAAACATGAGCGTCACTCATAAAACACAGCCTATTGAATATTTTGACAATTTTTTCCCTCGTGATCTCGTAGAGTTGCTGGTAGAACAAACCTCACTACCCACAAGACCAAGGAAAATTTACTAGATGCCGATTTTGCAGCACGAAAAATACTCAAAAACGATCAAGAATCATTTGCGATGTCTGTAAAGTAGCTTTATGTGCCACACCATGCTTCAAAAGCTTTCATATTGCTTCAGAAGAAGGAGAGGCTATGGATTGTAGCAGCTCTACTTCTAGTACCTTAACGGGCTAAGGTCAAATAATTACCACCAGCACCTTAGCGTAAACGGGCAATGGTAAAATAATTACCACCGAAAATTCGCGTACTTGTGATTATATTTTTTTAGATTTTCATAAATAATGTTAAAAAAGGTCCCAATAAACGTATAAATAATACCACATAACCTAGTTTTTCAATCATTCTTTCCTCCGCCCTATTAAGGGTTAAAACCACAGAAACGACTTAGCAATTTTTTTAATATAAAATTAAACGATGAAAAACTAACTTTCAATTGCGGTCACAAAAATACTGTGCATATCTATAGATCAAGGATTCTTGAATGGATTTAACGAAACGGAACGTTTCCGACTTCGCAATGAGAGTTTGTCACCGACTAGCGACTACCCGACATGCGTCCATAACCTAAACTGTCAAACAGGAGCATACGGAGATTTTAAAAACAATGGCACTAGTATCTACGCCTAAACTCATGTGTCAAACAGAGAGGTCCGATTCAGACATGATTTTGTGTAATGACATCTAACCTTGGTCCGGTCATTTCATGTTTTGGAATTTATTTCGCGTTATAAGTTGGTCGTGTATTGTCTGCCATACGAATTTGAACAGTTTTTAGCTTGATTTTGTTGTGTTTTAAATGTGCATGTGGGTATATAAAGTGTAAAAATGGCGGACACATCCAGAAAAAGGTCGAGAAAATCGAAATTAGTGCCTCGAGAGTATACTGAAGAAGATGATCTTGAATTGCAGGTAGGAATTAAATACCACCATTTTGACCAAAAGTTTGCACGCGTAACAACTTATACTAGTCGTTTTTATGTCGTTGCTGTTGTAAGAAACACCGTAAATAAAGTGCAATTGATGTTCAAGTCGATTAAAACTGTTAATTTAATAATTTATGACATTATTTTTACAATATTTTTGTGGGGGTAGGTGAAAGTCATGCGCAAAAATCTGTGGAAATCTACCTACTAAAAATGTCGTTTTCTACGACTGACATATTTCTTGCCGATACTATTTTTGAGGCGGTTTTACTCAATTTTACGATGTCGTTTGAAGTAATTCTGCAGAATTCTAAAGGACTGTAATTAATGTAACTTTGACTGTACCTAATTTCATAATTTTAAGGGCAATCCATAACCCAAACGCGAATAGTGATGAATGTAAAAAGTCAATAGAAAAATAAAACGACTGGTACACACGGCTATACATCAAGCTATACATTTCCAGTTTACGCTGATCTCGCACTGTACGGAAATCGTATATAATGCGAGATCAGCTTATACTGGAAAATTATAGCTTGATGTGTAGGGGTGTGTACATAAGTTTATTGACTATAAAATATTAGACTATCACGCAAACTTACATAAGTTTAGTCTGTACTAATACTTTTACAATTGTGAGTTAAGACTTTGTGAGAAAGAATTGACTTACCTACAATTAAACTGAGAATTAAACACACTGGTTTCAAAGAATAAATTGACCTATTGGTAGGTACTATGAATGTGGAATGTTTCATGGTATTAAGAGGGAAAGAAGGAAGATAGATTATGATAGACAAAAGTTTAAAAGTAGATTTTTTACTACAACAAAGACGGATTAATTATTACACTATGTTTTGTAGGTACCTACTAGTTTTTTATAACTAGTTTCATAAACTATCAGAAAACATTCTTTTATCAAGCTTTTTAGAATAGTTTCACTTTATTCTTTATTATAATATTTTTGAAAATAATATTAAAGTGACCTTATTGGTGATGTTCTACAGAAAAGTTAGGTGCGTAGTACTTGCAGCCGGCATGCATGTATGACCAGATGTATGAACGTAATAAAGGCAAAAGGAGTATGTCTGGATCATAGCAGGTGGCATTCTGTAGTTTTCTCCTACCTCCACGGAAAAGGGATGAGTTTGTGTGTTATATTTTTGACTATATGCTCTTGTAGAGTTGATATTCCATACTTGTGACTACATAATACATTTATCTAGGATGTATTAGGTACTTGGCGCTGCAGGTAGAATTGTCAATGTGTATAGGAACTCTTTAACAGTTACTCCAAATGACACTGACACCCAACTATAGACATGCCTCTCACAAAGGCTATCTAACATCTCGCTAGGAGCAGAGCAAAAAAAAAAAAAACATGAATACGAAGTACTCGCACGGGCAAGCAATTTGATGCGAAGGGGTGGATCTGGGGAGCAAGAAGTTTCATGTGGATGAACTCGCGGGCAGAAGCTAGTTTAAGACAAGATAATGTTACTTGCCAAAAACAGCCCTTTACATTTCCGTAAAGTCATACATAATTGACTAGGCTTACATTAAAAAAAAAAACAAGACAAAAGAATCATTTTGCTTATGAACTCCGGTATTAAGTGTACCTTTACTAATTTTTTAGCTTCTTTTCTTTTTTTTTCTTCTTGCCAGCTTCTGGAAGACTGGAGATATATATTATTGATTCAATTATTCATTAATCAATACAATAAATAAAATTGAAGTCTCTGTTTGTAATGTGAAAATAACAGCTATTTACCAAAATGTATATAAACACAATTTCAAATCACAGAACAAAAAAACAATTTTTATTTTTTTTGTCTTTCTGTATGTTCGGGCTAATCTACAAAACAGCTTGACCGATTTTGATGGGACATTCACTGAAAGATAGCTGATGATATAAGTAGTAACATAAACGTTTTGTAGCCCGGTACCACGATCCCTTGGGGTAATATCAGCTATCCGCGCGGGCGAAGCCGCGGGCACAGCTAGTGCATGTTATAAGTTAGCAAACAGTGTTTTACTATAAGCCAATTTTTTTTTTAAACCAACTTAAATGTTATGTAAAAAAATTATTTGTTTTAGATTTTTACTGTACTTAATAGTGATGTGCCGGGTCATTAAAAATGTAGATCCGAAGATACGAATCCGGATACGAATAATTGGCGTCAAGATTCGCGGAAACGGATCTTAACTTTCTCACTCAAACAGTGTCGGTGCGCGTGACCTTGAAACGATAGTTGAAACCACTTGACGCTTTGTGTGACAGAACATATTGTTTTTACTTGCGTTGCGCTGGTCTTTCTTTTGTTTTGTTTATAGTTTAGTGTGACACTGGGCAGCATCGATAACGTTTGTTGTTTGTTGTACGAGTTAATAAAATGTCCACAAAGAAGTTAAGTAGTGCAATTTGGAAGTATTAATAAGGTAAAAGATCCGTCAAAATATAACGGATAGGGATACGGATACAGATCTTTTTTCTCCCGCGGATACGGATATGAATATCCGTAACATCACTAGTACTTAATACCTATTTCTATTTTGGGAGCAGTGGTGGCCCACTGATATTGGTTCCGAAATACGAGTTGTCAAATACATTGCAAACTATATTTTTGTATAATTTAGAAGCATTTTGTTTAAACTTTGTAAATGTGAGTACCATGCATCCGTATAATAATTATATTGTTTTGATGTACGTTGACTTGAAAAAGCGTGGCAGTTGAGAGTATGTCATGCTCACTTAAATGTCTCGCTGATGGTGGCGCGTGTGTTGGATCATTCGGTTCCCTACAAAATGGTTGAGCTGGATGGTGCTGATCCACGCGTCAAGTTCGTGAACGGGCGCCGTCGGTTGAGACTGGTCATCTCCTAACTTCCATGGCTAATTTTAAATTTTATATTTAGAATTGTTTTTTTTTTTACATTGTCTCACATATAGAAGCAACAAGAATAATGTTCCCAAGTTTTTGTAATACATAACATGATTAAAAAGAGTGTCCATGGAGTTTCTTGCCCGTTCTTCTCCATAGAGATCTACGTTTTGGAATGGGCAACTAGCTTCAACTTTCCAACTGGTCGACTTTTTGACAATTCAAAAGTGCCTGTAAATGGTTTAATTGAAATAAATGCTTTGAGTTTGAGTTTGAACCTACAACTCGTAAGTCGAGGCCAATAAGCTGCATCCACTGAGAATGGAAGCCGACCCCAACATAGGGACAAGACAAGGCTAGGCAACTCCTGCCAGGGGTGCGGGTTGTTCAAAAGAGATACCGTGGCCCCTGGCACACAGGCAACTGAACGAACACGGGAGGGTTTTAGTCAGTAAAAGTCTGACATGCCCTCCCGCTCCAGCCAGAGCGGGAGAAGTTATTTGATGATTTGCCACCCAAAAAAAAGGCTTGGCAGATAATGAGTTCTAAGTAACACTTTTATACTGCCCGTGTTAAAGTGTTATTTGGTAATACAAAAATCAAATCAAAATCAAAATATTTTATTTCACATAAACCTGCATGGTCACTTATGAAACGTCAGAAGCTAGGTGCACGGTTCCAATTTGTCGCTTCCTATGGAGAAGAGCCGGCAAGAAATTCCACGGGCTACACTTTAAAAAATAATTGGCTTTTACAGTGTTTTCAAATTACAGTGATAATAGGTATGGGAGGACAGTGCAGGCCTGTCAATAAGTACCAGGTACTTAGAGGAATGAAAAAACAGAACAGAAAATCGTCCACAAATCTAGTCTGTAAGGCCTACAACGTTCTCTTATTAAAAGAATCTACCTATGTAATGAACCTATTTGAACCAAGTGACATGATTTCCATGACAATCATTAATAAATAGTCGACATTAAAATTGATGTTTAATGTCAAATAATGACGAGAAAATGTCAGACATTGTAAAAAATAAAAAGAATATAAATTAACATTGTAATTTGGGAGCAGTTAATAGACTTTTACATAGTTATGCTGTTAACCCTGTGTCACTAACCATTCGTCAAAATGACGACGCGTACCTACCTTGAGATTTTAGTGTTTCGGTAAGATCCCGACCCCCGCCACCCCGCCCGTTTCTAATACCTTCCTAATTCGCATCGCCAGTGACCCGCAAACACTCATTGCGGATGCACGCTCATTAGATCGGGATATATCGTGTGATCGTCGTAAAATTTACGAAAGGTTAGTATCTACGTAACTATTTTTCAAAGTTGTGTATTTATGTATTTGTCAATTATTTTCAATAATTACTATCAGAACATATTATTTTTATGTTATAATAATACGTAATAATTACTGTTATAAGTATATAGTCATGTTATTTGCAACTTTTTGACATTTTGTGTTTCTTTTTTATTTGAAATGTTTTTGTTTTTTATACTTTCAGATGGATTTGAGGGGTCAAAATGATAAAATTTTACAATGGTTAGCTGATTCAGAAACGGAGTCAATCCCTGATAATCAATCACAGTCTTCGGAATCCGAGGAAGGTGATCATTTAGAGACGGAAATTCATAAAGACACTGATGGAAGCGATGAGGATGCTGCAGATTCTTCGGACGACGAGTTCTTCGTTCCACGTCGCAGCCATAGTCGAAGGTTAGTCATAGATTCCGATGATGATAATTCACTGACATCCTGCATGGATCAGATTGATTCCGAAAATGAGGAACCACCACAGCAGCAATCAATCATTCAACCAAGACAGAATATCCTGTACGGTAAGAATCAACACAAATGGTCTACAAAACCTCGAGACCCACGTACTCGCACGGCTGCTCGTAATGTGCTGCATCTTGTACCTGGTCCCGCAGGCATAGCTAAAGAGCTCTCAGATCTGCATTACAAATAGCAGACGAACTGATGAAGCCTTGGCTGCAAGAGAGATATCAGACGGTAACTTTGCAACGAAATTTGAAGCAGATCATCGCGGAGATCTTGAAACTTGATGACCCACAGGAAGGTTCTAGTCAAGACGTTCCTAGAACCCGCAAAACTTGCAGCTACTGTCCTGCAAAAAAACGTCGTATGACCACAAACTTCTGCAAGGGCTGCAAAAAAGCGATTTGCAGGGAGCATATTGTTTCTATGTGCAATCATTGTTCAATGTAGAATATTTCCAAAACAGCTTATGTTATTTGATTAAGAGGAAACTAAGACTGCTAATTAAGTTCGTTTTGTGTCATAAATAAAGTTGATTAAATAAATATTGGTGTTTTAATCTGTCGTAAAATTTACGAATGGTTAGTGATAACGTTACTCGAAATTAAGGTTAGTGACCTAGGGTTAATGAGGTACCAGGGAAGCCACATGTGCAGAAGGAATTAATGCCAAACTTCCCTGTCTTCAACGTAGTCTTTTATCTTATAATAGGTATGCTTTTTTGATAAGGACACGTCTGATATTAGTTTAAAACTTTGCATCGCTAAGTTCTGTAACCGACATTGGCAACTTGTTATAGAAGCGGATACTGTTTATTAGAAATGACTTGCTAGTTTTAGTTAATTTAAATTTTGGAATCACAATGTGTTTACTACGTATATTTCGATTATGGAAATCGCATCTTTTTTTGAAAAGACCTAAGTTTTTGCGAACATGCAAGATATTTTCTAGGATATAAAGAGAAGGCAGAGTTAGTATATCAATTTTATTGAATTTGCTTCTAAGAGACTCGCGAGGCCCCATTTTATAGATTGCGCGGGTGGCCCTCTTTTGTAAAATAAAAATTGAATCTACGTCTGCTGCCGATACTCACAGCAGAGCGCCATAAGACATAATACTGTGAAAATAAGCAAAGTATGCTGACCTAGCTGTGGCTACATCAGTCAACTGCCTCATTTTTCTTACTGTGTAAGCAGCTGAGTTTAATCTGCTTGAAAGAGCTCTAATGTGGGCACCCTATTGCAATTTTGAATCTAAACTAATTCGCAAAAATACAGTTTCCGAAATAGCATCTAGTTTCTTGCCATCAAGTTTTAAATTTAGACGTACTTGGGGTACATTTGGTAACGAGAACTTAAGACATTTAGTTTTGTTCGCATTGAGTAAAAGATTATTTTAGCAGCAAACCATTTCGAAAGAAACTATCGTTGGCTATCTTTTCTATCTATTCTAAAAATAAGAGAAGTGTCATCAGCGAATAAAATTATATCCGAGAAGTTAGCCATCAGATAGGGAAGGTCATTAATATAAACTAGAAATAAAAAAGGGCCAGAATTGAACCTTGAGGCACACCCATCATAACTAGAGACCCCGAGGATGTCACCCCGTTAACGTTTACTTTTGCTGCCTGTTTGATAAATAGGAGAGTACAAGATCGGCAGCTTGTCCACGAATTCCGTAGTGGTGTATTTTACAGATCAGTGTATTGTGGTCAACGCAGTCAAACGCTTTTGAGAGGTCACAGAAAATGCTAATCGCATCCTGGGAACTCTCCCAGGATTCCAAAATGTGACTGATGAGTTTTACTCCCGCGTCAGTCGTCGACCTACCTTTCGTGAAACCAAACTGTCGACTATGTAAAATCGCATTTGAGTTAAAATGTGGCAACATCTGGTCTAGCATGATTTTTTCATAAATTTTGCTCAATGCTGGAAGCACAGATATAGGTCTATAATTAGAGGGATCACTCTTACTACCCGATTTGAAAATTGGTACTACTCAGGAAACGTACCCGACAGATACGATACCCGTGTTACACGCATATCGTATTACCAAATAACTGGGTTGTGTAGGTCAGAAAGGCAGTCGCTCCATGTAAAATTCTGGAATTCAGCTGCATCCGATGAGAATGGAAACCGACTCCAAAGTAATTGTAAAAAGGCTGGGCGGATCATGAAGATTTCTCTATTAGTTGTTATTTTGGTAGTCACCCGCTCTTTCTGCCCATATAATTTTTTCACACAGTCTATGCATCGTTTATTTGGGTTTCTCCTATTCTTGTAGCCATTGACTTTCAACTTTCTTCACATTAATATATTATTACCTACGATAAATTGTCCTACCTTATTTGCTTGCCTTAAACCTAAATTGCCCTAACTTTGAAGTGCAATAACAAAATAATAATATTTTGTCATTGCATTTCAAAGTTCACTGCCGCAGCAGCAGTATTTTGTATAATCATAATCAAAAGTCATTTATTCAAACTAGCCTGAGAATCAGCACTTTTTGAACGTGAAAATTACATAAGACAGGACTGTCTTATGTCATTTTCACGTTCAAAAAGTGCAAAACCCAAAACGCCCGGCTTTCACCACTTCCTAGTGCTTTAACGTGTGCGTTACCCCAGCCAGATGTTGTCGAAAATGGTAATTTGAATCTCATAGATAATTAGTTTTGCGGCTTCTGTAATTGTTGCGCACATTTTTAAATTTGTTGCGCTTATAGTTTTTTAATTATTTCACAAAAACCTTTCCTGCTGGGGTAACGTTATCCCAGCCAGACCTTTTTCTTTCTAATGGGAATATTTAAATAAATACTAGCTATAAAATTAGTTGTCTAGATGAAGTAAATGTTGTGCCTTATTTTGTATTTGTTCTTTCATCGGTTGCGAAGTTATTCGAGATTTTGCTGGGGTAACGTTTTTGGTTTTGCTAGATCTTTGAAACGGTTAAGCGGATTCTTATTATATTTTGTACATGACTTCTTAGAAATTAGTTTAAATTTGTTCTGCAATAAAAAAACCAAAATAATGCATAGTTTAAAGATTATTTCATTAAATAGAAAAACACTTCAATTGGTTCCAGCACTCTCAATAAGAGGTCTAAAGACTTACTTTAAACGTTATTTTAAAGCTTGTAAATGCCTTCAAATGTATGTGAAGTTTTATTAGTATCCTGTAAGTATTTAACAAGTTATGATGATATTCAGTTCTTCACGAGCACGGTCTTGATGCGCGCGGTGTTATTTGGCCACTGGATTGGATATATGAACTGAATGTTATCTCAATTATTAGTTGTTTAGTTCAGTTGTATATCAGTAAAATTTCAGCGTAGTACATTGGATAATTAATGAGATAATACGATTAAAGTCATTAGGAAGTGAAAGACCGAGGTAACCCGACCAAGTAAAGGTGGTTACGAAAAAGCGAAATCGCAGAACATTCATACATCTGGCTGGGGTAACGCACACTGCTTTAACTGGGAAGAAAAAGTGGCTAAACAAACTCCAAAAGCACAGCTGTCTGTTAAATATGAAGGACTAGATTCTACAGGTTGAAATTGAAAACATGCGACAAACCGAAATGGGAGATTGTACTCATCATTATGAACAACTTTTACTAAGGGACCAAAGATGCAATCGCGAAAAAAAAAACATCTGTTCCCTACATTTATGTTCGCATGACTCGTCAAAATGTAGGGAACAGCTGTTTTTTTTTTTGCGATTGCATCTTTGGTCCCTTAGTAAAAGTTGTTCATAATGATGAGTACAATCTCCCATTACGGTTTGTCGCATGTTTTCAATTTCAACCTGTATAAAATAGTATGTAATTAACATAACTAATAAAACACTTTTGTTTTTAGAGGAGCAAACAGGAAACTATATTTTAGTTTTCAAGTGAATGAGAGCAATTACAAATTATAAAACAAAATTCATTCGTTCGAAAGAACTAATTGTGGCTGAATAATCAAATGACAGTTACCTTAAATACTAGATAATAGATGACGACGCTGGAACCAGAATGATCTAGGGCACAATAGTATGTTTCTGAGAAAATGAAGGAAATGCGTTACGCGTTATTATTTGAAATCTATGAGCTTTTTATTATTATTTTTTAGTTATATGTACTTCATGTAAGTTTTAAATAATAAAATAACAATTTTTATCAGTATGAGTTATTTATTAAAACTAACATTCTTAGTTTTACAAAAAAAAAATCACTTGGATCACTATGGCAGTTCACAAATTTAAAAAAATGTGATAATAGTGAAAGTTTTCACTTTGATATGTTAAGAAAAAATCACTTTAATCATCACCAAATACAGCAGGCAAAAAATTATCATCTTGTGCTTCCTGATTGCCGCCTCTTCTAGGCACATGTGGTAGGGTCAAGTAAAACTGATGATGGATAGGAGGTACAAATTTTAGAGCTTTTCTTATATCTTGCATTTTTTGATACGATATTAGTCTAGTTTCAGGGGCTTTTTCTGGTATATAATTCTTTAGGTTACAAAAGAAAGTTTCAGAATCTATATCATTTGGTTTCAAATCAACCGTTTCATATGTTTCCGTGTAGTCATCATTGTAACTAAGTATACTTGAACCTTTACAAAACTTTATCTTCCGCATGTTAGAAATTTTTGCGCCTTCTCTTAATACAACCTGATAATCTTTGAATAGTGTTGCGAGGCTTTCAAAATCTAGAAACTTATTTTTCATATCTCGCACAGTAAAAGGTTTTTGTTTTCTGCAGTCTCGGACGAGCTTCATCCAATCTTCTGGTGTATAGATATCAGTCTTCTTTTTTAGTTCTCGACTTATAAAAGAGAAGTCAGTGTCGTTAGGCAGGTAAGTATGGCCACTGACGAGATAATGCATGGTGATCGTTTCTAGATATGGCGATTTATTAACCAGAAACATCATAAAGTGTAAAACATTCCAGTTTCGGTTTTGACCGGAGCAACAGTCGCTAAAAAAACACAATGATTTGACAGTGTCCGGCACGGAATCTTCTAGAAAGTAGTGAAGTGACGACATAATTTCTTGCGAGCCTCTGGCCCCACAATGTTCTGGCCACATATTCATGAGAACTTTTTCTCCTTCCTTAGTATAAGCATGAATACCAAAGTTCAGCATTTGCAGTTGTCTTAAATAATAGACCTCACCAGTATTTAAATAAGGAAGAGGTAGAGTTCGTTCCAGATCAAAAGTAGCTACTAATAACGATTCATCAGTTTTGACTTTACCTTTACAGTCGTTTAATATGGTTCTTACTTCGCCTGCAAGTTTAATATGCTGATCTTTTTGTGCCCTTTTAGCTAGGCATGTTTCTATATCTTCATCCGCCTTTATTGATATCTCGAGCATATCACAGGTTTTACAAGTATCTGCCTTAGGGATATAGAAGTGTAAATTAAACTCGGTTGTAAATACTTTGATGTAGGCACTCTTTTTCAATATTGGTTTTCCTTCTGACTCGCATTTTGCTTTAAAAAGTTCATACATTTTGTTCATTGAAAGATCCGGGCGCAAATATTTTCGTGTTGATCGTCTTTCTCCATAGTGACTCACAAATTTCGGAAAACTATTAATGTGGTCTTTAATCCAGTTCAACTTTTCATCCGACAGCTTGTTAGCAGGTACATGTTGTCCCCTCTTATCTCTTTCTGCTATTCCAGAAACAGATTTTTTATTGCGTAATGCATAATCTAATCTTTTGTTAGATATTTGTATAACCTTTAAAAAGAAACTTTTGCAAACTCTTTTGTCCAACAGCATGAATTGGCGTACATAATTTATGCGGCTAGAATTTTGAGCATTTTGTCTTTGCTTACGGCGTTTTGGTTCTAAAGTCTTAATGACGCTGCACAACCATGTTGTTTGAGCATCCCATGAGGTGAGTTGATAAAACATTACGTGTATTGCTTCTTGATTTTCAGGTGGAACCTGCTCACTGCATTTGAACCTACAGTTGCATACAACAGGTGTAAATACTTTAGCCGGGACAATATTACCTCGTACGTTGCGATATTCTTGGCCTGCAGTTCTTTTTCGCTTCCTTATATTCTTTGCCCATTTGTCGAAATTTCGAACTCTTTTTCTTCCTCTGACAGGTTCATCGGAATCTGGATAATTTATTTCCCCCAAGTTACCTATAGGACCCTCTGGATCTCTTCTTTCTTCATTATCTGTAAAGAACGGCATAAGCTGTAACCCAAGCCCAAGCCAGACTCAAACATGAAGCATAAACGCCACAAACGAGTATTTGCTTATAAAAATAGGTTATATTATGGAAGTAGTTTATTATTGTATAGCCTTCTTCGTGCTAATTGATAAAAAGAACATAAGCGTAAGTCAAGCAACAATTTTTGAGAAAAGCATGATTCTGAAATCGAACTGCAAAACTGCAAACAAAATAAAAGTAAAATCTCTCCAGCCCTTAATATTCGACAACAATACATACCTTCACTGTCTTCTAATTCTGTGGAAATTTCTACATTTTGCTCTGGATGGTAAGAAGAATGATCACTTGAAAAATCTACATTTATTGAAGTCGATGAAGATGGCGGCGGCGAAGATAGCAATGCCATATTCACTATTCTTTTAGCTCTGTTTCTGTTATCCATTGCTTACGTAGCAACCTTTCAATTAAAATGTTTAATAAAACAAAAGATAATCGCAAGCGCATGTGAATAAAACGAAATCAATATGATAAGTAACGTCAATTGATTTTGATTTTGTTGACGTGACTGTTTGTGTGGCCAGTTTAAAAATATTCAGTGTTTTTGTAAAAATGTCAAACCATATTTTTTGTTTAAGTATATATTCATAGATATTAAATTTTAATAAAAATTACGTAAATGATTTATGTATACGCAAATAATTTATATTTCTTTATTGTATTTAGATCAGTTTGGATATCCATAAAAGTCAGCAACTTGCGACCACAGTGATCTAAGTGCGCCTCATTACTTAGATCAGTCTGGCATGTCTCCATTTTGCAAATCGCACCGATTCTGTAGTGAGATGTTGTGATTTCTCAAGGAAAATAATACTGGGAAGCACTTAGATCAGTATGGCATGAAAGAATTATGATTTTTCCATGCAATTGTGTAAAAAAACCATTTTTGCCAAAAATGTCACTTAGATCACTCTGGTTCTAGCATCGTCAGATGGCATTACCTGTTTCATTTGATGTATATTCATTCAATTTCAACAATAACGAAACAGAAAACAATAAATTAAATCATTTGCTTATTATATGTCAGCTAGCACACGGCCGCTTACGAACAAAACATTGAAAACTATATTCAAGCAGAAATCTCTACACAGTATAAAACAAAGTCGCTTTTCGTGTCTATTAATGCGGTATTCATCAATAGACAGAGTGATTCAAGAGGAACTTAAAACCAAATGAAAACCCTTCAGCCATGAAAGGCGTGCCCGCTTACATGCTGCATTATGTTCATATAGCTATAACTTGGAAGTAACAAATGTTAAACTAGGACCTTCGGCGTAAAAAAAAAAACTTGAGAGGTGTCAAGGGACACCCGGATGGAACGAAGTTCCAGTACTTGCCGCCAGTATTTGCCGCCAGTACTTTCCGCCAGTACTTGCCGCCAGTACTTGCCGCCAGTACTTGCCGCCAGTACTTGCCGCCAGTACTTGCCGCCAGTACTTGCCTCAAGCACTGGCCGCCAGTAGTTGCTGCCAGTACTTGCCTCTAGCGCTGGCCGCCAGTAACATGCGCATGCCGCACAGCTTACAATAGCTTACTATAGCAAAAAGTGTCGTGACAACTCTTCGTAAGAATTTTTTCCGTCTAGCCCCCTTTCACAACGCGCGATAAGGAACTTCGTTCCAATAAATAAAAAGTTAATTACTATTAACAATAACAAAACCACTTCATTTTTTCAGATTCCGGGGTCGAAAGTACTTAAAAGTACGAAACAGACCACTAACAGACAGCCAACAAAAAAGGTAGTTAAACCACTAGAGCCTATCTCAAAACCTGAAGTAGCAGATACAAGCGTTCTTAAAAAAATCAACGCGGCAGCTAAAGAAGACAATGAGCAACAATCACCCAGAAAATTCGAGATTGACATTGAAGTGGAATCCTGTGATGATGACGACGAATTTGCAGAAATTGGTGACAGAGATCGTGTATCACCAATAGATAAGGACTCACTCATCACGAGAAAAGTACGTACCGAACCTATAGAATTATCTCGTGAAGTCATACTTGAGGCTGCCGAGAATTTACTCCAGAATTCAACAGATATTCCTGATAAAATCCTTAACATCCACGTAAGAAATACAATAGGGTATGAAGATAAAATTAATCTAGTATTAGACAGGCATGAGGGGCGTATACAACAGGCTTTAGACGAATGGCGTTCGTGGCAGTTCCGTAGTTTCCACAGAGAAAACCCTCTATTCTACAAATGCTACATCTGCACGAGAGCCTGGTGGCATCTAACCGATTTCCGTAACCATTTGTCTACCCAACACACTGACGATTTAAAGATTAAAATTGCTTTAGAAAAATATGAACAGCATGAAGCCAATGTGATAGCGTACCACCAAAGGCTTGTTGTTATCCTTGATATATATACAGAAGGCCCGTGTTACCGATGCGGCAAAAATTATACTGATCATGAGTTAGTATGGAGGTTCCAGCAGAAATATTACATGAATAAAGGTTGCCAGAAGGAATTTTTCACCTGCATGGGACTACGGGACCACCTCGCTAGCTGCCCTGTCTGTAATAATCGGGATAAACCGTTCAAATGTAATATATGTAAGTCAAGATTCGATACGGAAGAGGAGTTAAACGACCATTTAGTACTGTCTCATTCAGTGCGGTCTGATATACCAATAATGACTCGGTATAAAATCTGCAAGAATTGCTCACAGAATTTTACTTGTCTGTATTTGCATAAATGCAGACAAAAGCCTCTTGATAGCGTGTGTCCCTACTGTGCACAAAGTTTTCCAAATGTCATGTCTTTAGAAATCCATATGGAACGGTCGAAGAAACCTTACAAATGTGAAGTTTGCCTGAAGATGGTGAGGTTTAGCTGTAAAAAGTATGAACATATGGTGACACATACAGACAATTATATGATGGTAAGGAAGTGCGTGGCCTGTGACGGTCTGAACGTGTTTATTTATGATAAAGATGCAGCAGCACATCGGTTGGCGAAACATGACTTGGGGGATAATAAACGCCAAATCTTCTCTAAAGTGAGTATTATTTTCTTCTAATAGCGTTTCTTGGGGGCTCGTGACCGATCGAAGAATAAGCTGCAATTGTCGCTGCCGGTTTGTCAATGGCTGACCATCCATTACACATCGAGACCGATCCGTGTCTTGGAAGGCACGTTAAGCCGTTGGTCCCCGCTGTTATTTGTAGATTTTGACAGTCGTTACGGGTAAAAATACCAAAACCTTGCACTCAATATTTTTTTGAGTTAAAACTATAAAAAAAAAAAAACAATTTTAGGCTGAGTTCTTCCCTATTACAGGCATATAAGACATTTTACCTTTGTTTCTGATATCTGCGTTGCCTCTGGTATTGCAGATATCCAACGGAGATGATTTTTTTTTAATCAACATCCATGACTTGAAAAGGTAGTGTATGAAACGGCACATCTAGTATTAAAACATAAGTTAAGAGTAATATTAATAGTATGTACACATGGGCTATAGAGTCCGAGTGCCCAGTTGGTTTTCTGAGCCATCGCCAAGCGGTAAGTCGACTCTGTACTTGACCAGAGAGCTGGCCTATTCTTTGCCCAAAGAATCAGCATCGCCATACAACGTGGAATACGTCCGGGGATATCGAGGCTGAGCCAAGAGATGGCGGGACGATCTTGAATCCTACAGACAGGATTGATCCACACTAACTCAAAACAGGAAGGAGTGCAAAAGACAAAGGGAGACCTTTCCCCTGCAGGCTTGGCACAAGAACCGTAGAGAAGCGTTTTGTCGACGGAAGAGTAGACAAAAATGACAATTCCGTGTAGAAAGTTGACAGTTTTTAACCGAGAAAGGTAGACAAGCGATTTCTATTCTACGGTAGAGTAGAAATAGGAAGCTGCATGTTAAGCCTGCTGGAGTGGGACGACAAAGGCTAAAAATAAATAAACGTTCACATTGAAAAAGTGATCTGATGATGAATACATTTGAGTGCTTCCTGAATTCAAATTAGAACTACAATATAAGGGTAGATAAAAGATTTAATCAAAATCTTTTGAAAATCGCTGAAAGTCGAAGCATTTATTTCAAACAGGCACAATACCAGGTTTAATACTTGTGCTCGGCGCATAGTAAAAACCTTCGTTCCACCAATAATCGTCTTCTACGATGTCCTTCTCACCGCTCTGGTTTCATCCAATCTTCGTTCTTTGTCCAGGCGGTGTTACTTTGGAATGCGGTCCCTCTGAATATCCGGATGGGAACCAGTCGGTTTTCGTTTAAAGTAAAGACACGTGAGCATATTCGTAAGAAGTTGGCAGAATTATCCCAGCGCTGAATTGCTCGATTCGTTTTCTCCTCTACCTGTCGTTATTTCTCAAGACAAAGTTTATTTTCGTTATATGTATGTATGTATCTATGTATTAGTATATAATATATTATTTTTCGAGTAACCTATCCCCTATGTTGCACCTGCCTTGTTTTCTCTCTGCATCACCCCAAGGTTGACTGGTAGAAAATGCCTCAGGCATTAAGTCCGCCTTTGTACAGTATTTTTTACTTGTGCATTAAGTTTTGATAAATAAATAAATAAGAGCCATCTTTGAATGTCAACATTAACATTAAAATATAATTTATTCTAGTCGCCCCTTCCAAAAGGTAGTTTCTTATGGAGAAGAAAGGGCAAGACGTTTATTCTTTTAAAATGTTATAGAATATGTTTCATACATCTTTATATTATATTTTTTCTGTAAATGTGTATGTCACTGAAGTCCTAAACGGCTGGATCAATATTCATATTTTATTTTGTCTAGACCCTAGATTGTCCTATGGAGCAGGACCAGCATGTTTCCAAGCATTCTTATCTCGGATATAATCCTCTAATTTGTAATATGCTTGATTACAAAAGTCCTTAATTTGTGGTCCTTAATGTCTTGAAATATCTTTTCAGATTATAGTACCGACGTCCAGCATATATCAGGGTTTAGCAGAATTAAAATTGAAAAAACAAAAATCCTTACTGGAAGAAAGAGAATCCATACCAAAAGAAGAAGAATCCACACCAGAAGAAGAATCAGAAATAAAAAGTGAAAGAGAATGTGAACAGAAATTGTTACAAGCAGAATTAGAATCAGATTTCTATTCGGGAACTGTTGTTGTCAAAGGTAAGTTATAAATTAATCTTGAATTCGATTACACTGCCTTGTTGTGTAGTGGTTGTAAGTGCTACCGCTGAGCCTGAGGTCCTGAGTTCGATTCCTAGGTCAGCAAAACTGAAATTGAGTGGGTTATGGTCCTACCATGTAATTGGGGGCCAACCTATTGCAAATAAACGGGCAGCTAGGCTAAGAAATGTGTAACAAAAACCGAATTACGCTTTTCCAGACTTGAGGATCGAACCTAACTCAGTTTTTGACTTTTCTTAAGTGCCCATGAAGATTTATCTATACTAATATTATAAAGAGGAAAGATTTGATTGTTTGTTTGTATTGAATAGGCTCCGAAACTACTGAAACGATTTGAAAAATTTTTTGACTGTTGGGAAGCTACACTATCCCCGGGTGACATAGGCTATATTTTATCCCCGTTTTCCCACGGGAACGAACATAATTTTCGTAAAAAGTTTTTGCTTCACATATTAATATATAGATTTAACTATTTTCAGATGAGCCAGAAGACCCAGATGATAGTCCAAGACTTGTGATCAAAGAAGAACCATTTGAAGCATTTGTTAACCAAATGCATGGGAATCTAATCGACAATTTTGAACATGAAATAAGTGTCAAAGAAGAAATCGTGGAGGAAGAATACGAAGAAGATATAATTAAACTGCACTTCGATATAGAAGACTTATTTGTAAAACAAGAATCAATTCAAGAAGATGACGATGAATCTACGGAACCGCCAGTAGAGCGCCAAGATTCAGAAAATGATGACACGGATGAATTTTCAGAACAATTGAAAGAAGATTCCATGCTGGAACCAGAAGTTATTATAGAAGGCAATGTTAAGAAACACCATAAACTATACAGATGTAATAAATGTGGATTCACAGCGAAACATAGACCGTATAAAAATCACGTAGACTATGACTGCGGCACCCACCCTGCCAAAAATAAAAAATATACTTGTACAAAATGTAAACAAACATACGTGTCCATGAAAAAATATTTGACACATTTTAGAGACCATGGCTATCAGTACCTGTCATGCCCAGATTGCTTGAAAGAATTTGACTCATTCACCCAATTAGGGCAGCACATCCACAAGCATATAAAACAAAACTTTGTTCGAGTAAAAATGATCACACATGCGGGCAAGGCAATGGTAAAACCTAATTTTCAATGCAAAAAGTGTGGAAAAATCATCGGTTTTCATAATTTTTTTGATCATTGGGAGCTGCATATCAATGCTCAGCCGACACATCCTATTAAAGTGACTTCGAGGCCTAAGCATGAGCACGGAGAATTGCATCAAACTATTATAAAGGAGTGTATTGGTGAGTAATGCATTTGTTATGATCAGAGATCGGAAATTCGGATGCATATTTACCTAAAGATATTTTTTAGCTATGAAAGTATGGAAGCGGCTTTATAAATTATTTGTAATATTTATTAAAAACCCCGGGATTCTTGGATTGCATAACTATTCAGATGTGTATTAATTTAAAATTAATGTTTAACCCGATACAAATATGTGTATGTACTGGAGGAGGCGTGGTTTGTATTAGTTAAAACAAAAAATAGGTAAACAAATTACTTACCTAAATTAAGACTTTTTCGATACAAAAGCGCATTCCATATTAGCCAACATCTCAACTTTAGGTGAATATGCATCCGAATATGATTTAATTTAAGGAGGAAGCTCTGGAGCTTCCGTGGGATAGTTCGAGAAATCCAAATTTTCTCATGTTTTTTTTGCAATTTCCACGTCTGTGTCAGGTTTGTTGATAAACATTTAAACGCTAAGGAGTCTAGAACCATGTGCTGAATAAATGGTTTCAGTTTGCTCGTCGATGTTCTTGCCACCCTATATTAGATCCCATAATCGCGCGTTCGTATTGCCGAAGATAAACGATGATTTCCGAAGCGAATGTTTTTCTTTTGAAAGCTGTATAGTATAATGTGTCTATGCTGATCATGTGACACGCAGGACGATGGTCGGTTGATATTGAATGACTATTTCATGAAAAATCATTCAAATGGGATTCAATGAATTTAGAGGGTGTGTATTGATGATTTTAATTATAATAATTCTCTAAAGCCATATTTATTACGGTCACGAATAATATATTAATCAACATACTTACAACATGACTAAGAAAATTGGAATTTTGCGGACTATCGTAGCTCATTCTAAGTATTAAGTACAGGTAACTACGTAGCCTGTTATAACTTGAAATATATTGAATATATAATAGGAGTCATGGCTAAATAAAATCAGCAGCACGGGTCCGCTTCCAATGCAACCTGATGGAACAGACAGATCGCGACACGTAAGTTTAACCAAAGTCAGAACAAACAACCGAAGGTGCACTTGTTGCCTCGCACTGAAAAATAATGAGGTCAACTTCTAGCATAGTTATTAATGTAACGTGTACTGAAGTTTGGAAATAAATTACAGATTGCGACACGTAAGTTGAAACAAAATCCGCCATTTTGGTTCAACTTACGTGCCGCGATCTGTACGAGTCTTTTACATGGAGAGACTGCCTAGTACCTGTCTGAGCTCCACAACACAGTTACTAGATAAGACAACACCCTTTGGCAAGGCTGATTGATAGACTTTTCGGCTTCTAACTGCCCATAACGACTATCAAAGATTTACGTATGACAAGCCAAGACTAAAAGCTTAATATGCTCTCCGAGGCACAGAGGGGTTGAAGTTTACTTTGCGGAACTCTGATAAATAAAACACCGGTTACCTTTATGTTATTATATTAGTATTGGAACTTAGCCTGATCACAATACTCGATCTCAAATTAAAAAAAAAAAAACATACATTCCTTAGCCTTATATGTAATCGCTATCTAGTTTCATAAATGGAACTAAATTTCTTCAAATCATTCTTTCGTTGCACAAAATTGATGCGAACGGTTGTCTTGGTATGTAATGAATGGTGGGACCGCGGCAGGCGTAGCTTAACTTTCGATCGACCCCTATTACAGCCTTTTTTTTTTTTTACAGCCCGCCTTAGCACTCAGCCAAAAGAATGCAACCACTGCCATCGTTGGTTCAAACGAGTCAATGAATGCAAGCGCCACGTCATTGAACACCTACTAACTGATGCATACAACCAGAAACACATCTACAATGAACTCAAATGCCAAGTATGTGAGAAAGGGTTCGCTACACCAGATAAATATAAACAACATATGCGAGACCATGCCTCGCTACCCGTGTATAAGTGTGAACTTTGTGATCGTACCTTTAGTGATTCAAGCAATTTTACTAAACATAAAAAAGTGCATAATTTGAAAGTGATTATCTGTGATTTGTGCCGTAAGAAGTTTCAGTCGAAAATGTCTTTGGAGAAGCACATGGCGGTAAGTTGTTTTTCTATGTTCACAATCTCAATCGGCCTATAATGTTCCCACTGCTGGAACACAGGCCTCCTGTCTGTGAGAGAGTGGTCCATTATCCACAATGCGGGCCCAGTCTGCGTTGGTGGATGACACATGTCCTCGAATTTTTTGTGCTTGGATATGCCGGTTTCCTCACGATGTTTTCCTTCGCCGTTTTGAAAGCAGTGGTAATGAAATGAATTACACTAAGTGCCTGCCTCGGCACTGGAGGACACCGTGGAGTTTTAGTGGGTTACAGTCCCACATAACTGCGCTATCTCCCCGTGGTAGCGCTTTAGGCCTTACTCCACGATAAACAAAAATAAAAATGCCCGGGTCGACGGCGCGTTGTGTTCCACGCGCGCCGTCAGAGGTGTCAGCAACAACTGGTGGGATCCGCAAGGGCCGATGCCTGCCAGGGGTGCGGGTTGTTCGAAAGAGAAACCGTGGCCCTGGCACACAGGCAACTGAAGGAACACGGGTGGGTTTTAGTCAGTAAAAGTCTGTCACGCCCTCCTGCTCCACCCAGAGCGGGAGAAGTTATTGTATGATATCCCAAGCTCAAAAAAAAAAAATGCCTGCCTGGTATCAAAATAACGACCTACAACTGGGGACTGATATCATTGCTCTTTTCTGTATTGTTGTATTGCAAACAAGTTTCTCGAATGAAAGTTCGGTGTGTAACACAAGCTCGCGCAACGATTGTTTGCAAAACAAATTTGTAAAGCGAATGCTCGCAGAGAGTACCGTCCATTAAGTATCAAAGTTTTGGGTCAATGCAATTTCTTGTCCGCCCCTACCCTTGCTCGTGCCAGCCCGCGCCCCTGAGCCTGTAGCTTTAAATTCGTCCCCCAATAATAGTGTTGTTCCGGATATCCGTATCCGCGTATATCCGCGGGATAAAAAGATCCGTATCCGTAATTTCTTTGACGAATGTCTTACCTTATTAAGTATTCCAAATTGCACTACTAAACTTCTTTTTGGCCTTTTTTCGTACTCTTACAACAAGCAAACGTTTTCTAGGCTGCTCAGTGTCACACTAAACTATAAACAAAACAAAAGAAAGACTCGCGCCCCCCTATCGTTTCAAGGGCACGCGCACTGTCACCGATGGAGTAAGAAAGTTAAGATCCGTATCCGCGGATCTTGACGCCAATTATCCGTTTTCGAATCCGTATCTGCGGATCTACATTTTTAATGACATCACTACTTAATGATAATCATTACGATCCAACCCATCTCTTGCTGCCCTCTTCCAGCGAAACCCTAAGCCGAGGTCCGTACCCCACAGGAGGTGCCCTTAGCGAGCAGTCGCTTAGTTTTAAGTTTTTAAACCCTAACTGGAGGCCTTAATTTATTGAGGCAGCCTCAGGCAAGTCAGGTTAAGCAGACGACAACCTCTCAGGTTGACCTGCGAGATGTCAATCTCAAAAACAAAAAAAAAAAATTTTCGCCAAAACTTGTAACTGCCAAAATTTACCACCATTTTCAACTTTTTTAATTTGTTTGAATATTTCCTATTTTGTGCGTTTTGCCAAATTTCGTGATTCTAGGTCAACGGGAACTGCCATATAGGTTTTCGACCCAAAACCTATTGTGTACTTCAGGTTGACCTAGAATTGTCAATTTTGGTTAAAAGCAAGGTCTTATAGCAAAAGTAAAGGGAAAATTCCGAAAAATAAAAATACTTAGTTGAAAATTAAGGAAAATTTTGTTACTTACAAGTTTTGGCGAAAATCTAAATTTGCGCATATCTTTTTATCGTGTTGACTCAGAACCTTGATTTTTATACACCTAATAGGGACTATAGACCTCAGTATCTTGTATAAATAAGTAGGTCCACCCGTTCCTGAGAAAATGGGTGGTGACACACGGACAGACAGACGGACAAGAGAGTGATCTTATAAGGGTTCCTTTTTTACCTTTTCAGGTACGAAAAAAAAAAACACGTATACCTGTTATAAACAGACTTTTGAAGCGAATGTTTATAATTTTACAGTTTTTGCAATTCGGTGATGACTGAAATCATTTTCGATCCATGCGGGTGAAGCCACTAGCAAAAGCCAGTACTAAATTAAATAAAAACTGGAATTACTCCTTCACTTAAACACAGACATTTACTTACTAATTTTAAAAGACTTTGTAGATACTTAGTAAATCTACAAATTTCTCTTCCACAGAAACACAATAATGCAAAGCCGATTACCTGCGATATTTGCAACAAAATCTTCTACTTTGAGTCAACCTACCGGCGCCACGTCAGATACTACCACGAGAAAACAGTCGTAGGATTGCGCTGCATCATCTGCAATTTACGATTCGAAAGTGCAAAACTTAAATGGGACCATATGTGGGAAGCACATAAGGAGAGGAAGCAAAAAGCTGACTGCCCCATATGCCATGAGTCGTTCAGGAAGTATTCAGATGTCCGTCTTCATGCAAGGAAAAAGCACATGACAGAAATTACGGTGGTAAATATCAGAAAAAAAACAGCTACTCCCAATTTAGGTATTGATATGCAAATAAAGCCTCCTATGAAGGTCAGAGCTGGGCCGATGGAGACGTTGGTTGTGTATGATTCAGATTGAAAAGTGTAAAACCACTTTCGGACAGATGCTGGCACTGGATTTTCAACTGTCGGAGTTGAACCGAGCATTGAGAATTAGAGGTGGGCAAAGTGTATCATTTTTGCGATTGGAACATTTGCATCTCGATCACTGAAATGATCCGAAACACTGATATGTTTCATTTGGCTCATTTGGATCATCGGCTCAAAGGATATAAAATACAGAATGTTACGTATTACATTACGTTGCGGCCGCGGGCGCGATTTCACTAAAATGGTTCCACAATGGACTTCTCTTGCTTATTGGAGGCATTTTAATAATAAATAAGAAAATAAATGTCTTAGGGTAAGTATGTTAGTACCTAGGTATACCTTAGAAAGTCATTTACTACTAAGTACGAACACGTAGAATTATTATTTACACCCACATTAGTCACAGAAAGAAAGTCTCACAAATACTTAAAATTAGCTATACTATCACTAAGATAATACTAGCACTGAGTGTCTGAGACAAGTTACTAATCTAGTAAACTAAACCATTTACGTGATTCAATGTCTATTTACACAAAATTCTCACGTAAAGTCTCTGAACTATAACTTTATGAATAAAAAGGAAGAAAGTAAGTCACGATAATCACTACGCAAAGAAATCGAAAACAGAACTATAATATTTTCGAAAATTAGTGCGAACGAACATAAACAAACAATCTGCCGCGTTTAGTGCAAACATTATATGCAAAAAACGACCGTATAGTATTTGATACGTAAGCGCCTTAGTGGTCATTTTTACGTGCATAAATAACGACAACGAAAATCTGTGAGAGTTGACTCATTTGGTATCTCTTTCTGACTTGTATAAATTGTAATTGTGTCGCCCGCTCACTCGCGACTCGTGTCTCAGAGTCTCAGTGGCTCAGTGTTTCAGTAACTCAGTGGCTCAGTCTCCCTCTCTCGCTCGCTCACTGCTCCGTCGCCTCGCGAGCGACGCGTCAAAGAAATGATTCAGATCTAAATGATGCGTTTGAAACGTTGTTACTGAACCAATCTTTTGAATCACTTCAGTGATCTGGATCAGTGAGTCGGTTCCGTAAAGAGTTACACACCTCTATTGAGAATCCAACAAAATGCATCCCAGTGAGTCGGAGAAACATTGTTTTTATTTTCAACTCCTGGCGCTAAACAGTCCGTTGAAGATCCATTGCAGTGAAAAATGTCTCTGCGATATCCTAGTGACAGCTGGCGTCCTTTACAAAGTGCTAAATAAACCGTACTCTAAAGGCAGAATATTTTTGAACTTCTTATTTCGACAACGGATGACCGACCTTCAGGTAGCATAAATTCCTGAGTATTTGTGACATTACATTAAAATCTTTTTTATGCTTTAATGGCCTAAAATCCTTTATAAAAGACAAAACTCGGCCTTTGCAACAAAAACAGTTTAATACTTTGTAAAGTACATTCGGCCATAGTGGTAAGTGATTTCAGTAAATGCTCGTGTGTCTGGAGGGATATTTTTGTGTACGTGCTTATATGGTTAATATACAGGATGTAAAATTACCCTTAACGAAGCCAAGAGGTACTGGTTCTTCAAGGTTTTATGATATATTTTTTTTATTGGACCATACCTGGGAACCTTCTCGGTATGGAGATATTGAAGGTCAAAGTTCCAAATTTTTTAAGTTTTTTTGAATGAAAAACAAGTTTGAAATGTTATTATTATTATTTAAGGTAGCCCGTGATTATTTTTTTTGCGTTTTTTGTCATTAATATGGCTTTATAGAATTATGATCATTGAAATTTGAATTTTGCGGACTACGCTTCCACCGTTTACCGTAACCAAAAGTATGATACTCTATTGGTTGGTACATTATTTTGAATGTATTTATTAATATTGTATAAGTATGTTTTAAATTCATATAAAAAGATATGAATTTTCCCACGACATTCTACAATCATCCATCACAAACATTTGTTTGCAAATGAATGTTTGCAAACAAATGTGTGTGTTGTGTTTTGTTTGTTATACATACATAGTGGCAGGACATCGAGGTGTGCGTCGATGTCCCTGTTAACTGTTACCATGCATTCAGTACAAGATTTTGAACCACGCGCGTTAAATTTTTATATGGTCATTTAAAAAAAAAGTTGATGTTCCATACATTTTGACCGCATAGGTAATGCACTCTTCTATGAAACAGCTGATTTTGTTTTTTAACAGACTTCAAAAAGAAGTAGGTTTCGACATATTTATTTTTTAATTTTTTATGTATGTTCGTGCATAACTCCATCATATATTGACTGACGGATTTGCAAATTTTTTTTTTTTTTTCAAAATGTGTTTATTCCGAAATGGTCCCATTTAAATTTCATATAATACACTGGACAGCAAATAAACCGAGCCACCCGCTACCTAGGCACTCTAATTCGATTTTCTCAAAAACTAAAAAACCTACAATCATCAAAGTTGTACCTACAGAAAGTGCGTTTCATGGTGATTAAAATGAAAGGAAACTCATTGGGTTTAATCAATATTTCAGTGTTTATTAAGGATTTTACAAAGAAGAGTCGTTTTCCAGTCGTGACAATCGTTAGTAATGATCAAGTGAAAAAAAAATTTAAAGCCAAAAACAAAGATAAAATCAAAAAAAAAAATTTGATCAATATTCCGTATTCCCTCCCCTTGCTCGGATAACTGCCAGCATCCTTGTATTCATCGACCTTACGAGCCTGACGATAAAATCTTGAGGAATTGTATTCCACTCCTCTTCAATTGCGATTCGCAGCTCTGGAAGCCTTGTTGGAGCAGGTACCCGGGCTCGAACCCGACGTTTCAGCTCATCCCATAAGTGTTCTATCGGATTCAAGTCCGGGCTTCGAGCTGGCCAGTCCATCGTACGAATGCTGACGTCGCGTAGATACTGGGTCACCACATGAGCAACATGAGGCCGTGCATTATCATGCATCAATTGCATATCCTGTCCGATATATCCTGCGTAAGGTACCACATGGTCTGCGAGGATTTCAGTAATGTAGCGATGAGAAGTCAGTCCACGTGTACGGCCCGTCGGTTCGATGAAAACTAACGCTGTATGTGCTGTTAACGAGATGCCGCCCCAGACCATTACAGATCCTCCTCCATAAGCAACAGTTTCCTCGATGCAACACTGAGAATAACGTTCTCCAGGGCGACGATATACTCTCTGACGTCGATCACTTCCATGTAGACTCACCCTGGTCTCATCAGTGAAGAGTAGGTACATTACTCCACTGTTCTAATGTCCAATCCCTATGCTCTCGAGCAAATTCAAGTCGTGCTCGACGGTGTGCTACCGTTAATGCTGGGCCTGTTGCAGCTCTTTTTGGGGTCAGGTTCCGTTCAGCAAGTCTCCTTCTGACGGTATCTGAACTTATGACCACTTGGCGTTCGTCACGCAGACTTTGTTGGATTTGAACTGCGTTGAGGTGGCGATTTCGCAGAACAGTAAGGTGGATATAACGATCATCTGCTGCTGATGTAGCCCTAGGTCTGCCCGTACCTGGACGGCGATCGAATGCTCCAGTCTCTAGGTATCGTCTGTAAACTCGTTGCACCGAAGATCTGCTGATTCGAAGCCTTCGAGCGACTTCACGTTGCGCAATGCCTGCTTGAAGTAATGCTACAGCTTGAGCTGCTTCCTGAGGTGTTGTATCCATTATTAATCGAAAAAAGTTGCAAAAACACACGCGTCTGAGCAAACGATGGACAAAAACTAAAGAAATGATAAGAAATATCCGACTACCCTCATTGTAAAGAAATCAAACTGTGGTGAAAACAGTGCAAATCGTTAGCATTGTGTTTGTTGCTTGATTACAATGTGAGTTGACGCTACTTTCGAATTAATTTGTAGTCATTTTAATTACCATGAAACGCACTTTTTGTAGGTATAACTTTGATAGTTGTAAGTTTTATACTTTTTGAGAAAATCGAATCAGAGTTCCTAGGTAGCGGGTGGCTCGGTTTATTTGCTGACCAGTGTAGATCTGATGATGCGTTTCGGTGACGGACAACGGAACTCTTCAAAAAATGACAGCAAATCAACCGCAATTGCTGCTATCGCATAAACTAAAAAGTGAAAAATAAAAACTTTTTCCAAAAAATAAACCAACTGACTTCCGGAAAAACACTACAAATTGAAAAATAACTTTAATTTCGGAAGTCGGTGTTTTTGGACATTATGTATTTTTTTTTTGTCACGGTCTTCCTAAATTAAAGTTTTCTTTTTGTCTATGAAACAGCTTATTTTTTTTTTGATAGAATAGAATAATAGAATCATGTGCTGAATTCATGGTTATACTTTGCGCGTCGATGTTTCTGCCACCCTGTATACATGTCTACCCTGTATACCGTTTACCCTTTGTATTCAAGCAAGACGTGATGTTATGTATAATAAGCATGTATTTTTATACATTAGTTTAAGTTTCTTTTAAGCGTTTTTAGCTCTTTGACAATTTTTATTTTATTTTAAGTTTGAGTGTACTTCTTTAAGATGTAAAACTATATTGATTGTGTAATTCCTTTGATTATTAGTTAAAAAAATGCATGCAAATGAGATAAAAGCATGAATTAAATGTAACTGTGCGAATAGTGTGTGTAGGTATTAAACTGCTTACCTCATTCGGGAAATAAGTTGTGATGTTATATTATTAAGGTATGATTAAAACAAAATTCGAAGCTTCTTCATCTCGCACTCAGTTACACAAAGACAAACATTAACGCCACATTACATAATGGATCATTACCGCTAATGGTGCTTGCTTTGTGCAACAAAAACTGACAGATTGCCTCGTTTGACACTTCATTATTTAAAATTAAATAACCGTTAGAATCGAGTCTAATGTTGCTTTATACAACAAGTTAATGAAAGATTAGTATTTAATGACGGCTTTAAAAGTTTGTTTATGCAACTGGCTGTGTAATTGAGTTTCATCATAATCTGCCTTGCCTTTTCCCGACTAAGTTAAGGTCGGCTTCCATAACCCAGTTACGGGGCAGTGTTTATTTAGCTTATCCATAGGGATTTTTTTTTGAAGCTTGCTGGGTCTATGTAAACTTTTCTCTTGTTTATGTTTATTTAAGATTGTTATCCATAACTTGGGACTTAATAATGCTTAGATATTATGAACTTTTTTTAATGTGGCAACACCAATCTTATCTTCTTGCTCTTCCAATAATTCTTCTTGTCTAGGGCAAGAGAAACGTGATGTTTTTTTTTTTCGGGCACTAATTTGTATCCCACCTGAATAAATTTCTACAATATTGTACATTTATATTTTTTTGTAATAAGGACTGAAGTTAAATAAAATGGTAACCATTGGTTTCCGAATCAAAATATGTTATGATTGTTTTTTTTTGTTGTTCTGGCCAATCACAGCATGCAGACCTGTCAGTGGCCGCTGCTAGACGAGGCATTGTCAAACACTTTCCATACAAACCAAGCGTACCACCAAGCGTACGACACTAATGACGTATAGAAGTATAAAGTTTTGAATGGCAGTCTATCACAGAAGCTGTGCTCAACCAAGGGCTGGTCCAATTCCAAGATTTGAAGAGCTACGAAAATTTCAAATTTTGCGTCATGTGTGTCGTTGTTATCATGGTTTGCGAGGGTGCTGCAGACGATGAAGTCTTTTCCTATTATATACGAGTGTGTGTGCGTGCGATTATCGCGTAAGGAACTTCGTTGACGGGGTCTCTCGAACGCACTCGGTTCTTTTTTGTAGTTATTCTTAAATGTAATTGAAAAAGAATGAATCCGAAAAACAGCAGTGCAATACTAGATGTGGGAGTCACAGGATACTTCTTATCTGGCCAGTGGCGTAGCGTGCCTTGGATGGGCCCTGTTTCAAAATTAGTTGGGGGCATTTACAAGCTTTAAAATAACGTTTAAAGTAAGTCTTTAGGCCTCTTATTGAGAGGTGTGCGTAGTCCCAGCGGAAAAGTGTCGAATTTCGTAATTTTAGTTTAGCAGATATTTAGTGTATGACGTCGTGTAATTGTGTATGGTAAATAAAAATTTGTGCATCCAGCCATTGAGGAGCTATTCAACAAAAACTGATTCCGCTGGGACTACGTCATCCCAGCGGCACTTTTTTTAAAAAAATGGACGTAGAAGAAAAAAAAATCATTCAATAATTAGTGTGTAACGAGAGGTAAATGTGTATGTTTAAATGAAATTTGTGTGTCAAGAGACTGCGGAGATAATCAAGTTGCCGCTGCGCTGACGTTTTGCTATTTGATGAAAACCATATAAAGCAGTTTAGTGTACAGTTGTAATTTTTTACACACGTTGCTTTGAATTTGTGTATATAGTGTGTGAAAACAGAATTTGGAAAAAATATACCGTTCAGAAGATATACACGTAAAAGTAAAATAAGGTTTTTAGGTCCAAGTACTTAAAATAGGAAGTCTAGAGCCTAACTTATAACGTTTATTTGTTTCTTGTAAGGGTCTACAATGTCTTGCCAAGTTTCATTTATGTGCTCTTTGTAATTAATGAGCAATGGCATAATTTATACGACTGGACCACTATATTGTATGACACTCGATTGTAGGATTTTTTATGGAAAAGAAGAATAAAAAATATGCAGATATTTAGTGTATTAATGCAACTATTCGCACGTAAAATTTCAGCTCATTACACTAAATAATTAAAGAGATATAATTAAAATACCAGAACGACCGCAATACGTGGATAAACCGACCAAGTTTGAGATGCTACGAAAAAGCGGCCGTGCAGTATATAGAGCTAACGTTCTAAAATTTCCAGTAAATTATCGGTATTGTGTTTGATAGTTTCGTACAGGTGTGTACACAATAGTTTAGCAGAAAATAAAACAAACTACATTAACTTTGCACTATCAAAAGTATTTACAAGTTAATGACTAATTAAAATTAAAATAAAACAACACTAGAGAAAGTAATAACATTGATAGAAGAATCAGTTCTTTTATTAAATATAAAAACAAATATATTGCCTACAGTAAAAGCCATAGGTGCCTTAGTAGGTAAGTAAATCTTAGGTTTTACTAGTAAATTTTCGGGAGTTGGTCTTCTCGGGCGAGCTTTTACAGCAACAAATATATCATACAATCGCAGATCAGTAATAATTGACTCAAGTGTGAAAGTAGATTTATACCGTTCGACGTTTGAAATGACTACTGGAGTTAATGTTGTTTTTGATTCGTCATAGACCTCGTCAATCGCTTTCGATCAGGCGTGATTGAGATCAAGAGCAGGCCCATTTAGTAATAAAAAATAATGTTTTTTTTTACTAATTATTATTAGTATTTCTATTTAATGGAATTGTACCGTGTAACATCAAAATATTTGTACGCTGGAAGCGGCAGAATATTAAGGACATCATAATTATCTACTGTTACAATTTTTTGTAATATTCTGACAAATAAATGCATTTGTTAATACAGATGTAATTATTATTGTAATCATTTCGTAAGTTTAGAGAAAAAACAAGTGACTAACTAGTTTAATCACGAAAGCTATTAGTCACTTGTACAAGAATTGTGTGCCCACCTGTACCAATTCAATAATGGTACAACACTGGAAAATTTAGAACGTTACCTCTATATACTGCACGGCCGCTTTTTCGTAGCATCTCAAACTTGGTCGGTTTATCCACGTATTGCGGTCGTTGTGTGCGTTACCCCAGCCAGATGTTGTCGAAAATGGTAATTTGAATCTCATAGATAATTAGTTTTGCGGCTTCTGTAATTGTTGCGCACATTTTTAAATTTGTTGCGCTTATAGTTTTTTAATTATTTCACAAAAACAATTCCTGCTGGGGTAACGTTATCCCAGCCAGACCTTTTTCTTTCTAATGGGAATATTTAAATAAATACTAGCTATAAAATTAGTTGTCTAGATGAAGTAAATGTTGTGCCTTATTTTGTATTTGTTCTTTCATCGGTTGCGAAGTTATTCGAGATTTTGCTGGGGTAACGTTTTTGGTTTTGCTAGATCTTTGAAACGGTTAAGCGGATTCTTATCATATTTTGTACATGACTTCTTAGGAATTAGTTTAAATTTGTTCTGCAATAAAAAAACCAAAATAATGCATAGTTTAAAGATTATTTCATTAAATAGAAAAACACTTCAATTGGTTCCAGCACTCTCAATAAGAGGTCTAAAGACTTACTTTAAACGTTATTTTAAAGCTTGTAAATGCCTTCAAATGTATGTGAAGTTTCATTAGTATCCTGTAAGTATTTAACAAGTTATGATGATATTCAGTTCTTCACGAGCACGGTCTTGATGCGCGCGGTGTTATTTGGCCACTGGATTGGATAAATGAACTGAATATTATGTCAATAATTAGTTGTTTAGTTCAGTTGTATATCAGTAAAATTTCAGCGTAGTACATTGGATAATTAATGAGATAATACGATTAAAGTCATTAGGAAGTGAATGACCGAGGTAACCCGACCAAGTTTAGGTGGTTACGAAAAAGCGAAATCGCAGAACATTATGGTACCTTCTAAAATATGTAGGATAGTGTTACAAATTTAGTACAGACATGTACACAAGTTTAAAAAAAAACTACATGTTTATTAAAGAATTTTTATTAACAGGTAAAATAATCATTTCAACTGAACTTTTAAAGTATTAATAAACTTATACTTAAAAACAATCACAGATTAAAATTACAGATAGTAATTTTGCTATTTTGAAATTTTCTATTACTTTTTATTTAAATTATAGATTTCAGTATACACAGTACACAGTTACAGTTTTTATTTAAATATACACATATTGGAATGTGTAATGATCACAGACAATAAATTATATATAATGCCTTTTTACAGTTAACTCTAAACTTACGTATGTCTACTAATACCTACTTATATCAATTAAAATCACAGATCAAAGGTAATATTAAATGATATCACAATGTAGTAAAATGCTCACAGTTAGTCCTACTGATTTGTTGTCTCATTTCAAATATCACATTTTCCCGCGTCCCACCGAACGACATGTTATATCGGTGATTTTTGATAAGTATGTGCAACTGGAAGATAATAATAATGTTTTCATAGTACAGATATTATTATGTATTTAACAGTGTACGCGTCTGTACCGAAATTGTAAGGTGTATTATACTAAACATTTCAAAAGATAGCATAATGTTCTGCGATTTCGCTTTTTCGTAACCACCTAAACTTGGTCGGGTTACCTCGGTCATTCACTTCCTAATTACTTTAATCGTATTATCTCATTAATTATCCAATGTACTACGCTGAAATTTTACTGATATACAACTGAACTGAACAACTAATTATTGACATAACATTCAGTTCATTTATCCAATCCAGTGGCCAAATAACACCGCGCGCATCAAGACCGTGCTCGTGAAGAACTGAATATCCTCATAACTTGTTAAATACTTACAGGATACTAATGAAACTTCACATACATTTGAAGGCATTTACAAGCTTTAAAATAACGTTTAAAGTAAGTCTTTAGACCTCTTATTGAGAGTGCTGGAACCAATTGAAGCGTTTTTCTATTTAATGAAATAATCTTTAAACTATGCATTATTTTGGTTTTTTTATTGCAGAACAAATTTAAACTAATTCCTAAGAAGTCATGTACAAAATATGATAAGAATCCGCTTAACCGTTTCAAAGATCTAGCAAAACCAAAAACTTTACCCCAGCAAAATCTCGAATAACTTCGCAACCGATGAAAGAACAAATACAAAATAAGGCACAACATTTACTTCATCTAGACAACTAATTTTATAGCTAGTATTTATTTAAATATTCCCATTAGAAAGAAAAAGGTCTGGCTGGGATAACGTTACCCCAGCAGGAATTGTTTTTGTGAAATAATTAAAAACTATAAGCGCAACAAATTTAAAAATGTGCGCAACAATTACAGAAGCCGCAAAACTAATTATCTATGAGATTCAAATTACCATTTTCGACAACATCTGGCTGGGGTAACGCACACGCGGTCGTTCTGGTATTTTTATTATATCTCTTTAATTATTTAGTGTAATGAGCTGAAATTTTACGTGCGAATAGTTGCATTAATACACTAAATATCTGCATATTTTTTATTCTTCTTTTCCATAAAAAATCCTACAATCGGATGTCATACAATATAGTGGTCCAGTCGTATAAATTATGCCATTGCTCATTAATTACAAAGAGCACATAAATGAAACTTGGCAAGACATTGTAGACCCTTACAAGAAACAAATAAACGTTATAAGTTAGGCTCTAGACTTCCTATTTTAAGTACTTGGACCTAAAAACCTTATTTTACTTTTACGTGTATATCTTCTGAACGGTATATTTTTTCCAAATTCTGTTTTCACACACTTTATACACAAATTCAAAGCAACGTGTGTAAAAAATTACAACTGTACACTAAACTGCTTTATATGGTTTTCATCAAATAGCCAAACGTCAGCGCAGCGGCAACTTGATTATCTCCGCAGTCTATTGACACACAAATTTCATTTAAACATACACATTTACCTCTCGTTACACACTAATTATTGAATGATTTTTTTTTCTTCTACGTCCATTTTTTTAAAAAAGTGCCGCTGGGATGACGTAGTCCCAGCGGAATCAGTTTTTGTTGAATAGCTCCTCAATGGCTGGATGCACAAATTTTTATTTACCATACACAATTACACGACGTCATACACTAAATATCTGCTAAACTAACATTACGAAATTCGACACTTTTCCGCTGGGACTACGCACACTATTGAGAGTGCTGGAACCAATTGAAGTGTTTTTCTATTTAATGAAATAATCTTTAAACTATGCATTATTTTGGTTTTTTTATTGCAGAACAAATTTAAACTAATTCCTAAGAAGTCATGTACAAAATATGATAAGAATCCGCTTAACCGTTTCAAAGATCTAGCAAAACCAAAAACGTTACCCCAGCAAAATCTCGAATAACTTCGCAACCGATGAAAGAACAAATACAAAATAAGGCACAACATTTACTTCATCTAGACAACTAATTTTATAGCTAGTATTTATTTAAATATTCCCATTAGAAAGAAAAAGGTCTGGCTGGGATAACGTTACCCCAGCAGGAATTGTTTTTGTGAAATAATTAAAAAACTATAAGCGCAACAAATTTAAAAATGTGCGCAACAATTACAGAAGCCGCAAAACTAATTATCTATTAGATTCAAATGACTATTTTCGACAACATCTGGCTGGGGTAACGCACACTGTATTTGACGAGATCTATTATGCCATAGACTGAAATTATCGCAGACGATATTTAAGACCTTAAATATTCATATTATAAAACAAAGATACAAACCGCGGGAATCGGGTGGCCCGCCCGGCGGCGGGCCAGCGGGGCTTTAATGTAGTTACAAATGGCGGCCCCTCGTGCGGGTTACTGGTACCTAGTGTACCGACCCGGGGAAAAAAGAGATTGCTTTATTGACATTTGTCATTTCTGAAGTGAAAACTCTATAGGCACGTCTGACAGTTTTTTGTTTTTTTTCCCGGGAAGCACGAGATTAACCTTTTCGCCGCCCATCTATATAATACGCGATGTGTCCTCCAGCGCCACGCAACAAATGTATAACGTATCTATAGTAAAACGTAGGGATGGGATTAATGTCCTATCGACAAATAATATTATAAGTTGAAATTAATGTTTATTCACCAATTTACGAAGCTAAATAAAAACTGATACCGTATTTTCATATTTTGTTTTATTTCATAAAAAAATCAATATGAAAACCTGGATATATTTCCCATAATAAGAGAAAAGAATTGTAAATTTATTAGACGTGTGTTCTAGAAGGCACATCCCTATTTGTCTCCAAATGTAATCCTTCTACTTCATATCAAGTCGTTGGCGCTCGAGGCACGTCAAAATCCTTTCTGATATAAGGATTTCTAGATGTCTATGGTATTTTTCATTTTTATATTCGAATTAGTTTTAATTAATTTTTATTTTCATTTTTATATTTTCTAATTTCGAATTAGTGTTCCTTTGTATTGGATTACTAAAATGTAACATGCCTGAAATGCTGCAAAATCGATTTCTGGACATAAGAGTGCCAAATATAGGTGCTAACAGAAGCGGGTCTGAAGACCAGTGCTCTTCTATTGTTAGATGATTATTTCTCGTCATTAACATAACAACAGCAATAAAAATGTAAAATTCCGGTGGGGTAACATCATGCCATCTTTGCAATCTTGAACTGCTGGATGATGAAAACATGATGAAAACGCCATCGCAAGATGTTAACATTGCACTACACTAAAATGCACAAAGTCACTATGACCTTTAAACCCGTCCGCTTATGACGTCACAGATTTACTTCTATACAAGTTCGTGGCGTTGTGCGCACTGCCAACTAGCCACTTTGTAAGGATGGGTTTTTCAAACGGTGTTTCACTATCGACAATGATTAGAAAACCTATTTATTCTTGATTAAGGTGAATAAAACGTAGTTTATAGTTTACAATATTTATAAAATATTATTTATTCACGTAATTTTCTTGCAATAGTAGTATTTATGATCGTTTCGACGAGATGAAATATAGAGAGGTCTTCATCGTGTCCCATCACTGGCTTACTTTATATCAAGTACTTGGCGTTGGGGGCATTACAATATTTTTTGGCGTTTTTGTTTCTATTGAATATAAAACAAACAAGAACTTATTATGTGTTGAAAAGTTAAAAATATGGTTTATAACAGGGCAATTTTCCATAAAAACAAAATAAAAGGTCTTGTAAAAGTCGTAAATTTATTTTATACTATTGTTACTTCTAATCAAGTAGTGGCGCTGAGGGCACGAAAATCTCGAACTTGTATACAAGTGATTGGCGTTCAAAAGGTTAAATAACGTTATGGTGTTCGTAATACGATGACAATTCTTCTTCTAGTTTGTCCTTCTCACAGACTTCTCGTAAATGCCTGTTTAGTTTACTTTTACCCTGAAAGTAACAGAAAAATCTATGCGTTATTAAAAAGTAGGGACAGACGCCAGCACATCAAGCTACCCCTAACTGTAAAATTTTCCCATGCCCCACACTAGGAATTTCTCCTGTATTGTGGGTGCGTTTACAAACATTTAAACTCACATACACAAACAGCCAGACCCGGAACAACTACTTGTAGGTCATACAAATATTTGTTCCGTGCGGGAATCGAACCCGCGACACGCAGCGTAGCAGTCAATCGCTTAACCACTGCGCCAACTGTGTAATTGGAGATGTCAGTACCAACTGGTGGGGTCCGCAAGGGCCGATGCTTGCCGGGGGTGCGGGTTGTTCCTTAGGCAACTGAGGGAACATGGTGGGTTTTTTGATTTCCCACCCAAAAAAAAACATGAACCTTATGCCTATGTAATAAAGTTGAAAATATATCAAAGAAATTTGACAGATTGCGGTAACTTGATGTGCTGGCGTCTTTAGTCACCAGGGTTGTCGGATATAGATAGTTGAAGTCTATTAAGAACCCGATGGATGTTAATTGTTATAAAATAAAATTGGTTAAATGAACTGTTTGTTTTCTATTAATTTTATTCGTAAATATCCGTCGGTTTGTTACTGAACATCAAATATGTGATATAACTATTAACTAAATGATGTACAATAGGAGAAGATAGCTGTGTTCTTCTATTAATTACCACAGTTATGCATGCGTGAATCAAGCAATAACATACCTTAAAACTATTCCCACAGAGATGACACACAGCCAGTTTAGCCTGCGGTGGCGTGGTGTGCGCACGCGCATGTCTTGTCAACGACTTCCGACTGCTGTAGCGCGCGTTGCACGTTTGACAGCGGAACGGCTTCGTTGCGCTGTGTACTGTTGATATATGGGAGGTCAGCGAACGTTCGTTCGGGCATGACCTGTTGCAGATTGGGCATTCGAATCTGTAGAGAGAGAGAGGGAGTATTCTTTATTATGCAGCGACAGGACAAACAAAAATAAACTTAAAGTGAGAATAACTTAGAGCCGATGCATACTACAGTATTTTTTTAACCTTTTGACCACCAGAGCGTAAACGCATCGGCGTCCCTCCCACGCCAAGCCACAAATTCGGCCATAAATTCCTAAATTTTATCGATAACCAATTAATCGTTTTTTTTTTTGGGCATCTCGCAGTTGGCCTTGACAGGCCGTGACTGCTCAACCGGGCTTTCTTGGGGCTGCCATTTAGAGTTAACTTAACGCCTCCAACCAGGGCTTACAAACTAAGCGACTGCACGCTGAGGGCACCCCCTGTGGGGTACGGGCCTCGGCTCAGGGCGTCACTGGTAGGGGGACAGCTGTTATTGGGGACAGGCTGGATCAAAAGGTTGGCATTTATTATTATTAGTCGGGGAATTTAAAGCTACTGGCTCAGCTGCGGCGCGGGCTGGCGCTTCAACGAGCAAGGGTCGGTCGGGGGTCTCGGCGTTATGCACCGTTACACGGGGTCTTCGCGGGGCGCGAGGACCTCGGCGGCGAGGTCGGAATGACAATTAATCGTTGCTTTTCGTTCCCTATTTAAAAATAAAATAAACTCAAACTCAAACTCAAACTCAAAGCATTTATTTCAAATAAACCAATTAAAGGCACTTTTGAATTGTCAAGGTCGGTGAGGTAGAAAGATGAAGCTAGTTGCCCATTCCAAAGCGTAGGTACCTATGGAGAAGAACGGGCAAGAAACTCCATGGACACTCTTTTAAAATCATGATATTATTACAAACAGTTGGTTACATCATTATGTTGAAATTGTCAATGTGAGAACGATGTAAAAAGACGTGCACATTAAAAGCGTCCTTAATTAAAACAAAAATAAATTAACAATTTAGAAATTAAAATAAGCCGTGGGAGCTAAGAGATGACCAGTCCCTACTGGCGGCGCCCGTTCACGAACATGACGTATGGATCAGCACCATTCAGCTCAACCATTTTGAAGGGAACTTAATGATCCAACACACACGCCACCACCAGCGAGACATTTGAGTGAGCATGACATACTCTCAGCTGCCACGGCACATTCAAGTCAATGAAAGACGTACCCTGTAAATGTTAGCTATATAGTAAGGACATAGTGCTCACACGTATGCTATGCAATTATATAATACTAAAAGGTTGAATCTATACAATGCAAATGTATCTAGCTTTTACAGTCTTCAGCAGCTCCAACAATGTTTACAAATGCTATTCAATTTAGTTTAAGGTACCTTGTGGAGCAGGACAAGCAACGTTTAGCCAAGCATTTTTGTCAGCGATGTAATCCCCCAACTTATAATAAGCATGGCTGCATAGTGTGCGTTTTATACAAGATTTAAATTTCGTTTCATTCAATTGGAGTATGTGGGGAGGTATTTTATTGTAACATTTTAAACAGTACCCCATGAAGGATGAATCTACTTTAGCCAGTCTGAAGCCTGGTTGAACTAATTGGTCCCTATTTCTAGTCCTAATGGTGTGTCTTTCACCTTTTTTACTGAAAAGATTTAGATTTTTCCTGACGTACATGATGTTCTCATAGATATATTGACAAGGTACCGTCATGATATTAATAACTTTGAACAGTTCTCTTAGAGAATCCCGCCTACGGAGGCCATATATTGCTCTAATGGCTCTTTTCTGCAGAATAAAAATAGACTCGATATCTGCAGCCCGTCCCCATAGTAAAATACCGTAAGACATGATACTATGAAAGTAACTGAAATAGACTAGCCTCGCGGTTTCTACATTTGTGAATTGACGGATTTTTCTCACAGCATAAGCTGCTGAACTTAGCCGTCCTGCAAGAGCTGTTAAATGAGGACTCCACTGTAGCCTTGAGTCGAGCGTGATCCCTAGGAAAACAGTTTGATCGACGAATTCTAGTTTCTCTTTATTCAATACTATGTCACAGTCAGTACTTTTGACATTTGGTAAAGCAAATCTTATGCATTTCGTTTTTTTGCCATTTAATACTAAATTATTAGCAGTGAACCAATTCTGTATCAGCAGTAGGGCGTTATTTACGTCGTCAAGATTTGATGCACGTCTATTTATTTTAAAAATTAAAGATGTATCGTCAGCAAATAACACCATTTGTGGTTGTTTTTTTAATAAATGGGGTAGATCATTAATATATACTAAAAAGAGGAAAGGACCTAATATTGAGCCTTGTGGAACACCCATTTTTATTTTTAAACCAATTGAATTGACACCATTTATATGAACTTTTTGCTGTCTATCACTTAAATAAGATTTTACTAGACTGAGCGCAAGTTTACCTAGTCCGTAATGCTCAAGTTTTAAGAGCAAGGTTTCGTGATTAACGCAATCAAATGCCTTGGAGAGGTCACAAAATATTCCAATGGCATCCTGGGCCTCCTCCCAAGCTGTAAATATGTGTTTTAACAAGGTAACACCGGCGTCAGTTGTACAACGTCCTTTGGTGAAGCCATATTGCTGACCGTGTAAGATTTTGTTGGTGTTAAAATGATTAAGCATTTGATTAAGCATTATCTTTTCGAACACCTTGCTGAATACCGGCAGCACGGACACTGGTCTATAATTATTGGCGTCTTTGCTGTCCCCAGTTTTGAATAGTGGTATAACCTTACTATATTTCATTAAATCCGGGAAGACTCCTTGATCCACACACAAATTAAATATTAAAGCTAAGTATGGTGCTATGGTCTCGATTATGGATGTACAAACTTTTATAGACATTCCCCAAAGATCTTCGGTCAATTTGATTTTGATTTGCCGAAAAGATTTTAAGACTATCATAGGGTTTATGTGCTTAAATTGAAATTCAACCGGGCAGCCTGGAACGTTCGCTCTTAATAAATCAATTGAGACATCGGGGGACGAATTTAAAGCTTCCGTCGTTTTAGATGGTATATTAGTAAAGAATTTCACAAATTCTTGAGCTACTTCTATGTTAGAGTTTATGGCACCACGCGAAGTCTCCAATGTATAATGCGTATTACGTATTTTTTTCGAACTAGTTTCTTTATTTATAACTTTCCAAACTGTTTTTATTTTATTCTCTGCTGATTTGATCTTGTTGCTAATGTACAAGGCTTTAGCTAACTTGCAGGTATTTCTAAAAATTTTGGAATATGTAGCAACATACTTGTTGAAAGTTTCGGTGTTAATGTAAGGCTTAAGGCCATACAGCTCGAACAGTCTATCCCTACTTATCCTAATACCTCTAGTAGCCCATTCACTAAATACAAAATGTGGGCAAATATTTTTTGTTTTCTTTTCTAAAGTTTTACTAAATTCGGTGTGCACTACTGAGAAGAAATCCTCATACAATTTATTTGCATCGCCCATATTATTAACGCTCAGAACATTTAACTTATTGTATAGGGTACTTTTGAATTTATTTAATTTGCCCGTCGTTATTGGTCTAAATTGTATTTGCACTTTTTGCAAAGGTGTTCTAAACCTAAATTTTACCGTTTGTCCACTATGATCAGACGGCAGATAATTTACGATAGCTTTCTCTACATATTCACAATCGCAGAAAATATTATCGATACAAGTAGCAGAAGTTGGAGTTACTCTAGTCGGTTCTGTAAAAACATTCGATAAATTGAAAGATTTAAAAAGGCTTAGTAAACTACTGCTATTTGAATTATGTTCCAAAATATTGATATTAAAATCACCACAGATAATTGCGGCTTTATTACTGGAAGCAAGTTTCGCTAGGGCATCTTCCATTATTGACTCAAATAAAGAAAAGTTCTGATAATTAGGGGGTCTGTACACGCACACTACAACGTGCTTATCTAGCTCAACACAGGATAGTTCGATACAATGTTCCACTGATAAACCAACTATGTCATTACGTTGCTTAGATTTTAAACAATTTTTTATCAATATAATAGAACCTCCACGTTGCATAGATTTACGGTTAAAACAACTGCCCACACTATAGTTTTCATAATTAATTAGCATTTGGTAGTCCTTTAACCAATGTTCAGTAAAACAAACAATGTCAAACTTTGTTTTTTCTAAAAACAATTCTATTTCTAATAATTTGGAAGAAATACCTTGAATATTTTGATGAAATAATTTCAAGGCTTTCTGCTGATCTCCTTTTTGATAATTAATTATTTTAGAGCAAGAAGATACCTTGTTGTTGTTAGGTATAAGAATATTCTTACTGGTACCTTCTGTTGTCTTACAAACTAGTTTAAAACTTTATCCGGAGTTAACCCCAAGTTTTCAATGACATCACCAGGCATTGAGCACATTGTGAGTGAGGGACATGGAACCTCCTTCGTACAATTTGTATACAAATATTACTCGTAACATCATAATGTTATTTAATTTGACCCTAAAAAGTTGTTTTCTTGTCGGCATTAGCCGACGGTGGCGTGTTGGGCACGTTTTCATTTGTCGGCTATACCCGACGGTGGCGGTCAAAAGTTAACACGCTTTTATTAGCTTGGTATGTTTATTTCTATGTAACGGAATCTTTGAACGTGATTTTTCCCCCCTTCAAAACGTTGGATAGATTTGAAACTTTGCACACATATCAAGGACCGATGACAATTTAATAATTTCATAATATTTTCTATAATTCTGGCCAAAAAAAAGGTAGTATAGTAGTAGGTATTATTTAATTTAAATTATTTAGTTCCGCTAACTGCAAAAGCGTGATTTTTCAGTTTTTTTACCTTGTTTGGCCAGTTTTATGGAAAATATCAATCTAACGTTTTGAAAGGGGTGAAAAACACGTACAAAGATTCCGTTACATAGATATGTTACCGGCCAAACCCGATTTCAGGCCAAACTAGTTTGTCCTAGGCCAAACAGACTTAATCCTACGCGTGATATGTCGCAGCCAACTAGCTTAATTAGCCGTTTCGTTAACAGCCTTTGGAAGTAACGCTCGCTCGGCTCGCGCCCTTTTGGTCACAGTTCTAACCTAACCTAACCCATTTAATCGGAGTGCCCCGGCTTAATAAACCAGTTTGGCCTAGGACAAACTAGTTTGGCCTGAAATCGGGTTTGGCCGGTAACATATACATACATACCAAGCTACTTTAAATTAAACAACAATTGTAATTAAATAAATAAATAAACAACTTCGTTCTGTACCTACTTAATTTTGTTTATAATTAGGTGAGTAATTGAATAATTTTTTACACGTAAATTCAATACGTATTCTTATAAATAGAAAACATTTGGGTCTTTATCAATTGCCTGCCTACTATTAAAATGTATTAGAATATAGAACGTAAGCTTTCTGAAGAATAAATATATTTAATTTTTATTAGTTATCTCTATTTATACAATTAAAAATGGTTTATATTTATTTATAAACTAATTAGTGTAATTAAATATAATTAGTTGGTAAAATCTCAATTTTTTTTTACATTTTATAAAATTAAAATTAACAAAAAGAATCGCCCGAACAGGGACTTGAACCCTGGACCCTTGGATTAAAAGTCCAATGCTCTACCGACTGAGCTATCCGGGCCTTACGGAAATCGATGAAATAAGTCAATGTAAGCATTGACACAGGTTCTACTACAGGTTTTAATTAATAATTGATTAATTATTTGTTTATTGAATAAAGGCTTCTCATATTTCCACAGCTGAAGTCTCCAATACTATACAAATATAAGACCTGACACTATATTTGTGCAGCTAATAAAATAACAGGCTTCAACATGCTCGGCTGTGTTGTGTCGCCAACATTCAAAATGGGCCAACCTGGGTCACTTTAATATACAGTTGCGCAAAATTGCCTGCGACTTTACACCATGGTGGAAACTGGCCCACTACATCACACAATGGTGCAAGCTGGCTTACTACATTATGAAATGGTGCAAGGTGGCTCACAACATTATGAAATGGTGCAAGCTGGCCCATCACATCACACAATGGTCCAAGCTGGCTCACTACATTCTGAAATAGTGCAAGCTCGCCCACCACATCACACAATGGTCAAAGCTGGCTCACTACTTTATGAAATGGTGCAAGGTGGCTCACAAGATTATGAAATGGTGCAAGCTGGCCCACCACATCACACAATGGTCCAAGCTGGCTCACTATATTATGAAATGGTGCAAGGTGGCTCACAAGATTATGAAATGGTGCAAGCTGGCCCACCACATCACACAATGGTCCAAGCTGGCTCACTACATTATGAAATGGTGCAAGGTGGCTCACAAGATTATGAAATGGTGCAAGCTGGCCCACCACATCACACAATGGTCCAAGCTGGCTCACTACATTATGAAATGGTGCAAGGTGGCTCACAAGATTATGAAATGGTGCAAGCTGGCCCACCACATCACACAATGGTGCAAGCTGGCCCACCACATCACACAATGGTCCAAGCTGGCTAACTACATTATGAAATGGTGCAAGGTGGCTCACAAGATTATGAAATGGTGCAAGCTGGCCCACCACATCACACAATGGTGCAAGCTGGCCCACCACATCACACAATGGTCCAAGCTGGCTAACTACATTATGAAATGGTGCAAGGTGGCTCACAACATTATGAAATGGTGCAAGCTGGCCCATCACATCACACAATGGTCAAAGCTGGCTCACTACATTATGAAATGGTGCAAGGTGGCTCACAAGATTATGAAATGGTGCAAGCTGGCCCACCACATCACACAATGGCCCAAGCTGGCCCACTACATTATGGAATGATGCAAGGTGGTTCACGACATTATGGAATGGAAAACTGGGCCGCCGCATCACACAATGGTCCAGGCTGGCCCATTGTGAAATGGAGAAAATTTGCCTACTACGCTACACAATGGTCCATGTTGGCCTACTACATTACAGAGTGGGCCAAGCTGGCCTACAGCAGCACACTTCATTACGCAATGACCAAACTGGGCCACTACATTTCACAATGGTCTATGTTGACCTCCTACATTACACAATATTCCAAACTGGACCATTACATTACACTGGCCCATCGCAACACACGATGGTCTAAGTTGGGCCACTTCGTTACACACAATAGTCCAAGCTGGCCCACTTTATCACACAATGCTCCACGCTGGCCCACTATGGCCTTCTACATTTTAGTACTATGAAAACTTACGCTCTCTGTTGATGGTTGACAGATTGTCTCTGGTGTGCTAATAGGCTCTTCCTACTAGAGTACCCGACGCCACAAGTTGTGCAGTAATGCTCCTTGATTTCTTCTGTCATAGTGTGTTTCTTTTTGTGTTGGTTTAGTGTGTATGGGCTACTGAACATTGAAGGACACTGGTCGCAGCGAAATTTTCGATGTATGTGTTTTCTGAAAACAAAAAAAAAACAAAATCAAAAGTCAAAAAATCATTTATTCAAATTAGGCTGAGAATCAGCACTTTTCGAACGTCAAAATACATAAGACAGTCCCCCCAAAAACGCCCACCCGTCACCACTTCCTAGTGCTTTAGCTGGGATGAAGAAATAGCGGAACAAACTCCCCCAAAAAAAAGTAGTAAGTAATTAAAAACATTGGCAAAAAATTAAATGACTGAGGGCGAATTTCACCAAACTTTTATACCTAGAATAAGTCTTATCCTGAGAATAAATATTGAATTTTTGACAGATTTTTCATAATAGAATTGTCAGACGTAAATTTTATTCTACGGACTTTGGTAAAATCAGCCCTTAGGAATTGACTACCTCGTTGATGTAGTGGTCGCAAGCGCTACTGCTGAGCATGGTCCGGGGTCCGATTCCCAGGTCTGTCAGGGGTTAGACTGGAAGCCAACCAGTTCGGAAAAGACTAGGCAGACGATGATGATGAAAAATTTGCATGAGGACGAGCCCATAACCACTGAGCCATCCCGCCACCATATTATTATCATCATCACTTCAGCCGTAAGACGTCCACTGCTGGACATAAGCCTCCCCCAAAAGGGGGTTTTTTGCCATAATCGCCACGCTTGGCAGGCGGGTTGGCGATCGCAGTATGGTGGTAAAATGCGTAGAGAACACTGCTGCCCATTCTCTGGTAAGTCCCTTAGTCGCCTTCTACGAAAACCACGGAAAGAAATTGGGATGGTGCTATTCTTTTACGTCCGGCACCACACGGATATATTATTATTGGAATAAGGTTATTAGGTAATGTATTTGTAGCGACACTACAGAAAAATACTTCGCAACAATATCTAAAATTACAAAAAGAGAAGTGGCGCCATCTACAATGCCACAGGCGAACTACGCAAGACACACATCTTAGAAATCCTAGATCGCGCAGTTAAAGTTTACCGCGCGATTTGCATACGTACAACATCCCGACTTCAACCGTCGGGCAGTTGCCCACCAGAGACAACACCCGTCTGGTCGGAGGATCCTCCCTTTTCCATAGAGTATGGGTGAACTTTACACCCTATTCCTCATACCTCTATATATTTAAATACTTACATCATATGAGTCCTAACCGCTGCCTGGTTGTTGTAACTTTTGCCACAAATGCTGCAAGAGTATGTTCTGTTACTGGTCTTCGCCATGTGAAACCTTTTCAGATGCTGCTGCAAGCCACTTGCATCCCTACAAAGTAAATCATTGTCGCGTTATTACAAGAGTTGTAACATTAGAATTTCGACCCAGTTTATTTATGTCTAACTTTTTTTTTACACCACCAACGCGACGTCCCCCCAGCCCTACACTGTCTGCCAGGAGTGCGGGTTGTTAGTAAGAGATACCGCGGCCCCTGGCACACAGGCAACTGTAGAAACACGGGTAGGTTTTAGTCGGTAAAAGTCTGACATCCCGCTCCATCCGCAGCGGGAGAAGTTATTTGATGATTTCCCACCAAAACAAAAAAAAAAACCCCTACACTGTCCAACTGCTGAGCAAAGATCTCCCCCAAACCCCTCCAGGTATCATTTTCTAGGGTCACCTCGATCCAACCCTTGTCATACGCGTCAAGATTCAAGATTCTTTATTTGTGGAAACATGAGTACACATACAGAGCATGCAAGTTATTAAGGTACATTATAGTTTAAGATCAGTTATGTTTGGCCTTAGTGGCGTACAAATATTTAAATTTCGTCATCATAATTAAGTAACAATTATTAAATGTCAATTAAAATGATCATCATATTCATAGCAATAATATGTTGCTGCATGTACTGATTATGTCAAAGATGTATTGATAATATTGGTTACTACACGGTATTAGATGTTGTCATTAAGAAATTCTAGAATACTGTAGTATGCTTTCCCTTCTAGCAGTATCTTTAATTTATTTTTTAATTGACGGACATTAAGCTCCTTCCAACTATGTATTTGGGAGTTAATTGAAAATTTTGGGGGCCATACAAAAAACACTCTTGTGAATTAATGCTGTTTTTGATCTATGTAGACAGAGAATACTGTCATCGCGTCTACTATGCGGTTGCGATCGACCACTTCTGATTGACGTGGAAATAAGAGCCGATTTGATTTTACAAACATGACAATGTCTTAAATGTAAAGGCAAGGGAGAGTTAATATTCAGTTATGGTATAATTCCGCATACCATTCTAGACGCCGCAGCGCGGAAATTTTTCGTCGGTTATACAAAATAAAATCAGCTGTTTCATAGAAAAGTGCAATACCTAAGCGGTCAAAATGTATGAAACAGCTGATTTATTTTTGTATAACCGATGAAAAATTTCTGCGCTGGGGGGTCTAGAACGATATGCTGAATTCATGGTTACAGTTTGCGCACTAGATAAAAACTTATCCGGTATATTTTTTCGAAATGTGCTTATTAAGTCCTTTTATTTGACAACCAACACAGGTAACCGACATAGCCCGAAGAATTGCCAAACTTAAGTTGCAGTGGGCAGGGCACATTGCTCGGCGAACAGATGGCCGATGGGCCGAAAAGTTCTGGAGTGGCGACCGCGCACCGTAAGACCTAAAATTGGAAGGCCCCCCACAAGGTGAACCGATGACCTTGTGAGGGCCGCAGGAGTCCGCTAGATGCGGGAATCACAGAACCGGCCGAAGTGGCGGAGCTTGGGGGAGGCCTATGTCCAGCAGTGGACGTCTTTCGGCTGAAATGATGATGATGATGATGATGATTTGACAACCAACACAGAATTATCGATTTTCTTTTTTATTTCGTCACCATGTGTCCTGTAGGCCAGTGTTTCCATGCGCATACTTTCTGTGTTCAAGGTACACACCTAGGATATCGGAAAATTTTGGAGGAACCGTATTAATGAATAATCAAATTTTACATAATATTAATCAACAAAACAATAGTTATTATTAATCGCCTCGCTCGCACGCTAATGTTTAGCGGCTGTTTAAGTAGGTATTTTTCTTTCGTCTGTATATTTGGTAATCTTATTTTTCCGAGGCACACCAGCCACGACTGGATTTTCCGGAGAGGTAGGCAGAAGTATAGAGGTAATTACATAACTGATAAATAATTTTATTTCTGTAGGTTTGAACAAACGCTTCACACGTCAATCATATTCTAAAAACTAGATGAGGTCGCCGTTTCCTATCTGATTACTCCGAAAAGAAAGGCCAAAATAAACTCAGAGATCAGTCTCTTTGAGGGGAACCTAGTCGCGGGCTCGAACTCACTGGTGGGCCCTGGCTAAAAATCACGCTGTCTCACCAGGCTTCGTGTCCGACAGAAATAGTATCAGTGATGAGCAGCTAGACGCTAGTCTACACGCACAACGTTATTGAGTGAGATGCAGGATCATTTATAGTAAAAAAATCGCGAAAATTTAAGAAAAGTCCTTTGGAAGATCGGGTTTTATGAAAAAGCCAATGCATAAATCAATGACCAATAAAGTTCATTTAAATTTTCGATAATTGAACTTTGTCGGTCTCGACTTGGTTTTGGTGTTTTTACAAATCTTTTATTACTTTAACACGCCCAAAGTTAAGTAAAATTAGCAAGAAAAACGGAATCTTTGTTGGCTCCTAACTTTTTAATGGCTTTTTATTTAAGTATTCTGTTTCCGTGCAGACAATATTAATAATGAGACAAAACGATATCATATTTTACTTTAGATGTGCTATGTCAGACAGTGGAGTAAAACACTCCCGAAGTTTGTATGTAAAAAATGTGGACTAGATTCACCTTAAAACCCGGAAATAGTCGTGGTCAGATCTATTGAGGGCCATGTAGATCGACGTCTGAAATGGTTTTCGGAGGAAACCACACTGATTTGAATGGACCTGTCCACATTTCCTCAGTTATACTTGAGTTTCATGTAATAGGGGGCGACCCTATTCCCATTAAACGGTCACAAAGTCTCCGGACTGCTAATCAGAATTGCCTTATGGAAACCCCTAATAAACAGTAAGTAAACGAAAACAAATATATTTAAAAAAAAATCTGGGGTACTAACAGTTGAGATTGTATTTATTTGACTTGTCTCAACTAAAAGGAAGAAATTTAAATAATATAAATGAACAAAAAGAATCGCCCGAACAGGGACTTGAACCCTGGACCCTTGGATTAAAAGTCCAATGCTCTACCGACTGAGCTATCCGGGCCTTATGGAGAAGTTTGAAATAGGACAATACAAGTACTTATATGGTGCCTGATTTGATAATAAATATTATGAATAGACTACAACTAACATTGTGATTTGTGGGTAAAAAATAACAGCCGCATGGGTCGATAGATCAGCTTAAGCCACGCTTGCCGCCAGTGGCGTGCTCAAAGTTTTTAGACAGGGTAGGAAGAAAATTAATAAAAAACGCAAAAAAAAACAGAATAACCGGTTGCTGGCGCTGTACCTACATGCAACTTGTGTGGCCATTATCATATTGTTTTTTTTTATTCACCTTTAGTTTATATTAAGAGTGCTTTTACAAATTGAAGTATTCAGTTTTAGGTGAATTTAACGGCGCGTGGTAGCTGATCGCGCGTGTTTGTCTAGTGGAATACCTACGCTACTCACACATGCTAACCGTTATAAGTCGGTCCAGGAACAAACCGGCGCGGACTTAAGAGCGTTTTCCCCACGCGGGCTGGCAACGGCGCATTTATGGCGTTTTTTCGTGATTATTTCATTAAATACAAACAAAAGTATTTTTTTTTCAGCCATACACTAGATCGTTAGTATTTTCAAGTTTGTTATTTACTTATAAAAATCGACATACCGTCAATTATTGTCTATTTGCAATACTAAGTAGATACGATTATATGTTTTTATTAAAGAGTAAATGTTAAAAACAATTATTAATACCAACGACCTAGTGCTTGGCTGAAAAAAAATAGTACTTTTGTTTGCATGTCATGAAATAATCACGAAAAACTTACTATAAATGCGTTGTTGCCAGCCCGCGTGGAATGAACGCTCTTAAAGCCAAAGCCCGCTTGTCCCGAGATTTATTACTGATTTATACCGTTGCATTCAACAATTGTTTAAAAACATTGTTTTACTTTTAAATAGACTGTTTATTTTTTCAAGCAAGCTGACTTAGCAACCTTAGTTATTAAATACTTTTTGTTTCAATTTCGATTAAACATACAAAGATAAAAAATATAATTTCAGACGAAAAATTATCACTAAGTAATTCTCTGTTTTGCGGAATTATTTTTGGTGTATTACTGTATGAAACATAAAAAATTGATTTGAGCATTCCAAATAACAAGGTCCTACCATGGACATTTTTATAAATGACTAAACTATTATATTTGTTCTATATAACAAAGCATCAAGAGATACCCGAAAGTAAAATTTTATGAAACATCCTTTGACAAGGTTTTTACTGACTTATGTAAATAATTTAAAATATTTTTTTTAGAACACTCCCTAGCAGTGGCGGCGTAAAGGGGGGGCGGTGGGGGCGGTCCGCCCCGGGTGCCAAGCATCAAGGGGTGACAACCATGCCCTGGTAACTTAGAACATTATTTTAAAATGATGAACAGTGCTATCTATCCTGAATACCGAGGACTTTTTATTGCAGTGTTACCACTTTTTTCCTCATAAAAGATTTGGTACTGTACTCGGATTGTTATTTTTTCTATTTTTCATTAATTAGTCCAGGTGCACAAATAAAAATTATTAGACAACCTAGTGTAGGTAATTTATTTTCGAAATATTTTATAAAAAAATTGTATTTTATGTGAAATGATGATAGAATCAGAGTCGTTAACTGATACCAAACGTTAGCAACACTAAGTCATAACATCACAAGAATTTTTTCACCGGTGTGTTTACATGCTCGTGCGAATTTTTCTTGTAATTTTTTGGTGTTTTTGTATGATTACAATATCCTCGTCAGTATCCTCCATAATGTGAATACTCGTCCACAGTCGAGCTCGATTGGTTTGAAAATACCGATATTACCGATGCAAAATCCGAATGCAGTGGATGCACCCTACCGGCATTTTGTAAATACTGACGGCTCGTACACTCCGTACGCTCCGGTTCCGACGCAGTGGACGCTGAGCATAAGACACGCAGATTAGTAGCCACTGGCGCGTCTGCACAACAAGGGCGGAAGGGGCAAGTTATTTCGGCCCCACCCCCACCCGCGTAGGAGGCCAAACGCCGGGGCGTTACTCCGCTGCCGCCAGAAATCGCGGCGCAGCGGACAGAGCTCCGGCGGGATCTCATGGCGACATGGAGAGTGCGATTGTCGCAACCCAGTGCTGGGCACGCCACGATAGCGGCAGTAAGTCCCCTCTTTGAGGAGTGGCTTGAGAGACGGCATGGCGTCCTCACCTTCCGCCTGACGCAGGTCCTCACCGGACACGGTTGTTTCGGGAGGATCCTGTTTCGCATAAGGCGGAAGGAAACGCCCGGGTGTTTCCATTGCGAAGATCGCCCTGAGGACACGGTGGAGCATACGGTGGCGGTCTGCCCGGCTTGGGCGGAGCACCGCCGTGTGCTCGTGGAGGCGATCGGCGGCGGCGATCTCTCGCGTTCGGCCCTGGTGCAGGCCATGGTACGGAGCAAGAGTGAAAGGTTAGCCGTCACCTCCTTCTGCGAAGCAGTAATGCTCGCGAAGAGGGAGGCAGCGCACGTGAGGGAGAGGCAGTATGTGCGCCCTCACCGCAGTAGTCGCCGCGGGAGACGCCCTGGGCGTCGGGAATCCCAGGCTGATTCCCGGTCACCGTAGGCGTGGGCTTGCGGATGGCGAGTAATGGGTAGCTCGCTGTCCGGTAAGGATCAAGCCCGGGTCGACGGCGCGTTGTGTTCCACGCGCGCCTCAAAGAGATGTCAGCACCAAATGGTGGGGTCCGCAAGGGCCGATGCCTGCCAGGGGTGCAGGTTGTTGAAAGAGATACCGCGGCCCCTGGCACACAGGCAACTGAGGGAACACGGGTGGGTTTTAGTCAGTAAAAGTCTGACACGCCCTCCCGCTCCACCTAGAGCGGGGGAAGTTATTTGATGATTTCCCAACCAAAAAAAAAAAAAAACCCCCACCCGCGTCGTTGCCGCTCGCACTGCGCTACACAATGTGTCAGTCAAAGCAATCACAGTTGACAGTTGGTCAGTCGGTGACAGTTGACAGTTGGTGGAAGACGTGTGATCCCAGCAGCAGCAGAGAAAACGTCGATACAAGAGAAGCAGCATCCACACTCTTACCAGCTTTCTGTGACTTCAGTTTTTTATACTACCTCTCTTTTTGGTGTGAAGTCCTAGAAGAAGTTAATCAGGCACAAAAGTATATGCAAATATCTGGGCTATCGCTGGAAAAGTGTGTCATAGCAATCAAAGCCGTAAAAAAAATTATTCAAACTCAACGTATCCAAATAGTGGCAGGAGCTATTTCCACTATACCGAAAATTGTGAGGACTTGGATATTTCCATTGAAAGAAGAGGAAGGAGGAGATTCTGAAAACGTATGCCAGGAGAAATGTCCCAAGACGCTGGACTAACATTGACAGAAGAGTTGCGGAGGAGAGCTATGTTAGAATGTCTTGATAGATTTTACGAAGAACTAGAGCATCGTTACAAAGCAATGGATGACATTCTCATAACATTTGGTTTTGTTCAGCCTAAAACTCTGCTTACGTCAACAGAAGAAGAACTTCGTGGTAAAGTTCCAAATCTTACAAAAAACTATGATGAACTATCTGCAGAGGACATTATTTTGGCGATTTTACGACTGAGGCGCCACTTGGAAGCCGCCAGCATTTCTCTTCAAGAAGCGGTCCAATGGACTACCCTGGAGTTTCTGAAATTTATTGTAAAATGGGACTATTCTGAGTCTGTTTCAAGTCTAGAGCTGTGTCTAAGATTTTTTTAAATTGTTTGTGTTTCGGTGGCTTCTTGTGAAAGAAGTTTCTCAAAATTAAAGTTGATAAAAACTTACTTAAGATCTACAATGAGCCAAACACGACTTACCAATCTTTCCATATTGTTCATTGAAAAGGACAGAAAAGTAAATTTTGATAATGTCATCCAATGTTTTAGCAAAACAAAGTCACGTAAGCACGTTTAGTATTAGTCGTTTTATTTTGAGGGTGCTCAATAGAAAGTCGCCCCGGGTGCCAACCCATGCTACGCCGCCACTGCTCCCTAGACAAATAATGAAATTTTCTGGGACATGTTTTTTTTTTTAATTTTGTAGCTATACGTAAACCGTAATCACTCATCAGACTCATCACATTTCGAGTCTAAGGCTCAAATTAAATATGGTAACTTTAAATATTGTCGTTATGAGCGATATAATATATATATATATATATATAGTTCTTATTGCAATCCGATACGGGTTAAAATCTGTTGTAATAAATTCGATTAATAAATGAGCAAGCATTGTCGTAAAAATGCAAATTAAAGGGAATAAAATTAGATATCAACTATTTAATAATAAATAATCCATCACTGGATGCAGTTTGGCATTTGGAATTTTATGGTATATTTTTAAATATAATTACAATTTGTTATTGAAGGGATAAACTGGTTTTAAAGATAATTAAGAGGTGACTTTGATGATTTTTTTGATGTATTAAAGTATGTTTAATTATGTTTTGAGTTCCGTCACTGTATTGAAAAAAGACTTGAAAAAAACATATATTTTTTTGCTTTCAAAATTATTTACGGTTTAAGAGATACACTGGTTTAAAAACCGTCTTTTTGAGCGTTTTAAAGAAATCACCGCCTTAACTGCAAATCCGTTGTACAACGAATTCTCACTATCACTTGTTTTTGTTTTATTTCACCGAAAAATAGTTTTGAAAACGCATCTTTTTTTGTTTTCTCTATACACGGTGTGTGTATAGAGAAACCAGACCAACTTTCACAGAGAATATTACCTATTGTTCACGCTATTATCAACGTTAAAATCTGTAATATATGCTATCATAGCTCATAACCAAAACAAATAAATATAATAATGGCGTCATAATATCAAAATAATACGACAATAAAGTAATCGTTGTTTATGTAGCGACAATTCATGAAACAACGCTACTTTTTAAAATACTCGCATAACCAACTTTATTCGGAAAACTTCGGTAAGTTTCGTAATTCGTCGCGCGTCGTGTAGTAAAAAAGCGTAAAAAGCCAGTGACTACCCTGTACGGTTATGTGCGCTATTTGTTACATTGTGTGCCACATAAGTATAGGAACGCTGGGCACGCCACGATAGCGGCGGTAAGTCCCCTCTTTGAGGAGTGGCTTGAGAGGCGGCATGGCGTCCTCACCTTCCGCCTGACGCAGGTCCTCACCGGACACGGTTGTTTCGGGAGGTTCCTGTTTCGTATAAGGCGGGAGGAAACGTCCGGGTGCTTCCATTGCGAAGATCGCCCTGAGGACACGGTGGAGCATACAGTGGCGGTCTGCCCGGCTTGGGCGGAGCACCGCCGTGTCCTCGTGGAGGCGATCGGCGGCGGCGATCTCTCGCGTCCGGCCCTGGTGCAGGCCATGGTACGGAGCGAGAGTGAATGGTTAGCCGTCACCTCCTTCTGCGAAGCAGTAATGCTCGCGAAGAGGGAGGCGGCGCACGTGAGGGAGAGGCAGTATATGCGCCCTCACGGCCGTAGTCGCCGCGGGAGAAGCCCTGGGCGTCGGGAATCCCAGGCTGATTCCCGGCCACCGTAGGCGCGGGCTTGCGGACGCCGAGTAATGGGTAGCTCGCTGTCCGGTAAGGACCAAGCCCGGGTCGACGGCGCGTTGTGTTCCACGCGTGCCTCAAAGAGATGTCAGCACCAAAGGGTGGGGTCCGCAAGGGCCGATGCCTGCCAGGGGTGCGGGTTGTTCGAAAGAGATACCGCGGCCCCTGGCACACAGGCAACTGAGGGACCACGGGTGGGTTTTAGTCAGTAAAAGTCTGACACGCCCTCCCGCTACACCCAGAGCGGGAGAAGTTATTTGATGATTTCTCACCCAAAAAAAAACAAAACAGTATAGGAACGCACACCCAATAAATCTGCATGACCACGAGAACACACATATAAACATTAAGACGCGAATAGTTTGTGTCTCTCCCCACTCCCCAGGCACTCAGCGGCGCTTGTGCATCGCAATGCAAAGTTGCGTCAAATTGTACGAATGAATGGTATTGCATCAATGATACTAATGATACGATCGACGCTCGACAGGTGGAGCTGATTTATAAATATAGATTTTTTTGCTTATTGATAACATAATAATATACTCCATTTACAATAGCATTAGACAGAAGTTAAAAAAGGTTCTTTTTAATGTACACTTCGTAACAAAATTACATTAAACGTGTTGCAGTTACGATTAATGCCAACAAAAATTAAAGTGTCAATGCTAAAAACCTAAAAGAAGCAGGAGTGAAAAACACCGAGTAACTAAATTAGTTTATGACGACGAAGTTTTACCAAACGTATTGTGGGTCGTAAGTTGTTATTTAAAATAAAGTATTGTAAAAAAAATGCATTTTATTTCCTTTAATCTTAATTAGATTTAAATCATCATGTGATAGTTTGTTTCATTCATTCGTTTTGTTGTAGGTTTGTAATGTGTGATGAAGATGTTATTGTAAATAGAACATTATCTAAAATAAACATTACTTTTACTTCGTTTATCTCAGTATTTAGTATTGTCTTAAATCTACCTAAAAAAGATAGAACTTAACTTTGAAATAAAATGTTTTGCACTCCTGCTTCTACGAGCCTCTTTTTTCTAAAGCTATTACAAATGGGGTATAGAACTCCCAGCGCAGATATTTTACCTCGGTTGTACAAAAAAAAAAATTGTAAAAACGCAAAATGGCTATTATGGGCTATCATTAGATTTTAATCTAGCTAAGAATCCATGGAGAAGTATAGAATATTAGTATCGAATTCAATAATTTTGTTAGTTATAATTATTATGATTAGTCTTTGCTCTTTTTACAGTTTAATCAATTTATGATATTAAAAACATAAAAAAAACGCTGATAAATGCTCGAGGCTTCAAAAATCTTCGCTCTCCCCTGCTTATTATAGGTAAGTCGACTTAAAATCAAAATTAACAACATAGCTTTACATACAGACTCCCCCATTTCAACGTAAGCCTTTATGGCATGTTGTTTCATAGAAAAGTGCTTGCACTTTTCTATGAAACAGCTGATTTTTTTTACCTACGCGGTCAAAATGTATGGAACAGCTGAGTTTTTTTTATAACCGACGATAAAATTCTGCGCTAGGGGTTCTAGAATGATATGCTGAATTTATGGTTACTGTTTGCGCACTGGATAAAAACTTATCCTGCAAAGAAAATAAATGACTACAGATTATACTTACTGAAAAACTCTCCCACACAGATGACAAGTAGCCGCTGATGCTTTCTCATGGCAGTATTTCACGTGCTTCTGCGTCTGACGAGCCCGAATATGTTCAGAGCAACGGCAGCACCGATATCTAACGGAGTGCAGCGAAGTATGAGATCGAAGGACGGCGCCTGTCGCAAATCGGAGAGAACATAGCATGCAACGGTATTCACCGTTTGACTGAAAACAAAACTCGTTGAATGCATATCCTCCTGCTTTTTTTTAAGGTGTTTAAAAATAAAGATCAGAAGGAGAGCAGTGGTTTTTTTTTCGGTGGGAAATCATCAAATAACTTCTCCCGCTCTGAGTGGAGCAGGAGGACGTGTCAGACTTTTACTGAGTAAAACCCACCCGTGTTCCCTCAGTTGCATGTGTGCCAGGGGCCGCGGTATCTCTTTCGAACAACCCGCACCCCTGGCAGAAAATTGGTTGGTTGTAATTTTTCACCACTGCTCTCAAAATCGTCAAGTAAAACATCATCAGGAAACCGGTATGTCCTAGAACCAAAAAATCGTGTGATATCTACGAACCCACACTGGGCCCACGTGGTGGATTATGGCCCACTCCCCGATCGCTCACCCGATGCGGCCGAAAAGTTCTGAGGTGCTGCGTACCGGAAGACGTAGAGTTGGATGGCCTCTCACAAGGTGGACCGATGACCTAGTCAAGGGCGCAGGAATCCGCTGGATGTGGGAAGCTCAGTACCGGTCGAAGTGGCGGAGTTTGGGGGAGGCGAAATGATGATGACGAAGTTTTTGCAATGTTGGCAGCCATATTTTTTTTATAACTCACCTCTTCGTGCCTCATCATATGTGCCTGATAAGTATCTTTAAACAGAAACCCTAAAGCACAATTATAGCATTTAAACTCTGCTTCTAAATACTTCTTGCTTCTCCTTTGTGCTTCTAATTCTGCCTTCTGTTCTTCTGTGGAAAGAACAATCTTCTCGAAATCTTTCTTTTGACTTTTCTTAGATTTTTTCTTCTTTGATGTATCTGGAATTTATTGAAATTAGGTTTTGAAGAAGTTTATAACTTTAAAATGATAAAATAAAGTACTTATGTCTAAAACCACAACAAGGCGAATACACATTCCTAACTGAAAGGACAGAGAAGGCACAGCACAAAGAAAAGTGTAAAAAAAAGGGGTGAGACTTTTGGCCAGCAGTGGGAAGACAGAGGTTTACTGAAAAAAATAAAATATAAAGATTTACCTAATTCATCAGCAGTTTCTTCATCCCCACATTCATTTCGAATTTCATCTAAACATTCATTACGTTCGTCTTCATAATATTCATAATTGATTTCATCTTCTTCCTCACTCTGTGCTTTAGTTTCTATATCATCTTCTTGGTCTTTATTTAATTCATAATCAAACATATTATCATCACCGGAATGCTGAACATCATTATTCACAAATTGTTCGTCATTATTCACAAATTGTTCGTCATTGTTCCGAAAATGTTCATCATTATTCACAAATTGTTTATCAGTTTTCACAAATTGCCTATCACAATTATCAAAACTTTCTATTCTATCAATTTCCGTTTCTACAACTTCCTTTGCAGTATTTTCTCTGAAATAATCATCAAAGTCATTGTGACTTTCTTCAAGTTTGATATAATCATTACTATTAATACTTTGGTCTCTGTTACCAACGAATAGTTGTGATATACTGGTTGGTAGACAATTTTCTTCGAAACATATTATAGTGGTTTCCATTTCATTTCGTTGTAGGTTTATTGTGCCCTTTTCGCTGTAAATGTTAAAGTATCTTTTTACACGCTTTATATTAGCTCGGGTTATATGTATGTATGTAACGGAATCTTTGAGCGCGATTTTGACCCACTTTAAACGGTCAGATTTCATTGAAACTTTGTAAACTTGTCGAGGACCGATGACAATTTAATAATAAAAAAAAAAAATGAGAAAAAAAAACCTTTTGTAGTTAGCAGAACTAAAAAATAGAAAATAAATAATAGTTTAAAAAAACTAAAAAACACGCTTTAAAAACCAAACTAAAAAAGGAGAAAATAATTTAATTCAATTAAAAAGCGTGGGGTGCTTGACATTAATTGATTATAAAAATACCTCAAAAAGCAGGGGTGCTTTTGGGGAGAAAATAATTTAATTCAATTAAAAAGCGTGGGGACGCTTTTTAATTGAATTAAATTATTTTCTCCTTTTTTAGTTTGGTTTTTAAAGCGTGTTTTTTAGTTTTTTAAATTATTATTTTTAATATCTATATCTAGCATAATCACTGCTGGGATATAGACCTCCTCTCTGTGAGAGGGACTGGACACTGGCCCAGAGCTGGTTGGTAGATGTCACATTTTGGTTCTAAGACATACCGGTTTCCTCACAATGTTTTCCTTCACTATTTTGAGAGCAGTGGTGATGATTCTTACACAAAGTAAACCGACTGCCAGGGTTCAAACCCACATCCTAATTCAGGGCCGAAACCACTGGGCCATCACTGCTTATCTTACATCACCCACAGATTTTCAGACTGGTTTTTTGGCTTCTGACTACACATAATAATCATGGGTTGGTTGCATCAATTCTAAGATTTGGTATTATTTTCTGGGGCAATTGCAGCTCAAGGGAATATATATTCAAGGCGCAAAAACGTTGCATTAGAGCGATGTGTGGTTTGGAAGACCACAGACAGTTGCAAACCAAAGTTTAAGTCCCTAAAAGTGCTTACATTACCCTCATTATATATTCTGGAAATGGCCATGTTTGTAAAGACTAACAAAAACCTATTTCCTACTATGTCAGAAACTAGTAAACGACCTGTCCGAAACCAATACAAAAATTTATTACAAATCGAGGCCTGTAACACAGCGCTATTAAGAAAAAGTGTTATTTGTATGGGTCCTACCATATACAATAAATTGCCACATGTAATGAAACGTGAGACAATTAAAAACTTTAAAAGGAAATTGGTGGCCTTCCTAATAGAAAAATGTTATTATTCGATTAATGATTTTTTAATGGACAAATTTCTTAATCTGCAATGTGTATAATAAATATCTTGAAAATATGGACCTAATTATTCTATAGCAACGTATTAATTTGACATCTTTCAATATATGAATGAATGTATAATAATTGTAGTAATTCTAACAGTGACATTTTAATTTGTAATTAGCTTCTTAACATTTTTTTTTTCTTATAATTTTTGCGTGCCTATTTCCAGGCAGAATGTATATGGCATTCTCTTATCTACTCCACCTGTATCTCAATGTAACCTACATTCGTTGCAAATAAATAATTGATTGATTGATTGATAACGACTGTCAAAGATCTACGAATGGCAGCCAAGATCAACAATGAGGTGCATCAATATGAAATGCATGGTCACCCACAAACCAACCCTGGCATGCATATCTTATCCTTTGGTCAACCCGTTGCTGTTATCATTTGGCCACATATTTGGGGGTTTATTTATACACGTTGATTCAAGTTAAGAGACGTAACGTCCCACATTTATGGTTATTGGTGGTTTATGGTTACTTTAAGCAACATTTATAAATAAGGGGGTAAGTGTGTTTAAATAAAAGTGTCAATGTCTGATCTGTCACTGAGATTGTCATCTGTCTATAGAGGTATGAGGAACGGGGTGTAAAGTTCGCTCATACTCTATTGAAAAGGGAGGATCCTCCGACCAAACGGGTGTTGTGTCTGGTGGGCAACTGCCCAACGGTTGATGTCGGGCTGTTGTACCTATGCCAATCGCGCGGTAAACTTTAACTGCGCGATCTAGGATTTCTGTGACGTGCGTCTTTGCGTAGTTCGCCTGTGGCGTTGTAGATGGCGCCACTTCTCTTTTTGTATTTTTAGATATTGTTGCGAAGTATTATTCTATAGTGCCGCTACATGTCATTATGGGAGATTATTAGACAGTTTTGCTTCAAACTGGGAATCCTGTTGTATCTTTTAAAGTGAAAATTAAATAATTTTGTAAATGCTACATTACCTACTTACCTAAAAAGTACAGGATATTCCAAACTCCTCTTTAGACATACAGATTTAAATAGCCATAGTTTATTTAGCATGTGGCAACAAATATAGCATAGATGAGAATCAGGGCACAGCTGAAACAAACATAATGATTAAATAATAGCTTTTAGCTAGCAGACTCGCACGAGTTGAGGTCGAAAAATATTCCAAAGGAACATATTACGGGGATAAAAAGTAATCTGTATGTTAATCCAGGTTATAAACTGTCTGTGTTCCAAGTTTCAGGTCCAGTTGAAAATCAACGTCAGGCACTAGTTCTCTGTTACACACTTACTACACTTTAATGCCAATTTCTGACATTGCACTTTACAGTTTTTGTTGGTTTTTTTTAAGTGAAAACTTCTTTAGGTGCGTTTGGCATTTAATGAGATGGGAAAAAACTATTGAACTCATTACACTTTTACCGACACCACTGACAACATGAACGTACGAACAAACAGTGAAATATTTCCTGACGATTTAAAAAATACACACGTAATTGTTCAAGTTTTAACTTCTGTTGGCACTCCCGGAGTGCCACTGTTTTTTTTTATTTAGTCTTTTGCTGTATATTGTGTGCCTTTTTAGTCTATGCTGAATAAATGAATTTTCTTTCAAAGCCGTTCAGCCTTTTTTGCATGATTGAGTGACAGACATCCAAATATAAAAACTGTACTATTTACAATATTAGTAAGAGTAGGATTAGAAGATGCCTGTAATGCCCGAAGGGTTGGGCAGTGGTGTATTATCAGGGGCATCCATATCTATACACCATAAGGACTACTTTTGCTTGCAGCGCTTGGCCGCTAGGCGGTAGGGGGCGGTTAACAGATATGGTCATCAAGTTCACGGGATTTTGTTTTCAAACTGTACACATATGGATTGCTTCCATAGTATCCATAGTACACCTACATTTCGCCAGTTATGTTTAAGTCTGATGTATTAGGGGGTGAGCCTTTTGCCGTTAACTACGAACAAATCCAGAGTCTGGTTTCTACTCAGAAATTTCAGATAGAAGATTCCAGACTCAGAAACCTCAGAAGAAGTACTTGCAACCATCAGACCAATGAGGCAGTCAAGTTATGGAGCTCAACGATTCGACGAAAAATCTTGAAAGAAAGGGCATTTGACATCAACGTTCCTGTGTCAGAGGAGAAATAACTATAGCTTAATAGCAATTAAACAAAATTTAATTTTCAGAACTACTGCCATTGTCATATGCTGAGTTGCGTTTGACTAATGAATACTGATACGAGAAGTCTAACGATGAACTAGAAGAGGCATAGAAGCAGTCAGAAGCGGGTTTGAACTGAATGTAAATAAATAAATAATCACAATAAAAACAGAAGAGTATATTTACGTTCATCCCAACGATTTCTCTGTATTTGTCTCGTTTCTCCTCATTGGTATCCGAGTTCACGGTGTTGTGGCAAATAAAACATAAAAAAGAAGACATTTTTCATTAAAGTTTCTCAAGTTTCATTATTGTTTCCTTGATTTTGTAAACAAATAGAATTTGGTTCCAATTTTCCCGTATTTCTCTGACAGCTTTCAATCAAAATCGATCGATCACCTGATTCCTTCAAATCAAAAATAATGTTTATGGTTTTTTCGGTGCAGTCATAGAAATCAGATTTCTTCGAGTATCTAAAAAACGTATAGGACTCAAAGTATTGCACAAGATAATCACGATAATCCAAACGAATATAGCACATTTAGATAGTATTTAAACGAAATAATAAATATGTAAAATTGTGTAAAATCATTAAACTTTATATAAAATGAGTAATTATGAACGCATACGAAACTTGATTGTGTCTGTTGTCTTTGGAAATTGCGTATTCTAGGGTTGCTGTATGTTACTAACAAGTTAAGACAATAAAGTTCTACTAAAAAAGTTGTTTCAACTTTCAACAATTAATGTAATTTTGCCATTATGGGTGTCATTAATAATAATCACTTAAACAAATAGTGACAATGTTTTACAATGTTTTGAAGGTATTATGTAGCGCTTTTGTTATCTTTTTTTTTAATACCGGTTAAATTGGTATAAACTTGTTATTAATCGACTAAAAGCGATAACAAATAACCAACTAAAAATGGGCAGCGCCGCAACGTCACGTCAGAATCAGAAAAAGGATAAATTTTGTGCCTTGAAGCATATTATTTCAATAAAAATTAACATTGTTTCGACACAGTTATAAACAATACGGCTACCGTAAATAGGGCAATAAATTGTGCAGTCCCTGTAAAACTTTTGTGTTGTGTGTGCGTTCTTCCGTTTTTATTTGTGTTCGAAAACGGTTTTGATGTTTCACAAATAAGCGGTTGTATTGTATGAATTGGCATAGGACTTTATAATTAGCCGTCTGCGTCGCTTACTACATTGTGCGTGCGACAATTGCCGGACGTTTTATTCTCTAGACTGTTATTTATTAGTCAATCGTGTCAAGAAATGTGCGCAGCCGTAATCAAAACGATTTTTTCGCGTTCAAAAGAAGTTTGATGAACAGTTTCTGGGATAATCACAGTGATATTTACAGTAAGTATTCTTTTTTTAAATAATTGGCTTCTTTTTTCAGCGATGCGGTAATATTATATCACAAGGTTTTTTTTTAATTCAATTAGTTATGTTAGCAGTGGTATTAGGTCAACACCTCATAGAGTATAGAATAAATAAGATTCCTATTGGAGTGTATTTAATTTATTTAAAATGTTTTAGCGTTAATATTATGCATATTAAAATTTAAAGTATTCTCTAATTGATATGCAACTTTATATTGTAACTTAAATGAGTAAAACATTAAAAAAATATACACTTTAAAATTTTCTGCAGTAATAAATTTTATTAGAACTTTTTATCAGATTATCTTGATTCATTAAAATTACTACTATCTTGGCCAAAAACTTAAACAACACATTGCTTTTATTTCAATTGTTTATAATCTTTTTATTTTCTTTCATACGTATTAAGTATATTTTTACAAAAATCATACATAGTGGCCCATCGGCATCAGGAGCAGGGTCCAAGATGTCGGTGGTCAGGGCTCTAGAGAAAGGAACCTCCTGACTATGCGTGCCAATTGTTTATTATTATAATTTCGTAAGACACTAGCAGCAAACTAGCAGATTTTCAAATAGCTTGGAGATATTGAATCTGTACAATTGGTTGGTTACGGTCATCACATAACCAGAGGCTTATCACAGATATAGATAAACACTCCATCTAAACTTATATTATAAAGAGAACAAGATTTGATACTTTGTTATACTTTCACAATAAAACGGTTGAACGGTTACGGATGAAATTTGTCACATGAGTAGACCATGACCCGGATTAGGACATAGAGTACTTTAAAATCCCGATATACCCAGGGGTTTGAGATGAGGGTGACACCACAGGCCGCACCTTGTCTTTGACTTAAATTATAGAGATGACATCTCTAAAACTAAGTATAGTTTGATTTGCTTTTGCCCGCAGCTCCACCTGCGTGGATGTTGGTTATCACGTAAAAAAGTGTCTATGTCCTTCTCCATATCCCAGGCTATAACGATGCCAAATTTCATGACCATCAGTTCAGCGATTTAGGCGTGAAAGCGTTACAGACAGACAAGAGTTACTTTCGCATTTACTCGAAGTGCCTTAATAATATTAACAATATAAAATGAAACTATTAACTGATTGCCCCTTTATTCTACTCGTAACAAGCTTGACAGTTGAGTGTGGGGGTCCTGTGTTTGATTCTCTCAACCGGAAAAGTCTGTTCTATATTTCCAATAAGAAATTCAAATCGTCACTAAATCCTTTAAGTTCATTCAGTTATAATTCCATTGAATTACCTTTTTGGTATTAAAAAAATAAAATCCATTTATTTCAGGTACTCCCATATTATCACAATCACAAGTTACAAATACGAAATAAATACAAATCACAATATAAAAATAAATACAATGTCATTAAATCATAAGTACAATGTGAAATAAAATTTATTTAACTGTATTGATAGTTTATAGGGGAAGAGCTTGTTATTATATTTTGCCTAGTTTTTTTCTAACTATTTTATGGGTCAGCTTCCGGTCTACCTGGTTTTTTACATAGAGCAACTGCCTATCTGACCTCCAAAATCATCTAGTAACAGGGTTTGTGGGTACTTTCATCTGTCAATGTAATGTTTCTCTTTACCAGAGAAACCAAATTACTGTTCAATTACACATACTAAGATTGTTTTTTGATGTATTTTTATAATCAATTAATATCAAGCACCCCACGCTTTTTAATAGAATTAAATTATTTTCTACTTTTTTAGTTTGGTTTTTAAGCGTGTTTTTTAAACTATTATTTATTTTCTAGTTTTTAGTTCTGCTAATTACAAAAGTGTGATATTTTTAAAATTTTTGAATTTTTGGATTGTCATCGGTCCTCGATAAGTCTACAAAGTTTAAATGAAATCTGACCGTTTGAAGTGGGTCAAAATCAAGTCCAAAAATAATAGTTTAAAAAACTAAAAAACACGCTTTAAAAACCAATCTAAAAAAGGAGAAAATAATTTAATTCAATTAAAAAGCGTGGGGTGCTTTTTGAGGTATTTTTATAGGTAATCAATTAATGTCAAGCACCCCACGCTTTTTAATTGAATTAAATTATTTTCTACTTTTTTTAGTTTGGTTATTAAAGCGTGTTTTTTAAACTAGGTATTAAGTATTTATTTTCTATCTTTTAGTTCTGCTAATTACAAAAGCGTGATATCTTTTAATTTATTTTTTAAAATTTTTGAATTCTTGAATTGTCATCGGTCCTCGATAAGTCTACAAAGTTTAAATTAAATCTGACCGTTTGAAGTGGGTCAAAATCAAGTCCAAAAAAGGAGTCAGTTACAAACAAACCAACATACAAAGCTATTAAAAGCGTTTTAAAAATACTCTCAAGTCAGTGTCAGTGGTTTATGGCCTTCCACCACTTTCGGACGCACATATAAATTTCGCGCTGGGATTTTATCGCGCGCTCGATTTTCAACCCTCGGTGATGAACCGAGCATTGAGAATCCAACAGAGTGTATCGTAGGTAGATAAGCTACGTTTGCCGCGGTTGGTTCGTGGTTGGGTGACCATCCATAATCGAGACTCCTCCGTGCTTCCCGGGTCGACGGCGCGTTGTGTTCCACGCGCTCCTCAAAGAGATGTCAGCACCAACTGGTAGGGTCCGCAAGCAGCCGATGCCTGCTAGGGGCGCGGGTTGTTCGAAAGAGATACCGTGGCCCCTGGCACACAGGCAACTGAAGGAACACGGGTGGGTTTTAGTCAGTAAAAGTCTGACACGCCCTCCTGCTCCACCCAGAGCGGGAGAAGTTATTTGATGATTTCCCGGCCTCACAAAAAAAAACCCCTCCGTGACTCGGAAAGCCCATTAAGCCGTTGGCCACGGCTGTCATTCGTGGATCTTTGACAGTCTTTACGGGAAGTCAGAAGCTCGAAAGTCTGACAACCTCTACCAAGCTATCGTTTTACGCAGTAACTGGGTTGTGGAGGTCAGATAGTCAGTCACTCCAGGTAAAATACTGGTATTCAACTGCATTTGGTTAGACTAGGCTAGGCTTGATATCTACCTATCAGTGTATGCTGGCAACAGCACATGCCTTTAAGCACGTAGATCACGAAAACCACTCACGTTATTAGTTCAGTACACTATATCTTTGAATTTCAAATAGATAATCATTTAAACTCTTATCGTCATTATTTACTAGTTTTTATCAGCGGTTTCGCCTGCCGAGAATGTACTACCGGGATAAAAGGTATCCTATGTGTTAATCCAGGTTATAAAGTATCTGTGCGCCAAATTTCGTCCAAATTCGTTTAGCCATTTTTGCGTGATTCAGTAACAAACATCCATCCTCCCAAAATCCATGGAATTTGGTCATACATGCACGCCAGTTACGAGTTTCTTTTTTGGGAATGAGATCTTGTAGGTCTCACTAGGGGGCTTAGCCGGACTTGCCTGTTCCTACCTCAATAAATTAAGGCCTCCAGCCAGGGTTTTAAAACTTGAAACTAAGCGAAGGCGAAAGGAAACGCCCGGGTGTTTCCACTGCGTAGATCACCCTGAGGACACGGTGGAGCATTCGGTGGAGGTCTGCCCGGTTTGGGTGGAGCACCGCCGTGTCCTTGTGGAGGCGATCGGCGGCAGCGATCTCTCGCGACCGGCCCTGGTTCAGGCCATGGTACGGAGCGAGAGTGCATGGGCAGCCGTCGCTTCCTTCTGCGAAGCAGTAATGTTCGCGAAGAGGGAGGCGGCACGTGAGGGAGAGGTATATGCGCCCTCACGGCCTTAGCCTCCGCAGGAGACGCTCTGGGCGTCGGGAATCCCAGGCTGATTTCCGGCCACCGTAGGCGCAGGCTTGCGGACGGCCAGGAATGAGTAGCTCGCTGTCCGGTAAGAACCAAGCCCGGGTCGACGGCACGTTGTGTTCCACGCGCGCCTCATAGAGATGTCAGCACCAACTGTTGGGGCCAGCAAGGGCCGATGCCTGCCAGGGGTGGGGGTTGTTCGAAAGAGATACCGTGGCCCCTGGCACACAGGCAACTAAGGGATAACACGGGTGGGTTTTAGTCAGTAAAAGTCTGACACGCCCTCCTGCTCCACCCAGAGCGGGAGAAGTTATTTGATGTTTTCCGACCTAAAAAAAAAGTAAGGACACTCTGCAGGGTACGGAGTTCGCTGAAAGAGAGCAGTAAGGGACGGGTAGGGTTGCGAGTACTACGCACCTGACCATTCTGAAGATCATCACCAATAACGCCACTATATGGTCCTACATTCATATTTCTCTGTAAGAAGCTATTCGTTGATACAAAGAGAATCTCGTTACCACTTTCAATTAGGTTCAATTAGAATTACTCTGTAGTACAATTAGACTAATTGGTGACGTCACAAACTCACAATAGCTCCCGTCCGGTATAAATAGGGTGCTCAACTCTGTTGTTGATATAGTCTATGGAAGAAATGTTCTCATGTTCAAGTTATGGACTGCTAACGGTTGATACTTTGACAGGTATTATGACAACTAGTTTCTGGCCGCGACTTTGTTTGCGTGGAAGTTGTTAGTTACACAATACAGGCATCCCTACTAATATTATGAATGCGAAAGTAACTCTTTCTGTCTGTTACGATTTCACGCCTAAACCGCTGAACCGATCGTCATGAAATTTAGCAGAGATATAGCCTGGGATATGGAGAAGGACATATAGGCTACTTTTTTACGCGATAACCGACATCGCTGGTAAAAGCAAGTGTGTTTATACAACTCCCTCGGCAAACTCCGTCGGATTGCATCGCCAGATCGCCGATTAAAACTGGTTGTCAAACTTTCGGGCTTCTGACGACCCGTAACGACCTTCAAAGATCCACAAATGACAGCCGGGACCAACGCCTTAACGTGCTTTCCGAGGCACAGGGTCTTGAAGCTGTTCACCCATCCACAGACCAACCCCGGCAAGCGTAGCTTAACCTGACCGATCGACTCGTGCGGTGAATATTAGTCGAAAGCCATGCAAAATACTGGTATTCAGTTAAATCAAGATAAACTCCAGTCTTTTTACACGCTTTATATTAGCTTCACTTGTATGTTTGTTTGTATGTAACCGACTCCTTAGAGCGCGATTTTGACCCACTTTAAATGGTCAGATTTCATTGAAACTTTGTAAACTTATCGAGGACCGATGACAAATTAATAATTTAAAAAAAAAAATGAGAAAAATGAAAAACAAAGGAAAAAAAAAACAAATTATAAAAAAAAATCCCGTTTTAGTAGTTAGCAGAACTAAAAAATAGAAAATAAATAATAGTTTAAAAAACTAAAGCGGCTCAGGCTTTTTAATTGAATTCAATTATTTTCTCCTTTTTAGTTTGGTTTTTAAAACGTGTTTTTTAGTTTTTTAAACTAGTATTTTAGCTTGATTGTTAGCCGTTTCGACAGAATTGGAGCGTTTATCTTCGCTTGCTTATCAGGGAGCACCCTTGACCTGAGTTAGACGACTTGCCCAATCTTATCAAATACGAGACGAATTGACACAAATGATTCGATTAATTACGTCCACAGTTTCTTTTTCCGTCTATTTTAGTGCCTGACTGCTGGCAGACAGGTTATAGAAAAAAACAAATGAAAAGTAATTTTCAAAACTAGCGGCTTTGCACGCGTGGAGGTCGAAAGTTATCCCACGTGAACGTACTACCGGATGAAAAACTAACCTGCACCCTAATTGCGTAACACGCGATTAATCATAATCGGTTTCATTTTGACAGTTCAACAATATTCATTGCGTTATTTACGTTGTTGAGCAGAAACATTTTTCGAACTTATGAAGCAATGGTTTAGCCATCTGTTTAAAAACGAAACAGATTATGATTAATCGTGAGTTACGCAATTAGGGTGCTGTGTTCAGAGCGTTCATTCCACGCAAACTGGCAACAACGCATTTATTAGTAGTTTTTCGTGATTATTTTATTAAATACATGTAAACAAAAGTACAATTTATTTTCAGCCAAGCACTAGATCGTCGGTATTTATAATTATTTTTAACATTCTCTTTAATAAAAACATCATCGACATCATCGTTGATTTTTATAAGTAAATATCAAAATAACTGTAAAAAAAATAGAATACAAACTTGAAAATAGCAACGATCTAGTCCATGGCTGATTTTTTTTAAACCTTTGTTTGTTTTTAATTAAATAATCACAAAAAACCGCCAAAAATGCGCCGTTGCCAACCCGCGTGGGGAGAACGCTCTTAATCCAGGTTATAAACTATCTGTGAGTCAAATTTCATTCAAATACAGTAGTTTTTGCGTGAATTTGTAACAAACATAGAAACTTGCACATTTATAATATTAGTAGGATAAAACTAGGTTTTTCCCGCGGCTTTGGAGGTCGGAAATCCCACAGGACTGTACTACCTGGATAGAAGAGACACACACATAACACACACACACACAACATACATACACACACACATACACATAGAACACTATGGACACTATGGGACATAGAATACTATGTCCTAATCCAGGTCATGTTCCATCCGTGCGCCAAATTTCAAACTTCATCCGTTAAGACGTGAATAAGTAAGTAAGTGATAAGTAGGTATATAGCGGAACTACAGAAAAATACTTCGCAACAAATATCTAAAAACCCAAAAAGGAAAGTGGCGCCATCTACAATGCCACAGGCGAACTACGCAAGACTCACGTCACACAAATTCTGCATCGCGCAAGCAGTAAATACCGCGCGACTCGCATAGGTACAACATCCAGCACCCTAATTGCGTAACACGCGATTAATCATAATCGGTTTCATTTTGTCAGTTCAACAATATTCATTGCGTTATTTACGTTGCTGAGCAGACACATTTTTCGAACATATGAAGCAATGGTTTAGCCTTTTGTTTCAAAACGAAACAAATTATGATGGATCGTGAGTTACGCAATTAGGGTGCCGACATCAACCGTCGGGCAGTTGCCCACCAGACACAACACCCGTCTGGTCGGAGGATCCTCCCTTTTCCATAGAGTATGCTTGGACTTTACACCCTGTTCCTCATACCCCTATATGTAATTTATTTGCCAAAATGTAGGAAAAAAAAATGTAGCATAAATGTGGCCCATTTACATTCTACCATTACATGTGGTGTGCAAATATTGAATTTCATAATACAAAGCAAAGTAAACACATCGATTGAGTTACTTCTGCATTTGTCATGTAATGAAGTACGTAGAGTTGTGATGGCACAGTGGTAACGGACCTGACTTACGAGTTGTACGTCATAGGTTCGAACAGAGGCAGAGGTTTTACTTTGTGTAAATAATTTCATCACCACTGCTCTCAAAACGGTGAAGGAAAACATCGTGAGGAAACCGGCTTGTCCTAGAACCAAAAATTTCTAAAACATGTGTAGTGTACCAACCCGCGCTGGGCCCGCGTGGTCTCCGCTCCCACAGATAGGAGGCCTGTGTCCCAGCTGTGGGAAACATTAAAGGCTGATTATGCTTTATGGAAGTTCATATTGATGACGTATTGCTTGATTTACCAACTGCAACTACCGCCCATCAAATATAGGTCAGGAATGAATGAGTAGCTAACAAACAATTAATGATAACTGCACTAAAGGTGCGCTTACACGAGCAACTAAAATTGCTCCATCTTGGGTAATTCTCGTCAAATATGACGTCACGATTACATCCAGCAATTTAGGGCAATTCCAACATGTAGCAACCTATTGACAGAGATACGGCCACAGAATATGGAACAACTTAAAAAACTAGGCAATGCGCCTCCCCCGCCGCCTCCACTGCCGGCCGGTTCCTCTCGCAAAAACGAGACATAGTTATTATGTACACCTACACACGGGCTCACATGGCTACACATCGAGCTATACATTTCCAGTAAAACCTGATCTCGCATTGCATAGGATTTCCGTATAGTGCAAGTTCAACGTAAACTGGAAATGTATAGCTTGATGTGTAGCCGTGCGTATAAACGAGATAGCAAGAAAATTTACTACAAATTTCCAAACCGATTGGATATTCGGCAACTCATGAAATATATAGAGCAATCAGAAGCAATATTCCCGAAACAGATCGGCAATTTATTGTTGTTGCTCCAGATTGCTCCACGTAATTCATCCAGATTGGTCCATTAGTGTTGCCGAGCAATAGTTGCTCAAAAAATTGCCCGTGTAAGAGCATCTTTACAAACAATTAATGATAACTGCACTAAAATGGTTACTTATGTTAGTTTGTTCAATTAATTGTGTTTCTAGTCCAAATGTTCTCATAGTTGCTAACTTTTTATTTCGGCATATTTGTTTGATACTTCTTCTTTTTCTGAGCGTGTCGATTGCTATATTTAAATACAGTCAACCCAGAATTTGACTACGAGCTTGGCACTTTCAGCAGCATCCATCAGCTCCTGTAGCGTGCATACACGCTGGACAAGATATTAAGTGCCCCATTGTTTGTGGGACAGCATCACATTCACACTCCAGGGCAGAGTCATCTGTGAATGTACATACATCAGGTTTGCATACTAAATGGGGCATTTCAGGGCATAAGGCTCTTCTAATACCTCATACCTTCGTGCCTCGGAAAGCACGTTAAGCCGTTGGTCCCGGCTGTCATTCGTGGATCTTTGACAGTCGTTACGGGTCTTCAGAAGCCGGAAAGTGTAACGATCAGTCTTATCAAGGGGTGTTGTGTTAATCAGTAACTTGGTTGTTGAGGTTCGATAGGCCGTCGCCCCATGTAAAATACTCGTAATCAGCTGGTTCTGGTTAGCAGCCGAACCCGTAGGTGGAAAAAGTCTAGGCTGATAATGATGAATGGTCTTCTCATGCGATGCGACGCGTTGGGTCAGTGTCGAAACTTCACGCGGACGAAGTTGCGGGATGAAGCTAGTAAATAAGTCATACCTGTATTTAGGGTTGCCAGGCGTCCGGATAAAGCCGGACACAGTCAGGCTTTTTGGTTGCGTGTACGGCCAAATTACATGGTGTCCGGCCTGTCCGGCTTTTGTTAGGCTTTTTAAATTTCACATTTGCCATGTGTTGGTTTCCGCTCCACCTGCTTAACCTTGTATCGCTAGCGCAAGCGAGCGGAGTAGCACTGTCCATAATAAACATGACTGATTCATTCAATTTTGTTGTTTCATTCGAATTTAAGAAGGTTTCATGGTAAATGATAAAAAGCCTTTTTACTTTTTTATTGTAGTGTTATACTAAGACTAAAAAATGAAGGGTGTCCGGCCTTTTTACCCAAATAGCCGGCTAAACAGACTGGTCTGTCCGGCTTTTCGGTTTTAAGACCTGGCAACCCTACCTGTATTGGTACGTTTCTGGTATAAACTTGCTGCAGATTCTTAAAAATCCTGTTATAACTTCATGTAGCTAAGTGTATCAGCCGCATGGGTCTATCCAGCAGGTTAAACTGTCGTTACGGGTCGTCAGAAGTCCGAAAGTCTTAACGATCGGTCTTACCAAGTGGTATCGTTTTACCCAGTAACTGGGTTGTGGAGGTCAGATAGGCAGTCCATGTAAAATACTGGTATTCAGCTGCATCCGGTTAGACTTGAAGACTACCCAACAGAGTTGGGACGAGGCTAGGCAGAAACTCAAACTCAAACTCAAAGCATTTATTTCAAATAAACCAATTACAGGCACTTTTGAATTGTCAAGGTCGGTGAGATAGAAAGATGAAACTAGTTGCCCATTCCAAAGCGTAGGTACCTACCTATGGAGAAGAACGGGCAAGAAACTCCATGGACACTCTTTTAAAATCATGATTTTTTTACAAACAGTTGGTTACATCATTATGTTGAAATTATCAATGTGAGAACGATGTAAAAAGACGTGCCAATATAAGCGTCCGTAATTAAAACAAAACAAAAATACAGTAAAAATTTAGAAATTAAAATAAGCCGTGGGAGCTAAGAGATGACCAGTCCCTACTGGTGGCGCCCGTTCACGAACATGACGTATGGATCAGCACCTAACCAGCACCAGCAGATAATACGAAAAGGCAGTTTCCAAATATTTATCAAACATCTTTTTAAGTTTACATAAAACTATAATATTTATAATACCAACAGGTTATTTGTAAACTAATAAAAAACATGAAAGAATTATCTAGATTTAGGTAACGTAAACAGTTTATCAGATACATGACTTACGTCTTTAATGTCGGATAACAAATGCAGTATGTTCACGACGTAGATTGCTTCAGAAGGTTAATTTACTGAAATGAAAAGGAAATACAAAGAAAGGTAATAATGATAGGGGGGCTCGTGGCTAAGTACCTAATTAGTCGACGTACTCAATGACGTAAAAATATTCTGCCGGGATTTAATCGCGAACTGCTGGATTTTCAATTCTCGGTGTTGAACCGAGCATTGAGAATTCAACTGAATGCATTCCAGGGGGCCTACTCCCTTAGCACGAAGTCCGTCATTTCGGTCGAAGTAACGGGCGTTTACAACTCCGAATCACTTACGGACAGAAGATTAGTTTGGAGCCCGAACTAAGAATGAATGACAACACGATTTGACAGCTGTCCTTACTCCCGATATGTTTTTGCCCGTTCTAAAAAGTTAGTTAATTGGCTGTAGAATTCACTAAGAAGTTTTTTTTTTGTTTTTTTTGGGTGGGAAATCATCAAATAACGTCTCCCGCTCTGGGTGGAGCGGGAGGGCGTGTCAGATTTTGACTGACTAAAACCCACCCGTGTTCCCTCAGTTGCCCGTGTGCCAGGGGCCGCGGTATGTCTTTCGAACAACCCGCACCCCTGGCAGGTTCACTAAGAAGTTTCGAACTAATTTCGGACGGGCCCGTATCTTCGTTGACGGAATTAGAGAGAAGGCCCCCTGGTTCCAGCGCGTCGAAAAAACACAGTTTCATTTTCAACTTTCGCAGTGCGTTGAAAATTCAGTCGCGAGTATTATTACGTCCATGCAACGTGGACTTAGATGGTGTGGGCCATAATCAGAGATCGGATATTCGGATGCATATTCACCTAAAGTTGAGATGTTGGCTAACATGGAATGCGCTTTTGTATCGAAAAAGTCTTAATTTTGGTAAGTAATTTGTTTATTTTTTGTTTTAACTAATACAAACCACCCGTCCTCCAGTACTTACACATATTTGTATCGGGTAAAACATTAATTTTAAATTAATACACATCTGAATAGTTATGCAATCCAAGAATCCCGGGGTTTTTAATAAATATTACAAATAATTTATAAAGCCGCTTCCATACTTTCATAGCTAAAAATTATCTTTAGGTAAATATGCATCCGAATATCCGATCTCTGGCCATAATCCGCAGGCCCAGTGCGGATTAGTAAACGTCACGACTTTGAATTTTTAGTTTTAGGATATCATGAATATCGTTTCCTCACGATGTTTTCCTTCACCGTACCGAGATAAAACGAATGTGCGATAAAATAAATACCGCCGTGATATTTTTAGGTCCGTGCGATCGTAGTCTTCTAGAAAAGAACCGTGTCTCAGCTGTGGGAACGTTACTTAAAGGTTGATAGTCATCACAAGTATGCTGTGCAGAATAAATTCGAAAAAATAAATAAGAGGTTCAATGATTGATCTTTCTCCCATTACCATTTTCATGTAACTTTCATTGGCTTAAAGAAGTGAGTCTTTTGAATTCAATTCTATTACAACGCTTGATCTTTATCGATGTTAACGACTATCATAAACTCGATACTATAAAACTACATAATGTAATGTGTGTAATGCATATAGAAAGATTATGTCTTTGCTTTTCCTTATCTAAGGGCGTTTGCGCACTTTCGCTAGCACCGAGAGGCCCACTCCCTCTCACTGATAGGAGGCCTAGGTCCCAGGAGTGGGAACATTACAGGGTGATAACGCTAATCAATAAATAATAGTTTAAAAAACTAAAAAACACGCTGTAAAAACCAAACTAAAAAAGGAGAAAATAATTTAATTCAATTAAAAAGCGTGGGGTACTTTTTGAAGTATTTTTATAATCAATTAATGTCAAGCACCCCACGCTTTTTAATTGAATTAAATTATTTTCTCCTTTTTTAGTTTGGTTTTTAAAGCGTGTTTTTTAGTTTTTTAAACTATTATTTATTTTCTATTTTTTAGGTCAGCTAACTACAAAACCGTGATTTTTTTTCTATTTTTTTTTAAATTATTGTATTGTCATCGGCCCTCGACAAGTTTACAAAGTTTCAGTGAAATCTGACCGTTTAAAGTGGGTCAAAATCGCGCTCAAAGGAGTCGGTTACATACAAACAAACAAACATACAAGTGAAGCTAATATAAAGCGTGTAAAAATACTGGGAGTTTTATGGAATGAATCTAGATGCCAGTCGATGCTTGTTCTGCCAGAAAGTGCTGCCTTTTGTCGTCATCCCAGAAAAGTGTCAGATCTAGCAACCCGCGTCGTGGATTACGGTCCAATTCTTACTGAGAGGTAGCCTGTGTCCAGCAGTGGGAATATTAAAGGCCGATTTGACTCCTGATGTTAAGGGGAACCTAGTCGCGGGCTCGAACTCACTGGTGGGCCTGGCTAAAAATCACGCTGTCTCACCAGGCTTCGTGTCCAACAGAGATAGTATCAATGATGAGCAGTTAGACGGTAGTCTACACGCACAACGTTATTGAGTGAGATGCAGGATCATTTATAGTAAAAAAATCGCGAAAAAATTAAGAAAAGTTCTTTGGAAGAACGGGTTTTATGAAAAAGTCAATGCACAAATCAATGACCAATAAAGTTTATTGAACTTTTCGATAATTGAACTTTGTCGGTACAGACTTGGTTTTGGAGATTTTACACTTCTTTTATTACCTAAACACGCCCAAAGTTAAGTACAATTAGCAAGAAAAACGAATATTTGTTGGCTCTAACTTTTAAATGGGTTTTTATTTTAGTATTCTGTTTCCGTACAGACAATATTAATAATGAGACAAAACGTTCGCACCTCGAGACTAAACGCCAACTTAATATACCCTCGGTTTCATTGACTCCCTCGCACGCTCGGGAGTCAAACCACCTCTGGTATATTATGGCTTCGTTTAGTCCCTCGCTATAAAATATACTATTTCACATTCGTCTCAGTCGATTCAACCGAACCGTATAAACAGGTACAATAGTATTTGAACAAATTGTGCTGAACAAAAAGCCAGCTTAACAAATATCAATATAATCCAAGGTTGTGACCTAGGCCATCGTCGGGCCAGCCAGTGGCTCCCAACCAGTGACCACTTGGCTTTCTTTGTTATTTATAGAGGCACCAAATTAGGGGTTAAAATAAAGTAGGTCAATCTATGACCTATCAGGGAATAGGCCGTAATCCACCACGCGGGCCCAGTGCGGGTTGGTAGATGTCACATGTCTTCGAATTTTTGGTTCTAGGACACGCCGGTTTCCTCACGATGTTTTCCTTCACCGTTTTGAGAGCAGCGGTGATGGAATAATTTACACCAAGTAAAGCGCCTGTCTGGGTTTCGAACCTACGACCTACAACTCATAAGTGGCGGTCGTTAGAAAGAAAGGAAAGAAAGAAAGAAAAGTTGATTTATTTGTCGCAGAAACACCTGCATACAAAGAGATACCTAAGATCACATAAAAAAAAAAACATTTAATACTTTTTATTTTGTTTCACTTTGCAGTGATTTTTTTGAAAGTCGGTTGTTTTTTTGTTTTGGAAAAAGTTTTTATCTTACACTTTGTGGTTATGGTACTTACCACACACCAATTCGAATACCATTATTTGCCATGTAAACAAGTGTGCCTATTCAATATGAAGAGTTCCCTCGATTTCTCCAGGGTTCCATCATCAGATCCAGACCTGATGAGCATGAGACCACCTGGGAAGTATATAACCCTTTAAAAAAAAACAAAAATTCAATATCAGTTCAGGCTTCTTCGAGAAATCGGGGAACATACATAAAAATAGAATATAGGTAATTATATTGTTATCAAAACTAAAAGTGTGTAGGTACCAAATATCAGATCAATCTGCCAACGGGAAGGGGGTAAAATTTCAAGTAATAAATTTGACCTAAACAAAAAGCGACAACAACAAACAGGGCAAGCTAAATAAAACCGTTTAAAAAGATTCCAACGAATTAAGAACTTCCTCCTTTTTTGAAGTCGGTTAAAAATGAAAACTGATTTATACTTACTTACGAACACAGAACATAATACGTGAAGTTGGCAGCTGCACGCCGTCACTGTGACAAGAGGGCTTCAAGCACACGTAGAATGACCACGATGAAAACGGGATTTGCCGACACAAAAAAAAACAAATATTGTAGAAAGATTTCTACCGATTTAAGCGTGGCGTTGTTAAAACTGAAGAAAAGAAATGTTTCTACTCTTCAGTCGACAAAGTCTCCGATGTCAAGCATGACGACCAATATTTCTCTACTTTCGACACTTGCGGTTAAAAACATTTTAACAGAATTATAACCATTAAAATGATCAATAAAACCACTCATTCAATCCCATTCATTTCATTCCCATTGAATGATTATTTAATGGAAAATCTTATATCTACCTTAGCGTATCCAACTGTACCAATTAATTGCTATGGACAGAATAACTGCCTTTGTCTTCATAGTTACGCGAGTCTACGGCTCGCCCCGTGCTCGGTCAGAATATATATCAGGTTGTATATAAAGAACTTTGTCTATTTTTGGTAGAATAGAGATAGAATGGGTCATGCTATGTCTGCAGCATGACGCTGTGCCATAGTCTTATGTAGTTCGTGAACGATGAATGTATAGTAACCGTTTCTTTGCACTGTACTAAAAGAAACGTTTCCGAATGCCGACTTGTAATCGGTCTATTCGTTCTAACAGCTCCTCGTACATTTACAAAGAGCCAGACCGTATGTCCGAACGAGATCGAGAATGACAGCGACAGATTTGACTGATACGATTTCGATGAAACTTATTTGCTCCGTGATCTATGGAAGTACTGACTGAGAGCGAAGACCGAATAGAGCCAATAGAACTAATAGAAGGAACTAGTTCACTGACCGAAATGAACTAGTACGGAGCGATCTTAAAAATGACCGAGCAGGCACAAGACTACTGTGCCACCATAGCTCTTTATAAAAACTTTTTCCAAAAAAAAACAACCGACTTCCAAAAAACACTACAAAGTGAAAAATTACTTTAATTTCGGAAGTCGGTGTCTTTGGAGCTGTATTTGAATTTTTTGTCACCGCCTTGCGAAATTAAAGTTATTTTTCACTTTGTAGTGTTTTTTGGAAGTCGGTTGTTTTTTTTTGGAAAAAGTTTTTATTTTTCACTTTTTAGTGGTTCACATGTGCTTACCCCTTCACAGCATACCGGCGTGATGTTATGTTATGAATGGTGTAAGCAATAGACAGACATGAGATTTCAGCAAACCCAATCCATTTGCTATCATTTATTGAGGAGTTCCGTTGCCTATCTCCAAAGTTCTTCATCAGATCTTAGCCAAATTGAAATGAGACCACTACGAGAAAGTACTCTTCCAAAAAATACCTAAATCGCTTCATGTGCCTATAAAATTTGAAGAGTTCTCTCTATTTCTCCAGGATCCCATCATCAGATCCTGACTTGATGATCATGGGACCACCTGGAAAGTATACCCTTTCAAACAAAAAAAAAACAAAATCCAAATCGGTCCAGCCATCTTCGAGTAATCGGGGAACATACATAAAAAAAAAAGGTTCCGACGAATTGATAACCTCCTCCTTTTTGAAGTCGGTTAAAAATGAATAAAAGTTAGATATTTTAAACCTTTCGCAAGCCATAATTTAGCTCTTGCGGACCACCGGTTGGGAACCAATGGGCTAGACCGATTGTACAATATACAACCTTCAAACACGCTAGGTTAGCCCATTTATACCGTCTGGGGTCATCAAGGTTGCAAATTAGACTGAGGAATTATTTATAAGGCGTTTTCCAATACTAACCATAAAGAAAATGCCTTGAGAATTGACGCAGATGTGCAAGTGTATCGGAGTCTTGGGAAGTTATTCACATGTTGGGTTGTATCTATGTATTTTGAATCAGCAGTATTTGTTGAACGACAAATGCTCGGTTCCTATAAATAAAAATAATAGTTTAAAAAAATAAAAAACACGCTTTAAAAACCAAACTAAAAAAGGAGAAAATAATTTAATTCAATTAAAAAGCGTGGGGTGCTTTTTGAGGTATTTTTTATAATCAACTAGCTGACCCGACAGACGATGTCCTGTCTTAACTATGATTATTGAATTAGCAACTTTCTTTTTTTTGTTGTTTCATAAGAACCTTGCCCTGACAATAACAAACACAACAAAAAAAGAATTAGTAAAATTGGTCCAGTTGTTCACGTGTGATGCCGTGACCAAGGGAAATAGGGATTCATTTTTATATATAAGATTAATGTCAAGCACCCCCCCACGCTTTTTAATTGAATTAAATTATTTTCTCCTTTTTTAGTTTGGTTTTTAAAGCGTGTTTTTAGTTCTTTTAAGCATTATTTATTTTCTATTTTTTAATTCTGCTAACTACAAAAACGTGATATATTTTTTTTTAATCCTTTTTTTTCATTTTTCTCAATTTTTTTTATTTTAATTATTGAATAGTCATCGGTCCTCGATAAGTTTACAAAGTATCATTGAAATCTGACCGTTTAAAGTGGGTCAAAATCGCGGTCTAAGGAGTCGGTTACAAACAAACAAACATACAAGTGAAGCTAATATAAAACGTGTACAAACGAATCGTTTTGCTTATCAAATGGTAGCATTTTTAATGACCAAACTGGGCATATAAATAGATTCGTAAGCTTAATTTTACCTGTGATAGCTACGTCCATATGACAGGGTCTACTATGCAAAGCTATGAGGTCCTTGCTTCATTATTGATAAAGATACCAGAGTCTACATTTTTACCAATAACGGTTCGTAAATTATAGGAATCGGTTGAAAGCCAACCCGAAGCAAGTACTACACGTATTCGGCTTTCAATACGGTCGTGCCGATCGGAACCTTCGTTCCTTTTTACTAATAATAATAAATCTGAAGTTTGTTTATTTGTTTGACCGCGCTAATCTCTGAAACTAGTAGCCGTATTTGAAAAATTCTTTTTGGTTTTAATAGCCCCATTTTTGAGGAAAACTATAGGCTATTTATCATCACGCTACGACACTTAGGAGCCAAGCAATAGGATCAAAAGACAGAAAAAACGTTAAGCGAAAACGAAGTATTACAGTGGGGGTTGGGGGTCGAAATTTCACGTAGATGAAGTTTCGTCGCGTATTCCGCAGAGCCTAAAGACAAGTCTTGAAACAGTGCGCCCTGCTTGTTATGACCTACGGTGCCGAAACGTGGACACTCACGGTACGGCTGGTCCCTAAATTCAAGATCGCTCAGCGATTTCGGAGTACCTCTGAGGTATAAAATACGGAATGAGGTGATCCGGCAGAGAACGAAAGTGGTTGACATATCTCACAGAATTAGCAAGCTAAAGTAGCAATGGGCCGGTCATATTAGCCGTAGAACCGATGACCGCTGGAGTAGACGTGAATTTGAGTGGAGACCGCGAATCGGCAAACGTAAAGTAGGACGCCCTCAGGCTAGGTGGAGTGACGATCTTCGCAGCGTGGCTGGTAGCAACTGGATGAGAGTTGCCGAGAATCGAGCTGAATGGCGTGCAATTGGAGAGGCCTAAGTCCAGCATGGGACTGCTGAAGACTGATGATGAGGTCGCGGGTAGTAGGTTTTTCGATAATATAAGGAAAGAGATTAACATGTCTCCCCCAGCACACTCTTATACATAATATAAAAAATATTACTCACATACGTGATCCATCAATTGCTGGCACAGACGTGTGATATCTTACGTTATCTGATGTTCTTTATCTCACTTGTAGGCAACCTACTTTGAAACGATGCGTCAACTTAAACAATTTAACGTTTATTATCTGAACACGGCGAAGCAAAGGGTTATGATTTTGACCGATACGTATGTATGAGTGGGGCTAAATAAGGGGGGCTTGTGGCTAAGTAATATTAGCCGCACGGGCCGATCGGTTAGGTCAAGCTACGCTTCCCGCGTTTGGTACCGTCCGTGCCTCGCAAAACACGTTAAGGGCCTACCTCCCGTTTGGTAGCGTAACACGGTCACTTTATGAACCGTACTGCTCATTAACGGCTTGTCTTGAAGATTTGAAAAATATATGATTTTGCTATAGATTCATATAGATCATTTTGCCCGAAGTACTTTTTTTGTATGGTTAATACTTTTGCTGTAAAAAATATTTTCCAACGCAATATTTTGGCTTCTATTCCATACGCCTACTAAACGGCTTCGTTATTTGGAAAAAAAAAATACACTGAAAAATAGATAGTTAGAGGTACCACAGAATCGCACAATTGTAAATTAATCAAAAGAATATCCCCATTTTGAGATAAAGGCTCAGAGGTGCCCTGCGCGGGCGCGGGCGGCAGTCGTGCTTTAGCATACAAACGGGAGATGAGGATACTATGGGCCTTAAGCCGTTGGTCCCGGCTGTCATTTGTGGATGTTTGAAAGTCGTTACGGGTCGTCAGAAGCCCGAAAATCTGACAACCAGTCTTACCAAGGGGTATCGTGTTACCCAGTAACTAGGTTGTGGAGGTCAGATAGGCAGTCGCTCCATGTAAAATACTGGTATTCAGCTGCATCTGGTTAGACTGGAAGCCGACCCCAACTTAGTTGGGAAAGGGCTAGGTAGATGATGATTTATGTATGAGTGTGGGTATGTATGCTCATTTGTTCCATTAAAAGTAACTTCTACGAGTAAACTTCGTATCATAATTTGACTAATGTGGTATCTTCAGAACAGAGATGGGCCGAATGTGGTTTGAACCGAATCCGAACTTCGGCCGAACTTCGGTTCAATACCCTTTAATTGTAATAAAAAATACTTGATCTGAATGTTTAGTTTGTGAACCAAAAACGTACTTTGGCCAGAGGCTGAGCATTGCTATACAACGTGGTAATGCCGCCAGTCTCTTGGGCACATTACCAGTCGACAGCGATGCGGATGAGTTTTTTGACGCTTTGTTTTAGTTTATTCCCTATATAAAATAAATCTATTTGAACCAAGTGACATGATTTTGATTACCAAAAACGTGTTTTTTTTTTCAATTTACGAATTGTTTTCAGATCTTTGTTAGAAGAATACTAAGCTTATTTAATTTTTGTCTAAGTATGTCTAATTAATTAGGCAGAGATTTTCAAGAATAATAAGAAGAACTGATTTAATTTAAGGTTTACATTTACAATGTTCCTAACTAAAATAAATGACCATGAGTGAGTAAAAGACAATTTTATTTTACAGTAATGTTATACTCTAATTCTATTAAATTTCAGTCAAAATAGTGCAAGTAGGTATTATTTTTCTTGTGCCGAATGTTCGGCATCTGAACCGAATTTTGGCCGAATGCCGAAGTTCGGTTCAAGCTGCCGAAATTCGGTTGAACCGAATTTCGGCCCATCCCTACTTCAGAAGCATCTTGATCGTCCGCTGGTTATAGGCTATGTGACGTCACATTAAATTGAAAATGGCGCCCTCTTGAAGACATAAAGTCATGAACATTACCGTACCAAAACAATACATTCAAACAGTAGTAAGCGATCATAAGCTTTATGACAAAGTGTCATAAGACTATGGCTTTTAGATGACAATATTATTTATTAATTTATTTATTCATATAACAATTCGCATTGTGTCTGAAATATTTGTACATTAATTAACATAATAGATATAGCTAAAAATAATAATAATGTTTCTTACTTTTTAACCCCCGTCGCAAAAACTACGGGGTGTTATAAGTTTGACGTGTCTGTGTGTCTAGCAACTTAGCTCCCGAACGGATGAACCGATTTTGATTTTGTTTTTTTTTTTTTGCTTGAATGATGAATTAGTCGGGAGCGTTCTTAGACATGTTTCATCAAAATCGGTTCAGCCGTTTGAAAATTATCAGCTCTTTTCTGGTTGTTGAAGGGATTTGAGCATCTTCCACGGGCCTGATCAAGTCGAAATTTGGTATTCTATTACTTCAATGATATTAAACGAACAAAGTAACCTTGAACTGATGTTGGAGCAACACCTGGAATTTCCAGGATACCCAAGTTACTGACCAACAAACAGCAGAAGTATCGTGTTTGGGTTCATTGAAAAGATCTCAGGTTATAGATAAATGGTGATCGGCACCCTAATTGCGTAACACGCGATTAATCTTAATCGGTTTAATTTTGACAGTTCAACATTATTCATTGCGTTATTAACGTTGTTGAGCAGACACATTTTTCGAACATATTATTATGAAGCAATGGTTTAGCCATCTGTTTCAAAACGAAACAGATTATGATTAATCGTAAGTTACGCAATTAGGGTGTAGGACGAGGAATGAGGATAAATTAACAAAGTTCACTGTGGGAAACATACGCAACGCTGCGCAGATTTAAGCGAGAGATTAAGTTTAAAAAGCAGGAAATAAAAGGGTTTTTTTTTTTACTTTTTAGTGTGTGATTTTTCAGCAGTCGGGACTTATTTTTTTTTACTACTTTGCTCCGCCTGGGAATCGATCTCAGGACCTCATGCTCTGCAGTAGCGCTTGCGTTCACTAGTTCAATAAGTCGATTAAATTACCAATTTGTCGGACACAGCCGATAATGACAAAAACATAGGGCTCTCTATTGATAACCTATGGAGAGCCCTAAGTTGTAACATTGATATGATAAGTTGATAACATATAGATAATTCTATGGTTTATTAAATTCCTTTGTCGTGTCTTGCCGCCAGTAAGCGCAAGTCCTAAGTGTTCCCGGTGTTTAATGGATAGCGTCACCCATACATTGACCGACCTCGACAACTGTAGTTTAATTTTGATCGACCCGCTCCAAGTTTTATGTTAGGTAAGGACCAAGCCCGGGTCGACGGCGCGTTGTGTTCCACGCGCGCCTCAAAGAGATGTCAGCAACAACTGGTGGGGTCCGCAAGGGCCGATGCCTGCCAGGGGTGCGGGTTGTTCGAAAGAGATACTGCGGCCCCTGGCACACAGGCAACTGAAGGAACACGGATGGGTTTTAATTGAATTAAATTATTTTCTCCTTTTTTAGTTTGGTTTTTAAAGCGTGTTTTTTAAACTATTATTTATTTTCTATTTTTTAGTTCTGCTAACTACAAAAACGTGTTTTTTTTTCTCAATTTTTTTATTATTATTGAATTGTCATCGGTCCTCGACAAGTTTACAAAGTTTCAATGAAATCTGACCGTTTAAAGTGGGTCAAAATCGCGCTCAAAGGAGTCGGTTACATACAAACAAACAAACATACAAGTGAAGCTAATATAAAGCGTGTAAAAGGAGAAAATAATTTAATTAAATTAAAAAGCGTGGGGTGCTTTTTGAGGTATTTTTATAATCGATTAATGACAAGCATCGCGCGTTGTGAAAGGGGGCTAGACTGAAAAAATTCTCACGAAAAGTTGTAACGACACTTTTTGCTATAGTAAGCTATATTGTAAGCCGTGCGGCGTGCGCACTTATAGAAAGAAAGCCAGATATTTTCATTTCGTTCAATTTTGATCTTTTTTTTTTTTTTAACTTCGTTCCATCCGGGTGTCCCTTGACACCTCTCAATCACGTATAGAGTAAAATACCCTATTATAATAATATTGAAGCGGGATTTTTCACGCACTGGATCTGCAACGCACTGCTTAGCGCCGAGAGTTGAAAACCGAAAACTGTGTTGTTTTCGTTGCGCTGAGACTGACTCGCGCTGCACTCCGTTGGATTCTCAATGCTCGGTACAACACCGAGAGTTCAAAATCCAGTGCGCCTTAAAATCCCGTCGCGATATTTTTACGTTGTTATGTTTTAGTAGTACCCTGATAATATGATAAGTGGTGTCAATTGATTGTTATCGATAGCTGTGATAAGAACAGTTGGTTTAATCCGTATCAGTAACTACCTTAGTCATTGGATAGTGTTAATATTGAAACGATGTTTATACTGAACAAACATTTGTAGGTGAAGCATAATAAACGGCAAAGCAAAAAAAAACTGACGTAACATTTCAACGCACGGGGGTTCAAAATCTACTGAATCCATCGACTTTTTTACACGCTTTATATTAGCTTCACTTGTATGTTTGTTTATGTATGTTTGTAACCGATTCCTTAGGGCGCGATTTTATCCCACTTTAAAAGGTCAGATTTCATTTAAACTTTGTAAACTTATTGAGGACCGATGACAATTCAATAATTTAAAAAACAAATTGAGAAAATTAAAAAAAAAAAACTGAAAAAATCACGCTTTTGTAGTTAGCAGAACTAAAAAAAATTAAAATAAATAATAGTTTAAAAAACTAAAAAATACGCCTTAAAAACCAAACTAAAAAAGGAGAAAATAATTTAATTCAATTAAAAAGCGTGGGGTGCTTGACATTAATTGATTATAAAAATACTTGCACTACCTGCAATACCTGTTGATTATAAAAGCACCTGCTTTTTAATTGAATTCAATTATTTTGTCCTTTTTTAGTTTGGTTTTTAAAGCGTGTTTTTTAGTTTTTTAAACAATTTTTTTTTACCAATAATATTGGTTCACACTGTAAACAATGACATTTAACTGCACATTCTTAAAATTAAAATGTAGGGCAAAAATTACTTTAGGTAAACACCACGTACATATACAATTAATTATTTCTTGACCTTTGATTCGATTGGATAGCCTATACTGTTTACAACATTAAAGAGAATATCTTAATATTATTGCCATTGGCAACATTATAGTAAAAACATTTTGATAAATTGGCAACTCTGCTACCTGAGCGTCTTCTAAAACTTCACTTGTGTAAAAATAGCTGTTGTTCCTTGTAAAATCATAAATTAAACCAATCAAAACTGTGAATATATTAAAAACGTTTGTTTTATTCAAACATATACAGGTCGGCAGAGACATCGACGCGTGAAATTGGAACCATTAATTCAGTACATGATTCTAGAACCTAGAAAAGAAAATTTTCGTTGGTTAAAAAAAATCTGTTGTTTCATAGGAAAGCGCAATACCTACGCGGTCAATGTATGGAACAGCTAATTTATTTATAATTAGTTTTCGCCAGCGGCTTCGCCCGCGTGGATCGGTTATCGCGTAAAAAAGTATACTATGTCCTTCTCCATATCCCAGGCTATATCTCTGCCAAATTTCATGACGATCGGTTCAGCGGTTTAGGCGTGAAAGCGTAATAGACAGACAGTTACTTTAGCATTTATAATATTAGTAGGGATTTTAAATCATGCTTAAAACGTAAACCGTTATATAAACTGTTAAAAATCTCTTTTTCCTTTGGAGAAATTGAGGAAAAACTGTTTTCCTTAACTTTTTCCTTGTTTTGTGGTTATATTATTACAATTAATTTGCGGAAAATAAGGTGAATAGTACTAGGTATATATAGCATTATGACCAACCTGTTGATATCCAAAAAGGCTCGACTGCCTGTTGCCAAGGTTTGCTGGTGCCTACGTTTATACAACATGTAACATAATTAAAACCTTTTCACCGCCACCGTCGGGTAAAGCCGACAAATGAAAACGTGCCCAACACGCCTCTGTCGGCTAATGCCGGCTATTTTATTATAAGTAGGTAACCTTAATTTTATTGTTTTGCTGTGCCCTTACAGGGTCCATATTTCTGTACCTAGCTTTAAACCCTTTGCAACATCTTTAATACAATATGGAATGCAATAAATGAAAATGCATAAACAACATTTTAGGGTCAAATTAAATAAAAGAATGATGTTACAAGTAATATTTATTTAAAAAAATAATAGTTTAAAAAACTAAAAAACACGCTTTAAAAACCAAACTAAAAAAGGAAAAATAATTTAATTCAATTAAAAAGCGTGGGGTGCTTGACATTAATTGATTATAAAAATACCACAAAAAGCACCCCACGCTTTTTAATTGAATTAAATTATTTTCTCCTTTTTTAGTTTGGTTTTTAAAGCGTGTTTTTTAGTTTTTTAAACTATTATTTATTTTCAATTTTTTAGTTCTGCTAACTACAAAAACGTGTTTTTTTTAAATTATTAAATTGTCATCGGTCCTCGACAAGTTTACAAAGTTTCAATGAAATCTGACCGTTTAAAGTGGGTCAAAATCGCACTCAAAGGAGTCGGTTACATACAAACAAACAAACAAACAAACCAATAAACATACAAGTGAAGCTAATATAAAGCGTGTAAAAAAAAATAGGGGACGAAAAGCAATGATTAATTGGTTATCGATTAAATTTTGGAATCCATATGTTTTTTGTAGGAAATACCTGCAAAAAAAAATTGCGCCGAATTTGTGGCTTGGCGTGGGAGGGACGCCGCGCCGATGTGTTTACGCTCTGGCGGTCAAAAGTTTAACGCAAGACCTCAGACACCCCAATTAGAGTATTGAGTTAAAAGCATAATACAATGACCAAAACTTATTATTTTTAAAGCCAACTATCCTTATTAAGAAAATAGTGTTGACCCTAGCCTTACTTTATGCATTTAAAATTGAGTCTTGTTGTCTTGAAATAAAATTTAATTTTCTTTGGCTCGATCGGCGGTAGGTATGCTAATATACACAATTAAAAAAAATACCCACATTATAAGTTACTGAAATCGATTTAGTAGTCAATTATGAACAAACTACTTTCAGGACTTGCTTTTATTCTGTTAAATCTTCTGTATGGAAGTGAATGTTGGGTGACTCGGGTGTGGCAAAAGAACCATGAAAGTAGAATAAATGCTGTTGAAATGCGTTCCTTGCGAAGCATCTGTGGTGTGAATTATGGGGTGATCATGTGATAAGGTGCCCAACAGCATCCTGAGTGCTTTAACGGATAGGTGGGACAGCCCCATACTGGGATATTGGATACGCCTACATGTCATATGCCAATATATCATATATTTTTTTCAAAATTATTTACGGTTAAAGAGATACACTGGTTTAAACAAAATACCTTTTTGAGCGTTTTCAAGAAATCACCACCTTATCGTGCTTTCCGAGGCATTACACATCGAAACCCCTGCGGTTTCGATGTGTAATGGCTGTTCACCCATTCACGAATCGACCGCGGGAAGCGTTGCTTATCCTTAGATCGACCAGTTCGACTTTTATCATATATTATGTATAGCATGTTATTATTAAAACTGTACCGACACGGGATATGAGATACGGAATATATGACATTAAAACATAACTGGCAAAATGTGGGTGAACTTTTCGTCACCTCTGGGTACCCATTGCGGGTAATGTAGGCGTGATGTTATGTGTGTATGTATGCTAGTTCGTTTCTCACTATAGAATAACTGAAGCGGTCTATTTTTATAGCCTGTGGAATAATCTAACTGCTTGAGATAAATGTCACGCACAGGCCGTGTCGTAAAGTGCGATTATAGTTTAGGAGCTAGTCACTACATAATCGTACTCATCATCTGTCTAGCCTTTTCCCAACTATCTTGGGGCTGGCTTCCTAATGCAGCTGAATACCAGTATTTTACATGGAGCGACTGACTGTCTGACATCCACAACCCAGTTACTGGATATACGATAACCTTGGTAAGACTAGTTGTCAAACTTTCGAGCTTCCGACAACACGTAACGACTGTCAAAGATTCACAAATGACAGCTGGGATGTAAGCTTAACTTGCTTTCCGAGGCACGGAGTGGTCTTGATATGTAAAGATGGACACCCATCTACGGATCAACCGCGGCAAGCGTAGCTTAACCTGTTCGATCAAAAAATACCAAATACCGTTGAATATCGCACATGTCATAATTTCGTTCGTCAGCAAATCTCACTTAAGCTGGGAAATCGTCTTGGATTCTAGGCAGATGGTTAAACATGTCATCATTTTTAGTGCACCTGTACATCATCATCATTTCAGCCGAAAGACGTCCACTGCTGGACATAGGCCTCCTCAACCTCTCCAACTTCGACTGGGTCTGTGCTTCCCTCATCCAGCAGATAACTGCGGCCTTCACAAGGTCATCGGTCCACCTTGTGGGATGCCTTCCAACTCTATGTCTTCCGGTACGCGGTCGCCACTCCAGTGGCCCTAGTGTTCGTTTCTTACCATCTCGACTCAATGCATTGACCACGTTCGGCGCTCCGATCGGCCATTCACCAACTTAGGGCCAATCGGAACGCCGACCATGGTTGATGCGTTAAGTCGAGATGGTTAAAAGAAACTCACATTAGGGCTTCTGAACCTTTCGGCACCCTCAGCAGTCAGTTCTGCGAGCAATGTGCCCCGCCCATTACCAGTTTAAGTTTGGCAATTCTTCACCTGTACATTCCACATATTCCTAATGAAACATTTTTAAAATGAACGTATTCAAGGTTGTCGTTGTCCATCAGTTACAGAACTGTTTAAATCATGTATGGAAAAATGATTCTTTTCAATCAAGTAACATGATAAGTTTTCGTATCAAAATTCCGTAAACATAACATTATTATGTCCGCTTCATGTTATCAGATAGTTTATCCTCAATTTGTCATACTATTAATAATTGGGGTAAACCATACTACTTTACAAAGTTATTTTACCCTAGTTTTACCTGCGACTTAGGTCACGTGGAATTTCTTGTTTTAACATAAAATATGTTCTACTAGCTTTTTCCAGCGGCTTCGCCCGCGGGGCGGTTGAAAATTATCCCATGGGATCGTACTATCGGGATAAAAAGTATCCTATGTGTTATTCCAGGTTACAAAATATCTGTGTGCCAAATTTCAAACAAATCCGTTCAGCCGTTTTTGCGTGATTGATTAACAAACATTTAAACGTACAAACTTTCACATTTATAATATTAGTAGCCCAGTGGTAACGGTTCCGACTTACGAGTTGTAGGTCGTGAGTTTGAACCCACGCAGGCACTTTTCTTTGCGTATTTAATTTCATCACCACTGTTCTCAAAACTAAGGGTAATATAGTGAGAAAACCAGAAAGGCATGGCCTAGAACAAAAAAAAAACAAAGATATTAAACATCCACCAACCCGCACTGGCCACGCGTAGTAGATTATGGCCTACGAGAACTACTCCTGCAGAGATGAGGCCTGTTTCCCAGCAGCTGCAACTAGAATGAGAACCAACACTTTTTGAACGTCTAAATTACATGAGACAGTCCTCCGGCACGCCTTTCCTTCACCAATACTATGACACGGCAATGTCTAGTCGTCTAAAACTTCTAATTAGTGAAATATTTATACATACAAACTCACCAATTTTATATATTTTTTTGAAGTGAAACTTCTTATGCGACTTCCAACAAGGTTGCGTTAAACGTTTAACGCTAAAGGTTGCGTTAAACGTTTAAGAGAGAGAAAGAAAGATACACAAAAGTAGAAAGTAGGAGAGAGAAAGAGAGTGAGTCGGTTTTTTTTTTCTATCTTTGTATGGAGGTGGGAGAGCGTTTGGACGACATGACTGAAATACGGTCTGGAGGACATTTATTAATAACTTCTAACTTACTTAAGCTTATTTCAACACAAGACTTGATAACTTTTCAAACATCGACCTTTTTTTACCAACACCATTATCTCAAGATGACATTATTTTTAACCTACCCATCTCCTAGTCTACATAACTATAGTTCAAGCATGTCATATATAGCAGGTGATATATTACTTGTTAATTACGTTACCTTGAAAACCTTCAGTTTTGTTTAGTCACTGTCTCAGAAGACTCCGAACAGCAGAGCTATGGAAGATTTTTTTCTATAGTGTTTAAGAAAATTATAGTGTTATTATATATCTTGTGTGAGGAAGTGCGAAAAATTATAGTGCAGTCTTAATTAATTTAGAAAATTTTCTAGACTGTGTGAAAGTGATTAAAAGTGTTAATTTTCTTGACTGGTCTGTGTTTTGTTGGAATATTTTCCACTAGGGGTTAATTAGAGACTGGTTAACCTTGAAATCTATGATGCAATAAGCGGGTAAGAATTTGGGTCAACTTCAAACAAACACCAAATTTTATACCATCTAGAAAGATTGTGATAATATCTCCTTGCTCGGTCACAAAGAGACAGCCAATCAAGCAACCACGGAAATAAAACCAAGACTAAAAAACCAGCCAGCATTTCATAGCAAACCAACGAAATGTCAAGCAAAATCTTCAACCGCTTAGCCCAAATGGGGTTAGGTCTAACCTTTGTTGGAGGAGTAACAAATAACGCCCTATACAACGTTGACGGAGGCCAAAGAGCCGTCATATTCGATAGATTCACGGGCATAAAGAAACAAGTTGTCGGAGAAGGCACCCATTTCATCATACCATGGGTTCAGAAGCCGATAATCTTCGACATCAAATCGAATCCACGCAATGTATCCACTGTAACTGGCAGTAAGGACCTGCAAAGAGTTGAGGTCACACTTAGAATCTTATTCAGACCTATAGCGGATGAACTACCTAAGATATACACGACTTTAGGAGAGGATTATGATCAAAGAGTTTTACCATCAATTACTGGAGAAGTTTTAAAAGCTGTTGTAGCACAATTCGATGCTAGCGAGTTAATTACGCAACGCGAAATGGTTTCTTTCAAAGTCAATGAAAGCCTCACTGATAGAGCTCGGCAATTCGGACTAATTCTTGACGATATAGCAATAGTCCATATCACATTCGGCAGAGAATTCCTCCAAGCAGTGGAATTAAAGCAAATCGCTCAATTAGATGCTGAAAAAGCTAGGTTTATGGTTGAAAAGGCGGAGCAGAAAAAAAAGGCAGCAGTGATTTCTGCTGAAGGAGATACTCAGCAAGCTATTTTACTGGCTAAGGCTTTCGGGAATGCAGGAGAAGGTCTGGTCGAGTTGAGGAGGATTGAGGCAGCTGAGGATATAGCGTACCAGCTCTCGAAATCGAAGAATGTGACCTATCTGCCTGATGAAGGCGGGTTGGTTAATGTTAAGAATTAGAAGAGGTAATATATTTTTCTGTCTCTGTTTTGTCAGTTATATCAGCAAGACGGTTGTCAATTTCGTGGTGTAAAGTTGAGCTTATCTGCTCGCTTGTTGGCGAAGCTTTACTGCCCAACACTGACCGGACAGGTCCACTTAATCTGCGGTTTCTTCAAAAGACCATTACAGACACCGATCTCTTCCAAGGTTTTCCCATGATCTGACCAAGATTATGTCTGAACTTTAAAAGAGACAGACCTCTGAGCTTGTTTCGGCCTTCCTTCTCAGAGTAGCAGATAGGTAACGCCGACCTCATCTAGTTTTAAAATATGATTGACGTGTAAAGTGTCTGTACAGACCTGCTTACAGAAATAAAATCATTTATAATTTACTCTTTCAACGTTTTTAATCTTCGATCACTAATTAAATGATGATTCTGAAAAAAATCTAATCTAATCTTCTGTTGAAATTTTTAATCGGTTATTTAAAATACAAATTGCTGTTCAATACATTTTGACCGCGTGAACTTTTCTATTATACAGCTGGGTTGAGCTGAATGGTGCTGATCCATACGTCATGTTCGTGAACGGGCGCCGCCAGTAAGGACTGGTCATCTCTTAGCTCCCACGGCATATTTTAATTTCTAAATTGTTATTTTATTTTTGTTTAAATTACGGACGCTTTTAATGTGCACGTCTTTTTACATCGTTCTCACATTGATAATTTCAACATAATGATGTAACCAACTGTTTGTATTAATATCATGATTTTAAAAGAGTGTCCATGGAGTTTCTTGCCCGTTCTTCTCCATAGGTACCTACGCTTTGGAATGGGCAACTAGCTTCATCGTTCTACCTCACCGACCTTGACAATTCAAAAGTGCCTGTAATTGGTTTATTTGAAATAAATGCTTTGAGTTTGAGTTTGGGTTTATTTTTGAAAAATGACAAAAAAAATTTAGACAAGGGTGTCCAGACTTATGTGCTGAATTCATAGCGACAGTTGGTGTGTCGATGTCCACTTTGTATATTGGTAGCACATTGCTTCAAATAATTACTAATACGCTAAATTGGCGGTCAAGGTGACATGAAATTGTTGTTATGTCCTAATAATCTCATCTAGATAGATATAATGTTATTATTAACGATTACTTATATATTGATATCATGACTAATTGATAACGTAGTACAGTCACGGGTAAAACAAATAATTTGAAGTTCGTTTTGCATTTTATTCATTTATTTATTTAAACTTCTCGCACACAAAAAAGGTGGTGAAGAAATTAGATGGCCGGTTGCCAATTTGCTCCTCAACAATCAATTACATAAATTTAAAAAAAAAAAAACTTCCCAAACATTAATATACGCAGTAATATATAAGTCAATATTCCCAAAAAAAAAACTTTACACAGTGTAAAATAATTTTAGTTTCGGAATCTTTGAATCTGTATTTTAGTTATTTTTTCCATCAATTTCCGAAATGTTAAATTATTTTTTACTTTGTAGTGTTTTTTTTTTTTGGAAATCGGTTGTTGCTTTTTACCCGACTGCGCCAGAAGGAAGGAGGGTTATGTTATTTTTGTTTACTGACGAGTCCTTGACAGTTCTAAAGTGGCAATAAATGGTTTAATTGAAATAAATGCTTTGAGTTTAAAGCCACTGGCGACGGTGCCCGCATAACCTTAGGTTGATCGTCTGCTGTTTGTCTAAAGGTTTAAACTAATGTCATCATAACTTGAAAAGCTTTGATTTTATTAACCGACTTCAAAAAGAAGGAGGTTATCAATTCGACATGTTTATATATATTTATATTTTTTATGTATGTTCGGCCATATCTCCGTCATATAAAGACGGATTTGCAAAATATTTTTTTTATTCGAAAGGGGTTTATTCCGAAATGGTCCCATTTAAATTTCATATAGATCTGATGATGTGTTTCGGAGACAGACAACGGAACTCTTCAAAAAATGACAGCAAATCAACCGCGATTGCTGCTATCGCATAAATATGCAATGTTTTGACCCCAAGGATGATGAAATTTCGAATTGGTATGGGGTAGGTACTATAACTAGAACGTGAAAAAAAAATCCTAAAATAAAAAAACAACCGACATTCGGAAAAACACTACAAAGTGAAAAATAACTTGAATTTCGGAAGTCGGTGACTCTGGATATATATTTTAATTTTTGTCACCGCGTTCCGAAATTAAAATTATTTTTATAAAAAGATTTGTTACCTACTTCAAGATAAAGCTATATTTACATAATGCAGAATTGCATATACGTAAGCGGGCAGGCCCTTTATGCCTGGAGGCTTTTTAAAATTTAGGTTGTAAGTTCAGTTTTCGTTTTTTTTTTAATGATTATTTAATTATTTATTTCTGCTTGAGCACTTATAGTTTTCAATATGTGTTGGTATATTGGCGTGTGCTAGCTGACTATGGCAAATTTAATGTTTTTTTTTTGTTTCGTAATGTTAATAAGTAGCCTACTATTGTATAGAATCAAGTTCTTCTAACTTAACAGACAGCTGTGCTGCTGGGAAGTTTGTAGCGCCCCTTCTTCTTCTTCTTCCCAGCTAAAGCACTAGGAAGTGGTGAAGAGCGGGTGTTTTCGGGGGACTGTCTTATGTAAATTTTGTACGTTCAAAAAGAGCCGACTCTCAGCCTAGTTTGAATAAATGATTTTTGATTTTGATTTTGAATAGATAAGTATGGAAGAAAAAGACTGCCAAATAGATTGGGATAAGGACAGGTAAATTATAATGTATGATCAGATAAGATAAGATAAGATTTATTTATTTGTCTAAACATTGTATACATACAAGAGCATGCAAGATATTAGATACATCGTTTGAGTCCATTCATGTTTAGCCGTAAGTATAGGCGTACAAATATTTCCATAACATTAAAAAGAATTACCAATAAGACAAATAAAAAAAAAAATACCTGGAATAGGCAAGTAAATAGTCTATAATTTAGAAACTTAACAATTAGAAATTATTTTATGTTATTATGTCAAAATTCCATGTTCATATAAATTTAATCTAGTGTCAGGAAAAGATAAAATTATTCAATCAAAAAAACTTGTTCGTCTATAAATTCGGAGACACTATAATATGCCTTTTGCGAAAGAAACACTTTTAATTGTCGCTTGAATGCCTTACTATTTAGCTCCTTCCAACGTTTAGGCAATTTATTAAATATAGCTATATTCGTGGCTCGGTCCCATTGACGTGGGTGTCTAACAATTTCATTATACGTTCACTTTTGTATCAAACTTATCAATGTATGTTACATAAAATTTAATAATAATTTCGTTATCCTTTCATCCTCATTCCGGTTTGTGGTAAACTCAATAATAATGATTATTAATAAAAACTATTTTTGTTTCAGGAAAATCCTAATTTAACTCCATTTCCTTAATTATATTTCCTTTACCATTCCAAATATTAATAATTAAATAAAACTTTCACAATTATAAATATAAATAATTATTCTACCTTATTCTTTTATTCATTCCAATTTAATAATTAATATAAACGAATGAAAATAATTGTATAGCAATATATATTTTTAGTAAATAGAGTGTAGTACAAAAAACGATAAAAAAAACTCGCCTTAAAAAATATATTCGTCAAACAAAAAAAAAAAACAATCACAACGAAAAATAATCAACTGCAATTAAAAAAACAACGATTGACACTTTAAATACCACATTTAAAAAAATTGCAATCTATTTCCCCCGAATCCCGATACTCCTAGTTATGTCGTTCCTATAGCCCGTATAACCCTGTATATCCTCTTAATGTCGTCCGCAATGTTCTGACCCCCTCCCACGATGTCGTCATCCCCAGCTGTCGAGCCTTCTTCCCCGTCTACGACCCCCTCGTCCCCCGCACTTCGAGCTGAGAGCGCGCAGTTCCAGACTTCGACCCCCTACTACACTGGACGGGTAAGTTATTCGTTTTTATCTTACTTAGGGCTAATTTTTTCAATAGTCAGATAACTTTTATCTGAAGAATAAATCTGACAGTTTGTCATATTTTCTATCGGTAACGGATACAAAAAAAAACCATTTAATACTTAGTAGTAGTTTTTTTTTGTAGTTTTGTAAAACAATTGGTTAGTAGAAACTACAGGTCTTCTTTCTTTCAGAAGCACCCACAACCGCCACTGAACGTTATACTACCAGTCACTGCACCCGCCACACCCCCTACTTACGGTAAGTTCTTTAAGCACTTCTTAGGTTAAGTTAAGATTACTATTGGGATTCGAACTCAACACAACATAATACTTGGAACACTCAAGTTTTGCGAAAATAATAAAAAATGTTCCATGTAAATATATTCAAAGTACTCTCCACTGGCCTCTATGCAAAGTTCATGCGTCTGAACCAGAAACACTTTTTCCAGTCCGCTGCAGACACCTCGTTTACAGCCTACTCGACCGCTGACTGTGCATCTTCTGGCGACGAAAATTGTATCCCATTGAGCTGATTTTTTTATTTTGGGAATAAGAATAAGAATAAGCTACGGTGCTAGGTCAGGGCTGTAAGGAGAGTGACCGACGTGCTGTCCAGGAAGTCCCTCGTTTTGAGCGCGTTTTGAAACACCCAAACCGTCGACTGGCGCTTCGTTTCTGGATCATATTGATAAATCCAAGACTCATCTCACCTGTAATGATGTCGTAAACATGCCGAGACGAGCCTGCTTCGAATGTGTTTATCATATCACGGCACCATTCCACCCGGGCCTGCTTCTGAGCATCATCGGTGAGGTTGTGCGGCACCCAGCGTGAAATTATCATCCTCACGCGAAGATGCACGTGTAGAATTTCGTGAAGGCTTCGCCATCCAACCTGCAGTTTGTGCTGAATCTCTTGATACGTAACTCGCCTATTGTCATGGATTTAATTTTTCACTGCTAGCACGTTTTCTTCCGAAGTCTATCGAACGATTCGTCTGGTTTCAGGCGACACTTGAAATCGTAAAAAAACATAGCGTGAAAATATTCCCGGCGAAGATCTATTTTTAATGAGACACGATAATTAAAATTAGCTCGCAAACAATGTGGAAGGAAATTTTGAATTTAGAGAGTACCTATTTTTACTTACAAATAATCATATTTTCAAAATATATTAATAACTGGCCAGTCTCTAATACATAAAAACATTTTTTCGCAATACTTTCTGAGTGGCCTGGTACACACAGTCTGCAAGCGCAAGCGGCGCGCCATTTGTTTGGTTGGGTTCGATTACCAACCAGCTGCCCGGGATCTGGCTCGAAGGACCAATGTTAGCGTGGGGAGCAATAAAAGAAGTGGACGGTATAATTAGGCATTGGTTTAATGCCTTAAGTAAACCTAGAAACTACAGCGTGAAATTGAAAACATGCGACAAACCGTAATGGGAGATTGTACTCATCATTATGAACAACTTTTACTGAGGGACCAAAGATGCAATCGCAAAAAAACAGCTGTTCCCTACTTTTTGACGAGTTATGCGAACATAAATGTAGGGAACAGATGTTTTTTTTTTCGCGATTGCATCATTGGTCCCTTAGTAAAAGTTGTTCATAATGATGAGTACAATCTCCCATTTCGGTTTGTCGCATGTTTTCAATTTCAACCTGTATAATTCAATTAGGGTTAGAGGAGTATCGTCAGTCGCGGTGGAGTTTGTTGAAGCGAGTCGTTGCCGCGCCGCGCCTCACCGTGCTGACTGCGCGAAATATGTTGTGTCGGGTTCTATTGGGGGGAATGAGGGGCTTAAATCTCATGAACACGTATACTGACATCTCTCTACAAGATGTAATGGAATAAACGCGAGTCCTGAAAGTAGTCTGTTTATTATTGATCACAATTGATTTTAGTAACTTTTAATCTGGGTATTTTTTCAAAATTCATGTATTATGCCAAACCTACCGCGGAATGAGCCAAAGATAATTCAATTTTACTTTAACGCAACAAGACTCAATTTTAAACGCATAAAGTGATGCAAGGATCAACACTTTTTCTTAATAGTAAGAGATTAAAAAGGATGGTTTAAAAAATAAAATTTGGTCGTTGTTTTATGCTTTTAAGTCAATACTCTAATTGGTGGTGTACGAGGTCTTGCGTTAATTATGTTACATGTTGTATAAACTTAATCCTTTACAATTCCAGGTGAAGCGACGTTGACCCCACCACCGCGGTCACCGGGTGTCCCCACAGCAGCGAGCCCACTCTCCGCATCCGGAGACGGTAGATCACACCCCCCTGACGGCACATCTTCAGATAAGGTAAGCACTTATAGCTGATATCACACGCTACACTTTTTGTCCATTTAAAGTAAGAAAGAAAAAGTACTTATTGTAACTCGCACAGCAAGATCACATACTAAACTAAATACACAATCTTAAAAATAAGTATGAAAAACGGAAAATCCTATACGAGGCCAAAAGGCTCCTATCTCAGCATCATGCTGAATCCAACCAAACCAGCCAAACCTAGGCCTTACTTTGTGTAAATTATTTCATCACCACTGCTCTCAAAACGGTGAAGGAAAACATCGTGAGGAAACCGGCATGTCCTAGAACCAAATATTCTAAGACATATGACATCTACCAACCCGCACTGAGCCTGTGTGGTGGATTACAGCTCACTCTGTCTCGCAGAGAGGAGGCCTCTGTGACCTGTGTACCAGGAAATGAACATTATAGGCTGAGGTCTTATATTCAGCGATTCAGGCACTCGTCTGCATGATCCTCACATGATCTGATCAATACAGGGTGTCAGGTGCACCGACGCGCGAACTGAAACTATTAGCACATAATGAGGGTGTTCTGAAATGACGTTAACTAGGTGGCAGCACTGAGACGTCAGGTCCGGGCACCTGTCAAAAGTGTCAAAGCGCCTACGGACTTAAGAATGAAACGAATGACATAATATTTTAAGTTCATTGTCGAACTGGAAGACCTCTTGGCAAACTGGTGGCTTGGATATTCATGAACACCCTCATTCTGGACACCCTAGCATAGGACATTTTCGTCAGTTTTAATAAAAATCTGCTGTTTCTGAGAAAATTGCAATAACTACAAGTTCAAAATGTATGGATCAGCAAATTTTGACATCTACCAATCCGCAATGGGCCTTCGTGGAAGATTACGGTTACGGCTATATGTGGATGTGGAGGCTTGTTATTAGCAATTTTTTTTTTTTTATTTTTTTTTTTTTTTTATATTACTTTATTTGTATCATTGATTTGTTAGTCTGTAAGCCTTCTTTAAAATAAAATAAATAAATAATACTCCCTCTCATACAAAGGAGGCTTGTGTCCCAGCAGTGGGAACGTTATAGGCTCATTATGCACTTACATTCCGTTTCGGGGTCCCGGTCGCGCTTAGAACGGAAGGGCCCATCGGAAGCCGATAACGTTTTGATAAGTGAAGAAGGCCACTTGTATTCTGTGGATAACTGAGCTGGCTCAATGGATGCATGGTTTGAGATTTTGATATTAGATACCCTTTTATCTATATATATATAATATATAAAAATGAATCTCTATTTCCCTTGGTCACGGCATCACACGTGAACGGCTGGGCCAATTTTGATAAATCTTTTTTTGTTGTGTTTGTTTTTGTCAGGAGAAGGTTCTTATGAAAGAAAAAAAAAGAAAAGTTTCGAATTCAAAATTCATCAGGGTAACGTCTGTCGGGTCAGCTAGTCTACACTAATATTATAAAGAGGAAAACTTTGTTTGTTTGTTTGTTTGTTTGATTGATTGTAATGAATAGGCTCAAAAACTGCTGGACCGATTTTAAAAATTCTTTCACCATTCGAAAGCTACATTATCCACGAGTAACATAGGCTAAATTTTATTTTGGAAAAAAATAGGGTTCCGTAAGATATTTGGGGTTTTCGGACACAAGGTGTAAAAAATCAACCAGAAAAGTTACTTATTTTGCGTACGCTGCCTAAACTATAAAAGATAGAACCATAAAATGTTCTAATTAATTGTAGATCTTATAAATATCTACAAAAAAGTCCGCGACACACTATACCTATCTATGTCGAGTGAGGCACAACAACCATTTTTTTATTTATTTATCTTGATTTTTTTTTGGACTACATTTAAACGCATTTATTTTACTCATGCTATAATCCTAATCAAAATAAATTATTTCATCACTAAGTACAGCTTATGTAGATAATATTTGGTCTTTGAATGATTAAAATTGGACGTTTGGTTTTAAAGTTATGGCGAAATTAAAATAATACGATTTCTGCTGCACGGCCCGTTGCGAAGTGGGCGTCACCAAGACGGGGTGCGCGTGCGGGAGGGGAGTCTATGCAGCCTGCGGATAATGACTGCGTCGTCGATGTTAGTGTCGATGTCTGTGAATTGACCTGGGAATCATTTTGCTGACCGTGTCTTTCCTGGGTAGGCTTTTTGCAGCGGTAACCGACATCCACGCGGGCAGAGCCGCGGGCGACCGCTAGTTGATATATAAAAAACCCGAAATGCACAGTCTCGAACAAAAGTGACACTCAAAACTGTCCCCAATTGTCGGTCCTTCAGTGGTTATAGTTATAATTAAACACATTTTCTTGCAAATTCAACCTTACACACATAACTTAAAGTGATTTTTACAACGCAATGTTCAAAAACACTGACTCAAAGATGACTGACGATACTATTTGACACCTGCGCACATTGCGCCCTATTTATGCGGATGTTTTTGAAACGCTAATTGTGTATCTTGGGTTTTTTGTTTAACATTGATTGCTGTGGGATAAATTTACGACCCGATCGACTTCAACGAAAAACCTGGGGAAGAAATCTTTTGGAATTTGAATAAAAATATAAATGACAAAACTTTTTCCAAAAAAAAAAACAACCGACTTCCAAAAAAACACTACAAAGTGAAAAATAACTTTAATTTCGGAAGTCGGTGTCTTTGGTGCTGTATTTGAATTTTTTGCCACCGCCTTCCGAAATTAAAGTTATTTTTCACTTTGTAGTGTTTTTTTGGAAGTCGGTTGTTTTTTTTTGGAAAAAGTTTTTTTTTTTCACTTTTTCGTGGTTCACATGTGCTTACCCCTTCACAGCATACCGGCGTGATGTTATGTTATGAACTGGTGTAAGCAATAGACAGACATGAGATTTCAGCAATCCCAGTCCATTTGCTATCATTTATTGAGGAGTTCCGTTGCCTATCTCCAAAGTTCTTCATCAGATCTTCACCAAATTGAAATGAGACCACTCCGAGAAAGTACTCTTCCAAAAAATACCTAAATCGCTTCGTGTGCCTAGAAAGAGTTCTCTCTATTTCTCCAGGATCCCATCATCAGATCTTGACTTGATGATCATGGGACCACCTGGGAAGTATACCCTTTCAAACAAAAAAATAATAATCCAAATCGGTCCAGCCATCTTCGAGTAATCGGGGAACATACATTAAAAAAAAGTTCCTACGAATTGAGAACCTCCTCCTTTTTGAAGTCGGTTAAAAATACGACACGCAAACAAAGTCGCAGGCAACGGCTATCAATCAATCAATCTTTTATTTTGTTAAACATAGGTATGGCTACAGTTAGTATTTATATCTTCTCTTTTCTTCTTTTCCAGTCATCTGAAACGGCAGTTGGCGGCATTTCCCGTACGGCAAGCACGGCACTCTCTCGAAAAGAGAGTTACAAAGCACAGAGACAGCATTACAGACGAGAGAAGAAGAGGGCCGCGTCCGCTCTGCTACATTCTATCGAGGACCCTTCTGTGGTTGTGCTAGCTGATTGGCTCAAGGTAAGAGACTACAGAATTTACAAAAGAGAGCCTTTATTTGTAAGAATAACTACAAAAAACAAAAATTATATTATCACTGATTATGCCGGAAAACGACAAGGTCGACTCCATACTAACATGCTGTAGATTTTAAAGCGGCATCTACATAACCACATGCGAACTACGCATCACACTGACGTCACGAAAAATCCTGCATCGCGCAAGCAGTTTTTCGCGCCAGCAGCATATACGATGTGGAATATAATAACCTCATACATCCCAAGTATGATCCCTTGGTAGACCACACATTACTTTTAGATGCGGGATGAATGGAATGAAAGAAGGTGAAGTACTGAAACACTAATGTATTGTCCCAAAGGTACTTAAAGTAAAATGAGCTTAATGAACTGATGGTGTGACTTTGAAGTGAGTGACGCGGCCCTTGTTGGCTGTAACGAGAACGCCTGGCTGACTTGATAGCCCAACGCGAACTAAGCTAATTAATATGAATTAAAATGAATGTGTGGCGCAAACTGCTAAATTGCAGAATGTGCGGTTGCACCGTACACCCCAATTACATTATAGCGCATAAAATTAAGAGCATGCAATAGCCAAAACTTATTATTTTTAAAGAGAACTATTTTTGTTAAAATCTGTTGTAATAAATTCGAATGATAAATGAGCAAGCATTGTCGTAAAAATGCTAATAAAATCGTATAAAATTTGATATTAACTATTTAATAATAAATAATCCATCACTGGATGCAGTTTGGCATTTGGAATTTTATGGTATATTTTAAATTATAATTATAATTGTTATTGAAGGTATAAACTGGTTTTAAAGATAATTAAGAGGTGACTTTGATGTTTTTTTTGATGCATTAAAGTATGTATAATAATGTTTTGATTTCCATCACTCTATGCAAAAAAGACTTGAAAATATCATATATTTATTTGGTTTCAAAATTATTTACGGTTAAAGAGATACACTGGTTTAAAAAAACCACCTTTTTGAGCGTTTTCAAAAAATCACCGCTTTAACGTGCTTCCCGAGGCATCGAGGGGCTTGGTATGTAAAGATGGTATCGTATTCACAGCCCCAAGCCTCTACGAGGGTTCTGTTGCTAAATTAATTTATATATTTGTTTCAGGTTCGTGGCTCACTCAAGTCATGGACAAAGCTATGGTGTGTTTTGAAGCCTGGACTGTTACTGCTCTATAAAAGTCCAAAAGCGAAGGTAAATCATACTCTTATTTGTTTTTTAATCGATGCCCCACACTAGGAATTTCTCCTGTATTGTGGGTGCGTTTACAAACATTTATTGCAATTAAATGAAAGGAAATTTAAAGCTCACATTAAAAGTAAACTTTGTAAACTAGCGTATTACAAATTAGAGGATTATATCCAAGATAAGAATGCTTGGAAACATGCTGGTCCTGCTCCATAGGACAATCTAGAGTCTAGACAAAATCAAACTGGTTGCTAATTGAATTGTATAATTAATTATATTTATGACATTGATTTACACTCAGTGATTACTTTAACTCACACACTGACTCATTACTTGTTAATATTGTAGGAAAATCGTACCTATATTTACTTTTACAATGTTTGTAAATGTGTGAACACCATGTATCTATCACAGAATTAATTTATCTGTACTGCTTCAATTTGATTCTGTTTACCTATTTTGGTATGGTAATTTTATTCTGGGTGCATCGTTTTCACACATAATCATATAGTGAATGTAAATATTGTACTTGAAACATTTTAAAAGAGTAACGGTGGAGTTTCTTGCCCATTCTTCTCCATACGAAACTACATTTTGGAAGGGGCGACTAGAATCAATTCAATTTTAATGTAAATGTTGACGTTCAAAAGTGCCTTTTAAGTGCCTATTTGAAATAAATGCTTTGACTTTGACTTTAAACTCACATACACAAACAATCTGATCCGGAACAACTACTTTTAGGTCGTACAAATATTTTCCGTGCGGCAATTGAACCCGCGACACGCCGCGCAGCAGTCAATCGCTTAACCACTGCGCCAACCGTGCCGTCAAATTTGTACATAACATCACGCCTATAATCTCTGAAGGGTGAGGCAGGGTGCATCTACAACGTCTAACATAATTAACGCTAGACCTCAATTAGAGTGTTGAGTTAAAACCATAATAGAATGACCAAACTTTTTTTTTAAAGGTAATTATTATGCAAAACTTTTTGGCCCTAGAATTACTTCTACTTTACATTAGTTGTATCATAACCAGAGATCGGATATTCGGATGCATATTTACCTAAAGATATATTTTAGCTATGAAAGTATGGAAGCGGCTTCATAAATTATTTGTAATATTTATTAAAAACCCCGGGATTCTTGGATTGCATAACTATTCAGATGCGTATTAATTTAAAATTAATGTTTAACCCGATACAAATATGTGTATGTACTGGAGGAGGGGTGGTTTGTATTAGTTAAAACAAAAAATAAACAAATTACTTACATAAATTAAGACTTTTTCGATACAAAAGCGCATTCCATGTTAGCCAACATCTCGACTTTAGGTGAATATGCATCCGAATATCCGATCTCTGGTCATAACATTTTGGTTATTTCTAAGTTTTTGTATACTTTGGATCTCGTTGTCCCAAACTAAATAATTTTGAATTTGAATTACTTTATTTTTCAAATTGAGTCTTTTTGCTTTGTAATAACATTGAATTTTCTTTGGCGCAATCGGCGGTAGGTATGGCAAATTACATATTTTTTGAAAACGTACCCATATTAAAAGTTCCTAAGATTATTCTGTAGACAATTAGGAACAAACTACTTTCAGGTCTTGCGTATATTCTGTTAGACCTTATAAAGTTCAAATTTACTTATTTGTACACTTACGGATAATGTAGTGGTACAGACGCCAGCACATCAACCTACCCCAAACTGTCAAATTTTCCCAATTGAGCATGACCCTTATGCCTGTGTAATAAAGTTGAAAATCTATCAAAGAAATTTGACCGATTGGGGTAGCTTGATGTGCTGGTGTCTGTACAATAAGGTATTGAATAACATATATTTTGCTATAGATACTCTCGTTCGAAACTCTACAGACGTGACCCTTTCACGTCTGTAGAGTTTCGCTTGCTAATTTAATTTGACCTTTTTTCATGGAACGCATTCTTTTTTTTTTACCGCTGCTTGGAAAATGCCTCCCCCAAACACTTACAGGAACTCTTCTCCCGCGCCACCTCGAACCTAACATTATGCTCATCTTATCAACAGAGCAGCCACTGGGTTGGGACAGTTCTACTGACGTCCTGCCAGGTGATAGAGCGTCCCAGCAAGAAGGACGGCTTCTGCTTCAAGTTGTACCATCCGCTGGAGCAGAGCATCTGGGCGCCCAGGGGGCCGCACAACGAGACCATCGGTAAGTAGTTTGGCAATATTTCCTATAGCCCCTTGCCCTAATTGCGTAGCATACTACCAATATTCCCAATAACACCCACCCTAATTGCGTAACACCCAATCAATATTCACTATAACTTATAACCCTAATTACTTACCACATTATCAATATTCTTTATAGCCCCCACCCTCATTGCGTAATACACTATCAATATTCCCTATTACCCAGAACCCTAATTACGTAATACACTATCAATATTCCCTATTACCCAGAACCCTAATTACGTAATACACTATCTATATTCCCTATAACCCAGGACCCTAATTGCGTAATACACCATCAATATTCCCTATTACCCAGAACCCTAATTACGTAATACATTATCAATATTCCCTATAACCCAGGACCCTAATTACGTAATACACTATCAATATTCCCTATAACCCACGACCCTAATTGCGTAATACACCATCAATATTCCCTATAACTCACAACCCTAATTGCATAACAAACTATCAATATTACCATGCCCTATAACCCAGAATACTAATTACGTAATACACTATCAATATTCCCTATAACCCAGAACCCTAATTACGTAATACACTATCAATATTCCCTATAACCCAGAACCCTAATTATGCAATACATTATCAATATCCCCTATAACCCAGAACCCTAATTACGTAATACACTATCAATATTCCCTATAACCCAGAACCCTAATTATGCAATACATTATCAATATCCCCTATAACCCAGAACACTAATTACGTAATACACTATCAATATTCCCTATAACCGAGAACCCTAATTACGTAATACACTATCAATCACAAATGATGAGACTGTGTAATGTGATCGCTTCTCCTAATGTTGTCTATTTATCCTTCATCTTGATCAAACAATCCTTGTGTTTTTCTCCTTCATTTTGTGTGTAATAAAGATTACATTCGTTTGTCCACTAGGAGCGGTAGTCCAACCACTGCCGACCGCGCACTTGATATTCCGCGCCCCTTCTCAGGCGGCCGGGCACTGCTGGCTCGACGGGCTGGAACTGGCCTTACGATGCAGCAATGCTATGCTCAGGTAACCACTACACACACACACACACACACACATGCACACACACACACACACACATACACACATACACATGCCCATACTTGCGCGGACACACACACATGAGCACACACAAACATGCGCACACACACATGTTCATACCCATACATGCGCACACACATGAGCACACTCACACATGCACATGAACACACACACACACACACACTTGCGCACACACACACACACTTGCGCACACACATGCGCACACATGCACATGAACACACTCTTGCACACACACACACACACTTGCGCACACACACACACTTGCGCGCACACACACACACACACATGCACACACGCATACATGCACACACATACATACGCACACACATGAGCACACGCACACGAGCACACTCACACATGCACATGAACACACACACACACTTGCACACACACACACACGCTGACACAAACATGCACATGTACACACATGCACATGTGCACACACATGCACAGCACATGTACACAAACATGCACAGTACATGTACACACACATGCACATGTACTCAGGCTCAGCAGGCATGTACTGGCTCAGCTGCGGCGCGGGCTGGACTTGGACATCTAAACATACAAACTTTCACATTTATAGTATTATTAGGAAGTAGGATTATAGTAGGATTTCAAATGACTACACAACCTGTGGGTGACTACACTACTCTACACAATTTTTTTTTATGTATCATGTTTACATATCGATATCCATCACGTCTGGTTAGCTAATACAATTTGACCCTGTCTAAATACTTATCTCTTTGACACAGATGTTCCCGCTCCCGCCCAGAACAGACAGTAGCGGCGGATTCTCCGGCAACCCAGACGAACCTATCGCATGAGGACCTTGAGAAGCACTTCAATGAACACGGTCAGTCTAGACTTAGTTTTTATTATTTCCTAGATCCTGTACCTGATTCGTAAGACATACACGTTACGTTGGTAATATTCCGATACCGAAGTTTGAGACTAAGGCGTCATATCCACGGATGAGAGACTGTTGTGCCCAAGTTTGAGCCTTAGGCCGACAAAAAAGCATTCTAAGGCGTCATATCCACGGGCGAGAGACTGTGGTGCCCAAGTTTGAGCCTTAGGCCGACAATAAAGCATTCTAAGGCGTCATATCCACGGGTGCCCAAGTTTGAGGTTAAGGCTGGCTATAAAGAGAACTAAGGCTTCATGTCCACGGTTGAGAAAACCGTGACGATAGTCTCTCCATGCTATCAAATTTAATAGAAATGAATCAATCTCCACACAGTGATATAAATATCATCGCAGTGATAATATAATTTGAAGGCAAAGGGTGACTATTTTTTTATTTGTTTATCTTGCAATCAGTTTGTGAGTTTTTAACAACTATGAGAAGATGAGTTGTAGGAAGGTCTAGCAGGGAAGAGTTATTCCTCATCAGCAGGCTTAGCACGAGCACCGATTTGTCGACGGAAGAATAGACATGACTATTAACTAAATGATGTACAATAGGAGAAGATAGCTATGTTTTTCTATTAATTATCACAGTTATGCGTTCGAAACGAATCATGATTTTGTAGATAATCGTATATAATTTGTGGCCGTCGAGTAGAAAGTTTGTTGTCAGTGTGATTTTGACAGTTTGGGAAGAAATAATCTTCTGAAATAGTCTCCAATTTTATGGACCTAGACTAAGATTGTTAGAAACGAAATACACAATGACAGATTGTAGAAGGATATCTACGGTGCGATGTCAAAAATGGAGAAACGAAATGTCACTTTGTATTGAAAAAGCACTGTCTATTCTTCGTAGAAATAGAAAGCGTCATGCTAAGCCTGCAGATGCAACTCTCATAATTATGAATAACGCAGCTCTCTACAAGTTATCCAATTGTAGTAGGTATGTTGCGTCTTTTAAGTCTGCTGACACAAGTTGGTATTGTTAGTTCAGTGACCAATTTGTTGGGATGTCTCTCCAGTCTGGATTTGTACTTTTGCGAGCGTGAACTTATCTCTTCCTGCAAAGCGTGACTATTATTTATTTATTTATTTAAACTTCTCGCACACAAAAAAGGTACAAAGGCGGACTTAATGCCTTAGGCATTCTCTACCAGTCAACCAAGGGTGGTGCAGAGATTAGATGGCAGGTGCTTTGGGTGAGAGGAATGATGAAAAAACCTATAAAATATATCATAATGAATTATAAATAATATTACATAAATAGGTGGGCTATTGTCTCGCCCGTGGATATGGCGCCTTAGACTTAACTCAAGCAAAGTAGAGCAAGCGTTTCATACGAATTATGGACATTGTTGTTAGTATTTTATGAACGTTATACACAAAAGAATAAGCCTCATATTCGTCTATATCTCGGCTTCAGTACGGGCGAATAGATCTAGCATAACTCATGAGGTATGGGTTATGGTTTTGGTCCCTTGCACTGCAAAGGACTTGAACAATGACATTTTACGCGTTGTTTTTCCATAACGAATCGAAAGGATTCAACAGTAAATTTAAAATAACAGATTTAAAAAAAAAACACGGAGTAGATTTTTAATGGAATGTTAGAAGAAGTAAGTCGCCAAAGATAACGTGAGGTTTCTGTGCGTTTAAGATATTCGCGATCAGTTAATGAATTATTATAACCTGTTTTTTTTTTTGCACTTAACTTTTGAAGTATCCATTAGTTCTCTATTCCTTAACGTATCTGCTGTTTATTTATTTTTTGGATAATTATTTGTATAAATTTCAAAGACAGTTTGAAATAAATTGGCGTTTAAAATTGATACGTTTAAATTTTATTGGTTTATAAAAATTATACTCACAAAATTACTTTTTAAGCATTTAGATATCTCGATTATCGACATCAACACAAGGTAATATTTTAATGTTTTTCCCAACTACCCTCCTTGCACTGTAACGCTAAATAGTGTTAAAAATATCCGAGCCCTCGTCTTGTAGCTCACCTCTAATGTCGATATCGGACTATTCCCCTAAGAGATCCCATTGCATCGATAGAAAAGTCTCATACCAAGTGCCGAATAAAACCAAAACGCGTAAAACAAAATGGGCGCAATTTATGGAGTCAATCGAAATTCTGTCCAAAGATCATGATTCTAGCGACCCGTCTACGCCAGAAAAGGATAGCAGATTCCTAGATTTCTTACGAAAGAAAGAGACGCATTTAGGTCGCAATACTGCGTCCACTTCTTCGATGAGGATGGAGAAAGAGCCGACAATTAAAAAACAAATGAGCAAAAGTCTAGCATCAAGTCCTTACAAGTTTGACATAAAAAAATCTCCGATATTAAAATGTCTCGAACTACCAAAGATTCCTTTAAGAGACCATTCGAAGGAGAAAATGTCTCCCACTTCAATTATTGAAGAGAATTTCATGAAATTCATGTCGACTTTTCCAAAACGGAGAAGTTCAACTCCTCTGACATTCAGTCAAAAACGTATTGGAGAGCTGAGAGAGTCAGGGATCAAGACTGATTCAGAAAATGATGATGTTTTCATTAAGTCAAAAAGGAGATTGTATAAGGGATCTGAGGTTATTTGTGATACCCCGGAGAATATTATTATCAAGACAGCGCCATCTGTTGAGAGGGTGAGGGAATATACGTCGTCGTCTTCTGATGAAGCTAGAGATGAGTATAGGTAGGTTTTAACGGATATGTTTAATTTATTAGTCAATATAATCAGTTATTTCTCCACCCAGAGGTCCCTTATAGCCATTGAATATAACAGTTTATTTTTAATGCAACAAAGTGCAAAGCTGTAAAAACGTCGATGCAGGCAACAAACGGCCCAATTGCATTTTACGAAATTGTCAATTAGGTTTATTATTGAGTGTCATTTAAATATGATGATTTGTCTGTCCTTTCGGACCATTATTGTTTAAAATAATTCCAACTCTTTTCTGCAACGGAAAAACGATAGCCATTATTCCATGCGAGAAAGAGACAAAGCTTTACTAGATTAGTATGACATCATAAAACTTATCTGCAACAAAAATTTGTTACGATGCGAACAGAGATGGGTCTATCCATACCAAAGGTCATTGTCCCTTTCTCACTTTAATAATTAAAATAACTTTTATAGGAAATCTCTGTACCCACAACTAATTATAACACCAGACAAGTACTCAGTCATAGACTACGATAAACTACCCTCCGCGAGTTTTAAAGCGAGTAACTTGGAGCGACGAGACGAGAGGTTCATATCACAGAATGTTTATGTCGCCGGCAAGATCGTGAGGACCGGTGAGGAAGTCTGCCTTCTCTTTCGGGAGATATGCCATTTATAGCACCAGTTTGAATTGCACCAATCCGAATAGCACCTAAAATATACCACATTGCGCACCAAAGTGGTAGTTAGACAGGGGTATTAACTATTGAAAATAATCCATATAGAAAAAAGAGTTGTATTGATGTGTAGGACCAATATTGTAATTACCTATAAAAGTCTGTCAATTTTGTGTCCAATATCACATTAAGTCTCGTTCTACATATTTATTATGTAGTTATAATTTGCTATCTCTACGTCGATCCTCAAAACAAAAAACCTTTGTTTTATGTAAGTATCGACTAGTTAAGCCCGTCTCTAACTACTGCGATAACCGTTTGTAACCGAATATTATGGGTGCTATTCGCATAGGTACTTTGCAAATTGGTGCTCTTAATGGCATGCCTCCTTTGGGGGAACAGGCCATGTTGAGTAGTAGCTATAAATGCCATTTTTAGAAGTAAAAAGCTATAAAAAAATACAGTTCAAGATAAAAAATTGTTTTGGGGAGTAGTCTATGTAGTTCCGTTTAAAATATTGTATCTGGCCAGAGTATTGTTTTTTTTGTTATTTGTGTTATATCTTAAAAATGTGTGTGTTTGTACCGCTAGAAAAAATAATATTAATTTTAATGGTGTGGGAAAATATGGTTTTTACTTGACTTCCGCGGACCTTAAAATTCGATTAATATAGTAAGTTTATTTTAGACGATTCATTCATCCATATTTGTGTTAGTTAGTAGGTTAGTAACTTAAGAATTAAGTTAAAATCCACAAAAGGAAAACTAAAACGATATAAGTACAATAGAATCACGTGGAGTACGATCCATTGTCTATGAACAGGAAACACCCGGTTTCATAAAGTCTATTATTCAAATGTATTATATTGTGTTTTATTATTCACCGTACGTACATAGGCCAATTCTATCTTTGAAAAAAATAACTGACTTCTAATAAAACGGAAGTCGGTTGTTTTTCAACTATAAAGAGACCAGTATCTCTTTCTAGCTGAACAATTATTGTTTGTATCGGTATTTCTTCTCAGAGTAGTCAGATAAGGAACACTGAACTCGTCTAGTTTTAAACTTCATTTAATTTTGACGTGTAAAAGTGTTGTATTTTTTTTAACCATTTTACAAAAATAAATTTAATTTACCTACAAAATATAGCCGTGGTATTAAAACGCCTTTTACCGTAAGTCTAGCAGACTGTGAAGAAGATACGATAGGTCTTTATATTACAGACGCCAGCACATCAACCTACCCCAATCTGTCAAATTTCTCTGATAGATTATCAACTTAATAACATAAGCCTAAGGTTGAATTTCAATTGGAAAAATTTGATAGTTTGGGGCATAAAATAAAATCTTTTCAAAGTCAGTTAAAAACTCCACCTTCCATTAGGGCTTAGGCACAGTCGGTAAAAAATATCATTATCATCATTTCAGCCGAAAGACATCCACTGCTGGATAAAGGCATCCCCCACGCTCCGCCACTTCGAGCGGCTCTGAGCTTCCTGCATCCAACAGATTCTTAAAAAAAACCATAGGTCTTTACAGTACAACTATTTTCTTATGTCCCTCGGGAATCATCGCATTTCCGAATACAAACGAGCTTTTCTTCCATTTTTTTAAATGAATTACTTTTTTTTTTTACTAAATGGGCCAGCTCTTGACCTCGATCAGGCCTGATGGAAAGCGATTGATGAGATCTATGATGGATCGAGCGTGCACAGAAAATGCCAGTTCACTCTTGTTTTGAATGTGGAAGGGAACACAGACGTAGGCAGAGAGTTCCACACTTTGGGTGTGCGCATAATAAATGTGGAGGAGTAGCGCTGTGTACGACTGGTCGGGATATCAACCAAGTGCGTATGGTACCCTGCAGTGCGTCTGGTAGACTTTAAGTTAAAAGAGTATTAACAACTCTATATACTTACAAGTCGATTGAAAGCGTCCGGTCTGCACCAAGTGCAAAGAGCAACTGATAGAAATCCGACGACTGAAGAAACACGAAGTTTGCCGAAGGACATTAAGTAAATAGTTGTAAGTACTGTAAAATATAACAGACATAGTCACTCTCCTCTATTTTATTTTAGCACATAACACTATCCACCCAACTTAAACAAAATTTATATAATTGAATACAAATTCAAATAGGAATTTAATCGACCTTCGGACCTGCGTTTGACAGCTGTCATCGATATTGATATGACAGTGGAGGTACTGTCGTTCTACGTAAGGGCTTAGGGTATGGGTAGATTGCAAGGTTACATAGCAATGGTTTATGAAATCCTAGTGACACAGACACACGTCTGTGATGTTAAGCTGTTAAGGGGAACCTAGTCGCGGGCTCTAACTCCCTGGTGGGCCTGGCTAAAAATCACGCTGTCTCACCAGGCTTCGTGTCCGACAGAAATAGTATCAGTGATGAGCAGTTAGACGCTAGTCTACTCGCACAACGTTATTGAGTGAGATGCAGGATCATTTATAGTAAAAAATTCGCGAAAAAATTAAGAAAAGTCCTTTGGAAGATCGGGTTTTATGAAAAAGCCAATGCATAAATCGATGACCAATAAAGTTTATTGAACTTTTCGATAATTGAACTTTGTCGGTACCGACTTGGTTTTGAAGATTTTACACTTCTTTTATTACCTAAACACGCCCAAAGTTAAGTAAAATTAGAAGGAAAAACGAATCTTTGTTGGGTCCTAACTTTTTAATGGAATTTTATTTTAGTATTCTGTTTCCGTACAGACAATATTAATATTGAGACAAAACGATATCATATTTTACTTTGGATTTGCCATGTCAGACAGTGGAGTACAACCCTCCCGATGTTTGTATGCAAAAAATGTGGACTGGGTTCACCTTAAGAAAGGCTTCCAGCGGCACCAACTGCTGTGGCTCATCTCCACCACTGCCGGTACAACTTGGTACTCCGATGTGCCGCAGTGCGACTGTGTAGCCACATTGCAAACTATGCCCCACCTTTTTGTCGTGGTCTCTGTGCACTAACCCCTGTACTATGGCAAACCTTTGCGGGGCCAACGATCACGCAGTCCAAGTGGTTGAATTCTGGTCGAAGCTTATTTAAAACCAACAATTGGAATCATCGACGTGATGAACAAGAACAAGGGAGAAGTGACTTGGTAGCCGGCTGTATTCAAATTTTATTAGGTTTTTTTTTTGCAATTTGCTGGGCAGGTTAAAGGTGAATGTTTAACAAAATATGGGCTATAAATATACAGATGATTATATCTCATTTTTATGTTGGCGGAAATCCTCATTGATGTCCTCAGCCCTGAGGTGGGCAGAAGGGCCTGTCAGACTGTTACTGACTAAAACCACCCCGGTGCTCCCTTCTCACACTTGCACCGGGGATCACGGGATCTGATGTGACTTCTGTGGTCCCCGGCTAGTGCCTTTGTCCGCCCTCGCCGGCACCCGTTGCGTCAGCTGCGGGCTGGGTGAGCTCCAGAGAGGAGCTTAAGAGGTTTCCCGCCCTTTCCGCAGCCTCCTTCTGCGACATGACTGTTTTGCAGAAGGATACCACCGCGTCCCAGGAGTCGTCGCTGCCGACCATCGACTCAACCACGGCCCGCAGCGACAGGAGATGATTATAACCTGAATTAACTGCCAAATTTCATCCAAGATCGTTCAGCTGTTTTTACGCCAATACGGATTCCACTATGAATTCCAGACAAACGGACTAAAATTCTTCCTATATAACTGTTTTATGTATGAATCATGGCCTGAACGTATTATTTGCAAAAATAATATCTATATGTACGTAGCTAATAAGTCTATAATATGACCTAACAAATGATTTCCGGTTTTATACAGGAAGTTGTTATTACGATTTCAATGGGCGCTAGCATGATTGACGTCAAATTATAATTGACATAACGTCAAAAGTACTATTATGCAGGTAATTATACCGTATAGGGCTTATTGTAGACTAAAATTAGGGTTCCCCCTATAATAGTAGGTACCTATGACAATTTTTTTTTTTTAAATATAACTACGATTATGACGGGTGGGCGTTTTTGGGGGGACTGTCTTATGTGTTTTGACGTTCGAAACGGGTTGATTCTCAGCCTAATTTGAATAAATGACTTTTAATTTTGATTTTGATTTTGTCGTTTATTTGTTTTCTTATTTATTATAATATTTATAATACGAGGACAACCAGCGATAATATGTCTGATGGGAGTTCATCAGACATATTATCTCTGGTTGTACTCGGTGAGTACCCGGGCAGTGACATGTCTGACACACGTCAACCGTCCCGTCCTTCATAATAATGACATTATTATTAAGAAAAACGTGTTCTGTCTAGCATCATTTTGTGCATTTAAAATTGAGTCTTATAGCCTTGAAGTAAAATTGAATTCTCTTTAGCTCAATCGGCGGTAGGTATGGCAAAATACATAATTTTGGAAAAAAAAACCATATTAAAAGTTACTGAAATCGATTAAGTAGTCATTTATGAACAGACTACTTAAAGGACTTGCGTCTATTCTGTTACAACTTGTTTAATAATGTAAGAAAGTAATTCTGTCTATCGGGTTTCCACGAAAAATAAAGAAGATCATTTCACATTATCCTGTCGGTAAGGCGAACCTATAAGTTTTACCCCTAACAAAAATAACTCAACGAGGCTAAAGATTTAACTTAAAAAAAAAGAAAAACAAAAAAAAACAACCGACTTCCAGAAAAACACTACAAAGTGAAAATTTACTTTAATTTCGGAAGTTAGTGACTTTGGATATGTATTTAAATTTTTTGTCACCGCCTTCCGAAATTAAAGTTATTTTTCACTTTGTAGTGTTTTTCCGAAAGTAGGTTGTATTTTTTTTTAAGTTTTTTATTTTTCGCTTTTTAATTATAGTACACACCAGTTGGAAATGTCATCGTCCTTGGGGTCAAAACAATGCATATTTATGCGATAGCAGCAATCGCGGATGATTTTCTGTGATTTTTTGAAGAGTTCCGTTGTCTGTCTCCGAAAATCATCATCAGATCTATACGACATTTTTATGGGACCATTTCGGAATAGACCCCTTTCGAAAAAAAAAGAATTTGGCAAATCCGTCTATAATATATATGACGGAACGAACGACGGTATGACGGTATGAATTGATAACCTCCTTCTTTTTGAAGTCGGTTTAGAAACATTGGGGACATGAAATAACTGTCAGAATGTAGGTGTACAAAACGCCTCTGCATTTTTGTAGAATACATACTGCCGTTTTGTTATAATATTCTTAGAATTTTGCCTTCTTTATCCACAAACCCACTCATTAAACATATCACAAATTACTTAGAAGCACAAGTTAATTTGACCCTAAACAATGTAATTAGGTACTAAATAAATAAATAAATAATCATTTATTTATTTCAGGAAATTATTCCCATATAAATTACATTAAACATCCGTTTATTTTTTTGTTTAATCGACGAAAAATTTCTGCGCTGGGGGGTCTAGAATGATATGCTGAATTGATGGTTACAGTTTGCGCACTGGATAAAAACTTCTCCTGCATACACAGTATACATATAGCTCATGGAAAGCGATCGATAACGATGACGCGAGTTCCATGATTTCTGGGGCCTTAGTCTGCTATTTTTATGAATTCGTCATTCCAACACGATCCCATTGTCATTCATTTGTCATTTTGCTAAAAGTTCGTAATCTGCTAAATTCATAATGGTCGATCATTGATCGATCAATGGTATCGTAATAGAATTGTGTCATAATGGCATTTTCGTATTGCCATTATTATAAAACTCGTTAGTAGAAGTGATTTACGAAAAACTACTACTAAATTTGAACAATTTATTCATGCCAGATTTCATTTATATATATTTTTACATATTATTTATTAGTGTTTTAAGCAATCTAAAGTAGTAGGAAGTTCGTAAATGAAGTCAGTAATTCATTTGTCATTATGTACGAGATTACCAATAAATGCCATTTCTTTCAATGGAGTGTCAGTGACTGACCATTGGAAAGTCATAATGACGCCATTTTACTAGTAGATTACCAAAATTGTCAAAATGAACAATTATGAAATCAATGATAGACCATTCTGACACTATTGTAATAGCAGACTTGAGCCCCTGTTCACCCAAAAAGTGCTCAACGCGCCTAAAGAAGTTTTCACTTCAAAAATCTAAGTCTTGTGACATCCCGCACTGGGGTGTATAACGGCCCACTTTCTTCCCACAGCGAGGAGGCCTGTGTCCGACCAATGGGAACATTATAGTTTGATTATGCTACGATCTACTCGCTTCTTGTTGATCGCCGGCGGTGTGGCAGCTGCCTAAGTTAACAAGTATATACAAAGTTAGTTTTAAAACAAATATGAAATTACCTTGGCGGGATTTGTAACAAAAACATGCCTTGTTTATGTTCCAAAGGTTGTGTTAACACGGCATTGTGCTGAGCATATTGTTTTGTTAAAAGTGTTGGTTTTTACCTTTTCATATACCAGTCACAGTTCAGACCAAAAAATTATGTACAGTTAGCAAAATACATAAGTTTTTGTAGAGCCAGTTTTGGACTGCTTCGTTGATCTAGTGGTGTTAATACAAATACTGCATTTGCGGTACATTAGAAATGTCATTTCGATACCTTAATTGGCAAACCAGCCAACTCCACATTTCGTCAAAAAATTTTTTTTTGTTTAGATAGTATGCAACAAAAATACGGCTTTATTTACAAAAACGACAACTCCGATATAATCATAATTCTTTCCATAAATCGCTATTCGAAAATCAGCCAACTCCACGTAGAAAGAAACTTTACGATTTTGAAAGCTAACTCCACTAAGTCGGCCAATTTGTATGGCGTTCGAGTCGTGTGTGGTTGCCGCTCCGCGTTTTATTAAAACAAAATTGTTTAGACCCGTTAAAACAAGAAGGAGAGTTCAAAAACAGTTGCACATTAATACAAGGTATGGATAAATTTATTTACTTTTTCACAAAACGATAATTCATTTGATATTTTTTAGTTTTAATTTTGGTTTGGAGTTAGCCGGTTTGCTTTTTACTTTTTTACACTAGTTTTGGGAGTTATCCATTTTTGTCTGTGGAAATTATTTTTTATTTAAAGTTAAATTATTTTGTCATGAAATTTATTTTGAGTATTAAATTAATGATTTTTTATATAATTTTCAAGTAAAAAGTTTTTTTTTTTCATTTTTGGCTATTTTTGGTGCTTATGGTGATGGTTTCTTTTGTTTTGCATGCAGATGTCCAACTCACGCGCTAAAAAAATATTGCAAATAAGCATACAAAATGAACAGCATGATCTTGATCAAACCAATAACCCTGACTCTGTTTTGTTTATTAATAACCAATTTCCAAAACCCTACGATGCTTTCTCCGCTCTCCTTAAAGTGACTGGTGACATTAGAGAAGCCATGGAGGATACCAAGGTTACCGTTCTGGTATTAATTGATTTCTCTAATGCTTTTAACGCCGTCAGCCACGATATTCTTCTTTCCATCCTCTCTCATCTTATGGTTTCGCCTGAGGCTCTGGGATGGTTCTCTTCTTATCTTCGGGGACGTCAGCAGTCGGTTCGCGTTGATGAGAGTTCGTCGAGTTGGCGTGATCTGGATGCTGGTGTCCCACAAGGCGGTATTCTTTCTCCATTATTATTCTCCATCTTCATTAATTTTATAACTCATTGTCTTCGTTGTTCGTATCATCTTTATGCTGATGATCTTCAACTAGAATATACAGCTGAGCGGGTAGAAGGTTTATCAGACGCTATAGCAGATGTAAACCGAGACTTGGATGCAATCAAGAAGTGGTCTGATCGTTTTGGGGTGTTAGTAAACCCCTCAAAGTGTCAGGCCATTGTAATTGGAAGCTTGCGCATGATGGGTAGGGTGACGCTTAGCTCTCTTCCTCCTCTTATTTTCAATGGTACCGTCATACCCATTACTCCTACCGTGAAAGATCTCGGTTTGCATCTTGACTCGACACTGAGCTGGCAACGCCAGGTCTCTACAGTTAGTCAGAGAGTCAACGGTACTCTGCGATCACTGTATCGTCTTAGGAACTTTTTGCCCGCTAAGACGAAGACCATGCTTGTGCAGACTTTGATTTTCCCTATCATCGACTATGGTGACGTGTGCTACTTCGATTTGAATGCGGTTTTGCTGGATAAGCTCGACAGACTGCTCAATAACTGTATCCGGTTCGTTTTCAACCTCAGGAAATATGACCATGTGTCGAGCTATAGATCTGAGCTCAAATGGATGCCCATTCGCCAAAGAAGAGGTTTGCGTGCTTTGACTACGCTTTTCTCCCTTCTCAGCTCTCCTACTCCTCCTTCTTACCTTGTGTCTCATTTCCAATATCTATGTTCTTCTCACACTAAGAATCTGCGTTCTTCTAACAATCTTCTTCTACTGTCCTTCTCATACTTCTGACTTTGTTCATTCTTCCTTTCATATTCAGTCCATTCTCCTTTGGAATGCGCTTCCTCTCGATATCAGGACGGCTACCAGTCGGTATGCATTTAAGCGGAAATTGCAGAGGTATTTTCTTAACAAATAGCGTAGAGTCGTCTCAACACCTCTGTCCCTTGAATTTGTACATATATATATATATATATTATATTAAGTATATATTATAGTAGATATGTATGCATGTATGTGTATTATTAGTTAATAACCTATTTATGTAATATTATTTATAATTCATTATGATATATTTTATAGGTTTTTTCATCATTCCTCTCATCCAAAGCACCTGCCATCTAATCTCTGCACCACCCTTGGTTGACTGGTAGAGAATGCCTAAGGCATTAAGTCCGCCTTTGTACCTTTTTGTGTGCGAGAAGTTTAAATAAATAAATAAATAAATGCTTTGGTTGGGCATGATAGCACAGCTTCTAATTCTGCTTCTTCGACTTTCTTTGATAATGGCTACATTGATTGTATTGAAAATGAACAGCCTGGTGTGGATGACGCATTTAGCCCTGAATTGATTGTCAATAAGAGTTTTAGTAACCAAAGATGTTCTAATACGCAGACGTATGAAATAGTCGAAAATGTGGTTATTGAAGACATATTTCCGCTTGAAATAGAACAATTTCAGTCCAAGTTTGCTATCTCCTCACCTAACACAATCACATAACTACGATTCTGAAAATGCACCTAATAGTTTTGAACCCATTTATGCGTATCCCTCTTCAAGTAATGATAAATCGGATGACAATTTGGTCGTACCTTTGACACAGGAAGAACTACCAACTCATGAAACTACACCTCAAATCCCAACTGTCTATCCTGAATTAATTAATAAATTAGTCGATTACAGTGATTCGGAATCTGAATCAGATGAGCCCATTGTAAAAAGAAAGAAAAGGTGTCAAGTAAAGAAGGAAGAATGGGCAATTGAAGTTAATAAAAAGAATAGAGAAAATGGTTAACAATACCTACTGCGGTAAGAAAAAAGTAGATGGAGAGTGGCAAAGAAATATAAAGAAACCAAAAAAGGAGTTGAAGCCCCGCTGTAGTTGCAAGGAAAAGAGGAATAGTGTTATTCGGTGTCATATTATATCTGAAGATGACAGAAAAATGTTATTTAATAAATTTTGGAATATGACTTGGGCTGAAAAACGAGTTTATGTTGATATTTTAGTAAAAATTGTACATACTAATAGACAAAGAGATAGGAAAGACCCTCAAAAATCTAAAAGAGTCAATACTTTTATTTACCACCTAAAAACAGGTTTTTTTTTTTTTCAACCTTCCTCAAGAAGCCTAAAATATTATACCTACCTATCTTTGACATTCTTTGATTATATCATTAAATATTTGATAATTATAACATTAAGTAATTACCTTTTCTGATTAAAATTTAAACAAAAAACTATCTTTTTTTTTTATAAACCTTTATAGAGCTATGTAGCCAACTCCAGTATCTCATAGTTTTACAGGAAAGGAAAAACAGATAACTCCTAAAAACGCTGTAGTTTTGTAAAGAATTTTTTTTAAAGATCTGACAGTATAAAAAATAAGAATTTAGGTTAATATCTACCAACGGGATTTTAGATTTCTTTATAAGTAGTCTACAAAAATTATTATAGAGTTTTAAGTGTCTCCTGAAAAATTTGCTCATAAGGAGTTAGCTGGTTTGCCAATTAAGGTATCGATTTAAAGTTATTAATTTTTTGCCAGGGGTGCGGGTTGTTCGAAAGAGATACCGCGGCCCCTGGTACACAGGCAACTGAGGGAACACGGGTGGGTTTTTAGTCAGTAAGAGTCTGACACGCCCTCCTGGTCCACCCAGAGCGGGAGAAGTTATTTGATGATTTTCCAACCAAAAAAAAAAGCAAGAGTGCAACAGGCATCTTCTAGGCACGCTCGTTCCATCATAGACTTTATCCATCGCTTTCCATCAGGCGTGATCGAAGTCTAGAGCAGACCTATTTAGGAATAACAAATGAAGAATTTCTTTGAGGACCTTTACTACAGATAAAAACCGGCCAAGTGCGAGTCGGACTCGCGCACGTTGTTTTCCGTACCATTATCTATAAAAACGGCAAAAATATCATGTCTGTTGTATGGGAACCCCCTTTAATATTTATGTTATTTTCATTATTTTTAAAGTGAATATATAACTAAATATTCTGTGAATATTTCAAGCGTCTTCCTGTTGCCGTTATCAATATCGACCAACAACGAGCAATAAAATCACGTTTGTTGTATGGGAGCCCCCTTAAATATTTATTTTATTTTGATTTTTTTTTTAGTTTTTTTTTCATATAGCGGCAACAGAAATACATCATCTGTGTAAATGCGAACTGTCTAAATATCATGGTTCACGAGATACAGCCTAGTGATAGACGGACAGCGGAGTCTTAATAATAGGGTCTCGTTTGGGTCCCTTTGGGTACGGAACCCTAAAAACCACAACGTAATCGTTGCGTCAAACTGTGGGAGTTTCTTCGTAAGATAATTATTATGAAAGTAAATTACTTATTAATAACTTTTCATAAACGGAGTGGGTGTAAAAAGATATTGTAACAACCTTTAAACATTCCTCTTGTCTGGTGAAACCACCTACGCTTTTGTTTCTAAATTCTTAGCTAAAATCTTAAGTTTAACTATTTACATGACCTTAACTGTATATCAAAGAAACAAAAAAAAACATTTTTCGAGGGAACATTAATTAATATGACGCTTGTATTTCTAGAAAGGTTTGGCAGAGATGTAGGAATTATAGTACACTAACATTTCGCCAGTCAAGTTTAAGAGGGAACGGGGCCTACGAGGAATTTGAAAAATAGGTATTTGAAGGAACTATGGAGTTTCTTGCCGGCTCTTCTCCATAGGAAACGACAAATTAGAACCGTGCACCTAGCTTGTGACGGTTCATAAGTGCCCATGCAGGCTTATGTGTTTTTTTTTTTTATTTTATAACTATTGCCGCCGCGCTGTCAGTAAGTCTGCCCCCATAGTGTGTGATAGGGACAGCTGCAGCTCAGACCGAAGTTATCACAAATTTTTTGACGATTTCGACGTTTCGTATTTCCCTTTTTTCTCCTCGAAAACTGAGCCGATTCAATTATTTTTTACATTAACGTTTTAAGAAAGAGTATGTTTGTTTAGGTTCCTATCATTTTTCTTTATGTTAAAACTTTTCTAATTTGTCTGGTAGTCCTCTAATCACGGCGGTAAAAATAGGGCAATTTTTGTAATTTTTAGAGGGTCATATTTTCTTTACTAATTAGTTGCTGAAAAAACAAAATGACAGGGACGTGTTTACAGCAGACCTTGATATTATGAAAAAAAAAATATTGCTCTAGGGGCATTCTTCAGGAAGAAAAAAGGGGAATACATTCGTATGGAGAATCGCACGCTACGCTAAGGCATACGTCTGTAAAGCCATATGTGTCCGTGCGAAGGGTTACTAATCTTTTTTACGTTGAAGACAGGGAAGTTTGGCATTAATTCCTTCTGCACATGTGGCTTCCCTGGTACCTCATTAACAGCAAAACTGTGTGAAAGTCTATTAACTGCTCCCTAATTGCAATGTTAATTTTTATTATTTTTATTTTTTTACAATGTCTGACATATTCTCGTCATTATTTGACATTATACATAAATTTTACTACTATTTATTATTAGTGATTGTCATCGAAATCATGTCACTTGGTTCAAATAGATTAATTTTATATAGGTAGATTCTTTTACATATTGTGAATGAGAGAACGATGTAGGCCTTAGAGACTAGATTTGTAGACGTTTTTCTATTCTGTATTTTCATTCCTCTAAGTACTTGGTACTTATTGACTGGCCTGCACTGTCCTCCCATACCTATTATCACTGTAATTTGAAAACATTGTAAAAGCCAATTATTTTTAAAAGAGTAACCGTGGAGTTTCTTGCCGGCTCTTCTCCATAGGAAACGACAAATTGGAACCGTGCACCTAGCTTCTGACGTTTCATAAGTGCCCATGCAGGCTTATGTGAAATAAAATATTTTGATTTTGATTTTCTCCTCACCTCGATTTCGTCTGGTGAAACGGATTTATCCCTACTAATATTATAAATGCGAAATTAACTCTTGTCTGTTACACTTCGTCATGAAATGTGGCACAGATAATAGCCTGGGATATGGAGAAGGACATATGCTACTTTTTTACGCGATAACCGACACCCACGCGGGCGGAGCTGCGGGCAAAAGCTTTTTTTTTTTGGATGGTAAATCATCAAATAACTTCTCCCGCTCTGGGTGGAGCGGGTGGGCGTGTCAGACTTTTACTGACTAAAACCCACCCGTGTTCCCTCAGTTGCCTCGGTGCCAGGGGCCGCGGTATCTCTTTCGAACAACCCGCATCCCTGGTAGGCATCGGTCCTTGCGGACCCCACCTGTTGGTGCTGACATCTCTTTGAGGCGCGCGTGGAACACAACGCGCCGTCGACCCGGGCTTTGTCCTTACCGTACAGCGAGCTACCCATTACTCGCCGTCCGCAAGCCCGCGCCTACGGTGGCCGGGAATCAGCCTGGAATTCCCGACGCCCAGGGCGTCTCCCGCGGCGACTACGCCTGTGAGGGCGCATATACTGCCTCTCCCTCAGGTGCGCCGACTCCCTCTTCGCGAGCATTACTACTTTTAGCTTTTGCTGCGGGCAAAAGCTAAAAGTATATTTATTTTTGGGTGGGAACACGAACGGGGGACCCAGTTATTAACCCGTCTAAATTAGCCATAACATAAAACAACGCTTTATTAACGGGTAAGTCAACACATTCTCAGTTTCAACAAAACCAATCGAGCATTCCCGAAATAGTGAACTGTAATTTATGATCTGTCAAATCAATCGGCGACTCTGAAATGGGTATAGTGAGAAGATTTACGAGTCGTTACTGTAACCCATAACCATTGGTGTTGCCAATTTGGAAATGCTTAAGTAAGCAGTCATTCCTATATACATTAGCAATCTATACTCGTATGTTTCCACTGGTGGAACACAGGCCTCCTCTCTGTGAGAGTCAGCGGGCCATAATCAGAGATCGGATATTCGGATGCATATGTATGGAAGTGGCTTTATAAATTATTTGTGTTTTGTTTCATTTACCGGTGCCACTTTCAGACTTCCTCTAATGTACTCATTTCTTATTCTATCCATTCGTGTAACACCACACGTCCCTCTTCATTCTAACCATGGTTACATTATGAAAACTACATCATCTGCCTAGCCGATAATAGTTCCATTTCTGCTCTTTGGCTTTTTGAGCAACGTCAGTAATCTGTGTTTTGGGGCGCAGTGTGGTGTTGCGAATATGGTGTACCAATCTTGCATACTATGCAATGAACAAAAACATCGCGTATTCGTGACTGTATGCATGATGTCATGTGCAACTTAGCTTAGCTCAGCTTAATATGTGAGGTTTCACGCTCACCTACATACAAAATAGTTGCTCAGAAGATTCACCTACGGTTAAGGAGAGAAAAAAGAAACAAATGCTGTTTCTTTGATATTTCAGTCGTTGATCGATCAGGTTAAGCTACGCTTGCTGCGGTTGATGGATGATTACATACCCTAGATCACTCACTCTCCCGGCTGTCATTCGTGGATCTTTGACAGTCGTTACGGTTAGTCTGTAGCCCGAAAGACTGACAATCCAGTCTCACTAAAAGGTATCGTATTACCCAGTAACTGGGTTATGGATGTCATAGGCAATCGCCCCATGTAAAATACTGTAACATAGTTGAGAAAAGGCTACGCATGACATTAGATTGTGGCGGCATTTACTACGCCACATGCGAACTACGCATCCGAGACCTGACGTCACACAAATCCTACATCGCGCTATCAGATTTAACCGTGCGACTAGTATATACAAGGTGTAACAGAATGGACGCAAGACCTGAAAGTAGTTTGTTCCTAATTGACTACTGAATCGATTTCAGTAACTAATAAAAGTATTTTTATTATTATGTATTTTTCCATACCTACCTCTGATTAAGCCAAAGAAAATTCAATCTTATTTCAGAAGAAATAAGACTCAATTTTAAATGCATAAAGTAATGCTAGGGTCGACACGTTTTTCTTTATAACATCAGTTACCTTTCTAACACCCAGAGGATCCTCCGTCTTCCATAGAGTGTGAGTGAACTTCACACTCTGTTCCTCATACCTGTATAAGAGAATTAAAAAAAAAAACTGTTTAAAGTAGACCTTCTGTTTATGTTTAATTTAATATGACTTTGCATATAAACATAAAATATAATATATGCAAATCACTGGCTTTGCAAAAGTGTTGTTGTTATTAAAGTACAGGCGCCGTCACATTGCTGTTATTTCTGTAGCGATTTTAGTCTTTATTTTTAACAGTATTAGCGCTGAGGTTCTGTCTCGTATATAGGGTCGTAGTATTATGTGTATGTACTGGAAGACGTAGCGTTGGATAGGTAACTGGTGGGGTCCGCAAGGGCCGATGCCTGCCAGGGGTGCGGGTTGTTCGAAAGAGATACCGCGGCCCCTGGCACACAGGCAACTGAAGGAACACGGGTGGGTTTTAGTCAGTAAAAGTCTGACTTGTCCTGTTCCACCTAGAGCGGGAGAAGTTATTTGATGATTTCCCACCCAAAAAAAAGGACCGACTTCAAAATGGACCGATTGCCTGGTGAAGGGTGCCGAAATCCGTGGGATGCGAGAAACGGTCCAAGAGGCGGTGCTTGGAGGAGGCCCTTGTCCAGCAATTGACGTCTTTCGGCTGAAATGATGTCGGCTGGTGATCATTATAGTGAGCGATGGCCGTTTTGAGTGGATGTGATGTATATTTTCCCTCATGTGATCTTTTTTGTGTTTGCGTTCTTTTTCTAAAGAGAGAAATAAATAATTTAAAAAAAAATCCTAAAAAATAATAACAGACTTCCAAAAAAACACAACAAAGTGAAAAGTAACTTTAATTTCGGAAGTCGGTGACTGGTGACATGAAAATTAAAATACATTTCTAAAGTTTTTTTTTTTTAATTTTTATTATAGTACCTACCACACACCAATTCGAAATGTCATCATCCTTGGGGTAAAAACAATGCATATTTATGCTAAAGCAGCAATCGCGGTAGATTTGCTGTCATTTTTTGAAGAGTTCCGTTGTCTGTCTCCGAAACGCATCATCAGATCTATATGAAATCTAAATGGGACCACACAGGAAGCACCAGCTTTCAAATAAAAAAAGAGTCTTCAAAATCGGTTCACGCAGTCGAAAGTTCTGAGCTAACCAACAAAAAAAAATAACAGTCGAAATTAGACCCTCCTCCTTTTTTTGAAGGCGGTTAATTTTTTTTGTCATTTATTCAGCACAGCAAATTCAACCCCTAAGGGGTTAAATAGGAGATAAAAGTTCCGCGTGGGTGAAGCCGCTAGCAAAAGCTAGTATATGATTTTAAAAAAGTGTCATATGGCATTAAAAAAACTGTTTGCATCGTTGTCAACAAGAAAGGTGCCCAAAAGGCCAAAAAATAGGCCAGTCCTCTGGTCACGTGAAGTCTCGACCAACCGCTAGGTAATGTCTCGAAATACTATGTGGGCAGTCGGACCCCTGGCCCTAGAGTTTCAACCCACCCCATGGCCCCCCAAACGGCTCCGAACATGTTGCATCCCACACCAATGTAGACTTGTTAAAATTCAGTGTCTAGCACAATCATTGATAATAATATACTTATCAAGTTTTTAACACACGTCATTTCTCATATACATTGGTGTGTCATACAGTCAATCACCTTTTAATTATACACGATGACATAGATTTAGATAGCCAAAATCGTGCATCTTGTAGGCTACAATACTCACGATGTACAAAGGCGTGTTTTGATAAGAGGCAGTTATTCCAATTATATAGAGAGAGGTGGAAAGAGAGTAGGGAGGCCTTTGCCCAGCAGTGGGACGTTACAAGCTAAAAAAAAAAAAAACGTTATTCCAAGGACGTAAAAAAAACGCGGCGGGATTTCCTCGTGAACTGGATTTGAAGACAAAGCACACAGAACACACAGGCGTCAAGAGTTTAAAATCGAACAGTGAGTTTTTCCGACGCGTAGGGATGCACCCCTAGTGTGAGTTTGTTTTAACCATCTCGATCTAATGCATCGCATCGACCGCGTTCGGCGCTCCGTTTGGCCCTGGGTTCGTGGAGGACCAATCGGAGCGCCTAACGCGGTCTACGCGTTAGATTGAGGTGGTTAAAAGAAACTCACACTAGGGCCATTGTTGGATTTAACGCACTGCTTAGCGTCGAGAGTTGAAAATAGAACAGCGTGTTTTTTTGACGCGTAGGGATGCACTTTGTTGGATTCTCAATGCTCGGTTTAACACCGAGAGTTGAAAATCGAGTACTCGATAAAATCCCGCCACGATCTAAAGTTCTGAACACAATTACTTATCATTAACATTAGCTACGTTATTTATCGCATAATGACTCTTATCGAAACACGCCTTTGTATATCGTGAGGACAGTATTTAGGATAGCAACAGCGAGGAAGGAACGGGTATTTGATCCACCCCAGCTCCTCAAGGAAGGCCTGCAATTCCTTAGTGTTACTGATAATCTCACGTAGAGTACCTGGGTTACCGAAGTATTATGCCCTGTATGTGGCGACCACCGGGAAGTTTGAGCTGCTGTCTCGTCGTCCTCCATGCAGGCCCTGCATGCAGCGGACTGTCTGTTACTCCCATGACAAAGAGGTGCTTGTTAAATGACCCATGGCCAGTTACAGCTGCCGTAACAGTACGCAACTGTTGTTTAGTTTGACAGAGAACTTAGGTTCTCTGTCAAACTAAACAACAGTTGCGGTTCGTGAGGCGGTTCTTATGTTAACAAGTTTAATCGTGTAGAAAAAAATCATTTAAAAAAACAACAACCGACTTCCAAAAAATCACTCTGAAGTTGGTGACTTTGGATATATGTATTTTAATTTTCATGTCACCAGTCACCAACTTCCGAAATTAAAGTTATTTTTCACTTTGTAGTGTTTTTTTGGAAGTCGGTTGTTTTTTTTTTTTGGAAAAAGTTTTTATTATTCACTTTTTAGTTACAGTACCTACCCCACACCAATTCGAAATGTCATCATCCTTGGGGTAAAAACAATGCATATTTATGCGATAACAGCAATCGCGGTTGATTTGCTGTCATTTCTTGAAGAGTTCCGTTGTCTGTCTGCGAAACGCATCATCAGATCTATATGAAATTTATATGGGACTATTTCGGAATAAACCCCTTCCGAGGAAAAAAGCACCAGCTTTCAAATAAAAAAAGAATCATCAAAATCGGTTCACCCAGTCGAAAGTTCTGAGCTAAAAAACATTTTTTTAAACAGGATTATTGAGAACCTCCTCCTTTTTTTGAAGTCGGTTAATAAAAGGTGATTATCTGAGTGACGAGGGGGTCACGGCTAATTATACTGGCTAATAATACAGCCGCAAGGATCGATCAAAGGTTAGCTTACGCGCGACCTCGAGCCATGGACCATCCGTTACATATCGAGAGCCCTCCGTGCCTCAGAAAGCACGTTAAATCGTTGATCTCGGCTGTCATTCGTAGATCTTTGACAGTCGTTACGGGTTGTCAGAAGTCAGAAAGACTGACAACCAGTCTTACCAATGGGTCCTGTGTTAACCAGTTACAGGATTGTGAAGGTCAGATGTTAAATAGCCTATAAAATCAAGAATTGGCATGCCAAATGCTAAAATATTTTTTCTGCTTAGTACTGGTACCTAGGTACTGGTAGTTCCAGATATCACCCCCTACATACAAACATACAACGCAACCACAACGACGCAAAACCTCATACCTACATGCCAATTAGTGTACTGAGTTATAAGCAGAGATCGGATATTCGGATGCATATTCACCTAAAGTTGAGATGTTGGCTAACATGGAATGCGCTTTTGTATCGAAAAAGTCTTAATTTAGGTAAGTAATTTGTTTATTTTTTGTTTTAATACAAACCACCCCTCCTCCAGTACCTACATACACATATTTGTATCGGGTTAAACATTAATTTTAAATTAATACACATTACAAATAATTTATAAAGCCGCTTCCACATTTTCATAGCTAAAAATTATCTTTAGGTAAATATGCATCCGAATATCCGATCTCTGGTTATAAGCATAATACAATGATCAAAACATTTTTTAAAGCTAATTTTAGCATTAAATTATGCATTTAAAATTGAGTCTTATACCCTTGAAATACGATTGAGTTTTCTTTGGCTCAATCAGCAGTAAAAATACCCATATTAAAAATTACTGAAATCAATTCAGTAGTCAATTTTATGAACCAACTACTTTAGGACTTGTGTTTATTCTGTTACTATACCTTGTTATCATCTCCCTAGCCTTTTCCCAACTATGTTGGGGTCAGCTTCCAGTCTAACCCGATGCAAATTACTGCAGACGGCAGTTACTGGGTAACACGGTAAGTACCCTTTAGTAAGAGTGGTTGACAGACTGTCAAAGATCCACAAATGACAGTCGGCACCAACGGCTTAACGTGCTATCCGAGGCACGGTATGTAAAGATGGTCACCCATCCACGGACCAACCTCGGCAAGCGTAGCTTAACCTGATCGGTCGAACTGTAAGGCTGTTATAACTTAGCCTCAAGCTCCGCGTTATTTGTTTATTTTCCTTCGCGACTTCATAACGCGTGATTACCTTATCAACAATATGCACAAACCCTAACTAGACAAAATTTTATACAACATTTTCAGTCTGATATGAATCGCCGTACGAAGCGGTCGTGTTCGTGTAAATAATATTTTGTTTACTGCTTACATAAATACGCGATAAGTGGAAACTATTGTTGTATTAACTAATTATATTACAAAGTAAATGATTAGCTTTTGTGTCGTGTTAATGTGTTTTTTTGAACGAGCGTGAGTGAATATATGTACTTAGTTGATTTTGTGTTGTGTAGTGAAAAAAGTATTTGTGTTTAATGTTTCTAATTATGCTGAGGTTGTCAGAAGTGTTTTTAGATTAACTCATCTATAAATGATTAATGATTTTATTTCTGTAAGTAGGTTTGTACAAAAAAATTACACGTCAAACATATTTAATAAACTAGGTGAGGTCGGCGTTTTATATTTGACTACTATAGTATAGTATAGTATATTTATTTCCGAGTATATGGTATATTATGATCTTAATATTATTAAAAAGCTTCACATATATACTACCATTGCCGGTGTAGAAATATTTAAATTAAAGTACAATTCCCATTTAGTTTGAAATGACTATGGGTAACTATAATTTTTTAATACAATGTCAAATTTTATTAATTAGAAACAAAAACTTAAATATATTTATAAATGAAACGTCAAATACCGAAACAAACTCAGAGGTTACAAACAGTCCCTCAATATTCAATAGTTTATTTTCATTCCACTATGTGTGCTTAGGTGGTAACTTAAAAAAATGTGATAATCATGGACCCTGTCTGGAACAGCAAAAAACAGGAAAAGTTTTTATTCAGTGCGCAAACTTTAACCATGAATTCAGAAGACATTTTTCGTCAAAAAAAATCAGCACACACAGCGCAAACAGCTGATTTTTTTTGTATAACCGGCGATAAATTTCTGCGCTGGGTGGTTAGCATGATAATTATGCTGAATTCATGGTTACAGTTTGCCCACTAAATAAAAACTTTTTCTGTTTAAAGAGAGAGGAAGCTTTTAACAAAAATAGTTCGCCTATCAGTCTTCTGAACGAAATCTGAAAAAAAAAAAAAACTCTTTTAAAGTCCAGACATAATCTTTGTCAGATCTTGTGAAGACCATTTAGATTGGTGTCTGAAATGGTGTTTTGAGGAAAGAGACACAGATTGAGTGAACCTGTCCAGTCAGTGCACGATACGTACATAGTATAAGCAAGGTCGCTTTCCGTGTCTCTTAAGTATACGTAGATCTTATAAACTACTGAATGGATTTTTATGCAGTTCTCAACATCATTTAGAGCATTTATTCAAAATCAAATCATTTATTTTTGCAGAAAACACTGTTATGAAAATTTACATGTTTCATGTGATTCTACGTAAGGCATGCAAAATGATACAGTCAACAAATAAATAAAAACAAACATAAAATACTTCAAGATATTTCAATTAATAGTAATAATATTTAAATTATTTCAATGTTGTTCCTAGCAATTTTAACACATTAATATTTAACTCAGATAAAGAACAGACATCTTGATATTTTGACGTATCCGACAGGAACTGGTCGAAAGTTATTATTACTTAAAACTAGCTGCTGCACTGCAACTAGCGGCTTCACTCGCGTGGAGGTCAGAAAATCATCCTACGGGAACGTATTACTGGGATAAAAAATACCCTATATGTTAATCCAGGTTGTTCCGTGTGGTGCCGGACGTAAAGCACCATCCCATTTCTTCCCGTGGGTGTCGTAGGAGGCGACTGAGGGCATTACTAGAGAATGGGCAGCAGCGTTCTCTATGCATTTTACCACCATACTGCGATCGCCAACCCGCCTGCCAAGCGTGGTGATTATGGCAAACCCCCCCAAATTGGGGGATGCCTATGTCCAGCAGTGGACGTCTTTCGGCTGAAATGATGAATGATGATGATGAATGCAGATTATATTCTATATGTGTGCCATATTTTATCTCAATCAGCTCGGCCATATTTGCGTGATTGAGTAACAAACATCGAAACATTTATAATACTAATAGGATTAATATATAACTACTAATAGGAAACCATATGATCGATAAATAATAATTATTATTAATAGTAGCTGAACAATCAATCAGATTAGACTATCACAATCTACTTTTTCAGATAAGTATGTGATTGCATTCTAAGTATTATTGTAACTATGTATTGTATGACATGTAATGCAACAGGTGGCGTATATCGGAACGAATATACAACAAGTAACATAATTAACGCAAGACCTCATACACCCCAGTTAGAGTATTGAGTTAAGAGCATAATACAATGAATAAAACTATTTTTTAAAATTAACTGTCATTATTAAGAATGCGTCTTGACACTAGTATTACTTTTGCATTAAAAGTTGATTCTTATTACCTTGAAATAAGATTTAATTTTCTTTGGCTCTATCGGCGATAGGTATGATAAGGTGTATTCAATTGACTGTACAGTCACCAAAAAAAAATGGGGTGTGGCTGTGTGATGGACACGGCCGTGTGTTGTACGTGAATACGTTTATGTAACGGGTTATACTTTTTAAATTAAATATTTTATTTATGTATTTAGGAAAGGAAACAAATAATTACTGTGTTAAAATATAAAACTTAAACGAACATCGTAGCTTCTCCGAGTCAAAAGTTATACTAATTGCAAATTTCGATATGCAGCAAAATAACCTCAAAATGGCGGCGCTTCCGCCTCCACCGCGCGCGATGCGTCACTGTTCTCGTTTATCGTAATGAATTATTTGATCCTTTAGCTATCTAGTGGTATAATTTAATTTTGGATGTAGAGGATAGATTCGAAACTACAACGCCAAACTGTATCCCCCCCCGATTATGTTATCACGTGTTCACGTCAAAAATAGGTACCCATGGTCATCGGATATAGAGTTGAACTTTAGCAAGAAACCGATGGATGTTTTCGAATAAAATTACATTTAATAGAGGAACTGTTTGTTTTCTATTAATTAAATTTAGTTTTATTCGAAAACGTCCATCGGTTTCTTTAAAAAAAATCAACTTACGACGACCCTTCTTATTTGTCTCTTTTGGTGACCGTACATGATGAATATTGTAAATATGTAATTAACATAATACAATACATGGATAAATAATGATGACAAAAGTCAAAAATTAAATATTTTAGGTTAACTAAATAAACCAATCTAATATTTACTTTGATGATAAATAATGGCGGTTTATCAAAGGTTTCCTATACAGTGGCAGTGGACATTAGTTGCCATGGTAACCGAAGGTATATTCCGAATTATGCCTTAATTGTTAGCAGCGCTCACAACAATAATTTTCTTTCCGATTTAGAGATTTTCATTGGTTCAATTGGAGATAGGTATGGCAAAATAAATAAATTTAGAATGATTACTTTCACGACTTGTGTCTATTCTGTTATACCTTATGTAGGTGCTAAAAAAAAATACGTGTTCAGCGTGCTCGACGTTCTAGAGCCTATATAGTAAAAAAAAATCCTTGGTTATCGAAAAGAAAGTGCAATACTTTCGCATAACTTCTCCCGCTCTGGGTGGAGCAGGAGGGCGTGTCAGACTTTTACTGACTAAAACCCAGGCGTGTTCCTTCAGTTGCCTGTGTGCCAGGGGACACGGTATCTCTTTCGAACAACCCGCGCCCCTGGCAGGCATCGGCCCTTGCGGACCCCACCAGTTGGTGGTAACATCTCTTTGAGGAGCGCGTGGAACACAACGCGCCGTCGACCCGGGCTTGGTCCTTACCGGACAGCGAGCTACCCATTACTCGCCGTCCGCAAGCCCGCGCCTATGGCGGCCGGGAATCAGCCTGGGATTCCCGACGCCCAGGGCGTCTCCTGCGGCGACTAGGGCCAAATAAAAGTGGTACGGTTACGCGGTCAAAATGTATGGAACAGCATTTTGTTTTACTTGATGACAAATTTCAACGCGGCTAGTTCAAAATCATGTATGCGGATGTCCTCTGTCGCTCAGTATGACCCTTCTATGGAAGTTTTATCAGGTGGAAATTTTTGCAATGAATCATTATGACTAAACAAAGACAAATTCCTTTGTATAATAGGTGGTAAAAATTACGTGTTCTCTATACTTTATCAATTTTTTTTTCGTTTATAAATGAAATATTTTTTTTATTCATGTAAGTAAATATTTTAAAACTAGATAGCGCCGCCATTTCCTAGCTGACTGTTCCCTGAGAAGAAATGCCGAACCAAACTCAGAGGTCATGGTCTCTTTTAAAGTCCAAACGTTATATGGTTAGGATTTTATGTGAGTCTATCAATGCAGGGCCAGAACCCTAATTGCGTAACACGCGATTAATCATAATCGGTTTAATTTTGACAGTTCAACATTATTCATTGCGTTATTAACATTGTTGAGCAGAAACATTTTTCGAACACATGAAGCAATGGTTTAGCCATCTGTTTCAAAACGAAACAGATTATGATTAATCGTGAGTTACGCAATTAGGGTGCAGGTCTGGGAGAGCCTTTTTGAAGAAAGAGCCACTGCAGCTTTGAGCTGACCTGTTCCAACAGACGGCTTGTATGTATCAGCAATCGTGTAGCTCAACCCTATTGTTACTTTGTCAAGTAAGGGACTAATGAATCGATGGATGGACTATGTGAAAGATGATATGGCACGAAACGGGTTGACTATCGAAATTACGACTAATAGAAAAGTATGGAAGAAAAAAACCTTTAAAAATAAAACAACCGACTTCCAAAAAAGTTTTGGCGGTGACAAAAAATTCAAATACATATCCAGTCACCGACTTCCGAAATTAAAGTAATTTTTTAATTTGTAGTGTATTTCCGCAAGTCGGTAGTGTTTTTTTTTTGTTGGAAAAGTTAATATTTTTCACTTTTTACTCATAGTACCTACCTCACACCAAATCTAAATTTTATCATCCTTGGGGTCAAAACAATGCATATTTATGCGATAGTAGCAATCGCGGTTGATTTGCTGTAATTTTTTGAAGAGTTCCGTTGTCTATCTCCGAAACGCATCATCAGATCTATATGAAATTTAAATGGGACCATTTCGGAATAAACCCCTTTCGGACAGCAAAAATATTTTGCAAACCCGTCTATACGACGGAGTTATGCCCGAACATACATTTAAAAAAAAAAAACATGTCGAATTGATAACCTCCTTCTTTTTGAGGTCGGTTAAAAATCGTATCCATTCCGTACCTAAGCAATGTAAATTGGGCCTAACGTTAGTTTACAACACCTGTTGCAAACAAAACAGCTCTTAGACAAAATAGTAGCAAGGTGTGTGTGTTATGAATAGATTAACCTTCAAACGAACAGGCTATAAAAGTTACTAGTATCTTTTGTATTGATAGGTACGGTACGGTAGACCCAACGTCAGTCACTACGACCTTTAGCTGACCTACCGTAGTTCGGAGTTTCAGTAGAATTTAACTAGAAAGAATTTTGCAAATTCGTCTATACAACGAGTAACATATTAACGCAAGACCTCATACACCCCAATTAGAGTATTGACTTAAAAGCATAATACAATGACCAAAACTATTTTTTTTTAAAGCTAACCGATGTTATTATGAAAAACGTGTCGACCCAAGCATTACTTTATGCATTTAAAATTGAGTCTTATTTTTCTAAAATAAGATTGAATTTTCGTTGGCTCAATCAGAGGTAGGTATGGCAAAATACATAATTTATAAAAAAAAAACTTAAGTATATCAAAAGTTACTGAAATCGATTCAGTAGTCAATTAGGAACAAACTACTTTCAGGTCTTGCGTCCATTCTGTTACACCTTGTATATGGCGGGAGTTTTGCCTGAACATACATAAAAATGTAATAATATTTAAACATGTCGAAATGATAATCTTCTTCTTTTTGAAGTCGGTTACAAAAACATGTCGCGCCGACTATAAACAAACTGGGAAAAGGGGAGGAGAGTGACGATGAGATACTTTTTTTGGGTTCCGAACCCACATGATCAGAGATCGGATATTCGGATGCATATTTACCTAAAGATAATTTTTTGCTATGAAAGTATGGAAGCGGCTTTATAAATTATTTGCAATATTTATTAAAAACCGGGATTCTTGGATTGCATTACTTATCAGATGTGTATTAATTTAAAATTAATGTTTAACCCGATACAAATATGTGTATGTATTGGAGGAGGGGTGGTTTGTATTAGTTAAAACAAAAAATAAACAAATTACTTACCTAAATTAAGACTTTTCGATACAGATACAAAAGCGCATTCCATGTTAGCCAACATCTCAACTTTAGGTGAATATGCATCCGAATATCCGATCTCTGCTCATGATCCGTAATAGGTGGACACTAGACAGTTGAAATTTTCACAGAATGTGTATTTCTGTTGCCGCTTTATATAAATAATAAAAATAAAAACAAATGTAAAAATTAAACGGGTCTCCAATCTCCATTATAGAAACGGTTTTTTTGGCCTTGTGGTACGGAACCCTTCGTGTGCGAGTACGACTCGCACTTGGCCGGTTTTTAAATCAAATGAAAGCACGATTTCGAAACGATTTTTGAAATGTATTTATCCACCATCCGTTTTAATAAATATAAAGTCGTTGCCTTGAGTTTTGAAGTCAACAAAAAAAATAACAAAAAGAAATACTTATTTCTTCATAATGTAAGTATATTGGCTCTGATTCCAATTAATTTTCAAGGTACATATTGTTGTTACATTACACATTTATTGGAACTTAAGTTAATATTTTCTATGTTTATTATTTTATATATGAAGTTTTCCTCAATTCGGCAAGTAAATACTTTATTGTTATTATAATTATGTTATGTAAACATTTATTGGAATTATTATAATTAGAACGAAACTAAAAGGGGCTTGTGGTTAAGTTATAATGGCAGCACCGTTTGACCGATTAAGTTGATAACTTACCACGATCACTCCGTGCCTCGGAAAGCAGGTTAAGGGGAACCTAGGCGCGGGCTCGAACTCACTGGTGGGCCTGGGTAAAAATCACGCTGTCTCACCAGGCTTCGTTTCCGACAGAGATAGTATCAGTGATGAACAGTTAAACGCTAGTCTACACGCACAACGTTATTGAGTGAGATCAGGATCATTTATAGTTAAAATTTCACGAAAAAGTTAAGAAAAGTCCTTTGGAAGATCGGGTTTTATGAAAAAGCCAATGCATAAATCAATGACTAATAAAGTTTATTGAACTTTTCGATAATTGAACTTTTTCGGCACTGACTTGGTTTTGGAGATTTTACACTTCTTTTACTACTTAAACACGCCCAAAGTTAAGTACAATTAGCAAGAAAAATGAATCTTTGTTGGCTCCTAACTTTTTTATGGGTTTTTATTTTAGTATTCTGTTTCCGTACAGACAAAATAATGAGACAAAACGATATCATATTTTACTTTGGATGTGCCATGTCAGACAGTGGAATAAAACACTCCCGAAGTTTGTATGCAAAAAATGTGGACTAGGTTCATCTTAAGGTGAATGCGCAGTGGTAGACCGTGAAATTCAAATTTTCTTACGTTTTTGCAATTTTCAGGTCAGTATCAGGTTGTATTCTGATTAAAATGTGATTTGCGAATACAACAGGTACGTGTTTACAGAATTTAGTCATTAGAATGTCTAATATATCTCTTATAAGTTAGATTTCTTCCACAAGCACTTTTTCATCAGAAATTTGTTCGGAACAAATCTAACTTAGAAAGATGTATTATTGATTCTAATGATTATAAATCTGTAAATACGTACATGTTATAGTCGCAAATCATATTTTGATCAAGTAACAAGCTGACACTCACCTGAAAATTGCAAAAAACGTAACAAAATTTGAATTTCGCGGTCTACCACTGCGCATGCACCTTAAGCCGTTGGTCCCGGCTGTCATTCGTGGATCTTTGACAGTCGTTACGGGTCGTCAGAAGCCCGAAAGTCTGACAACCAAACTTACCAAGGGGTATCGTATTACACAGTGACTGCGTTGTGGGGCAGGTAGGTTAGATAGTCGCTCAATTTAACAAATTTGTTAAAAAAACGCAATAGAACCGCAACCGAATCACCACTTTTAAGCGTTTTCGCATTCTACTAAAATGAACAACGGTCCAGCTGCGACACAGCTGCGGTTACGTTTTAGTTACGCCAACGATCGATTGAAACAATGTCAAAACCTATTCTACTAACAAAATCGAACATGAGCGTGACGTTTACTATAGGACAAAGTAAATGATAAAATTATGATCATTATGTCTTTTAATTATAGAAAATACTTTTAGTGCCACATATTCGTGTTTAGTAACATTTTTAGATTCAACTTTTTTCTTTGTGGTATATAAAACATATTATTTTGGCATGTTGGTAACGCGGGCTACCCGCTGTGTTCCCGCTACAGTTCAGTTGCAATTCGTTTTAAGTTTAGTTTCCATTTTGCTTATAAAATAGTAGAATGACTTTTTATGTAACTATCGAACGGCGATCGAAATCGAACTGTTGTGGAAACACAATTTAACGTGTAACGTTGCAAATTAGTAGAATCGGCCCCCTGTAGGCTTAGCATGACTATTTCTATTTCTACTCAACCGTAGAATAGAAATCGCTTGTATACATTTCTCGGTTCAAAACTGTCAACTGCCTAAACGGGAACGTCTCTTTTGTCTACTCTTCCGTCGACAAAACGCTTCTCTACGGCTCTCGTACTGAGCCTGTTGGTATGCAGCTGCAGCTGTAGTCGGAGAAAGGTTCGGCAGGTGATGAGGTTATTTTTAGCTCTGTATTACTTACAACAAAAAAAAAAATGTTCTCAATTAACCCGGCGCCAACACGTCATAATCGGGAACTAAAAAATCATACAACAGCGATCCCGTGATGATGTCACTTTACGTCACGTGGCACCGCTTGATATGTACGAGAGCAAGCCGTTGTACAACGGGTTATGACAGAGACAGATATAGAAAAATGCGTGAGCGAGAACGAGATGGAGGAATATTGCACATTTTATTTGGTTTTCAGCTGTTCAATTTAATTATTTACATTCCTATATTAATTTGGGTCGGGGGGGCTTTTGGGACCAGGACCGCGGTCCCAAATGCCACCTTTAAAAACAATAATTAATTTTAGTAGTCTTCTGGGACCACAAGAAAAAAGAAGTTAAAGTACAGTTAACAAAAAAGCTTAGATAATATTTTGATCAACTATTGCATGAATATTATCAGCAGGTACCGGTACAAAATAAAGGGTAATATTATTTCGTTGCACTTAGCACTTATAAAAGGATAGTTGCATAGTAATAATAAAGCCATTTAATTCCCAAAATATAACAGTTTACATTTTCAACATTCCTTATGTACCTAACTATGTCATGCAGTATTAAATAGCATGCAACATAAAAACAACAAAATGTAATTAAATAACATGATAGAGTTACTAAACTTAATTCATTATTACATTAAATATTTAATTAATTACCTAATTATCTACAGTTTCACTCAATTATACATTATTATTTAATTTAGAATGTATATATTCGTATTGATCATTTTAGAATTTTTGTAATGATAGTAAGTACCTATTGTTTATTGATAAGTCAGTAAGTTAAAGCCGACTTCGCTTCGGCTTCTTTCTTAGAAAAATTTACACCTCGCCGCTGAAAGATGGTCACCCATTTACGGACCAACCGCGACAAGCTTAGCTTAACCTGATTGATCGACCCGTGCAGCTGTTAGTTAGCCATGAACTCCTTTGATAGTGTTCCTGATAAGGATGATAATACTGCGAAATGTTTGATCAAACGCGTGAAAGATTAAAATCTTAAATCAAAACGTCTCCACTTCCTAATCTCTTTATCTTAAACATGTTAAAACTGTAGATTAAGTGATAGTTACATTTTAATCTTTGCATCTCAGAAGATTTTATGTAGTGATGTTCCGGATATCCGTATCCGTATCCTCGGATCTCCGAGTGAGGATATAGATCCGTATCCGTATCCGTTACATTTTTGACGGATCTTTACGGATATTTTACCTCATTAATAATTCCAAATTGCACTACTAAACTCCTTTGTAGACTTTTTTTTTACTCGTACAACAAACACAAACGTTATCTATGCTGCCCACTGTCATACTATACTATAAACAAAACAAAAGAAAGACCCGCGCAACGCAAGTCGAAGCACGTTCTGTCACGCAACGCGTCAAGTGGCGTCAACTATCATTTCAAGGTCACGCACACCGACACCGATTGAGTAAGAAAGTTAAGGTCCGTACCCGTATCCGCGGATCTTGACGCCAATTATCCGTATCCGAATCCGTATCTGCGGATCTACATTTTTAATGATCCTGCCGGAACATCACTAGTTTTATGTCATGGGCTCGCGTGGTGGATTACGGAGTTGTAGCCTAATTCTTAGTAGTAAGAACGTTAGAGGCTGATTTTTCCTTTGAAATATTATGTTGAAGTTCAACGTTGTGGTTTAGATTTAGAGAGTCTTATTACAAAATGCGATCTGTCTATTGTTCTAGCCTAGACGTCTGAGCCAGTTTTTGCATTTCCAACTTTATTTCAATTTGGGTAAAGTTCTTAAAAAAAAAACAACTTAGCACCGGACTAAGTTGTCAGTTTTGTAAAAGCAGCTGTGTTTCGATTCCAGTTAGGTTTTTATTTAAAAAACGGGTTTGATGATTTAAAACCATACCTAAAGAAAAACCTTTTTTGTAGTTCTATACGAAATCTCTTAAGCAAGTTTTTGCATTTCCAACTTTAGCACCGGACTAAGTTGTTAGTTTTTTAGGAGGAACTGTGTTTGTGTATTAGTTGACAACCAGCGTCAGGCACTAGTTGTCTGGCATCGACGCTGAACTGGGCCTTTTTAGCGCAGCCGCAATTATTTTACTCTCTCTTGCTGTTTAATGTATACAGGAAAAGTTTTTATCAAGTGAGCAAACTGTAACCATGAATGAATTCAGCATATCATTCTAGACCCCCAGTGCAGATTTTTTTTTCGGTTATACAAAAATAAAACAGCTGTTCCATACATTTTGACCGCGTAGGTATTGCGCTTTTCTATGAAACAGCGATTTTATTTTGTAAAACTGACGAAAAATTTCTTCGCTGGAGGTTTAGAATGGTATGGTTAAAGTTTGCGCACTGAAATATGCATTGTTTTGACCCCAAGGAAATTCCAAATTGCTGTAGGGTAGGTAGGTAAATGTTATTTTTATTACTAAACAATATTATTAATTCTAAAAGAAATATTTTTGCAAATCATAGCAGCCAGTACATTACAAAAAGTAGAAATAAAGAGTATTTAAACTGTGTCCACCACTTAAAAAAAAAAACAACCGACTTCCAAAAAAACACTACAAAGTGAAAAATAACTTTAATTTCGGCAGTCGGTGACTGGTGACATGAAAATTTAAAAAACACATATCCAAAGTCACCGACTTCCGAAATTAAAGTTATTTTTCACGTAGTTTTTTTTTGGAAGTCGGTTGTTTTTTTTTGGAAACGTTTTTTTTTAATGTAATTGTTCTTTTTGTACGTAATTTTAAAATTGCTTGAGACATTTTGCATAAAACCTTTACTCGTCACACCCCCTTACCACGAAGTCCGTAGTTTCGGTCGAAGTAACGGGCGTTTTCTACTCGTATCACTTACGGACATAAGTTTAGTTTGGAGCCCGAACTACAAATGAATGACAACAAAATTGTCAGTTTTCCCTACTCGCGATGTGTTTTAGCCCGATCGAAAAATTTTTTTTCTGCCACTTGTTTTGACATCTTCGTATCCATCAGCTGTTTGTTGGTTGTCTACCTACCTACTCGTACTAATTTCAACTGTACGAAATCTAAGTACATAGCGCGGATGTATTCGATCAAAAATCTTACTATAGTCAGGCATTCGTGGACAATACCTACTCGCTGTAGGTGGACGCTGTTTCTGAGAATTCCCTTACTTACAGAAACACCAATGTCGTTGCCCAACCGAACCGGAGGAATCACGTCACGATCAGCACCCGCGAGGTAGGTGCCTAGTGCCTCCCTATAGTTCTTGTTATTGTAGCACATTACCACATGTTCTGGTACTCCTGGTTGGTGTATCTATAATACTTTGGAATTTTTGCGAATTTTTGCGGTTATATTGTATTGTGCGTTCGGTGCGACGCGCGGACCGTGCGCCCCCGACCGACCCTTGCTCGTTGAAGCGCCAGCCCGCGCCGCAGCTGAGCCAGTAGCTTTAAATTCCCCGATCAATAATAATAATGCCAATATTTTGATCCAGTCTGTCCTCAATAACAGCTGTCCCCCTATCAGTGACGCCCTGAGCCGAGGCCCGTACCCCACAGGGGGTGCCCTCAGCGTGCAGTCGCTTAGCTTGTAATATTTTAGTTTGTAAGCCCTGGCTTAAGTTAATTCTTAATGGCAGCCCCAGGAAAGCCCGGCTAAGCAGTCACGGCCTCGCAAGGCCAACTGCGAGATGCCCGGCAAAAAAAAAAAAGAAGCGGACCGTGCGGGTTTGGAAAGGCGCGGGGACGGGGTGCGCGCGCTTGCTCGTATATATTTCGATCATTTACAAAGCACACTTCGATGACAGTAAATACTAAGTACCTACGTAGAAACTAGCTTAATTGATGTTAAAAAATAAGAAAGAGCCAGTATATTATTGTGTGACTAGTAATGTTAAATTAGCCACCATACCATTCTTAAAATAACATACTTAGGTAGAACAGAAAATTAGTTTTTATGGATTCTTTGGCACCTATAGGTGTATCTCTTAAAACATTTCGTGTATATACAACGAGTAACATAATTAACGCAAGACCTCATACACCCCAATTAGAGTATTGAGTTAAAAGCATAATACGATGACCAAAACAATTTTTTTTTAAAGCTAATTGATATTATTAAGAAAAACGTGTCGACCCAAGCATTACTTTATGCATTTAAAATTGAGTCTTATTTCTTTTAGAATAAGATTGATTTTTCTTTGGCTTAATCAGTGGTAGGTATGGCAAAATACATAATTAAAAAAAAATACTTTTATTAAAAGTCACTGAAATCGATTCAGTAGTCAATTAGGAACAAACTACTTTCAGGTCTTGCGTCCATTCTGTTACACCTTATATGTATATGCTAGTCGCGCGGTAAAGTCTTGGCGGTAAAATTCGTCTGGCATCCTGCGCGGGACCCACTTTAGTTTGCAGTCCTATAAACAAAAACGGATCCTTTTGCTTTCCACTGATAGCATTTTTATTTCCAAACTGGGCAAATAAACAGTTTCGTAAGCAAATTTTATCTGCGATAGATACTTCCAAATAGGGGGGTCTACTATGCGATGCTTAAAAATCAAAAAATCAAAATCAAAAGTCATTTATTCAAACTAGGCTGAGAGTCAGCTCTTTTTGAACGTCAAAATAAAATTACATAAGACAGTCCCCCCAAAACGCCCGCCCTTCACCACTTCCTAGTGCTAGCTGGGAAGAAGAAGTAGCGGAACAAACTCCCCAGCAGCACAGGTGTCTGTTAAGTTAGAAGAACTTGATTCTATACAATAATAGGTAATAAAAATTACGAAAAACAAAAAAAAAACATTAAATTTGCCATATATTATGTCAGCTAGCACACGCCAATATACCATCAAAAATTTAAAACTAAAAATAATAGAAAATTAAAATAAAACGTAAACAGAACTTCCAATCTAAATAATAGCCTTCAGGCATAAAGGGCATGCCCGCTTACATATGCAATTCTGCATTATGCAAATATAGCTGCAACTTAAAGTAACAAAAGTTAAACTAGGACCTCTGGACTAAAATGAATAAAAACTTAATACAATTAACAATAACAAAACCATGGTCAGCAAGACCATTATTGATTGACAGATTCATTATTGGTAAAGAAACAAGTCTTAATTTATACCTATAACTGTCCGTAAATTATAGGAATCGGCCATTAATCGTCAACGCGGTCCCTTAATCAACTCAGCCTATCGCAGTCCACTGCTGGACGTAGGCCTCTCTCAGGCTGCGCCATAACACTGTCCCGGCCACCTTTTAGCTGGGGGGGCGTCCCACACTACGTTTGCCGATACGCGGTCTCCACTCTAGGACTCGTCTGCTCCACCGTCCATCGGTCCTTCGATAAACATGGCCAGCCCACTGCCACTTCAGCTTGCTTACTTTGCAAGCTATTTCGGTGACTCCAGTTCTTTTCCGGATAATTTCATTCCTGATTTTATCCTTCAAAGAAACTCCGAGCATAGCCCGCTCCATAGCGCGCTGAGCGATCTTAAATTTGAGGACCAGCCCAACTGTCAGTGTCCACGTTTCGGCAACGTATGTCATCATGGGCAGGAGGCACTGGTTAGAGACCTTAGTCTTCAAGCATTGCGGAATAGGACGAAAAGACTTGATGTAGTTTCCCAAACGCTGCCCAACCCAACTGGATCCTCCTGTCGGCTTCTTTCTCAAAGTTGTGTCTACTTAGCTGGATGACTTGCCCTAGGTAGACATACTCGTTCACAACTTCGAGAAGCGACCCTTCGATGTGGATTGGACTCGGCAATACGTGAGAATTGCACATGACTTTCGTCTTGTTCAAATCCATGCCGAGGACAACCCGCCGAGAGGCTCCGTTTAGGCTGTGCAGCATCTGGTCCCTGGTCTAACTGTTCCAGTGTCTCTGCCATTATGACGATGTCATCGCAGAAGCGAAGGTGTGAGATATAATCGCCGTTAATATTGATACCCTGTCCAGTCCAGTCCGTCTTAAAGACGTCCTCCAACGCATTGGTGAACAGTTTCGGCGATATAAGATCCCCCTGTCGCACCCCTCTGCACGTGGGTCCTTAGTAGACCTTTAATGCACACTTAATTCGATTGACCCATCTCATTCTGTGTAAAGGGGTGCGGGTTGTTCGAAAGAGATACCGCAGCCCCTGGCACACAGGCAACTGAGGGAACACGGGTGGGTTTTAGTCAGTAAAAGTCTGACAGGCCCTCCTGCTCCACCCAGAGCGGGAGAAGTTATTTGATTATTTTTTTATAATTTCGATTTTGATGATTTCCCACCCAAAAAAGAAACCCGTATCTTTACATAGTATAAAACAAAGTCGCTTTCGTGTCTGTACGCTTAGATCTTTTAAACTACGCAATGGATTTTAGGAAGGTTTATAATAATATGTATAATACACCGACCTCCGCGCAGACGAAGCCGCAGGAAAAAGCTAGTAATATAATAAACCTAAACCACAAAACATACTAAATCGGGTTACCCGATCTCGAGTTATAACTGTACTAACAGACAGACGCTGCGTTTCATATAATATTTATAAGGATAAGCTTACGCAAATATATTCGCTCTCAGAAACTGGTAAGGCAGGTCAATGTTTATTAGAATATTATTATCATTTATTAACCTAAGTGACCTCTAAAGGAACTAATGGTTTGGCATTGAAACAAGAGCAGAGTTGGACATGCGCTTTTCTTTGTGTAAATTTTTTCATCATCACTGCTCTCAAAACATTGAAGGAAAACACGGTGAGGAAGCCAGCCCTGAATCTAGGGGGCAAACCGGGGAACCTGCCCTTGGCGGCAGTTTCAGGGGGCGCCAAAATCATAATTAAAAATAAATAAGCTTGTTCCACAAAGCGCCTAGCATACGGAGGCCTGGTTGGCTCACCGTCGACTTGTAAGAAAAAGGCGCCACATAGGTCTAGCATCTAATTAATTTATCCCAAACGCTGTAGAGTTGTAGTTTGAGCTGTAGTTCTGCCCCGGTTCGAAAAAATCGTAGATCCGGGACTGGAGCAAGCAAGATTTGATCATACTATAGAGGTATGAGGAAAAGGGTGTAAAGTTCACTCATACTCTAAAGAAAAGGGAGGATCCTCCGACCAGACGGGTGTTGAGTCTGGTGGGCTACTGCCCGACGGTTGTTCTTTTTTTTCGCTTAGAAATTTAAGTAGTTATATGCCCCTGGCTTAAGAGGCTTTAAGTTCTCTTAAGGCAACCACAGGAAAGTCCGGTTAATTAGTCACTCACGGCCTCTCAAGGTCAACTACGAGAAGCCATAAAACGAAATGCTGGTCCATTTTGGGCGCGTAGGTTCTATGAAACAGTAGATTTTATTTTTGATAACCAACCAAAAATTTCTACGCTGCGTCTAAAATCACTTGCTGAATTCATAGTGTCAGTTTGCGCGTCGATCTCCCTTCTTCTCCTTAGCGTGTCGATAGCAATCTAAATACAGTCAGCCCAGAATTTGACTACGAGCTTGGCACTTTCAGCAGCGTCCATCAGGTCCTGTAGCTTGCAGACAGCAGGACACGCTGGACACGGACATTAACTGCCCCATTGTTTGTGGGACAGCACCACAAGTGTCAGTTTGCGCGTCAATGTCTCTGCCATCCTTTATTATTACTGCCGTCAATACACTCGTGCTTGCAACTGTGAATATTCAAGGGCTTATTTAGATAACAGAACTACACAATCTTATCACAAGCTAAAAGCCAAGCCTGTTCCCCCATGAATGTTATACGCGTATCGTATTCTGAAACAGGTTTTTCACAATCACGATAGGGCGTTATAAAATTAGAGCTAGAAAACTCTTTCAACTGGCCACAGATCGCGGCACGTAAGTTGAACCATAATGTCGGATTTTATTTCAACTTACCTGCCGCAATCTGTAATTTATTTCCAAACTTCGGTACACGTTACATCAATAACTATGCTAGTAGGTGACCTCTTTCTGTTTCCGTGCGAGGCAACAAGTGCACGCGCTACCTTCGGTTATCTGTTCTGATTTTGGTTCAACTTACGTACCGCGATCTTTCGGTTTAAAGATACACTCTGTGACCGACGGGCAGATAGATGGCGTAGACTTCGTAATAGGGTCCCGTTGTCATTCATTCCTAGAATATTGACAGTCACGCGCTACCTTCGGTTGTCTGTTCTGATGTTGGTTCAACTTACGTGCCGCGATTTTATGGTTTAAAGATACACTCTGTGACCGACGAGCAGACAGACGGGCTTCGTAATAGGGTCCCGTTGTCATTCGTAGAACTTTGACAGTCGTTAGGGACAGTCAGAACCCCGAAAGTCTGACAACCAGTCTCACCGAGGAGTATCGTGTTTACATTGTTCTGTGTGTAGATAGGGCTTCCAATCCCGCATCTATCCCGCCCTTATGGGATCCCGGTACAGGCGCGATCAAAAAAACTCAATGACCCAATTAGAAGGACCAATGCAATCTGCGAGGTCTAGGCATTTCGGGATCTTTGGAAGCCTTGGTTGTGGATTTCAGAAAGGCAGTTGCTCCATGTAAAATACTGGTATTCAGCTGCATCTGGTTTGACTGGAAGCTGACCCCAACATAGCTTGGAAAAGGCTAGGTAGATTGATTGAAGCAGTCCCGTATTAATTGTTAAAGACCAGTTAGAAAATTTAAGGTTGTTGATGAAAAGGCATATCTCTTTTAACGTTTCATTAACAACTATGTCTACAACAGGACTGGTTCTAAGCCTTTATGTACTTGGTCAATACATGACTTCATTATGACGTCAGTTATGTACTGAGAACGGATGGAAATGAGTCGGTAATTATCACTTTTTTTTTTGCTATGAAGTCGATAAACCAGTAATAGGATTTTTTGTTTATGAACTATTTTTGTGATTTTCTGAGGCATTCGGTGTAGATCACCAGTTTATTTATTTATTTGGGATCTCAAACAATGGATATACGTCCTACTATGTAGTATTATAAACGCGAAAGTTTGTGAAGATGTTTGGATATTTGTTACTCTTTCACGCAAAAACTACTGAATGGAATTGGATGAAATTTGGCACACAGATAGATTATAACTTAGATTAACACATAGGATAGTTTTCGTCCCGGTCGTACGTTCCCGTGGGATAATTTTCAACCTCCACGCGGGCGAAGCCGCTGGGAACAGTTAGTATACAATATATAAATCACAATAATAAGGTGGGATATTCGAGACCTGGATCTTCACGCGCTGCTTAGCGACAAGAGTTGAAAATCGAACAAATCCGTTAGATTTTCATTGCTCGGTTCAACACCGAGAGTTTAAAATCACGTGTTTGATTCAATCCCACTGCTATACTTATGTTCACATCCATGCGAGCCTCGTCTAGGCACTGCCACGGGTGCGGGTTGTTCGAAAGAGATACCGCGGCCCCTGGCACACAGGCAACTGAGGGAACACGGGTGGGTTTTAGTCAGTAAAAGTCTGACACGCCCTCCTGCTCCACCCAGAGTGGAAGAAGTTATCCTTATATACAAGGTGTAACTTAAATAACGCACAACCTCTGAAGGGGTTATTGTACTCATCATTATACACAACTTTTACTATGGGACCAAATCTGAAATCGCGAAAAAAAAATCAGCTGTTCCCTACATTTTAACGAGTTATGTGAATACAAGTGTATGGAACAGCTGATGTTTTTTTCGCGATTTCAGGTTTGGCCCCATAGTAAAAGTTGTTGATAATGAGGAATACAATAACCACTTCAGAGGTTGTGCGTTATTTAAGTTACACCTTGTATATAATGATCTTCACAGTGGAATCCGAAACAGGAGCCTCCCGAAACAACCGTGTCCGGTGAGGATGCCGTCGCGCCTCCCAAGCCATTCTTCAAAGAGGGGACTTACCGCCGCAATCGTGGCGTTCCCAACGTAGATTATCGTTAAATCACTGAGTGACTAGTTTCGAACTCACGACCTACAACTGGTAAGTCGTGGCCGTTACCACATGGCCACTGCCCCTTGTGTGGCTGTGTGGTTGAAAAAAAAACTCGAATTGAAGGCAGCGGTGCCTCAAATTTAAAAGGGCAAAATTACATTGCGAAATCGACTGCAGACGGCCAAATTAATACTGAAAACAGGTTTATCCGCAGAATCTGACGCCTACATCGTCCATTTATATCAACTTTTTTGCGATATTTATTTATTTTATTTGATTTTTTGCTTCTTTTGGTTTGAGGCTAAGTAATAAGAGCCGCACGGTTCGATAGATCAGGTTAAGCTATGCTTGCCGCAGTTGGTCCGTGGATCGGTGACCATCTTTACATAAAAAGACCCCTTTGTGCCTCAGAAAGCTCGTTTAGCCGTTGGTCCCGGCTACCATTCGTGGATCTATGACAGTCGTTACGGGTCGTCAGAAGCCCGGAAGTCTGACAACCAAACTTACCAAGGGGTATAGTATTACCCAGTAACTGGGTTGTGGAGGTCAGATAGGCAGTCGCTCCATGTATTCAGCTGTGTCCGGAGGCTGGAAGCCGACCCCAACATAATTAGAAAAAGCCTAGGCAGATGATGATTCAATGAGTATGAATGTCGATGGCTATAAAAGTTGGGGGAGACTAAGAAACAATGGATGGACTGTGTGAATGATGATAAAATCAAAAAAAATCAAAATCAAAAGTCATTTATTCAAACTAGGCTGAGAGTCAGCTCTTTTTGAACGTCAAAATAAAATTACATAAGACAGTCCCCCCAAAAACGCCCGCCCTTCACCACTTCCTAGTGCTTTAGCTGGGAAGAAGAAGTAGCGGAACAAACTCCCCAGCAGCACAGCTGTCTGTTAATATAGAAGAACTTGTTTCTATACAATAATACGTAATAAAAATTACGAAACACAAAAAAAAAACATAAAATTTGCCATATGTCAGCTAGCACACGCCAATATACCATCAAAAATTGAAAACTAAAAATAATAGAAAATTAAAATAAAACGTAAACAGAACTTCCAATCTAAATAAAAGCCTCTAGGCATAAAGGGCATGCCAGCTTACATATGTAATTCTGCATTATGCAAATATAGCTATAAGTAACTTATAACAAAAGTTAAACTAGGACCTCTGGACTAAAATTATTAAAAACTTAATACAATTAACAATAACAAAACCATGGTCAGCAAGACGACCAGTCACCACGAGCAGCACCCGTTCACGAGCATAACGCAAAGATCAGCCATTGCCCCCCTCGCCATATTTGAGGGAAGGAGGCAACCCGACCCCCGACGCTACCGCAAGCAGTGACATCTAAGGGAGCATGACGAACTTGCTGCCGGTTGCACTGGCAAGAATAATCATGAATTGTCGAGGTCGCTAGCTAACTACATATTGCAATACTACTCATTAAAAAAAAAAAAAAAAAAAAAAAAAAAAAAAAAAAAAAAAAAAAAAAAAAAAAAAAAAAAAAAAAAAAAAACATTGTAATGAGTAGATTAAGTCATAAATAAATGATAAAAAAAGTAAAACCTGAATTATACAGTCAGATAAAAAAAAAGCAATTATATGAAATAACATAATGATATAACCTGTCAGTGGGTAAGCTAATTCTGGTGAAAGAACACAAACATTGTCTTGAGTTAATCACAGCGACCAACAATAATATGGTTAGAAAGGGTGTGACTACGGAGATGACGACTAATAGAGAAGTATAAAAGACGTATTGCGTCGACCACAAATAAATTGAGATAAGGACAGGAGAATTGATGATGATGTTGATTGATCAAGTACGCAATTTAATGCATTGATGCATATGAAAAACGGCAACAGTTTTCACAATTGATTCATCAAGGCAATTTATTATAAACGCCTCCACGTATAATATAGTGATACTTAAATATATGACTGGCTGACTTTACTTAAATATATGGCAAGATACACGATCAGCGTCTCAAAAACGTCTGCCTAAATAGGGCGCAATGTGCGCAGGTGTTAAATAGTATTGTCAGCAATCTTTCATTACCTAAGTCTTTTTGGACATCGTGAAAGGTTGAATTATGTTGTGCAACAAAAAAAATATTTTATCACAATTGTAACCACTGACGTAGGTATAATTGGGGGACTTTTAGGGGAGTGTTAGTTTTGTTCGAGACTGTGCATCTTAGGTTTTTTGTATATCAATGGACTGGATCGGCGACTAAGTCCGTGAGGGCGCATATACTGCCTCTCCCTCACGTGAGCCGCGAGCATCCTTCGCAGAAGGAGGTGACGGCTACCCATGCACTCTCGCTCCGTACTGTAAAGGTTTGTTGCTTATAGAATGCAACCTTTATGTTAATACAGGCCGGTCATGTAAAGACTGTCACATTTGAAGGATTAAGATGATGGGACTAGGATTCTATCCGACAATGAGAATAGGATGAGATTTATCCTAAAGAAAATATATTTAATTATTATATTAGGCGCGGCCTTGTTAAAGTCTTATCTTATTTAAATACACAAAGTTGAACGCTATTTAATATTTTATTTGTACCTAGAACCCTTTAGGTACTATATATAGTACCATGGCCTGGACCAGAGCCGGACGCGAGAGATCGCCGCCGTCGATCGCCTCCACAAGGTGGATAATAGAGTTTACTGAGAAACTGATCAACTGCCTTGGACTAATTTACAGAATGAGCTACTCGATGACTCGTATGCTTGCCGTCTGATGGGACAGCAGGCTTAGCATGACGCTTTCTATGTCTACTTTACTGTACAATAGAAATCGCTTGTCTACATTTCTCGGTGAAAAATTGTCAACAGTCTCTAAGGACACGTAATTTTTATCTACTCTTCCGCCGACAAAACGCTTGTTTACGGTTCTCGTGCTAAGCTTGCAGGTCAGCTCAAAGCTGCAAGACCTTCCAGACATGGCCCTGCATTGTTAGACTTACATGAAATTCTAATAAATATTTTTTTGGATTTTAAAAGAGACCCCTTGTCAGACTTTCGGATTTTTGCCTATGTAATTCATCATCATCATCATCATCATCAATTCAGCCGGTAGACGTCCACTGCTGAAAATAGGCCTCACCCAATTTGGGCTATGTAATTACTGACAAAGATCTGCAAATGACAACGGGACCAATGGATTACTGTGCTTTGAGCTCAGAGGCACGGATGTACGTCCGTCCGTCCGGACCCACCTCGCCAAGCGTTGCTTGACCTTGAAGATTGATCCGTGCGGTTGCTATTATGTAGCCGTGAGTCTCTCTATTCCTCCTTGAAGTACAGTTTTTTCATCATCATCATCATCATCATTTCAGCCGAAAGACGTCCACTGCTGGACATAGGCCTCCCCCCAAGCTCCGCCACTACGACCGGTTCTGTGCTTCCCGCGGCCTCACATGAGTACAAACCAGTTTCTGTGTGTGTGCGAGAGTGTGGTGTTAACTAAATTTTCTCCCTTCTATCCTACTCCAAATACTAGGAGAGGAGGTTCTCACTGTTGTATCCACATCATTGTAATTTGAAAACATTGTAAAAGCCAATTATTTTTCCGTGTAGTTTCTTGCCGGCTCTTCTCCATAGGAAACGACAAATTGGAACCGTGCACCTAGCTTCTGACGTTTCATAAGTGCCCATGTAGGTTTATATGTGAAATAAAATAATTTGATTTGATTTGGCTACTGCGAAAACGATAAGGCCGGCTATGGTATTGTTTATGTAGAATGTGGGGAAGTAGCAATGGGTCGGGCATTACAGCCAGAGAACCGATGACCGATGGGGTAGATAGACGTGTTGTTGTGTAGAGGCCGCGAATTGCCAAACGTCATCTAGGACTCCCTCAGGCTAGGTGGAGCAACGATCTTCGCAGGTCGGCTGGTCACGTGATAAAAAAGTCATCGTTAGGAGCGTTTTGGCGGTTAATTCGAAAAACAATTTTTATTTTGATTTTAATCGTTTATAATTGAGAAAATGGATATATAAACCCATCATCATTCATCATTCTGTTACATATTTCGTCCCAATCTTTAAATTAAAATAGTTACTAATAAATTAGAAAATACCCTATTGCCGAGGATAGAGATGAATGACGTGTCTGTCTCTGTTTGTGCGTGTATGTGTATAGTGTGTGCAAGAGTCTGTGTGGTATTTAATTAACTATACTTGTATCTAAAAAGCTTAAAAAAAACTCCCTTTTTCATATCCATACCGCACATACGCAATCAAAACAAACCAATACAAATTCTAATAATAACCGGTACCTGCTACATTATAAATTTATAACACACGAGCTTATCTCACAGATAAGAGAACATTTGTATGAACAAATATAACCAAAAAGTCTGCTGTGCAAACATAAGTACTCTGAAAATTATCTTTTGTTATATCGTTGTGTATTAGACTACATTGTTCGGGGGCTTGTGGCTAAGTAATATCAGCCTTACGGGTCGATCGATCAGGTTAAGCTACGCTTGCCACGAGCACCTTTATACTCAAAATCAAAAAGTCATTTATTCAAACTAGGCTGGTGTCAGCACTTTTTGAACGTCAAAATTCCATAAGACAGTCCCCCGGCACGCCCGCCCTTCACCACTTCCTAGTGCTTTAGCTGGGAAGAAGAAGTGGCGCAACAAACTGTCCAGCAGCACAGCTGTCTGTTATGTTAGAAGAACTTGATTCTATACAATGGGTACGTATTATTACGTAATTAACGGTATGAATCAATAAATTAAAATATATGCTATTATGTCAGATAGCACAGGCCAATATAACAAAAAAAAGCAAAAATAAAATAATAAACACATAAACAGAACTTAAGGTGAACCTAGTCCACATTTTTAGCATACAAACTTCGGGAGTATTTTACGCCAATATAAGTCTGTGGTTTTACTCCACTGTCTGACATGGCACATCCAAAGTAAAATATGATATCGTTTTGTCCCATTATCAATATAAAATAAAAATTCATTAAAGAGTTAGGAGACAACAAAGATTCATTTTTCTTGCAACTTTTACTTAACTTTGGGCGTGTTTAAGCAGTTTAAGTAATAAAAGAAGTATAAAATCTCCAAAACCAAGTCGGTACCGACAAAGTTCAATTATCGAAAACTTCAATAAACTTTATTGGTCATTGATTTATGCATTGGGTTTTTCATAAAACCCGATCTTCCAAAGGACTTTTCATAATTTTTTCGCGTTTTTTTTACTTTAAATGATCCTGCATCTCACTCAATAACGTTGTGCGTGTAGACTAGCGTCTAACTGCTCATCACTGATACTATCTCTGTCGGACACGAAGCCTGGTGAGACAGCGTGATTTTTACCAGTGAGTTCGAGCCCGCGACTAGGTTCCCCTTAAAACCTAAATTAAAGCCTCCAGGCATAAAGGACGTGCCCGGTTACGTGCGTACTTGCTTGCTATATTGTAACTCAATAATTTAATAAAGATAAAGATGCATTTATTTGTATAAACATGTGTAAAATTATACATAAATGTGCACATATCCATATGTGCACATATCCATGTGTGCACATTTATGTATGAAATTCGTTTAAAATTGCTGGTTCAATATGTTTTGCCATATTCGGCGTAGAAAATTGTTTATAATATTTAGTTTAAAATTATAAATGAGAATGTTTTTAATAATAGTCAAAATCACACACGAACACACTAATGTAACACTAAAACAACAACACTATAATGTTTCCACTGGTGGGACAGAGGCCTCCTCTCTGTGAGAGGGAGTAGGCCGTACCAGTGCGGGTCGGTAGATGTCACATGTCTTCGAAATTTTTGTTCTAGGACATGCCGGTCTCCTCACGATAATTCACCGTTTTGAGAACAGTAGTGATGAAATAGTTTACACTTCGTAAAGCGCTTGTCTTGGTTCGAACTTTATAGAACTCTCTAACAATGGTTGAAAATTATATTTGCGCATTGTCATCATCTGTCTACCCAGGTGTTTATTTATTCTCATAATAGTACAATCTCAGATAGTAATTTCTAAGTACTGTAAATTATCTTTCAGATAATGTTAATATATGCTTGTTAAGATAGTAACTAAATTGCCGTGTACTATCCTTCGTTGAGGTGTAATTATTTAATTAAGTACAAGATCTTCTTTGAGATAAAAAATGCGAAAATAAATATCACACGGTTATATATAAAAGATAATTTTCCTCTCTCGAGTGTCAGTGTTCAATCCATTTATGTTCCACTAAATAGGCGTGAAGCGACAACGCCACGTTACCCTAGTAGAAAAACAAATAAAATGTGCAATATTCCTCCATCTCGTTCTCGCTGATGCATTTTTCTATATCTGTCTCTGTCATAACCCGTTGTACAACGGCTTGCTCTCGTACATATCAAGCGGTGCCACGTGACCTAAAGTGATATCATTACGGGATCGCTGTTGTATGAATTTTTAGTTCCCGATTATGACGTTTTGCCGGCGGGTTTTTTCTTGTAATACGTAGCTAAAAATAACCGTTCTTGTTGTTTGAATGTTATGGTGAATTAAATACCCGTAGTGTACCTAACTATATTTTTTGACATTATTAGCCACTATTGACGTGCCATTTTTAATAGCGATAGAGTTGCCAATGCGAATCCCCAAAGTGAAGCCGGGAAGAATCGTATTATATGGTGCTTTCGCCACTGACATAAGTTAGATACATTTCACAACAAGTAGCGAAGAATATACCCTTGAAAATTACGGAAGAAACGCATTCTTTTATCAAAACCGACTGATTATGATAAACGGTCATTGTACACTTGAGATATCAATGATAACTAAAAAGAAATATATTTACACTATCGTTATTGTAGCCTTCGATTATCGGTACAGAGGTCAAACTATATATAGATTCGAATTGTATTTATTATTTTAGCAAAGTAACCATTTTCTTATTCCTTTTTTTCTTCTTTTCTAGAAAAACTTCACACTACCTGCGTTAATTGATGTCGTAATATCATTATATTCATCTATCTATATCTTTACATGGGATAAAACAAAGTCGCTTTTCATGTCTGTACGCTTACACCTTTTAAACTACGCAACGTATTTTAATGCGGTTTTCATCAATAGACAGAGTGGTTTAAGTTGAAGGTTTATATATGTATAATACGCCGACCTCCACGCGGGCGAAATGTAGTAGATAAGTATTATATAAAAGGCGAAACTGACTGATTGACATAACAACGCACAGCCGAAATCACTAGGGCTAGGAACAAGAAATTTTGCACACGGTTCCTTTTATGATGTAGAGGAGCACTGAGAAAGGGTTTTTGTAAATTCGACCTTTAAGGTGAATCTAGTCGACATTTTCTCCATACAAACTTCGGGAGTGTATTACTCCACTGTTGGACAATGCACATCAAAAATTAATGGTTTAATAACATGGTATAGTTTTGTCTCATTATTAATATTGTCTTTGCGTAAACAGAATACTAAAATAAAAAGTTATAAGCCAATAAAGATTCGTTTTTCTTGCTAATTTAACCCAACTTTGGCCGTGTTTAAGGGATAAAAGTGTAAAATCTCCAAAACCAAGTCGGTACCGACAATGCTCAATCATCGAAAAGTTCAATAAACTTAATTGGTCATTGATTTATGAAGAGGTTTTTTCATAAAACTCGATCTTCCGAAGGACTTCGTAATTTTTTATGCGCTTATTTTACTGTATATGATCCTGCATCTCACTCAATAACGTTGTGCGTGTAGACTAGCTACTAATTGCTCATCGCTGATACTACATCTGTCGGACACGATGCCTGGTGAGACAGCGTGATTTTTAGCCAGGCCCACTGGTGAGTTCGAGCCCGCGACTAGTGTCCCCTTAAGGGGGTGAAAAGAGGGATTTCGTTTGTATGAAAAATCATATTCTTAACTTGGCACGAATACTTATCTAAGTAAATCATAAGGTTTAGTATTACTTGGTTTTCAAATTTTACAATGGTAGCTCGCCACCGGTAAGGATGAGGCCCGGGTCGCCGCCCGGCGCGTTGTGTTTCACGCGCGCCTCGGAAGAGATGTCAGCAATAACTGAAGGTGTCCGCTAGGACCGATGCCTGCCAGTGTCGCGGATTTGTTCGAAAAGTTATCGGGGCAACTGAAGGAACACGGGTGGGTTTTACTCAGTAAAAGTCTCACACGCCCTTCCGCTCCGCCCAGGGCGGGAGAAGTCATTTGATGATTTCACACCCAAAAAAAAGGGGGGGTGTTTAAGTTTGTAGGGAAAATTACGCGGACGAAGTCGTGGGCGAAGTTCTAGTCTTAAATGTAAGGATGAGGAACCTAGAACATTTCCCTTCGCAATATAAGCTTTAAAGTTTCATTAGATTGTTTGACCTTACATGTGCTGAGTTTGAGGTCACGGTCTGTGTCGTAAGGCCAGTCTGAGCTAATAACTAGGCTATTACTTATTATACTCCGTAATAAAAAGACATAAATGGAGATTTTCCGTTGGCAAAATTAAAATTTAGATACAGGGAGCGCTATTATGAAGTACTAGCTTATGGCCGCGGCTCCGCTCGCGTGGTTGTCGGTTATCGCGTAAAAAGTAGCCTATGTCCTTCTCCATATCCCAGGCTATATCTGTGCCAAATTTCATGACGATCGGTTTAGCGGTTTAGGCGTGAAAGCGTAACAGACAGACAGAGTTACTTTCGCATTTATATTAGTAGGGATTAATGCCATAATTTCTCCAGTGTGGGAGAGATATCATCATCCCGATTTCGCAACGGTTACAATGTTGGTGTTAATAGCTTAAGGAAGAAGCGCCAGGGTAGCTCGCGAAATTCAAAGAACAATGGCAAATCTCCTCACATGCTTGGAGTAGTAAAATTTTACAAAACGTCTCTTGATGAAAACATAACGTTGTTTAACCTTCCGAAATAAACGCTCTAAATGATGTTGAAAACCGCATGGAATTTCATTGTGTATTTTAGAAGATCTCAACGGTCACAGGGCTGCACAGACAGACATGAAAAGCAAGTTTATCCGAGGGTTTCTCTCCTAATTTGGGTTACGCCCGTGCATTTGATTAAAGAGCACATGTGCAACGGTTTCCTTAGCCTCCATTACGACACTTACTGAAACCTATTTAATTTTGACTTATCCAACGCCATACCATATTTTTAACATAAGCAAACACTTCTCAATCTCAGCATAATTTATTAAAACTAAACAAATAACAGAAACATCAAAAACTAATTGAAACTTAGTGCCAAATAAACAAAGTGTTAAAAGTACAAAACTAGCATAAAAGAAGATCAAAACTGCATATCCTTAAGTGAAGGTTATTCAAGAATAAACAAGCTAAAATCGTTACTATGTGTACGATCTAAGAGCCATGAGCAACGATTGTCTACGAAGAACATACAATAACAAATGCAAAGGAATTTGAACTCTGTGACTACGAAAACACCAAAAATGCAACTACCCAACTTCTAATTCCCAGCAATGGAAATAGAATCAGACATAATATTAACAGCAAGAATGAAGGACAAAACGGAAAGAAGAAGATCGAGCATATTCTCGCTTCTCTCAAGAAAGAAGAAATTGACGAGGCAATTTTCCGAACCTGGCATTTTTACGCTGAATCGGAAGTATTCGGCCGACTCCGCCATCTTGTCGGATTTTACGAAGACAGAAGACGGCAGTTACAAGATGTGCTTAGTGCAACAGGCTGATCACAGGCATTCTTGTGTCTCTAATGGAGGTTTGTTTATGAAATATGTTTTTTTTTTGTTGACTTTAATTGTGATATCCCTGGATATCCAAGAAACTGTTGTGGAGTTCTTGGAGTTCTTTTACGTAGAGTTTTGAGATTGGTGGCGTTTTTAAGACACAAACCTTTTTCTCTAAGACTAAAACGGTTATTCTCACAGACATTTAACCGGTTTTTCTCTAAGAGATAAATACGGTTTTTCTCTAAGAGATAAATACGGTTTTTCTCTGAGACATTAAAAAGATTATTCTCTAAGACATTGATACGGTTTTACTCTAAGACATTATAACGGGTTTTCTCTAAGATATTAATACGGTTATTCTCTGACATAAAAATGTTATGTAGATAATCGATGAACTATCTGATAATTATCAGTATAGTCTGTGGATGTAGACGGATGCTGCAACAGCCATTGGACGAACTCACGAACATCTAAATGTCATCATTCTGAGTAGCAATCAATCAGTATTTAAAGCCAGATGGTCTTTGAAGAAATTCCTAATGTATATTCAGATAATCTCGGTCGATGCACTTGAAAAGTTGAAATAACTCTCATACAGTTTATTATTCAATCACGGAATAAATAGTCAGAAGGTCTGCTCCATCGGACACAATAAGCGAAAACGTATTCACACAAAGACACGCTTTGCGTAAAACGAATACATATCCAACCAACCCGAGCCTTGCTGAGCCAGCCCGCGCCGCTGAGCCTCTAGCTTTAGATTCGTCCCTAAATAATAATAATCATTGCGATCTAGCCTCTTGCTGCCGTCTTCCAGCGACACCCTAAACCGAGGTCCGTACCCCACAGGCGGTGCCCTTAGCGTGTAGTCGCTTATTTTTTAAGCCCTGACTGGAGGCCTTAATTTATTAAGGTAGCCACAGGCAAGTCCGGTTAAGCAGCCGAACCTAACAGGTAGGTTGACTCGTGACATGTCATTCCCAAAAACAAAAAAACTCTTTCGAACGCAATAAGTGAAAACGTACTCACACAAAGACACGCTTGTGTAAAGCAAGTGCAAGCGCACTGTAGACTGGCATTCGACCAGGTAGACTGAGATAACCTCCAAAAGTATTTGATTGTAAGTGTAAACAAAACCTGTTTAGGTTAAATTCTTACACAATCACTCACTACAAGTAATTAGCAACTATGAGTTTAGAAGGTTTTTTGAAGTTTAAACTGAACGTTTATCCAACGAATATTGTTTGAAGAATCATCAACGAAAATTGAGGTTACAAATTGAATCTTGTCAAATTAAAAAAACGTCTTTAAAGTACTTACTTAATTTAAAATTTTAATTTCGGGAATTTAATTATGCAAATAAACAAATCAAAGCACTCAATTTGTTATACAAACGACCATCCACAGGTACGTTTTCTGATTCATTTGTTTACATTTTTATCAGATTCTTTTGGAAGGAACTATACGCGTCTATGTTTGCGCGCGTTTGTTTTCGCCCATGTAGAGCTGACCTTCTGTCTGCCGTATTCTGTGGTAGAGTTCAATAAAAATATACCTACTTAGTAACGTAACTGATATTATAAATAGCGATGGACACCCATTCATCTGGGAATGACGTATTAGTGCTGCCGGCTGACTTAGAAATCAATGGCATTTCAGGGGGTGAAAGAACTCATGAATAAGAACAGCTGTTACCATAGTATAAAGTATCAAGTTTAAAAAAAACCTTTTCCAAAAAAAAAAACAACCGACTTCCAAAAAAACACTACAAACTAAAAAATAACTTTAATTTCGGAAGTCGGTGTCTTTGGAGCTGTATTTGAATTTTTTGTCACCGCCTTCCGAAATTAAAGTTATTTTTTAGTTTGTAGTGTTTTTTTGGAAGTCGGTTGTTTTTTTTTTTGGAAAAAGTTTTTATTTTTCACTTTTGAGTGGTTCACATGTGCTTACCCCTTCACAGCATACTGGCGTGATGGTATGTTATGAACTGGTGTAAGCAATAGACAGAGATGAGATTTCAGCAATCCCAGTCCATTTGCTATCATTTATAGAGGAGTTCCGTTGCCTATCTCCGAAGTTCTTCATCAGATCTTCACCAAATTGAAATGGAACCACTCCGAGAAAGTACTCTTCCAAAAAATACCTAAATCGCTTTGTGTGCCTATAAAATTTAAGAGTTCTCTCTATTTCTCCAGGATCCCATCATCAGATCCTGACTTGATGATCATGGGACCACCTGGGAAGTATACCCTTTCAAACAAAAAAAACAAAATCCAAATCGGTCCAGCCATCTTCGAGTAAAAAAAAAAAAAAGGTTCCGACGAATTGATAACCTCCTCCTTTTTGAAGTCGGTTAAAAATGCCCTGCTTCAACATATAAAAATAGACACGCAAATAGACTGTACTTGATGCTGTTTTGCGATTTGTAGAATATGAGTACCAATATCTCTCTCCATGATTGCACGGCACCTACGTACTCCGATACTTCTGGTATTGCAAATGCCCATTTTTTTTTTGGGAATGACATCTCGCTGTTCAACCTGTGAGGTTGTCGTCTGCTTAACCGGACTTGCCTGTGATAATCTTAATAAATTAAGATTACCAGCCAGGGTTTAAAAAACTTAAAACTAGAGCGACTGCTCGCTAAGGGCACCCCCTGTGGGGTACGGACTTTGGCTTAGGGCACCGCTGGTGAATTCCGTCGCCCCCTACTTCTTAGGACCCGAGATGGCGGCGCGTAGTGTTCCACGCGCGCCTCTATATGATGTAAGGGGGAAGTTTAACACCTCACTAAACACCTTCACTTCTATTTCGACAGCGTAGGGAATCTCTTAGCAAAGAACTTTCCATTGCCCTTTGGGTGACTTTCAGCCTTCTAATCGACGATGTAGATTAGTAAAAATGTAGCATTTGTTTCGCAATTTCACGGTCGGGACCTCGTGGTTAAATATTAACAGCTGCACGGGTCGATCGAAGGTTATGCTAGCGAGCCGGGGTCGGTTTGTGGACGGGTGACCATCCATAACATTGAGACTCCTCCTTGCCTCGGAAAGCAAGTCAAGCCGTTCCTCCCCTGCCAGGGGTGCGGGTTGTTCGAAAGAGATACCGCGGTCCCTGGCACTCAGGCAACTGAAGGAACACGGGTGGGTTTTAGGCAGTAAAAGTTTGACCCGTCCAGAGCCGAGCGTCTCCGTCTAGAGCGGGAGAAAATATTTGATGATTTCCTATCCGCAAAAAAAAAGCCGTTGCTCCCGGCTGTTATTTGTACATCTTTGACAGTCGTTACGGGTAGTCAGAAGCCTTAAAGTCTGTCAACCAGTCTTACCAAGGGGTATCGTATTACCCAGTTACTGGGTTGTGAAGGTCAGATAGGCAGTCACTCCATGTAAAATATAGGTATTCAGCTGCATCCGGTTAAACTGGAAGCCGACCTGAAAGGCTAGGCAGATGGGCTTTCGAAAAATATCGATGAGTACTTTTACCCCATAGAGGGATGAGTCTAAGGGCCGGTACTTCGGTCTGTTTCATACCTATGTCGGTTTTCATAGCATTGTTAGTAAACAAATCGCTTGAAGATTTGCCAAATATGGTGCATACCACCAAATAAAGTGATTGGTTGTTATTCTGTATAGTTGAAACAATAGTCCATAGGTAGGTGGCAGCCAATAACAAGTATGAATAGAATATAATATTTTTTAATGTATATTTTTAATGTATTCAGGGTGTACATTATTAATATGCATTTGGTACTATATTTACAACAATCAGAGCAGAAGTCGTAGACGCCGTCTATTTTCTTTTACCGTTGCGCAGTAGTCGGGTGAAAAACTATTTCAATTTAACTGTTCATTTAGTAATACTTGCCTGTCTTAATAAATCTTCTCTAAACGACTTCTATTTGTTATTGCAAGTCCAATTCAAAAGTAATTTGTATACGCTACTAAATTAACGTAGTCTCTTAGCCGACTTCAAAGAAAGGTGTTAGATTGAGTGCTGCTAACACTTGTAATAATAAAAGCTACAGCTGTATTTAGTTTTGAAAGAAAAACTGTTTTTTTTTTGCTAATGAAAATACATGCCTTGTATTTTTCTTCTTCGTGGCGCTTATCAACATTTGCTGGCTTAAAACTTAGCCAAATCTCAGCGCGATCAAACAACAAGCAAACTCTTCAGCTTTATTATTTGTAGCATAATCAGTCTATTATGTCACCCAAGCCTCCTGTCTTCGACAGGGAGTGGACTCTGAAATCCACCACTCAGGCCCAGTGCGGTTTGATGGATGTCACATGTCTTCGAATTTTTGACTTTAGGGCATGCCGGTTTCCTCACAATGTTTTCCTTCACCGTTTTGAGAGCAGTGGTGATGAAATAAATTGTACTAAGTAATTTGCCTAGTAGGGTTACAACTGGACCTCCACTGCTCTCATTCCTTTTAATTAGTATTAAGTAGTACAGATACAGGAAAGGTTTTTATCCAATGCACAAACTATAACCATGAATTCAGCATATCATTCTAGACCAGCGCAGAAATTTTTCGTCGGTTATACAAAAAAATAACAGCTGTTCCATACATTTTGAACGCGTAGGTATTGCACTTTTCTATGAAACAGTTGTTTTTTTTTTGTAAAACCGACGAACCGACTGAATGGTATGCTGAATTCATGGTTACAGTTTGCGCACTGAATAAAAACTTTTCCTGTATAAGCTATCAATGTCTACTAGACTATGTCGTGTTCTTTAGCTAACAGTTTAAGCTAGCAGTATTTCAAGCTAAAAAAAATCAACGCGTTATTCCATGCTAATAAAGTTCACAGTAGCGCAGCTAACTCACACACACCTCCCTCTCTGCTTACCCACAGAGCTAGCCGGTGCCGCTTCCGACTCGGATAGCGAAGGCTCCCGAACCGGTATGCAGAACGCCCGACCTTCTGAAATTAAGAAGCAGGAGATTCTAGCGGATATCGAGTCGAATTATGTTGCGGATACCAACTTTGATATTGGCGTGGTGAGTATCTTATTATTATTTATTTTAACTTCATGTACAGAAACAGGACTTAGACAGATTTAAGAGCGGCCTCATACAAATATGGCGTTAAAACAAATTTTCCTGCAGATATTTTGAACTCACAGGCATTTTGTGGTTTACTTAAATCCATGTAGGTAATAAAAAAATACTTTTTTGAGAAACAAATTCAGTAAAGACACCTGAAAGTTTTTTTTTGAACTTTGCCCTTTCTTGATTTACGCATACATTGAAAACGTAAAGAGAACATCTTCTTCGCATACGTAATGGACCGTCAAATGACAAACGTTTTTTTCCAAAAACTTGTAAGGCTTTTTTTCAAAAACACGTCATTAAAAAAAAAAACACGGTTTTGATGCGTAGCCACTCAAGACAATGTTGAAATACCTGTAATAACACGATACCCTACAGGCCAGCAACACTAACGATATTAAAAAAAAGCGGCTTTCAACCATGTCATCATCATTTCAGCCGAAAGACGTCCACTGCTGGACATAGGCCTCCCCCAAACCATGAACCATGTGCGTGGTAAATATTTCTGTCACATTGACCTGCTCTACAACAGTGGCGTGCACAGAGTTTTTAGACAGGGTAGGCCGAAATTGGTAGTAGGTAGGAATAAAAACAGCATAACCGATTGCTGTACCAGCGGGCAGCGTTCGGGAGGCTTCGCAATATCTTCTCGTCCCAAATACCGCAGTGTCTCAAGACGAAAGTCTTTGACCAGTGTGTGTTGCCAATGACACAGAAACGTGGTTGCTCACAATGGGCCTTATCAGAAGGCTTAAAGTCACCCAAAGGGCAATGGAGAGGGCTATGCTCGGAGTTTCCCTACGTGATCGAATCAGGAATGCAGAGATCCGAAGGAGAACCAAGGCAACCGACATAGCCCGAAGAATTAACATACTTAAGTGGCAGTGGGCAGGACACCTTGCTAGCAGAACAAATGGCCGATGGGGCCGAAAGGTTCTGGAGTGTCGACCGCGTACCGGAAGACGTAGAGTGGGAAGGCCTCCCACAGGTGGACTGATGACTTTGTGAAGGCTGCGGGAATCCGCTGGATGTGGGAAGTACTAGACCGGTCGAAGTGGAGGAGCCTGGGGGAGGCCCATGTCCAGCAGTGGACGTCTTTCGGCTGAAATGTAGATGATGATGATTGCAGGCAGGCAGTGTTTTTCTGTCTTTATGGACTGCGCGCCACTGCTCTGCAATGGTACGGGCCCTGAACGACTCTTCTTCTTGTTTCAGGCTGGGGAGCTAGTAGAAGAAGTGGCAGAAGAGAACAAATCCCTTCTCTGGTTCCTGCTGAAGCAGGTCCGTCCCGGCATGGACCTCAGCAAGGTGGTGCTGCCCACCTTCATCCTGGAGCCACGCTCCTTTCTCGACAAGCTGTCTGATAACTACTACCACGCTGACATACTTGGACAGTGAGTAATCTATTATATATTATTGATACGTGAAGCAACACTTTGTTCCCCTTTTCTAGGAAAATTATGTGGACGAAGGAGTATGAAATTTGGCACAGTTAGGGCGTATTCCCAGTATGTCGTAACGATTAATTTGTCGTTGGACGACTATATATTGTCTCTAGCTGTTCCCATTATGACGACTGTTTATCATCACTGTGTTGTCGAAATATTTTATCGTTGAACGATTGTCGTATCCAGCTGTTCCCATTGGATCGTGACGAAATTTTTATACGGACGTGAGGGGAGAAGACAACACATGTAAACGACAGATAGTCGCAATAATGACACATGATTTGCTGTCACTATAAGTCGTGACGTTTTTTTTTATCGTTTTACTACTTTCGTGCTATCCGTTCCCATTGACTTGACAATCTGTCGTCACTGCAAAAAAAGTCGTGGATGACAGTTACTTGTGTCGTCCTATATGTGAACACTCCATTTAAATACACAAGCCACGACGTTTCAAACGACAAAATAATCTGTCGTCACGACATATTGGGAACGGGGCCTAACAGATTATATGGAGAAGTAGCGCACGAAAGCTAATGTTTTGGAACGAAGTTCCTTATCGCGCGTTGCGAAAGGGGGCTAGACGGAAAAATTAAGACCAAAAGTTGTAACGACAGTTTTTGCTATAGTTGTAAGCCGTTCGGCGTGTGCGTGTTTCTCTGTCTGATATAAATATATTATTATATTATACATATAATATATATTTATTTTAATAAAATTTTATTACAATTCCTTCACTAATTAATCGAAAGGAACTTCGTTCCATCCGGGTGCCCCTTGACACCTCTCAAGTTTTTTATTATAATAATGCATTAGAAATACATTAAGTTCTAATTTCGACTGCACTGGGCGACCACTAGAAATAAATGTCCAGGAGAATACGTCTCCACTACTTACAAAAAGCTTTTTAATTTATTTTAAACTTTGCCCCACACTAGGAACTTCTTCTGTTCTGTGGGTGCTTTTATAAACAATTAACTCACTTACACAAAAAACCAGACTCGGAATAATTACTTTGTAGGTCATACAATTACGTAGTGCAGCAGTCAATTGCTTAACCATTGTGCCAACCGTGCTGTCAAAGTTATTACAAACTACCTTCCGCCTGCGGCTTCGCCCGCGTGCAGGTCGGAAATTAGTCCAGGGGAACGTACTACCGGGATAAAAAGTATCCTATGTGTTAATCTAAGTTATAATCAGAGATCGGATATTCGGAGCTATGAAAACATGGAAGCGGCTTTATAAATTATTTGTAATATTTATTTAAAAAAACCCCGGGATTCTTGGATTGCATAACTATTCAGATGTGTATCAATTTAAAATTAATGTTTAACCCGATACAAATATGTGTATGTACTGGAGGAGGGGTGGTTTGTATTAGTTAAAACAAAAAATAAACAAATTACTTACCTAAATTAAGACTTTCGATACAAAAGCGCATTCCATGTTAGCCAACATCTCAACTTTAGGTGAATATGCATCCGAATATCCGATCTCTAGTTATAATATTTCTGTGTGCCAAATTTCATCCAAATGTCTTCACAAACTTCCACATTTTAAATAATAGGTCTTTACCTATGAAATTGCCGTTTTGTATGAAAAAATTTAAACGAATTTTTTTCATGTATTTTTTATTTGTATTAATCGAAGTAATCACCCATGCAATCAATTCATCTTTGCCATCGCAGTGGCAGTTTATTGATGCCCTTCTTAAAGAAATCAGCTGGACGGGAGGCAACAAATTCTTCAAAGGCATTTTGTACTGCCTCTCGGGTATTGAATTTTTTTCCCGCCAAGAAGTTATCCAAATTCTGGAAAAAGTAGTAGTCTGTAGGCGCAAGGTCTGGTGAGTAGGGCGGATGACGGAGAGCTTCCAACCCCAGTTCTTGCAACTTGGAGACCGTCTGCTGTGCAGTATGAGGTCGCGCGTTGTCGTGCAGGAGCAGCGGAGACGAGCGATTGACCAATGCTGGTTGGAGATGTGCCAGCTTCTCCATCATTGTGTTCAGTTCTTCATAGTACACATCTGCAGTAATGCTCACCCCGTTTGGTAAGAAGCTGTGATGAATCACACCGGCGCTAGACCACCAAACAGTGACCATCACTTTTCTAGGGGTAAGTTTTCGTTTAGGGCATTGTTTAGGTGCTGAACCAGGATCCAACCAACTTGCTGAGCGCTTGCGGTTATCAAACAGAATCCATTTTTCATCGCAGGTAACAATGCGGTTCAAAATTCCTTCATTTGTGTGTCTGTTGAGCAGTGCAAGGCACGTCTCGACGCGTACTTCGCGCTGACGATCATTGAGTTCGTGGGGCACCCATTTGTCAAGCTTTTTACCTTGCCAATTTGACGCAAATGGACCAATATTGTTTTGACGCTAACGTCGAAAGCTTCTGCTAATTCAGCCGTAGATTGTGTATCATCAGCTTCCACAATCGCCTTTAATTCGTCATTGTCGACCAAAGTCTTCGGACGACCGCGAGGTTCATTTTTCAGGTCGAAATTTCCAGAACGGAAGCGAGCAAACCAATAACAGGTGGTGCGTTGGTTTGTAGTGTTAGCTCCGTAAACGTCGTTGATGTTGCGTGCCGCTTGTGCCGCGTTGCTGCCACGACGGTACTCATATTCCATAATTACTCGAATTTTTAACGTATCCATGATGACGAAAAAGATTGAAATGCGATGAAAATGTAACACTAATCAATAAACAAATGACTACTTTTGGAAAAAAAAATCCATGTTTTTAAAATAAAATTAATTTGAAATTAGAATTCTTACCCAAACAAAAATTATTTTGATTTGAAATGGCCAGTACTGCAAAACGGCAATTTCATAGGTAAAGAACTAATATTAGAACGATATCTTCACATCTCTCTCTCTCTCTCTCTCTCTTTTCAGAGCCCAACTAATAGAAGACCCATACCAAAGATTTGTGGCCGTCGTTCGCTGGTACCTGTCAGGCCTGTACCGAAAGCCTAAGGGTCTGAAGAAGCCTTACAATCCAGTGCTGGGGGAGACCTTCAGATGCTGCTGGAGACATGGACCTGAATCTTATACGTATTATTTGGCTGAGCAGGTGAGATGACTTATTCTTTTAGGTCTCACTAGCTTTTAAATATTTATACTAAATTCAATTAGTAGCTAACAAACTATATATAAATATCAACATTCTCGCTATATAAGTACTACTCGTTACTATTTTTATTTATTTTATCTGACACAAATTTATTTTATTTAAGTATGCATACACACGTCACGTTGCAGTATTTGTATTAAAGCTGATTTACATCCGTCACCTCACACGTCAGGTCCAGTTGAAAACCAGCGTCAGGCACTAGTTGTCTGGCATTTATGCTGAACTGGGCCTTTTTAGCGCAGCCGTGAGGCACACTTTGACGCACTTTACACTTTTTGATAATTGTTTAATTCTATTATTATGCTGAATATTGTGTGCCTTTTTTAGTCTGTGCTAAATAAATGTATTTTCTTTCTTTCTTTCTTTTCTTTCTTTTGCCCGCGATTTCATACGCGTGGACTTTAGTATCAAGTATATAATTTTTTTTTTTGATAATATACAGGTTGAAATTGAAAACATGCGACAAACCGAAATGGAAGATTGTACTCATCATTATGAACATCTTTTACTGAGGGACCAAAGATGCAATCGCAAAAAAAAAAACAGCTGTTCCCTACATTTTGACGAGTTATGCGAACATAAATGTAGGGAACAGATGTTTTTTTTTTCGCGATTGCATCATTGGTCCCTTAGTAAAAGTTGTTCATAATGATGAGTACAATCTCCCATTTCGGTTTGTCGCATGTTTTCAATTTCAACCTGTATAGCCTATTTTTTAAGTTAGACCTCTCGGAATACATAATTGGAAACTGCATTCAATTCCATGCAGTGGTTTTTGCGTGATGCGGTAACAAACATAATAGACAGACAAAAATTCTAAAAACCGTTGTTTTGGCTTCTGTTGCTCTAATAAAGACCCCCCATACTATTTTTTCTTCAATATCTTTAATGTATAGACATCGGCCTGTTACAATTTTATTATATGTATAGATACACAGAGCACTACCATGCCGACAGGGTCTAGAGACGGCAGTACTGCATATGAAGTAATATGAATATAATATTAGCCGCACGGATCGATCAATCAAGTTAAGCTACGCTTGCCGCGGTTGGTCCGTGGATGGGTGACCATCTTTACATACCAACCTCTCCGTGCCTCGGGCTTGCGGACGGCGAGTAATGGGTAGCTCGCTGTCCGGTAAGGACCAAGCCCGGGTCGACGGCGCGTTGTGTTCCACGCGCGCCTCAAAGAGATGTCAGCACCAACTGGTGGGGTCCGCAAGGGCCGATGCCTGCCAGGGGTGCGGGTTGTTCGAAAGAGATACCGTCGCCCCTGGCACACAGGCAACTGAGGGAACACGGGTTGGTTTTAGTCAGTAAAAGTCTGACACGTCCTCCTGCTCCACCCAGAGCGGGAGAAGTTATTTGATGATTTCCCATCCTCAAAAAAAAAAACCCCTCCTCCAGTGCCTCGGAAAGCGCGCTAAGTCGTTGGTCCCGGCTGTCATTTGTGGATCTTTGACAGTCGTTACGGATCGTCAGGAGCCCGAATGTCTGACAACCAGTCTTACCAAGGGGTATCGTGTTACCCAGTTACTGGGTTGTGGAGGTCAGATAGGCAGTCGTTCTATGTAAAATACTGGTATTCAGCTGCGTCCGGTTAGACTGGAAGCCGACCCTGACATAGTTGGTTGTGCCGATCAAAATCATAACCCTCCTTTTATGCTTCGCCGTAGTCGGTTAAAAGTCGCCTGATTCCCAAGATATAAACATAGCTTCACGGAAAGGCAATTAGACGTGTGTATTATGTGACGAAAGTGTTTTATGAAAATGTAACAATGATAAATAATAATATTGAAATTTTTTGAAGTAAAAACTTCTTTAGGCGCGTTGGGCATTTTTTGACATGGAGAAAAAACAATTGAACTCGCGATACTGTTACCGACACCACTGACAACACGAACGTACGAACGAACAACGTTGAATTTTGTTTAATCTGACGATTCAAAAAATATTTCCTGACGATTCAAAAAATACACACGTAATTGTTTAAGTTTTCATTTCTGTCGGCACTCCCTGAGGCTGAGGCTACATTAGACCGCGACGCGACCTGCGACACATGAGCGATTAAAACAAATAAATGATTGCTCACGTATATGGCTACACCGTACATCAATTATCACTAGCGATCTTTGATTTCTTGATGCGATAGTAACATCATAACTGTAATCACGGCATCGGCTACATCAACATATCAGCGATCATCGCCGAATATACGCCGGATTTTCGCTTATAATGTAGCCATACCATGATTATCTCGTTTCGCTCTTCCAGTCGCATCGCAAATCGCTGCCTACTGTAGCCTCAGCCTGAGTGCCACTGTATTTTTTTTTTCAGGTCTCTCACCACCCTCCCGTTTCCGCCTTCTACGTGACAAACAGAAAAGAGGGGTTTGTCATAGAAGGCAGTCTGTTAGCTAGGTCCAAATTCTATGGTGAGTTCAATTATTACTTTTAAACATATCGAAACCAATCACATCTGCGTAATTACGGGAGTAACGTCGGTCATCAGAAGCCCGAAAGTCTGACAACCAGTCTTATCAAGAAGTATGTATAGCCCAGGTACTGTGTTGTGGAGGTCAGATAGGCAGCTGCTCCATGTAAAATATTGGTATTCAGCTTCATCCGGTTAGACTGGGAATTGACCCCAACATAGTTGAGAAAAGGGTAGGAAGATTTATTAATATGTAGCTTTTTACACGCTTTATATTAACTTCACCTGTATGTTTGTAACCGACTCCTTTGGACTTGATTTTGACCCACTTCAAACGGTCAGATTTCATGTCAACTAAAGTAGTTGTTACCAAGTGAATGTCGAGTTTATAATTAACAAGATTTTTAATGAATAGAAATAGGTATTACTGGTGTGCAGTTCCTCTGTGCACAAATACTTCTAAATCTGCGCCACACAAAGTTTTAGTACCGGTGCCGTTTACACAAAGCTGACGTCACGTGTGGTCATGTGATAAAAAAGTCATCGTAACGAGCGTTTTAGCGGTGAATTCAAAACAACGAAATGTAAATTTGATTTAAAACGTTTTTAATTGAGAAAATGGATATAAATCAATCTATTTTTATTTTTCTGTCACATATTTCGTCCCAATCTTCAAATTAAAATAGTTTTTAATAAATTGGAAAATACCCGATTCAACATTACCAATATTTCTTCCAGGTAATTCCACGTCAGCGATCCTAGAAGGATGCGCTCGTATTCATTTATTGAACTGGGGAGAGACATACGTCACAACGGCGCCGTACGCACATTGTAAGGGCATCGTCATCGGCACACTTAGCATGGAGCTGGGAGGAAAGGTACAACTCTAAATAACTTTTTATCTCACGTCGGCACGAGTTATAATACAACTCGTGTCGGTACGAGTTACATTTCAACTCGTGTCGGCACGAGTTACATCTCAACTCGTGTCGGCACGAGTTACATCTCAACTCGTGTTGGAACGAGTTATGTTCCATCTCTTGTCGACATGAGTTCTGATCAACTTGTATCGGCACGAGTTGTACTCATCTAGCTAAACGTCATCGGTACGCTGAACATGGAGCTGGGAGGAAAGGCACGATTCTAAATAACTCTTTATCTCATGTCGGCATGACTTATATACCAACTCGTGTCGGCACGAGTTACATCTCAACTCGTGTTGGAACGAGTTATGTTCCATCTCTTGTCGACATGAGTTCTGATCAACTTGTATCGGCACGAGTTGTACTCATCTAGCTAAACGTCATCGGTACGCTGAACATGGAGCTGGGAGGAAAGATACCGAGTCCAAATAACTCTTTATCTCATGTCGGCACGACTTATAATCCAACTCGTGTCGGCACGAGTTATGTTCCATGTCTTGTCGGCATGAGTTCTGATCAACTTGTATCGGCACGAGAAATTCATCGTCCTCTTTTTCTTGCCTTCGCCTTTAAATCGTGAAAGTTTCGGCTGTATATCTATTTTTTATTTTACAAACTTTTGCCAGTGGCTTTGCCCGCGTGGAAATCGACGTAGTATACATAAAAACCTCCTTTAAATAAATTCCTCTTCATTCACTCAGTATTTTGATGAAAACTGCATTCAAATCCATTGCTTAGTTTAAAAGTTCTAAGCTAGACACGAAAGCGACTTTGTTGCGCTTTTTTATCGCGTTTACTATGTAAAGAAGACATCTTGGTCCACAATAATACCAATTAAAACGTTATTTTATTACTAAGTTATACCAGAAATCTACACACGTCATAATAAACTAATATTGTATTTTTCAGGTGCATGTAATGTGTCCAGAAACCGGCTACCAAGCGGATGTAGAATTCAAATTAAGAGTGAGTAAAACAACCGGTTTTTTTATCATTTAGGCTAATCATTAATCTATACAAACACATAATATTGAAGTGTCTGTTTGTGTGTCAAAATAACAGCTTTTTAATATGTTTTTACTCGATATATTTTGACAGTCACATTCAGTTGCACAAAAACAACGAAACGATTAATGCAACATTACATTATAGATAATTAATGCTAATGATTTCATTAATTAATGATGTTACACAAAACACGCTAATGGTGCTTGCTTTGTGCAACAAAAACTGTGACAGATTGCATCGTTTGACACTTCATTATTTAATATTAAAAAAAACCATTATATTCGAGTCTAATGTTGCTTTCTGCAACTAGTTACTGGAAGATTAATATTTAATGACGGCTTTAAAAGTTGAAATTCGTTTCGCAATTGGCTGTAAATCTAACTGTACTATCTATTAGTTTAGATCGATTTTAGTTAGAACTGCTATATAACCCTAGTTTTAGTATATGCGAAACCCGAAACACGTGTCTTTTATTTTTATGTAAAGAATGTAGGTACAAAATTTCAAAACTTTATCTTGAAAAGACACAAAGTTATAAGCTTGTTATATTACCTAGTTGTCTACACAAACATGGTCACCGCGCGTCCAGCGTCGTATTGTGCTCATTGATAATAATAAGGCAGTAGGTACCTAACCGTACGGCGATTGTATTGTAATTAACTGGTGATAACATTTTCCATCACACTTGCAAAACGTTTTTTGGAAAAAAATATAATATGGTGTAAAAATTATTGGAATAGATTCAGTTACTTATTCTGAACAAACCGTTTTCAGGTTTCGCATATACTAAAAATAATCCTTGTATATAAAAATGAATTGCTGTTCGTTAGTCTCGATAAAACTCGAGAACGGCTGGACCGATTTGGCTCATTTTGGTTTTGAAATATTTGTAGAAGTCCAAGAAAGGTTTAATAGGTGAGAAAATATAAATTTTGTGGCGGTACGAAGTTATCCGGGTCAGCTAGTGTCGTATATTTCTCTATTTAAAATCAATCAATTTCAATGTATTATTTTTTCCACAGTCATTCCTAGGCGGCGCAGATCAAACAAATTCAGTCCAGGGTAGGATCAAACGTGGCAAGGAAACAATAGCGGTGCTGGAGGGATACTGGGACGGCAAGATTGATATTAAGGATAAGAGAACTGGGGTAAGCAGATTTAGTAGTTATTTTAGATAGAATCTAGAAGAAGAAAAATTGTCAATTTTTTTACTAAAGTTAGGCTGAGTGAATTTTTTAAAGGTCTTTACTAAAGTCTGTCCCGAAAACTGAAATGCTTTACTATTTTTTTAAGTGGAAAAAAATAAAAAATAAAAATCATTTTACAAAAAAACAGAACTTCCAAAAATAACACTGCAATGTGAAAAATAACTTTAATTGCGAAAGTTTTTTTTTTTAACTGTGGTACCGACCCCACACTATTAGGGTATTTTACTCTATACGAGAAAAAATCTAAAAATATATTATTGAGATAGCTTAGGCAAAATGCAGTCGGAAAATGTTAGTTTAAAAATGTTAATTAAAAGTTACTGAAATCGATTCAGTAGTCAATTAGGAACAAACTACTTTCAGGTCTTGCATCTATTCTGTTACACCTTGTATATAAAATGCCAATTCATATTCATAGTTAAGACAGGACAACGCCTGTCGGCTCAGCTAGTCTAAATAATATATTTTTAGATTTTTTCTCATATAGAGTTATAGAGGTATGAGGAAAAGCTCCTCAAGCTTTCGAGCGGGGAGTGATGTAGCGGCACTACATAAAGTTCCGACTCACCGCGAACTATGCGACACCGGATCCTCCCTTACCAATAGAGTATGAGCGAACTTTACACACTGTTCCTCATACCTCTATACTACGCTCACGTCGGGGTCACCAGTATAGAGGTATGAGGATGAGGGTGTAAAGTTCACTCATACTCTATGGAAAACGGAGGATCCTCCGACCAGACGGGTGTTGTGTCTGGTGGGCAACTGCCCCACGGTTGAAGTCGGGATGTTGTACCTATGCAAATCGCGCAAAACTTTAACTGCGCGATCTAGGATTTCAATGACGTGCGTCTTGCGTAGTTCGCCCGTGGCATTGTAGATGGCGCCACTTCTCTTTTTGTATTTTTTAGATATTGTTGCGAAGTGTTTTTCTGTAGTGCCGGTACAGAGTTAAATACCCTATTAACTGGATTCCTTCTTATTCTCAGGAGGAATCAAACCTCTTCGATGTGTCGGTTCTAAAGGAACAGCGGCTGTCGCGCTACCTCATAAGCATGGACCGACAGCAAGAGTTCGAGTCTGCCAAGCTGTGGGTCAAGGTGTCTGAAGCCATCGCTAATGAGGACCAGGTAAACATCACCACCAAAAACCGCCATCATCATCAACTGGTCCGCGACCACCCTGAACCGGAGTCTGGCGTCAAGCAGCTTGCTGTGTTTCGTCGATGCGTGGGAGTACCAGTGCTTTGAACAAGAGTGAACAGGCATTTTCTGGGCACGCTCGATTCATCATAGACCTCATCAATCGCCAGACTCAAAGCGTTCCTATTGGAGAAACTTATCCACGTTTTAATTTTTTTATACAGGGTGATTGGAAGATGGGTGCAAAGCTTTAAGGCGAAGATAGTACAGACAATTTAGAACCATTTAAGCCATGGTTGTCTTAGACGAAGTCTTACCAAATATTTTTAACCAAATTTTTAAGTTTTTTTTATATGGCCAAATTGAATGATAAATGAATTCATTTTTTATTCATTTAATTAAAGTAATGTGTAAGCAATCAAGCAAAACATGTTTTAGGCTTCTGTGTCATTAGACATTTTTTTTACAGACATTTAAAGCTCAGAAAAAAGAAAAAATTTGTACAATACGTCTTTTAAACCTTATTAAAAAAAAAAAAAATTGGTAAGACTTCGTCTAAGACAACCATGGCTTAAATGGTTCTAAATTGTCTAAACTATCTTCACCTTAAAGCTTTGCACCCATCTTCCAATCACCCTGTATTAGTTAATGTGAGACTGGTAATACTAGTATGTAATAGCAGCTGTAATGTTATTGATTTTTATTTATTTTTGTATTGATTTTTTTTTAATTTATAATGTTATTGATTTTATTGTGTTATGAATGTGTTAGTTTATAAGTTTAATGAGCTTGTTATTTTATTTATTACGTATGTTTTCAAACAAAATGTGAATTGTTCCTGAATGAATAAATTTAATTGAATTAAGCTCCCTTCGTCCCAAAAAATAATAATAAGTATAGGTTTTCGAAAAAGCCTGTGTTACAGTTCACCAACGGTCACCACAGCAAAAAGCCTGTGTTACAGGTCACCAACGGTCACCACAGCAAAAAGCCTGTGTTACAGGTCACCAACGGTCACCACAGCAAAAAGCCTGTGTTACAGATCACCAACGGTCACCACAGCAAAAAGCCTGTGTTACAGGTCACCAACGGTCACCACAGCAAAAAGCCTGTGTTACAGGTCACCAACGGTCACCACAGCATAAAGCCTGTGTTACAGGTCACCAACGGTCACCACAGCAAAAAGCCTGTGTTACAGGTCACCAACGGTCACCACAGCAAAAAGCCTGTGTTACAGGTCACCAACGGTCACCACAGCAAAAAGCCTGTGTTACAGGTCACCAACGGTCACCACAGCAAAAAGCCTGTGTTACAGGTCACCAACGGTCACCACAGCAAAAAGCCTGTGTTACAGGTCACCAACGGTCACCACAGCAAAAAATATAGTAAAAAGGTTTTGAGACGATCATTCTTTCTTCTTTACAGATAGCAGCCACAGAACAGAAGACGATAATAGAAGAAGCTCAACGTTTGCGCGCGCGCAATCTTTTAAATCCCTGGGTGCCTCGATTGTTTCATAGAAACCTGCAGCCTACACCTCCTGAAGGTCAGTACCTATCATTCACAATCAGCCTTTAATGTTCCCACAGCTGGGACACAGGCCTCGTCTCCGTGAGAGGGAGTGGGCTGTAATTGTATTGACATCTTCGATTCTCGTACCGCTGCTTTCAAAAGACATAAAAAAAAAGAAAAAGAAAGAAAACATGTTTATTCTGCACAAACAAAACGCACATCACAAAAAATATAATAAAACAGATACACATACAAAGTAGCTAAAAGCCCCGTATTCAGGTAGAAAAAGTTTTTATTATATTGTCCATTGACTGTTAATGTCAAAGCTGAGGGGACCATAGACATTAAGGATCTACATGACACACACACACACATGAGGACATGTGTGTATTCTTTCCTTTTATATTCTATAATAATAATGTAACTTTTTGTCAATTTATGTAATTTACCTGGCGCGTTACTTCCTACACAATTCCCTGCCTAAGCAGAAGTAGAAGTGTGTCGGAGGTCAGACGCACATACCTTGTAACTGTGTTTTTTTTTGTGAATCTTTTATTGTAGTTTTATCATCACCATTATTATTGTTTTTGCTGGTCATGTTGTGCGATTACGCTTTGGGTGATAATCAGGTCGAAACCTACAATGTTAAGGTGAATGCGCAGTGGTAGAGTGCGAAATTCAAATTTTGTTACGTTTTTTGCAATTTTGAGGTGAGTGTCAGCTTGTTACTTGATCAAAATATGATTTGCGACTATAACATGTACGTATTTACAGATTTATAATCATTAGAATCAATAATACATCTTTGTAAGTTAGATTTGTTCCATAAGAACAAATTTCTTATGGAAAAGTGCTTGTGGAAGAAATATAACTTATATGAGATATATTAGACATCCTAATGACTATAATTCTGTAAACACGTACCTGTTATATTCGCAAATCACATTTTGATCAGGATACAACCTGATACTGACCTGAAAATTGCAAAAACGTAAGAAAATTTGAATTTCGCGGTCTACAACTGCGCATTCACCTTAAATTAGTGAAATTATGTGATTGTTACCTGTTGTAGTTGCCTTGTGAATAAATAAATAAATAAATCCACCACGCGGGCCCAGTGCGGGTTGGTAGATGTCACATGTCTTCGAATGTTTGGTTCTAAGAACATTTCGGTCACCTCACGATGTTTTCCTTCACCGTTTTGAGAGCAGTGGTGATGAAATAATTTACACAAAGTATGCGCCTGTCTGGGTTCGACCCCACGACCTGCTACTTGTAAGTTGGGATTCTAACCACACAAGGCCACCACTGCATACTGACAAAAAAATAATAGTTTAAAAAACTAAAAAACACGCTTCAAAAACCAAACTAAAAAAGGAGAAAATAATTTAATTCAATTAAAAAGCGTGGGGTGCTTTTTGAGGTATTTTTATAATCAATTAATGTCAAGCACCCCACGCTTTTTAATTGAATTAAATTATTTTCTCCTTTTTTAGTTTGGTTTGTAAAGCGTGTTTTTTAGTTTTTTAAACTATTATTTATTTTCTATTTTTTAGTTCTGCTAACTACAAAAACGTGTTTTTTTTTTCTCAATTTTTTTTAAATGATTGAATTGTCATCGGTCCTCGACAAGTTTACAAAGTTTCAATGAAATCTGACCGTTTAAAGTGGGTCAAAATCGCGCTCAAAGGTGTCGGTTACATACAAACAAACAAACATAAAAGTGAAGCTAATATAAAGCGTGTACTAAATTCAATAATACAATGACCAGAACTTATTTTTTAAAGCTAACTGTTTAAAAAAATAAATAGTGTTAACTTTAGCATCACTTTATGCGTTTGAAATTGATTCTTATGAGCTTGAAATAAGAGACTCTCGCTGATGGTGGCGCATGTGTTGGATCATTCAGTTCCCTACAAAATGCTTGAGCTGGATGGTGCTGATACACGCGTGAAGTTCGTGAACGGGGCCGTCGGTTGAGACTGGTCATCTCCTAACTTCCATGGCTTATTTTAAATCTTATTGTTCTCTCATATAGAAGCAACAAGAATAATGTTCCCAAGATTTTGTAATACCTAACATGATTAAAAAGAGTGTCCATGGAGTTTCTTGCCCGTTCTTCTCCATAGAGATCTACGTATTGTAATGGGCAACTAGCTTCAACTTTTCAACTGGACTTTTTGACAATTCAAAAGTGCCTGTAAATGGTTTAATTGAAATAAATGCTTTGAGTTTGATTGAATTGAAAGGTATAGCAAAATGCATAACTTTTGAAAAAAAAACAAACCTTTATTAAAAGTGACTGATATCGTTGTTTTTTTTGTTTTTTTTTTGACAAACTACTTTCAGGACTTGCGTTTATTCTGTTACATCTTGTATAAACATTTTATTTTATTACTAAGATTATTATTATTATTTCAGGTGTAATCGACCAAGGATGGGTGTATAATAACTTAAATACTCTGTAAGTAATTTTTTGTTTAATCTATAACATCTTCTATACATACATACAGATAAATAAAATAGAGTGTCTGCTTGTAATATTAAAATAACCTCTTTATATTAAATGCATAATAGGGTATTACACAAATTTTTGAAAAGTGTCTTAATTCGGTTCTAGAGTGCTAATAAACCACTAAAAAAACAACATTTTTATTTAATCGATTAGTGACATAAAAATGCAATTATATTTTGCATTTTCAAATTTCGCGCGTAATTTAACGAAAACGCTGGACGCAGTGGATGCCATATTGCTCTGTGGGTATGACGTCAGTTTGCTAAAAACAAATGCGCTGATATTTTGTATCATCATCATCATCATCATCATTTCAGCCGAAAGACGTCCACTGCTGGACATAGGCCTCCCCCAAGCTCCGCCACTTCGACCGGTTCTGTGCTTCCCGCATCCAGCGGACTCCTGCGGCCCTCACAAGGTCATCTGTCCACCTTGTGGGAGGCCTTCCAACTTTACGTCTACGTCGTCTACGTCTTGTCGTCGTACGTTTCTACTTTACGATATTTTGTATGAGAGTATTTTACTCTATATGAGAAAAAATCTAAAAATATATTATTGAGATAGCTTAGCCAAAATGCAGTCGGAAAATGTTAGTTTTAGTTCATGAAACAACAAAATAAATTTTCAAATACAATTTAAAGATTTCAGTTTTTTAAATCTGTTTTTGAACTCCATGAAATAGTAGCCGCCATGTTATTACGTCATACGGCAAGTCAACAAAGCAACTTTGTACTTTTATTATTTTCGTAACCAAAGTAATTTTTATTTAAATAATATTTTGCATTCAGGAACAGCAAACCAACGATAAGTAGAAAAATAACTCATTTTTTTATTATAAACAACTATCTTATAAAATATCAGCGCATTTGTTTATATAGCAAACTGACGTCATACCCACAGCGCAATATAACGTCTACTGCGTCCAGCGTTTTCCTCAAATGACGAGCGAAATTTGAAAATGTAAAATTTTAATGCATTTTTATGGCACTAATCGATTAAATAAAAATGTGGTTTTTTTAGTGGTTTATTAGCACTCTAGAACCGAATTAAGACACTTTTCAAAAATAAGTGTAATACCCTATTAAGTGTATTCTTTACTGAAATTTAATCCACCATTTTCTTCCCCCAGGCCATGGCAAACAGACGAGATCCTAGAATACGAAGAGGACTACGTGATAAAGACTCTGAGGGACGGCCCGACCTCCGTGAAGCCCTCCGTCGAACTACGGAGGGAACTGAGTAGGAGGATGTCTGATACTGATAGCCATGACGAGCTGGCGAGGCCCAAGACTTCCGCGTAAGTAGAAGAGTTTTTATATATTTATTAACTTTAGGCTGCGGCTCCGCCCGCATGAATGTCGGTTATCGCTTAAAAAGTAGCCGATGTCCTTCTCCATATTCCAGGCTAAATTTCTGCAAAATTTCATGACGATCGGTTCAGCGGTTTAGGCGTGAAAGCGTAACAAACAGAGTTACTTTCGCATTTATAATATTATTATATTATATAGTAGGGATTCCAGTTTGTCCCGGTTGAATAGTCTTATCAAGGGGTATGGTATTACCCAGTAACTGGGTTGTGGAGATCAGATAGGCATTCAAAGTCTCCCCAGAGACGTGCTTAACAGGCGTTCCTCAGAGAGGTTCTCTGATCGGTTTTTTGAAAGGTAACGGAACCTCTTTCATGTATAGATGGTGAACACCGGGATGGTTTTAGTGAAGTAAAAATCCCATCCCTGGTATTATTTATACTCAAAGCCCGGGCCCACCAGATACAAAAAAGAGCAGGCGCACCATTTACTGCAAGGGTCATGGATTTATTCGAAAGAGTTACCGTGGGCCTGGCACACGCAACTGTAGGAACACGGGTTGGGTTTTAGTCAGTAAAAGTCTGAGCGACAGAAGTCATTTGATTTCCACGCAAAAAAAAAAAAATTGGCGCTCCTTTAAAAATATTAGTACTTAGCTGCATCCGTTAAGACTGGAAGCTGACTCCAACAGGTTAGGCAGCTGATGATAGGTGACTAATTGTGCCTGTTGCATAACCAAAATTCTGTAGGATGTAGTTGTATTTCGGCTCCATGATGGAGTCGAATCAAAAACGTTTATTTTATTAGGTTCGTGTATGGTTTTTTTTTGTCGGGCATCTCGCAGTTGGCCTTAAGAGGCCGTGACTGCTTAACCGCGCTTTCCTGGGACTGCCATTAAAAATAAACTTAACGCCTCCAACCAGGGCTTAAAGACTACTAAAATTACTAGGCGACTGCACGCTGAGAGCACCCCCTACGGGGTACGGGCCTCGGCTCAGGCCGTCACTGGTAGGGGGACAGCAAGTGGGGACAGGCTGGATCAAAATATTTACATTATTATTATTATTCGGGGAATTTAACTCTACTGGCTCAGCTGCAGCGCGGGCTGGCGCTTCAACGAACAAGGGTCGGTCGGGTCGTGCTTGGCATAGAGGGTGTCATTTATATACCAGGTCGCAGGAATATAAACACTTGTGTGTTGTCCCTCCGACCCATGATCTTCTCACCAAGGATTCAGTATTCAGATCCTGAACCTACACGGAGTTGAAATTTTACGTAGGTTAAAAAAAAAATGCTTTGCTCATTTTGACCGCGTAGGTTAGGTATTGCACTTTTCTATGAATCAGCCATTGATATACAAAAACCCAAGATACACAATCAGCGTCTCAAAAACGTCCGCATAAATAGGCTCAATGTCCGCAGGTATCAATAGTAACGTCAGTCATCTTTCAGTCAGTTTTTTGACGTGAATACGTCTTTAAATTTGCTACCATACGGGGCAATCCAAAAAACCTAATGATAACATAATCGGGGGATACAGTTTGAACACCAAACTACATCCAAAATTAAATTATACCACTGGATAGCTAAAGGATCAAAGAATTCATTACGATAAACGAGAACAGCGACGCATCGCGCGCGGTGGAGGGGAAGCGCCACCATTTTGAGGTTATTTTGCTGCGTATCGAGATTTGCAATTAGTATAACTTTTGACTCGGAGAAGCTACGATGTTCGTTTAAGTTTTATATTGAAACACAATAAATATTTGTTTCCTTCCTTTTATCCTCAAAACATAAATAAAAAATTAAAAAATATAACCCGTTACATAAACGTATTCACGTACAAAACACGGCCGTGTTCATGACACAGCCACACCCCATTTTTTTTGGACATTGCTTTGTAAAAACCACTTCAAGTCGTGCGTGTAAGGTTGAATTTGCAAAGAAATCATAACTGATGTATAATAGGGTATTTTACTATATACGAGAAAAAATCTAAAAATATATTATTGCGATAGCATAGGCAAAATGCAGTCGGAAAATGTTAGTTTTAGTTCATGAAACAACAAAATAAATTTTAAAATACCATTTAAAGATTTCAGTTTTTTTAATCTGTGTTTGAACACCATGAAATAGTAGTCGCCATGTTATTTCATCATACGGCATGTCAACTGAGCAAAATTGTACTTTTATTATTTTCGTAACCAAAGTAATTTTTATTTAAATAATATTTTGCATTCAGGAACAGCAAACCAACGATAAGTAGTAAAATAACTCATTTTTTTTTCATTGTAAACAATTGTCATACAAAATATCAGCGCATTTGTTTTTAGCAAACTGACGTCATACCCACAGAGCAAAATGGCGTCCACTGCGTCCAGCGTTTTCGTCAAATTACGCGCGAAATTTTAAAATTGAAAATTTGAATGCATTTTTATGGCACTCATCGATTAAATAAAAATATTGTGTTTTTTTTTAGTGGTTTATTAGCACTCTAGAATTTCATTAAGACAGTTTTCAAAAATGAGTGTAATACCCTATTAGGGACAGTTTTGAGTGTTACTTTTGTTTGAGACTGTGCATCTTGGGGTTTTTTGTATATCAATGGAATCAGCAGATATATATTTTTTTATAACCGACGAAAAATTTCTACGCTGTGTTGTCTAGATTCATGGCTTCAGTTTGCGGATCAATATACCTGTCACCCTATAGCGTCTGGCTTTCTACCTAATCCTTGATACTTCCTATCCCACCTTCAATTATACCTTAGACCTTGAATGGGGGAAAATCGACTCTATTACTATCTAATTTGTCATCTTATCAAACAAAAATAGTCAGCATGATGTTTTAGGTTGATAAATCGCATGCCATTCAATTCTCTACCTTGCTACTACACGATAAGAGAGGAATACACATGCCTGAATACCATAGAATACGAATCTGTATAGTCTTCAATGGCATGTGCATTCCTAGCTGAAGAAAAAGCCCCCCTTTTTGCAGGGCAGACCTGCCTTTGAAAGCTACTCCCGAACCGTCGGAAAGTCGCACAGAACCTCGTGCGAGACGTTCCAGGTAAGATTACGTCAATGACAAACGTAGTTAGTTGACGTACACACGTACGTAAAAAAATCGCGGCGAAATTTTTGTGCACTGGATTTTAAACTGTAGGTGTTGGAACCGAGCATTGAGAATCACACAGACTGCATCTTAACGCGTCGAAAATCTAATAGTGTGTTTTACGTTGGAATGTGGGCCGCACATAACCGCAGCCCACGTTCCCATGGACGTAATAAAATCGCGGCGCGATTTTTCGCGCACTGGTTAGCGCCGAGAGTTGGAAATCGAACAGAGGGTATATTCGACGCGCTGTATTCCACTCTGTTAACTCTCGAAATCGAACAGTGTGTATTTCTGACGCCCTGGATTGCACTCTGTTGGATTCTCGAAATCGAACAGTGTGTATTTTCGATGCGCTGGATTGCACTCTGTTGGGTTCTTGAAATCGAACAGAGTGTATTTTGGATGCGCTGGAATGCACTCTGTTGGATTCTCGAAATCGAACAGTGTGTACGCGCTGGATTGCATTGTGTTGGATTCTCGAAATCGTACAGTGTGTATTTTTGACGCGCCGAATTGCACTCTGTTGGATTCTCGAAATTGAACAGTGTGTATTTTCGACGCGCTGAATTGCACTCTGTTGGATTCTCGAAATCGAACAGTGTGTATTTTCGATGCGCTGGATTGCACTTTGTTGGATTCTCGAAATCGAACAGTGTATATTTTGGATCCGCTGGATTGCACTCTGTTGGGTTCTTGAAATCGAACAAGTGTATTTTGGATGCGCTGGAATGCACTCCGTTGGATTCTCGAAATCGAACAGTGTGTATTTTCGACGCGCTGGATTGCACTCTGTTGGATTCCCGAAATCGAACAATGTGTATTGTCGAAGCGCTGGGATGAACTCTGTTGGATTCTCAATGCTCTGTTCAACACAGAGAGTTGCAAATACAGTGCACGTTAAGAATCCCAAGCTAAGTCGCCAGTAGGGGGCAGACTCATAGTGGGTTTGATCTACGCAGTATAAATGCATAGAAACTTTATTAAAAGAAATCCTGAATAAATTGGGGACTGTTTTCCTACTTTAGGCATTGAATGCCTCTCTATTTAAGCTCGGCTCTTCATTTGGGGCAATGCATTGATCGATTTGGGGTATCACATTCTTAATTTGGGTGGTCGCATTCCTAATTTAGGGGATTCCATTTTTAATTTTGACTTGGGATACGCATTCCTAATTTGGGTTATTGCTCACCTAATTTGGGAAATGTATGCCTATATTAGGGGGTTTACGGTAACACATACCGTCCCGTATTAGCTATGAAATATCACCATTTGGAATACGAAAGTCAAAATCAAAAGTCATTTATTCAAATTAGGTTGAGAATCAGCACTTTTTGAACTTCAAAATTACATAAGACAGTCCCCCGGCACGCCCGCCCTTCACCACTTCCTAGTGCTTTACCTGCAAAGAAGTAGCGCAACAAACTGTCCAGCAGCTCAGCTGAATACATAAAATAGGAAGGCATAGTGGGCATAATCAGCTTAGAATGTTCCCACTGTTGGGTCATACGCCTCCTTTCCGAGATATGGAGTGGGCCTTAATCCACCACGTGGGCCAGTGCGGGTTGGTAGATGTCACATGTCGTCTAATTTTTGGTTCTAGGACATGCCGGTTTCCTCACAATGTTTTCCTTCACCGCTTTGAGAGCAGCTGTGATGAAATGATTTACCGAAGTAAAGCGCCAGAATTAGAACCGCTGACTTATAACTCGTAGTACCGTAAACCGGGGTTAGTTTGATTCGCGGGATGACTTTGATCAAAACTTCCATTTCATATAAAAAAGCTAATTGCGTAAAACGAAACGCAACATGGTAGTTTTCTTTTTCCTAGGCTAGCAACACTGAAGAAATGTCAAATCCTTTTCTGAGGACACGCTGGGAATTCACTAACAATTATAATTACAAATGTTTGATTATATTTCCTGTTGGCAGTATTAAAATAGGGGGGTATCAAAGTAACCCTTTATGCAAAGTATAACTTTGATCAGCACCCTAATTGCGTAACACGCAATTATGATTAATCGGTTTAATTTTGACAGTTCAACAATATTCACTGCGTTATTTACGTTGTTGAACAGACACATTTTTCGAACATATGAAGCAATGGTTTAGCCATCTGTTTCAAAACGAAACAAATTATGATGAATCGTGAGTTACGCAATTAGGATGCAGTCAATGTTTTTTCTCAAACTAAAGCAATATTTTTCACGTATTATTACAGGAATCGAGAGTTATAAAAAAACTGATTATAGGACATTTTTTGTATTTATTTAACCACAAATTTAAGAAATATGAGCCTTCAAAGTTCAATATCGAATAAAGTAACCCCGGTTTACCGGTACCACTGAGCCATCACTGCTTTCATCATATGGGAGGATACTACTAATTCGAGATGCCATATATGACAAAAAAATATACTAAACCAAGCGGATATGTGCCTCACTTTTGTGCCATAGGTTATCGGACCCACTCCAATCTACTTTTACTTTCCCTGTCCTATTCCCCGCTTGCAGGGTAGAATCGCTAATTCTGGTCACACCACAGACTTCGAAACACGTCGTGTTGCCCGAAAGTCGCAGAAGTAGTAGTGTGGAACAAAGAAGCAGGACCTTCACGTGAGCAGGATTTTAAGCTGATTTAAGCAGAAGGTGGCTGCGCTAAGGCAGCCCGAAATTATTATATTTTTTGCAATTTGCGGGTAGTGTCAGGTTGTGTCTTGATTATAAAATTGCGTGGAGTCCCTCCGCGCGGAAGAAGTGAAACCGACTCACTCTCTTTCTCTCCTACTTTCTACTTTTGTGTATCTTTCTTTCTCGCTCCCTCGGTTGCGTTAAATGTGTAACGCAACCTTTAACGTTAAACGTATAACGCCACCTAGTTGGAAGTCGCATAAGAAGTTTCACTTCAAAAAGTGCGTGGAGTCCCTCCGCGCGGAAGAAGTGAATCCGACTCACTTTGTTGCGTCGGTTACGTTAAACGTTTAACGCAACCTTGTTGGAAGTCGCATAAGAAGTTTCACTTCAATATGATCAGAGATCGGATATTCGGATGCATATTTATCTAAAGATAATTTTTAGCTATGAAAGTATGGAAGCGGCTTTATAAATTATTTGTAATATTTATTAAAAACCCCGGGATTCTTGGATTGCATAACTATTCAGATGTATATTAATTTAAAATTAATGTTTAACCCGATACAAATAAGACCCACCAAACCTAAACCTAACCCACCTGAACCCGCGGGAGACGCCCTGGGCGTCGGGAATCCCAGGCTGATTCCCGGCCACCGTAGGCGCGGGCTTGCGGACGGCGAGTAATGGGTAGCTCGCTGTCCGGTAAGGACCAAGCCCGGGTCGACGGCGCGTTGTGTTCCACGCGCGCCTCAAAGAGATGTCAGCACCAAATGGGGGGGTCCGCAAGGGCCGATGCCTGCCAGGGGTGCGGGTTGTTCGAAAGAGATACCGTCGCCCCTGGCACACAGGCAACTGAGGGAACACGGGTGGGTTTTAGTCAGTAAAAGTCTGACACGCCCTCCTGCTCCACCCAGAGCGGGAGAAGTTATTTGATGATTTCCCATCCTCAAAAAAAAAAAAAAACCCACCTGAACCCCACCTACCTGACCTAAATTAAGATTATTTCGATACAAAAGCGCATTCCATGTTAGCCAACATCTCAACTATAGGTAAATATGCATCCGAATATCCGATCTCTGAATATGAGTCGCGACCGTAACACGTATGTATTTATAGAATAAGGTATTTTCCAATTTATTAAAACCTATTTTAATGTGAAGATTGGGACGAATATGTAACAGAAAAATAATAATAAATTGATATATTATATTCATTTTCTCAATTAAAAACGTTTTAAATGAAATTTACTTTCAATTGTTTTGAATTTACCGCTAACACGCTCCTTAAGATGACTTTTTATCACGTGACCACAAGTGACGGCAGCTTTGTATTTCAGTTGTCCTCCTTTTTAGAAGTCGGTTAAAAAGTGTGTCGTCTGCGCTGCACCTAAGCCTGCAGGTGCGAGATTTTTAGCAGGTGGACCGAATGGGTTTCATCAATACAACTCTATAAGTTCATTGAATACCATTGAATGCATACCGCCGTAATCGAGCACGCGGGCCCAGTGCGGGTTGGTAGATGTCACGTGTCTTCGAATTTATGATTCTAGGACATGCCGGTTTCCTCACGATGTTTTCCTTCACCGTTATGAGAGCAGTGGTAATGGTTTAAATTCAAATCAAATCAAATCATTTTTATTTGGGTAACATAGGTAGTGTAAACAGCACCCTAATTGCGTAACACGCGATTAATCATAATCGGTTTCATTTTGACAGTTCAACATTATTCATTGCGTTCTTTTCGTTGTTGAGCAGACACTTTTTTCGAAAATATGAAGCAATGGTTTAGTCATCTGTTTTAAAACGAAACAAATTATAATGAATCATGAGTTACGCAATTAGGGTGCAGTTCTTAAATTAAAGCCATAGGTCGCTATGTTATGCCAAGAAGCGTACAAATATGGTTGCATGCGAAATAAAATAATGACCATGCGAGAGGTAAACAAAATATTTGATTGGTATGTCAAAATTAATAGAATTATGATAAAAATTAAATAAAAACAAAAATTAAAAATGTCACAATGTGGAATAATTTTTACAGTCAATCCAAAATTACAATTAGTCACAATATTCAGCCAATTAAATAAGTCTTGTTGAGTCCACCATCTCAACATCGCCGCGCGCCAGCGGCAGTGAAAGAGGGGTGCGGGGACAGCGGCTCGCCAGCCGGCCCACGGCCGAGCGCGGGCCCCCGCGCCACACCAGTCAGCTGTTGCACACCTCTTCGCACGGCTGCGCTTACGCGTCTTATTTATATAAATACATATACACATGTTATACAGTCCACTCAATATTTCATTTTGCTCCACCACGACCTATCGTCGCGATCAGTCTACATTAATTTATCATTTAGAAATTCATCAGTCGTTTATTAACATTTTTCAATTAATTAAAACAAAGTAATGTGTCTGCTTGGGTTCGAACCCTCGACCTACGACATGTAAGTCGGGGCTGTTACCACTGGACCATTACTGCTCTCGTTGAATGAGTTTCATAAATTATTAGTCCCTAGCTTCCGCCCGCGGCTTCGCCCGCGTGGATGTCGGAAATTATCCCGCGGGAACGTACTACCAGGATGAAAACTATCCTATGTGTTAATCCAGGGTATAAACTATCTGTGTGCCAAATTTCATCCAAATCCGGTCAGCCGTTTTTGCAGGATTGAGTAACAAACATTCAAACATCTTCACAAACGGATTCAATGGGATTAAATGAACTAAGAGAGTTGATTTGATGATTGTAATGATCATAATTATGTAAATACATACGTGTTACAGTCGCGAATTATATTTACATCAACATACAAATTGATACTGACGTACAAATTGTAAAAAACATAAGAAAATATGAATTTCGCGTGTTAGAAAATTACGTCACACAAATTTTATGGTTTTTTTGATCGCAAGTCTTTCTCACAGGTGGTCACACTTGTGAAACCCTCTTCCCCCCTTGTGTGACGTCACATATTTTTCAATTTTATATTTAGAAGTTATTACATAAAAACAGTAGCTTTTTCCAATAAAACAAAATCAATTAAATTAAAAAATAAAATCTTTAATAGAATAAACATACAGTCAAATATTTTAGATAGATAGAATAAGCCTTATAAATATAGATCGAGTAATTAATCATTTTAAGTTTTTTCTTTACATATAAATTTCGAGTTTTAGTATTTTAGATTTTAACATGTGACGTCACAAAGCTTTTGACCCCTGTCCCTTTTCACACAATGTCACATTTCATTGACCCGCTGCTACCCCCTTGACGTGTGACGTAATTTATGGATGGCCCTTTACCCTGGGGCTTTCACCTTAATAAAACGAGAAATATGTATTGGTTACATAATAGATTTCAGTACCTACATTATTTTGAGTTCAGATTGTATTTAATGTATTATAATTTGTGTTCTAGTTTTAGTTGTATTTCGTGGTAATTTAATATGTATTTTCAAAAGTGGTGGATTTTCGCAATTTAGTTAAAACTAAGTATATTCCATTTGAAATAAGATTGAACATTTAAACATACCCTTTTTACAGTCCGTTCAACCGATTTTGACTTCTATTCCGTGGGTATAAGGATGGCATTAAAAGCAAAAAAGTGGTTACATTACCAACTGTTTACTGCAGATGCCATTTATCATGCTACCAACGCAATAGAAGTCTAAATCAGTTGAACGGACTGTAAAAAAGGTTTATTTATACGTGTAATGTTATTTCAAATGGAGTATAGTTTATTATATAGCTTTAACATACATTTTTCTAATATATTTTTTTCTTTTACAGACGGACCCTGAAACAAAACCTATACGCCATAGACAACGCACTAAGAGAGCAAACTTTAGCCATAGAACGACTTTCAAAAACTGTTGAAGGGTTAACGGAAGGTCAAAGACAAGCGTCCTCATTTAGACCTCAGAACGTGGGAAGGGTACCGACCTCAAGCCACTCTTGGGACCTCTTCGGAGGTTTTGTCCTAGCGATGGTGTTGCAAGCGTTATTAAACTGGATTTTCTACCAAAAAGACTGAAGAGTGTTGCCACTTTAAAATGTTCAATGTGATTGATAAAAAAATTGAGTATTTTTTAATACTAAGAGGGATTATGAATTTTTCGATGCTTTGACAATTATTGCTTGGCTTTCGACGAGTTTGGCTGTGAGAGGAATTAATTTCGAAATTGTGTTTTATTTGGACTTTTTACCGGAAGGTGGTAAGTCCAATTCTTTATTCGAATTCTTAACTACATATATTTGTAGTTTAAAAAGATAGTTTGTTATAAAGATAAAATGTTCCTCTTGCAGGTAAATCTGTGTCTTAAAAAGCCTTTAATTAAATAAAATATTCATAAAACGAATAACTTTCACGGGTTATTTTGCACTTTAGCCAAACAGTCGTAAATTTTAAACATCACACCGCTGCTGGTTAAATTAAATAATCCGTGCAAAATTATTCATTTTAAAATGCGTTGATAGCAAAAATATAATAATTATAATTATTATGAACAATAAATAATTAAATAATACACCGGACATTTTACGAAATAAAAAAAATATTACAATAATGTATAATTGCGTTTTAAAATTTAATTGAAGTGTTGCCAGATAACTTTAGTTTAGCACGTACTCGTACATCGACCAATTATTTAGTTTTAATTGTCTATGATGTGTGTTTTGTGAAGTGGCAGTCGTTTGTTTGAACCTATAGTAAAAAGTTTATGCAGGTGCGATTTAATTGTCAGTGGTATACTAACCACCCATATTACAAAACAAGATTTTATTCTTCCGATTATCCGAACAAATGAACGCGATGATCGTGTTTCGCGCGACGGTTCGCTCTGGTAAGGACATGGGGTAATGTATGGAGAATGTATATTTTATAAATACAGGGCCAAATTTAATTAGTTGCTAATATTTTACCCATGTGTCGCGTTTCGATATCCAAAACTAACGAACAAAAATAAAAATACTTTAATCATTCGATGTGCGAAGGTCATTGCCCGTAATTGGTCAGCGAACCGCGTCGGCCAGGTGCGCGTAGATCGCTCAGCTGTTTTTGTAATTTTTCGTGGAATTTAGATATTTTTTACGAATTTCCAAAAACCGTAATATAAGTATTTTGGTTGACTTATGCCCGGTTTCTGAAGTTCCCAGTTAAACTCCCAATAACTATTGATTCAATAAAGTTATGTATAAGATAAACGTTGGTTAACTGACACTGGGTTTCTGAATCCGTAACAAGCCATTAAATAACTATGCAACCCATAACTAGTTCCTCAGTAGCCGCCAGATGGGTCTGTTCAGGATTTCGCGTTTAAAATTCGTTTTTGTGCGCAGATGTTGTCACAATGCCATGTCGACATCATTGTATTCTTTTTTTTTTCAAAGAAGCGTTATCTTTTTTCATTATTTTAAGTTAAAAATATTTGTCTTTCCAATCGTTTGTGCTTTATCCATTCTTTTGTAAAAAAATAATGACAATGGACATTTGCGATTCATAAGGGGAGCTAGAGCAAGCATATACGATCATAGTGTTCTTATCAAATCTATATTATCTGAATTTAAATTCCTCATCCGTAAATATTTCGAAAGGATTTCTCCTAAGTATTAAGTTTCTTGATGCCTACTGATATATTAAAAATAAATATAATAATAGTCTGATTTGGAGCTGCTTTTATTCATTATACTTAAACTCATTGTTTTAGATTTTAATAATTAGCTTTTACTTGCCATTTACACGTTATAAGTATAACCCAAAAATTTGATATAGATTGACGATGAAATGAAACGTGAAATAGCTATGGAACCGATAAACGGCCAAAACTGGTCAGTTAACTTATCCTGAGTTTAAACGGAGTTTATATTACATTGCGGTGTTCGGAAACGCACTTTCACAAGTTATTGAACCAATAGCGCTAATGAATAGATAAACTGCCGATACGAGTACCTCAGAAACCGGGCATCAATGTACGTATGTCACTATGTCATTTAAAGTTTTGAACAGAATGCGAAAGATGTTTTTTTTTTTACCTTACCTTAGTTTTCTATATCGTGTTGTGTACACGTGGGTAAAGTATTGCCAGCTAATTTAATTTGAGCCTGTATATCCACATGTGTATGACGTTTTTAAATTACCGTTATTTTCCATCGTTATTCGGATTTCACTCGTAGCCGCCATTTTGAAATATATCTATAATTACAATGCGTGCTTTGTTGAAATTGGTTTATTACTGTTATTAAAATTCGTGCCTGAAAATGTGTCCAAGCACACTACTGCCACTAGCGGGAGTTTTTGGAACTAAACTATAAACGGCTGTTAATAAAAGACATGTGTGTATAATTATTTAATTAATTAAAATTTTAATGTTGAAGTGATATTTCTGGTCTCTGTTAGTACTATCGTGTCTATCTCGTGTCGGCATGAGATAACTCGTGTCGTGGTATACTATATTAGTTAGTACTGTGGATTGATGATTCAGGTGCGTCTCACGTATCTATACTCCATTTGAAATAAGATTGCACATTTTATTAAACCTTTTTTACAGTCCGATCAACCGATTTTGACTTCTATTGCGTTAGTGGCATAACAAATGGCAGCTGCAGTAAACAGTTGGTATTGTAACTACTTTTTTGCTTTTAATGCCATCCTTATGCCTACGGTATAGAAGTCAGAATCGGTTGAACTGACTGTAAAAAAGGTTTGTTAAAAGGTCTAATCTTATTTCAAATGGAGTATAAGTATCGCCACTCAAGGCATAATAATTCTCAACTATCACTTATTGCTTTTTGTCAAATCAAAGATATAAACAGGGCGGCAGGTACACCGACGCCAAATACCTGCGCAGACGCTTAGCGTAATTTTTTTTTTGACTGTTATAATAGTATCTGCTGTTTCATAGACAAGTTCTATATCTACTAGCTACGGGGTTAAAATGTACTGAGCGCCATTTTGTTTTACCTGGACCTTGGTTAATGTTTTTGAATGACTTGAAATTAATTTGTTTGTCTATTTTCTTAATACACATTCACGATGGTACAAACTAGAGATATTGTTGCCTAAATTTATCCGATAAAGAGATAAAATAAGTAATAAAAATTCTATAGGAAATGCTTTGGCTGACATATTCTAATATATAGGGCTACTGGTAATTAATGACCCATATTTAAACACATGATTGTACTCATCATAACCAGATATCGGATATTCGGATTCATATTCACCAAAAGTTGAGATGTTGGCTAACATGGAATGCGTTTTTGTATCGAAAAAGTCTTAATTTAAGTAAGTAATTTGTTTATTTTTTGTTTTAACTAATACAAACCACCCCTCCTCCAGTACACAATACACATATTTGTATCGGGTTAAACATTAATTTTAAATTAATACACATCTTAATAGTTATGCAATCCAAGAATCCCGGGGTTTTTAATTACTATTACAAATAATTTGTAAAGCCGCTTCCATACTTTCATAGCTCAAAATTATCTTTAGGTAAATATGCATCCGAATATCCGATCTCTGATCATAACAAACAACTTTCCCAAATAAACGATTTCTTTTTTTATTTAACTAGCGCATGTCCCCAATCACCCCAATAGAATATTGAGTACTTAACAAGAATAATACACCATCAGCTGTAATTTAATTTAGTTACCTACAAACATAAACAAAAAAATCCACTTTTACCATGCATTATTATTTTGTCATTAATTTAATCACCGAACGGAGCGCGTACCGCGCTCAGATGAATGAGTCGCTTGACCCCGGGGTCAAACGACCACAGCTGATAGCGCGCGCGCGTCAGTTGTGAAAAAAAGAATAAAAGCATCGTAAAAGTAGATTCATTGTTGTTTATAGGTAACTAAATTAAATTACAGCTGATGGTGAATTATTCTTGTTAGGTACTCAATATTCTATGGGGTCAATAAGATAGATTTAAAAAAAAAACGTTTCTTTGGGAAAGTTGTTTGTTATGATGTGTAGAATCATGTGTTTAAATATCTGTCACTGATTACCTGTCACCCTATATATACATTAAATCCTGAACAAATTATGTAAGCTGATGCCAGACATAGCTAAAAAGATCACTGGACTTTCTACTTTCGGTGTTCAACCTAGCATTGAGAATCCAACTGTGTGCATCCCAACGCGTTGATAAAAAACACTCTTCGATTTTCAACTCTTTGCGCTAAGCATTGCGTTGAAAATCGCCCGTGCGAACCTGGGCTAAGTCACTACGTGAACACTGCTATAATGAATTCGCCTCTTTTTGAAAACCTCTAATATGCGATCAACTGTAACAAATGGGCCGAAACTTATAAATAGGATTATTTATTTAAAAAATATGTGCATCAATAGAAGCCCAAAAATTGTTTAAGAGATCAATTTTAAAAAGCGTACATCATTAGAAATGTCAATAAGGTCTTAAAAAATCAGTTTAAAAAATCCCGTATAAATTCCATCACTCTCAAAACGGTGAAGGAAAACATCGTGAGGAAACCGGCATGTCCTAGAACCAAAAATTCGAAGACATGTGACATCTACCAACCCGCACTGGGCCCGCGTGGTGGATTACGGCCCACTTCCTCTCACAGAGAGGACGCCTGTGTCCCAGCAGTGGAAACATTATATCCTTGAAGCTACGTCTGGTGTTGGTTTTTAGAAAATTACGATCAAATGATTGAAAAAAATAGGGGAAAAAGCTACAGGTATTGATTTTTAAGGAATATAATAAAAATATCCCTACTTGTTGTGTATGTTTGAAAGGGTACGAAATAAAAATAAAGTTGTTTCGTATATTAACCGGTTTTAGTTTGTAAAAATGCGTAATTTGGTTACTAATCTGGATGTATAGCCAATCACGTAATTAGGGTATTTTACTCTATATGAGAAAAAATCTAAAAATATATTATTGAGGTAGCTTAGGCAAAATGCAGTCGGAAAATGTTAGTTTTAGTTCATGTAATAAAAATGTTGTGTTTTTTTAGTGGTCTATTAGCACTCTAGAATCGAGTTAAGACACTTTTCAAAAATGGGTGTAATACCCTATTCCCCGGTTAAATCTAATTGACGCATAGACTCAGTGGCGTAAGTAGGGTGGGCCAGCCAAAAAGAAGCCAATGATTAAATAAAAAAAACATGAATAAACCATTTCATACTGTTACCTATGTCTAAGAAATCTGAAGACCTACTTGAATATATTGTGCAGTATAGGGATGAAAGCGTATTTCCAAAACTGCCTATTTTTATTCAAATTCTCTTAAAATTGCAGCATTGCAAGCGATTTTTTACCAAGTTGAAATGAATACTTATTATTGAAGGCTTATAATTGGTCAACAAAGGTTATGCGACCTAGCTTTGCTCAGTGTATCCTAGGTCATGCGTGTCCTAGGCGCCATTTTCTATTGGTACGCCCCTGAGACTAATATTACCTTGTCGTTTTCAGACGTGCGAATGACATTTAAATATAGGGTAATATAGAATTCACGTGCTTGGCTATACAAGTTAAACGGTTAACTGCCTAAATATTATCAACTTTGACTGGCTAATGTACGAAATAACGCAATTTAAATATTTAAATGCTTGAATATTCCTTTTTAATATAAAATATTACGATCTTTACTGCCCAATAAAGCTGATAATTTTTAAATAAAAAAAAATTGTGAATAGAATAATTTTTAAATAGCTAGGTGATATGAATATTGATCACAATTTGTTTTTCTGTAGGGTGAATTGGACAGTTGTTGTCCTAGTTTCTTACTTATTAATTTTATTTCTTGTAGATTTGTTTTTTTTTTGTTACTCTCCCACCGGAAACAACCTCCGGTAGTTAAAGGTTTACTTCCTGTTGTGTTTATATCCAAATCAAATAGATTTTCGAAAATATAATTTTAACTATAAAATATATTTTTTAAATTAATAATGATTGTGTACTTCCCATTGCTAGATTATGTAACTTCTTTTTATGCTTGCGGGGACGAAAAGAAAAGAAAATGAAAATAATATATACAGACTGTAAGGGTAAACACCGTTATCCTCGAAACTAGTGGTTTGGTTTCGTTTATAGAACGGTTAATCTATGAAAAAAAACAACCTTTTTTGAAAAAGAAAATCTGCGTCTCAATACGGGAGGGGGCGCGGGGCACGGGTACCACGCCGCGTGACCCGATTCCGACGCACGGGTCGCGAACCCGGTCAGTCAGCTGTCAGTCTCGCTAGCGAGCGCACGCAACACCGCGCCGTAGTGTCGCTCGTTTCGCGCGCGTATATTTTTTATTTTTTTTCTTAACTAGCTCGTTTATTTTATATTTAAGTCAACTACCCATAACCTGTACAGCACCGGTTTATAAAGTTATAACAAAACTCAATTATCCAGCCCCGCAAGCAAAAAAAAGCTACAATTTTTGTTAAAAAATCATTTTTACAACCAAAATGTTGCCAGACGAAATATTTTAAACGGAATCTCTGTATTCATAGAGACTGAGTTCCATTGAAATATACGATGTTGCCATTCTTCTAAGTATTATTTCTGTATGATGTAGATACTTTTAATTTTATTTATTTTGGAGATTACAGCTTAAGCCATTTTTTTTAACTGGGCGTCAATCTACAAGAGTAGATGAATATTTTAAAAAAATACACGTAACGAAACATCACGCCTGGTTTTCTTGAAGGGTAAGACAGAGATATACCTGTAGTAATCCACAATCTATACTACATTTGAAATAAGATTAGACATTTAACTAAACCTTTTTTACAGTCCGATCAACCGATTTTGACTTCTATTGCGTTAGGGCCATAACAAATGGCAGCTGCAGTAAATAGTTGGTATAGTAACTACTATTTTGCTTTTAATGCCATCCTTATGCCTACGGTATAGAAGTCAGAATCGGTTGAACTGACTGTAAAAAAGGTTTGTTTAAATGTCTAATCTTATTTCAAATGGAGTATAGATAATGTTTAAGTTCTATGTAATAGGGGGCCATAAATATCCTAAATACTTTAATTTAGAGCCAAAGATCGGTAAACCGACTTGTCAGATAAAATGATTATGAATTTGGTAAAATAGTAAAATAAAGTTTTTTTATTATTTTGGAACAAAAGATTTAAGAAAATTACAATAGAAACGATAGCTACAAAGGTTAAGCTTATTTCTATGAAGTATAAAAATTTCAAGCAAATTACAGAAACACTATTTATTTATAAAAACAATAATATAATAACAGGAATAAAAATAAATAAATAAACAATAGATGAGCTATGAAGCGAATGAAAGACAGACAAATAAAAAAATTGTGTGTTTTTGGATAAACGATTTTAATACACACGCTTGAAAGTTCAAATTACGCTACATCTTCAAATTTTATGACTCTTCCAATAGTACTAGTCTTTCTAAAATTAACTTAATTTACACTGACGTAAAGTCGATATTCGTTTATGTGGAAATAGCATTTGAATAGACTGTATTGTCTATAAAGTTTAATTAAACATGGCTTGAGTGTGTATGTTTAATTAAATTAAGCTCGTTTTCTGCCAAATCTGTAGGAAACTTAAGTCTATGGGAAAAAATGTTGTCAGTAAAATGTTTTAAGCTTTAATCTCTAAAATTGTTATTGTAATTTAATAGATTATAAATGAATATGGAATTTTATTCGAAACATTTATATTTTAAATAATTATGTCTCGTAGATTTGTTGATATTTTTTGTTGTTACTCCAGTGGAATTATATGATTATTTTCACCATTATTTTGTGTTTTTATTTTCGTTTTCGCTTTTTTTTTTTTTACTATTTTAATTTAGCAACTCTTGGAAGTTTTCAATCTGTCCTGAAACGCACATAAAGCAACCCAAAAGCAACCTTATTGTAACGAGAATATAGATCACTGTGATTTTGACAGACTTGTACTGATAAGTCATGCCACTGGACAACAACCCAATAGCAACCTTAATAGTAACGAGAATAAAAATCACTGTGATATTGACAGGCTTGTCAGTGGGTGCAACCCAAAACCAACCTTAAATTAACGAAAATAGAGATCACTGCTTTTGACAGTGATACAAAATAACTATGAAAGGACTTGCTCATTTTCTATGGGAATCTGACTATCCTGTGATGGGAAATTACCTAATTTATGAGTTATAGAAGCTGTAAGTCACTGCTACTGTTCAAAAAGACTCTACCTACAAACTACTCAGTTACACATTTCTTCACAAATTGACGCACCGTCAACTGTGGCATCTTTACTTTCCATGAGCAACTTTACCAATAAGAACTTTAAAAAAATATCTCTCGATTACTATAAAATTGTTACAAATACACTGGACAGCAAATAAACCGAGCCACCCGCTACCTAGGCACTCTAATTCGATTTTCTCAAAAACTAAAAAACCTACAATTATCAAAGTTGTACCTACAGAAAGTGCGTTTCATGGTGATTAAAATGAAAGGAAACTCATTGGGTTTAATCAATATTTCAGTGTTAATTAAGGATTTTACAAAGAAGAGTAGTTTTCCAGTCGTGACAATCGTTAGTAATGATAAAGTGAAAAAGAAAATTAAAGCCAAAAACAAAGATAAAATCAAAAAAAAGTTTTTGATCAATATTCCGTATTCCCTCCCCTTGCTCGGATAACTGCCAGCATCCTTGTATTCATCGACCTTACGAGCCTGACGATAAAATCTTGAGGAATTGTATTCCACTCCTCTTCAATTGCGATTCGCAGCTCTGGAAACCTTGTTGGAGCAGGTACCCGGGCTCGAACCCGACGTTTCAGCTCATCCCATAAGTGTTCTATCGGATTCAAGTCCGGGCTTCGAGCTGGCCAGTCCATCGTATGAATGCTGACGTCGCGTAGATACTGGGTCACCACATGAGCAACATGAGGCCGTGCATTATCATGCATCAATTGCATATCCTGTCCGATATATCCTGCGTAAGGTACCACATGGTCTGCGAGGATTTCAGTAATGTAGCGATGAGAAGTCAGTCCACGTGTACGGCCCGTCGGTTCGATGAAAACTAACGCTGTATGTGCTGTTAACGAGATGCCGCCCCAGACCATTACAGATCCTCCTCCATAAGCAACAGGTTTCTCGATGCAACACTGAGAATAACGTTCTCCAGGGCGACGATATACTCTCTGACGTCGATCACTTCCATGTAGACTCACCCTGGTCTCATCAGTGAAGAGTACATTACTCCACTGCTCTAATGTCCAATCCCTATGCTCTCGAGCAAATTCAAGTCGTGCTCGACGGTGTGCTACCGTTAATGCTGGGCCTGTTGCAGCTCTTTTTGGGGTCAGGTTCCGTTCAGCAAGTCTCCTTCTGACGGTATCTGAATTTATGACCACTTGGCGTTCGTCACGCAGACTTTGTTGGATTTGAACTGCGTTGAGGTGGCGATTTCGCAGAACAGTAAGGTGGATATAACGATCATCTGCTGCTGATGTAGCCCTAGGTCTGCCCGTACCTGGACGGCGATCGAATGCTCCAGTCTCTAGGTATCGTCTGTAAACTCGTTGCACCGAAGATCTGCTGATTCGAAGCCTTCGAGCGACTTCACGTTGCGCAATGCCTGCTTGAAGTAATGCTACAGCTTGAGCTGCTTCCTGAGGTGTTGTATCCATTATTAATCGAAAAAAGTTGCAAAAACACACGCGTCTGAGCAAACGATGGGCAAAAACTAAAGAAATGATAAGAAATATCCGACTACCCTCATTGTAAAGAAAAAGAACGCTAATTTCAAACTCTGGTGAAAACAGAGCAAATCGTTAGCATTGTGTTTGTTGCTTGATTACAATGTGAGTTGACGCTACTTTCGAATTAATTTGTAGTCATTTTAATTACCATGAAACGCACTTTTTGTAGGTATAACTTTGATAGTTGTAAGTTTTATACTTTTTGAGAAAATCGAATCAGAGTTCCTAGGTAGCGGGTGGCTCGGTTTATTTGCTGACCAGTGTAGTAGATTATTCTTCTTCGGTATCGGTTGGATATTAAATAGCGGCAACAGCTTTTTAACAAGAGAAATTTAAGTACAGTTCTCATTGGTAGTTGCTCATGGAAAGTAAAGATGCCACATTTGACTGTATTTTTTAGGACCTACAAACGACTTAACAATCTGTGCCAATCATAATAGACCTCAAAACATTCTTAGTTTATTTATTTCTGACTAGCTCCTGTCCACTCTGTGTGTATTTTGTATGTCGTCATGTTTTAGTTAAGAAAACCAGGATGAAAAGTATCTATCTGTCAAATTTCATAAAGATCGCTTGTGTTTCTGGTGTGAAAAGATGACAAACACACTTACTATTTTTAATATTAATGAAAAGAAACCTACATGTTATGCCAGCTCTGCGTGTATTTTGTATGTCATCATTTTTAGGGCTCCGTACCCAAAGGGTAAAACGGGACCCTATTACTAAGACTCCGCTGTCTGTCGGTCACCAGGCTGTAGCTCATGAACCGTGATAGTTAGACAGTTGAAATGTTCACAGATGATGTATTTCTGTTGCCGCTATAACAACAAATACTAAAAAACAGAATAAAATAAATATTTAAGGGGGCTCCCATACAACAAACGTGATTGAATATTTAGTTATATATACACTTTAAAAATAAACAATTAAATTAAAATAAAACTAAATTTTTTACGGATTTTTTTGCCGTTTTTATAGATAATGGTACGGAAACCTTCGTGGCGAGTCCGACTCGCACTTGGCCTGTTTTTTATTTAGTTCTAATATCCAGGATGAAAAGAAGCCTATGTCCTTCCCCAGGTCACAGGCTTCCTATCTGCCAAATTTGATTACGAATAATTTAGTGGTTTTGGCGGGGAAAGGTGACAGATAAGACAGATTTTTATTAGTATTGATTTCATTGAATTTTTCATAAACATGTCATTATTAAATTGAAGAGAACCCATACTTATCTCTCACTGGGGATGTCCGATTTCACATTAATGATTGCAGAATTTGGAATATCTACAGGAATAAAAATCTGGTATTTAAATATTCAGAAGCACTTAAAATCTAGCTTTTTTAACAGTAATGGTAGCTTAATAAAATAAATATTATTTAATGGGAAATTCCCAACTTATGATATTCGCCTTTATTCCAGAGTATACTTAAAGTAAGAAAACTTAATAACTGGGTGAGAACGTAAAATGCTAAAATTTATATAAATATATATTATCTAAATTTCAAATCGAAATTATTTATACAAGATGTAACAGAAGAAACGCAAGCCCTGAAATAAGTTTGTTCATAATTGACTACTGAATCGATTTCAGTAACTTTTAATGTGGGCATTTTGTATTTAAATCATGTATTTTGCCATGCCTACCTACCGACGGAGCCAAAGAAAATTCAATCTTATCTCAACGAGATAAGACTCAATTTTATATGCTTATAAGTAATGCTAGGGTAAACACGATTTTCTTCATCATAATAGTTAGCTTTAAAAAAACGTTTTGGTCATTATACTATGCTTTTAACCCAATACTCTGGGTTTATGAGGTCTTGCGTTAATTATGTTACATGTTGTACCTATGTACTTATAATATACATGCGCACGAAAAGTCAGATTTGTACAAGCAAATTGTACAGCTTGTATCAGGAAGGTGTGGTCATATTTAAGGGTATGGTAAAGACCTTCAAATTGAATAACATTCATCCATGGGATCAACATCATTATCGTGAAAAAGAATGAGAGTTTCCATACATTAACGTCGAGTAGGTATTGCAGTTGTGAGCCATGTTTGACCAGCGGTAACGCGACTTACAAGTTCAAAGCGTCTGTGTGTGTTTAGTGTTAATCATTTCATCACCACTGCTCTCAAAACGGTGAAGGAAAACGTCAGGAAACCGACATGCCCTAGAACGAAAAATTCGCAAACATTTGGTGACATCTACCGACCCGCACTGGACCGTTTAGTCCACTCTCGACCCCTAAAAAAAGATTTGTTCAATTGTCTCCTCTCAACCTTTGAACATAGTTCACACTAAACCCCCAGGGGCTGAGATTGGATTTTCATACTAAGGACATGGATACCTCGTTCACTTTCGACCCCTAGTTCGGTAAATAATTTATTAGTAATTAATTTTAGGTACTTACTAGGTAAAGACTACTTTGGGGGTCGAGAGGAAACTTAAACTTGACTGGAAAATAAAATCCACTCTCGATCCCCAAGGGCCTAGAATAAACTATAGTCAGGGGTCCAGTGAACGCATTAATTATTAGGGATCGAGGGGTCAAGAGTGGACTAAACGCACTGGACCTGCGTGGTTGATTGCGATCCACTCCCTCTCATCGAGACAAGGCCTGTGTCCCAACAGTGGGAACATTTTGAACAGTTTTGTGTGGGACAGTTGATTTTTTTTTCTCGATTATGACGTTGGTCCCATGAAGAAAGTTGTTCGGTTTCTTGGTCTGTATTGTAAAGGTTTGTTGCTTAAAGAGCAACCTTTGTGTTAATACAGGCCGGTAATGGAATGACTGTCACATTTGAACTATCAAGATGATGTGTCTAGGATTCTATCCGTCAATGAGAATAGGATGAGAGTTATTCTAAAGAAAATATAATTTAATTACTATATTAGGCGCGGCCTTGCTAGAGTCTTAACTTATTTAAATAGGTACACGAAGTTAAACTCTATTCAATATTTTATTTGTACCTATACTCCATTTAAAATAGCATTAGACAGAAGTTAAAAAAGGTTCTTTTTAATGTACACTTCGTAACAAAATTGTATTATAGGTGTTGCATTTACGATTTATGCCAAAAAAATTAAAGTGTCAATGCTAAAAACCTAAAAGAAGCAGGAGTGAAAAACACCGAGTAACTAAATTAGTTTATGACGACGAAGTTTTACCAAACGTATTGTGGGTCGTAAGTTGTTATTTAAAAATAAAGTATTGTAAAAAATATATATTTTATTTTCTTATAACCTTAATTAGATTTAAATCATCATGTGATTGTTTGTTTCATTCATTCGTTTTGTTGTAGGTTTGTAATGTGTGATGAAGATGTTATTGTAAATCTACCATTATCTAAAATAAACATTACTTTTACTTCGTTTATCTCAGTAGAGTTACCGGCACGTAAGTTGGCAAAAGATTTTGTAGTGGGGGAAGTTCGCGCAGGCACCATTTCATACATTTTTACATGCGCGAATTTCCCCCACTACAAAATCTTTTGCCAACTTACGTGCCGGTAACTATATTTAGAACTGTCTTAAATCTACCTAAAAAAGTTAGAACTTAACTTTGAAATAAAATGTTTTGCAATCCTGCTTCTACGAGCCTCTTTTTCTAAAGCTATAACAAATGGGGTAGGTATGTACACCCTTAAAATGTATGACCAAACCTTTATAATACACGGTGTGTTATATGTTGACCTACACAAGGACGTTAAAATATAACAACGGAATTTTATCGCGCTGGATTTTTAACTCCCGGTGTTGAACCGAGCATTGAAAAAAAAAAACAACCGACTTCCAAAAAAACACTACAAAGTGAAAAATTACTTTAATTTCGGAAGTCGGTATCTTTGGAGCTGTATTTGAATTTTTTGTCACCGACTTCCGAAATTAAAGTTATTTTTCACTTTGTAGTGTTTTTTTGGAAGTTGGTTGTTTTTTTTTTTGGAAAAAGTTTTTATTTTTCACTTTTTAGTGGTTCACATGTGCTTACCCCGTCACAGCATACCGGCGTGATGTTATGTTATGAACTGGTGTAAGCAATAGACAGAGATGAGATTTCAGCAATCCCAGTCCATTTGCTATCATTTATTGATGAGTTCCGTTGCCTATCTCCAAAGTTCTTCATCAAATTGAAATGAGACTACTACGAGAAAGTACTCTTCCAAAAAATACCTAAATCGCTTTGTGTGCCTCCAAATCGGTCCAGCCATCTTCGAGTAATCGGGGAACATACATAAAAAAAAATAAAAAAGTTCCGACGAATTGATCACCTCCTCCTTTTTGAAGTCGGTTAAAAATCCAAGAGACTAAATTATGACGTTTTTTAAACGAATTTTAAAGCATAGTACTTTACTCAATTGTTGTGCCCGACAGGGTCCATTTGAGCTTTGTAAATAATGTTAAGACCTTGTACACACATGAGATACTTATGCAATAAAGATTTGAATTTGAACCGAGTGCTCAACGCGTCGAAAAAATACACTGTTCAGTGTTCGATTTTCAAATCTCGAAGATCCAGTGCGAAAAATTCCTGTTGCAATATTATTACGTCCGTTTGAACGTCGACTAAAACTGCTTATTATTATTAATAATAATACATTCCAAGTAGGTACCTAAATAATAATGATTTAGCAATCGTATTAATAAGAGTTGAAAGACTTCCAATGAAAGCAACAATAGTTTTCCACTAGGCAAAGGAATTGTTAATTAATTATTTTTAATTAAAAATGTAATAAAAAAATTGTAAAATTAATTATTTTTAAATTTTAGTCTTAATAGTTGAATTTATGTTTATTTGGGGACAAAATTTGGTATTAACTTAATATCACGCAAAATTCCGACTGAATGCGGAAGCCGGAGGACAGGGCTTTGTGGCGCAGCCTGGGAGAGGCCTATGTCCAGCTGTGGACTGTGATAGGATGAATTGATTGTATTCCCCTTAGGGGTTTAAAAACAGTGGTTTAAAAACAGACGCCAGCACATCAAGCTACCTCAACTTCAACTTTATGACATAAGCATAAGATTCATGTTCAATTGGGAAAATTTCACAGTTTAGGGTAGCTTGATATGCTGGCGTCTGTACAATCAACATTTCGCCAGTTATGTTTAAGCCCCATGTAATAAGAGGTGAGCATATTTCCAATTTGCCTGGTCACAATTCCAGACTCCGGCTTTTGAGATATTTATTTTGGAAAACACTGCCCGATCTGCAGGCTTAGCATGACGCTTTCTATTTCTACTCTACTGTAGAATATAAATCGCTTGTGTACATTTCTCGGCGAAAAACTGTCAACTGTCTATACGGAAACGTCATTTTTGTCTACTCTTCTGACGACAAAACGCTTGTCTACGGTTCTGCAGGTCCATATTTGTATATCACACTATCAATCAGAATCTAAATCACTTTGAAGGATATTTATTGCTAATTCATTGCTTCATTTGTTCGAAAAAATTGTGTGCTCAACCACGTAAATAACGCAATGAATGTTGTTGAGCTGTCAAAATTAAAGCCATACTGTTAGTTTGTTACGAAATTATCAGGAATCGAACGCAGAGACCCTTCTGATTTAGTTGATCAAGTTATGAACATATTTTGTCCCTAAGTAAGAAACGCGAAAATTTAGCTTGAAAATTATAGTGTACATTGATATTAATGTAAAGAAAATTAAATTTATTTTTAAGCACTTGAAATATTTACGTGATAATAAAATTTATTAATGATTAATTGTGTTTTTTTTTATCTGCTCTCAAAATGGAGAAAACATCGTGAGGAAACCGGCATGTCTTAGAACCAAAGATTCTAAGACATGTGACATCTACCAACCCGCACTGGGCCCGCGTGGTGGATTACAGCCCACTCCCTCTCACAGAGAGAAGGCCTGTGTCCCAGCAGTGGGAACAGCCCCGGATCTACGATTTTTTCGAACCGGGGCAAAAACTTCATTGTGGCGATGGCGCCCCTCTCTCCAGCGTTCGAGATTAGGCGTGGGCCTGTGTGGGCGCCTTTTTCTTACAAGTCGACGGTGAGCCAACCAGGCTTCCGTATGCTAGGCGCTGTATGGAGCAAGTTTTTTTTATTTTTAATCATACTATACATATTAGGTCTTTACCTATGAAATTGCCGTTTTGCAGTACTGGCCATTTCAAATCAAAATAATTTTTGTTTGGGTAAGAATTCTAATTTCAAATTAATTTTATTTTAAAAACATGGATTTTTTTTTCCAAAAGTAGTCATTTGTTTATTGATTAGTGTTACATTTTCATCGCATTTCAATCTTTTTCGTCATCATGGATACGTTAAAAATTCGAGTAATTATGGAATATGAGTACCGTCGTGGCAGCAACGCGGCACAAGCGGCACGCAACATCAACGACGTTTACGGAGCTAACACTACAAACCAACGCACCACCTGTTATTGGTTTGCTCGCTTCCGTTCTGGAAATTTCGACCTGAAAAATGAACCTCGCGGTCGTCCGAAGACTTTGGTCGACAATGACGAATTAAAGGCGATCGTGGAAGCTGATGATACACAATCTACGGCTGAATTAGCAGCAGCTTTCGACGTTAGCGTCAAAACAATATTGGTCCATTTGCGTCAAATTGGCAAGGTAAAAAAGCTTGACAAATGGGTGCCCCACGAACTCAATGATCGTCAGCGCGAAGTACGCGTCGAGACGTGCCTTGCACTGGTCAACAGACACACAAATGAAGGAATTTTGAACCGCATTGTTACCTGCGATGAAAAATGGATTCTGTTTGATAACCGCAAGCGCTCAGCAAGTTGGTTGGATCCTGGTTCAGCACCTAAACAATGCCCTAAACGAAAACTTACCCCTAGAAAAGTGATGGTCACTGTTTGGTGGTCTAGCGCCGGTGTGATTCATCATAGCTTCTTACCAAACGGGGTGAGCATTACTGCAGATGTGTACTGTGAAGAACTGAACACAATGATGGAGAAGCTGGCACATCTCCAACCAGCATTGGTCAATCGCTCGTCTCCGCTGCTCCTGCACGACAACGCGCGACCTCATACTGCACAGCAGACGGTCTCCAAGTTGCAAGAACTGGGGTTGGAAGCTCTCCGTCATCCGCCCTACTCACCAGACCTTGCGCCTACAGACTACTACTTTTTCCAGAATTTGGATAACTTCTTGGCGGGAAAAAAATTCAATACCCGAGAGGCAGTACAAAATGCCTTTGAAGAATTTGTTGCCTCCCGTCCAGCTGATTTCTTCAAGAAGGGCATCAATAAACTGCCACTGCGATGGCAAAGATGCATTGATTGCATGGGTGATTACTTAGATTAATACAAATAAAAAATACATGAAAAAAATTCGTTTAAATTTTTTCATACAAAACGGCAATTTCATAGGTAAAGACCTATTATATTGGCGCCCCCTGAAACTGGCGCCCGGGGCGGGTGCCCCGGTTTGCCCCCCCTAGATCCGGGGCTGTGTGGGAACATTATAGGCTAATTAAATTATAATGATGATATTGTGTTCTTATTAACACGCTTTTATTAGCTTCTCCTGTTTGTTTGTTTGTAACCGACTCCTTTTTTGGACTTCATTTTGACCCACTTCAAACGGTCAGATTTCATTTAAACTTTTTAGACTTATCGAGGACCGATGACAATTCAAAAACTAAAAATAAAAATAGAAAAAAAAATAGTTTAAAAAAAAAAACTAAAAAACACGCTTTTAAAACCAAACTAGAAAATAATTTAAGTTTAATCTTTTGACCACCACCACCACCTTTTAAACCGACTTCAAAAAGGAGGAGGTTATCAATTCGTCGGAACCTTTTTTTTTATGTATGTTCCCCGATTACTCGAAGATGGCTGGACCAATTAGGATTTTGTTTTTTTTTGTTTGAAAGGGTATACTTTCCAGGTGGTCCCATGATCATCAAGTCAGGATCTGATGATGGGATCCTGGAGAAATAGAGAGAACTCTTCAAATTTTATAGGCACACAAAGCGATTTAGGTAGGTATTTTTTGGAAGAGTACTTTTTCGTAGTGGTCCCATTTCAATTTGGTGAAGATCTGATGAAGAACTTCGGAGATAGGCAACGGAACTTCTCAATAAATGATAGCAAATGGACTGGGATTGCCGAAATCGCATGTCTGTCTATTGCCTACACCAGTTCATAACATAACATCACGCCGGTACGCTGTGAAGGGGTAAGCACATGTGAACCACTAAAAAGTGAAAAATAAAAACTTTTTCCATAAAAAAAACAACCGACTTCCAAAAAAACACTACAAAGTGAAAAATAACTTTAATTTCGGAAGGCGGTGGCCAAAAATTCAAATACAGCTCCAAAGACACCGACTTCCGAAATTAAAGTTATTTTTCACTTTGTAGTGTTTTTTTGGAAGTCGGTTGTTTTTTTTTTTGGAAAATGTTTTTATGTTATGTATAGATGACAAACCAAAATGTGCCCAGCACGCCATGGTCACGACTACTTGACATTTTTACCGGGCATAACACGCGATTAATTATAATCGGTTTCATTTTGACAGTTCAACAATATTCATTGCGTTATTTACGTTGTTGAGCAGACACATTTTTCGAACATAAATGAAGCAGTGGTTTAGCAATCTGTTTCAAAACGAAACAGATTATGATTAATCGTGAGTTACGTAATGTGCTGGACTCCCATTTGGTGCAACTTTGAGACGCACACCACTCTTTGAACACACATCAAAAAAGTTTGAGATCACTTTGAAAATACGTAATCTTTTTTGTTACGTTATAAATTATATTACGATTTCTTCTTCTTTTTAGATTCTTTCATTAAAAAAGATAGATTTAGAATATAAAAACGTTTCAATTGTTTTTCCATATAAAAAAGTTTTCAGTCCTAGCTTACGCTCATTCAGAAATCTGATTTAGTACATTTTAACGGATTTAAAATACTTTTTCGCGGAAAGTTTTGATTGAAAAAATGCCAAGAAGAATAACAGAAGTTTTACGAGCAAGAACTTTGAGGGAAGAAGAAGCTATATCCCAATCCTGTGTCGTGACCACGTTGCAGAGGTACCACGGGATGGGTAATTTTGCTGACCTACCCCGCAGTGGTCGCCCAACTGTTTTGACTGCTGCCCAAAAGCGCTTTATTAGATTGCTGGCAGCCCGTGACCCAACAATCAACGCTACTAAAATAAAAGCAGAAGTTCGGGCCGCCTCTGGGCTTCAAGTTAGCACTCAGATCATTCGGAATTGCTTGCACCAGGCTGGATTACGAGCATGAAGGTCTTGGCGAGCTCCTCTGAATTCCCGGCAACGACAACGACGGAGATTGCAGTGGGCTAGGCTTCGGCAAAATTAAGAAGAAAACATTTGGCAAAACTGTCTCTTCGTTGACGAATCGCGAATCAGTACTCATCCAGATAACCGAGGTGTACGTATCTGGAGAAAACCAGGAGACCGTGAAAGGCAAAGAACTGCCACTGGAACAGTTCAGCAAGGCGGGAAATCAGTATCCTTTTGGGGTGGTATTATGATTGGAGCTAGAACACCTTTGATCCCTTATCGAGGCTTCATGACAGCAGACATGTATAGAGCAGTTGCTCCGAGTAAACCATGGGTACCAATTTGTACTGGTCGATGATAATGCGCCCGCCCATCGAGCTCAACGAGCCAATGCTGCTCTCCGAGAATACGACATCACAAGGTTAGACTGGGCTGCCGGCTCGCCTGACTTAAACCCAGTAGAGCACGCGTGGCATGCCCCAAGAAATGCTGGATTTAACTTGATTCTCAGCATGCCCAGGAGGATCACCGCATGTGTTCGAGCCAAGGGAGGAGTATTGAATATACTTAAACCTTTAATTAATAAATTGTTGTTTAAGTTTGGTTAAACAGTCTTTTTCTTTCTATAAAATTTATGTTACAATTACATTATGATTAATTACTATTTTTTTTTTAATAAAAATAGTTTTTGTTTTTTTAATTTCAAACAGGGTATTTCTATTTAAAGAAAACACACAACTAAGAACTTTTCTTGTTGAAGTTCAATTTAAAAAAAAACTATCAGCATGCTAGTGATCACAAACTTTTTTTGATGTGTGTATGTCCGATTATTCATTTGAATTTTGAACTGAGTCATAGCTAGGGTTGCCACCTTTTTCTCGAAAAAATATTCTATTTGTCCCAAAAGAAGATGCAAAAATATAATACAGACGCCAGCACATCAAGCTATTTCAAACTGTCAAATTTTCCCAATTGAACTGGAACCTTATTCTTTTGCTTTCAAGTTGAAAAACTATCAAAGAAATTTTACATATTGGGGTAGCTTGATATGCTGGCCTCTGTACCTCGACGCGCAACCAGTTACCATGGATTCAGTAAGTACATGAATCTGAACCCCATTGCGTAGAAATTCGCAAGTTATAAAAAAAAAATACTGTTCCATATATTAAAAAAAAACACATTTTAACAGCAGATTTTTATACGGTAGGTGGTAACTACTAAGGTTGATTGCAAAAGACAACAATGTCTTATGTCATACAACGTGTACTAACAAAATTAACGCTATGCTACAGCTGTTATTAGGATCATACATCCCAATAACAGTTGCACGAGTCGATCGACCAGGTTAAGCTACTCTTGCTGCGGTTGGTCCGTGGATAGCTGACCCTCTTTACATTCCAAGACCGTGCCTCGAAAAGCACGGTAAGCCTTTGGTCTCGGCTGTTATTCTTGGGATCTTAAACAATCGTTACAGGTCGTCAAAGGCCCGAAAGTCTGACAACCAGTCTTAACAAAGGGTAGCGTGTTCCCCAGTATGTTGCTCCATGTAAAATACTGGTATTGAACATGAACCCATATTCTTATATGTAATAAAGTTGAAACTCTATCAAAGAAATTTGACAGATTGGGGTAAGTTGATGTGCTGGCATCTGTACAAAGGTTACACAAATAACTTTTAAAATGTCAAATCTTTTTTATTTTTTATTATTTATCCAACACCTGAGGTGCAGGATATTTACCTTTTGGTCCATTAAACCAATAATATCCTAGATCATGTATTTCAGATGATTCCCAGTGATATCTTTTCGGTAAGAAATGTTCCAAGCGCCTTCGTTTACTGTAATCATGGTGTTTTTTTTTACTTTTCCGTTCTTTAGCGTGATAAATCTTATTCCCTTGCATAAAAAAATCGTCGTCAACAGCGAATGTTTTTCGTGTCGTCTCATCGGATACTCCATAGTTATTTTTCTTCTTGTTTTTCTTTTTTTTATGAAAATCTTCGTGGTTTTTCGAGTCTTTCTCGTGTTTCTTCCTTTTTTCGATGCTGACTTCGTGGTCATTGTGCGTTTTTTTTGGTTTTCTTTTAATTTCTATGCTTTCCTCTGAACTAATTTTTTCCTCTTTTGGTGGCTTATATTTTTTTTTAGATTTCTTATGGTTTTTTTTCTCTTCTGAACCCGATTCTTTTGACATACTCTCATTGGATTCAGAGGTATGTCTCTTTTTCTTCTCTTTCTTCTTCTTATTCTTCCTAGTTGACTTCTGTTTCTTCTTGTGATATTCTTCTGATGAATCACCATGCTTTTTAGATGCATGCCTGTTATCAACTACCTGAAATCTTTTCATTCGTCCGAATTGCATTTTTTTATGTTTCCAATCATCATCTTTTTTATGTTTGCTGTTCTTCCTAAGATCTTCATCAGAGCTGTCTCCGCTACAAATTTGTATAGGTGTATTGGAAAATATAACAACATCCTTAATATAATCGCCTACACCATTTATCGTTGGATCCTTAACTTGAAAAACGTCATCGACGTCAACGTAATCATACGAAACAGGATCTGGTTTTAATTCAGTCATTTTGGACCTTAAATCTTTTAAATCAGCGAAGTTATCTAAATGGTAAATATGTCGACCATATTGTAGGACTGTTTTTTTAGAATGTGTTCGTTTTGGTTTATAGTTTAAGCTGATGGGTTGAACCTTCTTCTGCTTGACCTCCTCGGCACTTGATCTGTCCACGTGTCCGAGGATTAGGGGCTCATCATCGTAGTCACGTAGAATTAAAACACGGCTTTCTGTTTGCTGTGCTGTAATATTAGAGAAAAACATTCGTTAATTAATTATTTGCTGTAACGACTATCGGTACAATGATCACTGAGTCCACATCCCACATATCGACAACCTCGTGAGCCAAGTCAAGATACTTGATTTGTTTATTATTATTGTTAGGTACTTAGATACTTACTCAATTTAATAACGTTACCAATCCCAAAATCATTAAAACCCGAATATAACTTATCAAACTGGTTTGTGGCTGTTAGATAGGCAGTCCCTCCAAGTCAAATCAAAAACAATTTATTTTTACAAACTACCTTCACCCTTATTGCGTAAGGCACGCGCGTCTTAATCATTATGAACTATATAGCTAATCCATTGCATAATATTATGTTTTAAAAATGTGTCTGTCCAACAAAGTAAATAACGCAATGAATGTTGTTGAACTGTCATAATGAACGCTATTCTTACTGTTACGCAACGACCCCTTTTTTTTGGGGTGGGGAAATCATCAAATAACTTCTCCCGCTCTGGGTGGAGCAGGAGGGCGTGTCAGACTTTTACTCATTAAAACCCACCCGTGTTCCCTCAGTTGCCTGTGTGCCAGGGGCCGCGGTATCTCTTTCGAAAAACCCGCACCTCTGGAACAACCCGCACCCCTGGACAATGACCTCTCTAGTCGGTAAATCAGTGGTTTTCAAACGTCAAAAGTTCTGATGACTGTCCCAAAACGCCCGTCTTTCACCACTTCACAATTGCTATAGTTGGGAACAAGAAAATAGTGGTATTCAACTGCATCTGGTTAGACTTGGTAGCTGACCCTAACATTTTTGGGGAAAGACGAAGCAGATGATGATGTCATGAAACCACGCTTCTGGTTTTGTTTCGAACGAAGAGTCCGGTCATTAACCTGCAACTCCACGCTGCTACTGAGAAAATGGTATTTCAGTTTGACCTGTGATCAAACTGAAATTCTCAGCTCAACTCATTATGGTACCTACATTTAACTTTTTATAATCGCACATCACATCATCAGCCTACAGCAGTCCACTGCTGGGCATAGGCATTTCCTATTGCACGCCATTCAACTCGATTCTAAGCAACTTTCATCTAGCTACTACTTTGTGAAGACCTTAGCTCCACCTAGCCTGGAGGCGTCCCACTTTACGCCACCTACTATTTATAATAAATGTTTCTCTTCCTTCACTCTCAGAATCCGATAGGACAGCACGCAATGCGATAAGACCGGAGAGAGAGCGCACTTTGTGCACTGTAATATCTCCCACGCCGAAGGCTAGTCTCCGCTGTGATTGACCGCCATGGCCGAATTACGGTCTGGAAGACTATATCTACATATAATAAATCTTAAACTCACCAAAAACAATAAACATACATATACAGCTAAAATCAAGTAATGACATGTTCAATTTTAAACGGTAATAAACATTTTTTCTGCGTAAAAATAATTCAATGTCTTCATCGTCCCATGGTCAATTTGAATAGAGAAATGATTAGTTACCTACTATCGTTCATAGTAATGAATTTTTAATAAAGATGTTATTGGGTTTCAAGCGTAAAATAAACTGTGGTTGTGTCAAATTTTAATTGAATTTTTAATTGAAACTGACTACTATTTTGTAATTGGATACAAAAACTTACTGAATTCCTCGTAATTTGTTATCATTCGCAGATCATTCTTAGATATAGAGAAGCTTAGCGGGATTGACGGTTATTTTTAAAACACTTAAAGAAGATGGAGGTTCTCAATTCGGTTGTATTTTTTTTAAGGTTACGTCGTTTCGATAGGCCTTCGTCTATAATAATCTTCTATATCTAATAAGATCTAAGAGGAAAGATTTGATTGTTTGTTTGCAATGAATAGGCTCCGAAACTACTGAACTGATTTGACAAATTCTGTCACTGTTGGGAAGCTACACTATTCCCGGGTGACATAGGCTATATTTTATCCCCGTATTCCCACGGGAACGGGAACTACGCGGGTGTAATCGCGGAGCGCTGCTAGTCATTTATAAAACGATTTGAAAAATTCGTCTTTTGGTTTGAAAGGGCATATTTACTAGGACTACTCGTCCTATATTTTGGTCAAGTTCTGATTAGTGGATTTTCAGTTAGCTTCAAAATTGTTAATACCTACGTATTTTTTCCACTTATTCCAAGTTGACGATGTTATAATAACTTCATGTGACTGTTTTATTTATCAAGTTAAGGTAGGTAAACAAAGTTGTGCGGGGTAGATAGTTACAACTAAAAAGTAAAAAAATATTTAAAAAAAGAACAACTTTAATTTCAGTATTCAGTGTTTTTGGTTTCGTATTTTCGTGTTTTTGCTACCCACTTCCGGCACCCTTATTGCGTCTCACATTGTGATTGTTTTAGAAATTCTTATCAACATTTTTAGTTTGGTTTTATATTGCTTAAAGCGTGTTTTTTTTTTAGTTTTTAAACTATTAGATAATCTATTGTGTTTGTGTACCTATTTAAGAAAGACTTAAAAATCTGACAACCAGTCTTACCAAAGCGTAGGTATAGTGTAATCCTGTAAGTGGGTTCTGGAGAACAGATAGACAGTCGTTCCAAGTGAAATACTCGTATTCAGCTGCATCCGATTAGGCTGGAAACCGATTCCATCTTAATTGGGAAAAGCCTCGGGTGCTAATGATGATGAACATTTTTGTTTTTACACGCTTTATATTAGCTTCACTTGTATGTTTGTTTGTTTGTATGTAACCGACTCCTTTGAGCGCGATTTTGACCCACTTTAAACGGTCAGATTTCATTGAAACTTTGTAAACTTGTCGAGGACCGATGACAATTCAATAATTTAAAAAAAAATTGAGAACAAAAAAAAAATCACGTTTTTTTAGTTAGCAGAACTAAAAAATAGAAAAAAAATAATGGTTTAAAAAACTAAAAAACACGCTTTAAAAACCAAACTAAAAAAGGAGAAAATAATTTAATTCAATTAAAAAGCGTGGGGTGCTTGACAGTAAGTGATTATAAAAATACCTCAAAAAGCACCCCACGCTTTTTAATTGAATTAAATTATTTTCTCCTTTTTTAGTTTGGTTTTTAAAGCGTGTTTTTTAGTTTTTTAAACTATTATTTTTTAATAAAACACTAGACTACAATGGGAAAATTTATTACAAAAGCGAATACAAAATTTATACACAGTAGTCTTAAGTATAATATAATACAGATTCACTTCTCAGCACTCACCGGGCAATGTGCGTAATGCGGTCAGTTCTCGGATTGGTTATTGTATAAAATGCCATTTTTGTTTAATTTAAAGAACATTTATTTTAAGAGGAAACGCATTGTATTTTTTTTCTCAAAAATAGATATAAGCAGAATCCGCCTATAATGTTCCCACTGCTGGAACACAGGCCTCCACTTTGACAGGAAATGGGCTGTAATCCACCGCGCGGGCCCAGTGCGGGTGGGTAGATGTCACATGTCTACGAATTTTTGGTTTTAGAACATGCTTCTTTCCTTACGATGTTTTCATATAGGACTGTTTTCAAATTTATAGTTATAAGATTGCCAAAAAATAAAACAAAGGGTTGTCTCTATGTTTTTTTTAGGAAAATTATAGTTGTGGTGATAAATAAACTATTTGATTTATTATCATTAATCAGTAGAAAACAGAGGAAAACGTTAGCATGAAATGAACGCCAATAAGTTCGTCACCGCGTGTCCTCAACGTTGTCATTTTCAGGTGGCCTTAGCAGAAAAAAGATAGAGACATAGGTACACTAAAACTCCCATGATCTGCATCTATTTTCTCTAGATTAGACTGCTTTTAGAGGTGGTGATAGGCTCTAGATATGAACACACACACACATACACAATATCTTTCTAAACTAGGATGTCAAATACTGAATATTTATTAATTCACGAATAAAGTTTCTTTCTAAACGATTTTAAGGAGCAATGTTAGTAATGACCACGTTATGCAAATTGCCCGTAAATAATATTGAATTTGGTTTCACATAAATAAAATGCGATAAAAAGAATAGGTTACCTAGAAGTAAATAATAAGTAAGTACCAACTACCATCGAAGTAAGTTTGACATCTGTCAAACCACTCTCATCTGTCATCGGTCTGTCAGTTGTTTGTTTTTATGTATGTCAGATAAATACTGCAATACTAGCACATAGGAGTACCTAATCTGAAACTATCAAACGAAGGGTTTACAAACAAATTATATTAATAGTCTGGGACTTTGGGTTTTGCGAATATTTGACTAAACTACTAAATACAATTGATTTATTTGAACAACCTGGAATATCCTGGAAGTCTATAATAATCTCGTATTATCATCCCCACATTGACTAATGGCGACGGCTTAATCCTATTCATTTGACCGCATAATATTTTTAAGATATATGTAGGTACTTACTTGGAACTCAATAGATTTACATAATATTGACTAAATACATTGTTTTTTTTATTCAAAAAGGGTCGACAATTAAATGGAGGTACACAATGAAATACATTGACTTATTTTTAGTTATAATATCAATTTTATGCAAGAATGGAAGTATACAAAAAACACTGCATTTTTAAGAAATCACACTTTGAGATCAATTACTTAATTATAATGCTTAACATTAAAATTTCAATAAATAATATTGATGGACAGTACGGGAATTATCCGGACAAAGTAATTAATACATTTTTGATAATTTCCACAAAATAATTTTTCATTTATAAAACCTAAGACGAATTGTTCTACAATTAAGGTGAAAGCGCTAGCCGGCGAAATGAAAACTTTCTGGCAAAGAAAATTTGAATTTCACGGACTACATCAGCGCATCCCCCTTAAGAATGGCAACACCAAACGTACACTCAACCCATTTTTTCATTTGCAACACTGACAATAAACTACTGGTCGGATCTTTTCCAAAATTTAGACAAAACATGTAAAGTTTTTTATTCTAGAAAAATAGAAAATGATTTTCTTTATATTTTGGTCAAATACAATTTTTAATGGACTACTGAATACAATGAACTAAGCATTCTTTACATTGACCAACACTCATTCATGATTCGAACTCTAGGCGTATTTTTATTTTCCAATATTACTAATACAATATGAGTTTGTATATAGGTTGACTAGTAATTAGTGACAGATATTTAAACACATGATTGTACTCATCATAAAAAAACAAATTACCCAAAGAAACGATTATTTTTTATTTATCTACCTTATTGACCCCAATTTTATTACCCAATAGCATATTGAGTACCTTACTAGAACAATACACTATCAGCTGTACCTAATTAAATTTAATTACTTAAAAACAAAAAAACAAAATCCACTTTTACCATACATTATTCTTTCGCGCGCGCGCGGTCCGTACGGTGGTTAAATTAATGACAAAAGAATAATGCATGGTAAAAGTGTTTTGTTTTTGTTTGTAGGTAACTAAATTAAATTACAGCTGATGGTGTATTATTCTTGTTAAGTACTCAATATTCTATTGGGGTGATTGGGGACATGCGCTAGTTAAATAAATAAAAAATTATATAGTTTCTTTGGGAAAGTTGTTTGTTATGATGAGTATAATCATGTGTTTAAATATCGGTCACTGATTACCAGTCACCCTATATAGGTACTGTTGACAATGACTATATTATAAATAGATACGTAAAAACTTTTAAAGGAAGTTTATACATTATGAATTAATGAGTGACTACCGAGATGAAGATAGAAGAATACGACATGTTGCGCCGACCCCAAATAAGTTGGAATAAGGATAACGATAAAGATGTTGACGATGATGATATCATCATCAGAGGTATCATATTATTAAATAACTGGGTTGTGTGCCTATCTGAATAGGCAGTCGCTCTATGTATAATACTAGTATTCAGCTGCACCCAGTTGGACTGGAAGCCGACCACAATATAGTTGGGAAAAGGCTGGGCAGATTGATAGTCTTACCAAGGGGTATCGTGTTACCCAGTTACTGGGTTGTGGAGGTCAGATAGGCAGTCACCCCATATAAAATACTGGTATTCAGCTGCACCCGGTTGGACTGGAAGCCGACCACAGCTTAGTTGGGAAAAGGCTAGGCAGATTGATAGTCTTACCAAGGGGTATCGTGTTACCCAGTTACTGGGATGTGGAGGTCAGATAGGCAGTCACGCCATACGCAACTGCATACGGTTAGACTGGGGGCTGACCACAACATACTTGGGAAAAGACTAGATTAGGAAGATTGATTGATGATGATGACTCTATCGACTAAATTAATTACTAACATTGACCGGGCAAAGTTGATAATATTACTTTGCTCCTAATATTATTTACATTGCTCTATACACCAACTAAATGTTTGTATTATACTATTATAGAAAAGTTTTGATTAGAATTCGTTTTTTTATAAAATGTAGAAAAGGTTTTCCTCTAATCTGTCAATTACAAAATTTTCACCTACATTTTTTTTTCTAATTAAAACAAAACCGACTTCCAAATCTCCAAATCTGCTATGTAAGGTTTTATTAGGATCTCAAGTTAAATGGAAGTCGATAATTTTTATTGACGTCTTCTCATTTTATGTTGTGAAGCTGCAAAATAAATTCTAATCAAGATTTTTTTTACGTTTAAATTTATGGATATTTTTTTTTAAAAGCTATTCATATATTTTTAATATTTACTCTTTTGAAAATATGAATATAATAGGCACCTTTACTCGCAGTGGTAACATATGAAAAACATTTCTTTGATCCTCTAAAAAAATAATTTAACTTCAAAAGATGGACACTTTTTTAAATTAATGAACATCTAAAAAAAATTAGCTTCTAATGATGCCGTCTTTTTTTTTAATAATTGACCCTCTTTTTAAGTTTCTCCTCTTTCCTGACAGTTTGTCGCAGTAATTAAGCTAGGGTACCCCAACTGAACGGGTTAGGTTAGTTAGGGGGGATCTTTAATCGACCACGAGTGAGCCAAACATATTTTTCTTGCTTTTTAAATATGCAATTATTCTATTAACACAATAAATGCCCAAAAAAACTAGAATTGTACATAACCCATAGTTATACAGAACAACGGTTTGCCGACTAATTGTTGGCTACTGTTGCTTCCAAGTTGCCCAGTGTTACGCAAGCTGTAAATAGCTTGAAAGGTTGCAAGAATAGGGTTGCTGTTTAATGAGTATTTTGAGGAGCAAAAACAAGTTTTGTTGTGCCGTGATATGATATCCACAAAAATATTCAGGTGGCCTTATTTTAACAGTTAATAAATATTAAAAATATATGACAAATAAATAATACATTCTGTGCGCAATTAACTTTGTGAATAGATTATATTTTTTGTACATTTTTAATTTTTAATACTGTTTCTTTTAATATAGGAAACTTAAAACTAATATGGCTTTTTAGGATGCTTAAGTGTTATTAAGTTACATAATATTTGTTTAATTAATTATAATATAGCAAGAAATGATGATGAAGGAAAAAGAAAAATCACGAAAATCAGTAAACGTTTAGTTGCTTCGCAGTTGTGACATAGTTGCCCGGCACTTGCCCCGCAACGTACTGAAACCTTTGAAATCTAGCCTACATAGAATTAAAAAAAATACCTTACTAACAGTAAGGTAGGGTTTTTTCCTAAATAATGGTGAGGTAAAGTATTTTTTTAGTTCTATGTAGACTTGTTTTTCCTATGCTGTTGCAGTAAGTTACTGTAATTGTGTTCAATTAGTGGCACAGAATTTCAAAATAAAAAGATTAATCTCCGAAACGAATCGATTTGTGAAATGAATAGGTATTAATATTTGATAAGTACGTGCTATTACGTTATCCACGGGATTATGTTAATCTTAAATTAGAAACGGTAATTGTTAAAATTATTAATCGCAAGAACGTTTTTAATCGCAAAGGTTTTTGTTGCACATACCTATGTTTTTTTGTAAAAATAAGTAGGTAGTGCGGACTGGGATGCATGAGATCGTGTATTTGAATGGTTCGAATATCCGTTACATTATTGGCGTGAATATAGTTAATTCGTTAGTTACAGGACTTGATTATTATATTGACTGTAAGAAATCATGGAAAAAAGTAGGTAGAATTTGGCATGTTAAATTAAAAGAAAGATATAAATGAAGGTTTACAGAAAATAAATATTACATAAAAAGTCGAAGCAACTTTTTAGTTGCTCGTCGCACACTCTCTTTTATCACTCATCCACTCAACACACACAGAAGTCTTTAGTTACAACATCTTCTTAACATTTTTCGCTACAGTAAAGGTACTCAGACAAGTATAAATCACTATAGGTAAATAATACCTAGGAGGTATTGATAATCCCGTATCTCTAGAGAACATTTCCACTTTCTGTTACAGCAATCTTCTTGTGTGACCATGAGCTATTTTATAACATGAAAATAGCTCAACTTTTTATAACAGTAAAGCTCAAGTTATTTTGTAGCATGGAGCTAGTTTAAAATACGGCAATAGCTCATATTGAAAGAGATTAGCCACTTAGCTAGATGGTAATAGCAACGATGATTATTACACTTACAAAAAGTGGCCTTGTTTTTCTTTATAGTTGCCCAATAGTTGCCGACAATATTAAATACATGGTTGCCTCACTGTTGCATAACAATTGCAATACAAATGACCGATTTCACTACAAAGACACAGTTGCGCCGATTTGTTGTGCCACAGCTGCGCAACAGTTGCGCCACATATAACAAAAATTCACTACTGCTAGTCTATATAGTTCCTGTTATTTCTTAATGTTGTGCTAATGCATTAAAGTACCGTTGTAAGTCGCTGTCGGCTCGGAGGACCCAGGCAGAGTTCAGTGCGATCGTGTCGAGTGCTGCCGATGCACCGCGGTAGTCGCTGAATAGCTCTTTGAACTGTTGGACGATGAGAAGATAAAAAAAAATTGTATCAGGAACAATTTAGATACATATAACTAAAAATACATGACATGGAAGATATTTTTACAGGTATTCACATTTCTAGGGAGTCTTATACGAATCTATTTTTATAACTGTTGCCTTTTTTAACAGTTTAACTTTAATTATTTTCGTCTCGTAGTTAATTACCTATACCACGCCTTATTTGCAAACGGAGATATAGATAGAAGGATATATTTTGATTGTAAATTTATTTTGGTGTAGGTACACACCATAATAAATTATTTTAGTTTTTTGTAGCGTAACTCAGCTTCATAGTCGGCCCACAGTTGCCTTACTGTCGCTCCACAATCGCCCATTTATCGAGCGATTGTGGCACATTGACAGTTGCTCATTAAAACACGAAATTATGACAACTTACCCGATAATAATCATACGGTTGATGTAGACACCTTGCGGCTGCCTGCAGTGCAGACGGCGGTAGCACTGGCTGCGGGCGCAGGATGCGCCACACGCCGGCCGGGCCGCGCCATCTACGTAACGAGAACAAAATTAATTAGGATGAGGTTGCAAGTTTTTGGATGACCCATCTATTACATTATGCAAAAAAAGTAATACAGTGCAATGTTTTCATTAATTCTAAGAAAAAATCTACCAATTATATATTTTATTTATTTAAGAACATGAAGGTCTTACAGCTAATAAAAATAGACAAAAAAATAAGGAAATGATAGTCACTAGAAAACTAATTACAAATCCTCACTTATAGAAGTATTATAATAATAGTTTATGGCGTGAGCACAATAACAAAGAAAAGAAAAAACACATCACCTTAATAAATAGAGAAGAATAATATAATACTACTATTTTAACTTTAGGACTAGTCAACGTAGCAAACGACATCATCGTATTTTTCAATTGCCAACATCTACCTTAAACACCACCTTTAATAGCCCTCTAACACGTATGGCAAGGTTATATAACGAAAGGACAAACTTGACGGCTTACCCTATCGAAGTTTTCTCTATGAGTTTCGTTTCATACAGACGCTCCCTATATAAACAGTGTGAGCAATGTACGCCTACATAGCTCAAACTGTTTAGATTTCCGTAGTGTTCTAGATTTAGGTTTACTGGACACACTTTTTATTTTATTTTCTTATTGTCTCTAATTTTTTCATTATGTCAATGTCATGCATACCTGTTATTTGCACGGTTACTGAAATGCCAATGTTAGATGTACGTTTTATTTGAAATGTAAGTGACAGTGCTGTTGGTGTGCTTATTATTATAAATAAATAAATAAATAAATACTAAAGTATGCAAATATATGACTAAAACAATAGACAAAATAATAAAAACAAACCGCTACTTGAAAAATTATAATGAACCCTACCCACAACGTTACCGTAACAACCCGAATGTGTACAATTAGTAGATACTTAAGTCGATTTCAGACAGTATTTTTTTGTCTGCCTCATCTGCCTTTTCCCGACTATGTTGGGGTTGGCTTCCAATCTAACCGGATGCAGCTGGATGCCAATAAAATTTTAAATAATGAACTGCAAAAAGACAGTTGTATACTGGAATAGTTATCGGCCTAATCGAACTAAATGGCACTAAAATAAGTTTGTTATGCTTTGCCAATTTTTACCGCCACATGTTTGATTCGTCGACCCTCAGACTGTTTGTTACAAGTAAGACCTTCTTATAATTTTTGACTACCTAACTGCAAATTTCACCAATGAAACTGAACGCGACCAGCACATTTAAGTCGCGTCCAAGAGCTATCATTGTCAATCGTTTAGAGAAAATCATGACACTGACAGCTCTTAATCGTGGTAATTCGCCCTTAATGATTTTTACTGCAACCAGACCGAAACCCCAGCCATAGATATATAGTTTTTACCTGCATGTAGCAGAACATAGCGCAGTCACCCACAGCCGCCAGTCGCGGCTCCGCTGTGCCTCGTTTGATAACGTTGAGAAGGCAAACCTAGAACAAATTAAATTCTGTCAATTTGTTGGCCAAATATGACACATCGAGCTTTACAAGTAGAAAGAAACTGTCCCACAAGTATTTATTATTTTTATCTCACGAATCTGTGAAAAATGCTCTTGTGCTTACACATTCTCAGCGTGTTTGTACAGCTGTTTACCACAAGTAAAGCATGCGTTATTCGTGAGATAAAAAAAACTGTATGAGTGACAGAGCTGAAGCTATTCTACCCGATTAAAAAAAAAAAATTGGTATGCCATATTAATTTAGTTTTTGACGTCTCCGTTAGAATCGTGAACAAGTGTACTAGGAAACGGTTCTAAGGGCAAGCGGTCTTTAGAACCGGTTGCACAATAAATCACTGAACACATTTAGCGCTAAACAAAAATACATCGTTAAGTTTAAGTCTTCATTTTGAAGATGACAATGAGAGAACTATATTTTAAATATTGTTTAGCTCTAAACGCGTTTAGTGATTCGTGGGGCAAGTAGGCCTAAGTATAGCCAATGTTTTCAAAAGCCAACTATTCCACACACGTACCTATAGAATAGCCAATCATCAGTAGGTGACGCTAAAGCGACGAGTAGTGCTCTGTGTGAATACATAGGTCTTGGGGCTGTGTATGAAGCTGTAAGAGCTCGCCAGCATGCCTGCCACGCTGGAAGGCCGTGGGTTCGGACACCGGCTGTGAACGCTGCCTGTAAAACGAGACAAACATATGGATAACAGATAAGCTGCATCTAGAAAACAAAAAAAAACAATGGGTAAACATGTCACCGTGGATATTGGTTTTAGTAACAGGCTTTCGCCTTTGGGAATGCAGAGGATTTGGGCGCTTTATTATTATTTATTCATTAGATTAATAGGCACACAATAGGGTATTACACCCATGTTATCAGATTCTAAAGTGCTAATAAACCTTAAATTTAACATTTTCAAATTTCGCGCGTAATTGGACGCCATATTGCTCTGTAGGAATGGCGTCAGTTTGCTATATACACAAATACGCTGATATTTTTTATGATATTGTTTATAATTTAGAAAATGAGTTATTATTCTACTGTTGTCTTATCGTTGTTCCTGAATGCAAAATGTATAAAAATTAAGTAACTACTTTGGTTAAGAAAATATTAAAAGTACAAAGTTGTTCAATTGACACCCCGTATGACGTAATAACATGGCGGCTACTATTTCTTGGTGTTCAAAAACAGATTAAAAAAGTACGCCTTTGTGCCATTTCTGTGTGCGAGAAGTTTAAATAAATGAATAAAAAAACTGAAATCTTTGAATTGAATTTTAAAATTTATTTTGTTATTCCATAAACTAAAACTAACATTTTCCGACTGCATTTTGCCTAAGCTATTTCAATAATATATTTTTAGAGTTTTTCTCATATAGAGTAAAATACCCTATTACAATAACAATACACATACAAATATAAGCGAAGGATTAATTGAGTAAATCAAAATTATTATTTTTAAAATAGTACTGGTCATTTTAAAAAAAACTGCTTTGTTGGTTCGCAGTTGCCTCACAGTTGCCCCACAGTTGTCTAACAGTTGCTTATTAAAATAATCCAACATAATTATTCTACGTGGTAAAGACGTCCTAGTATTAGACGGCTTGCCAAAACCATTTGTTGGCTATTCCAGACTTTTAAAGGTCAGAAGGGTCATTGCGTAATTCACTATCTACAACATTCATGGCATTATTTACGTTGCTAAGCAGACAATTTTTTTGAACATATAAATGAATGGTTTAGCAATAATCTACAAAATGATTCATCATCATCATCATTTCAGGCGAAAGACATCCACTGCTGGACATAGGCCTCCCCCAAGCCCCTCCACTTCGACCAGTTCTGTGCTTCCCGCATCCAGCGGAATCCTGCGGCCTTCACAAGGTCATCAGTCCACCTTGTGGGAGGCCTTCAGCTCCAACTATACGTCTCCCAGTACGCGGTCGCCACTCCAGTAACTTTCGGCCCCATCGGCCATCTGTTCTGCGAGCAATGTGCCCTGCCCACTGCCACTTATGTTTGGCAATTCTTCGGGATATGTCGGTTAAATGTTTCAGATGCTAATTAATAGTGAAAAAAAAACTACATTCAACAAGAGATACCGCGGCCCCTGGCACACAGGCAACTGAGGGAACACGGGTGGGTTTTAGTCAGTAAAAGTCTGACACACACTCCTGCTCCACCCAGAGCGGGAGAAGTTATTTGATGATTTCCCACCCAAAAAAAAAACGCCATTAGGGTGCGGGTATCCTCAACTAATTTTCTCAGTGAATAGTGTATCATTAACTCACCTCCTGATATATATCTGGTATAGTTTGGTTGGAATCGAGCCAAGAGTCAAACAGATCGACCGCTTGCTTCGTCACTGAAGGGTTTTCCCATTCAACGCCTGCTGTTAATAGGGCTCCACTTAACCATCTGAGGACAAAAATCATCATCATCATTATTTTTTTATTATGCCTTTTATTGCGATCTATCATTCTTGCAGATATTACACGCTTTAAATTAGCTTCACTTGTATGTATGTTTGTAACCGACTCCTTAGAGCGCGATTTTGACCCACTTTAAACGGTCAGATTTCATTGAAACTTTGTAAACTTATCGAAGACCGATGACAATTCAAAAATTAAAAAAAAAATTGAAAAAAATAAAGAAAAAATATCACGCTTTTGTAGTAGGCAGAACTAAAAAATAGAAAACAATTTAATTCAATTAAAAAGCGTGGGTTGCTTGACATAATTGATTATAAAAATACCTCAAAAAGCACCCCACGCTTTTTTACTTTTTTACTTTTTTAGTTAGGTTTTTAAAGCGTGTTTTTTAGTTTTTTAAATTATTTTTTAGCAATATGTTTGTTTTTATATTTTACGGTTTTTGGAGTCTCTTAAATAAGGTCTTGAGGAATCTTTCTTTATAGCCTTCTAGCGACTGTTTGGGTATTCATCAGGTTTACTGCTAGCATGTTTGGATGTTTAGTGATTCGTTCTTTGTACGCTTTCGTCCTTTCTGAGATGTCTTCTGAAACAGTTTGGATCATCTTATATCAGCCGAAAGCTATGTCTTTCGGCTGATATATGATGATCCAAACTGTTTATCTCCTCCTCCTCAATGGGGGGGGGGGGAGGGAACGCTGCTGCCCATTCTTTTTAAGGCCCTTAGTCCCGTTTTACGACACCCACGGGAAGAAATTGGATGATGCTATTCTTTACGGCACCACACTGAACAGCACTAAAATGTTATAGTCCTACTATCCTACTATTTATACAGGGGTTCCGGTAATTAATGGATAACCTTGAAATGATTCATGGTAGAACTAATGGTCATTCAGAAAAAAACATTTTTATTTTGTATTTAATAGGTAAAAACAACCGACTTCCGAAAAAGCACTACAAAGTGAAAAATAATTTTAATTTCAGAAGGCGGGGACAAAAATTAAAGTACATATCCAAAGCCACCAACTTCCTAAATTAAAGTTAGTTTTCACTTTTTAGTGTTTTTTCGGAAGTCGGTTGTTTTTTTTTGGATATTAGTTTTACAGAAAAAAATATGTTTTTTTCTGAATGGCCATTAGTTCTACCATGAACCATTTCAAGGTTATCCATTAAATACCGGACACCCTGTACATCGTACTAATTTTTATGAGTAACAAATTGCTCAATCACGCAACAACGGCTGAACGGATTTGGATGAAATATGGCACGCAGATAGAACCTGTAACCTAGCACCTAACCTAATAACCTGTATTTACACTGTACCCTATTATTAAAATTTAAAATAAAAATATTAAAATAGTATATAATTATTTATTGAAACTTAAATAATTTAGCGGTATTTTAGTTCATTTAGAGGAATCTGTTTAATAATCGATAATCCACGAATAAATTTACTTAATTTATAATTTTATATATCGTTGTTAAAATTTTTTTTTTTTATAATATTAATATTTAAAAATTAAAATATAAATTTAAATCAGATCAAGATGCAGATTATAATTAAGAATATAATGGATTACAATAAATTTATTTAAATACTTTTATCCCGGTAATACGGTACCGTGGGACAATTTTCAAACTCCACGCATGCGAAGCCGCTATCAAAAGATAGTTATTGTAATATTGAACTAAACTGAACACTAGTATTTACATGGAGCGATTGCCTATCTGACCTCATCAACTGGATAATACGATATACCTTGGTAAGACTGGTTTTCAGACTTTCAAGCCTGCACTGTCCTCCCATACCTATTATCACAGTAATTTGGAAACATTGTAAAAGCCAATTATTTTTAAAAGAGTAACCGTGGAGTTTCTTGCCGGCTCTTCTCCATAGGAAACGACAAATTGGAACCGTGCACCTAGCTTCTGACGTTTCATAAGTGCCCATGCAGGCTTATGTGAAATAAAATATTTTGATTTTGATTTTGACTCAGCAGCGATTCTGTATCTGAAGCTATGAAGGTACTCACAGTAGGTCCTCCCCAAGTCCTGCAGCCTGCAGCTGTGCCGTAGAGTAGACGAGCACTTGTGAAGGATGCAGCGTCTTCAGCAGACGGCTGAGGTGAGGGCCTGAGCTCGCCACCAGGAGCAGTTCCCTCCACCAGGACAGGTGGTTCAGGACTACTCGCCAGGGTGCCCAGTGGGTTTCTGTACTGAGTCGAGCTGTGGAGAAAGATTGTTGTTATTGTTCTGTTGCTTATCAGAATTTAAAGCAAAGAAATTGGATTTTATAAACTACTAGCTGTGCCCGCGATTTCGTCCGCGTGGAATTGAACAAAAACGTATATATTAATAAAAATAAATACAATTTCTAAAATAAAAGTAGCCGAAGGTACTCCTTATTACATAAGCTTTCTGCCAGTGAAAGTCCCGTCAAAATCGGTCCAGCCGTTTCAGAGATTATCCGGAACAAACAAACAGACAGACAGACAAAAAAAAAGTTATTTTGTTATACATATATACCGTGTATACATCCATATGCATTTAGTAAAAAGCGGTTATTTTAATATCTATACATATAATAAAATTGTAGAAAAGTGGTGTCTGTACAATCGAAATATATAAAAAAAAGTAGCAGGGGTTGTTATTATATCGATGCCGAACCCGAGATTGTAATTAATTTTTTTTTTGTCTGTTTGTCGGTTTGTCTGTTTGTCTGTGTGTTTGTGCACGCTAATATCAGAAACGGCTTATTCGATTTAGATGCGGTTTTCACTAATATATTGTAGTAAGCTTCACTTAACATTTAGTGTTAATTTCATGTCAATCGGTTCATAAATAAAAAAGTTATGTCAATTTAAAAAATCACGGCAAACATTTGTTAAGGTATTCTATCAGAGTACGAACACGCCTCGCGCCTGCGCGTCCGTGGCTATATAAAACGCGCTGAGAGCCGCGCCGCGATGGCCATACGTCAAATATCGTATACAGAGAAGCATTACTGTAAAGTAAATTTTTGCTACCCAAACGACGGTATATTATTATGTAATTCAAAATATGCTGCCCAAAAAGTCACTATTCCACGCGGACGAAGTCGCGGGCACAGCTAGTTACAAACTATTTATCTGTATGTATGTAAAAGTTTTTATTCTGCGCTGGGGGGTCTAGAATGATATGCTGGTTACAGTTTGCGCACTGGATAATAACTTTTCCTGTAGAATATGTATTTGGATATAGATATGCACGTGTATGTCGGTTACCGCGTAAATAGTAGCCTATGTCCTTCTCTCTAACCCAGTCTATATCTCTGCCAAATTTCATGACGATCGGTCGGTGCAGTAGGCACACTGATTTCTTCGAATACATCACTAGTGTCAATAAGTGTTACGCAAAAGCGTCACAAACGCGAGCGTGTGTTACGAATGTCACCGAAAGTGCCACGAATGTTACCTTGAATGACACTCGTGTCGAGTTTTTGGAGTATCAATGAGTGTCGCCGTTAGTGTCAAAATAGTGTCTTATCTATGTACAGGCTGTAAGGGTAAACACCGTTATCCTTGAAACCAGTGGTTTGGTTTCGTTTATAGAACGTAAAATCAAAGAAAAAAAAATTTTTTTTTAAAGAAAATCTCCTTTTTTCTACAAGAATATTTTACCCTACGCGCGAAGGCAACAAGCTTGCGAATTAATACGGGAGGGGGCCGGGGACCACACCGCGTGGCCCGACTCCGACGCACGGGTCGCGATCCTGGTCAGTCAGCTGTCAGTCTCGCTAGCGAGCGCACGTAACGCCGCGTCGTAGCGTCGCACATTTCTCGCGCGTATTATTTTTAAATTGCTCGTTTATTATTAGTATTTAAGTCAGGTTTACGTGACAAAGGTGTTTACCCTTACATCCTGTATATAAAAATGAATCCCTATTTCCCTTGGTCACGGCATCACACGTGAACAGGTGGACCAATATTGCTACTTATTTTTTGTTGTGTTTGTTATTAGGAGAAGGTTTATGAAAGAAAAAATAAGAAAGTTGCGCATGACATTAGAAAATTTAAGGAAACTTAACAACCATAATTATTAACTTTTGTAATATTATACCAATGCGAATTCAATATTCATAGTTAAGAGAGGACGGGGTCTGCGAGGAATTTGAAAAATAGGTATTTGAAGAAACTATTGCCGTCGCAATGTCAGTAAGTCTACTCCTGCAGTGTGTGGTAGGGACAGTTGCAGCTCAGACCGAAATTATCACAAAAATTTTGACGAGATCGACGTTTCGTATTCCCCTTTTTTCTCATAGAAAACTGAGCCGATTCAATTATTTTTACATTAATAATTTAAGAAAGAGTATGTTTAGGTTCCTAAAATGTTTTTTTTTTTGTTAAAAACTTTTCTAATTTGTCCTCTAATCACAGTGGTGAAAACAGGGCATTTTTTGTCATTTTTAGAGGGTCATATTTTCTTTACTAATAAGGCCCAGACGGAGATGGCGGGATGAGCTGGACTCTTTTAATAAAGATTGGTCCTTGTCAGCTTTGGATAGAGAGAGGTGGAAAGAGAGTAGGGAGGCCTTTGCCCAGCAGTGGGACGTTACAAGCTAAAAAAAAAAAATTGTTGCTGAAAAAAATAAAATGACAGGGACGTGTTTACAGCAGACCTTGATTTTATGAAGAAAAAAAAATGCTCTAGAGGCAATATTCAGGAAGAAAAAAGGGGAATACATTTGTATGGAGAATCGCACGTCCTGTTCCCTCTTAAGACAGGACAACATCTGTCGGGTCAGCTAGTGTGACGTAGTAGTTACCAGCGGCGGCGACGGCCCGGCTGGCGGGCAGCCTGCCGGCGCGGCTGAGCACGAAGGCGTCGTCCAGCAGCAGCGCGCGCTCGGCCGCGGCGCCGCTCGCGTACAGCTCTGCGGCGCGCTGGGCTGCTGATTCAGAAGTCTGGAAATAAAAGAAGCAATTTGTGAATAGAGTAATAAACACAACCTAATAAACGTGTCCTTATCAACAAATCATATTATAAGTTAAAAGACTACGTTGAAAACAGGCAAGTTTGGCATTAATTCCTTCTGCACATATGGCTTCCCTGGTACCTCATTAACAGCAAAACTATGTGAATGAAAATGTTAATTTTGATTCTTTTTATTTTTACAATGTCTGACATATTCTCGTCATTATTTGACATTATACATCAATTTTAATTTCGACTATTTATTATTAGTGATTGTCATGAAAATCATGGCACTTGGTTCAAATAGGTTCATTTTGTATAGGTAGATTCTTTTACATATTGTGAATGAGAGAACGTTGTAGGCCTTACAGACCAGATTTGCCGAAGCCATTTTGGTTCAACTTACGTGCCGCAATCTATACACTATCGCCCAACAATCAGAAAACGTATCTATAATATTTTTTTTTTTTTTTTTAAACGTTGCCCCACACTAGGAATTTCTCCTGTATCGTGGGTGCGTTTACAAACATTTAAACTCACATACACAAACAGCCAGACCCAGAACAACTACTTGCAGATCATACAAATATTTGTTCCGTGCGGGAATCGAACCCGCGACACGCAGCGCAGCAGTCGATCGCTGAACCACTGCGCCAACCGTGCCGTCAAATAATAACATCTTACCTCTCCATCAGTTCTATCCTGTGGCGCCACTCGGTACAGCCCCCTCGCTCCAACGTTGTATCTCACCCATTTGTGTTTACCGAGGTCTGGTATCACCACTGAAAAAAAAAACTAAAATATTAGTTATTGAATAGACGTGTCCGACTCGCACTCGACCGATTTTGTACTGACATGAAGACGTAGATAAAGTAGGTACTACTACTTCCAACTATATTATAAATGTGAAAATTTGTGAAGATGTTTGGATGTTTGTTACTCAATAACGCAAAAACGGCTGAACGGATTTGTATGAAATTTGGCACACAGATAGATCATCACACTTAGATTAACACATAGGATACTTTTTATCCCGGTAGAACGTTCCCGCGGGATAATTTCCGATTTACGTATTTCAGTATTTTTAACAATAAATTACTCACTTTCAGTGTCGTTCATCCATATCAAATGCGTGACGTTCTCCGTCCACCGCGATATCCGAGTTTTATTGTCGGTTTCGTACCTGGATAGAAGAAACATGACAATAAGACATAAATCAATCGGCTTAGCCATTTCCCAACCATGCTGGGGTCGGCTTTCAGTTTTACCGCATTATCAACCTATAATGTTCCCATTGCTGGGACAAAATCAAAAAATCAAAATCAAAAGTCATTTATTCAAACTAGGCTGAGAGTCAGCACTTTTTGAACGTCAAAATAAAATTACATAAGACAGTCCCCCCAAAAACGCCCGCCCTTCACCACTTCCTAGTGCTTTAGCTGGGAAGAAGAAGTAGCGGAACAAACTCCCCAGCAGCACAGCTGTCTGTTAAGTTAGAAGAACTTGTTTCTATACAATAATAGGTAATAAAAATTACGAAACACAAAAAAAAAACATAAAATTTGCCATATGTCAGCTAGCACACGCCAATATACCATCAAAGATTGAAAACTAAAAATAATAGAAAATTAAAATAAAACGTAAACAGAACTTCCAATCTAAATAAAAGCCTCTAGGCATAAAGGGCATGCCCGCTTACATATGCAATTCTGCATTATGCAAATATAGCTATAAGTAACTTAAAGTAACAAAAGTTAAACTAGGACCTCTGGACTAAAATTAATAAAAACTTAATACAATTAACAATAACAAAACCATGGTCAGCAAGACGACCAGTCACCACGAGCAGCACCCGTTCACGAGCATAACGCAAAGATCAGCCATTACCCCCCTCGCCATATTTGAGGGAAGGAGGCAACCCGACCCCCGACGCTACCGCAAGCAGTGACATCTAAGGGAGCATGACGAACTTGCTGCCGGTTGCACTGGCAAGAATAATCATGAATTGTCGAGGTCGCTAGCTAACTACATATTGCAATACTACTCATTAAAAAAAAAAAAAAAACATTGTAATGAGTAGATTAAGTCATAAATAAATGATAAAAAAAAGGAAAACCTGAATTATACAGTCAGATAAAAAAAAAGCAATTATATGAAATAACATAATGATATAACCTGTCAGTGGGTAAGCTAATTCTGGTGAAAGAACACAAACATTGTCTTGAGTTAATCACAGCGACCAACAATTCTTATCATTTAAGTAGTCGTTAATGGAATAGTATGCCTTTGAACAAAGGGTGGATTTTACTTTAGCTTTAAACGCACTAAAATGCAAATCTAGCAAGGAAGAGGGTAGCTTATTATAGAAGGTTATACCCAGACCTACAAATGAGTTATGAACCTTATGTAGCCGGTGAAAGGGAACACGTAGTTTGTCCTTATTTCTAGTATTAATATTATGAATATCACTGTTTTTAGTGTACAAGTGTATATTTTGCCTAATGTATAAGATGTTGGCGAAGATGAATTGCGATGCCACCGTGAGAATCCCAACATCTTTTAAAAAATCTCTCAGAGAAACTCTAGAACCTAGTTGGTAAATTGCTCACAGACCTCCACAATTGGACACAGGCCTCCTCGCTGTGGGAGGGAGGGAAGTGGGCCGTTATCCCCCACGTGGGCCCGGTGCGGGTTGGTAGATGACACATGTCTTCGAATCAGTGCTGTTTAAAGGTAAGCGTCCACAGGCCTCATCGCACGTATCGGACTAATCGCATCAAACGGATTAATAAGGCTGAGGCTACAGTAGGAAGCGATTTGCGATGCGCATGGAAGAGCGAACCGCGATAATCATGGTATGGCTACATTATAAGCGAAAATCCGGCGTATATTCGGCGATGATCGCTGATATGTTGATGTAGCCGATGCCGTGATTACAATAATGTTGTTCCTATCGCTTAAAGAAATCAAAAATCGCTAGTAATAATTGATGTACGGTGTAGCCATATACGTGAGCATTCATTTATTTGTTTTAATCGCTCATGTGTCGCAGGTCGCGTCGCGGTCTAATGTAGCCTCAGCCTTAGACTGCGTCCACTGTATCGGCAGCGATCGGATTGCCGACGCGAGTATCAGCAATCGGATTGCCGATGCCACCTTCATTCGGATTTTTGTAATGATCGTACGAAGTGTTTGTGAGAATGGAGGAAAGCGATGAAGAAGTCGTTATTGCTTGTTTATTAGCAGAAGAGGAAGAACAAGAAAAAAAATCTAGAAAAAGGAAGATCGTCTGCGTTATGGCCGACGATGCGGAGCGAGCGCGCGGGGCGCGTCCACTGATCGGCATTCCGTACGACGTCATCGGTACGCATCGCATGTCGGCATTGCCGATGAGCGGTCCGTACGGTGCGGATCAGTGGACGCTGTTGTATGAGTTGTTAAACAACAGTTGTGTTGTGAGTGTTATACAAGGCAAACTAAAATCCGTTACGTGCGATGCGTCTGATACGTGCGATGCGGGCCTGTGGACGCTTACCTTAAGAGTTAATGATAAATGATTTTATTTCTGTAAATAGGTTTAAACAAACACTTTTACACGTCAATCACATTTTTAAAACTAGATGAGGTCGGCGTTGCCTATCTGACTACTCTGAGAAGAAAGGCCGAAACAAACTCAGAGGTCACAGTCTCTTTTAAAGTCCAGACATAATCTTGGTCAGATCATGTGTGAAATTTGGTGTCTGAAATGGTCTTTTGAGGAAAGAACCACACAGATTGAGTGGATCCGTCCAGTCTGTGCACGCATTTTTCAGTAATCGTGCAGATCAACTCAGAGCTTAAGCAGCTCAACGATTCGACGACCAATACAAAAAAAAAAGTAATTTGGGTAGGCCGCTTAAATCACTCAAACTGCCAGATCATGATTACAAGTAACTGAGAAAAAAAAAGAAGCCATGAAAAGATTAGTTGTTTTTTAATGGATAGAGCGTAGTTCTATTTAAATGTAGTTTTATAGGTAGCAATAAAAGTTTATTTTGACAGCTGTCACTTACCAAGTAGCGTTATGATAATTATGCGTGACATTCTTCCACGCCGTCATATTCTCTTTCTCGTCTTCCTCAAAATTGAGTGGCCCCACCACGAAGGTGACTGGTATGATCCACTTGTGTGGTGGTGGTGGTTTAGTGGTCTTGGCTGTGGGGCGCCGCGTGGTCGGTGGTGGGGTTGTGGAAGTGGTCGAGTTGAGGTCTTCTTCCGAGTCTGTCAGGTTTTCTGGGGACAGAGAAATTTTGAAAAGTTAGTGGAATTTGGTTGGCTCGTACATTTCGTGACCTGTAATGTTGATTGTAATATGGTTATGTTATATTTTTAACAGACTTATACTTACATATACACGGTCATTTTTATATCGTTCTGGAACCGAAACACAGTAACTCCAGACGAGTAATAGTTACTATTGGCATTGTAATTTCTTTTTTAAGACATCTAGAATAGAAGTTAGAAATTGATCACTTTTTTTCTGTCATTCGAGTTAAATTATAGTAGAGCTTCCACTATTTCATTCATTACCGCAAAATCGTACGCCATCCGCTCGGTGATGACGTAGCGCGGAACAGCTGTGCGGTGTGCGGGTCAAGTACCTACCTACCATATGATAAAAACTAAAAACTGCCTAAAACATTTTTTTGCGACAATGCTTACGGCGGCTTCTACAAAGGCAGGAATTCAAATAAAAAAAATGAATCGTTTAATCTGTCGCATAGAGTTCATTATTAGTTGCAGGTGCCCTTGTCAATGAAAATATTGATCTGAATTAAGACCTTAATTTTATAAAGTTAACCGCGTAATTCGGTTGTGCATCCTTGTAAAGGCCGGTCGGATTTCTCAGAATAATTTTAGTAAACTGCGGACCTACTTACCTAGGTTGGTGAAATTTTATTTTTGACCGTTTCTGGTGAGAAATAAAGTCTGAATTCGCTTTTCGTATTTTTATTTGTGTACCTATTTATCTATTGCGTATGTATTTTTATTTATGTACTTACGTTGGTCGCGGTCGCGGCTTCGTTTGATTTCGAGACTGTGTTCGTCGGCACGCGGTTGAACTAATTAGATACCTAAATACCTACATACTTACATTTCGTTATTCAAGCCATAGGTATTTCTCTGTTTTGCTTTGTATTGATTGAAGGTTTGCTAATCATGAGTTTGCTATAGGTCGCGGTGGTCAGTACCTGCTGTTGTTGCTGTAGATACCTACCCGCGACAATACTAAATCGTTTGATTCCGCATTCATAACTATTGGTTGATTTAAATTGCGTTTATCTACATAACAATTTATTGAATAATAGCCCCCTTCAACCAAACAGGCTCGACACGCGATATTTTAATCGCACGCGACACAAGGCATTTACAAACATAATCAACTTTGGCTAAGGACTTACCTATTAGTTTATTTACAATTTACACTTCCCTGTATCGAAGCAGCTGCTCAAATGGAGTCCACTTCGCTCGATACATAAACGGGCACGTTTAATAAGGTTGTCTTTTAATTTTCCTAATGTGTCTCTGTCACTTTTCACAATATTAAAGGCGTCCACTATCCACGCCTGCGCGCGTGTGGGCGCTCGAAACTGTCCATGATCCAGGAGGTGCTGTGTTACAGCCAGGATGGTGGAGGTGAAGGGAACTTGAGGGTCGTCGATTCCACGTGCGCGCAGTGAGTTCAGGTGTTCCGGCTGAGCATACAAGCGTCTAGCCTCTTCCAAGTTATGGTTCGCCATCCCATAAAAATCCACCATTGCCCAATACTCCACGTTCGAATACACGTTTTGCCGACTAATTTTTGGCGCGTAATTAGGTTGCGCGTGCGTGACCTAATACAGCGAAACGCGACGCAATACTAATAGGAACAAGGAAGAGCGGGCGGTTGGCTAGACTGGGGTCGGGGGCGTGGCTTAAGGATCATGCTGTCTGATCGATGAATGGATTTTTCAATGAGTACCGTTCGCATGTGTTGCCGTTTGTCGATGCGTTTTACACACAGATCGCAAGGAAGCGTTACTTCGAGTTCTCATTATTTCACAAAAAAAACAATAAATTTAATTTTTCGTAATTTTTTTTATTGTTACTTTTTGAAAATAATAGTCCCAATCGATTCGAGTTCGATGATCGAGTTCATGGCTTTCGGTTCCAGAACGACCTAAAATTAACCGTGTATATCGATTCGGTATGTTTATAATAATATAATTATATATTTTTTAAATGTATGTACGGCCATAACTCTGTCATATATAGACAGACGGATTTGCAAAATTCTTTTTTTGTTCGAAAGGAGTTTATTCCGAAATGGTCCCATTATATTTCATATAGATCTGATGATGAGTTTCGGAGACAGACAACGAAACTCTTAAAAAAATAACAGCAAATCAACCGCGATTGCTGCTATCGCATAAATATTTGCATTGTTTACGCAATCACACAACATAACATCACGCCTGTACACTCGAAAGTGTTAAGCAGATGTATTCAGTACATCAGGGCATACCCACATTTTGTAACTGTAGTAGTATACTAATTGGTGTGGGGTACTAAATGGTGTAGGGTACCTTAACTAAAAAGTGAAAAATAAAAACTTGTTCCAAAAAAAATTAACCCACTTCCGAAAAATAAAAAATATAATAAATAATTTCGAACTAAAAGACATATCCAAGGACACCGACTTCCGAAATTATAGTGTTTCAGTTTCTAGTGTTTTTTCGGAAGTCGGTTGTTTTTTTTTTCGGAAAAAGTTTTTACTAAATACGACTGTGAGTCTCAAAACTGTGAAGGAAAACATCGTCAGGAATCCGGCATTTCCTAGAACCAAAAATCATTACAAAATGGACAAAAAACTTTTATTTCAGAAGTCGGTGCCTTTATTTTTGTTCGAAGTCGGTTGTTTGTTTTTTTTTTTTAAATTGACTTCTTGTTTTTCACTTGTTTTTTTTTTGTAATAGTGACAGGAAGTTATCATAGCATCATCTACATAAACTAAGTGGAAAAATACGTATTATTGAAGCTAACCCATAACCACAAATCAATGCTTGATCAGATTTATATGGCACCACTCGGTAAGTATAAGTACCTACCCTTTCATACGAAAGAAGAATTTTTCAAATCGGTTTATAAATGACGGAGTCCTGAGTCAACAAACATTTAAAAAACATACAACAGAAAAGAGAGCTTCCTCCTTTTTTAAAAAATCGGTCGAAAATAAGAAATATGGCTGATAAAATAAGAATTAGAAGATTCCTTACCAGGCTCATAGAACATCTCATCCAAGTCAGCTCTAAGTTCCAGTGTCAGAAGATAGTTCACCATCGGAGGCTCCGGATCTGGTGGTTCAGCTGTCATCAGAAATCTGAGGACAAAGAATTGGGCTTTCGTACTTAAAGTTCCTTTGTCCTCAACTTAAATACAAGGTTTTAATCGGCATATATCAAACTCCGTGGTAGCAAATAAATCGGTCCCTAATTGCATAAAATACAATCGATCACAATCTTGCTAATCCATTGCTTCACATGTTTGAAAAATTTGTCTGCTCAGCAACGTAAATCACGCAATTAATGTCGTTGAGCTGTCGAAATTCAAGCCATCCCTACTGTTAGTGGGTTACCTTGGTGTTACTATAGATGAAGCACATGATTCTGAATTCCTGCGTTGGAATACTTCGTAGGTTATTTAAAAAAAAAGTATTTTAACCGCATAGGATGCGGTCAAAAAAGCACGGGTACATTCTTAGGAGATTGCGATCACTAGAAACGTAGAAACAGTGTGTAAAAATTAATACACGTACATACTTAGGTACTGCAAAAAGTTTACAAGTCAAATAAAAAAATTTTATAACTCTCACCCATATCTTCTTCAGATCTTCGGCAGCCGATGATTATGGCAGAACATAACCTAGTTGCACCACTCAGCTGGTTATTGAACCAGTTGAGTGGTGCAACCCGATATTGCTCGTTAGTCTCACGTTGTGCTTTAACGACGTGTTGACTAATGGCGCCCAACACGGTCCGTTTTCATTCTTCAGTAAAATCCGTGGGTATACTTAAGACTAAGAAATTAGCTAAAATGACTTGTTACAGTATTTTTACGCTTGAATATAATTACGTTACTATTATATGTCATTTGTAAGGTCAAACAAGAAATGCTTATGAATCTTAAATCTCTCGTTTCTTCTTCAGGTCTTCGGCAGCTGATGGTTAACGCACAACTTGAGAGTAATCAGCTTAATCAGGCTGCAGACAGCTGATTGTTCAACCAGCTGTGTTTGAGGTAAGTCAACTCGCTGAGTGGTGCAACACGATACAGCTGTTTAGTCTTACACTGTGCTATATCGAAGCTATCGACTAATGGCGCCCAACACGGGGCATTTTCATTCTTCGATAAAACCTTGATTTCTTGGTATTTTCTGTCTATGTCTATCCGTAGGTATACTTGGGACTAAGTAATTAGCTAAAATTACTAGTAAGAGTATTTTCAATTTTTACGCGTGAATATAATATAGTGGGCAGGGCACATTGCACGCAGAACAGATGGCCGATGGGGTCGAAAAGTTCTGGAGTGGCGACCGCGCACCGGAAGACGTAAAGTTGGAAGGCCTCCCACAAGGTGGACCGATGACCTTGTGAGGGCCGCAGGAGTCCGCTGGATGCGGGAAGCACAGAACCGGTCGAAGTGGCGGAGCTTGGGGGAGGCCTATGTCCAGCAGTGGACGTCTTTCGGCTGAAATGATGATGATGATGATGATGATAATATAATTTCGATATTACACAAAGGTTTAATCCCTCTTTACTTCTTCAGCTCTTCTGCGCATAACTTGAGAATAATCAGGTGAATCGAGTGCACCGCTCAGCTGGTTAGCCTTATTCCATCTTTCCGTCGGTATACTTAAGGCTAAGAAATTAGTCGTGTATTACTCCCATACTGTGCCATATTGAAACCATGACTAATGGCGCCCAACGTGGGACGATAAAAACCGATTAACATGGTTCCGGTATCTTGTTTCTCTTTTCCACAAATATTATAAACTAATCACATCTTTCCGTGGAAATATCATAGACTAATACATACATTACTATATAAAATATGGCATACTGACTGCAGTTGTCTAGTCGTCGCAAGTGCTATTACTGAGCGTGACGTCTTGGGGTCGATTCCCAGGTGGGGTAAAGTGTTATTGGGTTTTTCCATCAGTGGTTTCAGTAACACTTTGGAGTGTCGACCCCGGTTGATGGTAATAGGCTCGCCAGCAAACGGATCCTCTCTAAAGTAAGATAGAACTCAAAAGACCCACCTCTCTTGCTTCAGAAGCACATCATTCCCCATAGAGGTCGCACACAGCAGCGGATAGCCCGGCCGTTCGCACCAGCCATCCCACGCCGCGCCGCTCACGCCGTCATCTGTGCCGTCCCGCTCTAACGCGCGCCAAAGGTCCCTGGGTAGAGGGAGATAGCGTTAGTGTCATCCAATTACATGGACCTTACATGGGCGCTCTTTAGGGAATACAAGTAGGATAATTATATAATAAAATCGGTTAGTTGACTTTTCAATAACTGCATCGAGGGAAGCCTTTTTTTAACCGACTTCAAAAAGTAGGAGGTTTTTTTTATGTATGTTCACCGAATTCTCCGTCAATTGTATTTAATGTATTGGGTATGCTTCAGGGTTGGTCCCTTATACAATCTAATAACTTTAATTTAAAAAAATACAATCGACTGCAACATCAAAAAAAAATACATATCAAAAGACACCGAATTCCGAAATTAAACTTACTCTTCACTATGTAGTGTTTTTCGAAAGTCGGTTGTTTTTAAAAAGAAAAGGTTTTTACACATACGTGATTTGGAGATCACCTTTTAAGCAAGAAAATGCTAATAAAATAAAAGAAAAGTAAATACAAAAAGGTCGCACTTGTGTGATTTTTGCGAGTGGGCTTTGAGTGTGTGTGTGCGTGAGTGTACATTGTATATAAGTTAAATCCGTTAGCTGCATATAGAGTAGCTTATAAGCATATAGTTTAGGTTTCAGTTAGGTCTAGTTCTGTGTCCAGCAGTGGGTAAAGTCGCTGTGTGGATGACAATGATCATAATCATACTCATTAATTTGTTAAAGTTGATACACTAATGATCTTATTGTCTTGGTAAATGATGAATCTTATACTAAGAACCCTTACCTTGCGTCGGCGCTAGCAAAGCGATGGTCCCGCAATAGCCTGGCGAGTGCAGCGCGCCCCGCCGCTTCACCGGCCGCTTCTATAGCCATGCTTACTATTGCTGCACCCTATAAAGAAAGAAGAAGTGAAACCGACTCACTCTGTTGCGTCGGTTGCGTTAAACGTTTAACGCGACCTTGTTGAAAGTCGCATAAGAAGTTTCACTTCAAAAAGTGCGTGGAGTCCCTCTGCGCGGAAGAAGTGAAACCGACTCACTCTGTTGCGTCGGTTGCGTTAAACACGCAACCTTTAGCGTTAAACGTTTAACGCAACCTTGTTGGAAGTCGCATAAGAAATTTCACTTCAAAAAGTGCGTGGAGTCCCTCCGCGCGGAAGAAGTGAAACCGACTCACTCTGTTGCGTCGGTTGCGTTAGACGTTTAATGCAACCTTTAGCGTTAAACGTTTAACGCAACCTTGTTGGAAGTCGCATAAGAAGTTTCACTTCAAAAAGTGCGTAGGGTCCCTCCGCGCGGAAGAAGTGAAACCGACTCACTCTGTTGCGTCGGTTGCGTTAGACGTTTAATGCAACCTTTAGCGTTAAACGTTTAACGCAACCTTGTTGGAAGTCGCATAAGAAGTTTCACTTCAAAAGTGCGTGGAGTCCCTCCGCGCGGAAGAAGTGAAACCGACTCACTCTGTTGCGTCGGTTGCGTTAAACATTTAACGCAACCTTTAGCGTTAAACGTTTAACGCAACCTTTTTGGAAGTCGCATAAGAAGTTTCACTTCAAAAATAACTTACACCCAGTTGCACAAAGACCTTTAACGTTAATGATTTCATTAATTTAATGATGTTGTACAAAACAACTTTAAGGCGCTAATGGTGCTTGCTTTGTGCAACAAAAACTGTGACAGATTGCAACAAGTTAATGGAAGATTAGTTTTTAATCGGATTTAAAAGTTAAAGTTCGTTTCTGCAACTGACTGTAAATTACTAAGTAATTAGGTGTCAATTGATGGCGATTTCGTCTCTTGGGTATGAATACAGCTTTGCAAATTCTCTGTCTGTCCTAAGATTGTAGGACACACACACACGCATACATTTCTCATGTTTTTTGTTAATCGGGTAAAAGGTCGGGCTACTAATGAATAAGAATACATAATGGTTAAATTTTGAAGTAAGTAAACTCTTTGGGGGTTCCGTAAAAATCTCACCGTGAAAACTAAGGGCCTGTGCACACCACGTTTTTTAAACGCGCCTTTGATGCGCGTTTGTAGCGATACAGACGCGATACGCACGCGAGTCAGACGCAGCCTGTAGACCCTCTGTAGGATAAAAGCGCGCCGTCGACGCACATTTCTAAAACGTGCATCGACGGCGCGTTTAAAAAACGTGGTGTGCACAGGCCCTAAGGTGAAGTGAGCTGTCAATAGTATCAATTTCTAGGATCAGTAGCGCTATTCTGTAAAATTTGCGCCGTGATAACTTGGGTGAAATGAGCTTTAAGTGAGCTGTCATTAGTGTCAATCCCTAGGATCAGATGGAATGACAGCTCACTTCACCTAAGTTCCTTCACGGTGGGATTTTAACAGAATATGTCGGCAGATACGATGACAGCTCACTTTAAGCTCACTTCACCTATGCTTTCACGGTGAGAATAGCCAAGTGGGTACCTACTTAGGTGGATCACACACTTCAACGCGCCACGTTGCGGGGCATGGGGAAGGGAACCAAATTCACCGCACAGAAACGTGTTTGGTATAATATGAACAGAATTTGTAAAAAAAACACGCGCGAAGCGCGATGTCTGTGCCCCGTCGCGTGGCGCGTTGTAGTGTGTGATCCACCTAAGTGCGTGTTTGTCAATCTGTACACTATGTAAAGGATAGTACGAAAAGCTGTTTCATTTCTAAAATAGAATCTGTTACATTCTAACCGTTATTGACATTTTCTGTCGGAAAAGTTTACCGGAAAATCAAAAGGTAGTAATAAAGGTAGTAATATAAATAATAGTTTAAAAAACTAAAAAACACGCTTTGCGATGCTTTTTGAGGTATTTTTATAATCACTTACTGTCAAGCACCCCACAATTTTTAATTGAATTAAATTATTTTCTCCTTTTTTAGTTTGGTTTTTAAAGCGTGTTTTTTAGTTTTTTAAACTATTATTTATTTTCTATTTATTAGTTTTTTTTATCATTTTTTTTTAAATTATTGAATTGTCATCGGTCCTCGACAAGCTTACAAAGTTTCAATGAAATCTGACCGTTTAAAGTGGGTCAAAATCGCGCTCAAAGGAGTCAGTTACATACGAACATACAAACAAACAAACATACAAGTGAAGCTAATATAAAGCGTGTAAAAAATGTTATAAAGTTATGACTTGTTACCTTATGCAAAGACAGTTCATCTGTAGCGCCTTCTATGTCAGCTCGCTCTAATCTAGGTGAAGCAACTGCTCGAACTGAGTTACTCGAGTCTAGCCTGAAATTAAAAGGGTTTATTTAAGAGGTTATTGCAAAAATTATTCGAATGTAAAACAGGAATATTAAGTTAGAAGAGGCCTCATTGTTTTTTCTTTCAATGTGAAAAGGTCTTGCTTTATAAATAAGTATCTTCTGCCAGCGGCCATCCGGCACCTGGACGTACTACCGGGATAAAAGTATTCTACGTGTTAATCCAGGTTATAATCATGTGTGTGCCACATCCAAATCCCTTCAAACGCTATTGCGTGATTGAGTAACAAACAACCAAACATACCAACTTTCAAATTTATAATATTAGTAGGATTTTTTAAGTAATTATTAGTAGGATTGAGTAGTAATTTTAAAGCTATTTCATGTTGGGGGCCATTATTTCATCATCTGCCTATCCTTTTCCACTGGCATCGGCTTCCAGCCTAACCGGATGCAGCTGAGTACCAGTGTACATTGAGCGAATGCCTATTTGACCTCCACAACCCAGTTACTGGGTAGTTCCCATTGGTAAGGCTGGTTTTCAGACTTAGTCTTTCTGACTTGAAATGTCCCATGTTGGGCGCCATTAACTACAATGGCGCCCAATGTGGGACTTTTAAAATAGCCTCCACTACTTGCAATGCATATACCTTTTTATATATACACAGGAAAAAAAATATCCAGTGCGCAAACTGTAACCATGAATTCTGCATACCATTCTAAACACACCAGCGCAGAAATTTTCGTCGGTCATAAAAAAAAACAGCTGTTCCATACATTTTGACCGCGTAGATATTGCACTTTTTTTTTGGAAAACCGACGAAAAATTTCTTAGCTGGGGGGTCTAGAATGGTATGCTGAATTCATGGTTACAGTTTGCGCACTGAATAAAAACTTTTCCTGTATAGTAGGCAGTCTATGATGGTAACTGTTCTTACCTCAAAGCCGGCAGCACATGATCTAGAAGCAGTGCATCAGCAGGCGGCTGTGCGTCGGTGTGCGGCGGGGCGGGCGCCTTCTCCGCGAGTACTGACGTCAGAGCTTCGAGGAGCCACTGTGACGACCACCAGCGAGGCGATACTGTGCCGCCGAACCACTGGGGAAGTCGATATGGTACCATTAAGTATAAAACTTACATGACAAGTAAAAATAAATGTTAAACAGTCCAACTTGTTGTGTTTTGTTTGTGTTCTTTCTGTGCGTCATGTTTAGCAAAAATAGCTTTCTTTCTAATATTGTTAGGGCCTGTTTTACCACAAATCAACATACAAATCACTGAATGCGTGTAAATAGTAAATTAACAGTTATTTTTTTAAGCCTTTTGCTCCAATTATAATTTATTAATTAATTTTATAAAAAATATTTCATTTTTGTATTTATTGTTTTCATGCATGGACCGCCCTTAGGTAAAGGTATCCTCTAAGTATGTTAACATACTTTTTGCCATCTTCGAAAGCTTGACAGAAACAAAACGACGTTTTAAATTCGTTTAGCTCCAAACTATCTCTGAATTCTCACCTGCTGAGCCAACAATCTAGCTATGGTCTTGGTTTCCGACAGAGTTGACGGTGACAGTGTTATCAAACCCCAACCTTCGGAGTAAGGGTTACCACCTTCCACCACCACGATGTCTGGAAGAAAACAGATTTAAGTCAAAACTATGAGGAGAAACAAACTTTTGCCCTGAGCCAACCCCTAACATCCTGAGATTTCACAAGCGAGTTTTATACGGCACGTCTTTTGCCGTATGCGTCTAAATTGTTCAATCAGCCTAGCTTATTTCTATGTTTGGGTCGGATTCCAAATACTTTTTACGTACATTATTTTTTAGGTATTTTACACATAATTATCTTATTTATATTTATTATTTTATTTCTGTATCTGTCCGTGACATCACAGTGGGCCCTATCAGAATACCAGCGCTGCGACACCTTTAAATTTCGCAGCATCATGCTGAGATAGGGGCCTTTTGGCCTCGTACAATTTTTTTTTTTTTTTTTACTTTTTATATTATTTTAAATTTTAATTTTTTGTTAAGCATGTTGTGTAGTTAAGTTTGTGATATTCCTGTGCGAGTCTAATAAATACTTTTTCTTTCTTTCAATCAAACCGAATGCAGCTGAATACCAGTATCTTACATGAAGCGACTGATTATCTGACCTGCACAACCCAGTTACTGGTTAACCCTTTGGTAAGCCAGCTGTCAGACTTTCGAGATTCTGACGACCCGTAACGATACCAAGATCCACGAATGACAACCGGAATCAACGGCTTAACTTGTTTTCCGAGGCACGGAATCGTCTTGGTATGTAAAGATGGTCACCCATCCACGGACCAACCCCGGCAAGCGTAGCTTAACCTGATCGATCTAACTGTGCGGCTATTATTACTAAGCCACCAGTGCGACATGCATATAATAAATGATAAAGAAGATCGACGTTACAGCTGCTCATTTTACTTACCGAATTTCGACCATATTACTCATACTAATTAATAAAACTTACCGAATTTCGGAAGCGGGTACGATGTGTTCAGTTCAAATGCGAAGTGCTGTATTGTTTTCTGCACCCATTCTAGAAGTGGTCTGTAAAAGGAGAAGTTAAATTGATCAACTCAACCACTTAAAACGCAATTAAAGTTGCTGAACAGCTGTCAAAATGAAAGCCGGTGTGTTATGCAATTGCATAACACACCAACAGCAGGGGTAATTACCCCTCAGGAGTAGCAATGTCAGCTTTTCTTCATAAAACTTTTTCAAAAAAAAAACAACCGACTTCCAAAAAAACACTACAAAGTGAAAAATAACTTTAATTTCCGAAGTCGGTGTCTTTGGAGCTGTATTTGAATTTTTTGTCACCGCCTTCCGAAATTAAAGTTATTTTTCACTTTGTAGTGTTTTTTTGGAAGTCGGTTGTTTTTTTTTTTTTTTTTAAGTTTTTTTTTCCACTTTTTAGTGGTTCACATGTGCTTACCCCTTCACAGCATACCGGCGTGATGTTATGTTATGAACTGGTGTAAGCAATAGACAGACATGAGATTTCAGCAATCCCAGTCCATTTGCTATCATTTATTGAGGAGTTCCGTTGCCTATATCCAAAGTTCTTCATCAGATCTTCACCAAATTGAAATTAGACCACTACGAGAAAGTACTCTTCCAAAAAATTGCTAAATCGCTTCGTGTGCCTATAAAATTTTAAGAGTTCTCTCTATTTCTCCAGGATCCTGACTTGATGATCATGGGACCACCTGGGAAGTATACCCTTTCAAACAAAAAAAAAACAAAATCCAAATCGGTCCAGCCATCTTCGAGTAATCGTGGAAAATACATAAAAAAAGGTTCCGATGAATTGATAACCTCCTCCTTTTTGAAGTCGGTTAAAAAGTACTAAATCAATACAGAACTTCGGGAATTTCCGTTACACTTCGTCTTACCAAGAACTTTTGTGAGCAGTCTTTTGTTGCTTTTGACTTTCAATATTATTTTGAATTGGCCAAAGAAACAGCATCAAAAAAATAAACAGTCATTTATGAAAATTAGGGTTTGAATCAGCACTTTTCGAACGTCAAAATACATATGACAGTCCCCCCAAAAACGCCCACCTGTCACCACTTCCTAATGCTTTAGCTGGGAAGAAGTAGCGGAACAAACTAATACCCTATAATATGAGATTCTTAATTGAAGTTTAAGGAATTTCAATACTAACCCAGACTCATCCAAAATAACTTGCTGGTCACTGTACAAGCTAATCTCGGGCGGTAGTTGCTCCTCTTCAAGCGGCTCGGAAGTGCCTTCGGGTATGATCGTGGACACTTCGGTAATGTTCGGCGTCGCTTCGGTAGGGAGCTCGGGCGCCGCACGGCGTTGTAAGCGACAGACCGCTAGGGATATCATGTGCGGTGGCATTGGTGGGGTTACTGCGAATTCATCTTGTAGCTGTAAGACAAAAAAAGTCATCATCATGGAGGCAGAACAAAGTAGCTCCAGAAACCCCAACCAAAACTACATTCGCTACAAGACAATACACAAAGCAATCTTCTCACTTATACAATTCTCTCAACAAAATTCTCACCATATACTCTATGACATAGTATACCGCAACTGTAAAAAGACACACTCTGAATGGTTGAAGAGCAAACGTTACGAAGAAATCGAAGCTATACTCCATACAATCACATAATTCCCAAAACACGTTGTAGCGGCACTACAGAAAAATACTTCGCAACAATATCTATAAATGCAAAAAGAGAAGTGGCGCCATTTACAATGCCACAGGCGAACTACGCAAAGACGCACGTCATAGAATTCCTAGATCGCGCAGTTAAAGTTTACCGCGCGATTGGCATAGGTACAACATCCCGACATCAACCGTCGGACAGTAGCCCGCCAGACACAGCACCCGTCTGGTTGGAGGAACCTCCATTTTCTATAGAGTATGAGTGAACTTTACACCCTGATCCTCATACCTCTATAACGTAAAATCTATAGACACAATCACACCTTCCACACCAACATTTACACCCCACACTGCCACCTCACACATTCTCCTCCCCCCCCCCCCCCCACACATACACATAACACTGTACGCAGTCCTTATTTCTTTGTTAATAATTTTTTTTGTATTATTTATATTTTTTTAAACCTTCGGCACGCTTTCAAAATTATCTATTGTTTATTCTCTCACACATAATTATATATAGTTTATGTAAACTGGATGAGCGGAAACACCTAATACAAGCCAATCTTTTCTTAACCGGTATGGCCAGCAGATATATAAGACAGTCCCCCAAAATGCCCGCCCCTGACCACTCCCTAGTGCTTTAGCAGGACACTCATCACGATAGAACCTCTAGGAACCGAGTAAAAGCGCGGGCAAGCGATGCAATGCGAAGGTGTTTTTTTTTTTTGAGGGTGGGAAATCATCAAATAATTTCTCCCGCTCTGGGTGAAGCAGGAGGGTGGGTCAGACTTTTACTGACTAAATCCCACTCGTGTTCCTTCAGTGGGTCGGGGAACAAGAAATATCATGCGGATGAAGTCAAGTCAAGGGCAGAAGCTATTATAGTAAATGCTAAGTTGTAACTTACCAATCGATGTCCCAAATAGAATCCAGCTTCTTCAGTCGCTACTATAGGCATATTTGTCAAGGATACGTGGAATCTGGAAAATAACAGAGAAACGTCAAGCGAAAAAAAACAACCGACTTCCTACAAAGTGAAAAATAACTTCGGAAGGTGGTGACAAAAAATTAAAATACATATCCACATACATAGTCACAGACTTCCGAAATGAAAGTTATTTTCCACTTTGTAGTGTTTTTCCGGAAGTCGGTTGTTTCAGTTTTTAAGCCCTAGCTTAAATTATTACAGGCAAGTCCGGTTAAGAAGCCGACAAGCTCATAAGTTGACCTGCGAGATGTCACTAATAAAAACAATGGCACTCCGGGAGAAGATTTCACTAAAAAAACAATGGCACTCCGGGAGAAGATGTCACAATGGCACTCCGGGAGAAGATGTCACAAAAAAAAACAATGGCACTCCGGGAGAAGATGTCACTAAAAAAAACAATGGCACTCCGGGAGAAGATGTCACTAAAAAAAACAATGGCACACCGGGAGAAGATGTCACTAAAACAAACAATGGCACTCCGGGAGAAGATGTTACTAAAAAAACAATGACTCTCCGGGAGAAGATGTCCCTAAAAAAAACAATGGCACTCCGGGAGAAGATGTCACTAAAAAAAACAACGGCACTCCGGGAGAAGATGTCACTAAAAAAAACAATGGCACACCGGGAGAAAATGTCACTAAAACAATGGCACTCCGGGAGAAGAAGTTAAAACTTGAACAATTACGTGTGTATTTTTTGAATCGTCAATGATACAGGATTTCACAGTATTCATAATCATAATTTTGGTCATATCTTCTAAACGGGTTGTCCGATTTTCATAATTTCAATTGGAATATTAGTTCTAGACCTAAACCTAAGTTTTGAGACTTAAACTATTGAAATACCTTTACTAAAAAACGGGAAGGTGTCGGTAACGGCGTCATGAGTTCAATTGTTTTTTTTTCCATCTCAAAAAATGCCCAACGCGCCTAAAGAAGTTTTCACTTCATAATTAATCTAGGTTCTATTAGGTCAATTTCAACTTTGGCTTCAAAACAAGAGTGAACAGGCATCTTCTGGGCACGCTCGTTCCATCACAGACCTCATCAATCGCTTTCCATGAGGCGTGATCGAGGTCAAGAGCAAAAAGAAAAAAGATTCTCAGCTCACCTCAAGTAACAACACTCCCAGCGGTCGACGACGCCCAAGTTTTTTTTATATATTTCATATTTTTAATTTTTATTTATTCGTGTTACTCGTGATATTATACAGAACCATCACGTCTGCACTTCTGCAGAGTGTCGCTAGCTAATTTAATTTGACTCCGTATATCTTGATATTATTCTTACCTGTCTCTCACGATGGTCATCTTGAAAGTAGCTCTAAAATGTGGCTCGTCTAGACACGGGAATGTTGAGCGAGCGTGGGTCAGCCAAAATCGGGATACGGCGCAACGACTGTGGAAAGAACATGAAATGTTTTTTTGAAACCATCAGCAATCCTGGGGACCAATGAAAGGGGCTTAAATTTTTTCCTTATCAGCAATAGGATCCAAAATGATGGGTGGTTAGTGGATAGCAAATGATTATTATGGCATGAGGAACAGGGTGTAAAGTTCACTCATCCTCTATAGAGAAGGGAGGATCCTCTGACCAGACGGATGTTGTGTCTATACAGGGTTACTGGTTAAGTCGATCTAGAACCTTTAAGAGGTTGTAGTTTCCATCATTCCTGACTGATTTAACTATGAAACATCGTACCCCAAACTTAACATTTATGAACTTATTATTTAAGCTAGCCGCGCGGTAAATTTTGCTTGCGCGTTTCAGGATTTTGCGTGACGTCAGAGTAATGCGTAGCTCGCATGTGGCGATGTAGATGCCGCCACTAGATACTAACTGTCTTTGTGTTCCAGTCAAGAAGAAACCTCGTTGTTTATCACTTCTCTCCAATTTTGTGATGAATCGAAGACTCAGGGTGTAGTTGTACTTGCGACGGAGTTTCTCCTGCAAAAAAATTATAGAATGCTTAAGTTATGTCAGTCCCTAACTTTTTCTCAGCGTGTCAAATACAGTCAGCCCTGAATTTGGCTACGAGCTTGGCACTTTCAGCAGCGTCCTTCAGCTCCTGTAGCGTGCAGACAACAGGACACGCTGGATACGATATTAAGTGCCCCATTGTTTGTGGGACAGCACCACATTTACATTCCAGAGCGGAGTCATCTGTGAATCTCCACCTGAGCAGGTTTTCTTTACTTTTGCCTGGCTGAGTCCGGAGTCTATTCAAAGACTTCCAGGAAAGCCAAGGCATCTCATGTCCAGGTGCGAGATTTTATGCAGGTGGAACGAATGGGTTTGGTAAGGAAGCACCATCTCGCCACAGGCTCAGCCATTCCTTAGACTGTTCGCCAGTGAGTGAGAGGACAGAAGTTTTTTTTCTATGCACGCTCGCTCTGTTTCATTCATGTCTCGTACTTTGTGGACTATAAATGTAGTGTATCTGTCTATTTTGAAGTCTACTTAAACTTTAAATATTTCATCATCAGCCCACAGCAGTCCACAGCTGAACATACCTTTCCAATTGCACGCCATTCAGCGCGATTTTTCGCAACACGCTGTTTTTTTTGTGTAACCGACGAAAAATTTCTGCGCTTGGGGGTCTAGTATGATATGCTGAATTCATGGTTACAGTTTGCGCACTGGATAAAAACTTTTCCTGTATACATCATTATTATTAGTTTATGCGAAACCTGAATATGGTTTTTTCGGAATAAGTAACTGAATCGATTCCAATAATTTTTTCAGCATATTATGTTTTTTCCCAATAAAGATTTGAATACGTGATGGAAAATTTTATCACCAGTTAATTACAATACCTACAATCGCCGTACGGTTAGATACTTACTGCCTAATTATTATCAATGAACACAATACGACGGGGGGCCGCGTGGTGACCATGTTTGTGTAGACAACTAGGTAACATAAGAAATGTTGTCTTTACATAAAAATACTAGACACGTGTTTCAAGTTTCGCATATACTAAAACTAGGGTTGTTTATCTACTTACCTTAAACTCAATATAACTCTGGTCAGCTTGCGGATACTCCAGGGTCTTGGCCACCTTGGGTCCGAGAGACCCGCCCGACTTGAACAGCGCTCGCTCTGTCACATTCATGTCTCGCACGTTGAGGACCACGAAGGTAGTGTCTCTGTCTACTTTGAAGTCTATTGATACTTCGCCTGGAATTAGTCATTGGTATTAAGCTTTTCGACCTTGCTTGTTGCGATAATTGGATGACATGAGAAGCTATGATAGATACATATATGGAAGATATGATAGCTCCCTTTGATTAAAAGACGAGCCAGTCAGCAAAATGATGAAGAGTCTGACTGCCGAAATCGGGCGTTGCTTTAAGTATAGCTACATGAATATTAGTGAGAAGTACACGAAGCGCGTCTATAATAAGTAACGTAAAGATAAATTGACTGATTGATTGATTGTTTGACTTTTGATTGATCATGTAAAGGTGATGTGTTGAACTTTTATCGTTGAAGCTTAATTTAAGTTTAAAAATTTTCATCCGCTCTATGGAAATCCGTAGCCTACACTTTATTCATGTCAAAGTCAATGTCAAAGCATTTATTTCAAATAGGCACTTAAAAGGCACTTTTGAACGTCAACATTTACATTAAAATAGAATTGATTCTAGTCGCCCCTTCCAAAATGTAGTTTCGTATGGAGAAGAATGGGCAAGAAACTCCACCGTTACTCTTTTAAAATGTTTCAAGTACAATATTTACATTCATTATATGAATATGTGTGAAAACGATGCACCCAGAATAAAATTACCATACCAAAATAGGTAAACGGAATCAAATTGAAGCAATACAGATAAATTAATTCTGTGATAGATACATGGTGTTCACACATTTACAAACATTGTAAAAGTAAGTAGGTATAGGTACGATTTTCCTACAATATTAACAAGTAATGAGTCAGTGTGTGAGTTAAAGTAATCACTGAGTGTAAATCAATGTCAAATCAATGTCGGGTTAACGTAAGCCAATTAGTGGGACCTACACATGTTTTTTTCATAAAATCAAAGTTGCTTGTCTAAAAATTGTCTCGGTTGGTCAAGTAAAGTGATAAAGATCATCATCATCATCATTTCAGCCGAAAGACATCCACTGCTGGACATAGGCCTCCCCCGAGCTCCGCCACTTCGGCCGGTTCTGTGCTTCCCGCATCCAGCGGACTCCTGCGGCCCTCACAAGGTCATCGGTCCACCTTGTGGGAGGCCTTCCAAGTTTACGTCTTCCAATACGCGGTCCCCTCTCCAGAACTTTTCGGCCCCATCGGCCATCTGTTCTGCGAGCAAAGTGCCCTGCCCATTGCCACTTAGTTTTGGCAATTCTTCGGTGATAAAGATAAAGATGTCACCTCTCAATTCGCCAGTTGTCAAGTTCGGATGCAGCCACAAACTGTAATGCTTGGGTATGATGAAGGTTGGGAGACGAGCGCCGCGCCACGGGAATACAGCCCCGTTGCTTGCTATCCGTTCCCTGGAAAAGATAAATTATTGTTAAGTGTGTTTTTATGGGTTACAATATGACGCAAGTACTCTTTCCGTACGAGCATTGTAATAACCCGACCGCGGGACCATAAAGATAGGGCTATGCTATCTCTATGTATGTCGGATTATTTAAACGTTCGAAGCATCCGATCGGCTGGCTTGATTTTAACACGTGAAGAGACTTATCGACTCGTCTAGGTCGTGCAATGGCCTAGGGTTTAGTTTTTGTAAAATCAAAATAGCGGATGCAGTTGGAGGCCTCAAATCTGAGATTTTGAGAATCTTGAGATTGAACCTACAGCATTTAGTTGCCATCGGATTTTTTTTGTAACTTTTATTCTCTTTATCTGCCTTTACGTAACAATGTTCGGGTCGGCCTCGACTATAATCCGATGCATTTGAACACCAGCATTTGGTTTGTTTTTATTGATTTTTTAACGTACTTGTTAGAAGCAGCAACACTTGCTTCAGAATCCGTTGGTGGTTGACCTGGTATTAACGTTGCCTCTCCAGCACATGGGCAGTCTGTAACGAATGATACCCATATTACTTTTAACAGTTTAGATAATTTATAATAAAAAAGATTATGCTCTTCTATAAAGAAACACACAATGAGACAAAAGCTACAAACCAACTGAAAATGATTGACCCATAAACGTGGAATCTTATTGGCCCATTTGGGCGCCAATAGAAAAAGTTTTGGATAAAACAAAACTATTGTTTTGAAGGTTTTGTGAAATGACTTTCGTGATTTTTTTTTAAAGATAACTCAATGGTTATCTTTTCCGTGATCTATTCTGCTCAATAACAGTAAAGATCTGTCCGCTAATATTGGCGCCCAAACGGGATGATCAGCCCCATTTGGGCGCCAAACCAAGATTATATTTTTTTTAGAAACAAGCTTTTTGTGTCGGTTTGGAAAATGTTTTTAAATCATATTAACTTACCCGGTTGTGGAGCAGCATACACCACTATCAGTGCGGTTGAAAACATGGCAATAAACAACATTGCAGTGAGACATAGCGCTCGCCGTTGTGAGCACACCGCCACAGGAGCATCGCGTAGCTCTCGGGCTTCGCGGGCCTTGTCCGTGTCTGGATATAAAAATTAGATGATTACTTATATACAATTAGTAGTAATAAATCATGGTTGTACTGAAGTTTGATAAGTAGATTACAATATTTGCACTAAACCTATACGCTACTCTGGAAAAAGTTATCACAAAAGAAAAGCGTTTTCCAAAATCTAACACTACGAAGTGAAAAATTAATTTAGGAGGTCGGTGTCTTTGGAATTGTATTTTTCTTTTTTTGCTACCTGCTACCGAAATTACAGTTATTATACTTTCACTAGCTAAGTAAAGAACAGTGACATGAAGTTATTATTATTATTAGAACACCATCAACATACACTGAGTGGAAAAATACGTATTATGGAAGCTAATTCAAAAGCCACTCATCATAACTTGACCAAAGTTATAATTATGGCTACTGGCTAGACGACAAGTAAGCTCTTTCAAACAAAACAAACATTTTTAAATCCGTTTATAAATAACGGAATTCTGTGGTAACAAACACAAATAATATTAAATAAATAATAGTTTAAAAAACTAAAAAACACGCTTTAAAAACCAAACTAAAAAAGTAGAAAATAATTTTATTCAATAAAGCATGGGGTGCTTTTTGAGGTATTTTTATAATCAATTAATGTCAAGCACCCCACGCTTTTCAATTGAATTAATTTTTTTTTCTGCTTTTTTAGTTTGGTTTTTAAAGCGTGTTTTTTAGTTTTTTAAACTATTATTTATTTTCTATTTTTTAGTTCTGCTAACTACAAAAGCGTGATTTTTTCAGTTTTTTTATTTTTTTCCTTTATTTTTTTTCATTTTTCTCAATTTTTTTTTTCATTATTGAATTGTCATCGATCCTCGATAAGTTTACATAGTTTAAATGAAATCTGACCGTTTAAAGTGGGCCAAAATCGCGCCTTATGGAGTCGGTTACAAATCAACAAACAAACATACAAGTGAAGCTAATATAAAGCGTGTAAAATACATTTTAATTGGAGTAACCTAATATTAATGGTTAAAGAGAACCTATTTGTTATGTACAAGCTAATGTATATTATGTATAGCGATGCGCGGCCATGCGATCTGCCTACGCACACAGCGCCAGCGCGGCGCAGCGTACGGCACCCCGCGCCCCGCCCGTGTGCCCGCGCTCGCATGTTTCAAATAAAGCGTTGTAACTATTCAGTAATCTGTGGCGTTAGTGCGAGTGCGTTCACGGCCGTCGTTTGTTTTACTTGTGGCCCGTATCTAACACTATTCGTTGCATAAATTTTGCTCTATACTCACCCGCCAAAAACGCGACATCGTCTAAATCCTGGTCCACCATATTACGCCAGGCAGCTGCTAAAATAAAACAATTTCATACTTTAATGGATTGGTTAAAAAAAGTATCATCTGCTCTGCGTTCTGGAGTATCGAAATAACAGTTTATAGACACACTCTTTAGAAAATGTAGAAGACTATCAGAACTTTTATTTTCATGGTTTCAATATAGACAATAATGGTGCCTTGTGCTTAAGTTATAACAGCCGGATGGGTCGATGGATCAGGCTAAGCTACGCTTGCCGCGGTTAGTCCGTAGATGGGTGACCATCTTGACATACCAAGACCTTTGTGGCAGTCGTTACTGATTGTTAGAAGCCCGAAAATCTGACAACCAGTCTGACTGAGGGTTATCGTATGACCCAGTAACCAGGTTGTGGAGGTAAGATAGGCAGTCACTCCATGTAAAGAACTGGTATCCAGCTCCATCCGATTAGACTGGAAGCTGACCCCAACATAATTACGAAAAGGCTGGGCAGAAATAATCTGCTTTCCAAGTGAAAAGACTATTGTCAAGGTAAATAAGATAATTATTGAAATCGATTTATTTCCGAATGCCACACAGTGTTAAAGATATACTAAATGTGCCTACCCTTAGCAGATCCGTTCCTGTCGGCCTTGTATTTGCCGATGGGCTCCATCTGTATGCCGTCCATCTCACGCCGAGCGCGGCATGCCGACGATCACCTGTTGGCAGACAGCAATGAAATGTTAGTGAGTTTTTAATGTAATGGGGAATGCAACTGTCTAATGGCAAATTTCTATAATTTACGAACCGTTATTGGTTAAAATTAAGACTCTTATATGTTTACCAATTATGAAGCTAAATAGACTCAGGACAAAAATAATAGTTTAGAAAACTAAAAAACACGCTTTAAAAACCAAAATAAAAAAGGAGATAATAATTTAATTCAATTAAAAAGCGTGGGGTGCTTTTTGAGGTATTTTTATAATCACTTAATGTGAAGCAACCCACGCTTTTTAATTGAATTAAATTATTTTCTCCTTTTTTAGTTTGGTTTTTAAAGCGTGTTTTTTAGTTTTCTAAACTATTATTTATTTTCTATTTTTTAGTTCTGCTAACTACAAAAACGTGTTTTTTTTTTCTCATTTTTTTTAAAATTATTGAATTGTCATGTGCCTAGTTTGAGAATAAAAAAATGCTACCATTGGTAAGCAAAATGATTTGTTTTTCCTTACAGGAACCGAGCATAAATGGAGCTATCATAGGGTAAAAGCTAGATAGTTCCCACACTTTTGCAAATCACTCTATATTATATCTTTCAATATAAAAAGCTAAATACTTTATTTGTAAAACTGGCCGAAACTTTGGTTTTTACACGCTTTATATTAGCTTCACTTGTATGTTTGTTTGTTTGTAACCGACGCCTTTGGACGCTATTTTGACCCACTTTAAACGGTCAGATTTCATTTAAACTTTGTAAACTTATCGAGGACCGATGACTATTCAATAATTTAAAAAAAAAAATTGAGAAAAATGGAAAAAAAGGAAAAAAAACAAGTTTTTGTAGTTAGCAGAACACAGCATTAGATCTATATGAAATTGAAATGGGACCATTTCGGAATCAACCCCTTTCGTAGAAAACAATAATTCCTTTTTTAAATGACGGAGATGCCCGAACATACATAAAAAATATAATATCCTTCTTTTTGACGTCGGTAAAAATGCGCGCCATTTTTTGCACAACGAGAACCAACTTTTACCGTAAAAATAAAAGTGACGAATGCAAAAACTCCATTCAGCCTCCACACTGAAAAAGTTCAAAGCGGCTGGCAAGTGCTCTATGGAACCAGGAGTCGTAAATAATCGAGTAATTACTTCCCACTCTAGTTTGTCTGTGGTTTTAGTTTGCACACGTCATTTCCTGTTGAACTTCGGCATGAAAGGATAACATGGGGGACGGTTGGAGCCTGAAGAGTTTAATGAGCGAGATGGGGTTTTATTTCTTCCTGTGGGATTATTTCTGTAGTTCATTTGGTGGGTATATGTGTGTATACACGCAGAAAAGGGTATTTTCCAATTTATTAAAAACTATTCTAGTTTGAAGATTGGGACGATTGGGACATGGGGTGCTTGACATTAATTAAATATAAAAATACTTCAAATAGCACTCCACGCTTTTTAATTGAATTAAATTATTTTCTCCTTTTTTAGTTTGGTTTTTAAAGCGTGTTTTTTAGTTTTTTAAACTATTATTTATTTTCTATTTTTTAGTTCTGCTAACTACAAAAGTGTGATTTTATCAGTTTTTTTCCTTTTTTGCTCAATTTTTTTTAAATTATTGAATTGTCAACGGTCCTCGATAAGTTTACAAAGTTTAAATGAAATCTCACCGTTTAAAGTGGGTCAAAATCATGCCCTAAGGAGTCGGTTACTAACATACAAGTGAAGCTAATATAAAGCGTGTAAAAATACGGTTTGACGACCAGTTTTTACAGGAATGCGGCTACCCGCACTCATATCTTCAAGGTCACCACAACCCATCACTCACAACCCCTCGAAGTTGCGATGTGCAAGTCGATAAAGTTGCACGGTATTGCATGTCGAAATACCAAGGCCTTAGCGACGATTAGGTTTTATAAGAAACATTGTGCTAACGCTTGAAATTCTACTTGAAAATGACAAGAGAAACTGTACCTCACTTCTTCTTTTTATCGTGGCGACAATCTATTTACGGCCAGCCCAAAATTTGGCTACGACCTAGGCACTTGCAGTAACGTTCATAAACTCTTGTAGCGTGCAAACAACAAGACACGCTGGACAAGGTATTATTGCCCCATTGTTTGTGTGACAGCACCATTTTTACACTCCAGAACGGAGTCATCTGTGAATCTCCTGTGCAGGTTTCCTTTGCTTCGGCCTACCTAAGTCCGAAATCAATAAAGAGTCCCAGATAAGCAAAGGCAACTCATGTACCTAACTTAGTAACTTACTGCCGATTATATGACAGACAAGCTCGATAAATATCTGCTCTTTTCATAGGGAAATATATAGCATCTAAAACCTTATTGACCTTCTAATAAGGGACACATTTAAAAAAAAACTGAATCTCTAAACATTTTGCGCTTCCAAAGATGCACATTTTTCAAACATCGCGCCTCTTTCAGTTTTTTTTTCAGTTCGTCGCAATAATTAAGCTAGGACACCCCTAGCTGATTACGAGGAAATATATTCATATTCATATTTCATATATTTGCATACCTTAATGTGAATTAAGTTGTTACAAATAGGCTTAAAGCTAGGATACAGTTATGGACCCTGTAAGGGCACAGCAACATAAGTATGCATAATTAAAATTAAGTAAAATAAATAATAGCATTTAGAACATGAATAATTCTTAATTAAATTAAATGTATTTATGTTATAATAATTATACAATATTTATTGTTTATTTTATATGTGTGAATGTAATTGGCAAATATAGGAGTATTAATCTCAATTAATTAAGTATTTCCTTTTTTTTATTTTTTTTTGTTTATGGTTTTAAATTCTGACACTTTCAAATATTTCTTTTAAAATATTGAAATAAAAAATAACAAAGTGGTGATAATATAACCAAATTCATGAATTAACACGAAAAAGAATGAATGAACGAAATGTCAAATTTATTGTAGGCCGTAGGGACCAAGCCATGATCTACAATTAGCATTGCATGACCTGTCCCATTAAAAAAAAGTACTGTAATTTTTTTAAAGTAGTTTAAAATTCCCATTTTTTTAAATTTGCCAGCAAAACAAACTTCCATTAAAAAGTATAAAGAGGCGATGGTATGAAAGTCATTCAGCCTCCCCTCTAGGTGCTCTACGCAACGCGTTAATAACGCGGTCATTACGCTCCCCTCTGTTTTCCCGCTCTTTCTACTTCTAGTAGGCACGATTCCCCCGTGCCCCATTAAACGATCTCCCTTGTCTATGGAGTCTTTAAGTTCTTATAGTTGAGGCAGGGTTGAAAAAGAAAAAAGGTGTTCAATTTTTTTTCCTTTTTTTGACATATCTAATGTCAAATTAACAAACTGTCAAATCTGAAAATGCTATAAAATTGTTATTTGTTTTATACACAAAATAACAACAGCCGTGGAGATTTTTTTTCGTTCTTCTGCACAGGAACCTACTACGCTTTCTAAGTAATGGGAACCTAGATTCATCTTTGCGATTAACCGACCCTTTTTTTTTTGATGTTGGGAAATCATCAAATAACTTCTCCCGCTCTGGGTGAAGCAGGAGAGCGTGTCAGACTTTTACTGACTAAAACCCATCCGTGTTCCCTCAGTTGCCTGTGTGCCAGGGGCGACGGTATCTCTTTCGAACAGCCCGCACCCCTGACAGGCATCAGCCCTTGCGGACCCCACCAGTTGGTGCTGACATCTCTTTGAGGCGAGCTTGGAACACAATGCGCCGTCGACCCGGGCTTGGTCCTTAAGACTAATCAAAAGTGCATATAATTGATTTAATTGTAATAAATGCTTTGAGTGTGAATTTTAATCAAATAAACTCCGCCCCTAAGTCGACCGATAATCAGCCTATATCGTTCCCACTGCTGGGACAAAGGCCTCCTCTCGGCGAGAAGGAGTGGGCCTTAATCCACCACGCGGGCCCAGTGCGGGTTGGTACATGTCACATGTCTTCGAAGTTTTGGTTCTAAGACTGACCATCAAATCACCTGAAATGAGGCCAAAAAAATGATGTATGAACCAGAAAAAGACATAATGTTGCGCCGACCCCAAACAGCACCCTAATTGCACGTATCCTGATGACAGCGATGCGGAGGAATACTTCGACGCCTAAGTGTCCTTTTGTTTTTGTATTTATTTTATATATCGTAGTTTTAATTATTAAGTACTTTTCTTTAAATGCGTTTGTGTTGATATTAATAACAATCACACTATTAATCAGAATCTGAATAATTTTGAAGCTTATTGTTAATGCATTGCTTCATATGTGGAGGTCCGGATTCACACATGCAAATTACCTTTCACACAACAGTGCTCGTGTACAACTCTGAGCAAATCTAATACAGTCAAATACCTTGGGGTTCTCTTAGACGGGAAAATATCATGGCAACCGCATATCGACATGGTTTCGTCACGAGTCAGGAAACTTGTTTGGGTTTTTAAAAATCTGAGGCATGTGGCTGACAGTGATCTCCTCCGTTCAGTATATTTTGCATTGGCACAATCAGTTATTGGTTACTGTATTGGGGTCTGGGGAGGTGCATGTAAAACGCATCTCTTACGCCTGGAAAGAGCACAACGGTCCTTGCTTAAAACAATGTTGTTCAAACCATACGGATTTCCCACAAAGACATTATACGAGTTGTGCCGGGTATTTACAGTAAGACAACTTTTTATTTTCCAGATAATTGCTAAAAAACACGTATCTACCCCATATGATCCAGATAAACTTCGAAATAAGCGAACAACTCCAAACGTAGTTGAATCTGTTAAATGTCGCACGGCTTTTGCAAGACGACAAAACGCTTTTCTGTCTGTATATTTATACAACAAAATTAATAGAACCTTACATTTTTATCCGTTAACACTACATGAATGTAAACTTAAAGTAAAGAACTGGCTATTTACTCTTGATTATGAGGATGTAGAGAAAATAATGAATAATTAATCTCTATCTACTAAGGAACACATACATAGAACACACCTTTCTTTCATACACCTACTCGTACACAAACACGAATTGGCACCCACCAACACGCACACGTAGGTACACCTTCCACACACACACACACACAGCACGATATAATAATAATTTTAGAATAAGTTACATACGTTATTGATGTTTATTTTTTTGTTTTTTAATATTTTTTATTTTGTTTCCACTTCCTTTAAAACTGTATGTTGTAGCTAGCACATTTGTTTGCCTATTCCTATGTTGACATTAGTTTCTAAGCCAAATAAAATGGGAGAGGGCGCTGACTCCTGACATACAGGTACACCTAGTTCGGGAGTCAGAGGCTTCAAAGAAGATTTATAACCTATTATGTCAATAAATGAATTTGAATTTGAATTTGAATTTGAATATGTTTGCATAATTCGTCTGCTCAACAACGTAAACAACGCAATGAATGTTGTGGAACTGTCAAAATGAAAGAGATTCCTACTGATAGTGTTTTACGCAATTACCCCTCAGATCCCGAAGGACAAGAGAATGGTGATCAAATCAAAAAAATTTAGTTTAAAAAACTAAAAAACACGCTTTAAAAACCAAACTAAAAAAGGAGAAAATAATTTAATTCAATTAAAAAACGTGTGGTGCTTTTTGAGGTATTTTTATTACTTAATGTCAAGCACCCCACGCTTTTTAATTTAATTTAATTATTTTCTCCTTTTTTAGTTTGGTTTTTAAAGCGTGTTAATTAGTTTTTTAAACTATTATTTATTTTCTGTTTTTTAGTTCTGCTAACTACAAAAGCGTGATTTTTTTCAGATTTTCTTTTCTATATTTTTTTTTTAAATTGTTGAATTGTCATCGTTCGTCGATAAGTTTACAAAGTTTAAATGAAATCTAACCGTTAAAGTGGGTCAAAATCGCGCCCTAAGGAGTCGGTTACAAACATACAAACAAACAAACATAATAGTGAAGCTAAAATAAAGCGTGTAAAAAGACAAGTCTATCCATAAAGAAACCAGCAGTGTAACTACGCACAGGGTAACAAATGCCCAAAGAGTCAATAAACCGAAAACCTGAATCTTTTAATTGAAATAATGTCGAGAACGAACTTGTTATTAGAGGTTTTCGCAAAATTGCACAAAATCAAATGTTGAAATCGTCGTACTTACCTAAGGGCTTTCCAATTTCCGAACGACTAGACTGGAAATTGGCAATTTATGCACCATTTCCGACTGTAGCTTGCATAGCATTTCAGGTAAGCAAATATACAGGAAAAAAAATTATCCAGTGCGCAAACTGTAACCATGAATGCAACATATCATTCTAAACCCCCAGCGCTGAAATTTTTCATCGGTTAAACAAAAAAAACAGCTTTTCCATACATATTGACCGCGTAGGTCAACACACACACTTCTTTTCACTTGCACTTTTCTATGAAACAGCTGTTTTTTTTTTGTTTTGTAAAACCGACGAAAAATTTCATCGCTGGGGGGTCTAGAATGATATGCTGTATTCAAGGTTAAAGTTTGCGCACTGAATAAAAACTTTTCCTTTCCTTTCCATCTAAATGCAAACGGATTACGAGTACCTTTCGCCTTAAATTGGTTATTTTGCATTAATTTAAAACGTTTGATGCTTCTGTGTTTCTACTTTTATTTTGGCAGCGCTTTACAAACGATGCCTAAACCAAAAGTCGCCGCCTGGACTTGGGGTCGTCAGCCACGCAGCTCGTGAGCCTATCAGCTGATTTTTATTTTTAAATACATTGCTTACTAGCGTTGTAAACAAAACGTTCTTAAATGTGTTTAATCTCAAATAATGGTTCATTTTTTAACTGTTCTCACAGCATAGTGTACAAAAAATCTAAAAAAACCGGCCAGCAAGTCGGACTCGCGCACGAAAGGCTCCGTACCATTATCTATAAAAACGGCAAAAAAATCATGTTTGTTGAACGGGAATATTAATGTTTTATTTTAATTTAATTATTTATTTTTAAAGTGAATATATAACTAAATATTCAGTGAATATTTCAAGCGTCTACCTGTTGCCGTTATCAATATCGAGCAAAAAAAACACGTTTTTTTGTATGGGAGCCCCTTAAATATTTATTTTATTCTGTTTTTTAGTATTTATTGTTATAGCGCCACCATAAATAATCATCTGTGAAAATTTCAACTGTCTAACTATCACGGTTCATGAGATACAGCCTGGTGACAGACGGACAGCGGAGTCTTAGAAATAGGGTCCCGTTTTACCCTTTGGGTACTTCCGTACCCAAAAATAGATAAAAATTGTAAAAAAAAAATAGATTTTTTGATGGTACTGTATCGAGAATCACTAGCCCTATCACCTGTCTTCGTTTTCGGAAGCGCCTTACACCCTGTACGCACGTAAACGAGGCAAAAGGACTATGCAAGGATTGTAGCAGGTGTCGTACTATGGTTTCTGCCTACACCCATCGTAAGAAGGCGTAAGCTTATGTATAATGTAAGTTAAAATGTTCCCAACAGTTATGATCCCTATTACAATTTTACGTTCCAAATATAAACGCCAAAAGGGGTATTTTTTTTTTTTTGCGTTTGACTTCGCACGGTTTGTGCATTTAGCCAGTGTCAAGTAATTTTTTTCTTTTCGATCAAGTAAATGGCCCGATATCGGGGACGAAGTTACGAAACAGTCATGGTCGACTTTAGTGAGTCAAATCAAAGTTATTGTAAAGCGGTAGTAACTTTACAACAACCTAGTAGGAGTTTTTGGGGGGAACACGAAAAGTCCACGTTAGTCACTTATTTTCACCTTCACTACACTTGCGTACTCACACGTATCTAAATTGAATAATTCACTACCAAAATTAAACAATTTAATTCGCTAATTCACTAAATTTTATGAAAATGAAAATTCGTGCGACATGTTCCAACGCGATCCCGCCAAAAACTCCAAAAAGGGGTATTCTTGATAACTCTATAAAAGTATCAGACCTCCTTTTACCGATAAGCTTCTAACCGATAGGTTTTTATTTTTATAGCTTCTACGAGTTCTTATTACAAAAAATGATCCAACTATAATAGTTCAAGCCTAAAGCTCTGAGCGAGTTTTTGCATTTTCAACTTTATTTAGATTTGAGTAAAGTTTTTAATACACAAAAATTACAACTTAGTTTTGTAAAAGGAACTGTATTTCGATTTCTGTTGGGATCTTATTTCAAAAAACAGAATCGATGGTTTTAACCTTAACTTCTTAATATTCCAAGCTCCGCTACACGCAGCAGTGCTGCCGCAGCACTACTGGCAGTTTATATGAGATTACATTCTGAGCTACGCAGCAATGCAGCGGCAGCACTGCTGTGCGGCAGTGTCGCTCCACCGCCGCGACAGACCAGTGACGCGTCTGCCGCCCGCCGCAGCGATAGAAACTACGTGAATGTTGACAAGTAAATTGGCAACAAAAAGATGAATTTCTTTGATTCAGAAGCGCAGACAGCGCGACACTGCTGCTTTGCTCGGAATCAGCGCGGCAAGCAGCAGTGCTGCGCAGCAGTGCTGCGCAGCACTGCTGCCTGCAGTGCAGCTCGGAATCATACCTGTCGGGATCGGCTTCCAGTCTAACCGGATGCAGCTGAATACCTGTATTTAACTAGGAGCTTACTGCCTATCTGACCTCCACAACCCAGTTCCCGGGTAACACGATACCTCTTGGTAAGACTGGTTTTCAGACTTCTAGGCTTCGGACTACTCGTAACGGGTGTCAAAGCCCCACAAATAACAGCAGGGACCAATGGCTCAACGTGCTTTCCAAAACACGTACACAGAGAGGTCTCAGTATTTAAAGATGGTCAAACATCTATGGACTGACCGGGGCAAGCATAGGTTAATCTTCAATGGACTCGTGTGCCTTTTACCTATTAGTTAACCACGCCATGACGTATGATCATTAAAATAATTGACAATGTTTTCCATGAAAATTCTTCCTACGGAATTCTTCGGAAAATTTCCAGAATGCCTATCTCCTTGCGATGCGAGCCATCCTGGAATGTGGCCCTAAGGTACCTTTATGCTGTAGATACCTTGAGAATATTTTACGTACCATATTATACTACGCGGACAGATAATGATTTTTCACTTCTCATGCTCTAAAAATACGCCAATATAGCCCTACGAAGCGGGACTAAAGTGACCACTTTAGTCTCTAGGGAGTGAAAAGTAATTAGTTTTTTAATTTCCTTCATGTGACATAGACAAACTCAAGCAGCCAGTAAATATACTATTATCTGTGGAGTGTGGACCATCTTCATTGCGAAAATGTTGAGAGTTTTAGTTCCATGGTTTTTCAAATAATTCGAATTGCACATACTTCAAATAAAAAAATCTTTTGTGATTTTTATTTTATTAAGTAATATTTATTAAATGTTTTGTACTTAATTGACTATTTTTCTAGCACTCAAAGTGAGAAGTACAGTTTGCACCTCGAGACTAAACGCCAACTTAATATACCCTCGGTTTCATTGCCTCCCTCGCACGCTCGGGAGTAAAACCACCTCTGATATATTATGGCTTCGTTTAGTCCCTCGTTATAAAATATACTATTTTTCCATACAAATAAAGTTTTACAAAGCAGTTCACTACACAGTTGTGATTTTTAAAATTTGTGTTTTCTAAGTTTAATAAAATGATTTAATACCTACTTTGTTATAAATAACCCAAAGTAAAAATAGACAGATGTTTCTTTTTTTTTAATGCATATTTTTTACTACTAAAAATCAATCTGCCTTACCTTTTCACAACTATTTTGACGTGCTTGCCAAGGCACGGAGGGGTCTTGGTATGTAAAGATGGTCACCCATCCTTGGACTGACCGCAGCAAGCGTAGCTTAAACTAAACAATCGACCCGCGCGGCTGTTATCCCTACTAATATCATAAATATGAAAGTTACTCTGTCTATCTGTCTGTTACGCTCTCACGTCTAAACCGGTGAACCGATCGTCATGAAATTTGGCAGAGATATAGCCTGGGTTATGGAGAAGGACCTACGCTACTTTTTTACGCGATAACTGACATCAATCTAAGTGGGTGGAGCCGCGGGCAAAAGCTAGTTACTTATATCGTACAATTTAGGTACGTAGGTATGTTTATCTAAACAAATCGATCTCTTTTCTGGCAGCTTTTAAGAGAATTGGTTCTCCTAATATCAAAATCGACATACTCGTACCTTGACATTACAAGGTAGATAGGTAGGTACCTAATTTGATGAAGGTAGGGTCATAGAGGTACCTATGTAATGAATATTGACGTGGGACAAGCGTCGGTCATTTTGGAGCGCTCCTCTAGCTAATTTACTTTTATATTATTTACAGGGCACATTATATTTGATACAGCGATGAATTTCATATTTTTAATGAAAACATCAATATATTAAGTAGAAAGAACTTCAATTAAGCACCTATAATGAAAACAAATTGCGACGTACGTAAAAATATGTACTATTCTGTATTCTCCATTTTGCCTCCGAAATAGATCAACAGTCCACAATCTACATTTTAATCAGGCAAAGGTATTATAAAATACAAGTCCTCTTTCAACAATCGAATCGAATCGCAGTTCGCGAACCTAAATTTCCAAACGCAATTCAAAAATCGAACACTCACCGATCGGTTATCCGCGGGAAATATCAGAAACAACACTTTATTTTTCACACAGCACTGGAATATTCTTTACAATATTATTATTTTACACAAACACTATCGTAGGTTTCGCTCACGTTGTGTTTCCGCGAGGGGCGCCGGAAAAATAATGCGAGAGAAAATCGATTACCGGCAAGAGGCTCGCGGGAGAGCGAGACAGGTGTATATGAAAACGTGGGCGGTGGAAAGAGTGAGAGGATTGGGGGATGTGTGCATGGGGCGTTCGAACTTTGTAGTGGTGTGGGGAGGTCCCGGTAAATAGGGTTCATTTATGAAGGGGTACTATCGTTGCGTAGAATTCTTATTTCGAAATTTCGAGACTTTGTGAAAGAAATGTGAGAATGAGAACGGACTAACTTTAATTCATAAAATAGATCTGTCGATGTCATAGTTGGATCTTGTTTATGTATAAAAACCTGGAATTTGGAACTGTGCCAGTCTAATAAATATACCTTCTTCACTTATACATTCACATCTAATGCTTTAAAAACGACACGAAATAGCAACCTTATTGTTTAACACACTATCAATCGGAATCAGAACCATTCTGCAGGATATTGCCAATCTATTAACTTCCCTGACTTTACATTCCAGGACTTTAACAAAGATAACTAGCACTAGCATGAAATAAAGTGTACCCTCTAAAATATTTACACAGTAAAGATAGGTGAGTTTAAAAAAAATATCATGTGCAAGTAAATATATAAAACAGAAAAGAATCATGGGGCATCAAAAAATTTACCTACCTAATACCTATGGAGCTATTGATCATGTACCTACTTGTAATACACCTTTGCCATTATTTCTGTTTTGAGGTCGTAATTTAGATCGAGTTTGTTTTTTTTTTAGGCAACTTATTATTTTGCATGCCCGTGTTTCTATGACAAATAAACATTTCTTTTTCATACTTTCGTTCAGAGCTTGACTTAATAATATTCAACTCTCCAGTTTATCACTCAAATCTTACCCACGCCTCGCCGTAACTTTGTCCAATAGTTCCCCACTGTAGTGCTGTCATTCTATCTGTATGTGGAGCAGTAGGGATGTACGAGGGTGCATCTACAGTGCTTTATAGTGCAGTGCCACAGATTCGTAGCACCCTCTCTGATGACATTGTTTTGATTCAAGCATAAAGCATATTCAGCCTATATTGGTCCCACTCCTGGGACACAGGCCTCATCTATGTCAGAAGGCGGAATCCACCACGCAGGCCCATTGCGGGTTGATATAAGTCACAACATGTCTTCGAATTTTTGGTTCTAGGACATGCCGGTTTCCTCACGATGTTTTCCTTCGCCTTATGAGAGCAGTGTTTATGAAAGTCCTTACTATAAATGCGAAAGTAACTCTGTCTGTCTGTCTGTCGCGCTTTCACGCCAAAACTACTGAACCAATTTAAATGAAATTTGGTACAGAAATAGTCTAGAGCCTGAGAAAGGACATAGGCTACTTATTAATGCGAAAAAAGGGTTGTAAGGGATGCAAATTTGTATGCAAGTATCGTCATTTTTAGAGCTAGAAGCTTGAAACTTATTTTCTAGGCTGTTGATTCGATATAAATAAATATGACATTCAAAGTTTGTAAACGTTTTACCCTGAAAGGTGTAAAATAACAATAGGGAATAGAGGATGAAAGTTTGTATGGAAATATGTAAAATTTATGTGAATCTTTTACATATATATAGACAGTCAAAATTGGCTTTACCAATTGTACACCCGCGATTAACCAAAAAACTTCTCAGCCTGAGTAGAAATAAGCTTAGAATAATAATCGGTACAATTACGGGCTACATCTTTCTAACATAGGCGCCAGTTCGCTTTGCAGGGGCTGCCTTGACGCTGAGGAATCAGCCGCCCACGTCATCCTGGAATGCAGGCCGTGGCTTTTCAACGTGAAGCTCCCAGGAAGCTTCTGTGCTTTTGGGCGGAGCTAGGCTGGCTCTGTTAGCCAGAATCTCCACGCACAACGGACTGAATGGGAGTAAGTGCTGAAAAGGGAGTCACATCATTATCATCATCATGTCTGTGTGACCACGTTGTAGCGGAGACTTAGTACTAAATAGGGTTCTGTTGGCACCCTTTGAGTATGGACCCCGAAAAACCCAACAGCTCGGCCATCCATTCGGCGAGCAATGTGGGGCTGCCCACTGCCACTTAAGTTTGGAAATTCTTTAGGCTCTATCGGTTACCTTGGTTATCATACGGATCTCTTCATTTCTGATTCGATCGCGCAGGGAAACTCTAAGCATAGCCCTCTGCATTGCCCTTTGGGTGCCTTTCTGCTTTCTAATGAGGCTCATTGTAAGCACCCAGTGCCATAGATGATCACTGTAGGTACCGTTCGCAGACTCAGTGTTCATATATTACAGATAGCTAAACAATCAATCAATCAACTCAGCCTATCGCAGTCCACTGATGGACATAGGCATCTCCCAGGCTGCGCCACAACACTTTATCTCCGTCTTCCGCATCATCGACGACGCTGGGACGAGTCCCACACTACGCTTGCTGATGCGCGGTCTCCACTCCAGCACCCTAATTGCGTAACACGCGATTAATCATAATCGGTTTCATTTTGACAGTTCAACAATATTCATTGCATTATTTACGTTGCTGAGCAGACACATTTTTCGAACATTTGAAGCAATAGTTTAACCATCTGTTTCAGAATGAAACGGATTATGATTAATCGTGAGTTACGCAATTAGGGTGCGGGTCTCGTCTGCTCCACCAGCCATCGGTCTTTCGACAAACATGGCCAGCCCACTGCCACTTCAGCTTGCTCACACTACAAGCTATGTCGGTGACTCCGGTTCTTTTCCGGATAATTTCATTCCTGATTTTATCCGTCAAAGAAACTCAGAGCATAGCGCGCCGAGCGACCTTAAACTTTTAACAATGCAACAAAAATAAAACGCATGAATGAAATCGGAATTTTCTTGAGCTGTGGGATCAACGAAACGATAATGATGTGTCAAATTGTAACCCCCTGTTCCCGCAAATGTATTGGGGGTTTGGCGGGCTAGGGCAAATCCCGTTATCTGTTTAGCAGGGGAGCTCAAAGTTTTTTTTTTATTTTGAACAACGACGATGTTTTTTTTTTGGGTTTTGGCTTCGCGCGGTTTGTGCATTTAGCTAGTGTCAAGTAATTTTCCTTTTTGATCAAGTAAGCCCGACATTGGGCACAAAGTTACAAAACAGTCATAGTCGTCTTTTAGTCAGTCAAATCAAACATATTGTAAAGCGGTAGTAACTTTACAACCACCTAGTAGGAGGTTTTGGGGGGAACACGAAAAGTCCACGTTAGTCACTTATTTTCACCTTCACTACACTTGTGCACTCACACGTAACTAAATTGAATAATTCACTACCAAAATTATACAATCTAATTCGCTATTTCACAAAATTTCATGAAAATTAAAATTCGTGCGACATGTTCCATCCAACGCGATCACGCCAAAAACTCCGACGATGTTTTCTTTGGGTGGTGATAAATGTGATAATGATGTGCTTAAAATAGACAATCACAAAGAAGAAAAAAAACTAAAAGAGGATTATCCCAAATGACGTTTAATAAAATCTCTAAACACAAGTATTTCTATCTCTTTATAAAATACGCAATTCTATATTAAACTTCTCTAGTAGAACAACGCGTTCACTCAGACAGACAAAAAAGCGACTCAGTTTTAAAACATTTTGCACACTATCAGTAGTAATGGATTTTATTTTGACAGTTCGACAATATACATTGCGTTAATTTACGTTGTTCAGCAGACAAATTTTTCAAATTTACGAAGCAATGGATTAGAATAATTTTCAAATTCGCATTCTGATTTTATAGCAATTAGGGCGCAGTGATCCATCAATTTCAAGCGAGTAAAAGTATTTTAAATCAGAATTTCTGTTGTTAAAACAATAGGACAAGAATAAAGAAACGATAGATGAACTGTGTGAATGATGATATGGTTAGAAAGGGTGTGACTACGGAGATGACGACTGATAGAGAAGTGTGGGAGAAAAATACATGTGACGCCGACTAGAATGATGACGTAGGTTGTTGAGAGGCCGGGACTGCTCAACCGGACTTTCTTATGGGAATTTAAGGGAAACCTAGTCGCGGGCTCGAAGTCACTGGTGGGCCTGGCTAAAAATCACGCTGTCTCACCAGGCTTCGTGTCCAACAGAGATAGTATCAGTGATGAGCAGTTAGACGCTAGTCTACACGCACAACTTTATTGAGTGAGATGCAGGATCATTTATAGTAAAAAAATCGCGAAAAAATTAAGAAAAGTCCTTTGGAAGAACGGGTTTTATTAAAAACCAATGCATAAATCAATGAACAATAAAGTTTTTTGAACTTTTCGATAATTGAACTTTGTCGGTACCGACTTGGTTTTGGAGATTTTACACTTTTTTTATTACCTAAACACGCCCAAAGTTAAGTAAAATTAGCAAGAAAAACGAATCTTTGTTGGCTCGTAATTTTTTTATGGGTTTTTATTTTAGTATTCTGTTTCCGTACAGACAATATTAATAATGAGACAAAACGACATCATATTTTACTTTGGATGTGCCATGTCAGACAGTGAGTAAAACACTCCCGAAGTTTGTATCCAAAAAATGTGGACTAGGTTCACCTTAAAGCCTCAAGCCAGGGGCGTAAAAGCCACTGCACGCTGAGGGCACCCCCTGTGGGGTACGGGCCTCGGCTCAGGGCGTCACTGGTAGGTGGACAGCAAATGGGGACTGGCTGGATCAAATTATCATAATGACTAGCTTTTGCTAGCGGCTTCGCTCGCGCGGAACTTTCATCCCCTATTTAGCTCCCTTATGGGTTGAATTTCGAAAAATCCTTCCTTATTCCTTGTCTACATTGTAAAGGGAACTTCTGTGCAAAATTTCAGCTTTCTAGGTCCAATGGTTTGGGCTGGGCGTTGATGAGTCAGTCAGTCAGTCAGGACTCTTCTTTTTATTTATACAAGGTGTAACAGAATGGACGCAAGACCTGAAAGTAGTTTGTTTCTAATTGACTACTGAATCGATTTCAGTAACTTTTGATATAAGTATATTTTTGTTAAATTATGTAATTTGCCATACCTACCACTGATTGAGCCAAAGAAAATTCAATGTTATTCTTGAAGAAATAAGACTCAATTTTAAATGCATAAAGTAAAAAAAAAGTTTTGGTCATCGTTTTATACTTTTAACTCAATATTCTAATTGGGGTGTATGAGGTCTTGCGTTAATTATGTTACTGGTTGTATGGATTATTAGCAATCGGGAAATTTAACTCTACTAGCTCAGCTGCGGCGCGCGGCGCGGGCTGGCGCATGGCGCTTCAACGAGCAAGGTACGGTCGGACGTAGGTTGCTAAAGTTACAACTCCTTACAAACCCACGCAGACGTAGTAAAATCGCGGTGTGATTTTTACTCGCACTTGATTATCAACGCAATGCGTAGTGAAGTTTAAGTTGAAAATCGAGCACTATGTTTCGTTTCGACGCACTCGTGCTGCACTCTCTGTTGGATTCTCAATGCTCGATTTAACACAGAGTGTTCAAAATCGAGTGCACGAAAACAAATCCGCCGCGATTTTATTACGTCTGTGTGAATGTCGACTAAGAAAGTTCGAAACCAAATGGGATGGGACGCAGGTTGAGGACCACTGTTCGTCTGGCACAGAGGTTAGATATATGTACCTACTTAGTTGTGTTAGTTTTACCCAGTAGAGCGTATCGAGTAGTGAACACCCTTTTTAACAGGATGCAGCGGAGTAAAGATATTATTTTTAACCGACTTCAAAAAGGAGGAGGTTATCAATTCGACATGTTTTTTTTTTATTTATGTTCGGGCATAACTCCGTCATATAATAGACGGATTTGCAAAATTATTTTTTGTTCGAAAGGGGTTTATGCCGAAATGGTCCCATTCAAATCTCATATACTAGATCTGAAAATGAGTTTCGCAGACAGATAACGGAACTCTTCAAAACATGATAGCAAATCCACCGCGATTGGTGCTATCGCTCATTAAGGTAGGTATGCGTTGTTTTGACCCCAAGAATGATGAAACCGGCTTCCGAAATTAAAGTAATTTTTCACTTTGTAGTGTTTTTCCGGAAGTCAATTGCACACGCTTTATATTAGCTTCACTTGTATGTTTGTTTGTTTGTATGTAACCGACTCCTTAGAGCGCGATTTTGACCCACTTTAAACGGTCAGATTTCATTGAAACTTTGTAAACTTATCGAGGACCGATGACAATTCAATAATTTTAAAAAATATTGAGAAAAATGAAAAAAAAGGAAAAAATAAATAAAAAAACACGTTTTTGTAGTTAGCAGAACTAAAAAATAGAAAATAAATAATAGTTTTTAAAACTATAAAACACGCTTTAAAAACCAAACTAAAAAAGGAGAAAAAAAATTAATTCAATTAAAAAGCGTGGGGTCCTTTTTTATTTTTTAAAAAACGTTGCCCCACACTAGGAATTTCTCCTATATTGTGGGTGCGTTTACAAACATTTAAACTCACATACACAAACAGCCAGACCCGGAACAACTACTTGTAGGTCATACAAATATTTGTTCCGTGCGGGAATCGAACCCGCGACACGCAGTGCAGCAGTCAATCGCTTAACCACTTTTTTTTTTTTTTTTTGTTTACGGGGGGAAATCCTCATGGATGTCCTCCGCCCTGGGGAGGGCGGAGGGGTCTGTCAGACTCTTACTGACTAAAACCACCCCGGTGTTCCGCCTCACACTTGCACCGGAGATCACGGGAACAAAAGTGACTTCCGCGATCCCCGGCTAGTGCCGGCCCGCCTGTGCGGGCCACCTCGCGTTAGGGGGGGAGTGAGGTGTTAAACTCCCCCCTTACATCAAATAGAGGCGCGCGTGGAACACTACGCGCCGCCATCTCGGGTCCTAAGAAGTAGGGGGCGACGGATTTCCCCAGATCCGTCGCCCCTGGACCCATTTAGGGGGGCCGGAAGAGGGCGTTGTCCGCCCTCCGCCGACGCCCGGTGCGTCTGCTGCGGATCGGGTTAGCGGAAGAAATCTCCCGCTCCCTCTCCGCAGCCTCCTTCTGCGAAAGTACGATTTCGCAGAAGGATACCACCGCGTCCCAGGACTCCTCGCTGCCGACCATCGAGTCGACAACGGCCGGCAGCGACAGGTCACTGCCTACTCCTGAGATGAGGGCACGGCGCGGCTCCTCCCAAGCAGCACACTCTGCAAGCGTGTGCCACGCCGTATCCTCCCGACAGTCGACGCAGTGGTGACACCGAGCGTCCGGCTCCCTGTTTATGCGACACAGGTACTTCCCGAAGCAACCATGCCCCGAGAGCACCTGTGTCACCCGAAACGACAGGGAGCCGTGCCTCCTCCCGAGCCAGCGCTCGAGTACCGGCCGGACCGCCCCGATGGTGGCGGGGCCGGCGGTAGGGCGTGAAAGCCTGTCCCGCCATTCCGCCACCAGGGCTGCGCGAAGCTGTGACCGACGCAACTCCAAATGTCGCGGCGTCAGCCACTCGCCCCGCGCCCTCGAGTCCTCGCGCCACTGATACAATGACGCGAGTACCTTCGCCTCGAGGTCCCACGGCGGGGATCCGGCCAGTACGCAAGCCGCCTCGTAGGAGATCGTGCGATATCCCCTAATGACTCTGACGGCCATCGCTCGCTGTGGCCTTCGCAGGACAGCGATGCTGCCGGCCGTCAGGTCAGCCGCCCAGATCGGGGCCCCATACAGGGCCATCGATCGCACGATCCCCACGTAGAGCCGCCTACAGGCGGCGCTCGGGCCCCCCAGATTGGGAAGCAGCGTTGACAGCGCCCCAGCCGCGCCCAACAACTTGGGCGCCAGCCGCTGGAAGTGGGGGCCGAAATCCCACCGGCTGATCGCTTAACCACTGCACCAACCGTGCCGTCCGTGCTTGACATTAAGTGATTATAAAAATACCTCAAAAAGCACTCCACGCTTTTTAATTGAATTAAATTATTTTCTCCTTTTTTAGTTAGGTTTTTAAAGCGTGTTTTTTAGTTTTCAAACTATTATTTTATGTTTTTATAACCTAGAACTGTCCGTAAATTAGATAGGTATAGGAATCCGCCATAAATCAGTACCTATCAGTACCTGGATAAATCAATAAATGCTGCATTTGTCATGTTGATAACCATACCATTTATAAACGAGAGTAATCTTACCCTAGCGGCCTTCGTTAGGGCCAAAATCATTAATTTTTCAAAGGGTCACCTCGGTAAATAAATTACAAGTTGTGGGTCGTTTGTTTTGGGCACAAGGGTGAGGATAACACACGAGCCACTTACGAATGGATAAGAATCATATACTCACCTACGGCGAGCGAATGGATGGGGCAGGGAAGTTATTTATCATTTGTTTGTATTTTATTCAGATTTGACCCTTGCTGCCTGTATGCATGTTCACGTAATAATAGTAAAATTTAACAACATAAAATCATTCATTTTAAAATGGCTATGTAGCTAATGGATGGAATACGAGGACTTGCAAGAGGATTGGGTAGAGAAGGTCCGACCTAAGACCCTCACGCGTTGCATTTTCATAAACTTTTCTGCCTACACCATTCATGCCGGCGGCACTTTATCGGGGATCCTTTGTGTTCTTAACAAATATATATTCTACCCAAAACATCTAATAAGCATAGCTATTTTTAAGTAATCAACACCAATATTATAAGTAAAATAATCTGTATGCGTTTGTTTTGTTGCAACAATTTCCAAACGAAACTTTTGTTCTCAGGTTGTATAATTGTCATTAATGTCATTTTCATTCTGTCACTGTCAGTTTACTGTGGAGCGTTCTTGTTTGGGTTAGCGACGGAAAACGCGCTCTTTGTTTTAAAACATTTCTTTATAACTTCAGTGAATTAACACAGCGACAACCTCCAAAAATGACTGTAAGTACTATTCATATATCTTAAAACTATCACCAATACAAAGCATGCTAACAAGCCGGTAGACTTAAACATAACCTCACTTTAAAAACACAAATCATGTTTTTTTATTTCTAATATCAAACATTGATTTAAAATTCTTAATGTATGTTTTTAATTTCTAGTCGATAGCCGCGGCACAAGTGCAAGAGGTGCGTTCAATAACTCGTATCGAACGGATTGGGGCTCATTCACATATCAGGGGATTAGGTCTAGATGATTCTCTCGAACCTAGGGCCGTGTCTCAGGGCATGGTGGGACAGAAGATGGCTAGAAAGGCCGCTGGAGTAGTCCTACAGATGATTCGAGAAGGTTTGTATTGAATAAACTTTAAACATTGTTGCCATGGTAACAATAGCTTGTTTGCAAGCAATGTTTAGCATCTGAAATTTCCTTGAAGAAGTCATTCCAATGTTGGTTGAGATATGAATTGAACATACGCATTGCACGCACTAAATATCACACCGGTATTCCTTAACGGGATTGGCAGATGTGTTAACCCACATTCCGATCGCCTTATTAAGTGGTGAGACCTACACACTTGTAATGCAACCACATTGCTGACTACCTCATATATGGCACTAGTATGTGCTAAAACAAAGTGTCCTCCTATACCTATTAACACTAATTTGAAAACATTGTAAAAGCCAATAAATTTAGAGTAACCGAGCGAGTTTATTGCGGGCACTTCTCCATAGGAAACAACCAATGGGAACTGTGTAAAATCAAAATCAAAAGTCATTTATTCAAACTAGGCTGACAGTCAGCTCTTTTTGAACGTCAAAATTGCATAAGACAGTCCCCCAAAAACGCCCGCCCTTCCCCACTTCCTAGTGCTTTAGCGGGGAAGAAGAAGTAGCGCAACAAACTCCCCAGCAGCACAGCTGTCTGTTACGTTAGAAGAACTTGGTTCTATACAATAGTAGGTAATTAAAATTACGAAACACAAAATAACATTAAATTTGCCATATGCTAGCTGCTGACGTTTCATAAGTGCTCATATAGGTTTATGTGAAATAAAATATTTACGATTTGATTGGAAAAATGAAGACATTCTGAAAATCTACTTTTACACTGCTTGTAACCACAAAATAAATTTATCTGACATTGCTTCATTTGTTCTATTCCGGTATGGTAATTTTATTCTAGGTGCAACGTCTTCACATAAAATTATATTATGAATGAATACAAAAGATTTTTAAAGACTAACGGAGGAATTTCTTTCCCATTCTTCTCCATACAAAACTACCGAAGAAATGTAAACCTTAAATCTATATATACTAATATTATAAAGAGGTTAAGTTTGTGAGGTTGTACGGGGTAATCTCTGGATCTACTGAACCGATTTTGAAAATTCTTTTACCAATAGAAAGCTACGGTATTTGTGAGTGTCATAGGCTATAAGGCTAACCCGAAAAATTAAAAGACTTTCGTGGTAGTCAGATTTGCAAAGTAAGTCGGAAAAAAAACGGTCGAACTAAAACGTTACTTACGAACGCTGCCTTATCGATGAGAGATAAATATGATTGCGTTCTAGAAAAAGGGTGTAGAACTTGATAATGCCTACAAAAAGTCAGCAACAGCATTTAACTAACTTTTATATTTAAGTCACAAAAAGTAGTGTTTTATATTAAAAAAAAAACATTTAAATCGTTAGGTCTTGTTTATTGGTCATATTATCAACAATTATAAATTCTTATCAAAATAAGTAATTTTATCATCTCAAGTGTTTAAAACAAAAGTCTTTTCTCTTTTGCTGCATATAATTTGGACGAATGGTTAAAGAGATAATACGACATAGGTATGGAACCGCGACCGTGTCGTAATCTATTGAGTGATATAAAAATGTTTACTGCCCAACGAAGTTGGCACCGGTCAGCTAGTATAATATATTTCATCAAAGAAAAAGCCTTTGTAGCACTTCTTGTCTAGCTGAGTTGGAACAGCATGGAAGACTCCCGGAAAATGTTGTGATGGCTCCCACACTGAACTGATTCAAGAATCGAATAGACAGATTAAATATTTCCAACCTTTTTTCTACATACACATCAGCTAATTAGCTGTTAGTGTGTCTAAACAAAGTAATAGAGGCTCTCGTTGGGCAGCTGGGTCAAGGGCCTGATTCAGAAAGCAGTACTTCTTGACACGGCTAGCATTGTTAGGAGGTTCCTCTCTCTGGAGCCCTGACCACCGGTAGCTTGAACCCTATTCCTAATACCAGTGGGCTACTATTTTTATATTTTTAAATGTTTCTATATTATTTTTTTGTGTATTTAGTGAAATAAAGGAAAATAATATTAAAAGTATACTTGCAATCATGAAATATGATTGCTAATATACTTATGTATCTTGTATTGTTTATTTTTAGGTAAAATAGCAGGTCGAGCGGTTTTACTAGCTGGACAGCCAGGAACAGGCAAGACTGCCATCGCCATGGGGCTCGCACAGGCCTTGGGACCTGATACACCTTTTACAAGCATGGCTGGTTAGTGCCAATCCTAATACTTGTAATATATTATGTAATAATATGCAAATTACTAAAACTAAAATACTAATTAAATTATCTAAAATCAAACTACTACTATAAATGTTAAAGTTCACATGTTTAGATTTTTACTACGCAAAAACGGCTGAACGGATTTGGATGAAATATGGCAAGCAGATACTTTATAACCTGGATTAACACATAGTATAACAAGCTTTTTTTCGGTTTCAGGCTCTGAGATATTCTCCTTAGAGATGAGCAAGACTGAAGCTCTTACCCAAGCTATTAGAAAGTCTATTGGCATCAGGATCAAGTAAGTTCTATAAATTTGAATATTATGCGGCATAATAACGGTATAAATAAAAACGGCAGAACGGATTTGAATGAAATTTGGCAAACAGATAGTTTGTAACCTGGATTAACACATAGGATACTTTTTATCCCGGTAGTACGTTCCCGCGGGATAGTTTTCGGCATGCACGCGGGCGAAGCAGCTTGCAAAAGCGAGTACTAACTATTTACTCTCATTTCCAGGGAAGAATCAGAGATAATTGAAGGAGAAGTAGTAGAAGTGGTGGTTGAAAGGGCTGCGGGGGGCGGCGGGGCGCGGGTGGGACGTCTGACCCTGAAGACTACAGACATGGAAACCAACTACGATATGGGGGCTAAGATGATTGACTCATTGCTTAAGGAAAAGGTAAGAGAGAGACTTTTTGAGTAAGAAGTTTGGTATGTTTGGTGAAGTTGGTAAGAATTCCAGTCTTGCCAAACTCGACTGGAATCTAGTTACTGCGGGGTACTTGCGGAATTTGTAAAGTTTGGGATGTTTGGTGAAGTTGGTAAGAATTCCAGTCTTGCCAAACTCGACTGGAATCTACTTACTGCTGGGTACTTGCGTAAAACGCTACCAATAGGAATGACTTACATTTTGACAGTTCAAAAACATTTATTGCGTTGTTTACTTTGTTGAGGAGACACATTTTTGGAACATATGAAGCAATGACCTTCAAACCGATTGTGATTAATAGTGTGTTACGCAATTAGGGTGCTGGTCTGTCAAAATCAACTGAATTTAAAGATACTGGTATATTTGACTATCTAGGTAATCTAGATATTTAGGAGTATTCACACTTTTCAGTCTACAATACAGTGTAAAATATATTTTTTTATCAAATTGGTCAGTTTTACAGTATTTCCTAAAATCTAATGAATAAAAAAAATCTAATGATTCTGGTGTGCACTAAGTAAACTTAATTTAGGCTATTGTTATCTTTTTCCTTTCTAATGAAACAAGAAAGAGACGGAAAGAATTTAGGGCTATCAAATTTAGATGAACTAAGATTTTCTTCATCAACGACGAACTAAATTCATCATGCTTAAAATCATACCAAATTCAAGGCAATCGAGACATAATTTAGTTTGACGGTTCTGAAGCGTCCCTTTTTCTATTCTTTCACGCTCTGTCAGTATGTGATAACAATACTTACTCATATTTTAGTTGAAGTGGTGAACAAAAGAATTGGCACCATTGTAATTGAAAAATGCAAAGTTTGGTATCTTTGGTAATGTTGGTAAGTTTACCAAACTTACCAAAGTCACCAATTTTTTTTCCATTATTATGATTGGATATTTTATAGTTAAAAAATATGAAGAATATATTTTTATTACTCAACAGGTGCAAGCAGGCGATGTGATAACAATTGACAAGGCTACCGGAAAAATCAACAAATTAGGAAGAAGTTTCGCCAGAGCTAGAGATTATGATGCTACTGGTACGTTTCTACAACCCGGTCACATTGTCTCGAGACCTCCTTGGAATGCGGACCTCCCGCCCCGTTCTCCTTTCACCTCCCCGCGCTCGCCGCGGCGCGTCAGTACGGTTAGCACTTTCGTTGCCGATACGCGTCGACTTACTTACTTAACCAAGATTGTTTCATTTATTTTTCAACATTTTAATCATTATCATTATAATAATATTACCTACATTAAATTAATTAACACAATATTTGTTTTGTTGGAAATCTTATAGTTTATAATAATATCCTACTAGAGGATACTTGTTTTGCGCACCATATCAGAGCGCCGACGCGACGTGACGTCATCGACGCCAGGTCTCGAGATAATGTGACCGGGTTGTACATTATACGCTATTGACGCGCAAACGATTCCGTGTGGTGCCGGACGTAAAGAATAGCACCATCCCATTTCTTCCCGTGGTTGTAGAAGGCGACTAAGGGACTTACTAGAGAATGGGCAGCAGCGTTCTCTATGCATTTTACCACCATACTGCGATCGCCAACCCGCCTGCCAAGCGTGGCGATCATGGCAAGCCAACTCAAATTGGGGGAGGCCTATGTCCAGTAGTGGACATCTTCCGGCTGAAATGATGATGAATGATGACGCGCAAACTGCAACCATGAAATCAGCACATGATTCTAGGCCCCCTAGCGTAGACGTTTTTCGTAAGTTATAAAAAAAAAATCAGCTGTTTCATAGAAAAGTGCAATACCTACGAGGTTAAAATGTATGGAACAGCAGTAGATTTTTTTTTTCTATTTCCCACGAAATATTTATAATGCTACCCCATAGTATATAAATTTTCTAGAATTATATGCTGAATTCATGGTTACAATTTGCGCACTGGTTAAAATTTTACCCTGTTTAATAACCAGTTATCGGATATAACCGGACGCTAATATACGTAAACTTCACTTTTATTCCTACGAAAGAATAATACGGACATGTCTTTCAGAATACCGGATGCCGGAAATTAAAAAAAAAAAAATTTAGTCTTCTGTTCGTATAAAGTTACATATATCTGGATGACCGAGCTTTGGCAGGTTTTTTCTTTGGTTTTACGTTTTCTAAAAATGAAACCTAGCTAGATTGATTTATCGCCCCCGAAACCCCCTGCATACTAAATTTCATGAAAATCGTTGGAGCCGTTTCCGAGATTCAGATTATATATACAGGAAAAGTTTTTATTCAGTGCGCGAACTATAACCATGAATTCAGCATATCATTCTAGACAGCATTCTAGCGTAGAAATTTTTGTCGGTTTTACAAAAACATATGCTGTTTCATAGAAAAGTGCAATACCTACGCGGTCAAAATGTATGGAACAGCTGTTTTTTTTTAGTCTGTCTGGAATGGTATGCTGAATTCATGGTTAAAGTTTGCGCACTGAATATTTTTTTTCCTGTATAATATACAAGAATTGCTCTGTTAAAGGTATTAGATAAATTAGTCTAATCGATCACTTATCTGTTACATAGATAAGTCAATTGCCACTACTTGACCACATTGTGCACATTATATTTTTTTTACTGATATTCCATTTGTTTTGAGTAAAATAAAGATACTAAATCAAAATAACCACTGCTATAATTTCATTAAGTTTGTTATAGTTGTTTTTACATAATTGTTGAATCCCGGGAACACAGGATTATTCTTTCGTGGGAAGAAGTTCAGGTATACAACGAGTAACATAATTAACGCAAGACCTCATATACCCCAATTAGAGTATTGAGTTAAAAGCATAATACGATGGCCAAAACTATATTTTTTTTAAGCTAACTGATATTATTAAAAAAAACGTGTCGACCCTAGCATTACTTTATGCATTTAAAATTGAGTCTTATTTCTTCTGGAATAAGATTGAATTTTCTTTGACTCAATCCGTGGTAGGTTTGGCAAAATACATAATTTAAAAAAAATACTTATATTAAAAGTTACTGAAATCGATTCAGTAGTCAATTAGGAACAAACTACTTTCAGGTCTTGCGTCTATTCTGTTACACCTTGTATAAGCCCCGGTTATCTAATCACTGATAATAACCTACTAATATTATAAACTCGCTTTTACCAGCCTTTCATCCCCTATTTAACTCCCTTAGGGGTTGAATTTCGAAAAATCCTTCCTTATTCCTTGTCTACATTATAAAGGGAACCTCTGTGCAAAATTTCAGCTTTCTAGGTCCAAGGGTTTGGGCTGGGCGTTGATGAGTCAGTCAGTCAGGACTTTTCTTTTTATTTAAATAGATAGATGTGAAAGTTTATGACGATGCATGAATGGATGGATGTATTTTTGTTACTTTTTCACGCAAAAACGACTGAACGGTTTTGGATTAAATTTGGCACACAGATAGCTTATACCCTGGATTAACACATAGGGGGCCATTCAAGTATTACGTAAGCAGATTTTTTTGCAATTATTAACCCCCCCCCCCCCCTCCCCTCGTCAGCTAAAGTAAGCAAAGCTCTTACCCCCCGTCCCATGCTCACGTAAACATTGGTAGAAGACACACAACGTGTCTGCTTACTTTCGTGTGATTTTGGTATATTGTCATCGTTTTCTTCGAGCCATTCATAGACAAGCAGGGTTGCCATATGTTCAAACCAAAATCGACTAAATTTTGTAGAAAATCCAATAAATAAAAAATAAATTCTGTTGACGTAATCACCATCCAGACCCCATCCCCCATGTCATCAAAAATAAGCAAAGCAAAGACCCCCCGCCCCCCTGTAGTGCTTACGTAATACTTGAATGGCCCCTAGGATATTTTTTATACTAGTAGTACGTTCCCGCGGGATAATTTTTGACCACCACGCGGGCGAAGCTTCTGGAAAAGTTATTAATATTACTATTGGTTACTTCTACAGGCCAACAAGCTCGTTTCGTGCAGTGTCCAGAAGGTGAACTTCAGAAGCGTAAAGAAGTGGTCCACACAGTCACTCTGCATGAGATCGATGTTATCAACTCCAGGACACACGGCTTTCTGGCTCTGTTCTCTGGTAAGTTACCAAGGAAAAAAATAAAGGTAGAAATTAAAAAACACGCTTTAAAAACCAAACTAAAGAAGGAGAAAATAATTTAATTCAATTAAAAAGCGTGGGGTGCTTTTTGAGGTATTTTTTTATAATCAATTAATGTCAAGCACCCCACGCTTTTTAATTGAATTAAATTATTTTCTCCTTTTTTAGTTTGGTTTTTAAAGCGTGTTTTTTAGTTTTTTAAACTATTATTCATTTTCTATTTTTTTAGTTCTGCTAACTACAAAAATGTGATTTTTTTTTATATATATTTTTTTCATTTTTCTCAATTATTTTGAAATTATTAAATTGTCATCGGTCCTCGATAAGTTTACAAAGTTTCAATGATATCTGACCATTTAAAGTGGGTCAAAATCGCGCTCTAAGGAGTCGGTTACATACAAACATACAAGTGAAGCTAATATAAAGCGTGTAAAAAAATCCCTGAGCAGACATAAATACATTTTATTTCATTGATTGAAATAAATGTTTTATAAATGATACTTTTTTATATTTTGTTTTTCTTAGTTGTTGAAATCATTTTGAACAATCTGTACGTCCCGATATTTTTGACGCTGACCGTACATAATAACATAATCTTTGTTCTTAGGTGATACTGGTGAGATAAAGTCCGAGATTCGTGAACAGATCAACAGCAAGGTAGCTGAGTGGCGTGAGGAGGGAAAAGCAGAGATGATTCCCGGAGTACTGTTCATCGATGAGGTACGTTTTATTTATTTAATAGCTGCCTAAAGTTGTACTCGCGTTCTTGGTAAACACGGTTATTTTCTGAATTCTCCGACGAAAAATGGCAGAATTGTGATGAACATGTACAAAAAAATAAACAATAATACTGGATATTAGATTTGATGCTATGATGGACGAAATCAATATAAACTTACAAGATGATTCAGACTCAAATTCAGAAAGTCCAGAATCAAGTGATTTAGAGGATATGTCAGAATAATTTCATATAAAGTCAACGTCAATTTGTTTTATTTTTAATTACTAAATAATAACAATAAAAACTTCAAATTATTGACTTCTATTGTTCATTTACTAGGCATGTTAAATCTGTTTTCTATTTTATTAAGTGCGATATCTCGAGATTAGTCATCACTGTTTATAATCTCATGTGCGTTGCGAACACTAGGCAACCCGCCGCCTCACCCCTGCCCCACCTAAGGCGCGGCCAACTAGTTCCGGGCGGACTATAGTAAAAAATTAAAATAATATAAACAATTCTGTATACGAAATGCTGAAGATGTTTTTATTTTATTTTATTACAATTAAAATTTAATTGACTCCCATAGTGAACCGTATTTTTTAATCCGTATACATTTTGAATATAATTTTTTTAACTTGTCTATTTATCGGCGGACTCATCTTGCTACTGTAATCTCATGTGCGTTTTATCTAAACTAGCCGGAACTTTTGACGCGTGTTGCCGTCGCGAAGTACGGCGCCGTACTGACTTACTGAGTAATGACAGCGCCCCCACCCCTCCGTCCCATCTACAACCCTCACTGTGCCCGCGTGGTGTATACAGCCCACTCCCTCTCACAGAGAGTAGGCCGGTGTCCCAGCTGTGGGAACATTATAGGTTGATTATGTATATGTATCAGCAGAACTTACAAATAAACTATGACTCCTGTCTTTACCAGGCTCACATGCTGGACATAGAGTGCTTCTCCTATCTCAACCGAGCCCTCGAATCAGAGACAGCGCCCGTCGTCATCATGGCTACCAACCGTGGCATCACACGCATCAGGGGCACCAACTACAGGTCGCCGCACGGGATACCACTGGACCTGCTCGACAGGATGATCATAGTGCCCACCTCGCCTTACTCGCACCAGGAGCTGAGGGAGATTCTTAATATCAGGTATAAAATGTGAATTAAATTATCATTAAACAAAACGTCGCGGTTACGCAGCGTTTCCGCAACGACAACGCAGCGTTTACGCAATGTCGACCCAGCGTCTTGACGTCATTAACCAACTCCCGGTAATAACGCTCCGTTTACGCAACGACAACGTAGCGGTTACGCAATTACGACCCAGCGTCTTTACGACATTAACCAAATTGCGGTGAAAACGCTTCGTTTACGCAACGACAACGCAGGGTTAACGCAATGACAACCCAGCGTCTTTACGTCATCAACCAACTTGCTGTGACAACGCTACGTTCACGCAACGACAACGCAGCGTTTACGCCATGCTTACGCTACGTCATTTATGAAGGTAGTCGCACAATGTATCATAGAGTAGTCGTTATGGCTACCAACCGTGGTTATCACGTGCATCAGGGGCACCAACTACAGGTCGCCGCACGGGATACTCCTGGACTTGCTGGACAGGATGATCATAGTGCCCACCTCGCCTTACTCGCACCAGGAGCTGAGAGAGATTCTTAATATCAGGTATAAAATGTGAAATAAATTATCATTAAACAAAACGTCGCGGTTACGCAGCGTTTCCGCAACGACAACGCAGCGTTTACGCAATGTCGACTCAGCATCTTGACGTCATTAACCAACTCCCGGTAATAACGCTCCGTTTACGCAACGACAACGTAGCGTTTACGCCATGCCTACGCGACGTCACTTACGAAGGTAGTTGCACAATGTATCATAGAGTAGTCATCACGGCTACCAACCGCGGTATCATGCGGATCAGGGGCACCAACTACTGGTCGCCGCACGTGATACGCATAGTGCCCGCCTCGCCGTACTCGCACCAGGATCTGAGGGAGATTCTTAATATCAGGTATAAAATTTGTAAGCAGTACAGACAATTATTGACCAATATTATGTCAGCAGGCACGAGAACCGTAGAGAAGCGTTTTGTCGACGGAAGAGTAGACAAAAATGAGGTTTCCGTATAGACCGTTGACAGTTTTTCACCGAGAAATGTAAATAAGCGATTTCTATTCTACGGTAGAGTAGAAATAGAAAGCGTCATGGTAAGCCTGCTGGATTTTAAAAGAGACTGTGATATCTGAGTTTGTTTCTGCCTTTCTTCTCAGAGTAGTCAGATAGGAAACGCCGACGTCATCTAGTTTCCAAAATATGATTGACGTTTAAAATTGTTTGGATAAACCAATTTGCCGAAATAAAATGATTTATTTACCAAAAAAAAAAAACACTTTATTTTCTCATTTTCTACAAAGTAAAAAATAAGTTCAATGTTGAAAGACGGTGTTTGGATTTTGTATTTTAGTTTTTTTGCCACCGAATTTATCAACTCAGTTGTTTTTTTTTTTCGCAAATAAGTTTTTTTATTCCCGACTATGTGGCTTCCAGTTATTAATAAATTCACCAAACATAATATATTTCTTCCTCACACAGATGTGAAGAAGAAGATTGCCAAATGTCTGGCGATGCACTCACAGTGTTAACGCGAGTAGCCACCGAGACATCTCTACGTTACGCCATACAACTTATTACTACTGCTTCTCTTGTTGCCAAGCGGAGGAAGGCTACTGAGGTATGTGCATACATTTATAGAGGTATAAAGAACAGGGTGTAAAGTCCACTCATACTCTATAGAAAAGGGAGGATCCTCCGACCAGACGGGTGTTGTGTCTGGTGGACAACTGCCTGACGGTTGATGTCGGGATGATGTATAAAGTCAGCGTCAAAAATATCGGAACCAACAGACTGTTCAAAATGATCTCAACAACTAAGAAAATTAAACTTTATCTCAATAGGGTATTACACTCATTTTTGAAAAGTGTCCTAATTAAATTCTAGAGTGCTAATAAACCACTAAAAAAAACATAACATTTTTATTTAATCGATTAGTGCCATAAAAATGCATTTAAATTTTATATTTTCAAATTTCGCGCGTAATTTGACAAAAACGCTGGACGCAGTAGACGCCATATTGCTCTGTGGGTATGACGTCAGTTTGATAAAAACAAATGCGCTGATATTTTGTATGACAATTGTTTATAGTTTAAAAAATTAGTTATTTTACTACTTAGCGTTGGTTTGCTGTTCCTGAATGCAAAATATTTTACACGCTTTATATTAGCTTCACTTGTATGTTTGTTTGTTTGTATGTAACCGACTCTTTTGAGCGCGATTTTGACCCACTTTAAAAGGTCAGATTTCATTGAAACTTTGTAAACTTGTCGAGGACCGATGACAATTCAATAATTTAAAAAAAAAATTGGGGGTAAAAAAAAACAAGTATAAAAATACCTCAAAAAGCACCTGCTGAGCTAACCTAAGCTGACCTGACCTGACCTGACCTGACCTGACCTGACCTGATCTGACCTAACCTAACCTAACCTAAGTTAATCGAATCGACCCACATGACTTACTTTAATCTACCTGACCTAAGTTAATCGATTCGATTTCAATGAAAATACTGGGTGGTTTTTTTCGTCTTTATTTACACTATTTACATCTAACCTAACGATTACATTTCACACACTGACTACATATCACACACTTAACCTAACTTATCTTAACCTAACATATTTTAACCTAATTTTTTTTTACATTTTCTTTTTGTTTTTTTTTTTGGATTTTTTTTTTTGATTAAGTAAATGCGATTACAATACACAGCCGTGTTCCCCCCAACACTGTTCCCACACGTGCGGACTTATTTTGATATACCAGGGGCATCTTAACTTTAATTCGTACATTATGGTGCGCGATTTTACCGCCTCTTGCGACATTGGTACGCTACAGTACATTTCGATCGGATAATTGCTACACGTATATAATATTACACCTTTCACGTCACATCTGTCCTTGTATTTCACGTCCGTTGACATCGGCAGACCCGACGCTAACAGCTTCCATTGTTCGAATTGGTTGTCCGTCAGCTTGCACTCGTCCATGAGACACGCGTTCGTGTGCAAAAGCCCGCTAAAATTGAAACTGCTGTTCGAAATCAATCCGGTCAGACGACAATAATTAAAATGGCACTCCACTAGGCTGTTCATGATCATTGTCTTTCCGGTCGACGGCGGTCCCAGGAAGAATAAGTTATTTTTCTTCTCGCTCTGTCTCGTAAAGTGTTGAAACGTACTCGTGAAAAAGTTTTTCTCGTCGATTTTGTTTATGTTTAATATTTCTTTAAATTTCATTTTGATTTCTTCCTGCGATGTTTCTTCCAACGGTCCTTCGTTCGCTTCGAACTTTGCTTTCGCTCTTTCGAATCGCTGCTTTACCGATTCCGAAAATACCAAAACTCGGGCGATGTGAAGGTATGTCCTGATTTTCTCTGCGTACTGTTTTGAACACACAAAGTTAATCCCTTCATTTGAGTTTGCAAAAAGTCCCATAGCTTCTGCTTCTGTGAAAGCACCGTTTTGGCATAAAAGTATAATAATATTTGCGTTTCTGTTACAGTTCGCGCTATCATTTCTGGAGTCTGCGCCGGGACCGTTTTCCCTTCCATCCAGAACTTGCCCGTCTTTGCTTGAAATTTGATATTCGGTGTTTCCAAGGACACCGTCATAGGTTTGAAGAGTTGAATCCACCATTCCATAGTCTTTTTAATCGAACGCTTTTTAATTGAATTAAATTATTTTCTCCTTTTTTAGTTTGGTTTTTAAAGCGTGTTTTTTAGTTTTTTAAACTACATATTATTTTTTTAAATAAAAATTACTTTGGTTACGAAAAGAATAAAAGTACAAAGTTGCTCAGTTGACATGCCGAATGACGAAATAACATGGCGACTATTATTTCATGGTGTTCAAACACAGATTAAAAAAACTGAAATCTTTAAATTGTATTTTAAAATTTATTTTGTTGTTTTATGAACTAAAACTAACATTTTCCGACTGCATTTTGCCTAAGCTATCTCAATAGTATATTTTTAGATTTTTTCTCGTATAGAGTAAAATACCCTATTGGTAAAGGGAGGATCCTCCGACCAGACGGGTGTTGCGTCTGGTGGGCAACTGCCCGACGGTTGATGTCGGGATGCTGTATGTATAGTCAGCGTCAAAAATATCGGGATCAACAGACTGTTCAAAATCGGGTTAAAGATATCTTTATCGGGTTAAATGATCTCAACAACTAAGAAAATTAAACTTTATCTCAATTGAATAAAGTTCTCGTCACAATGACAGTTGTCGTTTACTGTCTTCATTCTGAAACATTCCTTGTGTCATTGAGTTAATATTTCATTTTCATAGTTGTTTAGATCATTTTGAACAGTCTGTTCGTCCCGATATTATTGACGCTGACTGTATGTGAGTCTCGTGATAAACTGACTGCGCGATGTAGGATTTCTGTGACGTCCAGACGCGTAGTTTGCATGTGGCATTGTAGATGGCGCCACAACACTTCTTGTGTTTCAAGATATTTGTTGCGAAGTATTTTTCTTTAGTGTAGCTCGTATAGTATAATTTTTAAACCGATATTCCCACGGGATCGAGACTTAAGCGGGTGAAACTGCGGGGCGCAGGCAATCTACAATAAAAAAACCCATTGGCATATTTTGTCCAACACTTATATAAAATTCAATTTTTTTTACCAGGTCAGCATGGAAGATGTAAAGAAAGTATACTCATTGTTCTTGGACGAGCATCGTTCAGAACAGTTCTTGAAGGAGTATCAAGATGAATTCATGTTCAGTGACGGATCAGGCGGTGAGTTATCAAAATGATAATCTAAGGTCGAAGCTGGTCCTGGTCTAAGCCATGATACGGAGCGAGAGTGCATGAGTAGCCGTCATGCAGTCGGCGCATGTGGGGGAGAGGCAGTATATGCGCCCTCACGGCCCTAGTCGCCGCGGGAGACGCCCTGGGCGTCGGTATTCCCAGGCTGATTCCCGGCCACCGTAGGCGCGGGCTTGCGGACGGCGAGTAATGGGTAGCTCGCTGTCCGGTAAGGACCAAGCCCGGGTCGACGGCGCGTTGTGTTCCACGCGCGCCTCAAAGAGATGTCAGCACCAACTGGTGGGGTCCGCAAGGGCCGATGCCTGCCAGGGGTGCGGGTTGTCCGAAAGAGATACTGTGTCCCCTGGCACACAGGCAACTGAGGGAACAAATAACCTTTTTTAACTTCTGTCTAATGCTATTGTAAATGGAGTATAGAGTTGTTAATACTCTTTTAACTTTATGTAATTTATTTAAAAAAATAGGAAGAAAGCTCGTTTTTATTCGGAAATGCAATGATTCCCGAGGGACATTAAGAAATTAGTTGTACTATAATTATAATCGTAAATCTTGTACTGACCTGGATAAAATAAAATTATAATAATATTAATAATGTGTAATAAAATACGAGAAAATATTGCAATAATTTTGGAATTTCTTGCCCATTCTTCTCCATAGTGATCTAGGATCATAATAATTATAGATCCTAGATCAGTGTGGAGAACAACGGGCAAGAAACTCCAAAATTATGAATTATTGCAATTACCTATTTTATTTTATTACATATTATTAATAATATTTCAAGTCTTTGATAGGCTTTTACAATATACACAAGTCCTGAAAGTAGTTTGTTCATAATTGACTATTTAATAAATTTCAGTCACTTTGTACCGGTTTTTTGACCATAGGTATGGCCGATTAAGTCAAAAAATATTCTAAAGTAATGCTAATGTCAACATGCTTTTCTTAATAATAACAGTTACCTTAAAAAAAAGGTTTTGGCTTTTTACTCAATACTCTAAGAGTATTTTCCAATTTATTAAAAACTATTTTAATTTGAAGATTGGCACGAAACATGCAATAGAAAAATAAAAATAAATTAATCCATTTTCTCAAATACAAAAATATTTAAATCAAACATATTTTTCGTTGTTTTGAATTTACCGCCAAAACGCTCCATAAGATGACTTTCTATAAAAAAATAATAAATATAAATAACAATCCAATATCTCGTCCCAATCTTCAATTTAAAATAGTTTTTAATAAATTGGAAAATACCATATTGGGTGTAATAAGTCTTGTGTTATTTATGTGACATGTTGTTTATTATGTAAATATGTATTGAAGTTTTTGAAAGAAAACAAACATACACACATCACATTAATTATATTTATATTGTTACAGACGCGCCGCAACTGATGGAAGTATCGCAGTAATTAACTTCTCAATTATTCCAAATACACTGCTTTAAAATAATTAATTTACGATAGAATGTCATTTTGGTTATACAAGAAGTCGTATGTTATAAGCTACTTTTAAGTTTGTATTATGTATGTTTATATTAAATGTCTAATTAAATGAGTTTTTATTGTTTTTTTCATCAGTCCTGATTCTGAAAATAACCTGCAAATTGCTAAAACCATAAGAAAATTTGAATTTCGCGCGCTGCCCTAGCGCTTTTGACTTTGCAACATTAAACTAGTGGCGTTCCAAAACATACTAACCTAGCAAATGGATATTTAAAAGTGTGCGTAGTCCCAGCGGAAAAGTGTCGAATTTCGTTATTTCAGTTTAGCAGATATTTAGTGTATGACGTCGTATATTGTATATGGTAAATACAAATTTGTGCATCCAACCATTGAGGAGCTATTCAACAAAAACTGTTTCCGCTGGGACTACGTCATCCCAGCGGCACTTTTTTTTTTAAATGGTCGAACAAGAAAATAAATTAATTCAATAATTAGTGTGTAACGAGAGGTAAATGTGTATGTTTAAATGAAATTTGTGTGTCAATACACTGCAGAGATAATCAAGTTGCCGCTGCGCTGACGTTTGGCTATTTGATGAAAACCATATAAAACAGTTCACTGCACAGTTGTAATTTTTTACACACGTTGCTTTGAATTTGTGTATAAAGTGTGTGAAAACAGAATTTGGAAAAAATATACCGTTCAGAAGATATACACGTAAAAGTAAAATAAGGTTATTAGGTCCAAGTACTTAAAATAGGAAGTCTAGAGCCTAACTTATAACGTTTATTTGTTTCTTCTAAGGGTCTACAATGTCTTGCCAAGTTTCATTTATGTTCTCTTTGAAATGAACAATGGCTTAATTTACTACGGCTGGACCATTAAATTGTATGACATCCGATTGTAGGATTTTTTTAATGGAAAAGAAGAATAAAAAATATGCAGATATTTAGTGTATTAATGTAACTATTCACGCGTAAAATTTCAGCTCATTACACTAAATAATTAAAGAGATATAATCGAAATACCAGATCAACCGCAATACGTGGATAAACCGACCAAGTTTGAGAGGCTACATTCGTTGTCGCTATACAAAGCCAAATAACCAAACAAAAGGGGCGATCTCCTTTACTATATTTTTATGGTTGGCTAGTTTATAATTTTTCCTTTATTATTGTCCTTTCCTTTTCCTTTTCTTCGTTACAACTAATAGCATGTCACTCGACTAAACAAAAAATTGTAATCGACTAACTCTGCCCCTCTGACTTGTTCGACGTTGATTGACGTTTCTACATCTCTAGACCTGAACTGCGATTGATTTTTCGACATAAATTCTGTCGTGAATAATTTTGGTGTCATTTTTCTAAGTTAAATAATCAGTAAAATCAAAATGTTCGCCGCCAGGAGTCTTTTCAAAGCTAACGCTCAGATCCTCAAGAATGTGGCCCAGCAGAGGAATATGAGCGTAATCGCTACTCCCGCCAGGAACAAGATCACTAAAGGCGTATGTAAATTTTGTTATTTTTTAGGTGATTAACTCATATTTTGAGATATTTATTAATTTACAACGTTCTAAAAGCATATCCCGTGTTATCTACGTATGATTTTATCCTAATAGAATGTAAAAAATCGTTTTTTCAATTACGTAATTCGTAGGGAAAAAGATAGGTTAATCTTTGAATGTTGAAGTCTTAAGTACCATGTCAATTAAAATGCCCTTATTATGACTAATTTACCTTAATCAATGGTATATTTCGTTCTTATGTCGATTATTTGTGAAGCAAGCTTACTTGCTTACAATATTTTTACATTTTTACTTATCAAAATACTATGTTTGTTATCTTATTGACCAGCCTAAAACGAATATAATGATAACATTTGGTTATAGGTTAGCACAACTGTCTCGAGATTAACAAACGTTGGAATCAGTCAGGGCCTAGAATATAAGGTTTAACATTTATTGGGAACTTAATATCAGACTTCTTGATTAAAATCTTTTTTTTTTTGCATTGAGCCTTTTTGGTGTTCTATTTTTACTCATTCATATTCTCCGCTCGATTTTTATAATTTTTACAACAGTCAGGGCATTGAAGAACCTGATGTGGAGGACCCCTAAGGCGACCCACTGACTGACATAGGATAACCTGCGTGACCGTATGTGTGAGAAATTTGGGAAAAACAATGCCAACTCAAAACTCATTTGTTTCAAGTGTGTCATTGTTTTCTGGTAGACTTACCAGTGGATTTAAAAGTGTCACACGTTGGCTATAAGAGTAGGGAGAGACCAAAGGAATGATGGATGAACTGTGATATGATCAGAAAGGGTGTGTGTTTGTCTCGTAGCATGTCTGATTCCTTTTTTTATATTCCTGTTTAGTATATTCTATCACATTTACATTCAGTTATATAATTTTTCTATAAGTTCGCTGTACCAGTACAGTGTCCTAATATGTAATTGTTTGATGCACCGGGCGACGTCATTACTTAAAAGCTGGCTGTCGCTGAAAACCAGCGCCTGGGCTCTGTCTTGCATAGGGTTGCAGCATAATGCTGAGTGACAGCCGTTTTTGCGTGGATGTTACGCATGTTTCCCTCAAGCTTGTCTTATTATTTTGTTGTGTTCCTGTCCTTTTTTGCGACATGTTCACTGCAAATAAACGTTTTTTCTTTCTTCTTGACTACGGAGAATGATGATGCTCATTCTATTAATGTAGAATTTTAGTTATGGCATCAAATTTCTTACACATACGGTTGTGTAAGCCGCTGCAAGGACTCAACTGACTACCAGTTAGTAATAGAGAATTACTATGAGTGAGTGCATGTTAGGTAGTACAATACATGTTTTAATTCCTTGAAATGCTTGCGTGTTCTACAAAAGTATACGTATAGTTTTAGTAAATACAGGGTGTAATACAGGTTTTTAAATAAATCTACCTCAGGCTCCAGTCTTTCACAAAGTTAGCTCCTTTTTCGTGCACTACCGTCTAACTTTAGCATTAAGTTCATAACTTGTGTAAACAGAGAATAAACGTTTTATATTATTATTATTATATTATTAATATATACTATTAATAATATAATAATAATAATATCCGAATGAATGAATGACCGTATACCGGACATTTGGAGTGTAAAACTTTAGAAGACCTGTGAACCTCGCCTGATTCACATTTTTTTAACAAGATATTTTTCTACTTTTGCAGGAGATGATCGTCTTGGTGAGCGCGATGGTGGTCGGATGGTCTATCGTCCCCGCCTGGGTCCTGATCAACATCAAGAACTACAGGAACAAGGAATAAGCATACAGTGAAGCTTAGACAATTATGTAGATACAGTGTGATATGTATTATGTTAAGTAAACGGTTAATTTAACAATACAGATTTTTATTTAAACATAAAAACAGAAGCATACATAACGCATAAACACATGAAGGCAGAGTTAAGTGTTAGATATTATATATTTTTTTGCCTTCAGGTGAATCTAGTCAACATTTTTCCCATACAAACTTAGGGAGTGTACTCGTATTACTCCACTTTTCGCCAATGTACAGTCGAGTATATTAATATATTGGCTCTTTCAGGCTACAAAAATAATATGAACGTCAAAAAAGTTCATAATATTGTGACAACTAAAAGCATCAATAAATTATGGTCAAGATTAAGGAAACGTACCAGGGATCAAACATTAAAAAATTTGGTTGGACCTAAGTGAGTGCAGGCAGGCTAAGGAAGTCGCGTTCGATGCCCGCCTCACGAAACAGGTTCTCCGCTTATCTAAACCACAGCTGCGTACAGTTACAGCAGCCGTAACTGGCCATGGGTCATTTAACAAACACCTCGTTGTCATAGGAGTAACAGACAGTCCGCTGTGCAGGGCCTGCATGGAGGACGACGAGACAGCGGCTCATGTGCTGTTAAACTGCCCGGTGGTCGCTAAGTACAGAGAAAAATACTTCGGTAACCCAGGTACCCTACGTGAGATTGTCAGCAACACCAAGGCGTTGCTGGCCTTTCTCGAGGAGCTGGGGTGGATCGAATAGCTGATTTTCCCATCCGTACGCAAAATACGCGCTTATGACGGGGAGTTGCGGACAACAGCCCGTTTTACCTATTACCTAAGGTCAAGATTTAGATTCATTAATATGTGACTGCTTTTTCTCATAATTTTTCATATTATTGCCTAATGCACAGCATATATTATTGAACTGTTCACATAAGGACATATTTTTGATCTATAGGTTCTATAGAATTTATTGAGCTATCAAACGCTCACAATATTTTAAATCCTTGACAGTGCCAATATATTAATGAACTCGACTGTACCTACATCAAAACTTCAACATGCTATGGTTTTGTCTCAATATAATATTGTCTGTGCGGAAACAGAATACTAAATTAAAAAGTTATGAGCCAACAAAGATTCGTTTTTCTTGCTAATTTAACCTAACTGGGCGTGTTTTAGTAATAAAAGAAGTGTAAAATCTCCAAAAGCAAGTCGGTACCGACAAAGCTAAAATATCGAAAAGTACAATAAACTTTATTGGTCATTGATTAATGCAGTGGTGTTTTTCATAAAACTCGATCTTCCGGAGGACTTTCCTTTTTTTTTACGCGCCAGTTTTACTAAGTATAAAAATGATCGTGCTGCTCATTCAATACCGTTATGCGTATAGACTAGCGTCTAACTACTCATCACTGATACTAGGTACTCGTATCTCTGGACACGATGCCTAGTGAGACACAGAGCTTTTTAGCCAGGCCCACCAATGAGTTCGAGCCCGCGATTAATGTACCGGGATCTATTATTAATGTAGTGTTTTGTGTGTAATTATTATTTGAATCGATCTACGAATCTTATTTTTATCTCCTCCTTCGGCTTGTCAGGCCAACCAGTAGGTATTATAAATGAGGCTCTGTGCACAAGAAGCTTATAGATAAAAGTTTGAGGCAACACTCTAAATAAGTGAAGAGGACTGTGGTTGGACTCTCTGTATACATACATAAGAGAGAGAAAACCAATTCTCTATCTCGTTCTTATATGTGTACTAAGCTTTTGCCCGCGGCTCCGCCCGCGTTGATGTCGTTTATCGCGTAAAAAAGTAGCCTATGTCCTTCCCCATATCCCAGGCTATATCTCTGCTAAATTTCTTGACGATTGGTTGAGCGGTTTAGGCGTGAAAGCGTAACAGACAGACAGAGTTATTTTATAATATTAGTAGGGATTTAGAAAGAGAGCGTTCGACCCAAAGAACATTATACAGGGTGTCCGGTAATTAATGGATAATCTTGAAATGGTTCATGGGGGACCTAATAGCCATTCAGAAAAACAGATTTTTATTTGTATTTAATCTGTAAAAAAAAAACAAACGACTTCCGAAAAAACACTACAAAGTGAAAAATAACTTTAATTTCAGAAGGCGGTGACAAAAAATTAAAATACATAGCTAAAGACACCGACTTCCTAAATTAAAGTTATTTTTCAGTTTGTAGTATTTTTTCGGAAGTCGGTTGTTTTTTTTAAATTTTTTTTTTCAGATATAATACAAATAAAAAATGTTTTTTTCTGAATGGCCATTAGTTCTACCATGAACCATTTCAAGGTAATCCATTAATTACCGGACAGCCTGTATACCTCAAGAAGGTTCGACCACAGTTGTCTTCACTTAGGTATTTACGAGTGTTGCCTCCAATTTTAGCTATAAGTAAGCTTCTTGTCTGTGCAGCCACCTCTCGCCTCGTGTTTTTTCTGCTATTCTATCTCTAAATTAGCTTGACTTTCGAATGCCATTAAAGTTATTTATAGCCAGCCTGTACAACGTATAGTCGTCTTTTGCAGACAACCTCTATAGTACTCACATTTCGCCATTTGTGTTCGAGCCTATTATTGCCATAGGCCAGGCACAAATCTAGACTCAGAGCTGCTACAGAAATGTTCCTAATAGAATAACAGTGAGCTTAACCTGGGAATCGAACTCAGAACCGCATGCTCTGCAGTAGCACTTGCAAACACTAGACCAAGGAGGTAGAAAATAACACAGAAATTATTTCGGTTTTAAGTATTATGTACCTTATATGGGCCAATGGAACCTTAAGGGCCTACGTCCCGTTTGGTAGCGTAACACGGTCACTTTACGAACCGTACTGCTCATTAACGGCTTGTCTTGAAGATTTGAAAAATATATGATTTTGCTATAGATTCATATAGATCATTTTGCCCGAAGTACTTTTTTTGTATGGTTAATACTTTTGCTGTAAAAAATATTTTCCAACACGCAATATTTTGGCTTCTATTCCATACTCCTACTAAACGGCTTCGTTATTTGGAAAAAAAATACACTGAAAAATAGATAGTTAGAGGTACCACAGAATCGCCGAAGCACAATTGTAAATTAATCAAAGGAATATCCCCATTTTGAGATAAAGGCTCAGAGGAGCCCTGCGCGGGCGCGGGCGGCAGTCGTGCTTTAGCATACAAACGGGAGATGAGGATATTAAGGCCCTTAAGTACTTATATAATATTTTTTAAGTTTCTTTTAAATATTGGAGCTCTATTTGGGTAGTTCGTCCAGCCAAGGCTTAATACCTATTTGTTATTTAAAAGAGTAAATAGTAGGTATTTTTTGTATGACTTCTATAAGGTATTACTAAGAAATAAAATTAAACCAACTAAATAATACATAAATAAACGATTTATTTATCACAAAATATAAAACATTATTCTTACAACACTATTACATATTATGAAATTCGCCTTCATATTATCATAATAGGTAACAATTCTAAAAACTGCCCTCATGGGGAAAAACTTTTTTTGTATGGCCCCGAAAATATACAACAAAATACCACAGTCATATAGAGCTATGACAGCAAATGAATTTAAAAATAAGATTCGAAATTTATTAACAGACAAATGCTATTACAATATAAATAACTTTTTGACAGATACCTTTTAACATGCTTAAACTATATATTATTGTTTCTTTAGGATTATTATTCTCATAAAAATTTAATAATGAATTTTAGTGATCCAGTATATTTTAATCTATTGAATTAATTAATTGTAGGTATGTTATAAAAAAAAAAAATTGTACGCCTCGTCAGGCAAAACATGTACGGACTTCTTACCTATATTTAAGATCTTGCATGCTGGATTTGTATGTAAACGCATGTTTGACAAATAAATTATCTTTTATCTTTAAAAAAAAATCTTATTCTCTTTCACACACAATTACAAGACGAAAGGCAACATCTTTATTTCTATTAGTGTGCTTTTATAAGCCGCTAAGTATGAGTTGATATACCTTTTTTATTAGGTATTATTTATGTTTTTCACCGTAAGATTGTGAACACCGTTAGTTTATAATCTATCTCGCGAGATTATACCTAAACTGTAGATAAATACTATACCTACATATACTGCAAAAACCATTTACAATTTAACGCTCAATTTTTCGATAGTTTTTTTTTTATAACTTTTCCGTCAAATTGTGAACTGGTATCAAAACGGATAGTACCTTGCGCTATTACTAAATACTTAAATAGTCAAGTAACTGCCACTAAATTGGAAATAACTAGCGTTCGCCGGCCGCTGCCGCGGCACCGCTTGCTCCGCTCGCTCGGCTCGCGCGCGGTTGGTCGCAGTTGTAACCTAACCTAACCTATTCGGTCGGTAAGCAGTATGGTACAGTTCACAATAAAATATATCGACAGTTTATAATCTCGATAGTTAAATTATAAACTAACGGTGTTCACAATCTTACAGTGGCACGTCTACATATAGGTATATAAATCGACATTCACACAGACGTAATAAAGTTGCAGCGGGTTTTCTTCACGCGCTGTATCTTGAACGCACTGCTTAGCACCGAGGGTTTCAACCCTCGGTGCTAACCGAACAGTAAAACACACTTCGATTTCGACACGCTGAGATGCTCTCTGTTCAATTATCAATGCTCGGTTCAACACCGAGAATTGAAAATAGGTACAGTGCGCAAAAAAATCCAGCCACGATTTTATGACGTCTGTGTCAACGTTGACTTAGCCGTAATTATGTCAGTTAGATCCTAACCAAGCAATTACAACGCTAATTGCCGCCAAAATCGGTGAAGATTTAAACAAAATGGCGGCCCCTCGTACGATTGGCGCGCATTCCCTTTGCAGCCATTCATATTCTGATGTAAATTGTCGCTGTAGGAGAATAGGACCAATGGTGTTGAAGACTCGCTCGTGGTAATCATTCAGGTATTTAATCTGTAAAAAAAAGTATTTTTTTTTTAATCATAACCATCTATCTACAAGGTGTAACAATAAACGCAAGACCTGAAAGTATTTTGTTCTTAATTGACTACTGACTCGATTTCAATAACTTTTAATACTCACAGGTTTTTTTTTTTTATTATTATGTAGGTATTTTGCTCTGACTGAGCCAAAGAAAATTCAATTTTACTTCTAGGCTACTAAGACTCAATTTTAAATGCATAAAGTAATGCTTTGGTCAACACGTTTTTCTAGCTAGTTTTGGCCATTTCAAAATCAAATCAAAAGTCATTTATTCAAACTAGGCTGAGGGTCAGCTCTTTTTGAACGTCAAAATTACATAAGACAGTCCCTCCAAAACGCCCGCCCTTCACCACTTCCTAGTGCTTTAGCTGAGAAGAAGAAGTAGCGCAACAAACTCCCCAACAGTACAGCTGTCTGTCTGCTAGAAGAACTTGATTCTATATACCTACAATAGTAGGTAATTCAAATTATGAAACACAAAAAAAACATTAAATTTGCCATAATTATGTCAGCTAGCTATGCTTTCACCTCAATACTCTATTTGGAGTGTATGAGGTCTTGCGTTAATTATGTTACACGTATATTATAATAAATAATTAATGCAATAGTAACGAAGTCGAAGTAATAACTAAGAGGTGTGGGAACGAGTCTTATGCTGAAAACATAGTTTATATAATTTTTTGACACATGAGGCATGGCCAGCCTCTGACTTGCAACCTCTTGGGAAGTTTTCGGTGTTGCCAACAAAGAAGAGGCTGTATTTATACAACACTTCTGCCCACGGTTACGCCTGCGTGATATGTCGATAAAAAACTCTGAGGAGGGTCAGAGTCGAAAGTAAGTATCCCTATACAAAATTTCATCAAAATCGGTTCAGCCGTTCCGGATATTACCCCCTCTACATAAATACAGTTTTTCCTCTTTATAATATACGGTTTCACCCGCATAGTTCCCGTTCCCGTGGGGATACGGGGATAAAATATAGCCTGTCACCCGGGGATAGGTAGTTTAGCTTCCCAACAGTGAAATAATTTTTCAAATTGGTTCAGTAGTTTCGGAGCCTATTCAATGCAAACAAACAAACGATCAAATCTTTCCTCTTTATAATATTGTAGTGACACAATGTAATCAGAGACGACGCCTGCGATTCAGAGCGCGTTCCCGCTCGCCAGTCGTCTCCAAGTTTTTGTGTAGGAATGTTGTGTTAGAATTAAATGTAATAAGCATGTGTCGTTTTGATAGTACAATATAGACATCATGTTTTATCTAACTGTCTGAACTTTCATTTCTGCTACTCCCATCTGAACGTATAAACAGCTACATTAAAGTAGCAAAATAATATTAGTAATGATTAGTATAGAAGTATAGATAGATAAAACTAACCTCAAAGTCTGTGAGAAGATCGATATCCAAGCATGCAACCTGGTGCGGTGCCAGGGATATAGTGTGAAAACCAACTGCGCCTCGACCAGCGAAGTCACCTTCTAGATCCGGAGCCTGTAGGGAGAATAGGGTATTTTACTCTATACGAGAAAAAATCGAAAAATATATTATTGAGATAGCTTAGGCACAATGCAGTCGAAAAATGTTAGTTTTAGTTCATGAAATAACAAAATAAATTTTAAAATACAATTTAAAGATTTCAGTTTTTTTAATCTGTTTTTGAACACCATAAAATAGTAGCCGCCATGTTATTTCGTCATACGGCATGTCAACTGAGCAATTTTGTACTTTTATTATTTTCGTACCTAAGCAAAGTAATTTTTATTTAAATAATATTTTGCATTCAAGAACAGCAAACCAACGATACGTAGAAAAATAACTCATTTATGAAATTATAAACAATTGTCATACAAAATATCAGCGCATTTGTTTTTAGCAAACTGACGTCATACCCACAGAGCAATATGGCGTCCACTGCGGCCAGCGTTTTCGTCAAATTACGCGCGAAATTTGAAAATTGAAAATTTAAATGCATTTTTATGGCATTAATCGATTAAATAAAAATGTTGTGTTTTTTTAGCTGTTTATTAGCACTCTAGAATTTAATTAAGACACTTTTCAAAAATGAGTGTAATACCCTATTACCTATATTTAAAATAACATCACATAATCATCATCATCTGCCCAGCCGTTTCCCAACTTTGGTGGGGCAGCTTCCAGTCTAACCGGATACAGCTGAATACCAGTATTTTACATGGAGCGACTGCTTATCTGACCTCCACTACCCGATAACTGGGTAATACGATACCCCTTGGTAAGACTGGTTGGCAGACATTCGGGCTTCTGACGACCCGTGACGACTGTCAAAGATCCACGAATGACAGCCGGGTTTGACCTCGGCTGTCATTCGTGGATCGGCTTATGGCCGATTCCTATAATTAACGGACAGTTGTAGGTTATAATTAAAACTCTTGTATCTTTGCCAAACTTAAGTGGCAGTGGGCAGGGCACATTGCTCGCAGAACAGATGGCCGATGGGGCCGAAAAGTTCTGGAGTGGCGACCGCGCACTGGAAGACGTAGAGTTGGAAGGCCTCCCACAAGGTGGACCGATGACCTTGTGAGGGCCGCGCGATTCCACTGGATGTGGGAAGCACAAGACGGGTCCAAGTGGAGGAGCTTGGGGGAGGCCTATGTCCAGCAGTGGACGTCTTTCGGCTGAAATGATGATGATGATGATCTTTGCCAATAATGAAGCAAAAGCTTTGCATAGTACTTAGCCACTACATAAAGAGAAAAATGTTTATTGAGGATGATATTCTCGTAGTATATAAAATGAAAATGGAAATAGACATACAGTCTATTTCCATTTTCTTTTTATATTCCTTATTCTATCACATTAACATAAAATTTATATAATTTTTCTATTAGTTCGCTGTACCAGTACTTTCATAATTATTGTTTAATGCACCGGGTGACGTCATTACGTCAAAGCCGGCTATCCCTGAAAACCAGCGCTGGGGCTCTGTCTTGCATAGGGTCGCAGCATAATGCTGAGTGATAGCCGTTTTGCGTGGATATGACGCATGTTTCCCTCATCCTCTTCTTATTTTTTTTGTGTTCCTTATCTTTTTGCGTCATGTTTACCGCAAATAAACGTTTTTTCTTTCTTTATTTCTTTTTTTTTTTTTTTTTTCTTTTTTTTTTTTTTTTTCTTTTTTTTTTTTTTTCTTCTTCTTTCTTTCTTTCTTCTAGTAGACGAGAAATTTCCACACTGGAAGTCTAGAATCATGTGCTGAATTCATATTTATCAACAGTGTGCGCGTCGATATCCTTGCCATCCTGTATAACGGGTAAGTTACTCACCCGTATATGATTAGCAGTTTTGTTCAATACTATAGTTTCCACTAAGTCTTCATGGCGTATGCCGTATTCACCAACCTCGTAATAACCAGGTTCTAGAAAAAAAAGGATGAGATTTTGAGTCAGTCCATCTTATAATCTGCTAACTTTTGTCGGCGGATTCGCCCGCGTGGAAGTCGGTGTATTATACCTACATATAAACCTTCTTCTTGAAACACTCTGTCTATTGATGAAAACCGCTTTAAAATCCACGTAGTTTAATGCCCCATGGTAACTTTAAATATTGTCGTTATGAACGATAATAGTTCTTATTGCAATCCGATACGGGTTAAAATGTGTTGTGATAAATTCTAATAATAAATGAGCAAGCATTGTTTTAAAAATGCAAATAAAATCGTATAAAATTAGATATTAACTATTTAATAATAAATAATCCATTACTGGATGCAGTTTGGCATTTGGAATTTTATGGTATATTTTTAATTATAGGTAACTATAATTATTGTTACTGAAGCGATAAACTGGTTTTAATGATAATTAAGAGGTTACGTTTATGATTTTTTTGATGCTTAAAATTTTTCATGAAATAGTCACGTCCATAACTTACCATTACTGTAAATCATTTTAGGCGCAATGCCAGGGTCGTCAGCGGTTGGGCCACTGAGGATCCAGATGGGCCCTTCATGCACGTTCAGAAAGTGGCCAACGCCGTGTCCGGTCCCATGGCCGTAGTTCAGGCCCACGTCCCATAGGGCCTTGCGGGCTAAGACTTCTATTACATTGCCCTGGAAAAATTTAAATAATTAAGTATTCAAAATAGACCTACTACAGTGGCCCTAGTTTGAGTTTCATTTAACCATCTCGATCTAACGGTTCGAGCGCGTTCTGCGCTCCGATTGGTCCGTCACCAATCCAGGGCCAATCGGAGCGCCAAACGCGCTCGATGCGTTTGATCGAGATGGTTAAATGTAACTCACACTAAGGCTTCTGATCGCGGCACGTAAGTTGGACCAAAATATCAGATTTTGTTTCAACTTACGTGCCGCGATCTGTAATTTATTTCCAAACTTCAGTACACGTTACATCAATGACTATGCTAGAAGGTGACCAATTTTTTTTTCCGTGAGACTTGGCAACGAGTGCACGCGCTCCGACCTTCGGTTGTTTGTTCTGGTTTTGGTTCAACTTACGTGTCGCGATTTATACCCCTAAATTTTTTTTTAATTTAATCAAAATCAAAATATTTTATTTCACATAAGCCAGCATGGGCACTTATGAAACGTCAGAAGCTAGGTGTATGGTTCCAATTGGTCGTTTCCTATGGAGAAGCGCCGGCAAGAAACTCCACGGTTACTGGTTTTGATAGTTGTATGCCATTACAGTATTTTTATCTCACGAATGTTTTCACGCTGCAAATGTGTGTGTAAGCGCAGGAGGTCTTGGTATTGGTACCGTCCGAGACAAGGACGCAGTGTGTGTATGTGCGTGTGTGTTATGAGCTGACGCTACTCATCTTCACGCACACATTCACACCGTGTTTGTACATTTGGTAAAGGCGCGTCGCTTCTTGAGATAAAAAAAAATACTATAATTAGCCAGTTTGAACATGGCACTCGAGGAGAGCGTATAACATTTCTCTTTTTACTAATAATATCATTGAGGTAGAGGATAAATGACTTACCAATGTCCCTGTAGGCAGCACGGTGGTAGCTAAATTGATCTGTCCCTTCAGCACTCGAGTAAAAGTCATCCGCTGAGCATCAGTAGGTGTTCCACTCATATGACGGGTCCGAGTAATGTCTGTAGTGCCTTCTCTGTTGGAGGTAAAACAAAATCACTTTAAGCCGTTGGTCCCGGCTGTCATTCACAATTCTTTGACAGCCCTTACGGGTCGTCCAAAGCCCGTAAGTCTGAAAACCAGTCTTACCAATTAATACTTTACGTGACTGGTTGTCTTGCTGACCATGATTTTGGTATTGTTATTAATAATTACCTACCCGTTTATTTATTCTACGTCGATGGTCCTAGGTTATCATTTGTGGCCTCGAGGTGTAAGTCGGGTAGTAATAGCTATGTGAACATAATCCAGCATTGCATATGTAAGCTATCACGCCCTTTATACGAGGAGGCTGTTATTTTGGTATTATGCTTTATTTAAAAAAAAATTGCCAAACTTAAGTGGCAGTGGGCAGGGCACATTGCTCGCAGAACAGATGGCCGATGGGGTCGAAAAGTTCTGGAGTGGCGACCGCGCACCGAAAGACGTAAAGTTGGAAGGCCTCTCACAAGGTGGACTGATGACCTTGTGAGGGCCGCAGGAGTCCGCTGGATGCGGGAAGGACAGAACCGGTCGAAGTGGCGGAGCTTAGGGGAGACCTATGTCCAGCAGTGGACGTCTTTCGGCTGAAATGATGATGATGATGTGATATTGGCATGGCTGGCTGACATATGTATGACTAATGATTTAATTAATGTTCTGTGTCTCGTAATGTTTATTACTTTGTCTATGTATGTATAGAATCAAGTCTATCCGACTAACCAGACAGCTGTGCTACTGGGGAGTTTGTTCCGCCACTTCTTCTTCCCAGCTAAAGCACTAGGAAGTGGTGACGGGTGGGCGTTTATGGGGGACTGTCTTATGTATTTTGACGTTCGAAAAGTGCTGATACTCAGCCTAATTTGAATAAATGACTTTTGATTTTGATTTTGAACCAATAGATGGCTTCTTTTTTACACGCTTTATATTAGCTTCACTTGTATGTTTGTTTGTATGTAACCGACTCCTTTGAGCGCGATTTTGACCCACTTTAAACGGTCAGATTTCATTGAAACTTTGTAAACTTGTCGAGGACCGATGACAATTCAATAATTTAAAAAAAAATTGAGAAAAAAAAAATTTTTTTTTTAAAACTTTGCCCCACACTAGGAATTTCTCCTGTATTGTGGGTGCGTTTACAAACATTTAAACTCACATACACAAACAGCCAGACCCGGAACATCTACTTGTACAGCGCAGCAGTCAATCGCTTAACCACTGCGCCAACCGTGTCGTCTTCCATGCCATTATGCGCAAGCGATGCGCCTTCATCAAGCTTAAGTTACGTGCTAGCTCCAACAGCATCCTGAATACTATTACGGATAGATGGGACAGCCCCAAACTGGGACATTGGATAAGCCTTTATGCCACTTGCACTGTGGCGTACCGCGTAATCCTACTAGGTATAATATTACTGAAATGTGAAAGTTTTTATGTTTAGACGTTTGTTTCTCAATCACTCAAAAACGGTGGAACGGAGTTGGATGAAATTTGCCACAAAGATAGTTTATAACCTGAATTAACACAGGATACTTTTTATCCCGGTTACATTCTCGAGCGCTGCCAAAATCGAATACATAATCAATATATTTTGTGTGTCTAGCTCCCAAGCTAGGTTTAAGTACTATATAGCAGGCAGCAACCCTATTTCCATCAACCGGGGACAAATCTAGGCTGTTGCTACGAAATTCTTGATGAAAAAAAAAACACCCCTGTAGTGCCTGTTCTGTAAAAATCATACCGTGATTTACTTGGGTGAAGTGAGCTGTCATGAGTGTCAATGCTCTGATAGTAGTAGGTACTAACACTAGTTTATGCAAATGTTACATGAATGGATAGATTATGAAATGAGTACATAAGAGAAAGTCTAAAATTGACATCGGTAACTCGGTTATCATGATAAGGGCATGTGATACGGAGGAATTAGGAAAACGTCGTGAGGATAGTTTTGAGTATGAATGTCGATGGTTTTATGAGTAGGAGGAGACCAAAGAAACGATGGATGGACTGTGTGAATGATGATATGGTTAGAAAGGGTGTGACTACGGAGATGACGACTAATAGAGAAGTGTGGGAGAAACAGACATGTTGCGTCGACCCCAAATAAATTGGGATAGGTACCTAAGGACAGGAGAATGACGCTAGCAAATTAATGATTTATTATTATTTATAAAGGCGTGACCACATATACTTACAAGTACTGCCCTCCGGAGTCCACTAGCAGCATATCATCACGTGTGATATACCGCTGTGGCCCTTCTAGTCGGGGGCTGTAATGTATGATCGCGCCGTTTTCTCCAGCGCCCGCGATTGTGGAGAAAGATGGGCCCATGAAGTTGTCTTCTTGTCTGGAGAAGAATATTGATTGTTAATCCAATATTTTTTTTTCAATCCAATATAAGCACAATAATCCTACTATTCTTCTTCACATATAGACAAATTGAGAACCTCCTTTTTGAAATCGGTAAAAAAAAAATTAGAGGCACTCCGGGAGTGCCGACAGAAGTGAAAACTTGAACAATTACGTGTGTATTTTTTTAATCATCAATACAGGATTTCACATTGGTTCCTTGGGTCCTAAAAAATGATAAACGAGCGATAGACTTCAGCCATTAAAGGTAACAGCACAGATTTTTATGATGAAAATACAAAGGGATAAAAGAATTAGAATTTCCTAATGAAAGAAAGGGACTTTTCTAAAAGACATCAACGCGGGACTCATCCATGTGCTCAAGCGTTCGGTGATGATGACGCGAGTTTCATGATTTTTGTTCACCCAAAAAGTGCTCAATGCGCCTAAAGAAGTTTCCACTTCAAAAAAGATTAAGATATATTTGTGTAATCACAAAACTTACCGTCGGAACTGCACCATTTGATTAGACATGTCCATCTCAGAGACCTGGAGTCCTGCAGCCACTTGCCTCTCCACCCAATGCAAGGACCTGACCACGGCCACACCATCTTTTATATGGGCTAAGCGGAAACCCTGGTCAAAAACAAAAATATTTTATCTACTCTCATATTCAGAGGTCGGAGTAGGTAGATTGATTTAAGGTCGTTGACGTCAAACGTAGAGGATAATATGGATATGCCTCCAAAATACCAGAACTTCATATTGTGATATTTGTTCCGGAATTTTGAAATTAGCACGAATTTGTGTTTAAGGTGAAAAACGTATTAATAATATCAATCTACGCTACCAGTGTTAGCTAATGGTGAAATAAATCAGTATTTTATTTTATACAAAAATACCTTGGAATAGTTACACCGTATTTTGTCCCTTCAATCAATCATTCATATAATAAACGATTTTGTTAGCCTATCTGTATGTTTTTTATTTTATTTTATTCCATAATTTCAATTCCGGAACTTTTTCCGGTACTTCCCGCCCATTATGGATAAAATGGCATGTCCATATTATAATATCTTGACGCAAGTATTTAAAATCAATCTACCTACTCCGACCTCTGCTCATATCCTAAAATTCGTATTAAGATTAAGGTATTCAAAACGAGTTTATAATATGACATGCTTTATAAAAACACAATACAGAAATAAAAATAAAAAAAGAGAATTTATTTTGACACTTTTTCTGTACCAAAATAAAGTTGTAATCATTCATTTCATCACCCTTGCTGTCAAAACGGCGGCGGCGAAGGAAAACATCGTGAGGAAACCGGCATAGACTAGTACCAAAAATTCGTAGACATGACATGTGACATCTACCAACCGGCACTGGGCCCGTGTGGCACGCGAACGCACTAGGGCGTAAGAGCGCTCCCACAGATTAACTACGCGAACTAGTCCCGTCATTCTCCGCTCCATAGTTCGTTAGTTCGTGACCGAATGAGCAAGGGTGGCGTCAACCGAGGTAAAGTCGTTACTCAACTCACTCACTGCGCATCCGCGTCATCGTTGATTATTTTCAAAACTTAATAAAAATCTTTTAAAAAAACGACACAGTTTATTCACTAACTAAACTAAGGAGTGTATTTATTTATTGCATCAATAAGCCTAGGTATTATTTACAATAATGATATACTTTAAAAAAAAAAACAGAAATTTTTGCTGTTTATTGTGTCAAAATTGTAAGTAAAAGTACAGCAATCTATAATCTTGTTGCGTGCCCGTGCAGGAGCAGTATCAAAACGAACGAACGATCTGCCTTCCTCTGATTCGAGCTAGGAGCTGACGAACTAGAAGAGTGAACTATAGTTCGTTTAGGAGCGGCGACCTAAGCTGAGCGATCTCCGTCTCGAACTACTATGCGCAAGACTACACGTGGTGGATTACATCCTACGGTAGATTAGATACTGCCCACTTCCTCTCGAAGAGATGTGACGGAATCAGTCGTGTGGCTGAAATTAGAAATGAGACTGGACCCATCCGGCGTGCATGCAGCAACATATGCCCACTGCCATTACGTGAAGATTCTGGTTGAAAGATTCCCTTACAACGCCCGGGGGCATGTTTAGATATTGAAACTACCTATTAAAGACATTCATACTATTATTTAACTTCGTGCAACTTAATGCGTTGAAGATTTTGTCAGGCGTTTTGTGTGACGGTTTTTAGTTTTAAGTCTACCTACATATTTTTTGTCATTACTTTGTTCTCTCGGAATACATACGCATTTTACAGCTCCAGTCTACGAATTTAATTTTTCCTGCCTAATCACACATCTCAACATATTTAACAGGTCTGTGTCCCAGCAATGGGAACATTTAAGGCTGATTATGCTTATGGGTTACATGCATGACAGAACACAGATGCTGGCAGAGAGTCAAAGCGCGGTGTGAATCTTGTGTCACATTAACTTTGCTGCCAATCCTACTTTAGCTACGTGTTGAGTATCGATATCGAAAACGAATGTAATAATAGCTAAATATTATTTTTTTTCATCATTCGAACTTTGTAAAAAACTTTCAAGGACATGTAACTACCTACATTTAGGCAATATTTAAGTTCCACGAAAAATTACAAAAACAGCTGAGCGATCTACGGGCGTCCGGCCGACGCGGTTCGCTGACCGATTACAGGCATTGCCTTCGCCTTGCTTGTATGTGTATTATAAGTTTATAACCTATTTCACCTCACAGCGATACACGACGCCGACCACTTTACGTGTATAGTTATAGTTTTAATAAGTTTCATAATATGTATTAGTTTATTATTATTTTTAAGATTATTTTGTGTATTATATCTATGGGCCTCAGCTGCCTGATAATATGATTGTTGTTGTTGTTATTTAAGTACCAATCTTATTTATTAATCATTATGATATCGTTTGTATAGTTTTTTTAATCATTGTTCCTCTCATCCAAAGCACCTGCCATCTAATCTCTGCACCACCCTTGGTTGACTGGTAGAGAATGCCTAAGGCATTAAGTCCGCCTTTGTACCTTTTTGTGTGCGACAGGTTTAAATAAATAAAGATGTTTTTTTGTTTTTTTGAAGTGAAAACTTCTTTAGGCGCGTTGAGCAGCTTTTGGGTGAACAAAAATCATGGAACTCGCGTCATCGACACCGAACGCTTGAGCACACGGATGAGTCGCACGTTGATGTCTTTTGGAGTTTTTTCATTAGGAAATTCTAATTCTTTTATCCCTTTCTTTCCCTTTGCATTTTTGTCGTAAAAATCTGTGCTGTTACCTTTAATGGCTGAAGTCGATCACTAGTTTATCATTTTTTACCGAGAGCAATCAGGACCCAAGGACCTAATGTAAAATCCGGTGTTGACGATTTCACTTCTGTCGGCACTCCCGGAGTGCCACTGTTTTTGTTTTTGTTTCATTGGTTTCCGATATCGATACCCAACACGTGGGTCAAGTATTGCTAGCTAATTTAATTTGACCCGGTAGTTGCTGTTACCTACCTGAAGTTCCACATCATTCTTCACACATTTTTTCAGAGCAACCGGAGAAATTGAGGTCGAAAGAATGCGAGCTGGACCTTCCTGAAAAATAAAAAAAGGATTTAAGTCTTTTGTCGAACAGACAAAAGTAGAGGGAGATCAACGAAACGATGGATGGACTGTGTGAATGATGATATGGTTAGAAAGGGTGTGACTACGGAGATGACGACTAATAGAGAAGTGTGGGAGAAAATGATATGTTGCGACGACCACAAATAAATTGGGAATAGGTACATAAGGACAGGAGAATGAAGTTAGCAAATTAATTATTTATTATTATTAATATAGGCGTGACGACATATACTTACAAGTACTGCCCTCCGGAGTCCACTAGCAGCATATCATCACGTGTGATATACCTCTGTGGCCCCTCTTTTTGAGGTACATATTTTTATAATCAATTAATGTCAAGCACCCCACGCTTTTTAATTTAAGTAATTAAATTATTTTCTCCTTTTTTAGTTTGGTTTTTAAGGCGTGTTTTTTAGTTTTTGAAACTATTATTTATATATGTTGTGTTAAACACACCCACACATAAAACCTTCTTACAGGGTGAAAGCCCAAGAAATTCTTTTTGTAACTTGCAAGTCAGCGTCAGGTTGTATTTTGCATGAAATGTGATTTGCGACCGTAACATGTATGTATTTACATAATTAAAATTATCAATACAACTTTTTAACTTCATTAATTTAATCCCACTGAATGACTTTTCCATGATAGTCATTCAATGGGATTAAGAAAATTTGAATTTCGCGAGATACCTTAGCGCATCCACCTCAAATCCCTGTGAGAAGATTTCATGTGCGGGGTGTGTGTGTTTGCGTGTGTGTATGTGTGTGTTTATGTGTGTGCGTGTGTTTGTGTGTGCGTTTGTGTGTGGGGGTGCGTTTGTGTGTGTGTGTGAAGCTGCTGAAGCAAGCATGTGTGCTTGAAGCAATTAATTCACGGGATTGGAAGGAAGTTTATTAACAATTCCAACATACCTCAATTGCTAATAATACGGCGTGGCTAGCTTCATTAGATACCCAAATAGTGCCCTGGTCACCCAATTCAATCTGAAAAAGAAATGATTAAATATAAAAACTCTACCGAACACGTAAAGAAAATTGTGTTTCAGTAGGTATTCGACCAGCAGGGCCTCAAGTCTGCTATTACAATAGTGTCAGAATGGTCTATCATTGATTTCATAATTGTTGATTTTGACAAGTTTAGTAATCTACTAATAAAATGGCGTCATTATGACTTTCCAATGGTCAGCCACTGACACTCCATTGAAAGAAATGGCATTTATTGGTAATCTCGTACATAATGACAAATGAATGACTAACTTATTTACGAACTTCCTACTACTTTAGATTGCTTAAAACACTAATAAATAATATGTAATAATATATATAAATGAAATCTGGCATGAATAAATGTTCAATTTAGTAGTAGTTTTTCGAAAACCATTTCTACTAACGAGTTTTATAATAATGGCAATACGAAAATGCCATTATGACACAATTCTATTACGAGACCATTGACCGACCAATGATCGACCATTATGAATTTAGCAGATTACGAACTTTTAGCAAAATGACAAATGAATGACAATGGGATCGTGTTGGAATTTGGAATGACGAATTTATAAAAATAGCAGACTTGGGCCCCAGTTTATCATCAGTTCTTTTTTTTATTAGAGGTTTATCTGACTAGCCTTCTTCAACTATGTTGGGATCGGTTTCCAGTCTAACCGGATGCAGCTGAATCCCAGTATTTTACATTCCTATGGAAAAGATCCGACAGGAAACTCCTAGGTTAACTCTTTAAAAAATAATTGGCTTTTACAAATGACAGTGTTAAGGCGGTGATTTCATGAAAACGTTCATAAAGGTGGTTTTTTAAACCAGTGTATCTCTTTAATCGTAAATAGTTTTGAAAGCAAAAAAATATATGATATTTTCAAGTCTTTTTTGCATAGAGTGATGGAACTCAAAACATAATTAAACATACTTTAATGCATCAAAAAAATCATCAAAGTCACCTCTTAATTATCTTTAAAACGTATTATGACAGATGAGTTCTTCGGTTACATGCTATGGCATCAGTCTAAAGTAAAGGCGCGTTTATATATCTTTTTAATAAAAGGATTTCTTTTATTCGTTTTTGGTGTTGAAAATATATCTAGTATATTTGCATATCTACTATATATTTTTTCAACAGTATATAGTACGCAGACCTCGAAATATAGTACATTACTTTAAATTATAAGTACGGTTGTCAACCCTAGTCTCAGTTGTGGGCACATTATGGTCTGACTATGCTATTCTACATCAGTATTTTAAACATGCACGAATAAAATAATGAATAAAAATTAACATTCTAGCTGTGGGACTTTCTTTTTCGTTTAAGTATGTAACAACTTTTGGTGGTTTGGTGGGTTTGGTGGTAACATGGCGCCATTTTGATTCAGCTGGTCTGCTTATAGTCTTGCGCGACTGATTGCAGATTTAGCAGGAAAAAAAAGAAAAAAAAACATTGGGACCATAAAGTTCGTGTTGAATTGTTGATACCATCGCGTGTGTCTAATGTATTTATCAAGGGTGTTCCATGTCCTGCCAATTTGTATGATTATGCTATATATACTTTCCTGGGATCTCCCAGGAAAGTATATATAGCATAATCATACAGATCTCTGTAAAAGATGATTTCCACCTAACGGCTCGCATCTTATCGGATCAGAAAGGATACGAACGGATGCGAACAGCCGATCGCGTCCGGCAGGATGTCGACGCATACGATCGCCTCCGTACCGTCGCTTGCGAACGTATCCGTTTCTGCACCTAGTCAAATAGGTAGTTTCATTCCTACCGTGTTGACGTGTTCTAATTTTTGAAAATGGCAGACTAACGAATGACGCCAGCCGAAAGGATCCGATTGGATACGACGACAGGTCAAATACTGTGTACACGATTTAAAAGCGTTAAAACATTGTAAAATCCGTTACGATCCGATGCGATGCGAGCCGTTTGGTGAACACATCCTTAAGTATGTCCTCACCGATAGCTCCTTGAGGTAGTCAAATATTTCTGCATAAGGTCTTGCTTCCACTAGAGTGTTTTCTGAAGCCAAATGGGCAGCGATGTTACCGGCAAGGACTCCGTCGTGCCAGAACAGTATCACACTGCCATGATTAGGCTGAAAAAAGACAATCTTTAACATCACGCCTTGTAGAGCGATGGCAAGCTCAAGCGAAAGAGCCAGGGGCGTAGTTACCGCCGTATCAGCCGTATCAGTGATACGGGGCCCCCGGGCTACAGAGGCCCTTAACGTGTATAAGCAAAAATTCGTAAAATTTTATCCACAATGTCACTTAATTTCGTGCTTCCCAGGAAAAAAACATAAAAAAGACTGGCATACGTGCCTAAGAGTTTTCACTTCAGAAATGACAAAAGTCAAAAAAAGCTATCTCTTTTTTTCCCGGGACGGTACACTACCAGAAACCCGCGCGAGGGGCCGCCGTTTGATACTACCTTCAAGCCCCGCTGGAGGAAGTGATAACTCATAATCAATAAATATTTATTTTAAGTTAATGCAAACATTCTTGTTTTTTTCGTGAGAAATCTTTACCCTTCATTTGGGCCCCCCAACTAATTTTGATACAGGCACGCTACGCCACTGGAAAGAGCCAAGATGGTTTCTGACACACGACACACACTGAAAAGCTGTAAAAGCTTTTTTAAAGTGTGTCCTCCCACTTACTGGCAAACGGTCTATGGAACAGCTAAGCCTGTGGCGAGATGGTGCTTCCTTACCAAACCCATTCGTTCCACGAGCAAAGCAAGCGTTACCGTGGCAGCGGCCGGCGAGCGCTACTTCCAAGTTAGGGTCAATTCTCACCGAGACGCGGCGCGACGCGCACTTTTTAAGATCACGATACAAAATAGATCTTATTTACTTCACAATAAGGTATACGGGCTGCACAACGCGGTGCACCTTAGCGTTCTTCGACACGCTTTCGCGCTCGTAGTGAAATGATACCTTTTCGTGTTGTAAATAAGTTAGATATTCTGTTGCTATCTTAAAAAGTGCGCGTCGCGCCGCGTCTCGGTGAGAATTGACCCTTAGTGGCAGTTACTTGACTATTTAGTGACAGCGCAAGGTACTAGGTAGGTAGATATTAACTGAGAAAGCATACTACACAATAAACTGCCAGGGGTGCGGGTTGTTCGAAAGAGATACCGCGGCCCCTGGCACACAGGCAACTGAGGGAACACGGGTGGGTTTTAGTCAGTAAAAGTCTGACACGCCCTCCCGCTCCACCCAGAGCGGGAGAAGTTATTTGACGATTTCCCACCCCAAAAAAAAAAAAAAACTACACAATAAACGAATATATACATGACAAAAATTTGATTTGACTCAATCAGACAGCATACCTCACAGATAGATACATTGTTATATGCATAGTTAAATATTATAATACGATATAATAGTATGTTGACCCAAATAATTTATTTATGATGTACCACAACATATGATTGATCTCAATAAAATAAATTTACTTAATTAATGTTAATGATATGATTGTTTAAAAATTGTTGTTTGTAATTTGTTTCTGATTATTTATTTTTTTAGATTTTTTTTTAGAATTTGTTTTGAATTTACTTTTTGCTGTGCCCTACATGGTCCGTAATTGTACCTACCTTAGTTTTAAGCCAATTGTAAGATCATTCAACATTATGGAATGCAAATAAAGATATGAATATGAATATGTACAGTCACGGACTTTAATTGATAAGCCACTTGCCACAGTTCCTATTTTAGCCGTGTAATGCAAATCGGGTTTAGTCGGTTATACTCGTACATAGTCCAGAGTGACGACCCAAAGTCAACCAATTGCATGGCTAGCAACCGTAACCTAGCGACAATTAGTTATGATTAGTCATTTCGACATCGGGAAAACTCGTACCCACGATTTTATCCGAACGCGTAGCGTCCAAGACACCGTTCATGACAATTATGATAACTTGTACATGTAAACATAAATAGCTACGGCTACGATTCACCAAAATTCGAAATAATCGTCTCTGACATTTCAACTGTCACTGTCTTCGGATAGGTTTTCAGAAATAACGAGTATTTAATGAGCTCTAATTCAAAGGAGGTCAGTATTAAATAGATTGGATAAACTTATGCAACAGTGTATTGATGTATCATTGACAATTTTTGTCAACCTTCAACCTCTATGGATAAGACTATTTCCGATTATAAGTAATTTGTCATCTTGTTTACGAGCATGCGGTTTAAATTCGTGTTTGATCGTGTAATCTCGTGAATGTATAAAACTGCAAAATTGTAAAGTTTAAAAGTGGCTTATCAATTAAAGTCCGGGACTATACTATGCGTCTTGATACCAGTTCACAATATGACAGACAGATTATAAACTATCGAAAAATAGTGCGTTAAATTGTAAATGGTTTTTGCAGTTCACAATTTATCGACAGTTTATAATTTCGCTAGATAGATTATAAACTAACGGTGTTCACCATCCTACGGTGACATACCTACAGAAATAAAATCATCTATCGACGATATAGTAGGTAGTTTTGCTAAATGTTTAATGTTTAACAAACGCTTCCTCTCTCACTTACTTATTTTGTTGTGCCCGACACGGTCGACATGATCTAATTATAAATTTACTACCTAAGAATACCTACATGTGAAATGCAATTAAGTATTGAGTATTGAGTATATTTTATTATACTGCCTCGTTTGTCTAATTGTCGCTGAGGTCACTGCTAAGTGTAGGTCCCGGGTTCGACAGAATCAATGGAGGAAGTAAAGTTTTTTTTTTACTTACCGCACTTGGAAGAGTCCTAATAAGAAGATAGGAAAAGAATACTGGATTAAACGGAATATCCGATCCACGAATGTTGAGTGTGTCTGTAAAAAAAAAGGAAATATAATAGGGTATTAACTCTATACGAGAAAAAAGTCCAATTTTGATCATTCTTTTTTATTGGAAAGGGATACCGCGAAGTTGGTCCCATATACATTTGGAAAAAAAACTAACCCTAAGGGTAGGAAAACGGGATGATTAATTGTTCACTTACAGATTTTAATGCTGAGTTGTTTTGTTCTATTAGTTTTTGGTATCGATCCCCAACACGTGGGTAAAGTATTGCCAGCTAATTTAATGTGACCCTGTTTAGATACTTACAAGCAATATCGTCTAGAGCAGTCAGAAGTAGTACAGAGGCGCCCCTAGAGTTTATTTCTTGAATTAAGTCCCAAATCTTTGCGAAAGACTGCTGCCCTGAAAAAGGAAAAAAAATGTTTTTGTTAAATTTTATTAGATTTGTTACAATTTTTTTTTTTTGTGTGTAGCTACCGTAGTTATTTTTATCTTCCGATGATACAGGCGCTTTGCTTGTGGTTATCAATTGTACAAACACTCTGTGAATTTGTATGTGAGAGCTCTCGGTACCGTCCCAGAGAGTAGTGCAATCGGAATTGTGCGTGTGTGTGAAATGTGCTGAAGTTAATAAGTGTTTAACCAGTGCGCAAACTGTAACCATGAATTCAGCATATCATTCTATACCCCCAGCGCAGGTAAACCTTTCGTCGGTTATACAAAAAAAATCAGCTGTTTCACAGAAAAGTGCAATACCTACGCGGTTATAATGTAATAAACAGCTGATTTTTTTTTGTATAACCCACGAAAAATTTCTGCTCTGGGGGTCTAGAATGATAATTATGCTGAAGTCATGGTTACAGTTTGCGCACTGAATAAAAACTTATACTGTATATACCCTTTCCGTTACGCGTTGTATATGGCCATTATATTTAGCCAACATACGCTCGGACGTAAAATTATCGCCCACTGTATTTTCAACTCTCTGTGTTGAACCGAGCGTTGAGAATCCAACAGAGCGCATCCCAGCGCGAAGAAAAAACGTACTGTTCGATTTTAAACAGTGCGAACGTGGAATTATTTCCTTCATCAACTAAAATTTTTACTAGGCACACCAAAATCAACGTAATTTGCGCTTTCATAAAGTTGATATTTGTTTGTATGCGGAAACAAGGGTTAGCATAGACAAAACTTACCAGTATACTGAACGGGTAAGGGTAACAATTCATTGTGGGTCCTGTCTGGGGGTCCATCGTTAAGTCTCCTGCGTGCTAAGTCCACTAGGTTCTCGTAGATAGCTTGTAGAGTCACATTTGAAGCTGCTAATGCTGCCTGAACATAAAAAAATACTCTGTAGGTTGTTTAAGTGAAGGACGATGGGCTCTAAAGTCCCCAAAATTGAAACTTAGTCAACAGACATCAGACGGATCAAATTTAAAAGGTCTTCGCTTTCTGATCATTCTTGGCTATGGCAACGACAGTCAAAAATATGGGGTTTTCAGGAAAAATAAGAAAATATAATGGTAGGTACAACAGTAAGTACAAAATATGTTTGAGTTTTAAAATAAGTGAAAATCGTAATTGTTTTTACTTAAGGTGGAAGCGCCAGGGTAGCCCGCGAAATTCAAATTTTGTTACGTTTTTTGCAATTTGCAGGTCAGTATCAGGTTGTATGGTGATCTAAATATGATTCGCGACCGTATCAAATAAGGCTTTTCAGAATCATAATCATTAGAATCAGCAATACAACTCCATAAGTTAGAATTGCCTTCAAATGTCATAATTTCATGAAATAGTCATTCTTTAGAGTAATATGAACTTATAGAGATGTATTGCTGATTATAATGATTATGATTCTGTAAAGCCATATTTGATACGGTCGCGAATCATATTTAGATCACCATACAACCTGACAGTGACCTGGAAATTGCAAAAAACGTAACAAAATTTGAATTTCGCGGGCTACCTTGGCGCTTCCACCTTAAGGTATTTCATATCGTATTTGATTATATCAATGAAATAAAATATTCACGCGTGTACTCGATACCCCGTAGGTGTTGGTAGAGATTGTGCATCTACAGTCTGTACATCATTACACAAATTAAACCGAAAAATTACTTTTTTCACGAAACCCCATATATTTAAGACTTGAAACCAATGATTTGTTAGTATGTAGCACGTAACGGAAAATATGAGAGAGTAAAGAAGTCTGTTGGATCAAACAAAATAATGGGGCTGGACTCCATAGTCGCTTGCCCATCGTCCTTTAACCAATGATACCTTTAGATGCGTTACCGGCACTAAATATTGGCAAGATAAATGCAAAGTAATTGCCTCAGCCTGTCGTGTTATTAGTCACGTACCATCCAGTGACGGGGCGCAACGCTAGTGACGTAACTTAAATAAATATGTTTATCTCTTTCTAACAACAGGAATCGGTATGGGTCCTGTTCTTCGCGCACTGTTTGATTGTATGTACTAGTAGGTAGCAACATTCATGGTTTACGCTGTTTTTGAGTGCTCTAATCTTCGTGTATGACGCGTCTATTTATTATACGTAATGGCATTTAACTGCATGGCTGTGGTAACACTGGTAACACACACAAAAAAAAATACTAATCAACATTCCATAAAATATTCTTCTTCCCAGCTAAAGCACTAGGAAGTGGTGAAGGGCGGGCGTGCCGGGGGACTGTGTTATGTAATTTAGACGTTCGAAAAGTGCTGACTCTTAGCCTAGTTTGATTGAATTACTTTTAAAGTTTGATACCGTCATGGCAGAAGATATGCACAACAATACTTACTTCTAGTGTACGCCAGGAGCTCCTGGTGTAAGTGGTTGGGTCAACAGCTACAACGGAGTTTTGTGACATATTGGCAGCCAGCCACTGTTGAAGAGATAGGTCCGTACCTGGGAAAAATAAAATACAACTTGAACCGTTTACGACAACTGCGTAGATCGCCTTGAAGATACGGACCGGTGGAGCATTTACGGTGGAGTTCTGCCCGGTTTGGGCGGAGCACTGCCGTGTCCGGCCCTGATCCAAGCCATGGTTCGGAGCGAGAGTGCATGGGTAGCCGTCACCTCCTTCTGCGAAGCAGTAATACTCGCGAAGAGGGAGGCGGCGCACGGGAGGGAGAGGCAGTATAAGCGCCCTCACGGCCCTAGTCGTCGCAGGAGACGCCCTGGGCGTCGGGAATCCCAGGCTGATTCCCGGCTACCGTAGGCGCGGGCTTGCGGATGGCGATTAATGGGTAGCTCGCTATCCGGTAAGAACCAAGCCCAGGTCGACGGCGCGTTGTATTCCACGCGCGCCTCACAGAGATGTCAGCACCAATTGGTGGGGTCCGCAAGGGCCGATGCCTGCCAGGGGTGTGAGTTGTTCGAAACACATACCGTGGCCCTTGGCATAGGTACAGGCAACTGAGGGAACACGGGTGGGTTTTTGTCAGTAAAAGTCTGACACGCCCTCCCGCTCCACCCAGAGTGGGAGAAGTTATTTGATGAATTCCCACCCAAAAAAAAAACCTTTTACGACAATAATTTGCTCAAGGCCTATCTGTAGGTTGACTAGTACTTTATTTGGACCTGTAGAGCAGGCGGTTTGGTAATCGAATATCATTAAAAATCATCATCAACTAAAAACACTATTTAATGAAAAATAAATTTAATTTCGGAAGGCGGTGGCAAAAAAGAAATAGATCACCAACTTCCGAAATTAAAGTTATTTTACACTTTTTAGTTATAGTAGTTACCTAGTTTTTTTTTTATAACCGACCAAAAAAGTTTAACACAGGGTGTTCAGAATCATGTTCTGAATCTGTTGTAACGATTTCCCTGCCTGGTAATAGAAATGTGAAAGTGGTCCTTGTTTTACTAGGTAAGTTTTTGAAAGTCCTGGACCTACCTTGCCTCATCAGCGTCCACAGCGTTCCATCGACTTCTACCTCGAATTGTGTCCAGTATCTTGCATCAGTCCATACTAGCGCCTTGTCAGCTGTCACCAGGGCTGTGCCAGATGAGCCGCGGAGCCCTGACAGCCATTCACGACGGGCGTCGGCTGGAGAGATGTATTGTGACTGAAATGAAGTAACGATAAAGTTAGTAAGACGCCATTATAGGCAAAAAGTATGTTTAAAACAGAAGATAAAAAAATCTAAAAAACACCTTTTAAAAAACAAACTAAAAAAACAAGAAAATAATTTCAAAAAAGCATGGGGCGATTTTTGAGGTACTTTTATAATCAAATAATATCAAGCACCCCACGCTTTTTTGAGCGTGTTTTTTAATCAATTATTTATTTTCTATATTTTAGTTCTGCTCACTACAAAAGCGTGATATTTCCGTTTTTTTTTTTACTTTTTTTTTTAACTTAACGGAACAAATTTATAAAATTATTGAATTGTCATCGGTCTTCGATAAGTCTACAAAGTTTAAATGAAATCTGACCGTTTGCAGTGGGGCAAAATCAAGTCCAAAGGAGTCGGTTACAAACATGCTTACAAACAAACATACAGGTGAAGCTAACGTGTTGATAATTAAAACTCGATTACTGAAAAATCACGCAGTAAAAAGTCTTAAAACAAGAACATATTCTCATCTGAAAGCCCTAAAAAGCTTATGATCGCTTACTTCCCAGTGTTTTTTTTTTTCGGTGGGAAATTATCAAATAACTTCTCCCGCTCTGGGTGGAGCGGGAGGGCGTGTCAGACTTACTGACTAAAACCCACCCGTGTTCCCTCAGTTGCCTGTATGCCAGGAGCCGCGGTATCTTTCGAACAACCCGCACCCCTGGCAGGCATCGGCTCTTGCGGACCCCACCAGTTGGTGCTGACATCTCTTTGAGGCGTGCGTGGAACACAACGCGCCGCGACCCGGGCTTGGTCCTTACCGGACAGCGAGCTACCCATTACTCGCCGTCCGCAAGCCCGCGCCTACGGTGGCCGGGAATCAGCCTGGGATTCCCGACGCCCAGGGCGTCTCCCGCGGTACTTACCACTGTTAGAATGTATTGTTTTCTTAGGGTTGAGTCAGGTTTTAGTTTTTGAACTAACTTATATTTAAACTAGCTTTGGGCCACGGCTCCACCCGCGTGAATGTCGGTTATCGCGTATAGTAGTAGCCTATGTCCTTCTCCATATCCCAGGCTATATCTCTGCCAAATTTCATGACGATCGGTGCAGCGGTTTAGGTGTGAAAGCGTAACAGACAGAAAGACAGAGTTACTTTCGAATTTATAATATTAGGAGGGATTATAATTGGCTTAACTAACAATATAATTAGCATAATTATTTCATGAGTGTAGAGTTAGTGAGTAGCCTGTTGCTAAGATTTATTACGTAAGTATTTAGTAATGTGTATATTTTGTAATTTGCGCAAATATCTCTAAAATCGTTTGCAAGGTTTATTTTTGTAATTAAAGTAAGCGTCTCATACGAATGTACTTTATTGTTATTGAATCAATAGTCATAATCGTATAAAACGCTTGCTCACATTCGTCTAAACGAATATGAACATTATTGTTATAAGAATAAGGTTTAAATTTGTATACAACGGTAACTTTACTAAGGGCTGATTTTTCAATTGGCAAATAACTTTTATCTAAGGAATAAATAAGTCGGTTTGACAGCTTTTGTATAGAAAATATGCCAAACTGTCAGATTTATTCTTCAATATTTGACTAAAAATTTGGCCATAGTAAATTAAAACTGCGGTTTGCGCACGCAGACTTTTTGCTTTCCATTGCTTTTTGCCTTCGATGAGCACATTTTCCACCATCAATTATCACTTCAATCATCACTTTATTCGTACCTCAAACTGAGCGATATGCCTATTGTAGCATATTTAGTCTATGACCCTTAGGGCCGATTTTTCAATCCTCAGTTAAAAGTACCAATAGCTAACTAGAGAATAAAGTTATTAGACTCTTTATTCGTCGGTTAAGTGGTTGTCAATTTTTCAAATGATATTTAACCAAGGTTTATCTATCCGACCGAATATCGCATCTGTGAAAACGCTAACTTCAGGGTGGTGAAACAAATATACAGAATAAGCGAATGTTAGAACGGCACCCTAATTGCGTAACACGCGATTAATCATAATCGGTTTCAATTTGACAGTTCCACAATATTCATTGCGTTATTTACGTTGTTGAGCAGACACATTTTTCTAACATATGAAGCAATGGTTTAGCCATCTGTTTCAAAACGAAACAGATTATGATTAATCTTGAGTTACGCAATTAGGGTGCTGGACGGACTAAACGTGATTCAAACAGATGGCAGCGTCGTCATTTCACTTTTCAAAATGTTACGAGGTTGTAAGTTTGACTGTGTGGTCTTTTTATTTGTGATTTCTGAATTGATAATAATGGAAAACAAAAAGAGGGAGCGTTCAGCAAACTTTAATAATGCTGAGGTTCAATTATTTATGAGTTTAGTAGCGAGGTTTAAGAAAATAATATAAAATTAAAAGACAACACAAATACACTGGTTTCTGAAACAAAATGTATTTTTTTAGTAGGTAAGGTACCGTGCTTAATTCATTACGTTGTGCAAGTCAATACCAATAAACATATGTGTTCAAGCTTATAAAAACTCATCTTTGTGTCTTGCTCTTTATTTTATCTTTTACCAACAACAGCAAATATTGCACTGATACTTTGGTAAGTCTGAATCGACGATGGAATTCTGTTGAATCCCACGCGATAAACTGTTCGACCTTCGGTCTTACAATTCTTTCTTTTCTTCTCAATTGCCATGTCGTCAATACTATCGAAAATATCCATTTCTTATTATTTATTATAAACCACGAAGACTAACCTCAAATTTAGTAACGTCAAAGTAATTTAACAATGGAATAAGCGGTTAACTGGCCGTCAAAGAGGCGAATAGATTTATTCCTCAGTTAAGTGAATTATTCGACCAATAAAGCCTATCTGACGATTGAACAACAGACTTTTTTGCTATCTATCGAATAAACCCTATCTGTCTGTTTAACTGAGGATTGAAAAATCGGCCCTTAGTCAGTTAAGTCTATGGTTAGTCTATAAGCTTCAATTGTCACACTCAAAGATGGCGCTGGTCTCAAATAAAGATATTAGTAAATTGCAAGGAAACGTCTTATTTCAAGAACCGTCCTCAGCTCCACCAGAACCGAGACAGACCCCAAATACAACATCTATATTCAAGCTACTCACATTATGGGCATCAGCAGTAGGCACGATGTACGCGTCCACTTTCATGTCTAGCATCACGGTGCGCATCGCCGCCAGGCGGTCGGCAGCGGTCTCGCGACTCATCTTGTTACCCGGGATGTCGCTTACTGCGGATAACATGAAAAAATAGTCACAGTCGAAGTAGGTATGTGTTCCACGTATGCACATACAAGGCACATCAAAATTTACATTAAGGCAGAGATTTCTTGAAAACGGTCAAAACGGTGGTTTTTTAAACCGTAAATAATTTTTAAAGCAAAAAAGTAAATGATATTTTCAAGTATTTTTTGCATACAGTGATGGAACTCAAAACATAATTAAACATACTTTAATGCATCAAAAAATTCATCAAAGTCACCTCTTAATTATCTTTAAAAGCCGTTTATCCCTTCAATAACAATTATAACTAAAAATATACCTACCATAAAATTTCAAATGCCAAACTGCATTCAGTGCTGGATTATTTATTATTAAATAGATTTATACCTAATTTTATACGATTTTATTTGCATTTTTACGACATACGCTTGCTCATTTATTATTCGAATTTATTACAACAGATTTTAATCCGTATCGGATTGCAATAAGAACTATTATCGCTCATAGCGGCACAAAGCGAAATCTGCGACTTAAATAGAATTGAGGACGCCCTCAGGCTAGGTGGAGCAACGATATTCGCAGGGTGGCTGGAGGGCAGCTGGTTGTTGAGAATCGAGCTCAATGGCGTGCAATTGGAGAGGCCTATGTCCAGCAGTGGACTGCTGAAGGCTGATGATGATGAGTATGTAAGTGAGGCGTGAGATTAATAAATATTTTAAAAGTACTCTGGTTAGCCGGCATCAAAAAGTCAAAATTACTTACCAAAAGTAGGTGCATCAGGCTCGGCGGAGTTGTAATATGGTATGTGACCAAACGCCACATTTTTTACCAATCTGAAAGTTGTAGAGAACATAATTTATAATCAGCCATGGATCTTCTTCAGTTTTGGATTTTGGAATGAGCTTATAGTACGAGATTATAAATAAAATATTGATCAGTCAGTAAAGTGGAATAGGAGCAAACTGCCCAGGGTGTACCCGACGTAAAGTTAGATTTAGGTACTTACTTAGTACCAATTTTCCCATAAAGTCTAATAGCACTAAAAGTGGAGGCAACAATCTAAATACCTAACTGACTGTAGGCTAACGCTCTCTTTCTAAATACACACATAAGAACGGGTCAGTGATATGTGTTTATTCTCTCAAGTATATATACAGAAAGAGAGCGCTAGCCCACAGTCGTCTTCACTTTGATATTCAGAGTGTTGCCTCTACTTATATAAGCTTCTTGTGTCACTCAGACAGTTTTCACCCCCGACCGACCCTTGCTCGTTGAAGCGCCAGCCCGCGCCGCAGCTGAGCCAGTAGCTTTAAATTCCCCGATCAATAATAATGCCAATATTTTGATCCAGCCTGTCCCCAATGATAGCTGTCCCCCTATCAGTGACGCCCTGAGCCGAGGCCCGTACCCCACAGGGGGTGCCCTCAGCGTGCAGTCGCTTAGTATGTAAAATTTAGTTTGTAAGCCCTGGCTGGAGGCGTTAAGATTAATTTCTTAATGGCAGCCCCAGGAAGGCCCGGTGGAGCAGTCACGGCCTCTCAAGGCCAACTGCGAGATGCCCAACAAAAAAAAATCAGATAGTTGTATAAAATGGCAATAACACGGCAAGATGACGTAGTGTGTCAATTCCTTTATATTTAGGTAGATAAGTATTGCCACTTTGGCGTAGTTCCTGTGTTCTTACTCAGCCATCCCCTCTTCCAATCAACTAATCTTGGTAAAAAAATCTACGCCTTATGCTTCTACGGTGGCCCGCAAAATTCACATTTATAATTTCATAATTTTTGCATTCAATTTGCAGGTCAATGTCGGTTGATAAAACATACGAAAATTTAAATGTAGGTAGTTGGTTCCTCTGCCTCTTAAATGAATTGTGCCGATACGTGAGAAAAACATGAAATACTTATGGAAAAATAGCTTTTGCCCACTTGAAGATCAGAGATATATCTCACGGGAACGCAGTACTGGTATAAAACTGTATCTAATGTCCTAACCTAGGTCGGGTCATGGTCAATCCGTGTGCTAAATGTCATCCAAATCTGTTCAACTGATAAGGCGTGAAAAGGTATCAGACAGACAGCGTTACTACCTAATACGGTGAAGGAAAACGTCGTGAAGAAACCGGCATGTCCTAGAACCAAAAATTCGAAGACGTGTGACATCTACCAACCCGCAGTAGGCCCGCGTGGTGGATTACGGCCGCCCACTCCCTCTCCAAGAGATGGCTTGTGTTCCAGCAGTGTGAATATTATAGGCTGATTAAATACACGGATGTTTGATATAAGATCGCATGACACGAAGAAGTGAGAAAGAGTATTCGAGAACGCGCTTGCTGTATAGCAGTTTCATGTTTAACAGACCCTGGATATCATCTAGGACCAGAGTCCTTGTCAAGACGAATCAAACGAGCCCAAACTCGATGGGGTTGCACCTTTTTATTACCGAGTTCCCATGGCCACCTTCCGGCTCCATTATCAGATAATTTAAGCCAATAATATTGAAGTGTCATCCGATTTACCTATGCATGCAACATTTTAGCTCTCTCAGAAGCCGGGAAGTGGGTTAAATTTAACTTGCAAGATTTGATTCATTTGATTTGATGAATAAAATAAGTGAAAAATCCTACTTCCTATTATAAATGTGCAAGTTTACTTTTATTCCGGTAGTTAGGTTCCCGTGGGATAATTTTCCGACAAACACGCGGGCGAAGCCGCTGGCAACGCTGGTGTCGCATAAAAACAGTAAATAAATAACATTTACTTACATTAAACATATTGTATACACCCAAGCACGTATCTCCGCCATTTTCGCCAAATAACACTAAATATTGTACTGAGTTATCTTAACTAATATTATCAGTAGCATTTTATAGTTTTATCTTCAACCATTGTAGATAATTATGGATTAGATTACTTAGTATTTAATGCTTAGGACGCGATATTGAAAGTATCCTTGATAAAGATTTATCAGAAACAGACCGATTTTGCCAGCTGTTATATACGACTGATTTCTTAAAGAGCTCTTGTACGCTCCATACAAGCTTTTAAAATCTCCGCCTTAGTTCGCGATAAGCTGTTCCCCGGTTAATTTTGCGATTAGCTCTTGCAAGCTCCATGCAAGTTCGTGATGAGTTCATGAAAGCTCCATGCAAGTACGCGATGTGTTCATGAAAGCTCCATACAAGTTCGCGATGAGTTCATGAAAGCTCCATCCAAGTTCGCGATGAGTTCTTAGAAGCCCCATGCAAGTTCGCGATGAGTTCATGAAAGCTCCATGCAACTTCGCGATGAGTTCATGAAAGCTCTGTCAGTTCGTAATGAGCACTTCTTGAAAGCTCCGGTTAAATAAAGCTAGGATAAAAAGGTGAGTGTACAATTATAAAAATTGATAGAAAAGTTGATTAAGTACCTAAGATTTTATTTTATCAAACAATAGTGTGGATAATGATAATAATATTATGATAATTACCTTTTTGATAACTGACGCAAATAATCCATTTCGAGATATGTTGTATAAAATCTTTTGAGTTTATTAAATACAAACCTTTGCACGTGGCTCCGCCCGTATAGATGTCGGTTATCGCGTAAAAAAATAGCCTATGTCCTTTTTCATATCCCAGGCAATATCTCAGCGGTTTAGGCGTGAAAGCGTAACAGACAGACAGACAGAGTAACTTTCCCAGTTATAATATTGTAGTAGGGATAGGGATAAAAAAAACAATCAATTGATCAATCCATTTATTTCCACAAGAAAATATTATAAAATACACTGCTAAGTACATTTATGACATCATGATTTGAAATATAAGAATACGGGACTATTTCTATGGCTTTTACAATAGAGTATTTGACTGATTTAAAAATATAAGCTCGCCCTCTATTACATGAGACTTTAACATTACTGGCGAAATGTGGGTGACCTTTGCCTATATAACTCTTCCGAGAAACATCGTGTGCCAGCATTTTACAAATTGTTGGGTCCAGCTTTCAGTCTAACCGGATTCAGCTGAATACCAATATTTTCCATGGAGCGACTGCCTATATGACTTCCACCACTCAGTTACTGGGTAACACGATACCCCTTGAAAGATTGGTTGTCAGACTTTTGGGCTCCTGACTACCCGTAACGACTGTCAAAAACCGACTTGTAAGCAACAAGCTTTCCGAAGCACGCAGGCGTCTCTATTGCTACGATGACGGTCATCCATCCACGGACAGACCTCGGAATCATTGAGCAATCGGCCCGTACGGCTGTAACTTATCCACGAGCTCCTGTGCTAATACAGTCAAATACACTACTGAAAATATTTCGAGATTTTATTTCAGATTCTGAAGTTCATTTGAGGAATTTGCTTAAATATAGCCTGACCGATACCGCTGTATAGATCGCGGTACGTAAGTTGAACCAAAAACAGGACAAACAACCGAAGGTAGGAGCGTGTGCACTCGTTGCCTCGCACGGAAAAATAATGAGGTCACCTTCTAGCATAGTCATTGATGTAACGTGTACTGAAGTTTGGAAAAAAAAATACACATCGCGGCACGTAACTTGAAACAAAATCCGACATTTAGGTTCAATTTACGTGTCGCGATCTGTACCGGGCCTTAGGTATGGGCGCGGCGGCCCGGAGTAGCAGTGCAGGCCGCTCATTCGTCAGTGCAAGCCAATCATTCGTCACCACTCATAGTGTTCCGTCCCCGCGGTATCGGTCACATTTTTTTTATTTTTAACTATTGTTCGTTTTTAGAGTATTTAAAATGGGGACAGGGGGATGCGTCTAAACTGGAGTTGGGCAGGACATCTAGTTAGACGAGGAGATGGCCGATGGAGTAAAGCTGTGACCAAATGGCACCAAGGTTAAGGCAAAGAAATCAGGGGGGCTACTCTCTAACTCCGTCAACGAAAATACGGGCCTGTCCGCAAATAGTTCGAAACTTCGAAATGACTCCTACAGCTGATTAATTAACTTTTTCATATATCATATAAGGAGTAGGGACAACTGTCAAATCGTGTAGTAATTCATTCTTAGTTTGGGCCCCAAACTAATCATAGGTCCGTAAGTGATACGGAGTAGGAAACGCCCGTAACCTCGACCGAGGTTACGGATTTCGTGCTTAGAGAGTAGGCCCCAGGGCCGTCCAAAAGCGCGTTGAGTTGATGATATCGTCAAAGTCACGGGGAACACCTGGATGAGGGACGTACGGAACCGGGAAGTATGGCAGAAAAAAACACGCTTTATTAGAAAACCAAACTAAAATGTAAAAAAAAATGTCTAATAAAGAGTAATTAACTTAAAATTTTATCGTAAAAAGAGGTGTTTGGATGTGGTAGCCGTTTCACGGGCACGCTCTCCAGAAAATGTAATAAAAAATCGCTGATCCTGTAGATCCTGGTCAGGATAATGGTACAAAGTTATTAAATTATTGTAATGTCATTGGTCCTTGATAAGTGTGCTAAATTTCAATTGGATCTGACGTTTTGAAGTTGGTAAAAACCATGTTCAAAGATTAGGTTACATAGATATTAGATAGGTTCAGGTGAAGCTAATAAAAGCGTGTTAAAAAGCGTGCTATTTTTGATGAATAATATTTTGTTATTCGGGAATGACATCTCGCAGTTAAACTTATGAGGTTGTCGTCTGCTTAACCGGACTTGCCTCTGATAATCCTAGTAAATTAAGATTAACAGCCAGGGCTTAAAAAACTAAAGCGAATGCTCGCTAATGGCTGGGGTACGGACCTCGGCTTAGGGCATCGCTGGTGGAGAGCAGCAAGGAATTAGCTGAATGGGACTGAGTGATGATTGGTAATGAAAATGGGAGACATAAATAGCGTGTTGCACAGGCGTCTCCTTTCAAAGTCTAAATAGGCTATGTGTTCGAGCCACTTTTTGTATTTCGAACTTTATTCAGAGTCAAATATATTTCACATTAAAACCTTTTTGTTTTTTATTGACTCGAAATGTATGGAGTTTCGCCATGCCTGTTCTAGGCAGTGTCTATTCCCAATTCAAATACTCTAAATATAAGACGATAATACAGATTTATTCTATGGAATTTGTATTTTTTTAATTATATCAACTTATTGAACTATTGATTCGATTGACATTGGCTTAACAATAATTGTTTGAATACTTACAGAAATCCGTATCGACAGGACTGACCAAAAGATTACTCAATCAACAACTTGATTACGTAACATACGATCAATAACAATCTGAATAATTTTGAAGGATATTTGCTAATCCATTGCTTCATATGTTTGAAACATTTGTCTGCTCAACAACGTAAATAACGCAATGAATGTTGTTGAACTGTCAAAATGAATGCCATTCCTATTGTTATAGTCCGCGCGGAACTAGTTGTCCGCGCCTTAGGTATGTAAGCGATGGAACGGAGGGGCGGGGGCACTTGCTGTCATTACTCAGATAAAACGTACATGAGATTACAATAGCAAGATGAGTCCGCCGATAAATAGACTTCGTCTAAGACAACCATGGCTTAAATGGTTCTAAATTGTCTATACTATCTTCACCTTAAAGCTTTGCACCCATCTTCCAATCACCCTGTATAATTACAATAAAAACTTTTAAAAGTTCAACTGTTTTTTAATTATTCCCTTCTATTGTTCACTTACTAGGCATGGTACATCTGTTTTCTATTTTATTAAGTGCGATATCTCGAGATTAGTCATCACTGTCTATAATCTCATGTGCGTTGCGAATACTAGGCAACCCGCCACATCACCCCTGTGCCCACCTAAGGCGCGGCCAACTAGTTCCGCGCGGACTATAGAGTGTTACGCAATCACCCCGCTGTACTGGCGTGCAGATTTCTGTAAGCATACATTTACATTACTACAATAAATGCAATCACAAAGTAAGGAACGATACTTAGTTGAAATATAATAATTAAAATAAATAATTATTTACTTTCATCAGTCGTTTTTCTACGAGCGTCGAATTAGCTTTGCTAATTGCCTACCTTAATTTTGTTTTTTTTATTTTTATATTCCAAATTTATCCAAAATTTTCATAATAATTATTTTGATCAATCATAAAAAAACAGGCAGTTAACAGCGTTCATCCGGCGCGGGCTTTTCGAGATGATGTTATTAAGTTTAAATTTAAAGTACAATTTTTTTCCAGCCATGCACTACTTCGTTCGTATTTATAAGTTCGTATGCTATTTTTCTTACAGTTATTTTGATAGTTACTTGTCAAAATCGACATACCGTCAATTATTTTCTATTTGCAGTACTTATTACGATTAAATGTTTTTATATAAGAGAAAATGTTAACAATAATTATAAACCAGCCAACGTTCTAGAACTTGGCTGAAAAAAAAAACCGTGGAACTCCGGGTGTGCCGACAGAAGTGAAAACTTAAACAATTACGTGTGTATTTTTTAAATCGTCCGTAGAGGATTTCACATTGGGTCCTGATTGATCTTGGTAAAAAATGATAAACGAGCGATCGACTTCAGCCATTAAAGGTAACAGCACAGATTTTTACGATGAAAATACAAAGGGATAAAAGAATTAGAATTTCCTAATGAAAGAAAGGGACTTTTCCAAAAGACATCAATGCGCGACTCATCCGTGTGCTCAAGCGTTCGGTGTTGATGACGCGAGTCCTATGATTTTTGTTCACCCAAAAAGCTCAACGCGCCTAAACAAGTTTTCACTTCAAAAAATACTATTTTGAGTATACTATTTTTTAATGAAATAATCACTAAAAACCACTACAAATACGACGTTGCAAGACCGCGCGAGATGAACGCTCTTAAGATATTTTGGTTATCAAAAATTTTAAAGTCTCATCATCTATCGATTAGTTACTTATAGGAATCGATCGTTGGTGGATCATACTATTAGAACGAAGCTCCTTTGGGTGGCTTGCGATAGGAGTTGACTGGTAGAAATTTTCACGTTAAGAAAAGCGTTATGCCCTCTCCGTGCGAATTTCTCTCCTTCCCTGTCCTTTCCTGTTTTAAACGAGTGTGTGTACGTGCGAGTATCGCGTAAGGGACTTCGTTCCTGTTCCGACGTACGACGGTTTCACCAACCGCATTAGTTTTTTTATTAATCCATTTTTTGTCACTTCATCTTACTCTTATCATGCTAACTCATTATCCGTATAGTCGACCACGTAATTGCCTCGACTTTGGGCAATAATTCCCAGTAAATAAAAACGTCACTAAGGTTGAAACTATCCAACTGTCACTTATACAAATATGCTTTGTTGTTTTATGACGCGCAAGTGATATTCAACCTTATATCAATCAGGCTAGCCTATAAGCTAACTTGTATCGGGTTTATATGTCATCATCATCTGCCTCCGGGGTCGGCGGCGGCGGCGCGTTGTGTACCACGCGCGCCTCATAGAGATGTCAGCACCAACTGGTGAGGTCCGCAAGGGCCGATGCCTGCCAGGGGTGCGGGTTGTTCGAAAGAGATACCGCGGCCCCTGGCACATAGGCAACTGAGGGAACACGGGTGGGTTTTAACCAGTAAAAGTCTGACACGCCCTCCCGCTCCACCCAGAGCGGGAGAAGTTATTTGATGACTTCCCAACCAAAAAAAAACTTGAGAGGTGTCAAGGGACACCCGGATGGAACGAAGTTAAAAAAAATAAAAAAAAATAATCAAAATAATAATAATAAAAAAAATCTTGGACCCTGTTCCTGATGCCGATGGCCCACTATTTTTATATGTTTTTTATAAGGTTATTTTAGAAAAATATTTAAAAATGTAATTTAATATGTATTTAAATTATTATTATTATTTTATTTATTTATTCGTAGATATATTGTCTTAACAAGTTTGTTTATTTGTATCATTAAACCAGAGATGGTTTGTATTGATACTCACATTCACTAGTTCGATAACATTGCTTAATCACTAATGTGTTGATTCACTATTATGTAAACAATGTAGGTACATTCAAAATAATTTGTACGTAAAAACTACGATAGCCGTAAACATCTATTAGTAAGTACCCTACCTACGTGAGTCACATGCAATGTTTATGAAGAACGATTCCAGTCAATCTCAAAATTCCTATACAGGTTGCTTTTAATGTTTGTTTAGGATTTTTTTAATTTTTTTATATTTTTTATTTATTAGACTAAGTTATGTGTTAGTTATAAATGTTATAATAATATTTTTTGTATTTTTGCTTATAATTTTTCAGGTTTATTTCGGTTTTAATAGACTTTGGTATTTCATTCATTATGGTGGGAATTAAAAATTTTACTGTTCGCCTGCCATAATAATTTCTAACTTGAGGTACTGTTAATTTATTTTGGGTTATACTTCTTGTGATTATTTTATGTGTAACAGGTATTTGAGTGCTTTTGTTATTAAATTGCTCAATTAGTAGGGCCATTTTGAGTCTGGTCTGTACTGGCAAAATTTTACAATATTTAAATAGTTCGATAACGTTATCTTTATATTTATGTTTTATTTTTCTGGGTACGATGAGTTTTAGTAGTCTTACTTGTAGATTGGAAATTTTTTCAATATATGTTTTAAATGTTCGCCCGTAGCTCGTAAGTCCGTATGTTAAAATTGATTCTGCTAATGCAATGTACATGTTGAGAAGCAATTTGAATGGAACTTTAGGTTTTAAAATGTAGAACTTTGCCAGTATAGCCCGCAACTTGTCACAGACTGAGTCCACGTGAAAAGTCCAGCTAAAGCGATTGTCCACGACTAATCCAAGATAGGTGTGGTGCGTTACTTGATCAATTGCCTCACATCGACATGTGCCTGACATAGTGGAGTGAAGACAATTGTGACCGTGTGCGATTATCTTAAAAGAAGTAATCTGCTTTAGGTGACTAGAGTGGACATGAACGATTTTGGTTTTACTTGCGTTGAGAACCAGGCCAGCATCATGTGCCCATTTGGATACTTGAGTAAAATCTTCCTGTAACCATTGAGCTGCTACTTTTACGTCTCTGTGGGAAGCTACAAGACACGTGTCATCTGCATATTGATAAACAGAACAGTGATTGACCACATGTTCCATGTCGTTAACATATGTCAGATAGTGTAGGGGTCCAAGTACTGAACCTTGGGCTGTTCCTTCGGTGACTTCTATGGCGTCACTGACTTCATTGCATATTTTGACATTGTATTTACGATTATTAAGGTAGTCCTCACACCATTTAAGTATTGGTCCTCGAACTCCAGAATTATTTAATTTTGTCAGCAGAGTGTCATGTCTAAGCGTATCGAACGCCTTGCTGAAGTCGATAAATAGTAAAATTACATTATTTTTATCATTGAGAGATTCATTGACCTCATCCGTGAACTTAGATAACAGCTGTGAGGTGGACTTATTGGGTTGAAAACCGTATTGTGTGCTGGACAACACCTCATTTTTAGCGTAGAAGTCTTGAATCTGATTACAGATATACTTTTCTACTATTTTGTCGATAACGGGTAGAACAGTGATCGGTCTATAGTTTTCATAGTTGGCCAGACTTCCTTTTTTATGTATTGGGCGCACTATACCAGTTTTTAGTACGTCCGGGTACTTTCCTTGTTTGACACTAGAATTAATCAATTTGGCAATAACGCCTGTCATCTTGTCACAGATAGATTTTATATCAATACACCTAATGTTATCAACTCCAGGGGCTTTATTTGTATGAAGGTTTCTAATTAGCTTACTGACACTGTTATTTGTAGCTTTCCTGAAGCACAATGATGTGTTAAGGGGAAACGTATAATCAGATTCGTCCAGCAAACGACGGTTACACTGGGGCAAGATCTTCTTAACACTCTTTCTAAATTCTGTCGCAAAATTATCAGCTATTGATTTTATTTCTATATTATTATTTTTGATGGCACTCAGGATGGCTTCATCCACCGACTTTTTATTGCGACCCGACAACTTATTTAGAATTTGCCATAGCTTTCTAGGATTCGTTTTATAATTATTTATTTCTTCTAAAAAATGTTTATTTCTCGATTTTTCGATGATTTTATGAGTTCTATTTCTTACCTTATTATATTCCAATCGCAGTATTTTATTCGTTGAATAATGAATAAACGAAAATAATAAAATAATAAATAATATAAAAGACGGAATGAAAATATCTGGCTTGCTTTCTATAAGAGAGAGAGAGACAGACAGAGAAACATGCGCACGCCGCACGGCTTACAATAGCTTACTATAGCAAAAAGTGTCGTTACAACTTTTCGTATGATTTTTTTCCGTCTAGCCTGAGCCTCCTTTCACAAAGCGCGATAAGGAACCTCGTTTCAAAAAAAAAAAACATCATCTGCCTAGCTTTGTCCCAAGTACGTTTGAGTTGGCTTCCGGCCTAACCGGATGCAGCTGAACACCAGTATTTTACATGAAGCGTCTGTGTACCTACTGAACTCCAGAATCCAGTCACTGGGTAAAGCGATACTCCTTGGTAAGACTGGTTGCACGACTTGTGGACTTCTGACGACCCGGCACCAACGGCTTAACGTGGTTTCCGAGGCACGGTTACGGTTCCGGGTTACGATATACAATAGGGTATTACACTCATTTTTGAAAAGTGTCTTAATTAGATTCTAGAGTGCTAATAAACAACTAAAAAAAACACAACATTTTTATTTAATCGGTTAGTGCCATAAAAATGCATTTAAATTTTACATTTTCAAATTTCGCGCGTAATTTGACAAAAACGCTGGACGCAGTGGACGCCATATTGCTCTGTGGGTATGACGTCAGTTTGCTAAAAACAAATGCGCTGATATTTTGTACGATACATTGTTTACAATGAAAAAAATTAGTTATTTTACTACTTATCATTGGTTTGCTGTTCCTGAATGCAAAATATTATTTAAATAAAAATTACTTTGGTTACGAAAATAATAAAAGTACAAAGTTGCTCAGTTGACATGCCGTATGACGTAATAACGTGGCGACTACTATTTCATGGTGTTCAAACACAGATTAAAAAATCTGAAATCTTTAAATTGTATTTTAAAATTTATTTTGTTGTTTCATGAACTAAAACTAACTTTTTCCGACTGCATTTTGCCTATGCTATCGCAATAATATATTTTTAGATTTTTTCTCGTATAGAGTAAAATACCCTATTGATGGTCACCCATCCACTTACCGACCGCGACAAGCGTAGCTTAACTTTCGATCAACCCGTGCGGCAAGTTAGTAGTAAAGCAATTACAAGGTCGACTGTACATTCATTTTTCTTACAAAATATACCAAAATAACGTTAAAAAACAACAAATAACAAACGATAAAATATAAATATTTTCTTAAGATTATTTATCTTAATATCTACCCACTTACAGACTATAGAAAATATCGGTTCACAACCATTTTCAATAATGTTTGGTGGCCGATATATACATCCCTGTTTCTTGGGCAAATAGTAGAAAATCGGATTCACACGCGAGACAAATTAGCGAGTCAATTCAGTATTGTACCGCTGCCTGAAATTTATTTATTTATTTAAATTAGCGGGCCCAGTGCGGGTTTGTAGATGTCACATGTCTTCAAATTTTTGGTTCTATGACATGCCGGTTTCCTCACGATGTTTTCCTTCACCGTTTTGAGAGCAGTGTTGTTGAAATAATTTACAAAAAGTAAACCGCCTGTCAGGGTACGAACCAAGGACTCGGTAAGTCGCGGCCGTTAGCACTGCTCCACATTACTACCGTCTTCAAATATATGTCGTTTAACTGATTCGCAAACTGCAGGAGACCATATAGAGGTGAAAATACATTTATCTAACCTGAAATAAGACTTCCGTTCATTGGTTTACTGATCGCAAGTGTGACTGTTGTGTGTAAGGTCCTGGATTTGGTCCCCAGGCAGAACTAAATGGATTTTGGCCTTTTCTATTAGGTAATGTCTACTGTTATTGTGTCAGTGTGTGTATGTGGTTGTGTGTGTGTGTGTGTGTGTGTGTGTGTGTGTGTGTGTGTGTGTGTGTGTGTGTGTGTGTGTGGGTGTGTGTGTGTGGGTGTGTGTGTGTGGGTGTGTGTGTGGGTGTGTGTGTGGGTGTGTGTGTGGGTGTGTGTGTGTGTCCATAAATGGTTTAAAAAAAAATCGAAGTAACTCTGAGTCGGGATTGTGTCCGATCAAATGGCATCGAAATGATTAAAAACATAACAACTAGCTGCTGCGTACTCATTCGGGGAACACAGGCGAGATGTTATGTTATGTGTGTTTTAATCGTTAACACGCATGAGAACGTGTTTGGGAGTTAGTGTGAGTGATAGTAGAGACGAGTGTGGGGTTGGCTCTGGGAGTGTGAAGTTGGGTTTCAGTTTGAAGGGGGTGAGTGTGTGCTTATGGGGGGTGTGTGTGTATGGGTGAGTGTAGGCATGTATGTAGGGGTGTGTGTGTGGGCGTTTGTGGGGGTCGAGTGCGGGTGTGTGTGCGTGTCTGTTGTGAAGGAAGTCCCGTCACTACCTAATACACTGGGAAAGTCGTATCAACATCAAAAGCCCACGCGTGCAGTCCACCTATCATGTCCTTTACTTTGTGTCGATGTTCTTCTGGTAGCATGTCTAGTACCATCTTAGCTGCTAGCTGGGAGTCGTTCCCGCGGCGGCAGAGGAAGATAACTGCAACAATAACAATCTAATTAACCCGTCGCGCATCTAATTAGCAGACACAATAGAAATTATATTGTTATCGGAACACATGGTGTACACTTGACATGCGAGTGGAAATTAAACACAAGTTTAATTTTTAATTATTACTGGGAAGATAGATAGATATACAGGGTGAATGGATTCTGTAAATGGTTATGAACCTCCCTTTTTAATATAAAAAAAATCGCGTGTCCAGACATTTTGACCGCATAGGTTTTGCACATTTGTATGAAACAGCAGATTTTTTTTAGATCACCGACGAAAAATTTCTACGGTAGGGGGGGGTCTAGAATCATGTGTTGAATTCATAGTTTCAGTTTGCGCGTCAATGTTCCTACCACCTTGTATAGATAGATATGTCGCAGAATGAACGCAAAGGCACATTATTAGAGTGGCTATTGATTATTGTTAATTTAGAACAGCGCCATCTGTTATCGTTGTCGGAAACGTCAAGCAGTGTGCTTGGGTGAGGTCGGTACAGGGCGTGGCATGTCTTGTTGACAGCTGTCAGTTGTCATTGTTGACATTGGACGCATTTGGTACAGAGACGTCACTCTTTTATGAGACACGAGCGCGAGAGGTCGTTCTGCCAGCCTGTGCCGAACTTACCGCGTTTCCATAGCTTTAATCTATTTCCATCGGCTTAATCATTTGAGATTTCTTTATCTTGTTCTCGGGAGTGATTAAATAGACAGTTGTAATCTGTGATAAAACTCTTATTTCGTACCTACATCATGTCTAACCCGGACTCTGATAACGAGGTACCGCCAATGGGTGAACTACCTTCGTTAGATAGTATACTCTATGAACACATTCACCATAAAAATTACAGACAAAAATGTAGAAATTTTACATAGGGAAAAAAACATGGTTGATCAGGACGAAACTTCAAAAGGGATTTCATAAGAATTCATAATAGTTCAATGCTAATACGGACGCTAAGTGAAACATACTCTAGTACATTTTTATAACTAACTTCTTTTGTTTTAAGATGGTTTTAAAATTTCGACTCTGATAGCTAGTTTGAGGATGGGTGGGCTCACTTGAAAGATGCCACAAAAACTGTCGCTATTAAAAATACTACGAGACCAACTGCAAAAGCCACTGTTCGTCAACCTTTAACACTATGCTAAGTAGTTAGTACCTTGGTCCTTAGTTATAACACTTACTCAGTTCCACTATCATCCCTTGGTACGATCCTTGGTCTTACATAGTAGATACATGTGACATATATGGCACTCTGAGACAGTCTAGGTCAGGGATGGCGAACCTCTTAACCTCTACGAGCCAATTTTTCCAAAAAATATACATATTATTTAATATGGCATTGACGTGCCAACAAACAATCTTGTCTTATTGACTACTACAAAAAAACTAAATACTTTCACAATTATTGTTAGTCTTTATATGCAAACAGAAATAGACTTGTAACTATGATATAGTACTCAACATCACACCACCTTATTTAAATGCAAGAACAAATTAGTGCAACTTCTGGTATCTAGTATTAAGGGGAGGATCCTCCGACCAGGCTGGTGTTGTTTCTGGTGGGCTACTGTCCGACGGTTGATGTCGGGGTGTTGTATCTATGCGAGTGGCGCGGTAAACTCTGATTGCGCGATGCAGGATTTGTGTGACGTGAAGTCTTGCGTAGTTCGCATGTGGCATTGTAGATGGCGCCACATCACTTTTTGTGTTTTTCAAGTCTTTGATTTGTAGTTCACATGTGGCATTGTAGATGGCGCCACAAGGTCATATGACATAGAATAGAATCATGTGAAGGTACGGTTTCTGAGAGTAACGACTCGGGCCTAAGAAGATGAAGTTATCATACTCCTAACATATCGAACCTACCATACCGTGACTTAGGCTGTCGTGCCCAAATTATTTTATTACGTGCCACCAAAGGCATGCGTGCCATTGGTTCACCATCCCTGGTCTAGGTCTTTCTACCTATTGCTAGGTACTCACCATTCGCAGGACTCTGCTCCACACAGCGCAGCAGTCGCTCCAGAGCGGCGCCACTCAGTGCATCGACAGGCCAGCTGTGCGCGCCCGATATGTGACACATATGGAACTCCGAGTCTGCGCGTACGTCTACTATGTAGACTGGTTGCTTCTCTTTGAGGAGTTGGGAGACGTCGGGCGCTGATATGCGGTTGCGTTTTGGTAGTATTTGGAGGTCTAGTTCCTGGGATGAAAAAGTGTTTTTTTAGAAGTCAAGTTGTAAATCGTCATATTACATTACAAGGGTAACAAAACACGGTTCATGCTTTGTTCATGCACTAAGACATCTGTAGCACCAAAACAATTATACATACGTGTTTAATTTATTTATTTATTTTAAAACAGCTAATAAAAACAGACAAAAGAAAGGAAACTATAGACACCAGAAAACCAATTACAAATCCTCACGTATAGACTTATTATAATAATAGTTTAAGGTGTGAGCACAAAATAAAAAAAAAACAAATCGCCATAATAAATAGAGAAATAACTTGCTTTGCAGTACATCCTTGTGGAGTCTGAAATACCATACTACAGGTGTGTGCCCGACCCAGTTCTCGAGAATGGTCACGCCACATTGAATTGGGATCGATCTATCATCACTGACAGGACTATTGTAGCCAATAAGCCTGATATTGTGGTGATAGATCGACGAGAGCGTCGTGCAATGATTGTTGATATCGCTGTCCCTCATGACCAGAATCTCATGAAAGCTGAGCAAGATAACAAAATCAAGTATCTTGACTTAGCTCACGAGGTTGTCGACATGTGGGACGTGGACTCTGCAATCACTGTACCGATAATCGTTACAGTAAATTTTCCGCACCTGCAGCAGCCGCCTCAGCACAACCCGCCGTATTAGGAAGATGGGATGGCGCAAGGGCGTCGACACATGTTGCATCCCACACGAAAGGCCAACCTAACTTCCAAGGCATTATGGTCATTCCGTCTGGTCTCTTCCCATCGTTGCGTGCCAAGCCATTTCAGCATTGCCATACAACGTGGCAATGTTGCCAGCCTTTTGGGCACTTTTCCCATGCGGACGTATTATTTGATGCCTTATGATTATTTTCTTTTTTATATACGTGTACATATTATTAGCTTTGTTTTGTGTTTATCAAACAAAGGTACAGAGAGTTTTAAGCGCTATTTCCAACATATTGACGAATAGGAAAATAACTTATTAGTTTGGCAATAAAATTTAAATTTCAATGATCATCGTGCATGCCTAAGGACGTCGCGGCATCGTAACCGTCATTATTATACGCTTGCATTGAGTGATTCCGAAGTGCCGAGCCGACAACGGACGAAATTCCGAAAGGTTTTTTCGTAAGTTAAATGGAGATCATGCTATGATGCAAATGATTGCTCATGCAACATCAAGAAACGTGCAAAAAAAGTCGTAAGGTCCTAATTAAGAAACATGCAAATGAAAATGGGTTTGTGATTGTTATTAATTATTACCTACCTCTTTATTTATTTAACTTCGATGGTTATTATCAGAGATCGGATATTCGGATGCATATTCACCTAAAGTTGAGATGTTGGCTAACATGAAATGCGCTTTTGTATCGAAAAAGTCTTTAATTTAGGTAAGTAATTTGTTTATTTTTTTGTTTTAACTAACACAAACCACTTCCTCCAATACATGCACATATTTGTATCTGGTTAAACATTAATTTTAAATTAATACACATCTGAATAGTTATGCAATCCAAGAATCCCGGAGCTTTTAATAAATATTACAAATAATTTATAAAGCCGCTTCCATACTTTCATAGCTAAAAATTATCTTTAGGGAAATATGCATCCGAATATCCGATCTCTGGTTATTATAGTTATTTATTATTTGTGGCCTCGAGTTGTAACTCGGGTCGTAACAGCTATGTGAACAATATCCAGCATTGCATATATAGGTATGTAAGCTGTCACGCCCTTTATACCTGGAGGGTTTTGCTTAAGTATTTTTATTTATTTTTTTAGCTTAAGAGTTATCATCTAATTTGTTAGTATATTGGCATGGCTAGCTGACATTAGTAAATGATTTAATTGAATGCTCTGTGTCTTGTGATGTTATTTATTTTTAACCGACTTCAAAAAGGAGGAGGTTATCAATTCGTCGGAACCTTTTTTTTATGTATGTTCCCCGATTACTCGAAGATGGCTGGACTGATTTGGATTTTGTTTTTTTTGTTTGAAAGGGTATACTTCCCAGGTGGTCCCATGATCATCAAGTCAGGATCTGATGATGGGATCCTGGAGAAATAGAGAGAATTCTTCAAATTTTATAGGCACACGAAGCAATTTAGCTATTTTTTGGAAGAGTACTTTCTCGTAGTGGTCTCATTTCAATTTGGTGAAGATCTGATGAAGAGCTTTGGAGATAGGCAACGGAACTCCTCAATAAATGATAGCAAATGGACTGGGATTGCTGAAATCTCATGTCTGTCTATTGCTTACACCAGATCATAACATAACATCACGCCGGTATGCTGTGAAGGGGTAAGCACATGTGAACCACTAGAAAGTGAAAAAAAAAACTTTTTCCAAAAAAAAAAACAACCGACTTCCAAAAAAACACTACAAAGTGAAAAATAACTTTAATTTCGGAAGGCGGTGACAAAAAATTCAAATACAGCTCCAAAGACACCGACTTCCGAAATTAAAGTTATTTTTCACTTTGTAGTGTTTTTTTGGAAGTCGGTTGTTTTTTTTTTTGGAAAAAGTTTTAACTACTGATTATTGTATAGAAACAAGTTTATCTAACTAAACAGACAGCTGTGCTGCTGGGGAGTTTGTTGCGCCACTTCTTCCCAGCTTAAGCACTAGGAAGTCGTGCAGGGCGAGCGTGCCGGGGGACTTTCTTATGTAATTTTGGCGTTCGAAAAGTGCTGATTTATTTTTTATTTTAAAAAAAGTGTGGTACAGTCTGTTACAATAAAATATTTTTTAAAATTTAAGGTTAAGTCGAAGTGAAATAAAGTAACATAATTGAATCAGGCGTCCTAGCTAGGTTACATGGTAAACTGTATTAAGGTTCGCCAGCCCAGGTTCCCACAGGGGTACAAACATTTTAATAGACTGCTTAGAACTTTATGGTACAAACGTATTTATACAGGCTGATTTTTTAGTCACCGTCCAAATTTTTCAGGGTGATAGTACCCGTGAAATTGAACAACTTTCTCCAAGGAACATGGGTCGAAATATGAAAAAAAAAATCGGACCTCCCATACAAAATCGACCAGCTAACTATGGATTTTGCATGGGAGGTCCGATTTTTTTTTTCATATTTCGACCCATGTTCCTTGGAGAAAGTTGTTCAATTTCACGGGTACTATCACCCTGAAAAATTTGGACGGTGACTAAAAAATAATTCTGTATAAGTATACTAAGTTTTAGTATGTGTGTGTGTTTTTTTATGATGTAGTTGTGGTGTGTGTAGATTTCCAGCCTAATTTGAATACCAGTGGCTTTAGTGTGAGTTTATATCGACCGCGTTCGACGCTCCGATTGGCCCTGGATTGGTGACGTACTAATCGGAGCGCCGAACGCGCTCGATGCGTTAGATCGAGATGGTTAAGTGAAACTCACACTATGGCCACAGATGTATGAACTTAAACGAGGCAAAAGGAGTATGATAGGATCGTAGTAGGTAGTGTTATGTATTTTTTGCCTGGCCCCATAGGAAGAGGGTTTGAGTGTTTGTAGTAACTAATATATGCAGTAGACTGGATGGAAGATGGGGGAAAAAAATGCTGGAGTGGAGACCACGAACGGGACGGAGGAATGTGGGAAGACAACCGACTAGGTGGACAGACGATCTCATTAAAGTGGCCGGAAGAAACTGGATAGCCACGACACAAAACCGCCAAAAGTGGAGAGATTTGGAAGAGACCTACACTCAGCATTGGGTGGCCAAGGGTTGAAGAAGAAGTAACAAATAAAAAAAAAGCAATAACATTTACAAAATATAATTAATATTGATGATTATAATAACAACTTGTCACTTAAAAATAATACAGTAAAATCAGTCTACGGTAAGAGATTCAATTCTAATAAATTCAATATTTAGGGTCGTACCGCCAGGGTAGCCCACGAAAATCAATTTTCTTAAGTTTTTGTGCAATTTGCGGGTCAGTGTCAGATTGTATGTTGAACCATTTGGTTGAACCGTATTTACGATACAAGTATGTATTTACATAATAGGGTATTTAAAAAAATCTAAAAATATATTATTGAGATAGCTTAGGCAAAATGCAGTCGAAAAATGTTAGTTTTAGTTCATGAAATAACAAAATCAATTCAAAGATTTCAGTTTTTTAAATCTGTTTTTGAACACCATGAAATAGTAGCCGCCATGTTATTACGTCATACGGCATGTCAACTGAGCAACTTTGTACTTTTATTATTTTCGTAACCAAAGTAATTTTTATTTAAATAAAATCTTACATTCAGGAACAGCAAACCAACGATAAGTAGAATAATAACTTTTTTTTTTATTGTAAACAATTATCATACAAAATATCAACGCATTTGTTTACGCAGAAAACTGACGTCATACTGGCAGAGCAATATGGCGTCCACTGCGTCCAGCGTTTTCGTCAAATTACGCGCGAAAGAAAATGTAAAATTTAAATACATATTTACGGCACTAATCGATTAAACAAAAATATTGTGTTTTTTTTGTGGTTTATTGGCATTTTAGAATCTAATTAAGTCAATTTTCAAAAATGGGTGTAATACCCTATTTGTAGGGCAGTGTCAGGTTGTATGTTGAACCAAATACGATACACGTATGTATTTACATAATTATAATCGTTTAAATCATCAATACAACCCTCTTTAATTCATTTTATCCCATTGAATGAGGATTTCATGAAAAAGTAACAATCTGCAGGCTGCAAAAAACGTAAAGAAAATTTGAATTTCACTTAGCGCATCGACGCACATTTTTTTTCTTATTTTAAAAGTACTTTAAAATAATATTTTTAAAGAATAGCTCCAGTAAAAATTTTATGGAGTATCATCAACGTTCGAATAAATTCGTTCATCAAACTAAATTAACTAGAGATCTGAAAAAATATCGAATACACTGTTACGATTTTTAACAGACTACAAAAAGAAGGAGTTTATTAATTCGACATGTTTATATATATATATTTTGTATGTTCGGGCATAATTCTGTCATATATAGACGGATTTGCAAAACGCACGCATCACACTGATCTTACGCAAAATCCTGCATCGCGCAACTAGCATAGGTATATACAACGTCCCGACATTAATCGTGGGGCAGTAGCCGACCAGCCACAACACCCGTCTGATCGGAGGATCCTGATCTGAGGTTGAGTGAACTTTACACCCTGTTCCCCCCTTAAAATATTACACTCCCTTAAAGTATAGTCTTTTAAACTAACACAGGGTATAATGTGTTCCAAATATGACACAATATCTTAGGTAGGCCACTGCTCATTCAAACCATTAACTTCATAATAAAAACCATCACATTTCTCCCTTTCAAAACCAAAATTAATAAAATTATGCTGCTTTACCAAATCACACACATCCCTTTCATGTTTTGGTTTAAAAATCCTTAAATTCTTCCTACACAGTACTTTTCCGAACGTTTTTCTAGACGCCGGATTTATACCTTTCACTGTCATATCTTTAACGTATAGATTGTAGAGTTGAAATTGATTTTTGACATTCAAATCTATGTATTTGATGTTGGAGTTTGCGCTTAGGCAGAATTGGCATTTAGAGTCGAGTTTCGGTAAACTTTCTATATACTCAACTACATTTTGCGATTGTAACGGCACTTTTGGGGATCTTGGTTTCAATTCCTTGACTAACCAGCAGCGTACCATAGCTTCTTTAATACCTAAGGTGTTTAAAAAGGTTACTCTGCAAACTTGCACCTTCTCTGTGTCTAAAATTAGATGATAACGCTTTGAATCGCCTTTCCGGGACGCAATTCCTATGTGACTTGTTCTTCTGCGCTTAGCAGGCACAGAATCAATTAGAGACCGAACAAATTTCTTTTTTTCTTTCCATTCTAACTGCCAGAAGTGTTGAAAGATCTGACACCTGTCAGAATCTGACAGCTTTTTACAATATCGTGTATTACTCTTTGCGCAGAAGTCTGATTTACAAGGAGGTCCTAATCTTCTTTCTGATTTGAGAACGTCTTGGACCCAAGACTTCTTTTCTCCTGCTGTAGTGGTTCGGAAGCCGAAGTAGCTCTGTCCTGTCATTCGCTTTTCCTTTTCCTGTTTTCTTCTTTCTGATTTCAGACGGGATACTTCTTTTTTCTGTGGAAGAAGAGTAGAAATAAAATAGTGGTGTGAGAAATTGGTTTGGGAGCAACGATTTTTGGAGCGAAGCAGTAATGGGCTTCTTTTCAAAATAATAAACGATTCATAAGAAAGAAATATACCTACTACTGAATCCTAATAATACTATGATTGTGAAAGTTAGTATGTTTGTTACTCAATCACGCAAAATCACGCAAATACGGCAGAACGGATTTGGCACACTCAAAATCAAAATATTTTATTTCGCATACGCCTGCATGGGCACTTATGAAACGTCAAATTGGAACCGTGCACCTAGCTTCGTGCACGGTTCCAATTTGTCGCTTCCTATGTAGAAGAGCCGGCAAGAAACTCCACAGTTACTCTTTTAAAAATAATTAGCTTTTACAGTGTTTTCATATTACAGTGATAATAGGTATTGGACGACAGTGCATGCCTGTCAATAAGTACCAGGTACTTAGAGGAATGAAAATACAGAATAGAAAATCGTCTACAAATCTAATCTCTAAGGCCTACAACGTTCTCTCATTCACAATATGTAAAAGAATCTACCTATATACAATGAACCTATTTGAACCAAGTGACATGATTTCCATGACTAGTACTAATAATAAAATTTATTATTAGTGATTGTTAAAAAAAAAATAGTTAGTTAGTCACTGATAGTTTATGACCTGGATTAACACATAGGATACTTTTTTCCCGGTAGTACGTTCCTGTGTACCACCTCTATAATAAATTTATGAATGTGATAATCGCCTTTACATATTTGGCTCTGCAAAGAGCTAAAGCTTTTCAGAAGAAGGACATTTTAATAAAGTTGGTAACTTGATGGCAGATACACAGTGGGAATCCACGAAAGGGATGACCTAATCCCTAATAACCAGCCTATAATGTTCCCACTACTGGGATATCTCAGTGAGAGGGCGTGGGCAGAAATCCACCGTGTGGGCTCAGTGCGGGTTGGTAAATGTCACATCGTCCACAAGCGCCTAATACCTCCTATCTGACTCCGGGTGGATTTTACATAGTAGAGGAGCCCAAGTAAGAACGACTTTCACCAATTTGATAACCAGGTGAAAATTATATTTTAATTAAAATTATATTTAAAAAAAAATATAGTCAATTATAGCCACGGTTGGCGCATAGGTTAAGTGATTGCCTGCATGTCGCGGGTTCGATCACGCACCGAACAAATATTTGTATGACCTACAAGTAGTTGTTCTGGGTCTGGTTGTTTGTGTATGTGAGTTTAAATGTTTGTAAACGCACCCACAATACAGGAGAAATTCCTAGTGTGGGGCAACGTTTAAAAAAAAAAAAGAATGAATGAATGAACATACTTTTCCACTAAACACATAGGTTTCAAACATAAGTTTCCAACAAATATCAGTGTCCGATACACTCGCTCTGGGTAAGCATTGTGGTAGGGACTGTAAAATAAATGTTTAGAATATTGTTTAATGCTTTGATTATTACTGTTATGATTATTGTTAAATGTTTTAATTCCTATTTGTATTTAAATTCGTTGCCTACTAACATAGGTAGTTCATAAGCTCTTATTGTTACTAACCATATTGGATCATGGTATCTGACAAGTAAATAAATAATAATTTACGACCTTTTGGTACACATTCACAAACATATTTTATTTGTTAAAATATAATTTTCACCAGGTTATCAAATTGGTGAAGTTCGTTCCGTTCAAAGTCAAAGCATTTATTTCAAATAGGCACTTAAAAGGCACTTTTGAACGTCAACATTTACATTAAAATAGAATTGATTCTAGTCGCCCCTTCCAAAATGTAGTTTCGTATGGAGAAGAATGGGCAAGAAACTCCACCGTTACTCTTTTAAAATGTTTCAAGTAAAATACGAGTATTTACATTCATTATATGATTATGTGTGAAAACGATGCACCCAGAATAAAATTACCATACCAAAATGGGTAAAAAGAATCAAATTGAAACAATACAGATAAATTAATTCTGTGATAGATACATGGTGTTCACACATTTACAAACATTGTAAAAGTAAGTATAGGTATGATTTTACTACAATATTAACAAGTAATGAGTCAGTGTGTGAGTTAAAATAATTACTGAGTGTAAATCAATGTCATAAATATAATTAATTATATGTACAATTCAATTAGCAACCAGTTTGATTTTGTCTAGACTCTAGATTGTCCTATGGAGCAGGACCAGCATGTGTCCAAGCATTCTTATCTTGGATATAATCCTCTAATTTGTAATACGCTAGTTTACAAAGTTTACTTTTAATGTAAGCTTTAAATTTCCTTTCATTTAATTGCAATATATCACAAGGTATTTTGTTGTAACATTTAACACAGTACCCCATAAAAGATGTATGTACTTTAGCTAATCTGAAAAATGGTTGATCTATTTTGTCTTTGTTTCTAGTATTAAAATTATGTCTATCACTTATTTTATTAAAAAGATGTAGATTTTTTCTTACATACATAATATTTTCATAAATAGAAAGAAGAAAGAAAGAAAGAAAAAACGTTTATTTGCGGTAAACATGACGCAAAAAGTTAAGGAACACAAAAAAAAATAAGAAAAGGTTGAGCGAAACATGCGTCACATCCACGCAAAACGGCTATCACTCAGCATTATGCTGCGACCCTATGTAAGACAGAGCCCCAGCGCTGGTTTTCAGGGATAGCCGGCTTTGACGTAATGACGTCACCCGGTGCATTAAACAATAATTATGAAACTACTGGTACAGCGAACTAATAGAAAAATTATATAAATTTTATGTTAATGTAATAGAATAAGGAATATAAAAAGAAAATGGAAATAGACATACATGCTACGAGAATATCATCCCCAATAAACATTTTTCTCTTTATGTAGTGGCAACATTTCGAAGCGTCATCCATAGACAAAATGTGCGTGTGCGTCATAAAAATTGATGTAAGAAATTACAAAATGGCCAATGAATTATGTAATGTGTTAAATGACTTTCTTCGTTCTTACTTGGGATCCTCTACTATGTAAAATCCACCCGGAGTCTGATAGGAGGCATTGGGCGCTTGAGGACGACATGTCTTCGAATTTTTGATTCTAGGACATGCCGGTGTCTTCACGATGTTTTCTTTCATCGTTTTAAGAGTAGTTGTGATTAAATCACGCCTGTCTGGGTTCGAACCTTTATTAGAGATTACAATGTGGCATCACTATTATTGGGTAATTCCACTTTGCCCCACCAAGCCCGCCACCCTGGTGTGGCAAAGTGGACTGCCTAAAATTTTGCAGTGGAATATGCCCCACTATTCTGATTTGATGGGGCGGATAACACTAGCATAAACACTTTGTGGATTCTGCCCCACTAGGGTTGGCAGCTCAGGATTTGTGTATGAAGGTTAACATGTATTTTTGAATCATTTGGGTTAGGTTAGGTTAGAACAGTGACCCTTAACGCGCGACGGCGAGCGAGCGTAGCGAGCGGTGCCGCGGCAGCGGCCGCCGAGCGCCATATCCCCTCTATTTTTGGTGAATCATTTGGGTTAGATGAGGCGGTGAATGTCTCGTAAATCCTGAGCTGCCAACCCTAGTGGGGCAGAATCCACAAAGTGTTTATGCTAGTGTTATCCGCCCCATCAAATCAGAATAGTGGGGCATATTCCACTGCAAAATTTTAGGCAGTCCACTTTGCCACACCAGGGTGGCGGGCTTGGTGGGGCAAAGTGGAATTACTCCTATTATTAGTATTTAGTCTGTAGTTTTTCTACTTTTGACTATGGTCTCTCTCTTACAATGGCGGTTGCGTTGTATAGCAGCATGTGGTGTTAAATTCATTAAATAAAAGGTTTTTCCAAGTAACACTCTCTTTCTCTGGTATCCCATACATTCTAACAACCTTGGTATGATCTACAACTCGTAAGGCACGGCCGTTACCACTGAGCTACTAATGTAAGTTAAAAAATATAGGACAGCAAAAGTATTTCAAAGTTAAAACAAGCCCAGTACGAAACCAAAATGTCAACACCGCGAATGTTACTACCAAAATAAAAATTTGAAAAATAAATATTAAAACCAAAAAAGAAAAAACCAAGAAACAATTAATTTTGAATATGAACTTACCTTGAACATTCGCAATTTTGATTTTCTCCACACATTAAACTTTTAATTTTTTTTAATTATTTTATCATCAAACTCAAAGCATTTATTTCAATTAGACCATTTACAGGTACTTTTGAATTGTCAAAAAGTCGACCAGTTGGAAAGTTGAAGCTAGTTGCCCATTCCAAAACTTAGATCTCTATGGAGAAGAACGGGCAAGAAACTCCATGGACACTCTTTTGAATCATGTTAAGTATTACAAAAACTTGGGAACCTTATTCTTGTTGCTTCTAAATGTGAGAACAATGTAAAAAAAAAACTATTCTAAATATAAGATTTAAAATTAGCCATGGAAGTTAGGAGATGACCAGTCTCAACATACGGCGCCCGTTCACGAACTTGACGCGTGGATCAGCACCATCCAGCTCAACCATTTTGTAGGGAACCGAATGATCCAACACACGCGCCACCATCAGCGAGACATTTAAGTGAGCATGACATACTCTCAACTAGTGATGGTTAATAAAGCATGTAGCAAAATAAAGCACCGTGCTTATTAAGCATAACATTAAGCAAATGCTATTGTGGCTCGCACTTGTTGCTATTTGCTTTTTGCTTTACATCACACTCTCTGTCTCTGTCCGTCGCACATCGCATGCTATCGTTTGCTTTCGGTGCGATATCGCGATCTCGGGCGACTCATGTAACGTAATATATATAAATGTTATTTTGCGTAGTGCTTTTTTAGTGTAAATAAACAGTGGTAGGACATGCAATATTTATTAAGTACGTATAAGCCTATAATTGTGTAAGGACGATTGAATGAGTGAGATATTGTGTTGTTGTTTTGTGTGTAGGTATTAATAACACTTAATCAGTTATAGACAGTCCTAAGCCTGGAAAGTATGAAGTAAAGTTCATTGTTTTTTTTACTGTTCCGTTTTATTGTAATAAATTCATAAACGCGATATTATTCCGCTCTGACAACACCGCGCTTATTTTATTCGCGCCCGCTCGTTTGGCCGTAACAAGTACTACGCATATAAAAAAGCATGCTTAAATAAAGCATATAAAATAGTTTGCTTAAAATATAAAGCATAAAGCATTAAGCAAGTGATTGCCATAAAGCAACTTTGAACAACACTACTCTCAACTGCCACGCTTTTTCAAGTCAACGTACATCAAAACAACATATATTATACGGAAGCATGGTACTCACATTTACAAAGTTTAAACAAAATGCTTCTTCATAATATATTATTGCGCAACAACGAATAAAAATGAGTACATAAGACATTGATATTCAAAAAAACTCAAGATGCCCAGTCTCGAACAAAAGTAGCACTCAAAATAAAAACACATGATTTTGCAAATCCAACCTTACACGCATGACTTAAAGTGGTTTTTACAAAGCAATGTCCAAAATGTCTGACTGAAAGATGCCCGACGATACTATTGACACCTGCGCACATTGTGCCCTATTTATGCGGACGTTTTTGAGACGCTGATTGTGTATCTCGGGTTTATTGTATATCAATGACATAAGAGGAAGTCTGAAAGTGACACCGGTAACTTAAAAGTTGTTTGGAAATCAGTTGTCATGGTGCATGTGATACGGAGGAATGAGGAAAATGTCGTGAGGAAAGTTTTGAGTATGAATGTCGATGGCTATAAGAGTATGGGGAGACCAAAGAAACGATGGATGGACTGTGTGAATGATGATATGGTTAGAAAGGGTGTGAATACGGAGATGACGACTAATAGAGAAGTGTGGGAGAAAATGATATGTTGCGCCAACCACAATTAAATTCCTCGTGGAGGCGATCGGCGGCGGCGATCTCTCGGCGATCTCGGCGAGAGTGCATGAGTAGCCGTCAGGTCCTTCTGCGAAGCAGTGATGCTCGCGAAGAGGGAGGCGGCGCACGTGAGGGAGAGGCAGTATATACGCCCTCACAGCCCTAGCCGCCGCAGGAGACGCCCCGGGCGTAGGGAATCCCAGGCTGATTTCCGGCCACCGTAGGCGCGGGCTTGCGGACGGCGAGCAATGGGTAGCACTGTCCGGTAAGGACCAAGCCCGGGTCGACGGCGCGTTGTGTTCCAAGCACGTTTTATTCAAAGAGATGTCAACATCAACTGGTGGGGTCCGCAAGGGCCGATGCCTGCCAGGGGTGCGGGTTATTCGAAAGAGATACCGTGGCCCCTGGCACAGAGGCAACTGAAGGAACACGGGTGGGTTTTAGTCAGTAAAAGTCTGACACGCCCTCCTGCTCCACCCGGAACGGGAAAGGTTATTAGATGATTTCCCACCCAAAAAAAAAAACAAAAAATGGGTTATGAGGCCGGAGAATAATGATTAAAGTGCAAAAACTAGGCGTTAAGAACTGACAAATGCGTGCACTGACTGGACAGGTCCACTCAATCTGTGTGGTTCTTTCCTCAAAAGACCATTTCAGACACCAATCGACATGCTCTTTAACATGATCTGACCAAGATAATGTCTGGACTTTAAAAGAGACTGTGACCTCGTGAGTTTCTTTCGGCCTTTCTTCTCAGAGTAGTCAGATAGGAAACGCCGACCTCATCTAGTTTAAAAAATATGATTGACGTGTAAAAGTTTTTGTACTAATCTACTTACACAAATACAATCATTTATCATTTAAGAGCCTATACAATACTGTGGCCCTAGTTTGACGTTCTTTTAACCATCTCGATCGAACACATCGAGCGCGTTCAGAGCTCCGATTGGCCCTAGATTGGTGAAGGTTAGTCCTTCGACCAATCAGAGCGCCAAACGCGATCGATGCGGTATACAGGATGTAAGGGTAAACACCGTTTTCGCTTAAACCATGGGTAGTTGACTTAAATATAAAAAAAGGAGCGAGTTAAAAAAAAGTACGCGCGAGAAATGAGCGACTGACGAGCGAGACTGACAACTGACTGACCGGGGTCGCGACCCGTGCGTCGAGCCACGCGGCGTGGTCCTCGCGCCCCGCGCCCCCTCCCGTATTGAGACGCAAGTTTGTTGCCTTTGCGCGTAAGGTGAAATGTTCTTGTGGAAAAAAACAGATTTTCTTTAAAAAAAAAAAATATTGTTTTTTTCATTGATTTTACGTTCTATAAACGAAACCGGGATGAGCTGGACTATTTTAATAAAGATTGGTCCTTGTCAGCTTTGGATAGAGAGAGGTGGAAAGAGAGTAGGGAGGCCTTTGCCCAGCAGTGGGACGTTATAAGCTAAAAAAAAAAAAAAAAAACGAAACCTAACCACTGGTTTCAAGGATAACGGTGTTTACCCTTACAGCCTGTATAGAAATGGTTAAAAGGAACTCACACTAGGGCCACAGAACATATTTCTAAATACAGTTGCGTGTAACATAGGTAAACAATTATAGAGATAAATTTGACATGCAAAAATACCCAAACTGTGTAACTACTTGTATAGAAAAAAAAAACGTCCATTATAAGCAGAGATCGGATATTCGGATGCATATTCACCTAAAGTTGAGATGTTGGCTAACATGGAATGCGCTTTTGTATCTAAAAAGTCTTAATTTAGGTAAGTAATTTGTTTATTTTTTGTTTTAACTAATACAAACCAGGGGTGGTTGTACTGGAGGAGGGGTCCTCCAGTACATACATTCTCATGTCTCTCACATCCAGTACTCCTCCAGTACGTATCGGGTTAAACATTAATTTTAAATGAATACACATCTGAATAGCTATGCAATCCAAGAATCCCGGGGTTTGTAATAAATATAACAAATAATTTATAAAGCCGCTTCCATACTTTCATAGCTAAAAATTATCTTTAAGTAAATATGCATCCGAATATCCGATCAATGATTATAAGACGAAAAAAAAATTTAAAAAGACACTTACATACCACCCCTGTTATTGAGTGAGCGAAAAGATATTAAATATATTATTCAAATATGTACATTAATAGGGAATATGCATTATTATCAGTGATAGGAATAGGTAGTGCCTATTAGCCTAAACTTCGAAGAACAGAGACAAGAAACGGAGACTTCCTTAGGACTAAATTATTTCCGGCACATCTGTCTCGAAATTTCGAGACAACACTTAAATACATTTAAAAAAATGTGTTATTTGGAATAAGTAATTCATCTATATTTATCTAAAGTTTGTCTATAAATGTGATAGTTTACACTTGAACTTTAGAACTTTTTTACACTTGAACTTTAGAAATCTCATTAAACGTAGCCGAGAGTGAGCTAGAAAGAAGGTATTTACTTCGAAACGTGTACTGCTTCTTATTCAAACATTGTGATTCATTATGTATTACGATCAACAAGTCATTTACAAAATGTTCTCCAAAAAAAAAATTCAGAAATTTTTATGGTTGTAACGACTGTGTATGTTATTATTTCATTATGATATATCTAGTCGCAAACTTTAGGTAAATATAGACGAATTACTAATTCCAAATAACACATTTTTTTAAATGTATTTAAGTGTTGTCTCGAAATTTCGAGACAGATGTGCCGGAAATAATTTAGTCCTAAGGAAGTCTCCGTTTCTTGTCTCTGTTCTTCGAAGTTTAGGCAAATAGGCACTACCTATTCCTATCACTGATTATTATGCATGTTTTTTTTATTCGATAGTTTAAATCGCCATATTAATCTACCTATACTGTTCTAACTATGTTTGGATCGAAGTCCCATCTAACCGGATGAAGCTGAATATCAGTATTTTACATGGAGCGACTGCCTATCTGACCTCCACAACCCAGTTACTGGGTAATACGATATTGGAAGGGGTCTGTACGGTTCACGTACAGGCAAATTGCTAACGCCGCAACCTACTTTACGCTACTCGTTTAGTTTACTTTTATAATTACTTATACTTATTAAATGAGTTGACCAATAGCTGCCGTAGCGCTATAACCGCGGATTAGCATCCAAACATAACTTACGTGTAACTTTACAAATATACTGAACTAAGGTGGAATCTGTGGTTTTCGTCAACTCACAACTTAACTACCTCTGAGCCATACATAAAAGTGGTCCTTCGAGCCGGATGACACGGCATATCATCTCGTGAGTCGTCGTGTCTCCTCATCAGCAGAGTGCTTAGCGTGGTATAATATCCCAGTTACGTTAGCAAATCGGTGCTATTGGCCTCCCACAAGCGGGTCTCACCAGTAGCATTGAGACGTTGCACATAGCGTAAAGGAGGGTGATCTACACTGAGTGCCTGTAACTTACGAGCTAGCAGAGATCACGTCTGCTGCTACAGCTGAACTATCGGCGAAAACTTCGCAACTTGGGTGAACTAGTACCTGTGGTGATACAACTTTACTCCACCAACGGTCAACCCAATAACTAACAAAAATGGTTCAGAGCTTGGCAGAACTGATAAGTCATCAGGAAACTACTTTCAGAGACTTAAAACTTATCTGCACAAACTACAAGAAGGACAGTGCCACCAGGAAGAACTTGGCATACCTGGAGGAGCGTCTTTCTCGGTTGAACAAAAACTGGGAGAAGTTTGTTCATAACCACCAACTGCTGGAAGAGTCTGGAGCGACAGACCTTCAATACTCCAATGACGACATTTTCACCAGTACGAAGAAGATGTATGAAGAAGTGCTGCAAGACATGTTGAAACGTAAGTCTGAATTGCCACCTCCGTCTACTAGTAAGACGGAGCAACCACCTGCGACGCCTAACCAAGGGAAGGGGCAATCGAAATTTACTTTCGACGATATCCAATTCCACATACCTCCTCGGGGAACAAGCGAGTCGACGGAGAAACAACAAGATCTTTTGCGTCAACAATACTGTAACTTTAGAGCATTCGAACGCACTGTGGAGAAGATCACCATAGCATTGGCAACACCAATGGAAAAATGGGAATTGGAAGACAAGTTAAGCACCCTGAAAACGAAATGGGAGCACATAGAAAAAGCAAATTGGGAGTTAGACTATATTTTACAAGATGACGACTCAACTTACCAACTAAAATATAATACAGCAGAAAACCACTATGATGACCTGAAAAGGCAACTTCAAAACAACATATGGAAAAATGCGCATTATGAGAAATCTACGCCAAACATACAAATACCGGATTTTCATGGCAACTATAACCAGTGGATGAGTTTTAGAGACCTCTATCTTGAAAGTGTACACAACAATCCGACACTTTCAAAGGCACAAAAAATGCAGCACTTAAAAACAAAACTCAAAGGTGAGGCGGAGAAACTGGTTCAGCATCTTGGCATCAGTGCTGAGAACTACGCATCTTGCTGGGAGATGCTGGCCCACCGCTACGACAACAAACGGCTGTTATTCACCTCATACATGAACACGCTTCTGAATCAACCTAGTATTCAGCAACCAACCGCTGCAAGCATACGGAAACTTCACGACATCATGATGGAATGCTTGAACGGGCTGAAAAACATCGGGCTAGACACCACCAATTGGGACCCGATCGTGGTTCACCTATTGGTTCAAAAACTAGATAGCGTTACATATAACGAATATATAAAGGAGGTCAAACATCCCCGGGAGTTTCCCGACCTAGAAGAGTTTATCAAGTTTTTGGAATCAAAATTCATGTCACTGGAAGCTCTGCAAGGAAATAGTCAAAAATTATCATCATCTAGCAAACCATGGAAAACGGAAAAGCAGCCGCATAAAGGGTCAGAAAACCGAAATAACAACTACAAGAATAAAACGCAGGGGTCATCGTACTTTAACAAGTCACAAAACTCGCCAAAAACCTTCTTCACGACAGCAAAAACATGCCCGATTTGCAAAACTAATCACGTTTTGATGAATTGCGAACAATTCCTGGCGATGAACATAAACAAACGGATTGACGCAATTCGCAAATTGCACATTTGTAAAAACTGCCTATTCAGCCATGGAGAAAAACAATGCAAATCAAGAAAGACGTGTAAATTGTGTCATAAGGCACACCACACACTTATGCATGAAGATGAAACTGAGCTAACAAGCCACAAACAAGCAACAAGGGAGGAAAACCCATCTTCGATCCCATCGACGTCCTATGGGGTCAATAACTTAACGAATGAAGAGAGGGAAGTGCTGTTGACAACAGTACTTCTGAAAGTCAAAACAATTGACGGAAACTTCGTAAACTTGAGAGGTCTACTTGACCAAGGCTCCCAAGTAAGCCTAATAACAGAAAACGCGGCACAACGCCTCCGATTGCAGCGACGAAAAATGAGCGCTGTTGTATCGGGTGTGGGAACCCTTAGCGGCAACTGCAAAGGGGCAATGAACTTAGAATGTCAGTCAATACATTCAGACTACAAATTCAACTTTGAAGCGTTAATAATGAAAAAACTCATAAGCAACTTACCTACCGCATCGTTCTCAATCAGCAACTGGGACTACTTAGAAAACTTAAAACTAGCGGACCCACAGTTCAACCTGTCGGGTCCGATCGACCTACTCTTGGGCGCGGACATCTATTCCGAACTTATCCTGAACGGCGTCATCAGGAGTGACAAGAGATACCCAGTAGCTCAACAAACTAAAGTGGGTTGGATTCTATGCGGGAATGTAAAGACATTCAACTGCTTGGTGACACTTAACGATTTCGAAAACATGACAAGATTTTGGGAAACAGAGGAAATTCCAGACAAACCATCATCAACTACTGAGGAACAACACTGTGAGGAACATTATAACGCAACTACCACAAGACTGGCGAACGGACAATATGTGGTACAAATGCCAATGAAACCTAACTTCGAAGCAAACTTAAAAAACGCAAAGTCGCAAGCATTAGCACAATTCCTTCAACTGGAAAGGAAAATGTCAAAAAACAAAGAACTCAGTACCGAATACAAGCGTTTTATGAACGAATACATCGCTATGGGACACATGAAACCTGTCTCAGGAGAAAGTAAGTTCCAAGTCTACCTACCTCACCATGGCGTGTTAAGAGCTGAGTCCACTACAACAAAACTAAGAGTAGTGTTCAACGCGTCGTACAAGACAAAAGGAGACAGCAGTCTCAACGATCACATGTACTGCGGTCCGAACTTACAAAAGGATATACTGACACTACTTATTAACTGGAGAACATACAGATACGTCTTCACGGCAGATGTCGAAAAACTATATCGGTTCATCTGGCTAAACGATAAACAACAACATCTGCAAACTATAGTCTGGAGATCTTCCCCTAACGAACCTCTACAAGATTGGCAGTTGGGCACAGTAACTTACGGAACAAAAAGTGCACCTTATCTGGCAATGCGCACTCTGCATAAACTCGCAGAAGATGAAAAAGATACTTACCCGGAAGCAGGAAACGTCCTAAAAAACTACTTCTACATGGATGATTTGGTTTACGGGCAAGATACTATTGCTGCATCGAAAACACTGGTAACACAACTAATTGAGTTGCTAAAAAAAGGAGGATTTAACTTGAGAAAATGGAAGACGAACGAACCAAGTATCTTGGAGGACTTGCGAGATGATCAAAAGAGCCAGAATACGAACATAGACTTTAGCCCAGAAGAAACAACAAACTCAAAAATGTTGGGCATGAGGTGGAATCAAGACAACGATAGCTTCACATACCAATGGGATCTACCGCTCAAGAAAAAGCTGACAAAACGCGTACTACTGAGCGAAATTAGCAAACTGTACGACCCACTTGGACTACTATCGCCACTTACAATAAAAACCAAACTCCTGTTCCAAAAAATCTGGATAAGCAAAATCAACTGGGATGAACGTTTATCCGAAGATCTCGCAACGGAATGGGAAACTATGAGAAAAGATATCCCAGTGCTTAACAAACTTTCCATACCACGATGGCTGCAATGTCAAGAAAACAACCTAGAGATATATGGGTTTTGCGACGCAAGCGAAAAAGCTTATGCATGTGTCATTTATAGCCGAGTTAAAAATCAAACCGGCGAATACAAGACTACGCTAATTACGGCAAAAACAAAGGTTGCACCAATCAGCAATAAGATAACAGTACCTAGAATGGAACTTTGCGGGGCCGTTTTACTAGCTAAACTGCTAGAAAAGGTGCGAAACACTCTCTACACGAAAAACCTACACATAAGATGCTGGACCGACTCCAAGGTCGTTTTAGCCTGGCTCCAGGGCGATATAAACAGATGGGACAAATATGTAGCTAACAGAGTGAAACAAATAAACAGCATTATCTCGGCAAACTGCTGGGACTATGTGAAATCAGAAGAAAATCCTGCTGACTGTGCAACTCGAGGTTTAACACCATTACAACTTCTCGATTTTAAACTTTGGTGGAATGGGCCAGAATGGTTACAAACAAATACGTTACAAAACCATCAAGACAATCGCTTGACCTACACAACAAACACTGAGTTGCGAGAAATAAACTGCTGCGCTGTCACATACAAGAAATGTGAAATAATTGACACATTACTGAATAAAAACAGTAATTATAAACGCGTAATACGAGTGCTTGGATGGATTCTACGACTCAGCAATATTCGTAAGCAAAAACGCGCACTAAACGCAACCAATAACTTAACCGACTGCGGTAATAAAAAGGAGGTTTTGTGCTTAACAACACAAGACATAATGGGAGCAACAGAATTGGTTATTAAGAACGTTCAAAAGGAAAACTATGCCGACGATATAGAATGTTTAAAGAAAAACCGACCAATATCAAAAAAAAGCAACTTGCTGAAGTTAACCCCATTTCTGGACAACAGTGAAATACTGCGCGTGAAGGGGCGACTAGGCTACTCAACTTTATCTCCCGAAGCTAAACATCCTATTATTCTTCCGGCAACAGGAAGATTAACGGAGCTTATTATTCAAGAGGCTCATCGTGACACTCTCCATGGTGGCGCCCGGCTCACTTTGGCTCATTTACGTCAGAAATTTTGGGTCATTGGAGGTAGCAGGACAGTCAAGAAGGGGCTTCGACAATGCATCCGATGTCATCGGTTCAAACCAAACCGAAACGTCCAACTGATGGCAGACTTACCAAAGGAGCGTGTCACTCCATCAAGACCGTTCACGAACACGGGTGTAGACTATACCGGACATGTTGATGTGAAAATCAACAAAGGAAGAGGAGTTACAACTTGCAAGGCTTACATAGCAATATTCATATGCATGGTGACCAAAGCCGTGCATTTGGAATTGGTGTCAGACCTGACTACGCAAACGTTCCTCGCCGCATTCAAAAGGATGTGTGCCCGCAGAGGTACACCCCGCCACGTATTCTCCGACAACGGCACGAATTTTGTGGGCGCAGCAAAACTTCTTCAACAGGGATTTGAAAAACACAATACGTTTAAGACTTCTGAATTCACCGATGAGATGAGCCACTTACAAATTGAGTGGCATTTCAACGCGCCACTATGGCCAACAGCTGGAGGCCTGTGGGAGGCTGCCGTCAAATCAATGAAATATCACCTACATCGAGTACTGGGGGAACAGAAGCTTACTTTCGAGCAATTCACTACTTTACTTAATCAAATTGAAGCCTGTCTAAACTCTCGTCCGCTGTGCCCATTAACAGAGGATGTCGAAGACCTGGAATATCTAACGCCAGGCCACTTCCTCATTGGCGGCCCCCTCCTGTCACTACCACAAGAAGAGCAAGACTTTGCTGAGCACGATCTACGAAACAGATGGAAGCTTGTTGAACAAATGAACGTGCACATCTGGAAGCGCTGGTCGAACGAATATTTACATCAACTCCAAACCCGTAGCAAATGGCAGCACCCAAAAGAAAACCTGAAACAAGGAAGCCTAGTACTAGTAAAAGATGAACACTTACCTCCTGGGCGCTGGGCTTTAGGAAGAGTCCAGGAACTGCATCCAGGCGCCGATGGTCGAGTACGAGTTGTTACCTTGAAAACTGGAAAAGGTTCACTTAAACGACCAATAACGAAGCTTTCACCATTACCGCTGAAACTAGAAGAAACAAGAGTAAACGAAGAGGAAGAGAAAAGGACACCTACTCCGGAAACCAAAAAACTAGGAGGCACAGCTAAAAACAAAAACAATTGGCTGTCACTTGTTCTCCTATCCATAGTAGCGATGACGGGAATTGCACAATCTGCGCCAACGACGAATAACTGGAAGGTTACACCTATACCGAGCAATCATCCGATTTACTTCGATGAAGCAGGGACAATACAACTAATACATGACGAATGGAATCTATTGGTTTACTATAACTTAACGTCATACTGGCAAGCAACTGATCGAATCAATGATTACGTGAACCAAATAGATAAACTATGCCAAAGAATATCACATGACTACACGCCTTGTGAAACAATTGTCGGCCACCTACGTCATGAACTGAGTCACCTAACCGACTACAACTCTATGCTGCTCACTCAACACTCAAGACCAAAACGAGGTTACTTTGATGGAGTTGGGAAACTATCAAGAACTCTTTTTGGAGTTCTTGACGCAGACTTTGCCGAAAAGTACGAAAAAGACATACAGAACCTACAATCAAACGATGACTACCTACTCCAACTTATGAAAAACCAAACACTGATTGTAGAGGCTGAAAATAACATTATAAAAAGAAACACTGCCTTTATGGATGAACAATTCAAAACATTATGCGCCTATATAAACCAAACTAGCAGCGACATCACAAAAATAGTAAACAGGGCGCAAATGCTATTCACGATGAATGACATAAATACCGCAGCCATGACGGCAACTCTGATTTTTAGTGATTTAAATCGAATAGTGGAAATGTTGATAAATGCTCTCGCCAACATTTATAGAGGACATTTAGATACACATTTATTTCCCGCTAACCAACTGATCGAACAGCTCAACATAATATCAGGCAGGTTGCCACAGGGATTGTCGTTACCGGTAAAGGACATTCAAAGGGATTTGAAAAATATTTATGACCTCATCCACGTGAAGGCTCGCATGACAAACAACTTTATGCTATTTGAAATACACATCCCCTTGCTGAGCGATGAGGACTACAAAATATACCGAGTTATACCAACACCGATCCTTACACAAGGACGTTTAAAACTCGTGCAAGCAAGTTCAAGCTTCATCGCAATCAACTTTTTAAAGAACTCTTACATAACAATGGAAGACCAAGACATGCGGCAATGTACATCATACGGAGAAGACGAATTCCTATGTGTCTCACGTAATCCTGTCTACAACATGCACGACAAGTACGCTCCATGTGAGGCCCAAGTCTTCAACCAACAAGAGTCTTTATCATGCGTCCTCAAAGACGTAACATGCAAGGAAACCTGGATAAAGCTGCACAAACCAAACATGTGGCTATTTACACTGTGCGGAAAACAGCTGATGCGCGTCATATGTAACGGTCAAGTTACGCCTGCGGTCATTGACGGGACTGGAGTGATTTCCTTGAAATCAAAATGCTTACTGCAGAAAAACGACGCCACAATATTTACACACAATCAGCTGGGAAGTAGTTACAACATGGAACCAGAGATCGAAATACCTACTTTAAACTCAACAATCAACAACATATTTGACCACGGCTGGAATAATGCCAAATTGAATATAACCGAACAAGGATCACCAACTGCTGTAGAAATAAGAAAAATAGACCAGCAGTTGACATTCCAGAAAAACAGGGAAATATTACTGAAGGCATCCGACATGTCAAATCACGACATCTATCTCTATTCGGTTACTTCTTTGTTGTTGGGAGGAATCGCTGTGCTTGCCCTCTATCATATCATCAAACGAAGGTGCAAAACAAAGAAAGGCATCAAAACACTCTCTTCCAAAACTGGAGTGACACCTAGAGGAAGGGAGAACTTTGGAGGAGACATCGAGCTACAAGAAATACATTCGACAGCAGCGGAGCCCGTTTACAGCGAAGCAAGACAGCCGAAGAAAGTATTTCACTTTGACGATGTAAATTGAGTGTTATACCTATATTTTACATTTATAACTTTTGTTTACTATTTAACTTTTATTATTTACTTTGCACTTTTCTTAGATAATTATTTGCTTTGTAATGGATGCTCATCCCACTTTTCCCTCGGGAGCATGTACGGTTCACGTACAGGCAAATTGCTAACGCCGCAACCTACTTTACGCTACTCGTTTAGTTTACTTTTATAATTACTTATACTTATTAAATGAGTTGACCAATAGCTGCCGTAGCGCTATAACCGCGGATTAGCATCCAAACATAACTTACGTGTAACTTTACAAATATACTGAACTAAGGTGGAATCTGTGGTTTTCGTCAACTCACAACTTAACTACCTCTGAGCCATACAGGGTCCGCTAGGGCCGATGCCTGCCAGGGTCGCGGATTTGTTCGAAAGAGTTACCGTAGCCCTCGCACAGGCAACTGAAGGAACACGGGTGGGTTTTAATCAGTAAAATCCCGATACGTATCTCACTCTCACAAGTAATTTGATGATTACTCATCCAAAAAAAAAAAACAGTGGCACTCCGGGAGTGCCGACAGAAGTGAAAACTTGAACAATTACGTGTGTATTTTTTGAATCGTCAATACAGGATTTCACATTGGCTCCTTGGGTCCTGATTGCTCTCGGTAAAAAATGATAAACGAGCGATCGACTTCAGGCATTAAAGGTAACAGCACAGATTTTTACGATAAAAATACAAAGGGAAAGAAAGGGACTTTTCCAAAAGACATCAACGCGCGACTCATCCGTGTGCTCAAGCGTTCGGTGACGATGACGCGAGTTCCATGATTTTTGTTCACCCAAAAAGTGCTCAACGCACCTAAAGAAGTTTTCACTTCAAAAAAAGAAAGGGTAATACGATATCCCTTGAAAGTCTGACAACCAGTCTTAAGAATAGTTGTCAGACTTTCGAGCTTCTGACGACCCGTAACGACTGTCACAGATCCACGAATGGTAGCTTAACGTGCTTTCCGAGGCACGGAGATGTCTTGGTACGTAAAAATGGACACCCATCCACGGATCAACCGCGGGTAGTGTAGCTTAACCTGATCGATCGACCCGTGCGGCTTTTAGTATTTAGCCGTAAGCCTTTCATGACCTTTTTTACTAAGTACCAATTTTGATAAATTATGTTGGTACGTGCTTTCTGAGGCACGGAAGGGTCTTGGTATGTAGAGACATTCACCCACCTACGACGGGTACTTGGCCCCAAGCCTATATAAAAGAATATTGATAATGTTACCTTATCATTCGCTGGTGCCCTGCAGTACGCTTCATAATCCACTAGGTGCGTGATGGTGGGACTGTCTGAGCAAGCCGCGCACATGGAGTTGCGTTTGCGCAGACGTACTAAAACAAAACAACCAATATTATATTACAACTAGCGACGCGCCTAGGCGTACAGTGTATGTGACGGAGGTCGTGTAACTATAGAATGCCTCCTTGCGGCGTGGACTGCAACGGGGCATGCCATCCGACCGCCCGTTTCGCTGGGAGCGATTAATAATTTTTAATCTGTGATATCTTCTGAAATATTCATTTTAATGGTATACTGTAAAGGGTAATTCTGATCAGCATTATATACGCAACGTATCTACGTATTTAATAGGGTATTTTCCAATTTAATAAAAACAATTTTAATTTGAAGATTGGGACGATATATTTAACAGAAAAATATAATAAATTTAATATTATCTATTTTCTCAATTAAAAACGATTAAAAACAAATGTAAGTTTCGTTATTTTGAATTTACCGCCAAAACGCTTCTTACCATGACTTTTTTATCACGTGACATTTTGACGTAAGCTTTGTGTAAACGGTACTGGTACAAATACTTAGTTTGGCGCAGTTTTAGAAGTATTTGTGCACAGAGGCACCGCACACCAGTAATATCACTTTCTATCAATGGATAGAAAGTAGATAGTTAGTGGTAGTTGACATTCACTTGTTTACTTAATAACTACTTTAGTTTACACAAAGTTGACGTCACGTGTGGTCACGTGGTAAAAAGTCATCGCAAGGAGCGTTTTGACGGTAAATTCACAACAACGAAAAATAAATTTGGTTTAAATCGTTTTTAATTGAGAAATGGATATAAATCAATTTACTTTTATTTTTCTGTTACATATTTCGTCCCAATCTTCACATTAGAATAGTTTTTAATAAATTGGAAAATACCCTATTGTATAAGGATTAATATACTGTTTTGTTTAAAATTGCTTCGGATTTTGTATTATTATGTAAAAGATAATAATGGTTACTGTGGGTTCTTCTTAGAAGACAAACATATACCATCGCATACTTTTCTGTAGACCTTCTGAAGATATACCATTCTGTAGTACATTATTTTGATCTATCTCGTAAGGTTTAGCCAGCCTTAGCAAGATGAGCGCACAAAACTATGTTTTTACGACATCAATACAAATCTTTCTCGTCATTTCTCTTTTTTTTTTATTGTTGGGCATCTCGCAGTTGGCCTTGAGAGGCCGTGACTGCTCAACCGGGCTTTCCTGGGGCTGCCATTAAGAAGTTAATCTTAATACCTCCAGCCGGGGCTTACAAACTAAAATTTATAAACTAAGCGACTGCACGCTGAGGGCACCCCCTGTGGGGTACGGACCTCGGCTCAGGGCGTCACTGATACCCCTATCATCGACAGCTATCGTTGGGGACAGGCTGGATCAAAATATTGGCATTATTATTATTGATCGGGGAATTAAAAGCTACTGGCTCAGCTGCGGCGTGGGCTGGCGCTTCAACGAGCAAGGGTCGGTCGGGACCCGTAATTTCTCTACTACATGCATGTATTTATACATATAAACCATCCGGAAGAAATTCTCTAATGTTAGAAGAGTAAAGAAATTGGAGGGAACGAGAGGCGTGGTCAAGACAGCCACGTCAAGAGAGGGGATAGTATGCGGCATCGGCAGATGGCGAAGAGCGCTCGCTCCCTTTGAGATCGACGCCGACGGCGACAGGCCCAGGGGGTGTCGACTTTATACGTCGAAACAGCGACATACCTTCAAGGGCTATTTCAAGTGTGGCTAGAGTTAAAAATAAAATCGGGACCTAATACTCGAGACTAAAAAATTACGCTTTATGAGGTTTTAGGTCGCTAATCATACCACTACTGACTGATGACGTTACCAAACAAGAAGATGGCGGAGTTGTTTGTTATAATTTGTCGTAGCGTCCTATTGTCTTGTAAGTTTTTTTTGTTTGTTTCGACTCAGTGCGGTCCAAATATTTTGAGATAGTGACTCTGAATGTGTGTTTCGAGAAAGTGACTGTTTTTGTACCTATTTCGAAAAAGTGGCTCTTAAAACGTGACTATGACGTCGGTAACAAACGCGGAAATTCGACGACAATGTCGACAATAAATGTGGACGTTCACCGGTTACTGTTACTTACAAATAAAGTTATTTACTATAATTCCTGAGTTTTTTTTGCTAATGTTTAGTAGAGCAAATTAAGAAATGAACGAAGTTAAATTTTTCTTTCTGGTTGTGCAATAGAAATGAAATTTATGTCAAATTAGCATAATATTATTACGTACGTCATTCATTAATACTAATTTGAGAAAATTAAGCATTCCTATTGCACAACAAGAAAGAAAAATATAGTTTCGTTTACGCAGTAATTTACATTAAAATATTTAAAATTTGCCGCTATATCCGCGTCCTTTAGTTGTTCTGGGGTGCCACTAGATGTCGCGCAGCAAAACTGTCTTTACTTATTCGCGTCCTTTAGTTGTTCTGGGGTGCCACTAGATGTCGCGCAGCAAAACTGTCTTTACTTTTTTTGTACGAAGTCGTTATTCTTCTCCCTAGAGTATATATGTTCTGTGGACAGACCTCTCTTCACCTCAGATTAACGTTTTCTCGGTGCTAAGTAATTAGTTAAATTAATTGCTTAATATATTTAATCAGTTTGTTCTATAAGTTTTGTTTGGTTAAAATAATAAATACAGTTGATTGGTGTTGCGTATTTATTTTTATAAACCCTGCTTCTGATAGATAATACTAAATTATAATGAAAACCGCATCCAAAGCTGTTGCATTGTTTAGAAAAACAACCCGGTCATAGACAGACACGAGACTAATTAATAATAACGTCTGTCGGGTCAGCGAATCCTTAATTAATATTATAAATGCGAAAGTAACTCTGTCTGTCTGTCGCGCTTTCACGCCAAAACTACTGAACCGATTTAAATGAAATTTGGTACACAGATAGTTTAGAGCCTGAGAAAGGACATAGGCTACTTTTTAATGCGAAAAAAGGGTTGTAGGGGGTTGAAAGGGGGGGATGAAAAGTTGTATGGAAGTATCGTCAATTTTAGAGCTGGAAGCTGGAAACTTATTTTTTATGCTGTTGATTCGATATAAATAAATATGACATTCAAATTTTGTAAAAGTTTTACCCTCAATGTTGTAAAATAACAATAGGGAATAGGGGATGAAAGTTTGTATGGAAATATGTAAGGTTTATGTGAATGTTTTATAAGTATGCGACAAGAGACAAAGACCCAAAGACACTATTCCACGCAGACGATGTCGCGGGCACAGCTAGTAAGGTATAAATTGGAATGATCGACGGGTGTTCGTGACATTACACTTACCAGTTTTAGGCAACATATCTTCAGCATCGAAGATAAACATTCTCTCGACTAATAACTTCTGTGGTGACATGTCCAGAATGTATTTAAGGGCCTCCATCGCTTGAAGAGTACCTGTTTCGAAAGAATTGGTTAGTTGGTTGTCTAAGTTTATTGATTATAAAAAAATTGAGGTATTTTTATAATCACTTAATGTCAAGCACCCCACGCTTTTTAATTGAATTAAATTATTTTCTCCTTTTTTTAGTTTGGTTTTTAAAGCGTGGTTTTTAGTTTTTTAAACTATTATTTATTTTCTATTTTTTAGTTCTGCTAACTACAAAAACGTGTTTTGTTTTTTCTCATTTTTTTTTTTAATTATTGAATTGTCATCGGTCCTCGACAAGTTTACAAGGTTTCAATGAAATCTGACCGTTTAAAGTGGGTCAAAATCGCGCTCTTAGGAGTCGGTTACATACAAACAAACAAACATACAAGTGAATCTAATATAAAGCGTGTAAAAATACCTCAAAAGCACCCCACGCTTTTTAATAGAATTAAATTGTTTTTTACTTTTTTGTTTTGGTTTTAAATTTCTACTGATTTTTTCTAACGTTACCTATAACTCCGGGGACGGGTCCTGCTACGCCATGTGCGGAGCAGGAGCCCACTGCATCAGGAGACGGCGGCGTGGGGAACACGCAGCGGTAGCATGGGCCTCTGTAGGTCACACCCTAAGGAGATGAACGTAATATTAATATTGAAAACTGGGGCCCCAGCATGGGACGAGTGGTATCGACTGATGTGACGGACGACATGAGAAAACATTGATTTCGCACTTTTTAACCGGCTTCAAAAAGAAGGAGGTTATCAATTCGAAATGTTTATGTTTGATCATAACTCAGTCATATACAAGGTGTAACAGAATGGACGCAAGACCTGAAAGTAGTTTGTTCCTAATTGACTACTGAATCGATTTCAGTAACTTTTAATATTATTATGTATTTTGCCATACCTACTACTGATTAAGCCAAAGAAAATACAATCTTATGGTGGAAGAAATAAGACTCAATTTTAAATGCATAAAGTAATGCTTGGGTCGACACGTTTTTCCTAATAATATCAGTTAGTTTAAAAAAAAAATAGTTTTGGTCATTGTATTATGCTTTTAACTCAATACTCTAATTGGGGTGTTTGAGGTCTTGCGTTAATTATGTTACTCGTTGTATAGACGGATTTGCAAATTTTTTTTTTTTTCGAACGGGGTTTATTCCGAAATGGTCCCATTAAAATTTCATATAGATCTGATGATGCGTTTCGGAGACAGACAACGGAACTCTTCAAAAAATGACAGCAAATCAACCGCGATTGCTACTATCGCATAAATATGCAATGTTTTGACCCCAAGGATGATGAAATTTCGAATTGGGGTACAAAGTGAAAAATAACGCTGACAAAAAAAAAACAAATACATATCCAAAGTCACCGACTTCCGAAATTAAAGTAAGTTTTCCCTTTGTAGAGTTTTTTTTCGGAAGTCAGTTGTTTTTTTTTAAGTTTTCTATGTAACAGTAGATTTTTTGTGACAACTAACGAAACATTTCTTCGCCGGGCGTCTACAATCATTTACTGAATTCATGGTTTCAATTTGCGCCTCGATGCTGCCACCCCCTGCCTAGCCATTTCCCAGCTATTTTGGGGTCAGCTTCCAGTCTAACCGGATGCAGCTGAATACCAGTATTTTACATGGAGCGACTGCCTATCTGACCTCCACAACCCAGTTACTGGGTAACACGATACCGTTTGGTAAGACTGGTTGTTAGACTTCAGGGCTTCTACCGACAACGATTACGACCCGTAATGACTGTCCTAGACCCACGAATGCTGCCTACCTGCCCTGTACATATGATATTATTAATATCATCAAATTGTCTTGGAACATATGGAATACTAGCTGACCTGACAGACGTTGTCCTGTCTTAACTATGAATATTGAGTTCGCATTTTAAAAAAAATTGGGGTGGAGCACCCTTAACATTTAGTGGTATGAAAAATAGATGGTGGCCGATTCTCAGACCTACCCGATAAGCACACGAAATTTTATCAAAATCGGTTCAGCCGTTTCGGAGGAGTTTGGGAACAAACACCGCGACACGAGAATTTTATATATTAGAAGATGACATTTCAATTCTTTATTACCGTTACATTGATTTCTACAACACACGATATTGACGTAGTTTGAACGTAGTAATATTCCGCGAGGAATCATTTTAACCATAAAGAATTGGGGCCCAGGTTTACTTCGCCAAAAATGTGCATTCATGGGCTGTAAAAGCCCTCATGAAACGGGTTTATTATCTATACAGATAAATAAAATTGTAGTGTCTGTTTGTAATATTAAAATAACCGCTTTTTACTAAATGCATATGTATGTACACACGGTACATGCACCAATATATATTTTTTTACAATTTTTGTCTATCTGTCTGTCTGTTTGTTCCGGCTAATCTCTGAAACGGCTGGGCCGATTTTGACGGGACTTTCAAAATAAGGAGTATCTTAGGCTACTTTTATTTTAGAAATTTTATTTCATTAAAAAAAATAACTATTCCGCGCGGACAAAGTCGCAGGCACAGCTAGTATCAAATAAAATATTTTATATGTAGATACTCAATACTCAATACTTTATTGCATTCCACATGTAAGTATTCTTAGATGGTAAACTTATAATTAGATCATATGGACCCTGTCGGGCACAGCAAAATAAGTAAGTTAGAGAGGAAGTATTAATTGTTAAATATTAAACATTTAGCAAAACTACTATATTATAAAATTAATGTAACTATTTACTGGTTTATTAAATCTAAAATACAATCAATTAATATAAAATAAAATATAATATAAAACAGGTAATAATATGAGATGCAATAATAATTAATAGGTCAAATTAAAATTTAAAGCTGCGAGTACATAAATATGTTATGACTTTATCACTTAAATATTCGTTAACAGAGTAATAGCTTTTATTTAGCAAAAATTGTGTTAGTTTTTTAAAAATACATTAATTTTCCCTTCTTTTTTATTGGAGCAGGTAGTTTATTATATATTTTAATGGACATCACATAGGGACTTGTAGAGTGCATTTTTAATCGAGAACTTGGTATGTTTAGCCTAGATCAGATCAGATGTAACTGAAAAGTGTCTCACCTTTTGCCCTGAATGAGTATCACTCCGATATCCATATATAGTTAGCTGCCCCTCCATTTTGAGAGCACTGCCCGATATTAGGGGGCGCTGCAATAAAGGACATGTATGTTAACACATATTATTTTCAATTTATGTAAAATTACTCCAATGCCAAAACATAATAGTATATTTTATATCGAGGGACTAAACGAAGCCATAATATACCAGAGGTGGTTTGACTCCCGAGCGTGCGAGGGAGTCAATGAAACCGAGGGTATATTAAGTTGGCGTTTAGTCTCGAGGTGCAAGCTGTACTTTTCACTTTGAGTGCGAGAAAAATAGTCAATTTAGTACAAAAACATTTAATAAATATTACTTAATAAAATAAAAATCACAAAACATTTTTTACTTGAAGCTAAATGTACAATTCGAATTATTTGAAAAACCATGGAACTAAAACTCTCAACATTTTCGCAATGAAGATGGTCCACACTCCACAGATAATAGTATATTTACTGGCTGTTTGAGTTTGTCTATGTCACATGAAGGAAATTAAAAAACTAATTACTTTTCACTCCCTAGAGACTAAAGTGGTCACTTTAGTCCCGCTTTGTAGGGCTATATTGGCGTACTTTTAAGAGCATGAGAAGTGAAATAAAGTTTAATTTCTGTTGCAACCAACTTAATTGACATAACAATAAAGTACATATTTGTTTATAGTGGAAGCTCCAGAGCAGCCCGTGAAATTCAAATCTTAAGTTTTTTGCAATTTATAGGTCAGTGCCAGGTTCCATTAAATTACTTTTTGGTACAATGGAATTAAATGAACTCCACAAAGTAAAGCGCCTGCATTTTTTTTTTTTTTAAGAAGAAAAATCATCAAATAACTTCTCCCGCTCTGGGTGGAGCAGGAGGGCGTGTCAGACTTTTACTGACTAAAACCCACGCGTGTTGCCTGAGTGCCAGGGGCCGCGGTATCTCTTTCGAACAACCCGCAACCCGCCTAAAAGAAGCTGGAGTCGTCATCAGCTAATTTAGTTACTCGGTATTGTTATACCGAGTAACTAAATTAGCTGATGACGACGAAGTTTTACCAACGTATTGTGTGTCGTAAGTTGTTATTTAAAATAAAGTATTGTAAAAAAATGTATTTTATTTCCTTTAATCTTAATTAGATTTAAATCATCGTGATTGTTTGTTTCATTCATTCGTTTTGTTGTAGGTTTGTAATGTGTGATGAAGATGTTATTATAAATAGAACATTATTTAAAATAAAATTACTTTTACTTCGTTTATCTCAGTATAATATAATATTGTCTTAAATCTACCTAAAAAAGTTATAACTTAACTTTGAAATAAAATGTTTTGCACTCCTGCTTCTTCGAGCCTCTTTTTTCTAAAGCTATAATAAATAGAGTATTGAAGGGAGGACGCCGGTTTCCCAGCAGAGGGAACTATATACCTATCTAATAAAGTTTAATTTCGATTGCAGCTAACAACAAAGACATTATCAAAAGTTACTAGCACTCATCTTAACATCAACTTAATTTACACAACAATAAATTTGATATTTGCTAAAGTTGAATAGGCTTGCTATTTAGTGTCACTTACCTTAGTAAGACAGCTGAGGTCACTTAGCAAGTACCTAGTAGGTACGTTATCAGTACAATCCAGAATCACATCGTATTTGGAAGCTATTTCTAAAGCGTTCTTTGAATTTAACTGGATGTTGTATGGAGTTATCTTTATACGGGAGTTTATACTGAAAATAATACAAAAAAAATACCGTTATTACCAGCAATGAAGTGTCGAGAAAAGAATTAAAGTGATTATTGGCCGATTCCTATAATTTACGGACAGTTGTAAGTTAAAATTAAAAGAAAGAAAGAAAAAACGTTTTTTGCGGTAAACATGACGCAAAAAGAAAAGGAACACAAAACAATAAATAAGAAAAGGTTATTATACTATATTATTAAGACTTGTATCTTTACCAAGAATGAAGCAAATGCCTCTGTTACAGATGGAGGCGAAATAAAATGCAGTCTTGGTATCAGAATCAAATTGGAAGGTGCGAGTGGCTGCAGGGCTTCGAAATCAACCAACTTCTTTTATTTTTAAAGAAAAAATATATGTAACCGACGCGGTGCTTGTTAGACAGAGAATTCAATATTGCCAACAACAGAAAAAAATACTATAGGGCGCTGGGCGGCCCACTTGCAACTACCTCTGTCGGATACGATGCCTGATGAGACAGCGTGCTTTTTAGCCAGGCCCTTCCCCTTAAGAGCCAAGCAAAAAGTAACAAAAACAGAAATAACGCTACGTTAAAACGAAGTGTGAAATCAAAAAAAAATCAAAATCAAAATATTTTATTTCACATAAGCCTGCATGGGCACTTATGAAACGTCAGAAGCTAGGTGCACGGTTCCAATTTGTCGTTTCCTATGGAGAAGAGCCGGCAAGAAACTCCACGGTTACTCTTTTAAAAATAATTGGCTTTTACAATGTTTTCAAATTACAGTGATAATAGGTATGGGAGGACAGTGCAGGCCAGTCAATAAGTACCAGGTACTTAGAGGAATGAAAATACAGAATAGAAAAACGTCTACAAATCTTAGTCTCTAAGGCCTACAACGTTCTCTCATTCACAATATGTAAAAGAATCTACCTATATAAAATAACTCTATTGTGGGCGGGCGATACGGCGCGGTGGCCGAAATTTCACGCTGCGATTTCGCTGGCAGATTTCAATCATTTTTGGCGCTAGCGTACCTACGCTACCTACCTCTTGAGAGTAGCAGCCGCCGACTCAGCCTTGCTTGTATTTTCATCCTGTTCAAAGTGCAGGATCTGTCGATGTATGTTTGTTAACTCGACCACATCGTAGTCAATGATGCCGATCTCACCTACAAACGAATGAAGTTCTGTTTACGTTTTATTTTAATTTTCTATTATTTTTAGTTTTCAATATTTGATGGTATATTGGCGTGTGCTAGCTGACATATGGCAAATTTTATGTTTTTTTTTTGTGTTTCGTAATTTTTATTACCTATTATTGTATAGAATCAAGTTCTTCTAACTTAACAGACAGCTGTGCTGCTGGGGAGTTTGTTCCGCTACTTCTTCTTCCCAGCTAAAGCACTAAAAAGTGGTGAAGGGCGGGCGTTTTGGGGGGACTGTCTTATGTAATTTTATTTTGACGTTCAAAAAGAGCTGACTCTCAGCCTAGTTTGAATAAATGACTTTTGATTTTGATTTTGAAACGAAACGTAAAATTATACGGTCCTATAATCAGCCGATAATGTTGCCCCAGCTGGGACACAGACCTGCTCTCTGTGAGAGAGAGTGGGCCGTAATCCACCACGCGGACCCAGTGCGGGTTGGTAGACGTCACATGTTACTGGGGAGTTTTTACTGCTAGAGGGAGTTAGTTGCGCCGCTTCTTCTTCCCAGCTAAAGCACTATACTCCATTTCAAATAAGATTAAGACATTTAAACAAACCTTTTTTACAGTCAGTTCAACCGATTCTGACTTCTATACCGTAGGCATAAGGATGGCATTAAAAGCAAAAAAGTTGTAACAATACCAACTGTTTACTGCAGCTGCCATTTGTCATGCCACCAACGCAATAGAAGTCAAAATCGGTTGATCGGGCTGTAAAAAAGGTTTAGTTAAATGTCTAATCTTATTTCAAATGGAGTATAAGAGGTGGTGAAGGGCGGGCGTGCCGGGGGAATGTGTTATGTCATTTCAACTTAGTTTGAATAAATTATTTTTGATTTGATTCTGATCATGTCTTCGAAATTTTGGTTTGGTTCAAGGCCATGCCGGATTCCTCAAGATGTTTTCTTACTAAACTTCAACTATATCCGACAACCCTGGTTGCTGATCTTTCTTGTTGACTTTACGTACAGAGGCCAGCACATCAAGCTACCCCAATCTGTCAAACTTTGATATTTTTTCGACTTAATTACAAAAGAATAAGGTTTATGTTCAATGGGAAAATTGGGCAGTTTGGGATGGGATAGTTTGATGTGCTGGCGTCTGTACTCGCTGGACAGCCGACGCCTCCGGCGCCCACTATGACGACTGAGGCCTCCACTGTCTACAATATTCAACGGATGTTTTATAGAATGTCCCAGCTTTCCAACGTCAATTGCAGCAAGATACATAGCCGCTGGACAGCCGAAGCCTCCAGCGTCTACTATGAGGACTGAAGCCTCCACTGTCTACAATGTTTTGTAATTTATGTATAGAGGTATGAGGAACAGGGTGTAAAGTTCGCTCATACTCTACGGAAAAGGGAGGATCCTCCGACCAGACGGGTGTTGTGTCTGGTGGGCAACTGCCCTTTTCCGTAGAGTATGAGCGAACTTTACACCCTGTTCCTCATACCTCTATACTGGTGACCCCGACGTGATACTTACCCACGCGCCTCTCGGGTACGCAAATCTTTTGTGACACTTTTCTTTCATATATTGTTTACGTGATCAATCCGTATTAACTGTTATTATTGTGCTGTGACTATTGTGACTGTGTGTGCCTATCGTAATTGTAACTATTCTCCTTCTGACTGTTTACTGTGTTGTGCGTGTGTAGTGTTTCACAATATAACCGTGAGTACCAAAGCAGACTGACTTTCCTTTCGTGTCTCTGCCTACACACCCTAACAACATACCATATATGTAATGACTAACCAACGCCAACCGCATCAAGGTACATAGCCGCTGGACAGCCGAGGCCTCCGGCGCCTACTATGAGGAATGAGGCCTCCAGCGTCAACAATTTTCTATAATCTGTAACTACTAACCAACGCCAGCTACTGCGAGGTACATAGCCGCTGGACAACTGGGACCTCCGGTGTCTACTATGAGGACTGAGGCCTCCACTGTCTACAATGTTCTACAGAATGTAGCAACTTACCAACGCCAGCCGCAGCAAGATACATAGCTGCTGGACAGCCGAGGCCTCCGGCACCTACTATGAGGACTTTGGCCTCACAGATGCGGCTCTGACCCTTAACTCCTATGTCGCGGAGTAGGATCTGACGGCTGTACCTGTTTTAAGAGTTTTTTAGTGTATTTAAGAATGTCATCATCATCATTACAGCCGAAATGCTGGACATAGGCCTTTCGCAATTTGGGGGGGCTTGCCATAATCGCCACGCTTGGCAGGCGGGTTGGCGAACGCAGTATGGTGGTAAAATGCATAGAGAACGCTGCTGCCCATTCTCTAGTAAGTCCCTTAGTCGCCTTCTACGACACCCGCGGGAAGAGAGGGGATGGCGCATTTGTTTACGTCCGGCGCCACACGGAACAGAAGAATGTATGTAACAAGAATTTAAAAGACATAGATCATGATATCCATCATAGACCTCACCGATCGCTTTCCATCAGGCGTGATCAAGGTCAAGAATAGGCCCATTCAGCGATAAAAAAGGATACTAAGCCAAAACTAGGCATATCCAGCTAGAATGAATCCTACAGTCTAGTCTGTATGTAAGGGTTTATAGTTAGAGAAACATTGTGTGGACATCATGGGAACAGTTGGTTAAATTATGATTCTAAAATAGCCCATAACGGACTGTTGAGTTTTTCCATTTATAAAAGAACTTACTTTAAGAAGTCAATTTGATTGTTTGTAATGGATAAACTCAAAACTACTTAACCAATTTCAAAAAAATCTTTCATCTATGGAAAACTACATTATTCCGGAGTAACATGAGCAACTTTTATTTAAAAAATATATTGTATATATCCCTACGAAAATAGCAATAATATAACACAAGGTGTCATAATTTGCTTTTAAATGTCCTTAATTGACGCTGAGCGAAAACGAAATAACATTTAATACCGTACTCTACTATTAGATCATAAAAACTGCACAATGTCATATCTTACCTTTCTATAGCCCATTTGGGTAGCTGCCCACATCTGACCAATGGCTCTGGTACACTGGCATCAGCCACTGGTGCCCCAGAAGTAAAATCCCTGTAGTCTGGTTGTGTCTGTAACATAAATATAACATCATGAGGGGATTGTGGGTAAGTCATTTAGGCCGCACGGGTCAAACAATCAGGTAAAGTTACGCTTGTCGCGGTTGGTCCTTGAATGGATAACCATCATTAATCATAATCATTTATATGCAATAAGTATTGATACAGTGTTGCTCTTAAAATAGGTAAGTGAGTTCCTAATACAAAGTCAGACATAATTTGACATGCAAAACAATATGATAACATACAAGACCCCTCTGAAAACAAGTAAAGCCGTTGGTCTCGGCTGTCATTCATCTTAGACAGATGTTACGGGTCGTCAGAAGCCCGAAAGTCTGACAACCAGTCTTACCAAGGGGTAAGTATTATCCAGTAACAGGGTTGTGGAGGTCAGTCGCTCCATGTAAAATACTGGTATTCAGCTGCATTCGGTTAGACTGGAAGCTGACCCCAATAGTTAGGAGAAGGCTAGGCAGATTATGATGAAACATATCATATCGTGGAGTTGCTGACACCAGCTCGTCTTACTGATATGCACACCACCGTATTGCTCTGCCATTTAGATTTAACTAAATGCATAAGTTTCCATGGCCAGAAATAATCTACCGAAGATTAATTTAATAATTATATGCATAGCATGAGCAATAGCACAACCAACATATTATTTTAAATTTTCTTCCAGATGAGAAATATCATTTTCATTTTTGGAAAGTATGTTTTCTGAACCAGTAACATTTATATTGAATATTTTTACAATTATGCATTGTTTAAACAGGTGATTGCAAATTTTGTGAAGCCTTCAAAGTCATGTCATTATTAAGTAAGTAAGTAAGTAATTTATTTGCCAAAATGTAGGTGTACAAAGTAGTATGATATTATTATAAAGGTGGCCCATTTACATTCTACCATTACATGTGGTGTGCAAATATTTAATTTCAAAATACATTAAATTAAAAACATGTCATAATATTCCTGCAGTTATCACTACAAACGTTACACAATTTCTGATTTATTACAATTAAGCCATCTTTTTTTTTTTAATTATATCTCGCAGTTCAATCTATGAGGTTGTCTACTTAACCGGGTTTGCAAATTAAAAGGTACTCTTGGACGTCAAAATTTATAAGAAATGGAAATGATTCTAAGTGCTCCTTCGAAAACGTAGTACGAGACGGAGGGATATCGGAAAGTAAAGATGAATTCACTGACCAACTGCGGCAAGTACCTTAACCTGATGATTTTTCGCCATGTGACTGCTATTCCTTAGCCATAAGCCCATATTACACAGTACTTAGGACCTAATTGGTGGATTGAGCATGTATTAATGTACAGTCAGCATCAATAATATTGGGAAAAACTGACTGTTCAAAATGATTCAGAATGAAGGAATGTTTCAGAATGAAGACAGTACATGACAACTGTCATCCTGACAAGAATTTTATCCAATTGAGATAAAGTTTAATTTTCTTAGTTATTGAGATCATTTTGAACAGTCTGTTCTTCCCGATATTTTTGACGCTGACTGCACAGTCTACCCCAGGGAATAAAGTTGTGATATGTGCTCATATGGCTGGTAATAGGTAATTGCTGCAGAATAAAGGATAATAGCAAAATTACCAGTCATCTAAAATATAAATAATACTAGCAGCTTTACACGGTATCACCCGCTTAGTTCTCGTTCCCGTGGGAATACAGGGATAAAATATAGCCTATATCACCCGGGGATAGTGTAGCTTCCCAACAGTGAATGAATTTTTCAAATCGGTTCAGTAGTTTCGGAGCCTATTCAATGCAAACAAACAATCAAATCTTTCCTCTTTATAATATTAGTATAGATGTGTCTTTCATCCATAAAAATTTAAGTTTTTACTCAATAGAGCGTCATCATGCCGGCAAAAAATTACGTCTATATCTCTGGTCATCAGCATTCTCCTGGCCCTATCCCAATTTATTTGGGGTCGGGGCACAACTTCAGGTTCGATAAAAAAAATATGAAAATGAAATTATATATTTCAGACAAAGCACACAGTAGTTACTTTTCTCTTAGTCGTCATCTCGGTACTCATTATCTGGCCATATCATCTTTCACACAGTCCATCCATCATTTCTTTGATTAATTACATGTAAAATGATATTTTGAATTCATTCAATGAAAGTTACTTACGTCGAATACTTCTCGGCGAAGTTTTTCCCTTTCTTTCTCTTTTTCCTTTAAAGTTTTACGCAATTCTTTAATTTCATTCTCTAAAGTAACGAGCTGCTCCATTTTGGACGATTTAAAACTGTTCTCTTACACTATGGACGTGTAAATTTAATTTTTCGGTCAATTTTAATTTTAATTCTACTTAAAATAAACAATAATGATAAGACACTGCAACACACGAAACAACATTACATTTACATTATGATAAGAGTGAGATGGTCATACGATTTCCTGCAAGAGTGAAAGTGATAGCAATAAAAACAATACTACAAAACAAAAAATTTACAACTTGTAGGGAATGTAACGCATTTGTGAAATTTGAAGTTTCTAGTGATGCACTCCTCACTGCTGTCAACAATTAGTCGATAAATTGAAATGATACCAATACGAAAAACCAAGGTCGATATCGTCTTTTGTCTTTTGTCAGATGGGAAATTCGAAATTATGAGCCAGTCCAGAAAAACGCGCGCGGGTAAATATTAAGTTTTTAAACTATAAATGCGGATAATATAAACTATAAATACTATAAGTGCGGAGAGTGTAAGTAGGCTGGATTACGGACGCGAGAAAAGAGATAGTTGCACAAATACGCAAAACTTGACGTAGGTCTAACTTGACAAGCGGTAACTTGCGTCTGATTACGGCGTCGCTGGGAGAGGACACCAAGGCTCAGGCTGGATCGGATTGATTTGCAACGAATTTAAAGCTACAGGCTCAGCGGTGCGGGCTGGGTCGAGTAAGGGTCGGGTGGTCATGGACTGGGGCTTCAGGGTGGGCATTATTAGCTAGCTTTGATTCGCGGAAATGTCGTGAAAATTGTTTCATTGCTCTTAAAAACTTTGAATGAAAACATCGTGAGCCAACCGGCATATTCTAGAACCAAATAATTTAAAACTGCACATCAGCCAACCCGTAGGTACAGAGCCCGCTTTGTGGACAATGGCCCACTTCCTCTTACAGATAGGAGGACTGTGTCCCAGCAGTGGGTACATTATAGGCGGATTATTATGTTTTAGCGTTAGCTTTGCCCATAATGTCCATGATAGGTAAGAAATATTCGGCGCAAATAATGGTTAGTCGACACCGGCGACTTCAAAAGTTCACGTGTACACACGGCTACACATCAAACTATACATTTCCAGTATAAGCTGATCTTGCATTGTATAGGATTTCCGTACAGTGCGAGATCTGCGTAAACTGGAAATGTATAGCTTGATGTGTAGCCGTTTGTACACAGCTTTAGACATCTCTAGAGAAAAATCGGCTGACAAAATCTGTTTGCAGGCGTGAGAGTTTGAAACACGTATGCAGTGTGTGTGTCTCGTGTGTAGAGTTGTAGACACGCAGCGACTCTATATTCACCGGCAACTCGTGCAAGCGCTCTGACAGCTGACAGAATAGGACTGCCCCGTATTGTCTATGGCTTAATGATAAGCACGCCCCATCTTGTCCCTAGACTAAATCAGGTATTCCCCGTATCATAAAAGTAGGATGTCTATTTTCTCAAGAGTGAAGTACGTCATCATTCATAACAATCATAACATTCTTAACACTATTGACAACAGTGTATTTCATAGTTTCAGACAAAGTGTATCTTTGTTTTTATCAAACGAACAACTTTCAATGATTACATTGCTACAATGAAATTACCGTAAGTTTATACCTAGTCATAATACATATTAATGTTTTCATATATCATTGCAGGATATTTCATTGTAGATACAGTTGAATATCTTTTAAAATATGTACTAATTAGGTGCTAGAATTAATTATACGACGAAGGTAAAAAAATTACTGCGTCACGCACTATGAAGGACAAATGCAATTAAGATAAGGATATCAAAGACGCATTATTACAATGACGTTTGTTAGGGAATATCATTATTGATCGATAACACATTCTATATATGTAGATAGAAGATGTACTACTGTATATGTAGAGCTTCAGTTACATTACAGGTTAAAAGCAAGTACGTCAAGCTTGATTTATGCTAGAGCTTGTCAGGCGAGAGTCATGGTATGTCCGAGGCGCGTGCGAGGTACGGGTCCTGAACTTCACGAACATTTTACATGAAGCAGTTCATGCTACACCGAGCAGCACCCTAATTGCGTAAAACGCGATTAATCATAATCGGTTTCATTTTGACAGTTCAACAATATTCATTGCATTATTTACGTTGTTGATCAGACACATTTTTCGAACATATGAAGCAATGGTTTAGCCATTTGTTTCAAAACGAAACAAATTATGATGAATCGTGAGTTACGCAATTAGGGTGTGGGGTCCATGTAATTTCAGACTGTGCAGACACGGAGGCGGCTCCCGCATGTAAATGTCTTGCAAAAATAATCTCTTAGAATATGGCTCGCACTCGGCATACTTTTTGTAGGCCCTACAATCGGTCGGTACATACAAGTATTCTCATAAACTGAAGTCTTATTTACAGTCAAAGCTAATAAAGCTATGAAATGAAAAACTAATTATTATTTTTACCTGCTATATTTTCACTTAGTATAACATCCCGCCTATATTCACCCAAGAGGTAAGCAGAGGGTAAAGTACATCCACATTTCGCCCTATGTTGATGTCTAGTGTGGCCACTAGACTTGTGTAAGTAATGCGATGTTGCATTGCGCGTCATATAACTCGACCGCGTACTGTAGCATTACACATGACTTGACCAAATTAATCATGACACATGACTCTCAAACATGACGCGCGTTTCGACGTTCGTAAACTTCTATCTCGGTCATTTTCGCTCTGTGTGACCGTGTGCAAGTGAGAAGGAACATGCGCCGCGCGTTTGGGAGCGAAATAAGTGAACTATTATTTAGAACCGTATTCTTGAAGAAATAAGGTTTACGTTTTACTGACAACGCAATCATGACTCTGTATCAGATCCTATGACATTACCTACGCTTTGCCGCGCGCTACCTATGATACAAAACAAAACAGTAACACGAAACAAATATAAAACTGAGTGTTGTGTTGTGTTTATGATTGTGAGGTATTGATTGTGGAATTCATGAGGTATTGAGTGATATTTAATGAAATAACCTAAAACTGTAAATACATAGATTTTTATTACGTAAGTGTTAAGTTCTAAGTGAAAATATCTTATGGCGACGAAAATAATGATTGCGAATTAAATCAAGATTCATCACGAAACAATAATTGTACATAAAATCGATTTTTAAATACGCCAATATTCACAGTGATGGTCAATAATATACTATTAATATCTTCTACAACGCGAGCATTTCATTACAATAGCCATCGCGCGTGATGCTTCATTTCGCGTCATGTTTGGAGTCATAAGTCATGGTGTAATGTAAATGCAACATCCCTCGGTACGAAATGCGCGAGCATATCATTACAATAGCCATCACGCGTGACGCGTCATTTCGCGTCATGTTTGGAGTCATGTTGTAATGAAACATTACTCGGTACGAAATGTAATGTCATATGACATCACTTTAAAACGCACTGTTTTGCGCATGTCTAGTGGCCACTGCGTCAACCTTATTGTCATTAATTGTATTTTCATTTCACAATTTGACAATTTTATATTATACATTTTATTTTTATACAATTCTGACATTTTTATAAGTTTTTGTCAATTTTTATTATAATTTTTCGAGTTGGTGAATATTTTAAATTGAGTTAAGTAATCACAATTTTATTTTTATGTGTTCTATATTTTAAAATAGTTTATGATTTAAGTGTGCGTTTTGAAACTTTTATGTCTGAAATAAATAAAGAAATTAAAAAAAAAAACCGAGTAAAACTCCAGACTCCGGGGTCCTACTGAGAATTTCCTCCTGAAAAAAAAAATAAGTAACTGTTTATCCGACCCGGGAATTCAACCCATAACCGCAACAGTAGCGTTTGCAACCACTACAGAAACGAGGCATTCAAATTGCGTATAGATCGTATTATTTAAAACTAGATTCCGCCCGCGGCTTCGCCGACGTAGAGGTCGGAAATTATCCCGCTATGTGTTAATCTAGGTAGGTAATAATCTATCTGTGTGCCAAATTTCATCCAAATCCGTTCAGCCGTTTTTGCGTGAAAGAGTAACAAACATCCATCCATCCATACTTACAAACTTTCGCGTTTATAATATTAGTAAGGACTAGCAGTGTGGAGGTTGATAATTATCCCACGGGAACGTACTACCGGGATAAAAAGTATCCTATGTGTTAATCCAGGTTAAAAACTATCTGTGTGCCAAATTTCATCCAAATCCGTTCAGCCGTTTTTGCGTGATTGAGTAACAAACATTCAAACATCTTCACAAACTTTTACATTTATAATATTGCTAGCTTCCGCCCGCGGCTTCGCCCGCGTGGAAGTCGGAACTTATCCCGCGGGAACGTACTACCGGGATTAAAAGTATCCTATGTGTTAATCTAGGTTATAATCTATTTGTGTGCCAAATTCCATTCAAATCCATTCAGTAGTTTTGCGTGAAAGAGTAACAAACATCCATACTTACTAAAGAGATTCAAAGCAAGAGTGAACAATCATCTTTTGGGCACGCTTGTTCTTCCTCCATCACTTTCCAGCAGGCGTGGTCGAGGTCAAGGAATTCTTCTCCATAGGAAGCGACAAATTGGAACCGTGCATCTAGCTTCTGACGTTTCATAAGTGCCCATGCAGGCTTAAGTATGTGAAATAAAATATTTTGATTTGATGATTGATTTGATTTGATTCAAGAGCAGGTCCATTCAATAATCCTTACTTATAATATTATTAATGCGAAAATTTGTATGTATGGATGGATGTTTGTCACTCTTTCACGCAAAAACTACTGAACGGATTTGGATGAAATTTGGCACACAGATAGATTATAATTATAACCAGAGATCGGATATTCGGATGCATATTTACCTAATATATGAAATAAACTCGTTTACCTGCATATACATACAAGTTTAGGTTAGCCCTCGACAATGTTTTAGGATCGGGGGAAGCTAGGAACAGCTTCCTCCACTAAATAGTAACATAATAAATAACTAACTATCTATGAAATAAACAGAAAATTTACAAATAGGCAGAATCAAAGGCACCACTCGTATCAAAATACATATAATTGTTCTGATAAGTACATAAAATACATTAAAACAACACTCAGGTGTTATACTTTAGGGTTAATATCTTATATTTAATTTATCGCGATGTAAAATACGTTACAATATCTAAAAATAAAAACATCAGCAAAATTGATTCGTCGATTTGTCAACGTTTTTAAGAAACAACAAGCTTACCTACATCAAAACGTTGACAACCCGCACCCTAATTGCGTAACACGCGATTCGTTTTCATTTTGACAGTTCAACAATATTTATTGCGTTATTTACGTTGTTGAGCAGACACATTTTTCGAACACATGAAGCAATGGTTTAGTCATGTGTTGCAAAACGAAACAGATAATGATTAATCGTGAGTTACGCAATTAGGGTGCCGTTTTGTACATACGGTGTAATACAAACTGTAATAACAATGAGTGCAGTAGCCCACATGTCAATATTGACAAAGCTAGCGGGGAAATTGCGTAACACACTAACAGTTGGAATGGCTTTAATTTTGACAGTTTAACAACATTCATTGCATTATTTAAGTTATTGACCGGACAAATCTTTCGAACATATGAAGCAACGGATTAGCAATATCGTTCAAAAACGTGTGTTACGCAATGAGGGTTTTCTAAAATGACGTTTACTAGGTGGCAGCACTGAGACGTCAGGTCTGGGCACCTGTCAAAAGTGTCAAAGCGCCTACGAACTGAATGGCGAAACGAAAGAATGAAACGAATGACACCAAATAATTTAAGTTCATTGTCGAACTAGAACACCTCTTGTCAAAGTGGTGCCAACTGGTGGCTTGAATATACATGAACACACTTATTAGCATGCTGTATCGCCTCCCTAGGTGTCGCGACTGACATATGGTCGACTGCACACTACTCAAAAATCATCAACATTGATAATTCAGCCGAAAGACGTCCACTGCTCGATATTAGAGATTGAAGAAACCTATCTGCAGCAGTCGCCCTTAGATTGTTGGGGCAACCCATAAGCTTAGAGACGCCTCAACGATCGGCCCTGTAGGCTTATCGTAAATATTTTTGTATAATAAAATTGTGATTTATGTAAAATAGCTACCTATAATAATATCCAAGTAAAATATTGGTTAAAAAATAAAACGATTCAATAATAATGCTTACCTTACAGCTAAAACCGCCGCCGATATCACTTATAATGTATAGGAAAGTCAGCGAATCCAGTACATATTATACTAATCTTAAACAGTTGATCGGTCATATTAATCCCAAACATGAGAACACAAGAACTGTCAAAAATTCACTGTAGTCTTTAGCGCAAATCAAAGGCCTTTATAATGACATTGAACTACACACTTTATTATTAGTAACATATAGTGCAAATTTACTCACATGAAATGGGTCAACAGTGACTCAATAGGCGTCCTTTCTTGTACTTTTACACATCTTTACATAGTATACAACAAAGTCGCTTTTCGTGTTTATACGCTTAGATCTTTTAAACTAGGCAACGGATTAAAATGCGGTTTTCATCAATAGACAGAGTGATTCAAGAGGAAGGTTTATACAGGGTGTCCGGTAATTAATGGATAACCTTGAAATGGTTCATGGTAGAAATTAGTTCTCCATTCAGAAAAAAACATTTTTATTTAATCTGTAGAAAATAATAAAAAAAAACAACCTAGCTACTTCCGAAAAAGCACTACAAAGTGATAAATAACTTTAATTTCAGAAGACGGTGACAAAAAATTAAAATACAATCCAAAGACACCGACTTCCTAAATGAAAGTTATTTTTCACTTTGTAGTTTTTTTCGGAAATCGGTTGTTTCTTTTTTGCAGAAAACCTAAAAATTAATACATGTTTTTTTCTGAATAGCCATTAGTTCTACCATGAACCATTTCAAGGTTATCCATTAAATACCGGACATCCTGTATGTAGGTATAATACACGGAACGCCACGCGGGCGAAGCCGCTGAAAAAAACTAATTAACTATAAAGCTTACTATTCAATGACATCAGAAAATCCTCTACGCAGCCCTCAGCCTTCTTCTCTTCTTCTTCTTCTTCTCTTCTTAACAATCCTAGCTATAATTTGGAAGTATCTGTGACACAATTAAGTTTTTCTTTCGTTCCCACTGACCTTCAAAGGTCATATTTGCCTTTAAGCACAAAATCTTTGAACATTTGACTCTGCTTCAGTGCCCGCAATCTTTCCTTGTTGCAATCTTCCATTAAGATTACAGGTGACGGTTTTCCGTAGTCAGTTTTGGTTGAAGCTGCTGCAGGACTGTTGGCCTTCTTAGCTGTGGAAGGATTGGCGCAGTTCAGACATGGTTTATCCATGGTATGAACACGTATATCCTTAGTCAGTTTGTTGATGCACAGTCGAGCTTCCTCTGGAACTCGTCCATTGTTCAGTTTAAATGAATTAATTCCCGAACTGCTAACGTTATTGAGCGGTTTTTTAGCAAGATCGTTTTTAGTGAATGAGCTAGATTCTGCTTGGGTGTTGGGTTTTGTTTTAACTTCTGCATTAGCGTTTGAAGTGCTGGTGGAAGCCTGGCTGTTGGGGTTTCTTTTAACTTGTGCGTTTACGTTAGCTTTTGGTTTAGCGCCTGCATCTAAGATCAGCCTCTTTTTCTGACTGTATTTTTCGTCTAAATATGCCTGTCTGGCGTGTAACCGCTCCATTATTTGTGGCAAAACCACAGACTTCTCGTAAAAGTCTGGGCCTTTAGTGTAAAAAGCGGTTTGACTTTCAGGTTTAATTAAACGTTTCTTTTTGTAGACCTTTTCGTCTTTCTGAATGGCTCGGACAGTGAAATTTGGTAAAGAGTCGTTTATTTGACTGTCTACCGGATACGGTTCAATTTCAGAAGGGCAAGGTACGTCTTCGTTGCTTTCGCTTTCGAATTTGGAATCTTTAGTGACTTCTGGTGTTTTTATAATTTTAGGGCTCGCTCGTTCTAGCGGCTCTCTTGAAAAACCCTTAAACGAATTACTAATGACATTGCCACGAGCCAGTTGTTCCATTTTTTTCTGCATCAAAACTTCATGAATTACATCTTCGGGATCCGAATCTGGTTCCGTGACAACCTTTGGCACTAAAACTCTCGGTTTCTTCTCAATATAATGAATTACATCTTCGGGATCCGAATCTGGTTCCGTGAAAACCTTTGGCATTAAAACTCTCGGTTCCTTCTCAATATAATCATGTTCAGTAATAGGTTTTTCTTCAGTCTGGGTAATTTTCGTCCAATCAATCTTTTCACCAGACTCTAGCATATCGAAAAATTTGTTAAAACCAGCATCAAAAACTTTAGAAGCAGTAAAAGATGAATCATCCTCCTCTTTCTTTTTAATATGTTGCGGAGTCACAAAAATATTCTGATACAAATCCACTAAATCGAAGTCCCGATTTTTATCAAGGAACGCCGGATTAAAATCCGAGTCATGGAATCCTGAATCTTGTGAGCAATCATCGATGTCGACAAGTTTATCGACCTTGGTCGCATCACTATTTTTGGCGCCATTTTTCTCAGGTTCCAAGATGTCGTAGATATTAAAATTCTTCAATAAGTTTGGAGGAATCTTAATTTCACTTTCTTTTGAAGAATGGCGCTGCATGTTTGCTGTTGAACCTGAAAATGAACATCCCCTTTTTAATTCTTATATGGCAAGAACATTAACGGGGACAAAAATAATAATATCATAGCTATATCCAAGTCTTTATAGCCATAACATCATGTTATTCACTTTGTACTATACAGTCAATGCTTTGTCCAAGTTTACTACTACAAGTGGACTAACAATTTTTATGGCATTTCAAACATTATGACAGTGCCCTATAGTCTATTTTTAGGCAACATTAAAATTGTTTCATACGTTTTTTTTTTTGCAATTTGTACCTCAGACTCAGGTTCAACAAAATATGAATCGCTACCGTAACACGTACCTAATACTTATGTATTTACAGAATTGTAATCACTAGTGGTCGAAATTCGACCATAATTAATTTAAAACTTAATGTACTTCTAATGTATTATTAAATAAAAATATTCGCTTTCTGTACTCCTTCTACATTTAAACTTTAACTGTGGAAAACATACTCCTCCGTACGCATCATTTTAGTAATAACAGGAAAACTAAATAAAATCTTGTAAAGCTTGGGTGGATACAAAGTTTTTGCTTTACATACTAATAGACAGGATAAAAAAATATTCAGTGCGCAAACTGTAATCATGAATTCAGCATATCATTTTAGACCCCCAGCGCAGAAATTTTTCGTCAGTTATACGAAAAAAAAAATCTGCTGTTCCATACATTTTGACCGCGTAGTTATTGCACTTTTATGAAACAGCTCATTTTTGACTTTGATTGACTCGGCATTTTCTGGCAAAGGGAAGTATCCGCGCCGCCGCCGCGCATCACGCTTTACGTAATTAATTAATTTGCGTGTTTGGCGCCGACTCAAAATTACTTAGGTATACTTACATTCGTTTAAGAACTTAATTATTAAGGTTAAACAAAAAAGGTTTATTATTTTTTTCTTTTCAGTTTTTTCGGCGCTTTAATTTTTTTATTAAAAAGTTTTTTCTAACTACCTACATCATTCTCACAATGTATAATTTCAACATGAATGACAAATATTTTGATTTAAAAGAGTGTCGGTAGAGTTTCTTGCCCAATCTTTTCAATAGGAAAATATTAGTCCTTATTGATTTTGATAACCGCAACCCTTTGCAGTTATGATTTCCTGGTGTATGGGCTTATATGACTTGTCAGACCAAATTTTGTTTTTAAATACCTGGTCACAACGAATGCGATAGAGTTGGCCGGCCGGGAGAGTTAAAGGTATATGTATAGGAGAGGGGTTAGGTCTCTCTTTACATAGGTATTTGAAGTTTTCCAATTTGTTTATTGAGGCGCTTTTTTTTTAAACAAACAGTTACATACTATACTTAGAAATGTGCAACTAGCTTCATCTTTCTGACTGACCAATTCTTTGAAAATCAAAAGTGCCTGTAATTGGTTTATACAAGCTTTTATTTAACTTGCAATGTATGTGTGTTTGTCCGGGTGGACTCTTGCAACTCAATTTTGAATATTTTTGTAACAGATATCTTTAACCGATTGAGCTGATTAAAAAAAAAAAATGCCCCTACTTTGACTTTGCATTCAAAAGTCATGTACATTTTGTCTATCAACCCAATTTGCTTTTAACTAAGTAACACTACAACCAGAAGTTTCAGTGGAGAAGTTGTTTTAAAACAGTACCTAATGGGCATTTTCTATGTTAGGGTTAGCAATCTAACCAAATGCAGTTGATTATGAGTTTTTTTTTTTAATGCAACAACTGCTTATCTGACCTCCACAACCCACAAACAACCAGTAAACAATGATTTATTTCTTAAAAAAAAAAACATTGAGTATTCATGTTTGTTTTTAATTCCAGATGTTTAAAATAAACACTTGATAAAGTAAAAGTACCTATAACAAGTCCTTATTCCTTAACTATTTGGTGAACAATAATAAATTATTCAAATATGAATTATTGTAGGACTTAAATTATAATATTTTAAGATATGTAAATTGAATGATCATTTTCTTACCATCAAATTCACTGTTTTATCTAGTGCACTGTGATGTGATACGAAAGTGTCAAAAACTTGGTCGCAAACTTTTTAGACTGTAAGTTAGGAACATAAATAAAATGCTGCTCCGCCCAAATATCTTATATGACGGACTTTGTCGTCCAGCTTCAACTAATTTTAGAACACAATACAGAATTAGTTAACCAAAACAAATGCTGAAATAATCGCAAGGTATTAGTACATAAGATACATACATAGCATTTGTATGTGTACAGACACTAGCAACAAGCCACCCCAAACTTTCCAATTTTCCCAATCGAACATAAACCCTATTCTCATGTGCTAGAGATGAAAATCTATCAAAGAAATTTGACAGATTGGGGTGACAGATTGGATTTGATGTGTTGGTACAATGTACATAAATGCACACCTAAACAAAACTAACTGTCAAAAATTATAAATGCGGTCCCAGACACGCAATTCCTTGTAAATCGTGTTCTTGTCTTGAAATCTAGATTGACTATTTAACCATATCAAAACAATTTAACAAAAAGTTATAGGGCATAACTATTTTAGTGTAGCAGTTACAATAAGGTCAAATATTTTTCTGTGAAATTATTAGGCCTATCTAGACATAGATCTATCTAAATAAACGTGGTGAATGCGTTGGTTGCGGCCTTGCGGCAACCCGTCCATACGGGGTGCCGGTGAACTAATACCATTATTATTTTGTCAAATATTCTGCCACATTGGGAGAGCTATATTACTTTCCTCTATGGGAGAGCCGTGTGGGTGGTACACACGGCTACACATCAAGCTATACATTTCCAGTATAAGCTTATCTCTCATTGTATAGGTAGGATTTCCGTACAGTGCGGGATCAGCGTAAACTAGAAATGTATAGCTTGATGTGTAGCCGTGCGTACGACGTCGCCAGTTCACCACTTTATTGTATTGCATACCATCAACATACCATGTGTGAATCCACCGAATCCACACATGGTGACATAGACATAAACTAAAACCTCTGCCTTTGTGGCAGTCCTTAATACAACAATCACAGATCATGGTTCTCTTACATATAATTATGACTAGCTCAGAGAAGACACAAAGAACTTGTGTAAAAACCACAACCGTTATAGATTTTGAAAAAGCGTATAAATGCCTCATTAGTATAGATTTATCAATTTTTGATACCTACACGCTCCCTGATAGCTTTGCTACCTACTAAACTAGTTGAGGTTAATTAATAAGTAATCTCTTCTACAGAACTCAAAAATCAAATCCATTTCTTGTGGTAAAAGAACTTTGAAGCCCTGGATCACTTCTGGAGCCCTGCGGTGCATAAGGCTTAAACACAAAATGCAGCACCAAACAAGACTAGAACCCTTCAACATAATTATAATAACTTACAAACGCTTCCGTAACTTTTGTTCCAACCTGGTAAAAAAGATAAAGAAACAATACTATAGAAAACAAATAGAAAATTCAACAAGAAGTCCGAGACCTCTTTGGTAAACCATATGAAATCACATAATTTAAAGCACCTAAAACTTCAAATGCAATATTTTCGCACCCCCCTTAACTCACTAATTATGGTCAAGCCGTTCTTTTTCATCGTTGGCAAATCTTTAGCGGAAAGCATCTCTACTCAGACTGGGATACCGGTTGACCAGCTGGTGTAGTAACTATTGGGCTTCCTCTTTCGTGTTGTTGGAGAACGATCCACTGGAAGTAGACGGTATTTTAATGAGTCTTGAACTCTTGACTCTGAGAGTGCACCGGGTAGTGACGGTATACCGACAAAATATATAAAAATGTCCAGGGATTTTGTCGTTCCCCTGATAAGTGTTTGAAAACGGAAATATTCCCGAAAGATTTAAAACGTTCCGTGGTCACTCCTATGCACAAGGGCGGGGACGTTAACGAAGTTAACAACTATCGGCCCATATCTGTACTGCCATCAATTTCAATTTTTTTTTTGAAAAAATAATAACCAAGAGACTAACTAACTACTTACAGAAATACAATACTTTAGCAAATGCCCAATACTGGTTTCGGGGTGGACGACCAACTCAAGACGCTATCACAGCTTTGACATCAGAAATTGTTGATAAAGTGGATAAGGGTTATAGAGGTATGAGGAACAGGGTGTAAAGTTCACTCATACTCTATAGATAAGGGAGGATCCTCTGACCAGACGGGTGTTGTCTGGTGGGCAACTGCCCGACGGTTGATGTCGGGATGTTGTACCTATCCAAATCGCGCGGTAAACTTTAACTGCGCGATCTATCTAGGCTTTCTATGACGTGCGTCTTGCGTAGTTCGTCTGTGGCGTTGTAGATGGCGCCACTTCTCTTTTTGTATTTCTACATATGGTTGCGGAGTGTTTTTCTGCAGTGTCGCTACAGGGTCATAAATGCTTGACAGTGTTCTTAGACCTCAAGAAAGCTTTTGACACCGTTTCCGTTCCGATCCTTCTGCACGGGCTAGAAAACATAGGTATAAGAGGTACGGCTATCTTCCTTTTTAACCGACTTCAAAAAAAGGAGGAGGTTCTTTTTAACCGACTTCAAAAAAAGGAGGAGGTTCTCTATTCGACTGTTTTTTTTTTAAATCTTTGTTGGCTCAGAACTTTCGACTGGGTGAACCGATTTTTATGATTCTTTTTTACTTGAAAGCTGGTGCTTCCCGTGTGGTCCCATTTAAATTTCATATAGATCTGATGAAGCGTTTCGGAGACAATTAACGGAACTCTTCAAAAAATTACAGCAATTCAACCGCGATTGCTGTGTGATCGCATAAATATGCATGTTTTTACCCCAAGTATGATTGATGAGTAGAAATTTCGAATTGGTGTGGGGTAGGTACTATAGCTAAAAAGTGAAAAAAAAACTTTAATTTCGGAAGTCGGCGACTGGTGACATGAAAATTAAATAAAATAGATATCTAAAGTCACCGACTCCCGAAATTAAAGTTATTTTTCACTTTGTGGTGTTTTTTTGGAAGTCGGTTGTTTTTTTTGTATTTTTTTTTTGACAGTTATCATAAAGATAGACAGCAAGTGGTTAAACTTAATAACTTATGCAGTTTTGAAGAGGACGTCTACTACAGAGTCTCACAAGGGAGCGTGTAGGGTCCGCCGCTCTTTTTAATTTATATCAACAGCTTATGTAATATGCAGATCAATGGTGGACAAATTTTCTCATATGCAGACGATACTACGGATGTTTTCTCGGGAACGTCATTTTGACTGAGATAGCTGGTTGGCTTAAAGCAAATCTTATAACACTTAATACCACTAAAACTAATTTTATCTGCTTTCTCCCCAAACCAGAGGTCTCAGCCTGGGTTTGACTTTGGCATTGCGATCCATGTTTGCCAAAATAATGCCGTCCGCACTCGTGCAGTGCCGTGCCGTGCTGGGCCTTTTTTTAACTTTCTCCACAGAATATCATAACAAACTAAGTCAAAAGCTTTGCTCAAATCGAGGAAACAGGCATACACAGGTGTTCCCCCATATCCATTTTCTCAATCAAAAACGGTTAAAATAATTTTTTGTTGCTTTGAATTTAGCGCCAAAGCGCTCTATACGATGAGTTTTTTTATCACGTGACATCGTGACGTCAGCTTTGTGTAAACAGCACTGGAACAAATACTTAGTTTGGCGCAGTTTTAGAAGTATTTGTGCACAGAGTTGTACTTAAATATAAAAATAGCACATCGAGTATAGGAGAGGACATCTGCAACATGTTTGGCGACTACTTCAATTCAAATTTTCTCAGTTCTGCTAGTGGTAACGACGATCTTTCCAATGACCATGCGCATGGTTCAAACATGCATTTGAGCGATATTGTTTCGGACATACATTCAGTCGAAGTTAACGAATCAGAAGTATTCAATCTACTTACAGGAGTTGACTTATCTAAATCAGCAGGACCAGACAATATTCCGCCAGTTTTTATACTCAACTGTGCCAAAAGTCTGACTGCTCCTCTTTCACTTCTGTTCAGGCGGTCCCTAAATCTAGGTGAGGTACCTACGATTTGGAAGTCGGCCATAATCACTCCGATCCACAGAAAAGGGCCCAGAGACCTTGTGGAAAACTACAGGCCCATATCCAAACTATGCATCTTCGCTAAAATCCTCGAAAAAATCATTTACAAGCAGCTATATGCCTCTCTTAAACTAAGCATTAGTGACCGACAACATGGTTTTCTGCGAGGTCGGTCCACAACCACTAATCTCATTCTTTGTGGCGACTACTTGACTGAATATATGGCTCATCGCGCGCAGGCGGATGTAATCTATACGGATTATAGTAAGTGTTTTGATCGCTTGGATCATGCTATACTTTTGCGTAAGCTATCGGCTATAGGTATCAGTGGAAATCTCTTTAGGTGGTTCTCATCTTATGTGGCCAACAGATGCCAAACTGTTGTTCTTAACGGATACACATCTAGAACTATGATTACCCCCTCAGGGATTCCACAGGGATCGCTTTTGGGACCCTTGCTATTTAACATCTTCATCAATGACGTGTCTTCATGTTTCTGTAACTCAACAGTTCTTTTGTTTGCGGACGACATGAAGATTCTGAGTGAAATCAGAACTTTTGAAGATGCTGAACGTCTCCAACATGATATGGACAGATTCCAAGAGTATTGTACGGCCAACCGCTTGGACCTAAATGTCTCGAAATGTTATACATGTACCTTCACTCGTAAACCTAAACCTATTCTTTACGAATACAAACTAGCCAACACTTCTATAGCCAGAGTTAATTCGATCAGAGACTTAGGCGTCACTTTTGACTCGAAACTTCTTTTTGACACACACATCGACAATATTGTTAAAAAAGCCTCAAAGGCACTAGGTTTTATTATGAGGATATCGGCCGACTTTAAAAATATCAAAACACTCAAAATTCTTTATTGTGCTTTTGTGCGCAGTCATCTCGAATACTGCTTTCCAGTATGGAATCCTATTTATAATACTTACGTCAATCGCATCGAAAGTATTCAAAAGAAATTCTTGAGGTACATTCAGTTTAAATCCAAAACGTGTTTGCCTAATTATTACAGCCGCTGCAAGAAGTTTCACATTCTTCCGCTAATTGAGCGGAGAAAAATTGCCGACATGGTATTCTTGTTCAATTTGGCAAATGGTTCAACCAACTGTGCTGAATTGATGAGCAAAATTGGGCTGCGTGTTCCATCTTTCACCTTAAGGAATCATCAACCTCTGTTTGTTCCCTCTGTGCGGTGCATATATCGACAAAACTCTTATATGATAAGAGCCAGCAGGGCATACAACTCGATGTGTCAGAGTGTTGATGATCTTGACTTATTCTCCACCAGTGTTCCTAAACTTAAAAAAATACTATGTAACAAATTCTTTGAAGATCACTAAAACCTGTTCAGTCTTTTCTTAATTTTATTGTCTTCGAGTGTTAACTTATTCTTACTTTTGCTTGCCTGTCTGCTGTTTCTTGTGCTTACCCTAATTTTGTCAGTGAAAACTTTTAATTGGCCTTCTTTCGCTAACGGTCAAATATCTGTATCCTAGCTGTAAGTTTTCTTAAGATATAAAAATAAAAATAAAATAAAATAAAATATTCGTGTCTGTGTGTGAGATTCTTAAAGATTTTTGTTACGAAACTGACTCTTATTCGTCCCTAGCAACACTACTATTTTGGCGTGTCGGCGAAATGTTGACTGACATTTGACAGTGACACTGACAATCTTATTGACGTTTTAAATTCGCATTTTGCTTGGCGTTTGCATTTGCGACCTCCGGTCACGAAGCTATCGCGATTTATTGTTTGTTACGATAGAATAACGAATACATTAATCGCTACGACGTATTATGCGCTTATAACTTATCGGTAAACTTATTTGAGATCAATATTTGCCTGCCATGTTCGATTTAAACTAGTGCATTGGAGTGAAAATGTGATCTAAAATATGTATCGGCGTTTTGAGATCATATTTCAGTGTTCTAATAACAATTTTCTTGATTATTTCGTAGAAACGAAGTGTTGTGTTCGTGTTTTACGATCTAGCAGGCGTCGAGTGTGTCAGACGTATGTATTCTGTATTTTTTTATGCCCGATAAAAATACTCGCTAACCTCGATTCTTTCTTTGTAAATATTCCACCTTTACGGTCTTGTAATAATCTAAGGAGTATATTACTCACTGGCATTAATATGTGATAAAGTTAAGACGACCCACTAACCATTTTTTTAAGAATAAATCACATTTAAAGTAACATTCAATGAGATTCCAATTACCTTGGCATTGTAAATCTTCCATAGATCTATTATCGTTTTTTCTTGCTGGAGTATCCTAAGTGCCCGTTTACCTGCACCTAGGAAGACCTTAAGAATACCACTGATGCCGCAATTAACGTGGCTACCTACTAGGCTCAAACTATTAAAAAAAAATGTGTATGAGTACCATTGGTATGAAAAATAGAAGAACTGCTTTTATGATATAAAATACTCCGTTTTATGTGAATATTCATGAACACACCCTTTTAAGTTGTTATTATTTGTTGCCAAAGCAACAGTAATTTTAATGTTCTCTTGAATTATATTTTATAGTTATTATACAAGTCTTAGTGATAGCAAATTTCTTGCTGGGAAATACTTTTATATTATCTGCTAGGTAAGTTTACTGGAGCTTATCTCAAACTAAAATTCAAGATGAAAGTCTACCACGTATCGGAAGACGTACAGTTGGTAGGCCTCGCACAAGGTGGACCGAGGACCTTGTGAAGCCATACATAACTGCTTATGTGCAGCAGTGAACGCCTTTCGGCTGAAGTGATCTAGAGCTAATGAGACAGGCTGGCGTCAGCTGCGTATCACTCAACCAGTGTATGACCACACATATAAATGTGGACAAAGCAAAAATATTTCATAATCATACCTGCCTGAAAAAATGGGATCAGCAGGCTTAGAACAAGCACCAATTCGTCGACGGAAGAATAGACATGACTATTAACTAAATGACGTACAATAGAAGTAGATAGTTATGTTCTTCTATTAATTATCACAGTTATGCTTTCTAAACGAAAATAGTCCACATATATAAGGACCTAGACAAAGATCTTTAGAAAAAAAAGACAAAATGACAGATTATAGAAGGATACTAGTACAATGTCAGAAATGAAGAAACAAAATGTGAATTTGTATAGTAAAAGCACTGTCTATTCTTCGTAGAAATAGAAAGCGTCATGCTAAGCCCGCAGGAATGTTTGTGATTGTAAATATCGAAAACTGTACATTTTTATCCAAAATATGTGGAGTTTTTGATACCAGCCTGGTACTATGTAAAAAACACATGTTATGACTGTCAAAAATGTTTCTGTCACTATCCCAATTTTTTTGTATTGGAGCAAAGCAACATGTCTTTTTTATCTATCTATAATTCTTTATTGGTTGTCATTTCTATAGTCATATTCACCCCTCTCTAGCCATTTCATCATTCACACAGTCCATCCATCATTTCTTAGGTCTTCCCCACTTCCTGTACATATTATTAGCTTTGTTTTGTGTTTAACTTAAGGACTAAATTAAAATTAAACGACTTATAAAAAAAAAAAAGATAAAAAATTAAAATCGCTTTAAAAACCAAACTAAAAAAAGCAGAAAATAATTTCAAAAAAGCGTAGGGTGCTTGATATTATTTGATTATAAAAATAAGATTATAAAAAAGCACCCCACGCTCTTTGAAATTATTTTCTGCTTTTTTTAGTTTAGTTTTTAAAGTATGTTTTTTTTTTCCCGCGGTATAATTTGCGAGTCCCATGCGGGCGAAGCCGCTGGCAAAACCGAGTATACAAATAAATTGAAATAGGTTCATAATGTCAAAACAACAGCTATTTACTAACTATGGTACCTATAACAAAAAAACAATTGAAAAATAGAAAATAAATAGTAAAAAAAATTGAGAAAAATTCAAAAAAAGGGAAAAAAAATCACGTTTTTGTAGTTAGCAGAACTAAAAAATTTAAAATAAATAATAGTTTAAAAAACTAAAAAACACGCTTTAAAAACCAAACTAAAAAAGGAGAAAATAATTTAATTCAATTAAAATGCATGGGGTGCTTTATGAGGTTTTTTTTCTATTTTTTAGTTCTGCTAACTACAAAAACGTGTTTTTTTTCCCTTTTTTTAATTTTTCTCAATTATTAAAAAAATGATTGAATAGTCATCGGTCCTCGATAAGTTTACAAAGTTTAAATGAAATCTGACCGTTTAAAGTGGGTCAAAATAGCGTCCAAAGGAGTCGGTTACAAACAAACAAACATACAAGTGAAGCTAATATAAAGCATGTAAAAAATCAAAATCAAAAGTCATTTATTCAAACTAGGCTGAGAGTCAGCACTTTTTGAACGTCAAAATAAAATTACATAAGACAGTCCCCCCAAAAACGCCCGCCCTTCACCACTTCCTAGTGCTTTAGCTGGGAAGAAGAAGTAGCGGAACAAACTCCCCAGCAGCACAGCTGTCTGTTAAGTTAGAAGAACTTGTTTCTATACAATAATAGGTAATAAAAATTACGAAACACAAAAAAAAAAAAAAAAAAATTTGCCATATGTCAGCTAGCACACGCCAATATACCATCAAAGATTGAAAACTAAAAATAATAGAAAATTAAAATAAAACGTAAACAGAACTTCCAATCTAAATAAAAGCCTCTAGGCATAAAGGGCATGCCCGCTTACATATGCAATTCTGCATTATGCAAATATAGCTATAAGTAACTTAAAGTAACAAAAGTTAAACTAGGACCTCTGGACTAAAATTAATAAAAACTTAATACAATTAACAATAACAAAACCATGGTCAGCAAGACGACCAGTCACCACGAGCAGCACCCGTTCACGAGCATAACGCAAAGATCAGCCATTACCCCCCTCGCCATATTTGAGGGAAGGAGGCAACCCGACCCCCGACGCTACCGCAAGCAGTGACATCTAAGGGAGCATGACGAACTTGCTGCCGGTTGCACTGGCAAGAATAATCATGAATTGTCGAGGTCGCTAGCTAACTACATATTGCAATACTACTCATTAAAAAAAAAAAACATTGTAATGAGTAGATTAAGTCATAAATAAATGATAAAAAAAAGGAAAACCTGAATTATACAGTCAGATAAAAAAAAAGCAATTATATGAAATAACATAATGATATAACCTGTCAGTGGGTAAGCTAATTCTGGTGAAAGAACACAAACATTGTCTTGAGTTAATCACAGCGACCAACAATTCTTATCATTTAAGTAGTCGTTAATGGAATAGTATGCCTTTGAACAAAGGGTGGATTTTACTTTAGCTTTAAACGCACTAAAATGCAAATCTAGCAAGGAAGAGGGTAGCTTATTATAGAAGGTTATACCCAGACCTACAAATGAGTTATGAACCTTATGTAGCCGGTGAAAGGGAACACGTAGTTTGTCCTTATTTCTAGTATTAATATTATGAATATCACTGTTTTTAGTGTACAAGTGTATATTTTGCCTAATGTATAAGATGTTGGCGAAGATGAATTGCGATGCCACCGTGAGAATCCCAACATCTTTTAATAAATCTCTCAGAGAAACTCTAGAACCTAGTTGGTAAATTGCTCTAACAGCTCGTTTTTGAAGAACAAAAATATTTTGAATGTCAGCGGCTTTGCCCCACAGCAGAATGCCGTAGGACATAACGCTATGAAAGTAACTAAAATAAACTAACCGAGCTGTATCAACGTCAGTGTATTGTCTTACTTTCCTGACGGCGTAGGCGGCCGAACTGAGCCTTCCCGCTAGGCTTGATATATGTAATCCCCACTGAAGTTTGGCATCTACTGTTAAGCCTAGAAAAACTGCCGAGTCTACAGATTCAAGCACCTCATTATCTAAGACGATGTTGGGTCCTAAATTCCTAACATTCGGTAAGGCGAACTTGATACATTTCGTTTTCTTGGCATTGAGAACTAGGTTATTTACGGTAAACCAATCCGTAACCATTGAGAGTGCACTGTTTACGTCGTCAAAATCTTGTCTGTTCCTGTCTACTTTAAAGATAAGAGAGGTATCATCAGCAAACAGTACAACGTTACAGATATCCTTTAAATAGAATGGCAAGTCATTAATATACACTAAGAATAAGAATGGACCTAGTATTGAGCCTTGAGGTACACCTAACTGAACTGGTCGCCCGGATGATTTCACACCATTAACATCTACACATTGGTGCCTATTTTGCAAATAAGAGCTTATTACGTTAAGAGCTTCGTTTTGAACACCGTAATGACGTAGTTTACGCAAAAGCGTGTCATGGTGCACGCAATCAAAGGCTTTGGAGAGATCACAGAAAACTCCAATAGCATTTTGCGAGTTTTCCCACGCGTCAAAAATGTGTTTCAGCAGAGCAACACCCGCATCTGTAGTCGAACGACCTTTTGTAAAGCCATATTGTTCATCGTGAAGGAGGCTATTTAAATTAAAATGTCTTAGCAACTGCTTGAGTATTAACTTTTCAAATATTTTACTAAATGCCGGTAAGATAGAAATAGGCCTAAAATTGCCAACGTTATTTTTATTTCCTGATTTAAATAATGGTATGACTTTACTACTCTTCATGAGGTCAGGAAAAGACCCTAGATCAACACATTTATTAAAAGTAACAGCTAGATAGGGGGCTACGATGTCGATTATATTACTTAAAAGCTTAATGGAGATGCCCCAATAGTCTCCAGTGTTTTTAGACTTAAGTGTGTTAAAAATGTTAACCACATCAAGAGGCGTTACATGTTCGAAACTAAATAAGCGACTACATTTGGGCACACTACTGTGCAAAAGATTTTCAGCTTTAGACGGGGACGAATTTAAGGAGCGAGTCGTAGTAATAGGTATGTTGGCAAAAAACTCATTAAATGCCTCAGCTACGTCGGCAGCTTTATCAACTAATTTGTTGTTGACCATAATCTCTAATTGTTTTTCGTGATTAACCGATTTACCCGTTTCATTGTTAATAATTTTCCATGTGGTTTTTACTTTATTACTAGATTTTTTTATAGTATCGCTTAAAAATTTAGATTTAGCAAAAGCACAGATCTTTTTAAATAATATTGAATAATTTCTGACATACTTTAGGAAAGGAGTATCAAACCTATACTTTTTCAAACCATATAGCTCGTATAGTCTCGCTCTACTTTTATAAATACCTGGAGTGGCCCATTGGTTGAAGCCAACGGAGGTGCCATTAATGTCAATGGCTTTGGTCTTGAAAGTAAACTGGTATTCTTTATGCACTACATCGAAAAGGGCTCCATAGATTTCATTAGGATTCTCATGTTCTATTAAAGATGGGGTAATTCTACGAGCTATATTATTTTTAAATTTGTTGCAACGACTAGCTGTATAAGGCCTGCATTCTATTTTATGCGGCTTTTTATGTAAGGGCAAAGGGAAGCTAGCTAATAATCCACAGTGGTCTGACGTTAAGTCACTTAACACTAATTGATTTTTGGCATCACAGTCACTAAATATATTATCAAGACAAGTCGACGAAAATGCCGTAATCCTAGTAGGTTCAAAAAACAAGTTTTTTAAATTAAAAGACCTAAACAGATTGAGAAGTCTAATACTTAATGGAGTAACATCTAAAATATTAACATTAAAATCTCCACATACAATTATACATTTATTATTATTATTAAAAGCCTGTGATGTCCCACTGCAGGGCAAAGGCCTCTCTACCCTCCTTCCACTTCTCTCGGTTTAATCCTGCTAGTGACCAGTTCTTGTTGAAGGAGTCCAGCTCATCCCGCCATCTCCGTCTGGGCCTACCGCGACGTCGCTTGCCATTAGGAGGGACCCATTGGGTCGTAAGTTTGGCCCATTGGTCGTCTGACATGCGGCAGATGTGTCCAGCCCAATTCCATTTTAGTGTGGCAGCTTTCCAAGTGACATCAGTTATCTTTGTCATTGAACGGATGGTCGTATTCCTAACCCGGTCTGTTAGTTTGATGCCCAGAATACTTCGTTCCATAGCCCTCTGGCAAACCTCGAGCGTGGACCTCTGCTGATTTGTCAAAGACCATGTTTGACCACCATATGTGAGGATGGGAAGTATGCACACGTCAATGAGTCTTCTCTTGAGGGACAAAGGAAGATCACCCTTCATTAGTTCTTTCATGGCCCAATAGCTCTTCCAGGCATTCTCGGTGCGTCTTGCAACTTCTTTGTTTTGTCTTGCCTGGAAAGAGACTATTTGACCAAGATATACATACTCATCAACGTATTCAACCTCCCCATCTGCCACAGTGATCCTGCGATGCACGCTGTTCGTCATCAACTTGGTCTTTGACATATTCATCTGAAGGCCGACCTCTAGGCTTGCCGTGCTAAGATCGTCTAGCATCTGAGTCAACTCGGAGGCTGAAGATGAAAAGAGGACAATATCGTCGGCAAAACGGAGATTAGATAATCTCTTATGGCCGACCATAATGCCCCTTTCTGTCCAGCCCGCTGCCAACCTTCGGAAGACTTCCTCCAGCACAGCCGTGAATAGTTTCGGAGACAGCGGGTCGCCTTGCTTAACTCCTTTCTCAATCTGGAAGGACGGTCCTGTCACGGAGCTGATCTTAATCGCTGCAGTGCTGTTCCTATAAATACTTTGTAGAAGATTAATGTAAGTGGTATCTATGTCTTGATTCTGCAGGGCGTTAAAAATTGAGCTATGACTGATACTATCGAAAGCTTTTGAATAGTCCACAAAGGCGATATAAAGTGGGAGCTGGAATTCTGTGTGTTTCTCGATAATCTGGTTGATGGAGTGTAGGTGGTCAGTAGTAGAGAGGCCGCGGCGAAATCCAGCCTGCTCGGGAGGCTGTTGCTTATCGAGTGGTTCTGATATTCGGTCCTCTATTACTTTAGTAAACGCTTTGTACAGGTGCGAAACCAGGCTGATAGGGCGGTAATTATTAATGTCTGTTTTGTCACCCTTTTTATGGAGAAGAATAATCAATGAGTGGCAAAATTTATGTGGTATAATTCCAGTTTTTAAAATGCTGTTGAAAAGATTCGTTATATGTGGAAGGAGAACCGGCTCCCCAATTTTTAAGGCTTCCGTCGTTACGCCATCATCGCCTGGGCTTTTGCTGTATTTCATGCTCCCTAGTGCCTTGTGGACTTCCCAACCTGTAAATAGTGGAATGTCATCGGAGTACGAATACATTGTTGTGTTAGGTTGGAGGGTCGGCTTCTCACTATAAAGATTTCTATAAAATTCGGTACAAATTTTTAGAATTTTGCCTCTATCGTTCTGCCTCGCACCTGAAAAGTCCCTTAAACAGCCTTATACATTTATTACTTGATTTTAATTTATTGAGTGAATCCTCCATTACCGATTCGAAACGAATAAAATCCCCAGAGGGGGGCCGATAAACGCAAATTATCACGTAACGCTCGAGTTCAACACAAGACAACTCAATAGTGCGCTCGATGGAAAGATTAACTAGATCTAAACGTTGTTTACATTTCAACTTGTTGGAAACAAGAACTAAGGATCCACCGCGAATAGCATTTTTCCTAACAAATGCACTTTGCACAGTAAAAAAATCATTGTTGAAACACACTATTTCATGTTCTTTCAACCAGTGTTCGGTCAAACATAACACCTGAACATCGTGATTCTCGATAAATAAACTTAACTCAAGCTCTTTGCCGGACAGACCCTGCATATTTTGATGTACAACATTCAGTATATGCAGCGTACCCGTTGTCGCACCTAATAGTTTAAACTACTAGGCGTGTCAAAAGTAGTGTTAGTACCACTACTAACAGTATTCGATGGTACACTACAGGTACCAGTGTCACGGTGTAAATTGTATGCAAAAACAAATGGCATCAAGTCTGCTTTTGCACAGTATTTTATTACTTTTGCATAAACTTATAATAATTATTCCCAGGCTATGATGATGGAAGGCTGCTGTTCCCGCTTCACGGCGGCCGAGGGCGGCGCCCGACTCGCAGCGGCCGCCGCTACGAAGAACATCCTCGCCGTGGAGTATGCCAGTTTTATTCCCGTACGGCTGCTCTACGAGAAGGCCTATCAGATACGCGGGTGAGACATCTCTTTTTAACCGACAAAAAAAAAACGACGAGGTTTTCAAATCGACGATTTTTTTTTTACCCCTTAACGTCCCACTGTTGGGCAAAGACTTCCCTACTTTCTTCCCATCACTCTCTGCCCAGAGCTGTCAAGGACCAATCTAGATTAAAGGAGTCCAGCTTATCCCACCATCTCCGTCTGGGCCTGCTGCGATGTCGTTTGCCATTAAGCAGGACCCACAGGGTTGTAAGTTTGGCCTATTGATCGTCTGACATACCTACGGCAGATGTGTCCAGCCCAATTCCATTTGAGCGTGGCAGCTTTCGGAGTGACATCAGTTATGTTCGTAATGGAACGGATTTTCTAATCAACCCATCTTGTTTTCAGCTCTCTAAACGAAGGCAAGAAGCGCTCAGTGTACATAGCTCGTGCTACCCGGGTCCAAGTCGTTGCCTTCGAGCTCAAGATTCTGACTGACTTGGGGACGGTGGCAGCACAAGCATACGAAGATGTGGTTGACTGGGGCGCTGAGCTGGAGACGAAAGAGGTGAGATAAAAAAATATATATTAAGTACTTAGATAGATGTTGGATAGATAAAACTTTTATTTAGTGCACACAAAATACATAACACTACACACAACAATTAAATGATAAAAAACTTTTTCCAAAAAACAAAAACAACCGACTTCCAAAAAAACACTACAAAGTGAAAAATTACTTTAATTTCGGAAGTCGGTGGCTTTGGATATGTTTTTTAAATTTCATGTTACCAGTCACCGACTTCCGTAATTAAAGTTATTTTTCACTTTGTAGTGTTTTTCTGGAAGTCGGTTGTTTTTTTTTTGGAAAAGTTTTTATTTTTCTGCAAAGCTGGCAGAGCAGTAGTGGCCAAGCGGTAACAGCCGAGACTAACAATTCAAAGTTCGACCCCCTTTACTTTGTGTAAATTATTACATCACCACTGCTCTCAAAACGGTGAAGGAAAACATCGTGAGGAAACCGGCATGTCCTAGAACCGAAAATTCGAAGACATGTGACATCTACCAACCCGCACTGGGTCCGCGTGGTGGATTATAGCCCTCTCCCTCTCACAGAGAGGAGGCCAGTGTTCCAGCAATAGGAAGATGACAGGCTGATTATACAACCACGTACAAGTATCCGCATCGTAAAATGGACTCTATGAACTAAGCAAAACAAATAAAATTACTCCATTTCACCAAAACCGCTTGCCAAACTACAGATTTTCAGTTTTTTTTTTTAATGTCAGGTCTTGATTTGCACATCTTCAGTGCTGAAAAGGATCTTAGAAGACCAACTGTTGAAGATGTGTAATATCAACGTGCTCATTGTTGATAGCTGCCACTTAATATACCGGGATGATGATTTGAAATATGTAAGTATATACTTTCTAGCATTCCATTCCGTGCCTCGGAAAGCACGTTAAGCCGTTGGTCCCGGCTGTCATTTGTGGATCTTTTTCAGTCGTTACGGGTCGTCAGAAGCCCGAAAGTCTGACAACCAGTCTTACCAAGGGGTATCGTGTTACCTAGTAACTGGGTTGTGGAGGTCAGATAGGCAGTCGCTCCATGTAAAATACTGGTATTCAGCTGCATCCGGTTCGACTGGAAGCCGACCATAGCTGCAAAAAGGCTGAGCAGATGATGATTTTCTAGCATTTCATATGTGCTTTTAAGGGTTAAAATAGACTCTTCATCTTTTTCTTTATAATCTGCACCCTATTTGCGTTACACACTATCAATCATAATCTCAATCATTTTGAAGGATAATGCTAACCCATTGCTTCATATGTTCGAAACATTTGTCTGCTCAACAACGTAAATAACGCAATGAATGTTGTTGAACTGTCAAAATGAAAGCTATGCCTACTGTTAGCGGGTTACAGTTGTTAAAGTCCCATGTAATATTTGCATTCCCAAATTGCGCCTCAATATCCGGCACTCTGCAATAGAAAGGGCCGGATATTAAGACGCACAGATATCCGGCCCTTTGTATCTAATCTGTTAACGTTCTCTCTGACTATTTTTCTTTTTGCTCGTCTCCTAAGGTTCCTAGCATTCTTCAAAAATTGGGCTATCAAATGCAAAACAATTTATCAAAATTCGACTGGTAGTTCCATAGATTAGCGCTTTCAAACAAACACACTTTTCAGCTTTATTATTAGTGAATAGATCATCAAAATTCTCCTGCTCTTATAGCAATTTATTTGTGGTCGGCGCAACATGTCTCTTCCACACGTCATCACGGTAGTAACACTCTTTCTAACCATATTATTACGCGCTAAAGCTAAAGTAATTAGTTACCACTAGCGCCATCTAGTATCGCGTAGCAGAATTAATTGAGTCAAAATCTCTCTAGAAATTTCGATACCAGGATCTTCTAGAATTATCAACATCTGTTAAGTCGGGGCCGGTATGTATGTATACTCGAACATTCTACATGTTTCTACAGTAGAAGTTTCTTGAATGTACCTAGGGCCCAATAAAAAGCCGGAACGGATCAAGACCCGGCAGTATTGAACAAGCGATACAGGCGAGAACATCTGAAGCGAACTTCAAGTGCGATTTAGAGTGATCAGTAGTGAAATTGTGTTTTGTAATTAGTGTGTTTAATTAAAGTGTCATTTTTGGTAATTTATTTTGGCAGTTTTTAATTGTCACGAACCCCAAGCTCGTAACAATATCATCATTCACACAGTGCGTCCATCGTTTCTTTGGTCTCCCCCTACTCTTACAGCCATCGACATTCATACTCAAACTTTTCTGACGACATTTTCCTCATTCCTCCGTATCTTATATCTGTTACTTTTATCGAATTTGTTAATAAATTATTATCTATTGCAACCACAGATAATGAAATCCTACAAAGAATGCCCACAAGAAGACCAACCCACAATCCTAGCGTTAACCTACCCTCTTTTCGCTCCAAATAAAAAAGACACCGACGAAGAAGACAACCCAGAAACGAAAGTCGAACCGAGAGAAGAAGAGATGGCAGATGACGATGGTCAAAGAAAGAAAGAGACGCAAGATGCTCAAACGGCTTTGCTAAGAAAGAAGGAGACGCAAGATAAATCTACGGACGAGAAAGACATGGATGAACCGTCAGGTCAGGAATGTTTGCTTTATAAAGTATTGTGAGCAATGGTGGCTTGGGTGTCCCTTATTTTTCAAAGTTTTTCATTTTATAACAAGAGCAATAGTTATTTATTTATTTAAACTTCTCGCACACAAAAGGTACAAAGGCGGACTTAATGCCTTAGGCATTCTCTACCAGTCAATCAAGGGTGGTGCAGAGATTAGATGGCAGGTGCTTTGTATGAGAGGAATGATGAAAAAACCTATAAAATATATCATAATGAATTAATAACCTATTTATGTAATATTATTTAAAACTAATAGTACACATACATGCATACATATCTAGTATAATATATACTTAAAATATATACAAGATGTAACTTATATAGCGCACAACCTGTTAAGGGGTTATTGTGCTCATCATTATCAACAACTTTTACTATGGGACCAAACCTGCAATCGCGAAACAAAATCAGCTGTTCCATACACTTGTATTCGCATAAATCGTCAAAATGTAGGGAACAGCTGATTTTTTTTTTACGATTTCAGGTTTGGTCCCATAGTAAAACTTGTTGATAATGATGAGTACAATAACCCCTTAAGAGGTTGTGCTTTATTTAAGTTACACCTTGTTTAAATACAAATTCAAGGGACAGAGGTGTTGAGACGACGCTACGCTATTTGTTAAGAAAATACCTCTGCAATTTCCGCTTAAATGCATACCGACTGATAGCCGTTAGTTACCCAGTGGTTTCGGCGTCGACTTATGGCCGATTTCTATAATTTACAGACAGTTGTAGTGTATTAAGATTCTTGTATCTTTACTTAAAATGAAGCAAAGGACTTATACCTTCGCATAGTAGACCCTCCCTATTTGGAAGTAACTATCACAGGTAAAATTAGCTTACGAAACTATTTATTATTTGCCCAGTTTGGAAATAAAAATGCTTGTATAGGGGTATTTTCAAATTTAATCAAAACTATTTCAATTTAAAGATTGGGACGATATATTTAACAGAAAAATAAAAATAAATTTATTTATATACATTTTCTCAAATTTATTTTTCGTTTTCTCGAATTTACCGCCAAAATGCTCCGTACGATGACTGCTTTATCACGTTTTCGTGTTTGTACGCTTAGATCTTTTAAACTACGCAACAGATTTTAATGCAGTTTTCATCAATAGACAGAGTGATTCAAGAGGAAGGTTTATACGTATATAATACACCGACCTATAAGCGGGCGAACCCGCTGGCAAAATCTAGTTTAAATAATAAATACCACTTTTCACTTGATCAGGAGCGCTACCAAGGATGACCGTAACGAAGTATGAGGAAATGGGTTTGTATGAGAATGTTGATGACTTCGATATGTATGAGAAGCTGGAGTGGAAGATTGAGGAGTTGGAACAGGAGCTGTGCTGCCAGATGGATCTGGCTGAAGATATTGATGGAGGGAAGAGGTGAGTGAAGATTTATTTATTTATTACACGCTTTATATTAGCTTCACTTGTATATTTGTTTGTATGTAACCGACTCCTTAGAGCGCGATTTTGACCCACTTTAAACTGTCAGATTTCATTGAAACTTTGTAAACTTATCGAAGACCGATGAAAATTCAATAAAAAAGAAAAATTGTTTATTCTGCACAAACAAAACGCACATGATAACAGTGTGGAGGACCTCGTGCTCAGCAGTAGTGCTTGCGGCCAGTAGATTACAAAAATCGCTCATACAAGATACATTTGAAAAAAAAAATCTGCTGTTTCATAGAAAAGTGAAATACCTACGAGGCCAAAATGTATGGAACAGCTGATTTTTTTTTTCTATAACCGACGAAAAGTTTCTACGCTAGGGGGTCTAGAATGATATGCCGAATTCATGGTTACAGTTTGCGCAGTGGTTAAAAATTTACTCTGTATAAAAATCTTTATTTATACAAAAACCTTCAACGATGCTTAAAAAGTAGGTCGCATGAATTACAGTGAATAAAGGTCGTACAGATAGAGTAAACACTGACTCCCAAACTAGGAGATCCTGTGACTTAGGAGTCTGTTTTCAGCTGTCACTACGATACCGAAAACCTTTACTAAAAAGTGTGTTAAATCGTATAAAAAAATCATGGCAAAAACAGGTCTGAAAGTCCAATGAAATGATTTTGTAGCGGCACTACAGAAAAATACTTCGCAACAATATCTAATATTACAAAAAGAGAAGTGGCGCCATCTACAATGCCACAGGCGAACTACGCAAGACGCACGTCATAGAAATCCTAGATCCCGCAGTTAAAGTATACCGCGCGATTTTCATAGGTACAACATCGCGACATCTACCGTCGGACAGTTGCCCACCAGACACAACACCCGTCTGGTCGGAGGAACCTCCCTTTTCCATATAGTATGAACGAACTTTACACCCTGTTCCTCCCTCTATAATTTCAAAAACATTAAACTAGGAGTAAAGGAATTTGTTAAACAGAGTTCTTATGTGAGTGATGTGTGTTTTGCAAAAGAGAGCTGTCAGAGCCATTTATAATCAACGTCGCCGCGAATCCCTCAGGGAACTGTTTAAAAGGATTAATATTATGACGGTACCTTGCCAATTCATTTATGAAAATATTATGTATGTAAGAAAAAATCTACATCTTTTTAATAAAATAAGTGATAGACATAATTTTAATACTAGAAACAAAGACAAAATAGATCAACCATTTTTCAGATTAGCTAAAGTACATACATCTTTTATGGGGTACTGTGTTAAATGTTACAACAAAATACCTTGTGATATATTGCAATTAAATGAAAGGAAATTTAAAGCTCACATTAAAAGTACACTTTGTAAACTAGCGTATTACAAATTAGAGGATTATATCCAAGATCAGAATGCTTGGAAACATGCTGGTCCTGCTCCATAGGACAATCTAGAGTCTAGACAAAATCAAACTGGTTGCTAATTGAATTGTATAATTAATTATATTTATGACATTGATTTACACTCAGTGATTACTTTAACTCACACACTGACTCATTACTTGTTAATATTGTAGGAAAATCATACCTATACTTACTTTTACAATGTTTGTAAATGTGTGAACACCATGTATCTATCACAGAATTAATTTATCTGTATTGCTTCAATTTGATTCTTTTTACCTATTTTGGTATGGTAATTTTATTCTGGGTGCATCGTTTTCACACATAATCATATAATGAATGTAAATATTGTACTTGAAACATTTTAAAAGAGTAACGGTGGAGTTTCTTGCCCATTCTTCATACGAAACGACATTTTGGAAGGGGCGACTAGAATCAATTCTATTTTAATGTAAATGTTGACGTTCAAAAGTGCCTTTTAAGTGCCTATTTGAAATAAATGCTTTGACTTTGACTTTGAATTTGTGTAATTGTGTGGTATATAATTGGTTCCTATTTTGTTTCCAGAATATCATCGTCTGCAAAACCACGTGAGCTTATAATTGAGTACTCCGCGCGGCCCTCAGACGAAACACTCCCTCCAATGTACATAGAACTAGAGACATACATGAGAGACACCGTGCAAGACGCTTTAGACTTTATTGAAGACCATCGGTAAGTCTTTTTAAGAATACAGGGTTGTTGTGATGTTTCTAGACGCTGTAGAAAATTTTCGTCGGAAAAAAAAAATTGCTGTGTCATAAACATGTGTGATAATATTGTCATAATAGTGTAATAATAATGTACTAAAAATATAAAGTGCGTAATAATTAGGTATGAAATTTAAACAAATAAATTGCATGATTGCTTGCAGGCAGAATACAATGACTTTAAAGCTATAAGATCTTCCCTTGTAAACTATGTATTTTCTTGCAAATAAACATTTTGAATTTGAATTAGATTTTAGAAAAGTGCAATACCTACGTGGTCAGAATGTACTGAAGCAATATTTTTTTTAAGTAACTGCTGAAGTTTTTTTTCCGGTGGTTCATAATAACGTATTGATTACTGAATCCATGGTAAACAGGCTTCGCGTCGACGGCGCTGCAACGCTTTATATCAAAATCCACTGTTTCTACTCTGCTGCAAAGTCAAGTCAAAGTCACGGCACGGTTGGCGCAGTGGTTAAGCAATTGACTGCTGCGCTGCGTGTCGCGGGTTCGATTCCCGCACGAAACAAATATTTGTATGACCTACAAGTAGTTGTTTCGGGTCTGGCTGTTTGTGTATGTGAGTTTAAATGTTTGTAAACGCACCCACAATACAGGAGAAATTCCTAGTGTGGGGCAACGTTTTTAAAAAAAAAGAAAAAAAAAGTCAAAGCATTTATTTCAAATAGGCACTTAAAAGGCACTTTTGAACGTCAACATTTACATTAAAATACAATTAATTCTAGTCGCCCCTTCCAAAATGTAGTTTCGTATGGAGAATAATGGGCAAGAAACTCCACCGTTACTCTTTTAAAATGATTCAAGTACAATATTTAACATAGTACATTCATTATATGATTATGTCTGAAAACGATGCACCCAGAATAAAATTACCATACCAAAATCGCGCGTCTCTTGTGCGCAAAGTGCGGGCCAGCTCCAATGCCGTTCTGAGTATGATAGCAAGTAGGTTGGACTGTCCTTATATGCGACACTGCTTTTATTTTTTTTTTATTTTTTGTTGGGCATCTCGCAGTTGGCCTTGAGAGGCCGTGACTGCTCAACCGGGCTTTCCTGGGGCTGCCATTAAGAAATTAATCTTAACGCCTCCAGCCAGGGCTTACAAACTAAAATTTAAAAACTAAGCGACTGCACGCTGAGGGCACCCCCTGTGGGGTACGGACCTCGGCTCAGGGCGTCACTGATAGGGGGACAGCTATCGCTATTGGGGACAGGCTGGATCGAATTGGCATCATTATTATTATAAGGGGAATTTAAAGCTACTGGCTCAGCTGCGGCGCGGGCTGGCGCTTCAACGAGCAAGGGTCGGTCGGGGGTCTCGACGTTAGGCGCCGATACTACTAGGGGTCTTCGCGGGGCGCGAGGACCTCGGCGGCGAGGTCGGAAGGACGATTTTGATCGGTGTGTGCCAAGTAACAGACAAGTTACTTATAGTGTCGCTCGTAAGAGACTACTGTAATGAATATGTGTTATTTATGGTTGAATATGTATTTTAATTTGATTTATCTAATTTGTGTTGATGTTGTATTTATATTGTATTTAATTTTTGTGTGTTTTTGTATATATTATTGAATAATTTATTTTAAAGATGCTTTCAATTATGGGTTATGTGGTACCTGAAATAAATGAATTTTAATTAAAAAAAAAAAAAAAATAGGCTAGCAAAATAGCTGCCTCTTCTTTATGTATCGATAGCAAAAAAAAAACAAACATCTTTGGCCAAAATTCAGCTGCGCGAACTCCGCTCACTGACGCAGTCATAAGATCGTCAAATGCACAAGTAACAGGGCGTGCGGCGCAGGATAGAAGAGGGTCATTGTCTGTGGGGAGGTGCCGCATACGCACTTGAGATCTGAACCGTCCGTGAACCCGAAAAATCCTTACATAGTATAAAACAAAGTCGTTTTTCGTGTCTGTACGCTTAGATCTTTTAAACTTCGCAACGGATTTTATTGCGGTATTCATCAATAGACAGAGTGAGCCAAGTTTATAGGTATAATACACCGACCTAAACGCGGGCGAAGCCGCTGGCAAAATTTAGTTTAATAATAAAAAACACGGGTATTTTCATTAGAAACAAAAACTTTTCCAAAAAAAAAAACAACCGACTTAGTGATTTTTTGGAAGTCGGTTGTTTTTTTTTTGGAAAAAGTTTTTTTTTTCACTTTTTAGTGGTTCACATGTGCTTACCCCTTCACAGCATACCGGCGTGATGTTATGTTATGAACTGGTGTAAGCAATAGACAGACATGAGATTTCAGCAATCCCAGTGCATTTGCTATCATTTATTGAGGAGTTCCGTTGCCTATCTCCAAAGTTCTTCATCAGATCTTCACTTAATTGAAATGAGACCACTACGAGAAAGTACTCTTCCAAAAATACCTAAATCGCTTCGTGTGCCTATAAAATTTTAAGAACTCTCTCTATTTCTCCAGGATCCCATCATCAGATCCTGACTTGATGATCATGGGACCACCTGGGCTGGGAAGTATACCCTTCCAAACAAAACAAAAAAAACAAATCGGTCCACCCATCTTCGAGTAATCGGGGAACATACATAAAAAAATATAAAAAAAAGGTTCCGATGAATTGAGAACCTCCTCCTTTTTGAAGTCGTTTAAAATACTTTGAAAGCCTATAAGATTTTGGATTTAAATGGACTGAAAATGATATTTTAGTGCTATTAATAGTTTTTCTCATTTACAGACACGACCCCACAGAGATATACGGAGACGAGATGTATGAAGAATTTATGAGCATTCCAAACCCCACCATTGACCCTAAAAATATATTCAAACAGTTTTTGTATGTTCTGGAGCAATTAGGTGAGTTTCCTTAAATCTACACTATACAGGAAAAGTTTTTATTATTACTTAGTATAAATAATAGTTGAGAGTTTCACATGTCATTTCTATGATTGTAAATCTGATTATTAATTATTGGCCATAAGGATTCCCTTTTAGATATTCTTTCACACTGTAATACACTTTATCAGTTAGAAATTCCTTTAGCTTCCGCTTAAATATGTTCGAGTTGTCACTTATTAAGCCATTAATGTCGGCGTGCAAATTCTACATAACTAGGCAAATGTGGGTGTACTATTAACCGGTACCTACCTAAAGTTGTTGGACGTAAAGAATAGCACGATACCATGTCTTCCCATAGGTGTCGTTAAAGGCGATCAAGGGACTCACTAGCTCGCCCGTATGCGTTCTGCGTCTTCAAGATCGTGAACGCTCGGGAATGAGGATTTAATATGCGCTTCGCCGCCGACACGCGGTCTCTCTCGCGTTGGCCGGTGTTGGTGCGCGGGCGCGTCTCGACCTCTTATAACGAATCGTTCGGGTTGTTCGAAAGAGATACCGTAACCCCTGGCACACAGGCAACTGAGGGAACGCGGGTGGTTTTTTTAGTCAGTAAAACTCTGACACGCCCTCCTGCTCCACCCAGAGCGGGAGAAGTAATTTGATGATTTCCCACCCTAAAAAAAGGGATTTACTAGAGAATGGCAGCAGCGTTCTCTATGCATTTTACCACCATACTGTGATCGCCACCCGCCTGCCAAGCTTGGTGAATATGGCAAAAAAAAAACTCCAAAAAATTATAAGTACTAAAAAAACCGGTGCCTACCCTTGGCTACGGTATTTTTTAGGGGAGGCAAATGTCCACCGTTGGATGTCTTTCGGCTGAAATGATGATGGAGATGACCCCTTCGGGATATTAAATTAACATTGATTGAATTTCAGGTCCCTACGCAGCCGATAAAGCAGCAATCTGCTTACTAATAAAACTAGAAAAACTAAAAATTAAGATACCTTACGAAAGACACTTTATCCTTATGTGTTTATGTACCACGGTCTTTATAAAAATTCGATGTTATACCGAATTACTATTCGACCAAATTGAAAATGAATGGGAAAGAATTAAGACATTCTCGTCCCCAAAAATATTGAGATTTGCTGAGATTTTAGAGACATTTAAACCGCCGGATACTCGAAACCAAAATTTTGTTAGAAACGATAATAGTAATATCCCTATGGATACTAAAGATGACAATGAGACTGGTAACGTTGGTTGTGATACTATAAATAAAGAAAGCTTAAAGAAAATGTTAAATGATATTGAACAATGTGATTTCACGACTTTAGGCAATAAAATACAAGACAGAGTTAACACTTACGAGTCTAATTTAAAAGATTTGGACTCTCCCACCGATGAAAACTCTAAAGGCAGCTCAATCAATCCGGATACTCAAATATGTCAGACGGATATTAAGGAAAATACCGATAGTAGTAACGATATTTCAAATAGTCCATCGAATACTACCATAAGTGAGACTGACACTACAGATAAAGCTGAAAATTCCATAAATAAGACGGATACTCGTGTAAGTGGAATGGATATTCGTGGTAACGAAATTATGGTACAACAGAGAGGTCTAATAGGGTTCACAAGGCGTTCCGGGTACAGATTAAGGTATAGTATTCCTATTTCCTTTATTTCACTTAAAACACATATAAATTACATTTTTAAATATTAATATAAAAATATAAAAACATTTAAAAATATAAAAAAATATTATTTCCTTTATTCAATTAAATATACATATAAATTATATTTTTAAATATTAGTATACAAATATAAAAACATTTAAAAATATAAAAAATAGTAGCCCACCGGTATCGGGAACAAGGTCCAAGCTACCGGCGGTCAGGGCTACAGAGAGAGGAACCTCCTAACAATGCGAGCCGTGTCCAGGAGTAACGCTTTCTGAATCAAGCCCTTGACCCAGCTGCCCAACGAGAGCCTCCTCAGATGTTGGTCGAGGCTCTTGGCTATCAAGCCATTGGCTGTAACAACTATCGGTACAATGATCGCTGAGTCCACATCCCACATGTCGACAACCTCGTGAGCCAAGTCAAGATACTTGATTTGTTTATCTTTCTCGGCTTTCACGAGGTTCAATAAAAAAATATTATTATTATTATAGTATTCCTTATTATTATTTTAATTTTAATAATTAAGTTGTTATTTCCAAGGACTTAAATAACGTAATTTTATGTAGTAAGCAGATCACTTATATCTATGTCTTACGAATTGCTGTATTGTGATTGCAAGCTGAACTGCATTGCGCCCGGGTTGAAAATTCGTGCGTTTGATCCTTGGGTCGCTTAAGAGGGGACGGGGCCTGCGAGGAATTTGAATAATAGGTATTTGAAGAAACTCTTGCCGTTGCGCTGCGCCCGAACAACCGAGTAGTGTGTGATAGGGACAGCGTGGGGTGCTTTTTGAGGTATTTTTCTAATCAATTAATGTCAAGCATCCCACGCTTTTTAATTGAATTAAATTATTTTCTCCTTTTTTAGTTTGGTTTTTAAAGCGTGTTTTTTTAGTTTTTTAAACTATTATTTATTTTCTATTTTTTAGTTCTGCTTACTACAAAAACGTGTTTTTTTTCTCATTTTTTTTTTGTTAAATTATTGAATTTTCATCGGTCCTCGACAAGTTTACAAAGTTTCAATGAAATCTGACCGTTTAAAGTGGGTCAAAATCACGCTCAAAGGAGTCGGTTACATACAAACAAACAAACATACAAGTGAAGCTAATATAAAGCGTGTAAAAAGAGCCTTTTTTAACTTCTGTCTAATGCTATTTTAAATGGAGTATAGTTTGTTAAATTAGTGTGTAAATATCATATTGTTATTTTAGGGGCAAATCTAGACTACAGAGAAGCAACGCAGCTAGAGTACTACAGATGCAACAGAACCCGGATGCGTTGTGTGGTATCGTGTATATGAAGGAGCCGCTGATCGCGAAGATTTTGTTCAGCGTCATGGTGGTAAGACATCCTCGGGGTCTCTAGTTAAGATGGGCGTGCCTCAAGGTTCAATTCTTGGCCCTTTTTTATTTCTAGTTTATTTTAATGACCTTCCCTATCTGATGGCTAACTTCTCGGATATAATTTTATTCGCTGATGACACTTCTCTGGTCAACGAAAGCCTAGCTGTTCTTTCGAAATGGTTTGCTGCTAATAATCTTTTACTCAATGCGAACAAAACTAAATGTCTTAAGTTCTCGTTACCAAATGTACCCTAAGTAGGTCTAAATTTAAAACTTGATGGCAAGAAACTAGATGCTATTTCAGAAACTGTATTTTTGGGAATTACTTTAGATTCAAAATTGCAATGGGGTGCCCACATTAGAGCTCTTTCAAGCAGATTAAGCTCAGCTGCTTACGCAATAAGAAAAATATGGCAGTTGACTGATGTAGCCACAGCTAGGTTAGTATAGTTTGCTTATTTTCACAGTATTATGTCTTATGGCGTTCTGCTGTGGGGATCGGCAGCGGACGTAGATTCAATTTTTATTTTACAAAAGAGGGCATTCCGCGCAATCTATAAGTCATCATCTGCCTAGCATTTGATCCCAACTATGTTGGGGTCAGCTTCCAGTCTAACCGGATGCAGTTGAATACCAGTATTTTACATGGAGCAACTGCCTATCTGACCTTCACAACCCAGTTAACACTTTCACCGCCCGTGTATCATTTTTGCAAACGCATGTGTTAAATACGATGTGTAACATAAATTATTCACTGTGCCCACTGCGAACAAGGAGCCTGTACGGACATTATTGATTTAATTATTATTTTTTGTTATTGAATTTCAAAATGAGAACTTTATTTGCTATGAATGTTGAGGTATTAGATGTTGTACATAAATTAATGAGATCGGCTACACCTTAAGGCGTGCAAATTATTACATAAATTAAAGTAATAATTGAAACAAAATAATGTCAAAAAAACTAAACAAAACCGAAAATAAAGTGACGCCACTTTTTTAAATTATTGAAATGTATTAAATTGTGTGAGTCAATAATTCGTAATAATAATAATATTAGTTTCATTAGTAGTTGGTAATTGTGTGATATGTTAATTCAGTGTTCATAAACTCAACAGCAAACCAACATTGTACTTTGCAGTGCCCTGACAGGGTTTATGTACAAAAACCGACAGTAATATATTGTAAAATGTGTGATGCGCATGAGAGCAAATAAATAAAATAATAATATTCAGGTCAGGTACATGTCTTACATGGTCAGTATTTATAAATAAGATGTCGGGTAACACAATACCCTTTGATAAGAAGATTGGTTGTGAAACTTTACGAGATTTGTTCATAAAATGCCACGGCTCAATAAACTTTATTGGTAATTTATGCAGAAGTTTTTCCATAAAATTCAATCTTCCGAAAGACTTTTCTTTTTTATTATTGAACTAGACGTTTGTTAACTAAATTTATAATAAGATTAGAGTTATGAACAAGTATATAAATTAAAAAGGGAAAAGCTCACTGGGCATCAAAGAATTCGTCCGCATCGCTGTCAGTGGGAAAAGTGCTTGGGAGTTATAATGTTGGAGCCGTTTGGGGTTGAAACACTAGGACCGTGGGGTCCGAGTGCTCATCGAGTATTTCGAGACATCGCCAAGCGGTTGGTCGAATCTTCACGTGACCAAAGGGCTGGCCAATTCTTAGCTCAAAGAATCAGCATTGCCATCCAACATGGCTACTCAATATTTTCCGACTTTCGCATTCACCACACTTTATTTCTAGGATATGTCCCGCAGTAACAGCCGTCTCAGCTACATCTCGGCTCAGTACTGCGCCACAGAAACTCCTGCCGACCCCGGCACGGAGCCGCGCGAATGTCAGCGGCAGGGGAAGAGACAAGAGGATGTGTTGAAGAAGTAAGTTATACTACCTCCATTCCTATTTCTGTGACAAGGCGTTTTTCTACGATGAAAAGTATTTTTTGCATAAAATCAAAATCAAAAGTTATTTATTCAAACTAGGCTGAGAGTCAGCTCTTTTTGAACGTCAAAATTACATAAGACAGTCCCCCCGGCACGCTCGCCCTTCACCACTTCCTAGTGCTTTAGCTGAGAAGAAGAAGTGGCGCAACAAACTTCCCAGCAGCACAGCTGTCTGTTAACTTAGAAGAACTTTATTCTATACATTAGTAGGTAATTAACATAACCATTTGCCATATGTCAGCTAGCACACGCCAATATACCACATCAAAACATTGAAAACTATAGATACTCAAGTAGAAATAAATAAAAAAAAAAATTAAAACGTAAACAGAACTTACAATCTAAATAAAAGCCTCCAGGCATAAAGGGCATGCCCGCTTACATATGCAATTCTGCATTATGTAAATATAGCTATAAAAGAAGAACAAACCTTAAGACGTATGGACGTAAGGAACTGGGTGTAAATTTCACTCAACCTCCACAGAAAAGGGAGGTACTTGTGTTGTGTCTGGTGGTCTACTGCCCAATTGGTGTCGGTACGTTGTATACAGGATAAGTTTTTATTCAGTGCGCAAATTGTAACCATGAATTCAGCATATCATTCTAGATCTCCCAGCGCAGAAATTTTTCGTCGGTTATACAAAAAAATAAAAATATTAGCTGTTCCATACAATCATTATCCTGTATATGCTAGTTGTATGGTAAACTTTGCTTGCTTGCGCGATTTTGCGTATAGTTACCGGCACGTAAGTTGGCAAAAGATTTTGTACTGGGGGAAGTTCGCGCAGGCACCATTTCATACATTTTTACATGCGCGAACTTCCCCCACTACAAAATCTTTTGCCAACTTACGTGCCGGTAACTATAACCTACTTTCTATACACCGATTTTTTTATGGCTTTTCCCACAGCGAAATGGTTTTGTCTTGGTAATACAATCGTTTTATAAACAAATAAAATATTAAAAACAAAAAATGCCAGATTAACAATTGTGAAAAATCACCACGTGCGAGAGTTTATTTTGTTTTGAACATTTATGGATCGCTGTTACCTTTGTCAGCGGCGCGTGCGATTCGAGTATTACCTACAAGTTACCTCTAGTGTTACTACTGATTCTCACGTTTTCGAGTACTTATTTTTTTTTTATTGAAAAAAAAAACATCTTAATTTTTTTACTTTTACTCTATGCTTCGAAAGTACTCCTTATGGCAAGTTGTTCTACCGCGGGAAGTCAACCATTTAAATTTCACGGTGTATAAATGTTACGGCTAATAGCCGAAGTGCGGCTACACCTAGTTTTAGCCGGCTATAACTAGGTGCAGCCGGTTAAACTTAGATGTATCCTACTTCGATAAATTGTGAACTGCACCATACTGCTTACCGACCGATTAGGTTAGGTTAGAATTGCGACCAAAAGCGCGCGAGCCGAGCGAGCGCAGCGAGCGACGCCGCGGCAGCGGCCGGCGAGCGCTAGTCCAGCTGCACCTAGTTGTAGCCGGCTAAAACTAGGTGTAGCCGCACTTCGGCTATTAGCCGTAACATAAATACAAATTAAAAGCTTAATATGGGACGTTTGAATGAACTTTTGAAATATCGACAGTACATCGCCTGATGAGTCAGGCTGTTTCTAATAGTAGTAAAATTGTACTTACCATCATGTAGTAATTGTCGTGTCGCATTTCGTTATTAACTGAAGTCGCCATTACTGCCGTGGGCTGGTGCGCCTTTTGCTACTTTCTCAATTATAAAAGACTAGCTGCACCCCGCGGTTTCACCCGCATAAGTCTCGATCCTTTGGGAATATTTAGATGTTTCTCACTCAATCACGCAAAAACGGCTGAACGGATTTGTAGGTACGGTAGTATAAGAGTATCTCATGGCATATATCCCATATGGTCTACCCATGTGCCAAATTTCATCTAAATCCGTTCAGCGGTTTTAGCGTGAATGTGTAACAATCAAGTATACAAAAAGACAAATCTTTTCTCTTAGCATTTTTTTTTTGGCTTCACACGGTTTGGGGCCATTCAAGTATTACGTAAGCACTACAGGGGGGCGGGGGGTCTTTGCTATGCTTATTTTTGATGACATGGGGGATGGGGGTCTGGATGGTGATTACGTCAGCAGAATTTATTTTTTATTTATTGGATTTTCTACAAAATTGAGTCGATTTTGGTTTGAACACATATGGCAACCCTGCTTGTCTATGAATGGTTCGAAGAAACCGATGACAATATTCCAAAATCACACGAAAGTGAGCAGACACGTTGTGTGTCTTCTACCAATGTTTACGTGAGCATAGGACGGGGGGTAAGAGCTTTGCTTACTTTTGCTGACGAGGGGGGGGGGGGGGGGGGGGGGTTAAAAAATGCAAAAAATCTGCTTACGTTATACTTGAATGGCCCCTTTGTGCATTTATCCAGTGTCAGGTAATTTTTCTTTTCGATCAATTAAATGGCCCGATATCGGGCACGAAGTTACGAAACAGTCATAGTCGACTATAGTTAGTCAAATCAAAGTTATTGTAAAGCGGTAGTAACTTTACAACAACCTAGTAGGAGTTTTTGGGGGGAACACGAAAAGTCCACGTTAGTCACTTATTTTCACCTTCACTACACTTGTGCACTCACATGTAACTAAATTGAATAATTAACTACCAAAATTATACAATTTAATTCGCTATTTCACTAAATTTCATGAAAATTAAAATTCGTGCGACATGTTCCAACGCGATCCCGCCAAATAAACCTCTCTTAGCATTAGTAATCTCTTTCTCCTCTTTCTACGTCAAAAATCACAGAACTTATTATTGTCTTCAGGTTCCGTATGCACGAATGTAACTTACTGCTCGCTACTTCGGCGTTAGAAGAAGGTATCGACTTACCTCGATGTAATCTCGTGTTGAGATGGGACATACCTGTTTCGTAAGTATTTTTTTTATACATCTAGGTTTTATGGCCTTATGTATTATAAGTTTTGACAGCAGAAGTTAAGGGACACTTAATTTAATAGTAAAATATAAATACAAAGTGGTAAAAAACAATTGATTTACATTGTAAGGCAATCTTTGTAAATAATGTTTTTTGGCCATTTAAATATATAAAAAAAAAACAAGTGACTGCTGCCAGATTGATACACATTTGATCCCGTTTTCTAGTGATTGAGTTGTTCTGATCTATGAGGGCAAACACGGAATGCAATTAAACACTGAATTTTGAACCATTTCAATTTATGACAATAATTAGTGGCAGGTTTTGAGTTTAAATTCATAATGTAATTTTTCACTTCTCATGCTCTAAAAGTACGCCAATATAGCCCTACGAAGAGGGACTACAGTGACCATTTTAGTCTCTAGGGAGTGAAAACTAAGTTGTTTTTTAATTTCCTTCATGTGACATAGACAAACTCAAACAGCCAGTAAATATACTATTATCTGTGGAGTGTGGACCATTTTCATTGCGAAAATGTTGAGAGTTTTAGTTCCATGGTTTTTCAAATAATTCGACTTGTACATTTAGCTTCAAGTAAAACAATATTTTGTGATTTTTATTTTATTATGTAATATTCATTAAATGTTTTTGTACTCAATTGACTATTTTTCTCGCACTCAAAGTGAAAAGTACAGTTTGCACCTCGAGACTAAACGCCAACTTAATATACCCTCGGTTTCATTGACTCCCTCGCACGCTCGGGAGTCAAACCACCTCTGGTATAGCTTCGTTTAGTCCCTCGATATAAAATATACTATTATGTCAATTAATTTTACTTCATTTTTCTCCCTAGTTACCGCTCCTACGGCCTCTGCCGCGGCCGAGCTCGAGCGACTAGGTCAACAGCAGCCCTATTATGCAGCAACAATACTGAGACCACGCAGATGTTACTACACAATGTTGCTACCTACAGAGAGCTTGATCAGGTAAGGGGGCGTCCATTAATTACGTGAGGCAATTTTGCCCACTTTTCGACCCCCACCCCTACTCTGGTGAGATGTGGTGAGATTTGGCTCGACCCTTCCCCCTCCCCATAATCTCACGTGAGATATTTCAAATACGTGTTTTTAGTGTAAAAATGTTTATCTCGACTTATTTGCGTTGCATTTGGCTGGCTTAGCTGGCCAGTGGCCGTTTAACTATTGAGGAGCCACTGTGCTACTTTTTGGCGGTCGCATAACCGCGATAAAAAATATTTTTTAGGTTTTAGCCATATTGGCGGAAAAACATGTTTTACATAATTTAACCCGGTTTTCTCAGTATGTTACATTGTTTCTTTGCGGAAAAAAAATTACGTGATATTTGGCGAGACCCCCCCTCTCCTCCACGTGATATTGGGTGAGATTCGACTCGACCCCCTCACCCCCCTAAAGGCCTCACGTAATTAATGGACGCCCCCTAAGAAGCTGTTTAATAAGTTTAATAAATGTCTAAGTTTTAAGATTTGTCTTGGTAGAAAAGTATACATGAAAATTTTATTTAATGATTATCCAGTATCCGGCCTGGATAGTTGGTCAATATCCGGCCTGGGTAGTAGGTCAATTTCCGGTAGGTTTGAAAACATTCAATAAATTTAGTCGTATGCCATGCTCGAGCGACTAGGTCCAAATCGGCTCTGTTATGTAGTCTACAATCCCACGCAGATATTACTACATAACGTTGCTACTTACAAAGAGCTTGATCAAGTAAGAAACTGTTCAATAAGTAAACTAATTAATAACTGTAAAAAAATCTAAGTTACAAGATCTGTCTTGCTTCGTCAATATCCTGCAGGTAACAAACAATAAAAATTAATATACTACCCGACGTTATTAAACTTGCTATGTTCCTGTATGGGCTCCGTGCCTTGGAATGCACGTTAAATCGTTGATACCGTCTGTCATTTGTAGATCTTTGACTTTTCGTTACCGGTAATCAGAAGGCCGAAAATCTGACAACTAACTCAACCCAGGGGTATCCCAGTAACTGGGTTGTGAAGGTCAGATAGGCAGCAGCTATATGTAAAATAGTAGTATTTAGGTGAAACCGGTTAGACTGGAAGCAGACTCAAACATAATTTGGATATATATGATTTGGATATATTCAATACTAGTGTTTCTCGGCTGAAGCAGATGTTGGTGGAAAGCTTCTTTAAGGAAAAGTAATTGCTTGCTTTGTATTGTTTGCTTTGATTTTTTTTTGTTGTTTTAATTTGTATTAGTTAAGCGTGTATTATTTAAGTAAAGCCATTATTAGTTATTTAGTACCTACCGACCGTTTTTTGTTGTTGTTTAAGTTAAGTGTTTATCAGTGGAAACTTGTAAATGGCCTTCAGCTTCATATTGTTTAATAACATTGTTTATGTTAGCTGTAAGTTTCCCAAATAAAATAAAATAAAATAAAATAATTGGGAAATGGATAGGCAGAGGATGATTTTTGTGTGCGGGCGTCGTCTATTAGGACTTGTCCTTAGGTATCGTTCTCACTGTCAATGCCGTACTGAGGCGACTAGAACTACATCCACGATTCTTTTATGTAACTACAATCACAATACCACGCAGAAATTATAAACGGATATACTCGGGTACTATCCGGTGTCCGAACTATCCAGCCTAAGTAAACTATTGATAGAATAGTAGATTAATATCTGCCCAGATACTGTTCCGTACATTTTGATCGTGTAGATATTGCATTTTAGTAATAGCAGTTTTTTTTTTTACAACTGACGAAAAATTTATGTGCTTTCTACGGGTTTACAATCATGTGCTGAATTCATAGTTACTACTGTTTGTTCGTCTATGTCCCTGCTACCGTGGCAGGGACATAGACGCATAAACTGTGTGTATAAGTGAAATCTCAATGCATTGAACTTATTGGATTTCGGCAATATTTCAATAAACACGATATTATTTATTGAGCACAAACGACATGGCATTTGTATGCCAAAGAGAAAAAAGCTACAACGCCACCAGTGTCAGAAAAAGGAAACAAATATACAAACGTTTATGAAGACACTCTTCAACATAATGTTTACAAAGACATCTACGATCTATCTTATAAATTTATATTAATTCAACAGAACTTACTATTTATTTTCTCACTTTCTCGCCTATAGATACAAAAAATAGAAATCAACCTGCTTATAAATCTATACTCTTAATATATCCACTACTTATATGTCTATTTCTCTCCCACAGATTATAAGCAGAAAATGCGGCTGCGGCATTCAAGACGAACCTCCACAAACAGAAGAAGATCATGCTGACGCCTTCACAAACTTTGTCAAACCTTACTCTCCTAATGACAACGTCACCAACTTGAATACCACAACTACTAGTCAGATAATTAACTTTGAAGATACTCACAAAATTAAAGATGATATTGTCATTGACGTTGTCAAGTCTGGTACAGTTAATGACGGTGTCAAAGTTGAAAGAAAAAGGAAATCTAAAAAGACGAGTAAATGTGATGCAAATGATGGAAATATTGTTATTCCTAAGGAAACTAGTAAAAGAAATGATTTAGAAAAAGATAAAGATTGTGAAGTCGAGACCAGTAAAAAAATTGATACAGAATATAGCAAAAGAAATCATGATATATGTATAGACAATGACTCTAGTAACAAAATAGAAAACTGTGAAGGAAATAACAACAAAACAGGTAATTGTATAGAAAATAATAATTTAGAAGGAGATTATAATAATAGAATAAACAGTATAGACTATGACAATGCTAATCTCATAACAAATGACAAAGTTAATGAAGCTATGACTATAGTTAATGACACGATAAGCACAGTTAATGACGCAATAAAAACAGTTAATGAAGCCATAAATAAAGATGGAATAGACGATCTCATACACCAAATGGAAAATTTAACCGCTAGTGGGAGCTTTAATGATGACAAAACACAACAAAATAATGAAACGGGAGAGATAGAAGTTAATCATGATGATGCTAAAGTAAAAATTGATTCTAAAGATGAAAATCGAAGTCCGGAACAAAATATCGATGAATATCACAAACCTCACGACAATAATATCGAAATAAGTCACAACGATATTCAGAATTCGAACAATAATGAGAATATTTCAGAAAAAAATACTATCGCGGATACTGAGAATCACGATACTGAAGTTATTAAAGAAGATGAAGCAAGTGGATATTGTACAAAGTGTTTTAATGTAAAATTAAGTGGTGTATGTCTGTGCTCGAATGTGAATCTTTATTATCAATTAGTAGCCAAAGCCAATTTAAGTAAGAGTGATATTAAGAAGAATTTTAGTGATTCTGATGGGTCGGCGAGTGTGGATCTGAGTACGGCTATTGCGCTGATTAATAGGTGAGTTTAAGCATATTTATTGATGAAATTTCCTAGTTTTTTCCCGCAACTTCGCCCGCGTGAACGTCTGAAATTATCGCACAGGAATGTATTACTCCTCAGAAATCATATCTGGATGACTGAGCTTGGCTCGGTTTTTACACGCTTTATATTAGCTTCACTTCATCAGCGTCAGGTATATTTGCCTGACACATGCTGAGCTGGATTCCCATTTGGTGCAACCTTAAGGTGAATGCGCAGTGGTAGACCGCGAAATTCAAATTTTCTTACGTTTTTGCAATTTTCAAGTCAGTATCAGGTTGTATCCTGATCAAAATGTGATTTGCGAATATAACAGGTACGTATTTATAGAATTATAGTCATTAGAATGTCTAATATATCTCTATAAGTTAGATTTCTTCCACAAGCACTTTTCCATAAGAAATTTGTTCTTATTGAACAAATCTAACTTAGAAAGATGTATTATTGATTCTAATGATTATAAATCTGTAAATACGTACATGTTATAGTCGCAAATCATATTTTGATCAAGTAACAAGCTGACACTCACCTGAAAATTGCAAAAAACGTAACAAAATTTGAATTTCGCGCTCTACCACTGCGCATTCACCTTAAGACGCACACCGCACCTTGTAATTTGAATGGAATGATGTAATAGTGTCACTATATTTCAAGCACCTAAGTATGTTTTTTTTTGTAGATGTAATGGGCGCCTTGTTTTTTATTTCAATTCGTGTTATTTGTCATCATTTAATTGTATTTTTGTGTGTAGTGTATGTCTTTTGTGTGCACTAAATAAAGGTTTTATCTATCTATCACTTGTATGTTTGTTTGTTGACTCCTTAGGGCGCGATTTTGACCCACTTTAAACGGTCATATTTCATTGAAACTTTGTAAACTTGTCGAGGACCGATGACAATTCAATAATTTAAAAAAAAAATTAGAAAAAAAACACGTTTTTGTAGTTAGCAGAACTAAAAAATAGAAAATAAATAATAGTTTAAAAACTAAAAATCACGCTTTAAAAACCAAACTAAAAAAGGAGAAAATAATTTAATTCAATTAAAAAGCGTGGGGTGCTTGACATTAATTGATTTATAAAAATACCTCAAAAAGCACCCCACACTTTTTAATTGAATTAAATTGTTTTCTCCTTTTTTAGTTTGGTTTTTAAAGCGTGTTTTTTTAGTTTTTTAAACTATTATTTATTTTCTATTTTTTAGTTCTGCTAACTACAAAAACGTGATCTAAAAAAAAAACCTATTTTTTTTTCATTTTTCTCAATTTTTTTTTTAATGATTGAATTGTCATCGGTCCTCGATAAGTTTACAAAGTTTCAATGAAATCTGACCGTTTAAAGTGGGTCAAAATCGCGCTCAAAGGAGTCGGTTACAAACATACAAGTGAAGCTAATATAAAGCGTGTAAAAACCAAGACTCAGGCACTTTCTGGCCGAGGACACGCCTGTTGTGAAAGGATCAAAATCATGTTGTTTACACATGCTGTTAAAGTTGTTAATTGCACGAACTATAAATTAATTCTGCCTGTAATTCGTACACGCAACGGTGCGTTCCATCGCTTCGACCTTCTGGGAACGTTAAAATAAATTTTGGATAGAATATCTAATCTAACTAATTTATATCCGTTTAAAAATTTTACCGCAGGGAGGTTCAGAATTATGTACTGAATTCTGAACCTCATGGTTACAGGTTTGCGTCCGTGCCACCCTGTATTTCAGCCCATACCAACAACTCTTAAGCCATATTTTAATCTCTTTTTTTTTCTCAGATACTGCGGCAAGCTCCCTTCAGATACGTTCACCCGCCTCGCCCCCCAATGGTGGATGGAAGAGGTCCAGCTACCAATCACAAGATCTGAGGCAACTAAGACGGCTTACATCTGCACATTGCGGCTGCCTCTCAACTGTCCCGTCAAGTATAATATAGTGGTGAGTTTACAACCCTCCTCCAGAAGAGTAACAAATCCACTAGCACGCTCAGAAATGACCAACACGCCTCCTTCCGTCCTCGCCGCTACGTAAATCCATGTCCTCCCTGACTCTTGCTCGAGCCAGCTTGCGCCGCTGAGCCTGTAGCTAAAAATTCGTCATTAAACTTCCAGCGACGCCCTAAGCCGAGGGTGTCCTTAGCGTGTAGTCGCTTAGTTTATAAGTCCTGGCTGGAGGCCTTAATTTATTGAGGCAAGACTGGTTAAACAGCCAACAACATCCTAGGTTGACCTGCAAGATGCCATTCACAAAAAAAAAAAACTTCTACAACAACAACATATAACAACAGTGTTCATTGTTATATAATCTGTTCTAAAAGTCGCTGCCGAAAATGTAAACAAATGAGTTAGAAAAACGTACCTGTGAATACTAACTTATAGTGACACTTACAAATTGAGTGCTAGCATTTGATTATTTGACAGGCATTGACACATTTACACGTCAAATAATATTTGAAAACTTGATATCAGCAGTGTTTCTTATACAATAAAAAAGCTTTGAAAAGTTACACCGAAACAAACTCACAGGTCAATTCAACCAAGCAACAATAACTTAAAAAATTTCCCTTTTGGGTGATTTTGGAAAAAGCCTCTTAATATTATTTTCTTCTCAGGGTCATCCTATGCCAACGAAGGTGTTAGCCAGAAGAATGGTAGCGCTCCAAGCTTGCAGGATACTCCACAAGTCTGGGGAACTAGATAACCAGCTCATGCCTATAGGTAAGTTTACCGATCCGATCGTGTCTTTGTCCAAATGATTTTATTTCTGTAAGTAGGTTTGTACAAACACTTTTACACGTCATCGTAATTTTGCTGAGATGGGAACCTTTTTGGCGTCGCACAGGTCTTTCTCTTTAATTTTTTATTGTTTGCACTATTTTCTTATTTTATTGTTTGTATATCACCGTTATGTGCTTCTTTAGTTAAATAATAAGGCGTTCCAGCGACAATAAAAAATGTTTCTTTCGCAAAAGGCATATTATAGTGTCTCCGAATTTATAGACAAAAAGTTTTTGCTGTTTGATTGAATAATTTTATCTTTTCCTGCCTCTAAGATTAAATTTGTATGAATATCGAACTTTGACATAATAACATTAAATAATTTCTAATTGTTAAGTTTCTAAATCATAAACTACTACCAGGTATTTTTTTTCTTATTGGCAATTCTTTTTAATGTTATGGAAGGCTTTTCTTTGAGGGTGGGAAATCATCAAATAACTTCTCCCGCTCTGGGTGGAGCAGGAGGGCGTGTCAACCTTTAACTGACTAAAACCCACCCATGTTCCTTCAGTTGCCTGTGTGCCAGGGGCCGCGGTATCTCTTTCGAACAACCCGCACCCCTGGCAGGCATCGGCCCTTGCGGACCCCACCAGTTGGTGCTGACATCTCGCCGTCGACCCGGGCTTGGTTCTTATCGGACAGCGAGCTACCCATTACTCGTCCGCAAGCCCGCGCCTACGTTGGCCGGGAATCAGCCTCACATTCCCGACACACAGAGCGTCTCCTGAACTATGTTAGGGTCGGTTTCCATTCTCTGCGACTGCCTATCTGAATACACAACCCAGTAAATGGCAAGTACGTTACCCCTTGATAAGACTGGTTGTCAGACTTTCGGGCTTCTGACGACCCGTAACGACTGTCAAAGATCCATGAATGACATCCGGGGCTGACGGTAAAAAACAGTATTGGACGGATCGTATAAAAACCATGTAGATTGATGTCTGAAATGGTCTTTTGATGAAAGAACCACATAGATTGAGTGGACCCGTCCAGTCATTGCATGCATTTTAAGTAATCGTAAGAAGCTAATCCCAAAAGAATAAGTTTAATTTCTTCGTTTTGTTTTGTCTTTGTTCTCAGGCAAAGAAAACTTCAAAGCGATGGAACTTGAAGCTGTGAATACGATGTGTGCGTACATCGGAGGCGATCAAACGGACACACACGACTCCGCGCGACCCGGCTCCACCAAGAGACGGCAGTATTATTATAAACGAGTGAGTACAATAAAAAAATAAAAAACTAGCAGATGCGAGTGTAAACGTCGGAAGGGGACAACCTATGCTTGGACTCATAATCGTATTTAGTAACTTGACAGTTCGAAGAACAATAATGTTACCATACTAAAAAATAATAGTGTTGGGGTAGTGAACGATTTTGCGTAAAGAACGAATGATAAAAATGGTTTAATTTTTAATTTCGTTATAAAACTTTAAAAATTCGTTTGTAACATGTGGAATATATAACAAACTAGCTGTGTGTATCAGAATGGCGGGTGTAATTTCCAGATTTGCCTAAATTTATTACAGTTATTTGGTACCTTCTGTGTACCTTTACGTACCTCTCTTGAAAATCTGTGTACCTACACCCGTATGATGATATTTTAAAAATTAGGTACACCCACCATCCTGATGTCAGAACCGCGGGTGTACTGCTAACCAATATATGTAGCCAAGCGTACTGTTTATGTAAATTTGGTACCTCTTGTGTACCTGCAGATAAAAGTATTAAATAAATTAAATACTGCAAGGTTGCTGCGAAAAATAAAAAATAAAAATTTCTCGTAAAACGTATCTTTTAAAATAACAATCTACGTATTGATAACTTATCTTAAATATTTAAAAAAACTATATGTATACATAATTACAAAAACAACATATTGCCCATTTTAGAATTGTGAAGGATTTATAGAATTAGGATGTTTTTCGTGAATGCGCGTATAATGTAATGTAATGCATGCACACTAGCTTTGAAATCGTAATAAAATTATCAATAGAATTAGCATACCTACAATCATAATAGAGAAATCTAGATTGTAAAGGTAATGCTTGGTCTTGATGACACTGACAGCTCACTCCACGCTCACTCGGCTCACTTCACCCGGTGAAATGGTTCCGTAATAGCACGGCTGTACACAATCTCTCTCGTGAACATTTAGGTGAAGTGAGCTTATAGTGGGCTGTCAATAGTGTTGTACATTTAGGTGAAGTGAGCTTATAGTGGGCTGTCAATAGTGTTGTTCAACCATGAACATGCAATAGTATCACAGCGTCAGCGTTAAGAGTGACATACATACAATCTCTTGGACACTAACCCAACAAACGATTTGTTCGCGGACGAATGGACGAAGATTTTATCGGCATGTCAGAAGTACTGTGAGGGGGATTTATGAAAGTGTTGTTAAGTGTTTTTTTTTTACTTTTTCTTAATATTTGTATTATTTTCTCTTATGTGGAAATGTTTTTTTGTTGTTTGTGCAACCTGTAATCTTTAATTTTTGTAATTGGTTTTAAACCGTTTTAATTAAAGAAATAAATGATAAATTAAATTAAATTAAACATCTTTTCCACGTGCCGGCAACACCGGCACACCGTCAGCGCTAAGAAGTGACCTACTGAGATCTTCGCCTCATCGGCTCGATACACACACAACACACATATAAATATATATCAATGTGTATTGACCACAAAACTTGTATATAATTAAGTTAATTATTGTAATAAAGCAGTCATCAAGCTGGAGTCGAGTGTGATTCATCTCCTACAACCTCCTCTTACTGTGGCCAAGACACCTTTAGCCATCAACGATCCTATGAGTCTGTGGGATCGGCAGTAAGAAAACCATATCCTGTGTACATTGCACGACGTACGCAAACCCTTATTCCTTCCCAAATTCCGTCTGTTACCGTAGGTCTCCTTGTAACAGGCTTCCCTCTCATAAGCCAATGTAACTCACGTTCGGTGTGGTTTGTATGGTAGGTTAGGGCGTTGGGATATCTCGGGTGCTAGGTGAATCCTATAGGCTAGGTTGATAGTCAGTTTTTTTTTTTTTTTGGGTGGGAAATCATCAAATAACTTCTCCCGCTCTGGGTGGAGCGGGAGGGCGTGTCAGACTTTTACTGACTAAAACCCACCCGTGTTCCCTCAGTTGCCTGTGTGCTAGGGGCCGCGGTATCTCTTTCGAACAACCCGCACCCCTGGCAGGCAGCGGCCCTTGCGGACCCCCCCATTTGGTGCTGACATCTCTTTGAGGCGCGCGTGGAACACTACGCGCCGTCGACCCGGGCTTGGTCCTTACCGGACAGCGAGCTACCCATTACTCGCCGTCCGCAAGCCCGCGCCTACGGTGGCCGGGAATCAGCCTGGGATTCCCAACGCCCAGGGCGTCTCCCGCGGCGACTACGGCCGTGAGGGCGCATATACTGCCTCTCCCTCACGTGCGCCGCCTCCCTCTTCGCGAGCATTACTGCTTCGCAGAAGGAGGTGACGGCTAACCATTTACTCTCGCTCCGTACCATGGCCTGCACCAGGGTCGGACGCGAGAGATCGCCGCCGCCGATCGCCTCCACGAGGACACGGCGGTGCTCCGCCCAAGCCGGGCAGACCGCCACCGTATGCTCCACCGTGTCCTCAGGGCGATCTTCGCAATGGAAACACCCGGGCGTTTCCTCCCGCCTTATGCGAAACAGGAACCTCCCGAAACAACCGTGTCCGGTGAGGACCTGCGTCAGGCGGAAGTTGGGTCTTAGATAACTGACAGGTACTAAGCTCAATTGTCTCAAACGTAGCCACACTGTACGCAATTGGGAGGACGGCCGTACTAAGCTGTAGTCCCAGTGCGTACAAGTGTCAATAACTGGCGTCAGCCAGGTGGTGGAATGATAGCTCACGTCAAGCTCACTTCATCTATACTCCATTTACAATAGCATTAGACAGAAGTTAAAAAAGGTTCTTTTTAATGTACACTTCGTAACAAAATTACATTAAACGTGTTGCAGTTACGATTTATGCCAAAAAAATAAAGTGTCAATGCTAAAAATGTAAAAGAAGCAGGAGTGAAAATCACCGAGTAATTAAATTAGCTGATGACGACGAAGTTTAACCAAACGTATTGTGGGTCGTAAGTTGTTATTTAAAATAAAGTATTGTAAAAAATATATATTTTATTTCCTTATAATCTTAATTAGATTTAAATCATCATGTGATTGTTTGTTTCATTCATTCGTTTTGTTGTAGGTTTGTAATGTGTGATGAAGATGTTATTGTAAATAGAACATTATTTAAAATAAACATTACTTTTACTTAGTTTATCTCAGTATTTAGTACTGTCTTAAATTTACCTAAAAAAGTTAGAACTTAACTTTGAAATAAAATGTTTTGTACTCCTGCTTCTATGAGCCTCTTTTTTCTAAAGCTATAATAAATGGGTATAAGTTTTCACGGTAATTTTTTTACAGAGTTGACCAGCTGATGTATGAATTTAAACGAGGCAAAAGGAGTATGTAAAGATCATAGCAAGTGACGTTGTGTAGTTTCTGGTTACCCCCCATCAGGAATGTCGTGAATTTATGTATGTATGCGTATGTCCTAAAATATTTCTTTACTTCCAGACTGCCTGGGCCTTCACAGATTGCCAGCCAGTGATAGACACGACTGACGCAGAGATATTCCCTGGACAGGACCCGGACAAGATCGACATTGATAGTGATACGGAAGTTGTGATGAAAGATGTCAAGCATAAGGAGAAGTATAAGGAGGCTAAACTCAAGGAGGGGACTGGTAAGTTATTAATATTCATTTGTTGTTACTGCACTGTGCCTGCGTCGAAATAATGCCAAAGTCAAAGTCAAACAATTTATTTTAAATAGACACATAAAAGACACTTTTTAAAATAAAAATGAAATGAAAATGGAAAATGTTTATTTGTCCCAACTCAGTTATATCTATATATTACCTTTTACCAAGCAATTCTTGTATACAAGGTGTAACAGAATAGACGCAAGACCTGAAAGTAGTTTGTTCCTAATTGACTACTGAATCGATTTCAGTAACTTGTAATATAAGTGTTTTTTTTATTGTGTATTTATTTTGCCATTCCTACCACTGATTGAGCTAAAGAACATTTAATCTTATCTCCGAAGAAATAGACTCAATTTTAAATGCATAAAGTAATGCTTGGGTCGACACGTTTTTCTTAATAATATCAGTTAGCTTTAAAAAAAACTAGTTTTGGTCATCGTATTATGCTTTTAACTGAACATTCTAATTGGGGTGTGTGAGGTCTGGCGTTAATTATGTTACCCGTTGTTTAATCAGAAAAAGTTTTTATTCAGTGCGCAAACTTTAACCATGAATTCAGCAAATTATTCTAGACCTATATACCGGAAATCTGTAAGTTCGCACACACACACGCACACACACGCATACACACGCACACACACGCACACGCATGCACACGCACACACACACACACAGACTATTACACAAAACGAGAAGACATACAAGCAAGATACACACTCCGACACAAAACACGATTAAATCTACCGACATCCCTTTTAAAAATGCACTCATCTAGTCCACTTGTTATGTCAATAAAAATGTATAGCAAAAACTACCCGAGGTACTCAGAAGTAAGAAAAAGATTGCTGTTTTTACGAAATAAATTAACAAAGTTATTAATAAATAAATGTTATTATAGCATAAATGAATGTTTAATTGATAAATCTATAGAACTGAACTGACATGATTATATAAATTAATAATAAAATTTTAGATTAAATTAATAGTTAATAAAATGTTACTTTAGACTATACTTAGAATAAGTAGTTGCATGTATACCTAAATAAGTCCTCTTCCTTAAAAAATATCTGTTGCTGTGCCGGACAGGGTCCACGATTGTTACAACAAATGTTTACTTACCACCTAAGCATATACATTGTTTAATGCAATAAATGATTGAGTGTTGACCCCCCAGCGAATAAATTTTTCGTAGGTTTTACAAAAAAAAATCTGCTGTTTCATAGAAAAGTGCAATACCACGCGGTCAAAATGTATGGAACAGCTGATTTTTTTTTTGTATAAGAGACGGAAAATTTCTGCGCTGGGGGGTCTAGAATGATATGCTGAATTCATGGTTACAGTTTGCGACCCGAAAAAAAAAAACTTTCTGTAAATGTAATCTGAATCTCGGAAACGGCTCCAACGATTTTCATGAAATATAGTATGCAGAGGGTTTCGGGGGCGATAAATCGATCTAGCTAGGATTGATTTTTAAAAAACAAAAAAAAAACCGATCAAAGCTCAGTCATCCAGATTTTGGATTATAAATGAGACATCGTCACTAAGTAATTGATAATACTTGTGTTGGGGCTATCTCGCTCTTTCCCTTAATGTTAACAATATTAAGACGATTGTTTACATATGGTGACAAAAAAGCGTAAAATATCAGCATTTATGTTTCTATGAAATATATAAACGCTAAAAAAATAAATTTACGAAGAAAAACAAAAAATTACTTTAAATGACTTATTTAAACTAAATTGTAGCTCTTTGTGTGACTGTAGTTGTGTGATGTGAACCTGTATCCGCGTCTTATTTTTAAGCGAGATTTGTGTTGTTGTGTGTGAGCTTGTTTTTGTGTGTGTCAATGTGTAATTGTAGGTTTTGATACTTTGAACACTTTTGAACGTGTTTTTTTTTTTTTAAACAGCATTGATTCTAGTCGCCCCTTCCAAAAGTAATTTTGTATGGAGAAGCATTCTTCTCACCGTGATGGGCAAGAAACCCCACCGTTACTCTTATAAAATATTTCGCAATATTTTATATACATAAATTGTATCATTATATTATGTGAAAACAATGCACAATTCAATGAATATACCACAAAAGGTAATAAGAATTTAAAATAAAGCAATGACAGGTAAATTCATCATGTGACACCACGCGCCGTCGACCCGGGCTTGGTCGTTACCGGACAGTGAGCTACCCATTACTCGCCTTCCGCAAGCCCGCGCCTACGGTGGCCGGGAATCAGCCTTATACATTGTGATAACATAATTACAAATATTGTAAAAGTACATGATTTTCCTAATATTTTAACTAGTAATAATTTAGTGTGTGAGTTAAAGTAATCACAGAGGACAATTCCTTCTCAGGCCTGTGTCCCAGCAGTGGGAACATGTAAGGCTAACATGTTTGCTTAACGTTATTATTTTGTTGTCCGCAGCAAAAAAACGCAACATGCTCTACGCAATAGTATCAAAACTGTGGTGTGCCTTACCAGAAAGATATAACACCCGCGGTAGAAGACTCCACGCTCCGCAGCTAGCGAGCCAAGCGATAGGCATCCTTATGTCTCGACACGAGCCTGACAAGTAAGTTGGATATTGTATATCATTTTCACAGCCTTTCCTCAACTATATAGGGTGACTGGTAATTAGTGACCGATATTTAAACATGATTGTACTCGTCATAACAAATAACTTTCCCAAAGAAACGATTTTTTTTATTTAACTAGCGCCAATCATCCCAATGAAACGTTGAGTACCTAACAAGCCGGGCCGGGTCAAGCGACTCACAGTTGATAGCGCGCGCGTGGACTGTTGTTAAATTAAGGCCCATAGTATCCTCATCTCCCGTCTGAATGCTAAAGCACGACTGCCGCCCGCGCCCGCGCAGGGCACCACTGAGCCTTTATCTCAAAATGGGGATATTCCTTGGCAAATGTTGATCAATTTACAATTGTGCTCTAGCGATTCTGTGGTACCTCTAACTATCTATTTTTCAGTGTATTTTTTTTCCAAATAACGAAGCCATTTAGTAGGAGTATGGAATAGAAGCCAAAATATTGCGTGTTGGAAAATATTTTTTTACAGCAAAAGTATTAACCATACAAAAAAAGTATCCTCGGCAAAATGATCTATATGAACCTATAGCAAAATCATATATTTTTCAAATCTTCAAGACAAGCCGTTAATGAGCAGTACGGTTCATAAAGTGATCGTGTTACGCTACCAAACGGGACGTAGGCCCTTAATGAAAAAAAGAATAATGTATGGTAAAAGTGTTTTTTTTTTTTGTTTATAGGTAACTAAATTACAGCTGATGGTGAATTATTCTTGTTAGGTACTCAATATTTTATTGGGGTAATAAAATTGGGGTCAATAAGGTAGGTAAATTAAAAAAAAAACGACGGGTTGCACTCCGGGAGTGCCGGCAGAAGTGAAAACTTGAATATTAACGTTGTGCATAAACACTTTATATACACGAATTTTACGAATACACAACAGTGTGGCAACTACAGAGCCATCAGCTGTCACCATCCATGGATGCGCGTGGCACGCTGTAACATAAACACACACGAACATTCGCGCAAGCGTCCTGCGCCGCCTAAACGAAACAGCAGGCGCAGGCATACATTTTCGCCGCGCCGTAGAAAGAGAGGGGATACTTCCTCTCCTACGCCGCGCCGGCTGTCTACTCTCCGTCCGTCTTACGAATTTTCGATCAGGTCACGTGTCCTGACGCGAGTTAATTTTTTTTTACCCATTACAAAAAAAGTGCACAACGCCGCTAAAGAAGTTTTCACTTCAAAAATCGTTTCTTTGGGAAAGTTTTTTTTAATGATGAGTACAATCACATGTTTAAATATCGGTCATTAATTACCACTTACCAGTCACCCTAAATATTTTGGGCTCGGCTTCCAGTCACTCTAACTGCCCGATGATTGGTGTCGATATACCATAAATCTAGGGTATTAATGAGACCATGTCAAAGAATCAACTGGCATAATTATGAATTATGTTTTGATTTTTTTTTCGTTTTCTTTTCTCATACCAAATAATTCAACGTCAATTTTTTCAAATTCGATTATTTATGTAATACGGGTGTTTATGTGAAATAAGACAACGTTGCAAAAAATACTCTTACTTATCAAGAATACCCACCCTCGTATTCAAGATTTTTCTTTGGATTCAAAACCACTAATTAAAAAAAACATCATAAATGCCAGTTGATTTTTTGACATAGTTGAGACCATGTCAAAGAATCAACTGAGTTATGAGGACCAAAAGGAACGCTTTGTACATGCCAGTTGCGCGGTAAACACTGCTTGCGCGATGCAGGATTTTGTGTGACGTCAGTGTATAACACTATTACACATCATGAAATACGAACTAAAGTCTGTTCGCCAAGAGTTGATATTTTTTGTTACTTGTCGGAGTTCGAACTGGGTGAGTAAAACGCTGATATAGTGACTAAGAAACTTCACTTGAGGAATCCCTCGAGGTGCTGGGCAATTGGTTCATTATAGAATAATATCCCTTACAAAACAATCATGTTATATATAACGAACAACAAAACAGTTTACAGTAACAAAACAACGATAATAACAACAATTTTAAACAGTATAAAACTGAAAACAACACGCGAACACCCAAACAACTCTCTCGAAACGCATTCCAGAACGGAATGGCAATATGGCCGCCGCGTCCGCTCGCCGTTCAGGCCTCAGTTCACAACATATGCGTGCCTCGTACCACGAAAACGACGAAAGCGTGAGATAAACGACAGCCGTCATACAGTTTGCGATAATTAAGCGACAGTCGCTATTCGGAGACGTATCATAGTATTTATCAACTCTCGGCGAATTGACTTTACGCATAGCGAAGATCGTATGTGGCGATGTAGATGTCGCCACAATAATGTTGATTCTTTTAAAGGACCTTCACTATCAACCGTATCTTCAGTTTACAGATCCCATCGTTCCCTGTATACACTCGCTCCGGTGAAGTGCGAGTGTCTGTGGAGCATGTACCTGATGCTGATGTTAGAATGTCCCCGCGACGAGCGAAACTTGTAAGGAGGTAAGAACATATCACTTTTAAAAGTACTCATAGTCAGGATAGAATAATAAATGAGCATACATACATACATATTCAGCCTATAATGTTCCCACTGCTGGGACATATGCCTACTCTCCATGAGAGGGAGTGAGCAGTAATCCACCACGTGGGTCCAGTGCGGGTTGGTAGATGTTAGAGATGATGAATATAACCATCAACCATTAAATTTAACTAATATTTAAAATTAACCATGATATTCAATAAATAAAATTAACATTAACGAATAAAAATATCATATCAACTTCTTCGGCGCAAAATTGGCAAGGACGAATATTTCTCTGTCTCGCTCGAACAACGCGCTGTCTCTCGCTCGCTCGGGTTGACCTTCGGAGCGGCAACGCAGTGTCGTCAGTGTCGTAGAAATATTTATTCCGTTACGTGCATTCAATTGTATGTTCTATCTTTGTTACGTTAAAACACATTTACTGTTGGGGATATTTTATTCTAAAGAAAGTTGTTGATATTTTTAACCAATATTTCGGTCGGTTAATGGTTGATTTTTGATATAAGTTTATTTTATTAGTTAGTTTTGATATTTTACTCAAATAACAAAGTCGCGTCGTTGCGTTGTTGTTGTTTTTTTTTTGTTTTACAAAATGCCGAGACGAAATAATATTCGATTATCTAATCGAGATAAATGCTAGTCAGTCCTAAGCCTGTTAAAGTATGAAGGGAAGTTTAACTTAACAATTTCAACATGCATTAGTTAATAGAATATTCAACTTTTCAACATGTTGCAGATACTTGAATAAAAATATTAACTAATATTTTCAACCAATAAAAATATCGATATTTTTATTTAACCATTAACCAATAAACAATTTCAACCAATATTCTCATCTCTAGTAGATGTCACATGTCTTCGAATTTTTGGTTCTAGGACATGCCGGTTTCCTCAAGATGTTTTCCTTGACCGTTTGAGAGCAGTGGTGATGAAATTATTTACACAAAGTTATGCGCCTGACTGGGTTCGAACGCACGATCTACTCGTAAGTTACGGCCGTTACCACTGGATCACCACTGCTCTTACAGTATAAATTAGCACAAAAGAGGAAGTCTGAATGTGGCACCGATAGTTAAAAAGTTGTGTGGAAATCGGTTGTCATGGTATGGGCATGTGATACGGACCATCATAAAAGAGTGTCCATGGAGTTTCTTGCCCGTTCTTCTCCATAGGTACCTACGCTTTGGAATGGGCAACTAGCTTCACCTTTCTATCTCACCGACCTTGACAATTCAAAAGTGCCTGTAATTGGTTTATTTGAAATAAATGCTTTGAGTTTGAGTTTGAGTTTGGACGAATGAGCATAGCCCTCCCCGAATTGGGGGGGGGGGAGAGGGGTTGCCATAATCACCACGCTTGGCAGGCGGGTTGGCGATGGTAGTATGGTGGTATAATGCATAGAGAACGCTGCTGCCCATTCTCTAGTAAGTCCCTTAGTCGCCTTCTACGACACTCACGGGAAGAAATGGGATGTTGCGATAGTGGCTTATACAAGTATGAGGCACAGGGTGTAAAGTCCACTCATACTCTATAGTAAAGGGAGGATCCTCCGACCAGACGGGTGTTGTGTCTGGTGGGCAACTGCCCGACGGTTGATGTCGGGATGTTGTATATATGTCAGTTTCGTGGTAAACTCTGACTGCGCGATGTAGGATTTCTGTGACGACCAGACGCGTAGTTCGCATGTGGCATTGTAGATGGCGCCACATCACTTTTTGTGTTTCAAGATATTTGTTACGAAGTATTTTTCTGTAGTGCCGCTACAGGCTTATACATATACGATAACATTGTGTTTGTATTCATACAGGTTCATGCGATTCGTGTTTGCCGAGGTACTGAGAGTTCGTCGACGCGGTATGAAGTTACAAAGCGAGGGGTCTACGCACAATAATTATTATATTGTGCCGACTGTTAAAAGTACGTTTATTATGTTATATTTTTGTATAAAAATGTTTTTTTTTAATGTTTTTTTTTAATGTTTTCTTGAGAAAACAAGGTGATATATAGTTAGATATCAAATTTTGTAGGATCAAATAATTATTCACATGATCTGACCAAGATTATGTCTGGACTTTAAAAGAGACTGTGACCTCTGCGTTTGTTTTGGCCTTTCTTTTCAGAGTAATCAGAAACGCCGCCCTCAGACAGTTTTAAAAATATGATTGACGTGTAAAAGTGTTTGTACAAACTTACTTACAGAAATAAAATCATTTATTATTGGTAAAATCTGCCCTAAATAATTATATAAAATGTTATATTAAGGTGAACCTAGTTCACATTTTTTGCATACAAACTTCGGGAGTCTTTTACTCCACTACCTGACATGGTATATCCAAAGTAAAATATGATATCGTTTTGTCTCATTATTAATATTGTCGGTACGGAAACAGAATACTAAAATAAAAACCCATTAAAAAGTTAGGAGCCAACAAAGATTCGTTTTCTTGCTAATTGTACTTAACTTTGGGCGTATTTAAGTAACAAAAGAAGTGTAAAATCTCCAAAACCAAGTCGGTACCGACAAAGTTCAATTATCGGAAAATTCAATAAACTTTATTGGTCATTGATTTATGCATTGGCTTTTTCATAAAACCCGATCTTCCAAAAGACTTTACTCAATTTTTTCGCGAATTTTTTTACTATAAATGATCCTGCATCTCACTCAATAACGTTGTGCGTGTAGACTAGCGTCTAACTTCTCATCACTGATACTATCTCTGTCGGACACGAAGCCTGGTGAGACAGCGTGATTTTTAGCCAGGCGCACCAGTGAGTTCGAACCCGCGACTAAGTTCCCCTTAATAATACACACTAAGGTTTTCACTGTTCTTGAATGTCCCAAATAAACAGAGATTCAAATCAATCTCTACAGTTAAATAAACAGAAATCGCACCATCAACCCATCATTTTCCAAGCCTCACTAACTAGCTTAACCTTCATTCCAGCTACCCAACCGGACGGCACCAATAAAATAGACATTGACTGGTCGTTCCTAGAGCTCATTTACCAACACACAGAAGAAAAAAAAATTACCGACATTGAAAAACCAATAATATGGACAGAAGTGCCAGAAGATGAGCAGAAGGTAGAAAGAGACGGCAATAGGAGGAGGAAGGGTAAGAAAAGGATGGCGAATCCTTTGCTGAAGAAAGGAGAGGTTTTTGTGTTTGATGCTGAGAAGTATAGAGAGGCGGTTGTCACTCCGTGGTATAGGAATCAGGATCAGCCCCAGGTAGGTTTAATTGTATGATACCATTTTTATTACACGCTTTATATTAGGTCTTTACCTATGAAATTGCCGTTTTGCAGTACTGGCCATTTCAAATCAAAATAATTTTTGTTTGGGTAAGAATTCTAATTTCAAATTAATTTTATTTTAAAAACATGGTTTTTTTTTTCCAAAAGTAGTCATTTGTTTATTGATTAGTGTTACATTTTCATCGCATTTCAATCTTTTTCGTCATCATGGATACGTTAAAAATTCGAGTAATTATGGAATATGAGTACCGTCGTGGCAGCAACGCGGCACAAGCGGCACGCAACATCAACGACGTTTACGGAGCTAACACTACAAACCAACGCACCACCTGTTATTGGTTTGCTCGCTTCCGTTCTGGAAATTTCGACCTGAAAAATGAACCTCGCGGTCGTCCGAAGACTTTGGTCGACAATGACGAATTAAAGGCGATTGTGGAAGCTGATGATACACAATCTACGGCTGAATTAGCAGCAGCTTTCGACGTTAGCGTCAAAACAATATTGGTCCATTTGCGTCAAATTGGCAAGGTAAAAAAGCTTGACAAATGGGTGCCCCACGAACTCAATGATCGTCAGCGCGAAGTACGCGTCGAGACGTGCCTTGCACTGCTCAACAGACACACAAATGAAGGAATTTTGAACCGCATTGTTTCCTGCGATGAAAAATGGATTCTGTTTGATAACCGCAAGCGCTCAGCAAGTTGGTTGGATCCTGGTTCAGCACCTAAACAATGCCCTAAACGAAAACTTACCCCTAGAAAAGTGATGGTCACTGTTTGGTGGTCTAGCGCCGGTGTGATTCATCACAGCTTCTTACCAAACGGGGTGAGCATTACTGCAGATGTGTACTGTGAAGAACTGAACACAATGATGGAGAAGCTGGCACATCTCCAACCAGCATTGGTCAATCGCTCGTCTCCGCTGCTCCTGCACGACAACGCGCGACCTCATACTGCACAGCAGACGGTCTCCAAGTTGCAAGAACTGGGGTTGGAAGCTCTCCGTCATCCGCCCTACTCACCAGACCTTGCGCCTACAGACTACTACTTTTTCCAGAATTTGGATAACTTCTTGGCGGGAAAAAAATTCAATACCCGAGAGGCAGTACAAAATGCCTTTGAAGAATTTGTTGCCTCCCGTCCAGCTGATTTCTTTAAGAAGGGCATCAATAAACTGCCACTGCGATGGCAAAGATGCATTGATTGCATGGGTGATTACTTCGATTAATACAAATAAAAAATACATGAAAAAAATTCGTTTAAATTTTTTCATACAAAACGGCAATTTCATAGGTAAAGACCTATTATTAGCTTCACTTGTAACTAACTATGTATGTAAGAAAATCTTGGAATCTTAATTTGACCCACTTCCCGGTCTTCGATTAGGATGAAATTTTGCACACGCTCTGAGCTCGGATGACAATACATGACTAGCTAAGAAACGCCATTACAAATCTAATATGGCGGCCTCCCCAAGATGGCGGACTGGCTGTTTGAAATCCACCCTCATGATATGGGTATCAAATGAAAGGGTTTGCTGTCAGGAATTTAAAAAATGAAAAACAAAGGAAAAAAAAACACGTTTTTGTAGTTAGCAGAACTAAAAAATAGAAAATAAATAATAGTTTTTAAAAACCAAACTAAAAAATCTGAAAATAATTTAATTCAATTAAAAAGCGTGGGGTGCTTTTTGAGGTATTTTTATAATCACTTAATGTCAAGCACCCCACGCTTTTTAATTGAATTAAATTATTTTCTCAATTTTTAGTTTGGTTTTTAAAGCGTGTTTTGTAGTTTCTATGTCCCTGACATTGAAATACAAAAAACCCAAGATGCACATCGAGAACAAAAGTAACACTCAAAACTGTCACCAATTATACGCCAGTGCCATTATATTTAGTTATGATAAAACACATTTTTTTGCAAATTCAACCTTACACGCATGACTTAAAGTGGTTTTTACAAAGCAATGTCCAAAAAGACTGACTGAAAGATGACTGACGATACTACTTGAACTTAAAACTGTCACCAATTATACGCCAGTGGTTATATTTAGTTATGATAAAACACATTTTTTTGCAAATTCAACCTTAAACGCCTGACTTAAAGTGGTTTTTACAACGCAATGTCCAGAATGTCTGATTGAAAGATGACTGACAATTTGACACCTGCGCACATTGCGCCCATTTATGCGGACATTTTTGAGACGCTGATTGTGTATCTTGTTTGTTTTTTGTATATCAAAGAAAGGTCAGGGGCATTTTTTCAAGGGCTAGTGGCTAAGTACTGTTAGGATCTGAAGAGTCCTTGGTACCGGGGTTTAATAACTGAAACGCTTGTATTCGTGTAATTATAAAATATCTGGATGACCGAGCCCTGATCGGCATTTTTTTTTTCGTTTTCTAAAAATAAAACCTAGCTAGATCGATTTACCGCCCCTGAAACTCCCTGCATACTAAATTTCATGAAAATCGTTGGAGCCGTTTTCGAGATTCAGATTATATATACAGGAAAAGTTTTTATTCAGTGCGCAAATTGTAACCATGAATTCAGCATATCATTCTAGATACACCAGTGCAGATGTTTTTCGCCAGTTTTACAAAAAAATAATAATCAGCTGTTCCATACATTTTGACCGCGTAATTATTGCACGTTTCAATGAAACTGCTGATTTTGTTTTTTTCGCTGGGGGTCTAGAATGATATGCTGAATTCATGGAAAACTTTGCGCACTGAATAAAAAGTTTTCCTGTATACTGTTTTATTAAATTCTACGCTGACGAAGTCGCGGTCACCGCTAGTGATTAATATACTTTTCTTCTTGCCAGTTCTTCTTAGTAGCTGAAATATGCTGGAACCTGTCTCCAGACTCGTCATTCCCTTCAGCGTCGCACCAGAGCTTCAGAGACTACTACAGCACCAAGTACGGCGTCAGTCTCACGCAGAGAGAGCAGCCACTCTTGGATGTAGACCACACCAGCGCCAGGCTGAACCTGCTCACACCAAGGTACGATATTATTTAAAATGTGGCTTCCCTGGTACCTCATTAACAGCAAAACCGTGTGAAAGTCTATTAACTGCTCCCAAATTGCAATGTTAATTTTTATTCTTTTTATTTATTTTTTTACAATGTCTGACATATTCTCGTCATTATTTGACATTATACATCAATTTTACTACCTACTATTTATTTTCAGTGATTGTCATCGAAATCATGTCACTTGGTTCAAATAGATTCATTTTATATAGGTAGATTCTTTTACATATTGTGAATGAGAGAACGTTGTAGGCCTTAGAGACTAGATTTGTAGACGTTTTTCTATTCTGTATTTTCATTCCTCTAAGTACCTGGTACTTATTGACTGGCCTGCACTGTCCTCCCATACCTATTATCACTGTAATTTGAAAACATTGTAAAAGCCAATTATTTTTAAAAGAGTAACCGTGGAGTTTCTTGCCGGCTCTTCTCCATAGGAAACGACAAATTGGAACCGTGCACCTAGCTTCTGACGTTTCATAAGTGCCCATGCAGGCTTATGTGAAATAAAATATTTTGATTTTGATTTTGAAATAACACTACAAAGTGAAAATTAACTTAAATTTCGGAAGTCGGTGTCTTTGGAGCTGTATTTTATTTTTTTGTCACCGCCTTCCGAAATTAAAGTTATTTTTCACTTTGTAGTGTTTTTTTGGAAGTCGGTTGTTTTTTTTTAAAAGTTTTTTTTCACTTTTTAGTGGTTCACATGTACTTACCCCTTCACAGCATACCGGCGTGATGTTATGTTATGAACTGGTGTAAGCAATAGACAGAGATGAGATTTCAGCAATCCCAGTCCATTTGCTATCATTTATTGAGGAGTTCCGTTGCCTATCTCCAAAGTTCTTCATCAAATCTTCACCAAATCGAAATGAGACCACTACGAGAAAGTATTCTTACAAAAAATACCTAAATCGCTTTGTGTGCCTATCAAATTTGAAGAGTTCTCTCTATTTCTCCAGGATCCCATCATCAGATCCTGACTTGATGATCATGGGACCACCTGGGAAGTATACCCTTTCAAACAAAAAAAACAAAATCCAAATCGGTCCAGCGGTCTTCGAGTAATCGGGGAACATACATAAAAAAAAAAAAAAACAAAAAAAAAAAAGGTTCCAACGAATTGATAACCTCCTCCTTTTTGAAGTCGGTTAATGACTTTTGATTTTGATTTTTGATTTCGCATTCTATTACGTGGTACTCTTGACCATACAGACGTGATTATATACTAATTTATATTTCTTCTGTTTTCTCCTCACAGATATGTAAATCGCAAAGGCGTAGCCCTTCCCGTGTCCTCTGAACGCACGCGTCGAGCTAAACGCGACCGTTTAGACCAGAAGCAAATACTCATACCAGAGTTGTGCAGAGTACATCCGTTCGCGGCGCCACTGTGGTTCGCGACTGTGGCGCTACCGTGTGTGTTGTACAGGTACTAACTGAATATTATACTGTTTGGAGGTCAGATAGGCAGTTGATCCATGTAAAATATTGGTATTCAGCTACAGCCGGTTAGAATGGAAGCCGGCCCCAATATAGTTGGGAAAAGCCTAGGCAGATGATAATAGTCACCGTCTGAGCGTTATTTAGAAATAAAATATGTTTATTCTGCACAAACAAAATGCACACTACAAAAAAAAATAAAAAAAAAATAAAATTTGACGGCACGGTTGGCGCAGTGGTTCAGCGATCGACTGCTGCGCTGCGTGTCGCGGGTTCGATTCCCGCACGGAACAAATATTTGTATGATCTGCAAGTAGTTGTTCTGGGTCTGGCTGTTTGTGTATGTGAGTTTAAATGTTTGTAAACGCACCCACGATACAGGAGAAATTCCTAGTGTGGGGCAACGTTTTTTAAAAAAGAGAAAAAAAAAGAAATAAGATACATAAAATACACACATACAATGTGGACAAAAGCCCCGTATTCAAGTCGAAAAAGTTACACAATACTGTCCAGTCAAGGCTTGGGACCATAGACAACACAAATGGATCAGCGTTACGATACAGGCAATCTATCTTATACAAGATGTAACTTAAATAGCGCACAACCTGTTATGAGGTTGTTGTGCTCATCATTATCAACAACTTTTACTATGGGACCAAACCTTAAATCGCGAAACAAAATCAGCTGTTCCATACACTTGTATTCGCATAAATCGTCAAAATGTAGGGAACAGCTGATTTTTTTTTTTAACGATTTCAGGTTTGGTCCCATAGTAAAAGTTGTTGATAATGATGAGTACAATGACCCCTTAAGAGGTTGTGCGTTATTTAAGTTACACCTTGTATATCTTATATTATATAAAAATGTATCCCTATTTCCCTTGGTCACGGCATCACACGTGAACGGCTGGACCAATTTTGCTAATTCTTTTTTTGTTGTGTTTGTTATTGTCAGAAGAAAGAAAAATATAAGAAAGTAGTGCGGAACATATATACAGGTTGTAACAGAAACCCTATTGCTATCCTTAAGCACTAAAGATATCAGCTGGTATAGAATCACTATACATAGTTTCAACTCAAAATAAAATACTCTAAGAATTGATACCAAATTTTCGGTTTCATATGTTTCTTAAATTCAAATCATAACAAACGTGTCACCGCACTACGTAGGTCAATAACTTTTCACGTTACTTGCCAATATCACGATAAATCTCTTCCGAGTGATGTGTTTATTTCAATTTGATAAGTTCAGTTTCTGGTATCAATGTATTAAAAATTCTCATAACTTCCGAACATGTAAAGATAGGATTAAAAAATCCTTCCAATATCGTTTGATATCATCCAAAGAAGCTGTGCCCTTGGTATGTATATACCCTTTCCGTTATACGTTGTATAAAATGCGAATTAAATATTCATAGTTATGACAGGACATCGTCTGTCGGGTCAGCTAGTTATATAATAACAATAAAAACGTAGCGGCACTACAGAAAATACTTGGCAACAATATCTAAAAATACAAAAAGAGAAGTGGCGCCATCTACAATGCCACAGGCGAACTATGCAAGACTCACGTCACAGAAATCCTAGATCGCGCAGTCAAAGCTGTTTACCGCGCGATTCGCATAGGTACAACATCCCGACATCAACCGTCGGGCAGTTGCCCACCAGACACAACACCCGTCTGGTCGGAGGATCCTCCATTTTCTATAGAGTATGAGTGAACTTTAGACCCGGTTCCTCATACCTCTATAAAAACAAATGCAGATAGCAGAGTGCATTAGTGACTACTTTTGTTACAAAGAAACCACAATTATAATAAGAACTAAAGTCTTGCGCCGCATCTGTGCAAGAACAGGTCGTTGCTCAGCAAGATGCTGTGACTTCGGACGGACCTATTGCCAACAACGCTGTTTTTCAGAACTACCATTTCATGGATCTCAGGCTACACTCACATTCGCGTTTTGTGGTCGAATCGACGGCGTTCCGTGCTCTGATTGACCATTCTCCAATCCAGGACCAATCGGAGCCCCAAACGCGGTCGATGCGTTAAGTCGAAATAGTTAAAAGAAACTCACACTAGGGCCCACTGTTTTGTTCCTAACTTAAATCCCTATAACATTTGTACCTTACCTTACCCAAAAATATAAGTACGTTATTGTACAAAAATGTTAACGGAACAAATTAGCCTGGATCTCACAACACACTTAAGGTGGAAGCGCCAGGGTAGCCCGCGAAATTCAAATTTTGTTAGGTTTTTTGCAATTTGCAGGTCAGTATCAGGTTGTATGGTGATCTAAATATGATTCGCGACCGTATCAAATAAGGCTTTTCAGAATCATAATCATTAGAATCAGCAATACAACTCCATAAGTTAGAATTGCCCTCAAATGTCATAATTTCATGAAATAGTCATTCTTTAGAGTAATATGAACTTATAGAGATGTATTGCTGATTCTAATGATTATGATTCTGTAAAGCCATATTTGATACGGTCGCGAATCATATTTAGATCACCATACAACCTGACAGTGACCTGGAAATTGCAAAAAACGTAACAAAATTTGAATTTCGCGGGCTACCTTGGCGCTTCCACCTTAATCCTAGTGTGAGGTTCAGGAATTCAATCCACTTGAATGCAAAATAAAACTTAGCAAAATAAATCTATTCTTATTATTATTTGTCCACAGAATCAACGCACTTCTTATAGCAGACGAGATCCGACGCGCGGTCGCGATAGACGTGGGTCTCGGTATACCTAAGATCAATGACAAGGTGACGCCGAAGTTCCAATGGCCTCCCTTAGACTTCGGGTGGAGTTTAGCTGAGGTATGCTCATCTTTTTACATGCTTTATATTAGCTTCACTTGTATGTTTGTTTGTTTGTATGTTTGTATGTAACCGACTCCTTTGAGCGCGATTTTGACCCACTTTAAACGGTCAGATTTCATTGAAACTTTGTAAACTTGTCGAGGACCAATGACAATTCAATAATTTAAAAAAAAAATTGAGAAAAAAAAACACGTTTTTGTAGTTAGCAGAACTAAAAAATTGAAAGTAAATAATAGTTAAAAAACTAAAAAACACGCTTTAAAAACCAAACTAAAAAAGGAGAAAATAATTTAATTCAATTTAAAAGCGTGGGGTGCTTGACATTAATTGATTATAAAAATACCTCAAAAAGCACCCCACGCTTTTTAATTGAATTAAATTATTTTCTCCTTTTTTAGTTTGTTTTTTAAAGCGTGTTTTTTAGTTATTTAAACTATTATTTATTTTTTTATGTTATTATTTATTTATGTACTAGCTTTTCCCGGTGGCTTCGCCCGCGTGGAGGTCAGAAATTATACCACGGGCATGTATTATCGGGCTTAAAAGTATCCTATGTGTTAATCCAGGTTATAAACTATCTGTGTGCTAAATTTCATCCAAATCAGTTTAGCCGTTTTTGCGTGATTAACAGAGATCGGATATTCGGATGAATATTTACCTAAAGATAATTTTTAACTATGAAAGTATGGAAGCGGCTTTATTAATTGTTTGTAATATTTATTTAAAACCCCGGGATTCTTGGATTGCATAACTATTCAGATGTGTATTAATTTAAAATTAAAACCCGATACAAATATGTATATGTACTGGAGGAGGGCTGGTTTGTATTAGTTAAAACAAAAAATAAACAAATTACTTACCTAAATTAAGACTTTTTCGATACAAAAGCGCATTCCATGTTAGCCAACTTTCAACTTTAGGTGAATATGCATCCGAATATCCGATCTCTGGTGATTAAGTAACAAACATCTTAAGATACAAACTTTCACATTTAAGTATAATATTATAAACACCGTGACATTGTAGTCGTCTTGCAAAGGTGGTCCGCTCAATTTATCCGTCATAAAATACCCCTAGGCGCGATTAAAACATTGTTACCATTAATTAGTGATTAAACCAACTTACCTTAAGTGAAGTTCGATCATAATTATACGAAGCCTTTGTCCGAAGAGCACAACATTTTGAAATTTAATAGAAAGTGTGCATAATGGCGAAGCACTGAATGTACAATGAAGTTCGCTGGGGTTGTCAGACGAAGGCGGGAATGGAAAAAAAAAACTCTCAAACACAGTGCAGATGGCGACACCGTATGTCTACTACAAGTAATCTCTATGCTAATCTCGAGGACAAAGCTGAGTATAATTAAGATAATAGGTAGAGGTACAAAGAAAAATAAATAATGCTTTAGAATTATGAAACACCCTCCCTGTTAATAATGTTTCAAATCAAATCATATCATTTATTTGCTTGAATATGGGTAGTTACATGAGGTGATACATACAATAATAAAAGTTCTTATGACCATATCCTACCTTAATAGGTGTGCAAATATCTATTGTACTAAAATATACACATTATCATAGATCAATTAAATTAAAACGCACGCCTTCCTCCTATGGATGTAGGCAGAAAACTACAGAGCGCCACCAGTTCCGATCCTTACATACCACTTTTGCCTCGTTTACTACAACTATTATGATTTGACAAATATTATGATTTGAGCATTTATTGACAGTTATTAATTATATAATTTTATTATCCTTATTTTAATTAAAAATTTAATAAAATTAAATACTAATTACATTTATCATTTAAATAATCATTAACTTTATAATAGGCTTTATTGATTAAATAAAGCTTTAACCTATTTTTAAATGCCCTAAGATTCGTTGCTTCCTTTATATGATTAGGTAATTTATTATATATTTTAGGGCCCATACAGAATGCACTCTTATCAAACATAGCAGTTCTATGGCATATTGCTCGAATTGTACTGGCAAGTTTTGTTGTTGTTGTTTACGTATCAAACGGTAGAAGATATCTATCTACCTACCATTACATTCCATCATTAATTACATCTCCATAACAGGGTGTTTCAAACTACGTCATGCGTCTTAGTGAATTATATTATTTTTTAAATTAAGCATATGTACTTACATTTTTTTTTAAATTATTGGTAAATGATAAATGATTTTATTTCTGTAAGTAGGTTTGCACAAACACTTTTACACGTCGAACATATTTTTTTAAACTAGATGAGGTCGGCGTTTCCTATCTGACTACTCTGAGAAGAAAGGCCGAAACAAACTCAGAGGTCACAGTCTCTTTTAAAGTCCAGACATAATCTTGGTCAGATCATGTGAAGACCATGTAGATTGGTGTCTGAAATGGTCTTTTGAGGAAAGAACCACACAAATTGAGTGGACCTGTCCAATCTGTTTTTGCTGATTGGTACTCATTGGATACATGAAGTGGGCTGCTGTTGTAAGACGACTAAAATGTCACGGTGTATAACAAGATAAATGTGAAAGTTTGCATGTTTGGATATTTTGATTATGTTTGTTACTCAAACGGATCAACTTTAGAAACGTGCTACCCGAATTTGAGTATATTGATGCATGGGGGGTGTAGAGAGGGGTTTAAATAACTGCCCCCAAGCATTTTTTTTGCCGGAACTCCATTCTTTTTGTAACATAAATTTTTGAAAAATCTTAAAACGAGTCGATAAGTAGTAATCATTTATTTGACTTAGGATGCAAGAGCGAGCGAAGCGAGCTCGGGACTTGGGGCACCCCGACACGGACAGGTTAGGTTCGAAGGGGATGGCGGGGTCTGAAAGACCCCGCCATCCCCTTCATGTTAGGTTACTTTAAACCCCGCACGCAGAAATAGGAGCCCCGCGAAGCTGGGCTCCGTCGAGCTATCATGGCAGGTGGTTAAGGGTAGTCTTTCCCTCCCGACGCCCCGCCCCCAAAAGTTAGATTTATTAAAATTGGCCTCTTGGCATACCGTTAGTATGCAAACTTTAAAAAATCATAAAAAGGAAACGGTTGCTTTCCAGCAAGGGGGATTATAGGGGGGGGTCCTCCTTCCCCCCTCCTTCCTACACCCCTTTCAACTCTTTCCGAAGGTAGCACGTTTCTAAATTTTTACCACTCAAACTCGTAAAAACTGCCGAAACGGTTTTCGATGAAAATAGATGAATTATGAGATTGACGATGCACAGCGAAGCATATTGTGATTGGTATAATTATATACAACATAATCAGTGTATAACGTTCCCACTGCTGGGATATAGGCCTAGTCTCTTGGCGGCGTTCATTAATTACTTGAGGCAATTTTGGCGATTTTTCGACCCCACCCCCGCGTTTGTGTGATGTCGTGAGATTTGGCCCCATAATCTCACGTGAGATATTTCAAATACGTGGTTTTACTGTAAAAAAAAAATAATCAGTGCTTATTTGCGTTGGATTTATGCGTTGCATTTGGCTGGCTTGGCTGGCCGGTGGCGGTTTAACCATCAATGAGCTACTGTGCTACTTTGTGGCGTTTGCATACCCGCGATAAATATTATTTTGTAGGATTTAGCCATATTGGCGGAAAAACAGATATTACATAATTTAACCCGGTTTTCTCGTAATGTTACATTGTTTCCTTGCGGAAAAAAATATAAATTACGTGGTATTTGCCGAGACCCCCTCCCCCCCCCCCTAAACGCCACACGTAATTAATGGACGCCCCCCTTTGAGTGGGAGTGAGCCGTAATCCACCACGCGGGCCCAGTGCGGGTTGGTAGATGTCACATGTCTTTGAATGTTTGGTTCTAGGACATGTCAGTTTCCTCACGATGTTTTCATCGCCTCTCTCAAAACGGTGAAGGAAAACATCGTGATTTAGTATTTCGTATATTAATTTCTGTTTTATTTCAGGTGTTAAGTCAAGACTCTGAGAAGCACGAAAAGAGGAAGGAAGATGAAGAATCTAAGAAAGAACCCGAAGAAAAAGAATTGGGGTGAGATTTACTGAATAATATACATAAAACAGGGGAATAGAATAGAGCGGGCATGCCCTTTAGGGCGCGTTTCCACTGAAGCGGAGCTGGGCGGAGCGGAGCGGAGACGACCAATCACAATGGTTGAAATTCTCATCGCATCCACTCGTCTCGTCTGTGATTGGACGTCTTTGGTCCGCTCCGCCCAGCTCCGCTTCAGTGGAAACGCAGCCTTATGCCTGGAGGCTTTTATTTAGATTGGAAGTTCTGTTTACGTTTTTTTTTTTTTAATTATTTTTAGTTTTCAATTTTTGATGGTATATTGGCGTGTGCTAGCTGACATATGGCAAATTTAATGTTTTTTTTTTGTGTTTCGTAATTTGAATTACCTATTATTGTATAGAATCAAGTTCTTCTAACTTAACAGACAGCTGTGCTGCTGGGGAGTTTGTTCCGCTACTTCTTCTTCCCAGCTAAAGCATTAGGAAGTGGTGAAGGGCGGGCGTTTTGGGAGGACTGTCTTATGCAATTTTATTTTGACGTTCAAACAGAGCTGACTCTCAGCTTAGTTTGAATAAATGACTTAACTTTGATTTGAGTATTTGTCGGGTCGGCGGACTAAAGCACATAAGTCGTGTTCGCTTGTTCGGGCTCGAATCTAAGTGGCATCCTTTTTTAACCGACGAAAAACGGAGGTTACTCATGTCGACGGTTATTTTTTTAAATTTTATTTATGACCACGCATAATTTTTTACAGAGTAGGTCGAGTTTGATGATTCTTTTTTTATTGGAACGGGGACACCCCGGAATTGGTCCCATGCAATGTTGGAAAAATAAATCCAACCCTAAGGGTAGGAATACAGTTTTCAGTTTTTTCGGCGGTTAAATTTTTTTGTTAAAATGTTTTTCAACCTCTTGATTCGCATGAATTTTGCGACATTATAAAAAACATAAATTGAGTTATGTTTTAAAACATTTTTTGACTTATGTGCTTTATGTGTCCGCCGACAAGACATTTCTTTATTGGAGTAACTAAGATTCAACAAGATTATTAGTAAAACTTATGACTACGTTATTAAGCACAGGCTATACACAAAACAAGGAAAATAATACAAGAAATAACAGTTGGTTACCGTTGCGGCAACCCATGAGAGACGGCACAACAGTGAACCACTTAATACGTATACACCGAGAAATTTTCTTATGGAGTACTTTTGAAGCATAGAGTAAAATATTTTTTTTTTAAATGTTTTTGTTTTAAAATAATTAAAAACATATTCATCAAATCGAAAACGTGAGTATCAATAGTAACACTAGAGGTAACTTGTAGGTACTACTCGAATCGCACGCGCCGCCGACAAAGGGAACAGCGATGCATAAATGTTCAAAGCAAAATAAACTCTCGCACGTGGTGATTTTTCACAATGGTTAATCTGCCATTTTTTATTTCTAATATTTTATTTGTTTATAAAACGATTGTATTACCACGTCAAAACCATTTCGCTGCGGGAAAACAACCATTAAAATTTCTCGGTGTATAAAAAAATTGTTGGTGTTACTTTAAATACCTAGAACCGAATTTCTAGTTTCATACTTTTTGAAGTGTGATATTTCAGTTTCAGTAGTCGGGTTTTCGTTTTTGAACTTTATTTTTTAATTCTTTCAGAGGAGGTGAAGAAAAGGTAAAGAATTCAGAAGGGGAAGAGACCAGCTCAGGAGAGAAGTCCGATGAAGAAGTAAAAGAGAAGACTATTAACGACATATTGCAGGAGAAGGAAGAAGCTGCGGCGGATGCTGCTGTAAGTATTTTGTAGAATATACATAGTGCAACAGAAACCCTATTGCTATCCTTAAGTACTAAAGATAACAGCTGGTATAGAATCACTATACATAGTTTCAGCTCAAAATAAAATAATCTAAGAATTGATACCAAATTTTCGGTTTCATATGTTTCTTAAATTCAAATCATAATAAATGTGTCACCGCACTACGTAGGTCAATAAATTTTCACGTTACTTGCCAATATCACGATAAATCTCTTCCGAGTGATGTGTTTATTTCAATTTTAAAAGTTCGGTTTCTGGTATAAATGTATCTAAAATTCTCATAACTTCCGAACATGTAGAGATAGGATTAAAAAACCCTTCCAATATCGTTTGATATCATCCAAAGAAGCTGTGCCCTTGGCCTTGTCGCAGTCTGAATTTGTGACCGGTTGATGGGAATAATCTCGCTTCTGACACTTTCCCTAACATTTCCCCTTTTTAAAGAAGGCTGAAAGCCAAAGAGACTATTATTTATATTCTACTAGATTTTGCTAGCGGCTTCGCCCGCGCGGATGCCGAAAATTTCCCCCGGGAACGTATCACCGGGATAAAAACTATCCTATGTGTTAATCCAAGTTACAAACTATCTGTGTGCCAAATTTCATCCGAATCCGTTCAGCCGTTTTTGCGTGAAAGAGTAACAAACATCCATACATACATCCATACTCACAAACTTTCACATTTACGGTTTAAGACATTTATTCTCAAAAGATTTACAAAATCACTTATAGAGAGAGAACATATAATATATCTAGGTAAGAATAAAAATAGGTACATTAGGCCGATATAATATTAGTATAGATTTTTTAGTTCTGCTGACTATAAAAGCGTGATTTTTCAGTTTTTTTTTTTTGAAATTATTGAATGGTCATCGGTCCTCGATAAGTCTACAAATTATTATCAATAAAATCTGACTTTTTGAAATGGGTCAAACTCAAGTCCAAAAAAGGAGTCGGTTACAAACAAACAAACATACAGGTGAAGCGAATAAAAAAAGCGGTTTAAAAATGTCTTCCTATCATACAAAAAATAAAAATAAATAATTCTATGTCTCTTCCAGTTTGAAATAGGCACATGGAGCAACGACATGGCGTCTTCAATACCGGAGACATCAGAATACGATGACCTGAGGGAACCCTTGCCGCCTAACCTGACCTTTTGCACCTCGGCATCAGGTACGTGTCATGAAGATAAAAATAGTATATTTTATATCGAGGGACTAAACGAAGCCATAATATACCAGAGGTGGTTTGACTCCCGAGCGTGCGAGGGAGGCAATGAAACCGACGGTATGTTAAGTTGGCGTTTAGTCTCGAGGTGCAAACTGTACTTTTCTCTTTGAGTGCGAGAAAAATTGTCAATTTAGTATAAAAACATTTAATAAATACTATGTACTTAATAAAATAAAAATCACAAAAGATTTTTATACTTGAAGCTAGCGATGGGCCGAGTCGACTTTTTGGTAACTCGAGTAATAATAATAATAATAACCAGCCAAAAAGCTGAGAGAAAAAGTATATACCCGAAAATAATAATAATCTTTATTACACAAGAAAGTGGTTACAATAGTGTGAAGTCCCTGACTCTTGTGCTAGGTGATATACCTGTGTTACAAGAGCCAGTGCCCTCTCCCAGTTGAAAATAGAAGATAGAAGATTGAGTAACTCGAGTTGACCCGCTTACCAACTCGGGTTGCAACTCGAGTTGACTCGATTCAGTCTGCCTTAAGGTCCGACGTCCGTCGCGTCGCCGCGTCGTCCGTCCGAGTCAGTAAATGCTCAACTCGGTGCATCGTTCCGCGGGTTACTAGTTTGCTACGTTCACGGTTCGCCGGGTTGGGTCCGGCGGGCTGCGTGGCGCCGAGTCAATGGTAGTCAAATAAAGTTGAGCCCGTTCAAAAATCAGATGTTTATTATTATTAAAAGTGTTTACAAACATCAAATCACAAAACGAATACTACTACGCTACGCTACTTTATAGCGCAAAAGAATGGTAACATTTTTACCTAGAAAATAATAAGAAACTAAAATAAATGTAATGGTACTTTATTCCTTAAATTAAACATCGTACCATTTGGTATTTGGTCATGTATCTATCAACTAACACCTATAAAAAAAGCTAATCAACATCTAAGTAATAACACAAATTTTTGAATGAATACCAGTCTTAAGCTTCTATGTCAAAACTCTCTCATCAGTTCTGTCTGAATAACCGTCTGATAAGAAACCAACAACGAGAACTATCTCTTAAACTCGCGGCTCGGATATTCGGTCGTTGGGCTGATTCGGGCTCGCTCGGAGTCGTTCGGGCCTCGCGACTTGTGGGCTAGGTAGGCGGCTAGCCGCGGGCCGCCAACCCACCGCACCGCCCGCCGTGCGCGCTCTCCGGTTCAACTCGGTTTGCAGATATTTTGACTCGGGTTGACTCGCTTACGGTCTGACCCGAGTTACTCGAGTTAGATAACTCGAGTCGCCCATCGCTACTTGAAGCTAAATGTACAATTCGAATTATTTGAAAAACCATGGAACTAAAACTCTCAACATTTTCGCAATGAAGATGATCCACACTCCACAGATAATAGTATATTTACTGGCTGTTTGAGTTTGTTTATGTCACATGAAGGAAATTAAAAAAACTAATTACTTTTCACACCCTAGAGACTAAAGTGGTCACTTCAGTCCCGCTTTGTAGGGCTATATTGGCGTACTTTTAGAGCATGAGAAGTGAAAAATTAATATCACTATTCTAAGTTATAAAAAAAATATTTTCAGTAGTAATATAGTTTTGACAACTAATCTTAGAACGCTTTTGAGTTGAGTTGAAAGTAAAGGCTCTGAAGATTAATTCAACTATCAATAAGTGCTGTTAAAATGGTTATCGCCGTTCTTCCAGCACGGGCTGGCAACGTCGCATTTCAAGTGTTTTTCGTGATTATATTATTAGGTTTAAATAAAAGTACTATTTATTTTCCAGCCAAGCACTAGATCTTTCGTATTTTCAAGTTTGTACCTATGCTATTTTTTTACAGTTATTTTGGTATTTACTTATAAAAATCGACATCCCGTCAATTATTTTCTATTAATTGTAGTAGTTATTAGTTATTACGATTAAATATTTATATTTATTTTATTTATTTATTATATTAAATAAGAACCTATCAAAAATCTAGGCCTTGGTTGATAAAATATTGTAGGTAGTTTGATTTACATTTAATAAAAGAATCACAAAAAAGCACAAAAAATGCGACCTTGCCAGCCCGTGCTTGAAGAACGCTCTTAATGTAATTTTTTTAATTATTTCTATTTATTTGTTTCCAAAACACTTAAAGTATTACATACGTGATTTAAGCCACACAACGAAAACCTCTCAGGGTTTATCTGTGTGATGGCGAGCCACTCATTTCAATAAAAAAAAAACAATTGTACACGAGAGTTTGGAAAACAATATGAAATTAAATATAAGAAATTATTGAAACAAAGAAAAATTTACAACAACCAATATTAACTACATTACAAAATAGAAATTTACAATTAGTACAATGACGTAAAAGGTATAGGTTCATGTACCTATACGGTGGCGGCACAATTTTTTTTTTTTTTAGTTGCCCCACACTAGGAATTTCTCCTGTACTGTGGGTGCGTTTACAAACATTTAAAATCACATACACAAACAGCCAGACCCGAAACAACTACTTGTAGGTCATACAAATATTTGTTCCGTGCGGGAATCGAACCCGCGACACGTAGCGCAGCAGTCAATCGCTTAACCACGGCACACATAAACCATAAAGTTTTATGAACTGTTCTACAGGCGGTACAAATTGGTGCGAACCTATAGGTCGGCCGAAGTTCAGCCAGTACAACCCGGCGAAGAACTTCTCTATGGCCGATAGTGACGACTCTTTCTCCAGGTAAGTTAAAGCTTCTTCTCTTGAACGAACTATTGATAAAACCATGTATTTACTAGGTGATGAATGTTCGTCCGGACTAGTGGTGGTTAATCCCTACTTCCCTAATGAATATCTATTATAAATGCGAAAGTAACTCTGTTTGTCTGTTACGCTTTCACGCCTAAACCGCTGAACCGATCATCATGAAATTTGACAGAGATATAGCCTGGGATATGAAGAAGGACATAGGCTACTATTTTACGCGATAACTGACATCCACGCGCGCGGAGCCGCGGGCTAAAGCTAGTCTGTATATATAAAAGGAAAAACTGACCGACTGACATATCACCCTTCAAAACTGTTTCCTTAGAAAGAGCTCCCTTTTATGTCTGAAATGTGAATGCCCACCATCCAGCTGTTCATGAAACGCCTTTCCAAGCGTATAGAAAGAAAGAAAAAAGGCATATTCTGCACAAACATAAAATGCACACATATAATGTGGACAAAAGCCCCGTATTCAAGTCGAAAAAGTTACACAATATTGTCCATTGACTGTTAATGTCAGTCAAGGCTCGGGACCATAAACAATTTATATGGATCTGCGTTACGACGCCGGCAATTATATAATAACAAACAAAACAAAAACAAAATGCCGTTGGCAGAGCGCATTGTACTACTTTGTTACAAACAAACCACAAATTTATTAACAACTAAGCCGTGCGTCGCATCTGTGCAAGAACAGTTCGTTGCTCAGCAAAAGCTGTGACTGTCATAAATTACCCCGATCCTCTAATTGCGGCAGCCACGCGCGACACTCCCTTCCGCAGGATTAGGATTCGCCGACCGAGGCATACCATAACCATTCCCGACGCCTCCTTCAGGAGAGAACTCACCAGCACGCTCAAGATTCACCTTTGCAGACCGCCGCCCTTCTGTCCTCGCCGCCTCGTGCCTCCGCGACGTCCCAATTCAAGCGCCCCGACGCTTGCTCGAGTCAGCCCGCGAAGCTTTAAGGCCCTGATAATTTTAAATATTGTCGTTATGAGCGATAATAGTTCTTATTGCAATCCGATACGGGTTAAAATCTGTTGTAATAAATTCTAACTATAAATGAGCGAGCATTGTCGTAAAAATGCAAATAAAATCGGAAAAAATGAGATATTAACTATTTAATCATAAATAATCCATCACTGGATGCAGTGGCATTTGGAATTTTATGTTATATTTTTAATTATAATTGTTATTGAAGGGATAAAAAACTGGTTTTAAAGATAAATAAGAGGTGACTTTGATGATTTTTTTGATTCATTAAAGTATGTTTAATAATATTATGAGTTCAAAAAAGCACAAAAAAATACAAAAAAAACACACAAAAAAGACAAAAAAGACTTGAAAATATAATATATTTTTTTTGCTTTCAAAATTATTTACGGTTAAAGAGATACACTGGTTTAAAAAAACCAACTTTATGAGCGATTTCAAGACATCACCGCCTTAAGAGCGTTTATTCTGAAAATGAGCAACGTCGCAAATAGCTGTAAAATATTTCACTGTTTTGATTAATTTGGCGATATTACTGTTTGGAAATATCGCTAACCTACAATTTTGATTATGAAATGCAATAATTAATATCTTAACACCGAATATTAAGTTTTAGATGTAAAAAAAGAATTGATGTTATTTTTTTATATTATTAATTCACACACAATGTACCTTGCTAAATCACGTCATTGAAATTGTACCAAAACATCTAGAAATATCTTTAACAAAATTATTTTTCTCAGCGATTTAGATTCCGATGACACAGACCTAGATTTCGATGGCAGCGGTGACGATATGGACAATAACTTCTGTAGCAGCAGGCATACTAACAGTAAGTATATTTTTGTTTACAAACACTACACAGGGGCTTGTGGCTAAGCAATAACAGCCACACGGGTCGATCGATCAGGTTAAGCTACGCTTGACGCGGTTGGTCCGTGGATGGGTGACCATCTTTACATACTGAGAATCATCCGTGCCTCGGAAAGCACGTCAAGACGTTGGTCCCGGCTGTCATTTGTGGATCTTTGACAGTCGTTACGGGTCGTCAGAAGTTCAAAAGTCTGACAACCAGTGTTACCAAGGGGTATCGTGTTACCCAGTAACTGGGTAGTGGAGGTCAGATAAGCAGTAGATCGATATAGTTTTATTATTTATATCTGCTTAAGTTTAGTTACTATGTTTTGTTGATATATTGACGTGAGCTAGCTGACATGTGGCAAATAATTTAATTTTATGTTTTGTGTTTAGTCATGTTAATTACTTACCTACTATTGTACAGAATCAAGTTCTTCTAACTGAACAGACAGCTGTGCTGCTGGGGAGTTTGTTGCGCTACTTCTTCTTCCCAGCTAAAGCACTAGGAAGTGGTGAAGGGCGGGCGTTTTGGGGGGACTGTCTTATGTAATTTTGACGTTCAAAAAGAGCTGACTCTCAGCCTAGTTTGAATATATGACTTTAGATTTTTTATTTTGATCCATGTAAAATACTAGTATTCAGCTGCATCTGGTTAGACTGGAAGCTGACCCCAACATAGTTGGGAAAAGGCTCTGCAGATTGACGATCACTACGAATTGCTTTCATATTGACACAACATTCATGGCGTTTTTTACGTTGCCAAGTAGACAATTTTTCGAACATATGAGAGAATGGATTAGCAATCGTTTTAGATTCTGATTAAATGTGGGTCACATATTTACCGTGCTGGTCGGTAGGTAATAGTCAGAATTCCCACAACTGGGACAGAAGCTTCCTCTCGGTATGTGGGCTGTAATCCGCCACGCGGGCCCAGTTTGAGTTGGTAACTGTCACATGTCTTCCTTTTTTTAAATTAAAATCAAATTCGTTTATTAATTTTGTGAACATAGAGAAAAAGTTATACAGATGTTATATACAAAAAAGAAATGTTTTTCAATACTATGTCCGGCTAGAAGGCATACAAAATAGTGTTACGAGCTTGGGGTTCGTGACAGTTAAAAACTGCCAATATAAATAACCAAAAATGACACTTTAATTAAACACACTAATTACAAAACACAATTTCACTACTGATCACTCTAAATCGCACTTGAAGATCGCTTACGATATTCTCGCCTGTATCGCTTGTTCAATACTGCCGGGTCTTTTTTTTTTTTTTTGTTGGGCATCTCGCAGTTGGCCTTGAGAGGCCGTGACTGCTCAACCGGGCTTTCCTGGGGCTGCCATTAAGAAATTAATCTTAACGCCTCCAGCCAGGGCTTACAAACTAAAATTTAAAAACTAAGCGACTGCACGCTGAGGGCACCCCCTGTGGGGTACGAACCTCGGCTCAGGGCGTCACTGATAGGGGGACAGCTATCTCTATTGGGGACAGGCTGGATCGAATTGGCATCATTATTATTATAAGGGGAATTTAAAGCTACTGGCTCAGCTGCGGCGCGGGCTGGCGCTTCAACGAGCAAGGGTCGGTCGGGGCTGCCGGGTCTTGATCCGTTCCGGCCTTTTATACGGCCCTAGGAACATTCGAGAAACTTCTACTGTAGAAGCATCTAGAATGTTCGAGTACATACCGGCCCCGACTGAACAGATGTTGATAGTTCTAAATTTCTAGAAAGATCTTGACTCAATTAATTCTCAGCACCTGCAGTACACAGTTGGTATTGTGGACTTTTTGCTTTTAATACCATCCTTATGCCTACGGAATAGAAGTCAAAATCGGTTAAACGAACTGTAAAAAGTGTTTATTTTAATGTCTAATCTTCTTTCAAATGGAGTATATATACTTTTGAGGTGTGTATTACACTAAAATATTAGACAAGAATATCAAGAAACTGCTAAAATATTGACTAGAAAATAAATATATTTAAAAAAAAAAGACTGAACATCCAAGTAGACCATTAAAGTGCCCAAAATTATTTATACCCCTTTAAAAAAAATCCTTCGTCCCCGCAGCAACGATGGGTGTCAGAATAGAATATAAAACAGCACATGAAGCCGAAGCATTCGATATAGAACGAACTAAGAAGGTGAATCCCGCGCCAATGCCTGACGAAAACGATGACGCAAATGACAGGGCCGCACACGACGAGCTGATACGGCAGGGGAGTGCCCCTCAACAGGTAAGAATATAATCATTATTAATTATTAGAATCAGAATCATCAATTAGAACGTGCTTTGATGAAATATATCTTCTCTTATACAGGTTGAAATTGAAAACATGCGACAAACCGAAATGGGAGATTGTACTCATCATTATGAACAACTTTTACTAAGGGCCAATTTCACCAATGGCGTCGTTATCTAAGAATAACTATGCCAGGGATAAAATTATTCGCTGATTTTACTCTCAGAATAATTCATAGTACGTTTCACCAATTTGTAAAGACAAAAGTTAGTCCTAGTATAACTATTCTTTGATAAGTGTGTTTTTGCTATCTGTGGCACGTTGAATGTGAAGTGATGAACGAATGAATGTGAATGCAGACAAATTAAAAAGGCTTGTCATTTTCTCAGTTCAGTACAGCTTATCAGGACCTTTGTAATTTAGTCGTCTCTTTGAGCTTTTGTCAATGTGTCACAGTGTTATTTTTCAAACAAACTGTCTATAAAGTCGCGCTGGGAGTTTTTGGCGGGATCGCGTTGGAACATGTCGCACGAATTTTCATTTTCATCAAATTTAGTGAAATAGCGAATTAAATTGTATAATTTTGGTAGTGAATTATTCAATTTAGTTACGTGTGAGTGCACAAGTGTAGTGAAGGTGAAAATAAGTGACTAACGTGGACTTTTCGTGTTCCCCCCAAAAACTCCTACTAGGTTGTTGTACCTAAAGTTATACTACCGCTTTACAATAACTTTGATTTGACTAACTAAAGTCAACTGTTTCGTAATTTCGTGCCCGATGTCGGGGCATTTACTTGATCGACAAGAAAAATTACTTGACACTGGCTAAATGCACAAACCGTGCGAAGCCAAAACCAAAAAAAAAAAAAGTCGCGCTGCGTGGTGTTTAAATTTCGTTCTATTTGCTTTGTGTTGTTTACTGTTATTAAAAAATATCTGAAAGGAAACGAAGTGCTAACAGGCTACTACAAGAAAAAATGTTATTGCTGGATCTGGTAAAAGACCACTTCAGCATAATTGATACTAAAAAAACAGACGGAGTAACCGTGAATATTTTCTCTGAATTGCAATTTCAATGTGAACAATCAATGGTCGCTCAGTGTACTCTGTGCTCAGGTGCTCACGGCTCAGCTGACATAAAAATTTGACGCCATTTTAATTTTATCTGAGGAATAAGCCCGTTATTCCTTCAAAATTGCTGGTATAAGAGTTACTCTCGTATAACTTTGTTATTCTCAGGATAAGTAGTTGGTGAAATGAAAACATGGTTATCTGAGAGTAAGTCATAGCTTTATCCTTGGAATAAAACTTATTCTACTTTGGTGAAATCGGACCTAAGGGACCAAAGATGCAATCGCAAAAAAAAACAGCTGTTGCTGCCCTACATTTTGACGAGTCATGCGAACATAAATGTAACGAACAGATGTTTTTTTTTTTCGCGATTGCATCTTTGGTCCCTTAATAAAAGTTGTTCATAATGATGAGTACAATCTCCCATTTCGGTTTGTCGCATGTTTTCAATTTTAAGCTGTATATAAAATTCTCGTGTTAACAACAACAATGTTAGTTACCTTACTCCTCCGAAACGGCTGAACCGATTTTGATAAAATTTCGTGTGGTTATCGGGTAGGTCTAGAATCGGCCAACATCTATTTTTCGTACCCCTAAATGTTAAGGGTGGTCCACCCCAAAATTTTTTTTATAATGCTAACTCAATATTCATAGTTAAGACAGGACAACGTCTGTCGGGTCAGCTAGTAAATATATATATTTCATCAAAGCACGTTGTAATTGCTAAGTGGAAATTTATTTACAATGTTAAACAAAATATTTTAACCAAAATATTTTGTTTTATTTTATTTTATGTTATTTTTCCATTGTTTTTCCTTTTGTTAATGAACATAGTCATAGTATTTAGGTTAGTACCTATCTACACACTTGTAACTTCCAATTTTAATGTGAGCAATTTGTCAACAGTTGTACATTACCTATTTTGATTACCTATTTTGATAGCTGTATTTATACAGGGTGTAACAGAAACTTTATTGCTATCCTTAAGCACTAAAGATAACAGCTGGTATAGAATCACTATACATAGTTTCAGCTCAAAATAAAATACTCTAAGAATTGATACCAAATTTTCGGTTACATATCTGTCTTAAATTCAAATCATAACAAACGTGTCACCGCACTACGTGGGTCAATAACTATCCACGTTACTTGCCAATATCACGATAAATCTCTTCCGAGTGATGTGTTTATTTCAATTTGAAAAGTTCGGTTTCTGGTGTCAATGTATTAAAAACTCTCATAACTTCCGAACATGTAGAGATAGGATTAAAAAACCCTTCCAATATCGTTTGATATCATCCAAAGAAGCCGTGCCCTTGGTATCTACCTATATACCCTTTCCGTTACACGTTGTATAAGGTAATTCTTTTTCTTTCGCTACTTCTAGTTAACCCAGCTCTATAAATGCCGTGAAACTCGGTTTGGCTTAAGAGATAATTGTTTTTCATAACTCATCTAAATTAATTATAAGCTGTTGAGTTTCCTAATAAGTAAATATATCAATTATTCTCCCGCCCATATTCCAATTTACTTGTGGTCGGTGCAACACATCATTTTATTCCATATTTCTCTATTAGTCGAGGGGTATGTGGCTTAGTAATAATAGCCGCATGGGTCGATAATATATATTTAAAAAAATGAATCCCTATTTCCCTTGGTCACGGCATCACACGTGAACGGCTGGACCAATTTTGCTAATTCTTTTTTTGTTGTGTTTGTTATTGTCAGGAGAAACTTCATGCGTAAGAAAAAAATCAAAAAAGTTGCGTATACATATATAAAATGCGAATTCAATATTCATTCATAGTTAAGATAAGACAACGTCTGTCGGGGCAGCTAGTAAATAATAAAATAATAAAAATGTTTATTTGCACCTTAAAAAAAATAACATAGAGAAACAGGTTCAAATAAAAATAGGCCGAAAGGTAGTTACATTAATTTAAATAGAGTTGCTACTAATACCTAAGCTAACATAACTTAATATCTTGTAATAATGATTTAAAATTGCAAATTTTAAGCGATCGATCAGGTTAAGCTATACTTACCGTGGCGACGGGTTCCTCTTACTAAGACACCTCCATGCCTCGGAAAGCACGTTAAACCGTTTTTCCCGGCTGTCATTCGTGGATCTTTGACAGTCAATCAATCAATCAATCAATCATTTATTATGTTAAACATAGGTATGGTTACAGTTAGTATTTTAAAAAAATGTGCACTATGTTTTTCCATTAAATGGCGTACAAAATTTACAGAAACAAACAATTATAATTAGTAGGTGGCATGCCAATACATAACAAAAAAATCAATTCAAAAAATATGTCGTTACGGTCGTCAGAAGCCCGATAGTCTGACAACCAGTCTTACCAAGGGGTATCGTGTTACCCAGTAACTGGGTTGTGGAGGTCAGATAGGCAGTCGCTCCATGTAAAATACTGGTATTCAGCTGCATTCGGTTAGAGTGAAAGCCGAGCCCAATATGTTCGCAAAAGGCTAGACAGATGATGTTGATTTTTCTATCAGTCGTCATCTCCGTAGTCACACCCTTTCTAACCATATCATCATTCACACAGTCCATACATCGTTTCTTTGGCTTCCCCTCTCTACTCTTATAGCCATCGAAATTCCTAGTGTGCGTAGTCCCAGCGGAAAAGTGTCGAATTTCGTAATTTCAGTTAAGCAGATATTTAGTGTATGATGTCGTGTAATTGTGTATGGTAAATAAAAATTTGTGCATCCAGCCATTGAGGAGCTATTCAACAAAAACTGATTCCGCTGGGACTACGTCATCCCAGCGGCACTTTTTTTAAAAAATGGATGTAGAAGAAAAAAAAATCATTCAATAATTAGTGTGTAACGAGAGGTAAATGTGTATGTTTAAATGAAATTTGTGTGTCAATAGACTGCGGAGATAATCAAGTTGCCGCTGGGCTGACGTTTGGCTATTTGATGAAAACCATATAAAGCAGTTTAGTGTACAGTTGTAATTTTTTACACACGTTGCTTTGAATTTGTGTATAAAGTGTGTGAAAACAGAATTTGGAAAAAATATACCGTTCAGAAGATATACACGTAAAAGTAAAATAAGGTTATTAGGTCCAAGTACTTAAAATAGGAAGTCTAGAGCCTAACTTATAACGTTTATTTGTTTCTTGTAAGGGTCTACAATGTCTTGCCAAGTTTCATTTACGTGCTCTTTGTAATTAATGAGCAATGGCATAATTTATACGACTGGACCACTATATTGTATGACATCCGATTGTAGGATTTTTTTATGGAAAAGAAGAATAAAAAATATGCAGATATTTAGTGTATTAATGCAACTATTCGCACGTAAAATTTCAGCTCATTACATTAAATAATTAAAGAGATATAATAAAAATACCAGAACGACCGCAATACGTGGATAAACCGACCAAGTTTGAGATGCTACGAAAAAGCGGCCGTGCAGTAAATAGAGGTAACGTTCTAAATTTACCAGTGTTGTACCATTATTGCATTGGTACAGGTGGGCACACAATTCTTGTACAAGTAACTAATAGCTTTCGTGATTAAACTAGTTAGTCACTCGTTTTTTTCCTAAACTTACGAAATGATTACAATAATAATTACATCTGTATTATTAACAAATGCATTTATTTGTCAGAATATTACAAAAAAATGTAACAGTAGATAATTATTATGTCCTTAATATTCTGCTGCTTCCAGCGTAAAAATATTTTGATGTTACACGGTACAATTCCATTAAATAGAAATACTAATAATAATTAGTAAAAAAAAACATTAATTTTTATTACTAAATGGGCCTGCTCTTGATCTCGATCACGCCTGATCGAAAGCGATTGACGAGGTCTATGACGAATCAAAAACAACATTAACTCCAGTAGTCATTTCAAACGTCGAACGGTATAAATCTACTTTCACACTTGAGTCAATTATTACTGGTCTGCGATTGTATGATATATTTGTTGCTGTAAAAGCTCGACCGAGAAGACCAACACCCGAAAACTTACTAGTAAAACCTAAGATTTACTTACCTACTAAGGCACCTATGGCTTTTACAGTAGGCAATATATTTGTTTTTATATTTAATAAAAGAACTGATTCTTCTATCAATGTTAAGTACCTATTACTTTCTCTAATGTTGTTTTATTTTAATTTTAATTAGTCATTAACTTGTAAATACTTTTGATAGTGCAAAGTTAATGTAGTTTGTTTTATTTTCTGCTAAACTATTGTGTACACACCTGTACGAAACTATCAAACACAATACCGATAATATACTGGAAATTTTAGAACGTTAGCTCTATATACTGCACGGCCGCTTTTTCGTAGCATCTCAAACTTGGTCGGTTTATCCACGTATTGCGGTCGTTCTGGTATTTTTATTATATCTCTTTAATTATTTAATGTAATGAGCTGAAATTTTACGTGCGAATAGTTGCATTAATACACTAAATATCTGCATATTTTTTATTCTTCTTTTCCATAAAAAAATCCTACAATCGGATGTCATACAATATAGTGGTCCAGTCGTATAAATTATGCCATTGCTCATTAATTACAAAGAGCACGTAAATGAAACTTGGCAAGACATTGTAGACCCTTACAAGAAACAAATAAACGTTATAAGTTAGGCTCTAGACTTCCTATTTTAAGTACTTGGACCTAATAACCTTATTTTACTTTTACGTGTATATCTTCTGAACGGTATATTTTTTCCAAATTCTGTTTTCACACACTTTATACACAAATTCAAAGCAACGTGTGTAAAAAATTACAACTGTACACTAAACTGCTTTATATGGTTTTCATCAAATAGCTAAACGTCAGCGCAGCGGCAACTTGATTATCTCCGCAGTCTATTGACACACAAATTTCATTTAAACATACACATTTACCTCTCGTTACACACTAATTATTGAATGATTTTTTTTTCTTGTACGTCCATTTTTTAAAAAAAGTGCCGCTGGGATGACGTAGTCCCAGCGGAATCAGTTTTTGTTGAATAGCTCCTCAATGGCTGGATGCACAAATTTTTATTTACCATACACAATTACACGACGTCATACACTTAATATCTGCTAAACTGAAATTACGAAATTCAATACTTTTCCGCTGGGACTACGCACACAAATTCCTACTCAAAACTTTTAAGGTCAACTCTCCCGTGCCAATCCAAAAGACTGTAATTCAACTTATAGTGTTTTAGCTTAACTACGCCCAATCAGTTTCTTTATGTCTGTTTAGTACCCCTGAGCAACAATTTTTTCATTCAATGTATATTGTGCAAGATATGGCAAACTATAAACACTGTTTAGCGTTCAAATTAAGGTTTAGACATGCTGAAAAACTGTAACAAAGATTACAGTATCCCACATGTAGTTTTCAAAAGTTATAGTGTATTGGATTGGCATGGGAGACTCTGGAAAACAACAAATATTTAAATTATATTTCTTCCACAGTACATCGACAAATTCCGCGCCTCCGTCTCTCACCATAAACAAGAAATCATAGAAAAGTGCCACCTCATAACCAAAGAGGATTACATCACCGAAGTCCTACCAGAGACAAAAGAAACTTACCATAGCTCAGTAATTTGCAAAAATAGCGAACAAGATGCCATAAACGAGCTATTCCCATTCGAAACTCAAGAATTAACCGTTAAAAACGGACAAATTGACGTTGAAAGCATAGAGAGAAACAAGCGAGTGTTGCTAGCAAAAATAAAGAAAAAAATGACCACAGATGAAATAAAAAACATGAATTGTTTTTCTATGAAAGATATTAATATTGATGATAAGAATTATGTCAATGAGAAGATTGTAAATGTAGGTTTTGATACGAAAGAAGGGTATGAGAAGATTTGTAAAGGAGAGGGGGAATTTGAACCTTATTACGCTGACTTTAGCCCCTTGCCTTCGCTGTTGAGTGGGAAGGATTTTGATTTTGATTATCAGCCGACGTTGGAAGGACATCCAGGGCCTAGTCCTAGTGTTATTTTACAGGTGAGCAGTTTTATCTGAATGGTTTTTAAATGTGAATATAACTTTTTTTATTTGGTACGCGTACGGTTTTTTTTGTGGTTCGGAAATCATCAAATATCTTCTCCCGCTCTGGGTGGAGCAGGAGGGCGTGTCAGACTTACTGACTAAAACCCACCCGTGTTCCTTCAGTTGCCTGTGTGCCAGAGGCCACGGTATCTCTTTCGAACAACCCGCACCCCTGGCAGGTCGTCAAACGTTTAAGTTACAAGCTTTTTATCATGTAAGGGTGCTTTACTAACGCTACGTTTTCAAACGATAATCCAGAGTAACATAAATACCGTCTCGTTCAAAACACGCCCGTGCGCACGTGGGATTACGGAACTTCTAATACGTCTCGTTTATTTTTATTTACTCCATTTTTTCTCCACAGGCACTAACAATGTCGAACGCAAACGACGGCATCAACCTAGAGCGTTTAGAAACAATAGGCGACAGCTTCCTCAAATTCGCTATCACCGCGTACTTGTACTGCGCACACCCCACCGTGCACGAGGGCAAGCTGAGCCATATGAGGAGCAAGCAGGTGAGACATACCCTCACAAATGACGCACACATACTAAAATACTTATAATAAGACACACAAACCCTCAAACACCCTACGCACATGTCGCACACTCCCCCACACACCGTCACATACCACAAATTCACACTATGCACACTCACACACCACCCACACTCACACACCACTCACACACACACTCACACCACCCACACTCACACACCACCCACACTCACACAATTACCATAGCGGCGGGATTTTTCGCGCACTGCATCTCACTGCGTAACGCCGAGAGTTCAAAATCGAAGTGTTTTTTTTACGACGCTCTGGTATGCACTTTGCTGGATTCTCAACGCTCGGTTGAACACCGAGAGTTCAAAATTCCGTGTGCGATAAAATACAAACACAGCTAAGCATCAGTAGATCATTCACATTTTTTACACGCTTTATATTAGCTTCACTTGTATGTTTGTTTGTATGTAACCGACTCCTTTGAGTGCGATTTTGACCCACTTTAAACGTTCTGATTTCATTGAAACTTTGTAAACTTGTCGAGGACCGATGACAATTCAATAATTTAAAAAAAAAATGAGCAGAACTAAAAAATAAATAATAAGTAATTTAAAAAACTAAAAAAAACACGCTTTAAAAACAAACTAAAAAATTAGAAAATAATTTAATTCAATTAAAAAGCGTGGGGTGCTTGACATTAATTGATTATAAAAATACCTCAAAAAGCACCCCACGCTTTTTAATTGAATTAAATTATTTTCTCCTTATTTAGTTTGGTTTTTAAAGCGTGTTTTTTTTAGTTTTTTAAACTATTATTTATTTTAACATAATTTTCTTTCCACAGGTGTCGAATTTAAACCTCTACCGCTTAGGGCGTAACAAACGCCTCGGCGCGCGTATGATAGCGTCCAAGTTTGAACCGCATGACAACTGGCTACCTCCTTGCCACAAGCCACCACCTACATTACACCCTAGGATCAATGTAAGTATTGATGTCATCATCAGCATTCATAGCTCGATTTCTTTCTACTGAGAATAGGCCTCTTTTTAACCGACTTCAAAAAGGAGGAGGTTATCAATTCGTCGGAACCTTATGTTCCCCGATTACTCGAAGATGGCTGGACCGATTTGGATTTTGTTTTTTTTGTTTGAAAGGGTATACTTTCCAGGTGGTCCCATGATCATCAAGTCAGGATCTGATGATGGGATCCTGGAGAAAAAGAGAGAACTCTTCAAATTTTATAGGCACATGAAGCGATTTAGGTATTTTTTGGAAGAGTACTTTCTCGTAGTGGTCTCATTTCAATTTGGTGAAGATCTGATGAAGAACTTTGGAGATAGGCAACGGAACTCCTCAATAAATGATAGCAAATGGACTGGGTTTGCTGAAATCTCATGTCTGTCTATTGCTTACACCATTCATAACATCACGCCGGTATGCTGTGAAGGGGTAAGCACATGTGAACCACTAAAAAGTGAAAAATAAAAACTTTTTCCAAAAAAAAACAACCGACTTCCAAAAAACACTACAAAGTGAAAAATAACTTTAATTTCGGAAGGCGGTGACAAAAAATTAAAATACAGCTCCAAAGACACCGACTTCCGAAATTAAAGTTATTTTTCACTTTGTAGTGTTTTTTGGAAGTCGGTTGTTTTTTTTTTTGGAAAAAGTTTTTTTCTTGTGTCAATCCCCACGCTTCCCTGCGAGATTGCTCTACCTAAAATATAAATTCACTAATTAGAAAATAGAAAATATTTATTGTCCAGGTAATACAGTAAGCTTAGATAGATTAACAACAAGTTGAGACGACATATGAGTAGCTTAAATATTACCTAAAGCTATACCCCATTTATTATAGCTTTAGAAAAATGAGGCTCGTAGAAGCAGGAGTGCAAAACATTTTATTTCAAAACTAGCTGACCCAGCTAACTTCGTACCGCCACTAAACTTATATTTTCTCACCTTTTAAACCTTCCCTGGAATTCTACAAATATTTCAAAACCAAAATGAGCCAAATCGGTCCAGCCGTTCTCCAGTTTTAGCGAGACTAACGAACAGCAATTCATTTTTATATATATATATAAGACGGCGGGAAACCCAATGCACGCCGTCTCTGATGTCTCTGGTGTAATTCTTCGTTGGTATATAGGTAGTTGGTTTTCAATCACACACAACACTTAACTCAAACCATTTATTTTCACTTAAATCTTTTACAGACACTTAGGATTTTCATTTATCAGTGAATCAGAATCAGAATCAGAACTTTATTTGCTATGAAAGTAGGTACAGGTATAAGATGTTGTACATAAATAAATGAGATCGGCTACAGTCTACCTTACGGCGTGCAAATTATTAGGTACATAAATTAAACTATTAATACAAATTAAATAATGTCAGCAAAACAAAACAAAAATTAAAGTGAAGTCAATTAATATTATTATAGTCAGGTACATAAGTCATAATTGGTCAAATTTGTAATTAATTATAACAATCATAATCAGGATAAATTTTTATCATTTAGAAAGTCTTTCACTGAGTAATAATATTTGCATAATAATAGTGCAGTAACCTTAGATTTAAAAATGTTTACTGAATAATCCTTAAAATTATGAGGTATTTTATTATAAATGACAGGTCCCATTGTCATAATACTTTTTCTTAACAGTGCTGTTTTGTAATTACCCGAATGTAGCAAATTCTTGTATTGGGATCTCAAGGGGCCATTACGTGTTCTTATATTGGCCAGTGACGGAAATAAATCTAAGTTGGCTTTTACAAAAATAGCCACCTCCAATATGTACAAACATGGAAAAGTCAGTATCCTCAGAGACCGAAACACAGGTTCACAGCTGTCTGTGCTTTTAAGGTTTGACATAGATCTAATACACCTTTTCTGGGCCTTAAAAATCTCCTCCCTCTCACTACAGTTACCCCAAAATATGACTCCAAATCTTAAGACTGACGCAACCAGCCCATGATAAGCTAGTAAAAGTGTATCATTGCTAACTTTGTGTGATAAGTTATACAGTACGTAGGCTGATTTATTTAACTTCTTACATACGTCATCGGCATGCGGTTTCCAAGTCAAATTGTTGTCAATCAGGATGCCTAGAAATTTCGCTACACAAGTTGTATCCACTTTTTGACCATTATAACTAACATTAATATCATCAGCGCGTATCCTTTGGTAAAAGTGCATTACTTTTGTCTTTTTTATATTTATTATTAAGTTATTTGTATCAAGCCAGCCTATAATTGTTTCTAACGTGCCATTAATTTCACTTTCGTAGTTTTCTTTATTGGTACACTTAACAATCGCTGTACTATCGTCTGCAAATAGTACCATGGGTTGTCGTGTCTGTCGTGGCAAGTCATTTATATATAAGAGAAATAGAGGAGGTCCCAAGACACTCCCCTGCGGTACACCGTATTTCACCTCCCTACCAGCTGATGTATATCTAAGCTCACATTTGGTTTCAAGGCATATTCTTGTCATTTCTGTATGTTGAGTTCGTCCAGTAAGATAGGAGCTTATTAAGTCCAGGACATTTCCCCTTATACCATAGCTATTTAGTTTTTTAAGAAGGACGTCATGGTTAACGTAGTCAAAAGCCTTGGTCATGTCGGTATATATAGCACATACAGGAGTCTTATTATCTACACTTGGCATTATATTGCTTAAGAAATTGTATATAGCCATATTAATATTTCTATTTTTTCTAAAACCCATTTGTTCATTGCATAATATATTATGTTTGTTTAAAAATGTGTTTATTGATTCATAAATAATCTTCTCAAATACTTTAGATAATATAGGGATTAACGCTACAGGTCTATAGTTGGACATTTCCTCTTTGTTATTCTTTTTATGTATAGGTTTTATTATAACTCTTTTTAAACTAGTAGGGTAAATACCCGAAGCAATACTTCTGTTCATAATGTGACATAAAGGTGGAGCAATAGTATCATTAACAAATTTAAGCACCTCTGTGGTAATACCGTCATAACCGTGACTTTTTGTATTTTTAAGACTTCTGATTATTCTAGTTATGAATCAGATAGTTTGAGTTGCGAAGGGAATCTAGGCGCCCATTCCAAAACTAAAGTAGGTCTCATATGGAGAAGAACGGGCAAGAAACTCCACGGACACTCTTTTAAATCAAAACATTATGTTACAGAGGTTTCATATTGCACAATTATAATCTTAGTCATTTTTACACACTTTCATCGCGTTACCGTCCGGCCGCCATTATTTTCCATCTCTCCAAGTGGGCGGAAGTACTGCGTATCGTACAGACAGGAGTACCGAATCTTATTACTTAGTAAGTGTTATAAAATTTACTAACAATAGTCAAATGCTATGAGTTAATTCTTTAATAATTAAACAATGCTAGTTATCACAAATGCAATGGCGTTTTAAGATGAAAGTTTAATTAGTAATGTCATTACTTTTATTACGTAAATATCACTACTTTACAACATATCCGGTTTTTCAAGGAATTTAATCAAACAACAGGAATTCACAAATAAATGTGTGTGTAAAATAATCTTGTTACTTTTTCAATTGTAAATTTTGATTGAAACTGATTTAGTTCTCATATTAAATTATAACAATCAGTTATTGATCATTAAACTCGCAATCCGCGCCATTTTCGGCACAGTAGGTAGCAATGTATCATAAACAAATGTACTGTGTCAAATGACTGAAACCCCCAAAGACAATAAAACAATTATTCCTTTTTAATTGTGACTATAGTTTTAACTAAGGCATCATAATTAGTTTTATAGTTATTCATCTAATAATCAAACCAGCAGTACTCTGCGAGTTTTATATTACAGCGTGGCCAATAGATGGCGTTGATCTTAAGAAAACCAATAGACACAGACTGATGCATGCAAATGGTTATAATAATATTCCAAAGGGCAGGAGCACCGGGCTTAATGGTGTTATTACAATTATAATAAATAGTTACGCATAAGATTATATTATAATCTTTACAAGAGGGCGCGCTCGCGGCGACATATATAAATATAGATTAAGTTTAACTTTTTTAGGTAGATTTAAGACAGTACTAAATACTGAGATAAACGAAGTAAAAGTAATGTTTATTTTAATAATGTTCTAATTACAATAACATCTTCATCACACATTACAAACCTACAACAAAACGAATGAATGAAACAAACAATCACATGATGATTTAAATCTAATTATGATTATAAGGAAGTAAAATATATATTTTTTTACAATACTTTATTTTAAATAACAACTTACGACCCATAATTCGTTGGTAAAACTTCATCGTCTTCAGCTAATTTAGTTACTCGGTGTTGTTCACTCCTGCTTCTTTTAGGTTTTTAGCATCGACACTTTAATTTTTTTGGCATTAATCGTAACTGCAACACGTTTAATGTAATTTTGTTACGAAGTGTACATTGAAAATAACCTTTTTTAACTTCTGTCTAATGCTATTGCAAATGGAGTATACAAGGTGTAACTTAAACAACGCACAACCTCTGAAGGGGTTATTGTACTCATCATTATCAACAACTTTTACTATGGGACCAAATTTTAAATCGCGAAAAAAAATCAGCTGTTTCTTACATTTTGACGAGTTATGTGAATACAAGTGTTTGGAACAGCTGATTCTTTTTTCAAGATTGCAGGTTTGGTCCCATAGTAAAAGTTGTTGATAATGATGAGTACAGTAACCCCTTCAGAGGTTGTGCGTTATTTAAGTTACACCTTGTAGTTACAAATATTTGCCAGTGAACCCCAAACTAGACAGTTAGTCCAGTTTTTGGCGGGATCGCGTTGGAACATGTCGCACGAATTTTCATTTTCATGAAATTTAGTGAAATAGCGAATTAAATTGTATTATTTAGGTAGTGAATTATTCAATTTAGTAACGTGTGAGTGCACAAGTGTAGTGAAGGTGAAAATATGTGACTAACGTGGACTTTTCGTGTTCCCCCCAAAAACTCCTACTAGGTTGTTGTAAAGTTACTACCGCTTTACAATAACTTTGATTTGACTAACTAAAGACGACTATGACTGTTTTGTAACTTCGTGCCCGATATCGGGTCATATACTTGAGCGAAAAGAAAATTTACTTGACACTGGCTAAATGCACAAACCGTGCGAAGCCAAAACCCAAAAAAAAAAAAAAAAAATAGACAGTTAGTCGGTATCTGTAACTGACTGACAACTTAACTAACGGCTGTGGGTTGTTTGTCAAAGGATGTTGGACCAGTGAGGGCCTAGTGGTAACGGCCCCGTCTTGCGAGTTGTAGACCTTGGGTTCAAACCTAGACCGGCGCTTTACTTAATGTAATTTACATCATCACCACTATTCTGTAAATGTTAGCGCGGGGAACAGATAAAAGTGGACTGTATTTTTAACCGACTTCAAAAAGGAGGAGGTTCTCAATTCGTCGGAACTTTTTTTTTATGTATGTTCTCCGATTACTCGAAGATGGCTGGGCCGATTTGGATTATTTATTTTTTTGTTAGAAAGGGTATACTTCCCAGATGGTCCCATGATCATCAAGTCAGGATCTGATGATGTGATCCTGGAGAAATAGAGAGAACTCTTTAAATTTTATAGGCACAGGAAGCGATTTAGGTATTTTTTGGAAGAGTACTTTTTCGGAGTGGTCTCATTTCAATTCGGTGAAGATCTGATGAAGAACTTCAGAGATAGGCAACGGAACTCCTCAATAAATGATAGCAAATGGACTGGGATTGCTGAAATCTCATGTCTGTCTATTGCTTACACCAGTTCATAACATAACATCACGCCGGTATGCTGTGAAGGGGTAAGCACATGTGAACCACTAAAAAGTGAAAAAAAAAGCAACCGACTTCCAAAAAAACACTACTAAATGAAAAATAACTTTAATATCGGAAAGCGGTGACAATTTTTTTTTATACAGGTCCAAAGACACCGACTTCCGAAATTAAAGTTATTTTTCACTTTGTAGTGTTTTTTAGTGGCACCGATTCGATTTTGATTTCGACCGGGTTCGATTTCCAACAGTAAAAGAAAACATCGTGATGAAACTAGCATGTTCTAGAACCAAAAATTCGAAGAACAAAGAAAAAAAATACATTTATTTAGCACAGACTAAAAAGGCACACAATATACAGCAAAAAAATAAAAATATAATACCAATAAAAGTGCGTCTAAAGTGTGCCTCATGGCTGCGCTAATAACAAACGCTCATGTGTCATCCACCAAGCTGCACTGGTCCCGCGTAGTAGATTACGGCCCACTTCTTCTCGCAGAGAGGTCTATGTCCTAGCAGTGGGTACATCATAGGATACTGATTCCTATTGTCAGTACTTGTTATTAATAATTCTGTATCCCAATTTCATCTTGTTACTTATTAATGACTAGCTGTGCCCGAGACTTCGTCCGCGTGGAATAGTGTCTTTGGGTCTCTTGTCGCAAACTTATAAAACATTCACATAACCTTACATATTTCCATACAAACTTTCATCCCCTATTGCCTATTGTTATTTTACACCCTTGAGGGTAAAACTTTTACAAACTTTGAATGTCATATTTATTTATATCGAATCAACAGCCTAGAAAATAAGTTTCAAGCTTCTAGTTCTAAAAATTACGATACTTCCATACAACTTTTCATCCCCCCCCCCCCTTTCAACCCTTTACAACCCTTTTTTCGCATTAAAAAGCAGCCTATGTCCTTTCTCAGGCTCTAGACTATCTGTGTACCAAATTTCATTTAAATCGGTTCAGTAGTTTTGGCGGGAAAGCGCGACAGACAGACAGAGTTACTTTCGCATTTATAATATTAAGGATTTTGTATGCTAATTTTATCCCAGTCCTGTCTAATTTTTATGAAATGTTATCTAATTGTACCTAATGATATCTACTTTTACCTTATTTTTACTAATTTTGTTCAACATTTAATCTCTTTCATTTTTGTCTAGTTTTATATGTAATTTAGCCTTGTTCTATGTTTCTATGATTGTATGTGTAATAACCTCTATTGACCGATAACCTGTATCTGGCATCCCTACACGGCGACTCATACATTAATGCTGGAGAAGGTACAGAAAACTTTCCTGAGATTTCTGTATAAAAGACGTTTCACTTCTATCCTTTCATGTACCCTAATAATTACCTCCTAGGTGTTTTGGGCTTCCAGTCATTGGAGGTTAGACGAGGCTTTCTACAGCTCACAGTAGCCTGCAAAACTCTCAGAGGACGCATCGACAGTCCCGAACTCCTCGATGTTTTCTGTCGACTATTTGTTCCCGACAAATTCATCGGTCATCGTCAAAGCCGTCGACGCAATCTGTTTGCGCCGCCGTTATCTAAAACTGTTGCCAGAGCTGAGTCCCCTGTGTGTCGTACTTTAAGGATGCTCAACGCCCTCCTGACCGCCTATCCTGAATGTGATCTATTTGCTGATGAATGGAGTAAAATCATGCGTGTGTTTGATGTTTTGCGAGAGAAAGTATGCTAGGTTGTCCTCTATTATATGTTAGTATTTGTAATAAGTATGTTTGTTAACTATTCAATCTCTATGTTAATTCATGTAATTGGTGTTACCGTTTTAATTAACAATATAAAAATAAATGTGTGGTGTTAATATAAGTTGGTTATTAATAAATAAATTTAAAAAAAAGTACTACAAAGATATTTCATCTATATTTCGTTTGCAGGGTGAAGGCAAGGACATTATGCAGCATTTAGAAACTCCACTCGACTCTGCGGGTTGCTTCATACCATACAATTTAATTACACAGCACAGTATACCAGGTAAGATCCTAAATAGCTACTGGCCAGATTCAAAAAATATTAAGGTTTAGAAAATATTTTTTTAATCTATAGCAACTTAACTGTATAGATTACAAATAAATAAAATTGAAGCGTCTTCTTTTAATGTCAAAATAACAGATTTTTACTAAATACATATGAAAGTATATGGTGCATATACCCATACACATTTTTTTAATTGAACTGGCTGGACCGATTTTGATGAGAATTGGTATGGGGATACGTTGAATCCAGGTAAAGGGCATAGGTATTTTTTTATCGATATACAACGCGGGCGAAGCCGCTGGCGTGAGCTAGTTTACAACTAAATTTGTATATCCTACTAATATTATAAACGCGAAAGTTTGTAAATATGGATGGATGGATGTTTGGTACTCTTTCACGCAAAAACGGCTGAACGAATTTGGATGAAATTTGGCACACAGATAGATTATAACCTAGATTAACACATAGGATACTTTTTATCCCGGTAGTACGTCTCCCCGGGATAATTTCCGGCTTCCACGCGGGTGAAGCCGCGGGCGCAAGCTAGTTGACCATAAGTAATGTCTATAGAGAACCATCATCATCTGAGCCTTTTCCCAATTATTTTGGGGTCGGCTTCCAGTCTAACCATAGATAACCGGGTATACGGATCGCTCCCTGCTCGTACAAAGGAGATGTCAAGTTAGATAGAAAAAATTGTCTATTCTTAGTAGAATAGAGATAGAATTGGTCATGCTACGCCTGCATATTCGGGTATATACCTTTGTACCGTTTGCTGTTAAGTTCTTCTGTGGAAATTGGTTGTCTTGGTATGGACATGTTATGCCGAGGACAGGAGAGAGAAACGTTTAGAATCTGTATGTTTATAAGTGTAGGGGAAGACCATAGAAGCGATGTATGAACTGCGTGAGTGATGATATGGATAGTAGGAAGTGTACGTATCCGTATATTACTTTGCTGTGTACCTAATTTATTTATGTGAATAAACACTTTTGGAGTAAAAACTTCTTAAAGCGCGTTGAGCACTTTTTGGGTGCACAAAGAACATGGAACTCGCGTCATCGTCACCGAACGCTTTCCATGAGCTCTACGTATACTGTGTATATGTGTAATTTTTGGGTGAACAAAAAGCGTGAAACTCGCGTCATCGTCACCACACGCTTCCCATGAGCTCTACGTATACTATGTATATATATATGTACATACGTAGATATAGGAGTGTCCAAGCGTCGAAAATAATAATCTAATAGCTCGACGATACAATTCACAAGTTACTTAGTTTTTTTTTTATCTAATCAGATTATGAGCCACCGCAGGGGTCTATTTAAAATGGTGGTTGGGTGAACGAGCACACGGATGAGTTGCGCGTTGATGTCTTTTGGAAAAGTCCCTTTCTATCATTAGGAAATTCTAATTCTTTGATCCCTTTCTTTCCCTTTGTATTTTTATCGTAAAAATCTGTGCTGTTACCTTTAATGGCTGAAGTCGATCGCTCGTTTATGATTTTTTACCGAGAGCAATCAGGACCCAAGGACCAAATGTGAAATCCTGTGTTGACGATTGTCAAAATACACACGTAATTGTTCAAGTTTTCACTTCTGTCGGCACTTCCGGAGTGCGGCTGTTTTTTTTTTTTTTCAATTTCAGTTCGTTACCGACTTTCTTGCCGTGCATTCTGCTCACACCTTATAGAATCATCCGGTTAACATATCACTATGTCTCCCCTTACATACATTTTTTGGTCCTTCGAGCCGGATAATGAATTTGCAATATAACTGTAGGTTCTCCAGTTTAAGGTGAATGGATTCAGGTTATATTGCAAGTTCATTATCCGTGACTACAGAGATGACCACTAATAAAGAAGTATGGCAGAAGAAGACATATTGCGCTGACACAAATCTATGTTTTTTTTTAAACGCCTTTCTTATTACCAAAATGTTGAGTTTTCAATTTCGAAAAAGTGAAAACTTGTGCTGTTTTTCTTTAAATAATTACATGTTTCAAAGCGCCAATTAGCAAATGATAATTAGACATTACACAAAGGTACATACCTATGTCTAATTATCATTTGCTAATTGTTGACATGAACCATTTAATCAACCAATATAAACAATTAATTACTAGATAACCAACCAACCACCTATTACTAGATCTGCCAGCCTGCCAGGGGTGCGGGTTGTTCGAAAGATATACCGCGGCCCCTGGCACACAGGCAACTGAGGGCAGTGCTGCCAACTCGTCTAAGCAAAAACGCGCTGTTAGCTCTATAAAAAAGCGCTAGAAAGCGCTAAATGGTCACTGTCCCACTCACTCTTATAATTTTGTATGTTGTTTTTTTTTTTGTTGATAAGGGGAGATCCATTTTTATTATAGTCTCACTGCACAACTTGTAAAACTGACTTAGATTATCAGGCGGAAAGTTATAAATTACTTTGGAACAATAGAATGTGAAACGAAGTTAGCTACAAATTACAAAATAGTTAGCGAGGAATCCTCAACTCATAGACTAAGATACCAACCTATGAAGCATAGTAAAAAAAAAATGCGATTCGTTCCGTGTTACGTACATCACAGAATAAATAATAGTAGATGTGCATATCATAACATGATTTCAAAAAGCGCTAGATTAAGCGCTAGGCGTTAAAACGCGCTATTGACCAAAAAAAGCGCTAGATCTGGCGCTGAAAGCGCTAAGTTGGCAGCACTGACTGAGGGAACACGGGTGCGTATTCGTCAGTAAAAGTCTGACACGCCCTCCTGCTCCACCCAGAAAGGGAAAAGTAATTTGATGATTTCCCACGCAAAAAAAAACAATATTACTAGATTACCAATTAATTCATTGGTTCATATTTAAATGGGGACATAGCATAACATCACGCCTTAGTATGTACAGTGGGCTGCATCAATTGGGTACCCCAGATGTATTAAAATCTTAATACAACTGGGGTACCCAATTGATGCAGCCCACCGTACACTCCATGAAAGAGCGAGGCCGGCCTTTTGCCATATTGGAATAAAGCCAAGAGAATGATGGATATTTTTTCTCCCTCAGACAAATCAATAGCTGACTGCGTGGAAGCCCTGATCGGCGCCTACCTACTGGAGTGCGGCCCTCGCGGCGCTCTACTGTTCATGTCCTGGCTCGGCATCCGCGTGCTGCCCTGTCACCACGTGCTGCTGCAGCCAGAACATGGCTACGTGCGGCGACACAGCGAGCAGGTAATGGGACATAAAAAATAACACTTATTTTGAAAAATAGCAATCAGCAATATAACAAAACATACACAAGACTGTGACAGATTTATTGAAACATACTCCATTTGAAATAAGATAAGACTTGATAAGACCTTGTTTACAGTCCGTTCAACCAATTTTGAATTCTATTCCATAGGCATAAGGATGGCACTAAAAGCAATAAAAAGTAGTTACAATACCAACTGTTTACTGCAGATGCCATTTATCATGCTGCCGACGCAATAGAAGTCAAATTCAATTGAACGGGCTGTAAAAAAGGTTTATTGATATGTCTAATCTTATTTCAAATGGAGTATTATAGTGATCATAATCACCCAGTGGTCGAAATTTAACCTTAATTCATTTAAATCTTAATTAATCTTATAACTAATGCGTTATTATATAAAAAATATTACCTTCTCCATATAAACATTAACTGTACTAAATTTCATAATCCTCCGTCCACGTAATTTAAAAAAAAAAAGTTTGCAAAGTTTTAGCTTCACGTAATTAATAAGTCAAAATTGCCCTTTACAATATGTATATCATTAAAAATAATATCTCAGAACTTAACACAGATTTAAAATTATTAATCGCACGCAGCAAAACGGGCGGTCGGCCGGCATGCCCTGTTTCTGTCTACGCTGCGGTGAGACATTCTATAATTATACGTTCTATAGAGATAGCCCCAACACAATTATTATCAATTACTTACTAGGGATGTCTCATTTATAATCCATGTAACTGATTTGGGACATATAAACATTTTTCATTAATACGACCTCCGTCACATACACTGCACAACCGTGCAAAGCCGGGGCTGGTCGCTAGGTGTATTTTCGCCGTTTGAGGTTTTCTGCAGCCGCAGCGCCAGCACAGCGCGCCACGCCATGAAGATGGAATTATCATTTTGGTGTCTCAAAATCAAAAGTCATTTATTCAAACTAGGCTGAGAGTCAGCACATTTTGAACGTCAAAATCGCCACAAACGCCCATCATTCACCACTTCCTAGTGCTTTAACTGGGAAGAAGAAGTAGCGCAACAAACTGTCCAGCAGCACAGCTGTCTGTTCAGTTAGAAGAACTTGATTCTATACAATGGTAGGTAAGCAATTAACATTACGAAACATTAAAAAAAAATTGCCATTATGTCAGCTAGACGCCAATATACCAAAAAATAGTTAAAAAGTTTACTCAAGCAGACATAAATAATATAAACAAAAACGCAAACAGAACCTAAAGCCTGTACTTCCAGGGGTGCGGGTTGTTCGAAAGAGATACCGCGGCCCCTGGCACACAGGCAACTGAGGGAACACGGGTGGGTTTTAGTCAGTAAAAGTCTGACACGTCCTCCCGCTCCACCCAGAGCGAGAGAAGTTATTTGATGATTTCCCAACCTTAATAAAAACAAACCTGTAATCTAACTTTTAAACCTTGTTACAGCCAGCCCCACCATCACCATCGGACCGCAAGCGTTCCTCGTCATCATCATCATCGTGCTCTGATGATGAAGCGCCTCCGCATCAGGAGATGTGCCCTGATGAGGACTGGTCTTGGCCGGCGCGAGCCGTGGGGTCGCTACAACCGTATAAAGACGCACAGGGGAGATGGATGCAGGTAAGCATCATCTTTCTAAACTTTTTACACGCTTTATATTAGCTTCACAGATTGAGGAGTTGGAACAGGAGTTGTGCTGCCAGATGGATCTGGCTGAAGATATTGATGGAGGGAAGAGGTGAGTGTAGATTTATTTATTTATTACACGCTTTATATTAGCTTCACTTGTATGTTTGTTTGTTTGTATGTAACTGACTCCATAGAGCGCGATTTTGACCCACTTTAAACGCTCAGATTTCATTGAAACTTTGTAAAACTTATCGAGGACTGGTGATAATTCAATAACTAAAAAAAAATAAAGAGAAAAATGAATAAAATAACACGTTTTTGTAGTTAGCAGAACTAAAAAATAGAAAATAAATACTAGTTTAAAAAATGAAAAAACACGCTTTAAAAACCAAACTAAACAAGGTGCTTTTTGAGGTATTTTTATAATTAATTAATGTCAAGCACCCCACGCTTTTTAATTGAATTAAATTATTTACTCCTTTTTTAGTTTGGTTTTTAAAGCGTGTTTTTTAGTTTTTTAAACTATTTTACTATGTTAGTGACAGCTTCCTGTCTAACCGGATGCAGCTGAATACTCGTAGTTTACATGGAGCGTCTGCCTATCTGACCTTCACAAACCAGTCAGTAAGCAGCACGCGGTGAGTCCATGTTCGTACAGACGTAAAAATATTTCGCGCACTGCAGGCTTCACATGACGCTTTCTATTTCTACTCTACCGTAGAATAGAAATCGCTAGTCTACATTTCTCGGTGCAAAACTGTCAACTGTCTACGCGGAAACGTAATTTTTATCTACTCTTCCGTCGACAAAACGCTACTCTACGGTTCTCGTGCTGAGCTGCTGGACCTTGACGCAATACTTAGCGCAGAAAGTTGAAAATACTTGTAACGGGTGATTTTTTTGCTGGTATCTTTTTGGCAACACTGTTTTTGACAGATCACGCGTGAATCGTGTCTTGTGTCATTGTTAAACTTGTTCAGTTTGGTCTATAATTTATCCATGAATCGACTTACGAACGAACAACGCTTGCAAATTATTGAATTTTACTATCAAAATGCATGCTCGGTTAAACGTTACTGTGAATGGCGAGCGCTACCGTGTGATGATTGGCGATTTTTTTTTGCCCAAAATATAAGAATTGGACATGCCTGACATGTGGTTTCAACAAGACGGTGCCACATGCCACACGGCACGCGAAACAATGGCCCAATTGAGAGCCGCCTTCGGTGAACAGTTTATCTCACGTTTTGGGCCCGTCAATTGGCCGCCTAGATCGTGTGATCTAACGCCTTTGGACTATTTCTTGTGGGGCCATGTTAAGGCTCAAGTCTACAGGGATAAACCAGCAACGATTGATGCACTGGGAGCCAATATTGAAGCATTTATTCGTGATATACCGGCTGATATGTTGGAGAGAGTGTGCCGAAATTGGGCCTTGCGAATGGGCCATCTAAACCGGAGCCGCGGCCAGCATTTGCATGAAATCATCTTCAAACATTAAATTATATTGATCGTTCTATCGATTCCAATAAAGATTTCATCAAATTTTTAAAAAAAATTGTGTTTTTTTTTTAAATAAAATCCTATACCTCTTAAAAAATCACCCGTTACTTGTTGAGAACAGTGTGTTTTTTTGACTCGCTGCGGTGCTCTCTGTTGGATTCTCAATGCTCTGTTCAATACCGAGAGTTGAAAATGCACTGCGCGATAAAAACCCGTCGAGAGATTTTTGCGACTGCGCGAACGTGGTTAAAGAGTTTGTCTTGGGCTTTAGACTTCCTATAACGTAGCTACATAAACCGGTTTAAATCATTTTCCAGCCGAAGGTTGGCCACTTCTGGACATAGGCCTCTCCAAGCACCGCCACTTTGACAGGTTCTGTACTTCTCGTATTCAGCGGGATTCCTGCTATAGAATAGTGAGCAGGGTTGGCATGAATAAATCATTTTGATTTAAATCATTATTTAAATCACGATTTAAATCAAATGATGTTTTCAATAAAAATTAATGATTTAATCAAAAATGTTTAATTTCACTTTCTTTTACAGAAATCTAATATTAAAGTTTTGTGGAAAGTATTCGATATTGAAAAAATATCGATGTTTTCAAGCGATATATCGATGAACATCGATGCTGGGACCAGATGTTTTACACCGAATATAAATATCATCGATAATAAATGAATGCTTGTTAGAACGAAAGTAAGACCGTAATTGCAAGCGAAATGTACAAAGCACAACACCGGATTTTGCTTGGCATTCACATGTCAAACAAAAGGGAAATCCCCGCGATGTTTCCGCGCAATCCCTTGAGGGCGCGTTCCATTTTGCGCAAAAATATAGTTAATTAAATAATAAAATGAAAAAAAAATCGTGATTAATTAGGAGTTTTTCAAAAAATTGTACTTTATTCGATTTTTTCAAAAAATCATGATGTTTTCCAACCCTGATAGTGAGACTGTCAAAGCTTAAATGTTACCATGTGTGGTTGAATGTTCAATACATAACCATTTTGATTTTTATTAATTACCCGACTGCGCCATAAGGAGGGCTATGTTTTTCGAGTCTATGTCAGTATGTATGTATGTATATTTCTTTGACACGCTCTGTAGCCTAAACGGCTTGATCGATTTCAGCTTGAGAGGTGCCGTTAGATTCGTCTTAATTGTGAGAGTGACATTGGGTATATCAATTTTGGAAGAAAAAAAATAGCTGATTTTTGGCGCCATATTGTGTCTTCAAAACCTATTGAGTGGGGTATCAAAAAAAAGGGTTTCATAAATAGGTCTCATTAACGTCAAAACTAATTATATAAACTAGTAACTGTGAAATAAAAAAAATCACACCCTCCAAGTTTCAGGTCTCTATGATCAGCGATTTAGGTTGTGCGTTGATCCGTCAGTCAGTCATTCAGGGCAAAGCATTTTATATGTATAGATATAATATAAAAATAAAATAAATACTATTTACAAAATCAAAAAACCCGACTGCCTAAAAAGTGAACTTCAGTAATTCATAAAGAACGTGTTTTTTTTTTAACTATCCCGTAAAGGTGGATTTTTGGGTGTTAAATTTTGTAGGAGAAAAACTACATAAATCTACGCGGACGAAGTCGAGGGCGAAGTGGTTAATCGATATTATTATATTTTTTCATCGCGTATAAGTCTTAATACAACTGTCTTTTTATCCACAGCCAATATTTGGAGAGTTAAAAGCGCCTCCATCGCCTCTTCTCCGATACATTGACGACCCCGAAGGCGAACTGAACCAAATGCTCTCTGGTAATTCAATTCAATTCAATTCAATGTCTTTATTGTGGATCATAGGTAGGTACTGTGGTAGTGTCTCGCTGGTGGTGGCGTGTGTGTTGGATCATTAAGTTCCCTTCAAAATGGTTGAGCTGAATGGTGCTGATCCATACGTCATGTTCGTGAACGGGCGCCGCCAGTAGGGACTGGTCATCTCTTAGCTCCCACGGCTTATTTTAATTTCTAAATTGTTATTTTATTTTTGTTTTGTTTTAATTACGGACGCTTATAATGTGCACGTCTTTTTACATCGTTCTCACATTGATAATTTCAACATAATGATGTAACCAACTGATTGTAACAAAATCATGATTTTAAAAGAGTGTCCATTGAGTTTCTTGCCCGTTCTTCTCCATAGGTACCTACGCTTTGGAATGGGCAACTAGCTTCATCTTTCTATCTCACCGACCTTGACAATTCAAAAGTGCCAGTAATTGGTTTATTTGAAATAAATGCTTTGAGTTTGAGTTTGAGTTTGTGTAGTGTAGTTTGTTGAGTGTATGGACTTTACACTACCAAATGAAACAATACTGGGAGCTTAACTTCGTGCTTCCACGTATATTTTAAGATCAAAAGGTACAGGGCAAGGCTGCGCTTAAAGTAATAAAGAATATTTTTACGTAATAGAAAAAACATCTGTCAAACATATTCTAATTTATAATTGAATACTTTCTGGCTGTTCGAACAATAGCCATTATTGGCTGCCAGTAAACATAAGGTTTCATGCGGGGCATACAACCTTTACAGTACATAATACAGCTCTTAAATAATTAGTTGTGAACAGCTACGTCCCGCCCTTAGGGCATACAATAGTTACATAAAAATAGAAAATAAATTACATTAGGAAATTCAATAAGAATTTAAAGTACATTACAATTTCACACCAAAATATAATATAAAAATAAAATGGAACGCATTATGGTAGGTACACATCAGTGGGTCACCGAACGCATCATGACTGAGGGGGACTATATTGGAGTAGTGATTTGTCTGATAGGAATACTTTTAGTGAGTAGTAGCACTTGTTGGCTAGTAAATCATGCAGATTCTTTTTATTTTTTTTCATTTCCGTGATTATCTTAATAGGCCCCGGAATATTCGGTAGGTAAGTATTCAAATAAGTAAGATGCTTATGGGGGAAGCGCCAAGGTACGCACGGCTACACATCAAGCTATACATTTCCAGTTTACGCTGAACTCGCACTGTACGGAAATCGTATACAATGTGAGATCAGTTTTTACTGGAAATGTATAGCTTGATGTGTAGCCGTGTGTTTCTCGCAAAATTCAAATTAACTTACGTCATTTGTAGGTCAGTGTCAAACTGTATGTTAAGCAAAATGTGTAACACATGGCTTTCCAGAATTAGAATATAATAATAGAATAGAATATAATAATATTTATTTGCTGTAAAACATGTTATAAACGATGGTAAAAAATAAATAACAAGAGCATACATGTTTTGGCTTAACAGTTATAAACAGAGATCGGATATTCGGATGCATATTTGCCTAAAGAGAATTTTTAGCTAGGAAAGTATGGAAGCGGCCTTATAAATTATTTGTAATATTTATTAAAAACCCCGGGATTCTTGGATTGCATAACTATTCACAAGTGTATTAATTTAAAATTAATGTTTAACCCGATACAAATATGTGTATGTACTGGAGGAGGGCTGGTTTGTATTAGTTAAAACAAAAAATAAACAAATTACTTACCTAAATTAAGACTTTTTCGATACAAAAGCGCATTCCATGTTTGCCAACATCTCAACTTTAGGTGAATATGCATCCGAATATCCGATCTCTGGCAATTATTTTTCGGAGAACTTTTTCTAAACTACAATTTTCTTCCACAGGCTACGACGCCCTAGAAACAACTCTACAATATCGCTTCAAAGACCGCTCGCTCTTGCTCCAAGCGTTGACGCACGCGTCACATCACAGCAACCGACTCACGGATTGTTATCAAAGACTCGAGTTCTTGGGAGACGCTATATTAGGTAAGTTATACCCTCACAGAAGAATCCCAAAGTCAAAGTCATATCGTTTATTTCAAACTAACTTTTTCCACCGGCTTCGCCAGCGTAGTGGTCGGCAGTTATCCTACGGGAACGTATTACCAAGATGAAAAGTACCCTTTATGTCAAAATCGGTTGAACGGACCTGTAGAAAAAGTTTGTTTAAATGTCCAATCTTATTTCAAATGGAGTATTATCAGCAGAGATCGGATATTCGGATGCATATTCACCAGAGATGGGCTGAATGTGGTTTGAACCAAATCCGAACTTCGGCCGAACATTCGGTTAAAATGAAAAGTTCGGCCGAACTTCGGTTCAATGCCCTTTAATTGTTACAAAAAACACTTGATGTAAATGAATGTTTAGTTTGTGAACCAAAACCGTGATATGTTTTTTTTTTTCAATTTACGAATCGTATTCAGATGTTTGTTAGAAAAATACTAAGCTTATTTCATTTTTGTAATAGTATGTCTAATTAATTAGGCAGAGATTTTCAAGAATAATAAGAAGAACTGATTTAATTTAAGGTTTACATTTACAATGTTCCTAATTAAAATAAATGACCATGAGTGAGATAAAGAAATAATTTTATTTTACAGGAATGTTATACTCTAATTCTATAAAATTTCAGTCAAAATAGTGCAAGTAGGTATTATTTTTCTTGTGCCCAATGTTCGGCATCTGAACCGAATTTCGGCCGAATGTCGAAGTTCGGTTCAAGCTGCCGAAATTCGGTTGAACCGAATGTGAACCGAATTTCGGCCCATCCCTAATATTCACCTAAAGTCGAGATGTTGGCTAACATGGAATGCGCTTTTGTATCGAAAAAGTCTTAATTTAGGTAAGTAATTTGTTTATTTTTTGTTTTAACTAATACAAACCACCCCTCCTCCAGTACATACACATATTTGTATCGGGTTAAACATTAATTTTAAACTAATACACATCTGAATAGTTATGCGATCAAGAATCCCGGGGTTTTTAATAAATATTACAAATAATTTATAAAGCCGCTTCCATACTTTCATACCTAAAAATTATCTTTAGGTAAATATGCATCCGAATATGCGATCTCTGATTGTATCAGTATAGACGGATAGAAATATAGGGATCTCAAGAATTAGATATGCAGAAAATTAAACCATGTAATAATAATGTATCTTGTTTCAGACTACTTAATAACCCGCCACCTCTACGAAGACCCGCGGCGTCACTCGCCGGGCGCTCTCACGGATCTACGCTCAGCTCTTGTCAACAACACTATATTCGCTACTCTGGCAGCGAGACACGGATTCCACAAGTAAGTATTTTAAGATATCAGCTGTAGATTCCGTATGCTTAAGCAAATTATTAACATACAAAGTGTAACAAAATAAACGCAAGTGTTGAAAGTAGTTTGTTCATAATTGACTACTGAATCTATTTCAGTAATTTTTTATACACCGAGAAATTCTAATGGTTGTTTTCCCGCGGTAGAATAACTTGCCATAAGGAGTACTTTCGAAGCATAGAGTAAAATTATAAAAATAAATATGTTTTTGTTTTAAAATACTTTATCAAAAAAATATTCATCAACTCCAAAAAGTGAGAATCAATAGTAACACTAGAGGTCATTTGTAGGTACTACTCGAATCAGGGTACAGCGATGCATAAATGTTCAAAGCAAAATAAACTCTCGCTCGTGGTGACCCCCATCGCAGAAATTTTCAGCTGTTCCATACATTTTGACCGCGTAGGAATTGCAGTTTTCTATGATACAGCTGATTTTTTTTGTATAACCGAAGAAAAATTTCTGCGCTGGGGGTTCTAGAATGTTATGCTGAAACATGGTTACAGTTTGCGCACTGAATAAAAACTTTTCGTGTATACAGGGTGTAACAGAAACCCTATTGCTATCCTTAAGCACTAAAGATAACAGCTGGTATAGAATCACTATACATAGTTTCAGCCCAAAATAAAATACTCTCAAGAATTGATACCAAATTTTCGGTTTCATATGTTTCTTAAATTCAAATCATAACAAACGTGTCACCGCACTACGTAGGTCGATAACTTTCCACTTTATTTGCCAAGTGCGAGTGATGTGTTTATTTCAATTTGAAAAGTTCGGTTTCTGGTATGAATGTATTAAAAATTCTCATAACTTCCGAATATGTAGAGATAGGATTAAAAAACCCTTCCAATATCGTTTGATATCATCCAAAGAAGCCGTGCCCTTACACGTTGTATAAAAAAATACAGAAATAATCGTAGTAAGATCATTGATCTAGAACCAAAAAAAGATATATTAGATTTTTTGATGGTACTATATCGAGAATCACTAGCGCTATCACATATCTTCGTTTTCAGAAGCGTTTCCCTTATACCCTGTATTTACACACATTGTAAATCTGACTCAGGAACACGCGGCAATTGCGCTTGCAGTCACTAGATCAGCTCGTTTTTAGGGTTCCGTACCCAAAGGGTAAAACGGGACCCTATTACTCCCTAAGACTCCGCTGTCGGTCTGTCTGTCTGTCCGTCTGTCACCAGGCTGTATCTCATGAACCGTGATAGTTAGACAGTTGAAAATTTCAAAGATTATGTATTTCTGTTGCTGCTATAACAACAATTACTAAAAAACAGAATAAAATAAATAATTAAGGGGGCTCCCATACAACAGACATGATTTTTTTACCGTTTTTATAGATGGTATGGAACCCTTCGTGCGCGAGTTCGACTCGCACTTGGCCGGTTTTTTTTTGTGATTGCTCCTAATATGTTTTTTTTACAATGTTACAGGTACTTCAGACATATGTCTCCGGGTTTGAACGAGGTTCTCACAAAATATGTTAAAATACAAGAAGAGAATGGGCATTCAATTAGTGAAGAGGTATGATCCTACAGATTTCACGTTTTAATCATATTCAAATTCCACTCAAAACGTATTCACAACTATATACATCGTTACATTTGATATTTTTAATCCTTTAAAAAGGTCATTGTACTCAAAATTATGAACAACTTTAACTTTGGGATCAACCCTGAAATCGTGGAATAAAAATGAAACCATACATTCTGTCGTGTTATGCGAAGATAAATGTATGTTCAGCTCATTTTTATTTCACGATTTCAGGGTTGATCCCAATGTAAAATTTGTTCATAATGATGAATACAATGACCCTTTTAAAGGATTAAAAGGACCAAAATGTAAAGGTGTATACGATGACGCAATGAAAATTGACGTCACCAGATGGCGCCCCTTTGACAAGAGTTCTTCTAATCTGGCAGAGATTTGGACGCGCAACCTGTTATCCATGGATTCAGTACATGAGACCCCATAGCGGTTGACAAAAAAAAACTTTTTCCAAAAAATAAAACCGACTTCCGGAAAAACACTACAAAGTGAAAAACAATTTTTATTTCGGAAGTCGGTGACATTGGATATGTATTTTAATTTTATGTGACCGCCTTCCGAAATTAAAGTTATTTTTAGTTATAGTACCTACCCCGCACCAATTCGAAATTTCATCATCCTTGGGGTCAAAACAATGCATATTTATGCAGTACCAGCAATCGCGGTTGATTCGCTATATTTTTTTTTAAGAGTTCCGTTGTCTGTCTCCGAAACGCATCATCAGATCTATATGAAATTTAAATAGGACCATTTCGGTGTAAACCCCTTTCGAACAAAAACATAAAATTTTGCAAATCCGTCTATATGCACCTACAATGTACTAGACGAAATTCATAATGTATGCCAATTGGTAACTCTAAAATGGTAAAACTGGAAATAAAGATTTATCATTTATATTTATATATTACGGAGTTATGTTATATGTAAACATGTCGAAAAGATAACCTACTTCTTTTTGAAGTCGGTTAAAAAGACTGCTGTTTCTAAGAAAAGTATAAAAAATACCTACGTGCTCAAAATGTATGAAAAAACATTTTTTTTATATTACGGACGTCCGACTTCATGGGCTTCAGATTGTGCTACGATTTCCCTCCTAAAAAACTGTATTATATTAATAAAATTGTGTATTATATTATAACAAAGCCTTACGGAACGACTTACAGCCAGTTGCAGAAACGAACTTTTACTTTTAAAGCCATCATTAAATACTAATCTTCCATTAACTTGTCGCAGAGAGCATCATTAGACTCGATATTAATGGTTCTTTAATTTTAAATAATGAAGTGTCAAATGATGCAATCTGTCACAGTTTTTGTTGTACAAAGCAAGCACCATTAGCGCCTTAAAGTTGTTTTGTACAACATTATTAAATTAATGAAATCATTAGCGTTAATGCATCCATGCAATCCATTATGTAATGTGGCATTAATGTTTGTCTTTGTGCGACTGGGTGTTCGTCTTATTGACCAAGCTTCTTAAATAGAGAATACAAAAAGAAAAGAAACTGGTTGTCATGCTTTCGGCCTACCCGTACCGACGGCGATGGAGCAAATGTCATTAATAATGTACTCCTGCAGGCTTAGCGTGACGCTTTCTATTTCTACGAAGAATAGACAGTGCTTTTTCAATACAAAGTCACATTTCGTTTAGTCTCCATTTTTGACATCGCACCGTAGATATCCTTCTACAATCTGTCATTTTGTCTTTCGTTTCTAACGATCTTTGTCTAGGTCCTTATAAATGTAGACTATTTCAGAAGAATATTTCTTCCCAAACTGTCAAAATCACACTGACAACAAACTTTCTACTCGACGGCCACAAAGTATATACGATTATCTACAAAATCATGATTCGTTTACAACGCATAACTGTGATAAATAATAGAAGAACATAGCTATCTTCTCCTATTGTACATTATTTAGTTAATAGTCATGTCTATTCTTCCGTCGACAAATCGGTGCTCGTGATAAGCCTGTTGTAGGTCTACATTAATTACTTATTGTATTGTTCCAGCACTATTTGATTCAAGAAGATGAAATGGAGCAGGCTGAAGATGTGGAAGTGCCAAAAGCATTAGGAGACTTGTTTGAGTCTGTTGCCGGCGCTATATTCTTGGATTCAGGTATTTTATCATTATTACAATCAATCGCAAGTACTTAACCTCTTGTGTGTGTGCGCGTAATTTCACGAAAACGCTGGACGCAGTGGACGCCATATTGGTCTGTGGGTATGACGTCAGTTTGCTAAGTAAACAAATGCGCTGTTATTTTATATGATAATTGTTTGTTATTGAAAAAACTTGTGTGGTTTTATGAAACCACCGTAAAAGTGAAACTTTTTTTCACATTATAGACATTTAACTAAAAACTACACGGTCAGCTGATGCGAACTATAGGCGCCGCCATATTGGCCTCGGCTGCTCTGACGAGCGCCTTTCACTTTATCCCTACTCCGCGGCCGACCGTCACGCGACACGTCACGCGACATGCAACACACAGACGAAAAAGTTTGAGACGATGTAATAAAAGTTTCACTTTAAAAAATGTCATTATTCTACTTATCATTGGTTTTCTGTTCCTGAATGCAAAATATTATTTAAATAAAAATTACTTTGATTACGAAAATAATAAAAGTACAAAGTTGTTCAATTGACATGCCGTATGACGTAATTATGCCGGCTACTATTTCATGGTGTTCAAAAACAGATTAAAAAAACGGAAATCTTTGAATTGAATTTTAAAATTTATTTTTTTATTTCATGAACTAAAACTAACTTTTTCCGACTGCATTTTGCCTAAGCTATCTTAATAATATATTTTTAGAGTATTTATTTATTTTTATTTTAAATAGAACGGCCGAAGCCAATTACACTATTTAAACATATCAATATACACATTACAAGTTCGTTGAAGCGCCAGCCCGCGCCGCAGCTGAGCCAGTAGCTTTAAATTCCCCGATCAATAATAATGCCAATATTTTGATCCAGCCTGTCCCCAATAGTGATAGCTGTCCCTCTATCAGTGACGCCCTGAGCCGAGGTCCGTACCCCACAGGGGGTGCCCTCAGCGTGCAGTCGCTTAGCTTGTAAATTTTAGTTTATAAGCCCTGGCTGGAGGCGTTAAGATTAACTTCTTAATGGCAGCCCCAGGAAAGCCCGGTTGAGCAGTCACGGCCTCTAAAGGCCAACTGCGAGATGCCCAACAAAAAAAAAAAAAACATTACAAGCTATTTAACACAGTCATACATTCTTCTCACAAAAATTCAAAAATTCTGACAGCATCATCTTCCATTCATCCGCAAACATATCAAGATTTGTATTCGAGTTCAGGAGTGCGTTAATGGCGGTTAATGTCCGAGGAATAGGTGACTTGGAGTGTGCAACAGTACGGCAAGTTGGAACAGTCAGTAAGCGGTGTATTGTATAATACCCTATTCTTTCTACAGGTATGTCTCTGGGCGCGGTATGGAAATCCTACGTGAATCTCATGGGAGCTGAATTAGAAGCGTTCAGTGCAGCTGCACCGAAGTCGCCTGTAAGAGAACTGCTAGAAGCTGAGCCAGATACCGCTAAGTTTGGGTGAGTTAACCTTCCAAAAATCAAAAATTTCCCTAATGGACTACTGTACACTACGGACGATGTGACGACACCGGCCGTGCGTCGAGCTCGAGCGACGAGTATTTCTCTCCGCCCACGACACCAACACCTGCTCGCCCACGGGGAGGACGCCGGCCGCCGACCTGTTTAGGACCTCGAGCCCCACCGGCCTCTGATAGGGTCCCAGCTCTCGGCGGAAGTGTGCAGCGCATGCGATGGACACGATCCATCAACGAAAACGTCATGCGCTCATACTATGGGGCTACAGAAGGAGGAAACAATCTGACCGCGTACCGTGTTCGGATGCTCTCTCTTTTTCAGGTGCTTGAACCAACTGTCAACGTTTCGACACAACGACTATCGGATCAGGAGCCACATTCACGGCTTGCGGGGGCGGGAAGGCTCGACTAAGTGACATTATAGAAGCTTTTATTACCGACTATATTTTTCTACGCTAGGGGGTCTAAAATGATATGGTGAATTCATGGTTACAGTTTGCGCACTGGTTAAAAATTTGTCCTGTATGCATGTACATACTTTTTAACCGACTTCAAAAAGGAGGAGGTTATCAATTCGTCGGAACCTTTTTTTTTATGTATGTTCCCCGATTACTCGAAGATGGCTGGACCGATTTGGATTTTGTTTTTTTTGTTTGAAAGGGTATACTTCCCAGGTGGTCCCATGATCATCAAGTCAGGATCTGATGATGGGATCCTGGAGAAATAGAGAGAACTCTTCAAATTTTATAGGCACACAAAGCGATTTAGGTATTTTTTGGAAGAGTACTTTCTCGTAGTGGTCTCATTTCAATTTGGTGAAGATTTGATGAAGAACTTTGGAGATAGGCAACGGAACTCCTCAATAAATGATAGCAAATGGACTGGGATTGCTGAAATCTCATGTCTGTCGATTGCTTACACCAGTTCATAACATAACATCACACCGGTATGCTGTGAAGGGGTAAGCACATGTGAACCACTAAAAAATGAAAAATAAAAACTTTTTCCAAAAAAAAAACAACCGACTTCCAAAAAAACACTACAAAGTGAAAAATAACTTTAATTTCGGAAGGCGGTGATAAAAAGTTCAAATACAGCTCCAAAGTCACCGACTTCCGAAATTAAAGTTATTTTTCACTTTGTAGTGTTTTTTTGGAAGTCGGTTGTTTTTTTTTAATCTATATACAGGATGTAACAGAAACCCTATTGCTATCCTTAAGCACTAAAGATAACAGCTGGTATAGAATCACTATACGTAGTTTCAGGTCAAAAAAAATACTCTAAGAATTGATACCAAATTTTCGGTTTCATATGTTTTTTCAATTCAAATCATAAGAAACGTGTCACCGCATTACGTAGGTCAATAACTTTTCACGTTACTTGCTCATATCACGATAAACCTCTTCCGAATGATGTGTTTATTTCAATTTGATAAGTTCAGTTTCTGGTATCAATGTATTAAAAATTCTCATAACTTCCGAACATGTAGAGATAGGATTAAAAAACCCTTCCAATATCGTTTGATATCATCTAAAGAAGCCATGCCCCTGGTATAATAATAATAATAACGATATCAGCTACACCCCACTTAACCTACACGAACAGATAGTAACTCAACACTCTAGCAATGACGACTCACATAAACAAAAGCTAGAAGACTGGAAAAAGAAAGTGTTGCATGGACGGCACCCCCATGATCTAGAACAATCTCATATAGACAAAACAGCGTCAAATAAATGGCTTAAAATTGGTAACTTATTTCCGGAAACTGAGGGATTTATGATTGCAATACAGGATCAGATCATAAATACTAAAAACTATAGGAAATTTATTATAAAAGACCCCACAATAACGAACGATAAATGTCGCAAATGTCACAACCAACCAGAAACCATACAACACATAACAGGGGCATGCACAACACTCACACAAACGGACTATACACACCGACACAACCAGGTAGCAAACGTCATCCATCAACAACTAGCACTCAAATATAAACTGATACAAGATACAAACACTCCTTATTACAAGTACGTACCACAAGTAGTTCTAGAAAATACCACACACAAAGTCTACTACGATCGTGCCATACTAACCGACAGGACCGTTCACTTTAATAGACCCGATATAACCCTTAAAGATAAAGTTAATAAAGTCACATACCTCATAGATATTGCAGTCCCTAACACACATAATTTACAAAAAACGATAGGTGAGAAAATCAGTAAATATGCTGAACTGAAAGAAGAAGTGACTAGAATCTGGAGGCAGGAAAAAGTATATGTAGTCCCAATAGTTATTTCCACCACAGGAGTTATACCAAAACATCTTCTTCATAGCTTAAAATTATTAAAGAAACAATCTACATAACACTTCAGAAAGCTGCCATATTAAATACATGCAGAATTGTCAGGAAGTTCATGCAGATAGAAGAGAATGAGGTAGGAACTCATCACAACACATAAACATTTATAAAATCTTACACAACATACACTGCATTTACTTGGCTTGGCCCGTAAATGTAGTTCAAACCAGCCAAAAAGCTGAGAGAAAAAATATGTACCCGAAAATAATAAAAGTTTATTTGGAACCACTTAAGTTTACAATAATTTACAAAGAAAAACGAACATAGCCACAAAAGTAAAATACTGTGGCGCAGCTATCAACGCCCAGTCTAAAAAGAAAATGTATACAAAGACAGTGTTCCAGACAAGACAAAAAAAGAAAGTTAATTAATAATTAGTTACATTTTTTTTTTAAATACAGAAAAAACTAGGTATAGGTTACTTTGTAGTATAAGTGTAGAGTGGAGGTGGGGTGAAGTGAGTGTGTGTATCTGTGTGTGTGTGTGTGTGTGTGTGTGTTTGTGTGTTTTTGGGTTTTTGATTACCGTGTTTAAGATACCATAAGTTGCTCAGTTTCTTGATAAGACAAAGATTTAAGCTAGTCAGTCAATTTTCTCTTCAGCAGACTTTTAGTCATAGGGTAAATATTAAATCTTATATTTATGTCATTGTAAAGTTTGTGTATATACCCTTTCCGTTACACATCTTTATTTATTATATAAAAATGTATCCCTATTTCCCTTGGTCACGGCATCACAAGTGAACGGCTGGACCAATTTTTCTAATTCTTTTTTTGTTGTGTTTGTGACTGTCAGGAGAAGGTTCTTATGAAAGAAAAAAAAAAGAAAGTTGGAAATTCAATATTCATAGTTAAGACAGGACAACGTCTGTCGGGTCAGCTAGTATTAATATAATATTTTGTTCATATTTCTTCCAGTAAGCCGGAGCGTCTCGCCGACGGTCGTCGTGTGCGCGTGTGCGTTGAGGTGTTCGGTCGCGGCACGTTCAAGGGTGTCGGTCGCAACTACCGCATCGCTAAGGGCACAGCCGCCAGATGTGCGCTACGACATCTCAAGGTAAGAGCTTGAGTTAGACAAGTAGCCTATTCAGCCTATAATGTTCCCGATGCTGGGTAACAGGCCTCCTCTATGTGGGCGCGGAGACCACGCGGGCCCAGTGCTGGTTGATAGATGTCACCTGCCTTCGAATTTTTTGTTCTAGGACGGTTTCCTCACGATGTTTTCTTGCACCGTTTTGAGAGCAGTGGTGATGAAATAATTTACATAAAGTAAAGCTTTGCTTTGTAAAAACCACTTCAAGTCATGCGCGTAAGGTTGAATTTGCAAAAACACGTTATCATAACTATAACCACTGACCTATCCTGCCAGGGGTGCGGGTTGTTCGAAAGAGATACCGCGGCCCCTGGCACACAGGCAACTGAGGGAACACGGGTGGGTTTTAGTCAGTAAAAGTCTGACACGTCCTCCTGCTCCACCCAGAAAGGGAGAAGTTATTTGACGATTTCCCATCCAAAAAAAAAAACCACTGACCTATAATCGGGGACAGGGGGACTACTCTCTAACTCCGTCAACGAAAATACGGGCCCGTCCGAAAATTGTTTGAAACTTCGAAGTGACTCCGACAGCTGATTAATTAACTTTTTTGGACGGGTAAAACCATCTATTGGGTAGGGACAGCTGTCAAATCGTGTAGTAATTCATTCTTCATTTGGGCCCCAAACTAATCATAGGTCCGTAAGTAATACGGAGTAGGAAACGCTCGTTACTTCGACCGATATTACGGATTTCTTGCTTAGAGAGTAGGCCCCCAGTTTTGAGTGATCGACGGCACGTTTAGCGCAGTGGTTAAGCGATTGACTGCTGCGCTGCGTGTCGCGGGTTCGAGTCCCGCACGGAACAAATATTTGTATGACCTAAAAGTACTTGTTCCGGGTCTGGCTGTTTGTGTATGTGATTTTAAATGTTTGTAAACGCATCCAGAATACAGGAGAAATTCCTAGTGTTTTTTTCCAACGCTTTAAAAAAAAAAAGTGTTAATTTTGTTCGAGACTGCATCTTGGGTTTTTGGTATATCAATGTCTTGTTCTTTCTATTTCCAGGGTACTCGGGTTGATCATTGAGCTCAGATTGTTCAGTGAGCTCAGTTGCACAAAAGCTCAAAGTGAACAGACATTGCAGAGGACCGGTAAATGTGTAGCATAAGTTGTAAATTTGTACTGTGAATCTGTATTGACGTGTGTGTACAGTCTGCGTCAAAAATATCGGGACGAAGACTGTTCAAAATGATCTAAACAACTAAGAAAACTAAACTTTATCTCAAATGGATAAAGTTCTTGTCAGAATGACAGTTGTCGTGTACTGTCTTCATTCTGAAACATTCCTTGTGTCATTGAGTTAATATTTAATTTTCATAGTTGTTTAGATCGTTTTGAACAGTCTGTTCGTCCCAATATTTCTGACACTGACTGTCCGTAACTCACTCGAAGTGACTATGGTGATGATTTTGTTGTGCACCAACTAAACTTAAGTTAGGCTGTTGTTATCTTTTTCCTTCCAATGAAACAAGAAAGAGACGGAAATAAATTTGAATTGTCAAATTCAGTTTGACTAAGATTGTCTTCGGCAAACTAAATTCTTCACGCCAAAAAGGCAATCGAGACGTAATTTAGTTTGACAGTTCTAAAATCACTTGTTCTTTTCTTTTGCGGTATGTCAGTAAGAGATAGCAATACTCTTATATTAGTTCAGGTGGTGAACAAAAGAATCGGCAATAATGTCTTTCATTTTGATATAAAAATTCCTTGCGTCATGTTTGAGAAAAAATCGTGTTATCAACAGGAAAAATAACGCAATGTATATTTGTATTTAAATTGTAATGAACGACGTGTGTTTGTGAAATGCAACTACATGGTCAAGTTAAATTAACTAGTGAAACTTCATAGACGAGCAGAAAAAAAGTATAATTTTTCCAAACTCATTATTTTAAACTGTAGATTACTTAAAATTAGTGTCTTATGAGTTTTATAAAATCATACTTTTTTATTATGATTTGTTTTTTTTATTAATATGTTATGTACTAGGCTTGTGGCTAATTAATAACATCCACACGGGTCGATCGATCAGGTTAAAGTGCAATAACTACGCGATCAAAATGTATGGAATAGTTTTTTTTTTATAACTGAAGAACATTTTGTGATCGTTGGGGTGGGGTCGGTTGATCAGGTCAAGCTACGCTTGCCGCGGTTGGTCTGTGGATGGGTGACCCAATCCACGGACCAACCGCGTCAAGAGTCTTTACACACCAAGACCCCTCCGTGTCTCGGAAATCACGTAAAGCCATTGGTCCCGGTTGCCATTCGTGAATATTTGACAGTCGTTACGGGTCATCAGAGTCTTACTAATAGGTATCGTATTACCCAGTATCTGGGTTGTGGAGATAGTCAGTTGCTCCATGTAAAATACTGATATTACCCAGTAACTGGGTTGTGAAGATAGTCAGTTGCTCCATGTAAAATACTGATATTACCCAGTAACTGGGTTGTGGAGATAGTCAGATGCTCCATCTAAAATACTGATATTACCCAGTAACTGGGTTGTGAAGATAGTCAGTTGCTCCATGTAAAATACTGATATTACCCAGTAACTGGGTTGTGGAGATAGTCAGATGCTCCATCTAAAATACTGATATTACCCAGTAACTGGGTTGTGGAGATAGTCAGATGCTCCATCTAAAATACTGATATTACCCAGTAACTGGGTTGTGAAGATAGTCAGTTGCTCCATGTAAAATACTGATATTACCCAGTAACTGGGTTGTGGAGATAGTCAGATGCTCCATCTAAAATACTGATATTACCCAGTAACTGGGTTGTGGAGATAGTCAGTTGCTCCATCTAAAATACTGATATTACCCAGTAACTGGGTTGTGGAGATAGTCAGTTGCTCCATGTAAAATACTGATATTACCCAGTAACTGGGTTGTGGAGATAGTCAGTGGCTCCATGTAAAATACTGCATGTATAATGATAGCCGGTAAGACTGGAATGCGACCCCAATATAGTTGGGGAAAGGCGACGCAGATGATGAACCGTGGAGTTTCTTGCCGGCTTTTCTCCATAGAAAACAACCAATTAGAACCGTGCACCTAGCTACTGACGATTCATAAGTGCCCATGTAGGTTTATCACTATATAATTTATACAGGAAAAGTTTTTATTCAGTGCGCAAACTGTAACCATGAATTCAGCATATCATTCTAGACCACCCAGCGCAGAAATTTTTCGTCGGTTATACAAAAAAAAATTTGCTGTTTCATAGAAAAGTGCAATACCTACGCGGTCAAAATGTATGGAACAGCTGAGTTTTTTTTTTTTGTGTAACCGACGAAAAATTTCTGCGCTGGGGCGTCTAGAATGATATGCTGAATTCATGGTTACAGTTTGCGCACTGGATAAAAACTTTTCCTGTATACAATAAAAATTAATCCCTATTTCCCTTGGTCACGGCATCACACGTGAATGGGTGTACCAATTTTGCAAAAAAAAATGTTTGTTATTGTCAGAAGGTTCTTATGACAGAAAAAATTAAGAAAGTTGCGCTAAGTATTCTTAAATTTTCTAAGAAACATTAGAAAATTTAAGACAACTTAACGACCATTATTAACTATTATAATATTAAACCAATGCAAAATGCCGCCAGTCTCTTGGGTACATTACCAGTCGACAGCGATGCGGATGAGTTTTTTGACGCTTTGTTTTAGTTTATTCGCTGTAGATAAATAGTTTAATTGAAACAAATATACTAAAAGTGAAAAATGTACATACTATTAATATGCGAAATCAATATTCATAGTTAAGACAGGATAACGTCTGTCAGGTCAGCTAGTTATAAAATAAAGTCCCCCGCCGCGTCTGTCTGTATGTTCGCGATAAACTCAAAAACGACTGAACGGATTTTCATGCGGTTTTCACCAATTTACAGAGTGATTCATGAGGAAGGTTTAGGTGTATAATTTGTTAAGTTTTTTTATTGTTTAATGTGGGCGAAGCCGCTGACAAAAGTTAGAGTGAAATAAAATATACTTAACTAGCATTTGCCAGTGGCTTCGCCCGCGCGGAACTTTCACCCCCTATTTAACTCCCTTAGGGGTTGAATTTCAAAAAAATCTTTCCGTATTCATTGTCTACATTATAAAGGGAACCTCTGTGCAAAATTTCAGCTATCTAGGTCCAAGGGTTTGGGCTGGGCGTTGATGAGTCAGTCAGTCAGTCAGGACTTTTCTTTTTATTTATATAGATTGACTTTCCTCCAAAATCAAAATCAAAAATCAAAATCAAAAGTCATTTATTCAAATTAGGCTGAGAGTCAGCTCTTTTTGAACGTCAAAATAAAATTACATAAGACAGTCCCCCCAAAAACGCCCGCCCTTCACCACTTCCTAGTGCTTTAGCTGGGAAGAAGAAGTAGCGGAACAAACTCCCCAGCAGCACAGCTGTCTGTTAAGTTAGAAGAACTTGATTCTATACAATAATAGGTAATAAAAATTACGAAACACACAAAAAAAAAAACATATTCCACTCCACTCCACTCCATGTTTGTGAAGTTTAAACAGTTATTTTAATTTGACCATGCATAATTCCTCGTCTGCATTCTTTTGATGCTTTTTTGTCTTGTAAAAAAACCTCACAGTTCTTATGTATTTTAAAAGGGGTTAAAGAAATCGAAGCGCAAACTGTAACCATGTTTAATAGGTTAAAAAAAAAACAGCTGTTTCATAGAAAAGTGCAATAACTACGCGATCAAAATGTATGGAACAGTTTTTTTTAATAACTGAAGAACATTTTTTGGTCGTTGGGGTGGGGTCGGTTGATCAGGTCAAGCTACGCTTGCTGCGGTTGGTCCGTGGATGGGTGACCATCTTAAAATACAAAGCGAATTAAGCTTGTGGTCCCGGCTGTCATTTGTGGATCTTTGATAATCGCTACGGGTCGTGGCCGACAGCCAGTCTTACCAAGGGGTATCGTATTACCCAGTAACTGGGTTGTGGAGCTCAGATAGGGTATCGCTTCCTGTAAAATACTAGTATTCAGCTGGTTAGACTGGAAGCCGATCCCAAAAAGGGTAGGCAGATAATATAACTGAACCCGATTCAGAATCATATACTGTATCTATGGCAATAGGATGCGCATCGATGTCCCCTGTATGTTTGTTTGTATAGAATTTTATCTAGTATTTAAGTAAAATGTCTTATCTCTAGTTATAACAATAAGCTTAAAATGGGTACCCTTAAACAGGGCAATTAGTCTGTAACTCTTATCATATATTTCAGTCCTTCCTGAAGTTCCGGTTAACTTATCTCGTAGATAATTTATACAAAGACAGCTGGCCTAGCACGAAAACCGAAGACAAGCGTTTGTCAACGGAAGAGTAGACAAAAATTACGTTTCCGTATAGATAGTTGACAGTTTTATACCGAGAATTGTAGACAAGCGATTTCTATTGTAGGGTAGAGTAGAAATAGAATGCGTCGCAGCCTTGAGTCAGGATTTTGTGCTGGATTGATTGTAATAGGGTCGCCCCTATTACATGGGACTTAAAAATAACTGACGAAATGTTTGCGTAATATAGGTTATCACCAGAGATCGGATATTCAGATGCATATTCACCTAAAGTTGAGATGTTGGCTACCATGGAATGCGCTTTTGTATCGAAAAAAGTCTTAATTTAGGTAAGTAATTTGTTTATTAATTTAAAATTTACATTAATTTTAAATTAATACACATCTGAATAGTTATGCAATCCAAGAATCCCGGGGTTTTTAATAAATATTACAAATAATTTATAAAGCCGCTTCCATACTTTCATAGCTATAATTATCTTTAAGTAAATATGCATCCGAATATCCGATCTCTGGTTATCACACAGTCCATCCATCGTTTCTTTGGTCTCCCCCTACTCTTATAGCCATCGACATTCATACTCAAAACTTTCCTCACGACATTTTCCTCATTCCTCCGTATCACATGCCCATACCATGACAACCGATTTCCACACAAATTTTCAGTTACCGGTGTCACATTCAGACTTCCTCTAATTTCCTCCACTATTCGCAAGTTTACAAGATGTTCCATCCCTGTTTTTAAATATCTATGCACAAAACTTATTAATCTAAGAGATTTTTATATATTTTTATTTTATTTACATGCTAGTATAATTTTATGAGTGTATATCTTAATTAAAATATAGTCAATTTCACGTGCAGTGCAATAAATCAATGGTCTTTATACATATATAATATTATCGACCCGCCTCCCTGCTCCGCCCGATATACAGGGTGTAAAAAGACACTTCATATAGCCGTTAAATACGTTTTCTGTACATCAAACTAAGTAACATTGCACAAAAATAACTGCTGGGAAATTTGTGTCAAAATTTGCTGTTTGCGGTAGTGCGCAATATAACGCCTGCAAAACATTGTGCTTATGGGTGCATGTAACGGTACAGGGGCTTTTTAACCCTTTAATCGCCCGACTTCATATCAGTTGTCGTGCCCCCAGCGCCCAGCACAGTGAATCGAAAAATAAATACCTACAACATAGAGGGATGTGCAATACTTACTAGACTTCTAATTAAGAGACTAAAGTGTATGAAATTGTAAATGGTTACTTATTTAACTATTTACCTAATAAAAACATCTTTTTGATAGAATACAGCGTAATTAAATAATAAAGCAGATTAAACGAGCTGTGGTATTTTGGTCGTAAATATATGACCCTGGTGAAATGGACCCGAAAATATTTGTCGGAAAATATCCGACGCAAGCGGTTAAAAGGTTACAAGTAGGGTTTAATCATTAAAAACTTGTTTTCGTAAAAAAAAATGCCAGTAAAAGTTGTAATTTTGACCTTCAATATCTCCGTAACTTGAAGGTTCCCAGGTATGGTCAAGTACAATAAAATTATTATATTGTCAGGGAGTACAAGTGACACTCGGCTTCGTTAAGTGTCTTTTTACACCCTGTATTAAGGGAAAACCAATGACGGATATTAACAATGCGCTTAGTATAGCTAGCTATAGTTAATATTAAGTTGTCAAACAAAATGGAATCTATTTTTAATTCTCTAACAGCCAGTTGTAGAAACGAACTTTAACTTTTAAAGCCGTCATTAAATACTAATCTTCCATTAAATTGTTGCAGAAAGCAATATTAGACTCGATTTTAATGGTTCTTTCATTTTAAATAATTAAGTGTCAAACGAGGCAATCAAAGCACCATTAGCGCCTTAAAGTTGTTTTGTGCAACATTATTAAATTAATGAAATCATTAGCGTTAATGATCCATAATATAATGTTTGTCTTTGTGCAACTAGGTGTTAGCTTAAACAAACTTAAGAGGACTTTTAAAACAGTTTTTTCTATAATTTAACCTTTTAACCGCTACAGTCATATTAGACATGGGTAGCTCGTGAGCGAGTGATAGAAAAGAGCTAGCTCTTTTTGATGGACGTCGCTCTCGCTCACTCACTCGTTCGCTAAGTAGCTCACTAGCTCAGTTAGCTCTTAGACTCTCAGTACTTCAGCGAGACACCAATGACCGACCGAAGTCAGCGGCCGAACGGCTCATTCGGTTCGCTTCGGAATATTTCGGATCGCATAGTTCGTTCTTCCAACAATACCTCTTCGATACAATACGTCATTGTAGACTATCATACGACATAAATCACTGTAAATCTATCTTTATGACCATAGCTTTAAAGTAGAAAATACTTTGGCCTTGCATTGTTTATTTTTTGCGTATTATTTACGTAAAGTCTTAACATTATATAAACAAACAGAAAAGCTTATTTAACTTAACTCCAAACTTCCAAAGAGCTATTGACAATGACTACTGAGCGGGCCGAGGTGAGTCAAATGAACTAACAGTCGGCGTCTGAATCACTGAGCTATAGAAGAGCTAGTGAGTAATAAAGAGTCCAAACTTCCAAAGAGCTACTCACTATTGAGCGAGCCGATCCGTCTCCTTCGACGCGCGTGCGGCGTGAGTCAATTGAGCTAACGGTCGGCGTCTCGGCGTCTGTGTCACTGAGCTATAGAAGAGCTAGTGAGCTAGAAGAGTGATATAGCTCTTTAGAGTGAAAGAGCTAATCGCTCTTTTTCTTTTCAGTGAGCTACTTCGCCCATGTCTAAGTCATATACAGGTTGAAATTGAAAACATGCGACAAACCGTAATGGGAGATTGTACTCATCATTATGAACAACTTTTACTAAGGGACCAAAGATGCAATCGCAAAAAAAAAACAGCTGTTCCCTACATTTTGACGAGAAATGCGAACATAAATGTAGGGAACAGCTGTTTTTTTTTTCGCGATTGCATCTTTGGTCCCTTAGTAAAAGTTGTTCATAATGATGAGTACAATCTCCCATTTCGGTTTGTCGCATGTTTTCAATTTCAACCTGTAGATGACAAACCAAAATATGCTCGGCACGCCATGGTCACGTTTTTGACTTTTTGACGTGGCGGTCAAAAGCTTAAGTAACAATTTATGAAGTGCTGAAGCCAAATTAATGACAAGGAACTCAAAAATCTTGTTAAGTTATAGTTCTGAAAAGAGTATGCTTAGATGGTTTGGTCATATTGAGAGGATCAATAAAGGGCGGCTAGCAAAAGGTATTTACAAGGCAGATTTGAGTGGAAACGCCGGGACGACGCCATAGGAGTACATATAGTGACCTTATTGGTGATGGGCTTCAGAAAGGTCAGTTGTGTATTACTCAGAACCGGCGTGCGTGTATGAGAGAGGCTTTTATCGACCGCGTTCGTCGCTCCGATTGGCCCTGGATTGGTGACGGACCAATCGGAGCGCCGAACGCGCTCGATGCGTTTGATCGAGATGGTTAAATGAAACTCACACTAGGGCCACTGATGTATGAACAACGTAAATGAGGCAAAAGGAGTATGATAGGATTGTAGCAGGTACCTATTCTCATGGGGAAAAAAACTTAAGTTTATGTGTAGGGCCATTCAAGTATTACGTAAGCAGTTTTTTAGCAATTATTGACCCCCCCCTCCCCCTCGTCAGCAAAAGTAAGCAAAGTTCTTACTCCCCCCTCCCATGCTCACGTCAACATTGGTAGCAGACACCTAACGTGTCTGCTCACTTTCTTGTGATTTTGGTATATTGTCATCGTTTTCTTCGAGCCATTCATAGACAAGTAGGGTTGCCATGTGTTCAAACCAAAATCGACTAAATTTTGTAGAAAATCCAAAAGTTAACAAATAAATTCTGCTGACGTAATCACCATCCAGACCCCCCATCCCCCATGTCATCAAAAATAAGCAAAGCAAAGACCCCCGCCCCCCTGTTGTGCTTACGTAATACTTGAATGGCCCCTGTGCATGTATGTAGTTAAAATTTTACATGAAACTGGTTGAAATTGGCTTGTCGAATTGTGGTTGAGTTAAACTTTGTACAGCTTTTTACAGAACAATCTTTTTATTTCAATCAGGGCCTGAATTCAGTATGACCACTTAACGATTCCTTACTCGTAACCATGTCAATCACACACGAATTCTGCTAATATCGCATTAATAATATCGATAAATTGTTTTGGAACATACAGAATATGACATTACGATTCCTTACCGTTACATTGGTTTTAGTTTGAACGTAGTAAGATTCCGCGGCGAATTGTTATAACCATTCAGACTTGGGGCCCAGGTTTATACCACCAAGCCAGTCTTTTTAATTAAGAACCCAATATGTATAGAAATACAATTATCTAGCGGTAGGATTTCAACGCGCACTTGATTTTAGACTCTCGGTGTTTTACTGAGCATTGAGAATCCTACAGAGTGCATCCCAGCGCTTCGAAAAAACACACTGTTCGATTTTCAACTCTCCGCTCTAAGCAGTGTGTTGAAGATTCAATGCGCGAAAAAATCTCGCCATGATATTTTTACGTCTGTGCGAACATGGAGTAAGATTTGAATTTTCAATACTTATATTTGAATTTCTAATTGTATTCAGTAATTTGACAGTTGAAGGATTTTGACCAGATTTTGACAAAAAAAAAGAAAGTGAGGTGGTGTAAGAATGAACGAAATTGAATGAACTTGAAATTATGTACTTACATGCAATTGTTTTTTATTTAAAATTGTGTCTTAAAAACATGATATGCACTATTAAAAATCGAAGAATTTGTTACATATTTTGTTTTTCAGTAGTAAGGTAATGTATTTAGTTTATTTCTATTATAGAAATAAAAAAAGGAAATTACTTTTATTAATAAATTATTAATTATTCTTATATGCCACATCTTACAAATGATTTTTTAAAGTTTTTTAACGAATGATAAAAATGGTTTAATTTAAAAATGAAACCATTTTTATTATTCACTCTACGCAAAATTGTTCACTACCTCAACACTATTAGTTTTAGTATGGTAAATTGGTAACATTTCATTATTTTTCTTTGAACTGTCAAGTTATTGAATACGATTAAAAGTCCAAGTATAGTTATTTTTTATTTGAGGAATAAATTCTGCGGTTTGAGGTTATGTATAGAAATTATGTCAAACTTTCAAATTTATTCTTCAGTTTTAAATTAACTGACTATTGAAAAATCAGCCCTAAGTCATATTTAACTACAGAATAAATGTAAAACAGCTAAAAGATCTGCAATGAAATAGAAAAAGTAACATAAGCCAATATGATGACTTTAATTTTGCTACTAATTTTAACAATAAGTTGTAATATGAATGTATTTTTATTATTGTTTATACAACTTGTGTCAGAAATATGTGGTCATATTTAAGGGTGGGACAGACCAATAAAGTGAAAAACTTTCTCCATGGGACCCACATCATAAGCGTGAAATTTTTTATCAACTGTCCCATAGAAAACTTTAATACCTAGTCCACCCAAATACCGGGTCAAATTAAATAAGTCTGATTACCAACTAAATTAATTTTTACCCACGTGTTTGGTATCAACACCGAAAACTAATTTAAAAAAAAAATACAAAGATTCTTTTTTATCATTCGAATTGTGTTTAGAACTTTATTGTGACAGGTACAGTAAGGCAACTAACTAAACGACTGTTTTATGATTTTTGGAAATTCGTAAAAAATATCTAAGTTCCACAAAAATGACAAAAAACAGCTGAGCGATCTCCCGGCCGACGCGGTTCGCTGCCCGATTACGGGGGTTGACCTTCGCCCATCGCCAATGACGTTTGTTTTTTTTTTCATTTGTTTTTTATATCGATACCTAACAGTGGGTAAAGTATTGCCAGCTAGCTAATTGAATTCTACGCTGTATTTAGATGGAGTAGGTATTGAAGATTTGTACATGACAGTTGATAATTTTAGAGAAAGTGGTACAGTTCGATGGTCTGTACCACACCCTTAAAATATAACCAAACCTTGCTGATACTTACTATGTAACTCGATTATCTGCAATACTCGACCTTTTGTGGTTTCTTTGATTTGTAAATATTTTATAAAAATAACATAATTAATTTTCCATCTGATTCAACAAAGAGTTCAACTAAAATGGAAATGGCAGCTAAATGCATTTATTTGGAAAACGAACTAAATATTGTATTTGTAAATGTATTTGTGTTTGTCATAATTTAGCTTAGGGGGGCCATTCAAGTATTACGTCAGCAGTTTTTTAGCAATTATTGACCCCCCCCCCCCTCCCCCTCGTCAGCAAAAGTAAGCAAAGCTCTTACTCCCCCTCCCATGCTCACGTAAACATTGGTAGCAGACACCTAACGTGTCTGCTCACTTTCTTGTGATTTTGGTATATTGTCATCGTTTTCTTCGAGCCATTCATAGACAAGTAGGGTTGCCATATGTGTTCAAACCAAAATCGACTAAATTTGTAGAAAATCCAAAAGTTAATAAATAAATTCTGCTGACGTAATCACCGAACCCCCATCCCCCATGTCATCAAAAATAAGCAAAGCAAAGACGCCCCGCCCCCCTGTAGTGCTTACGTAATACTTGAATGGCCCCTTACTGTACCTATTGGGTAACTGTTTAAGCAACTGTATTTTGTAACAGCTGATTTGGGATAAAGGAATGAATACTGCTCAGTTATTTGTTTTTAATCATTTCTATGCCAATATTGGCAAAACATAGCGCACTACCTTATTTTTAAGAACTTGTATGTTTTCCTATGTTTTACGAATAAACTTTTCTATACTATTCTGTTATGCATGAGCTAACAGCTGATTTAATTCTTATATACTTAGGGCTGATTTTTCAATATTCAGATCAGCAATTTGGCATATTTTCTATACAAGAGCTGTCAAACCGACATATTTATTCCTCAGATAAAGTTATCGGACTATTGAAAACAGCCCTTAGAGAACTAATAAAATAATAGTGAGCTAAGATACCTAAAATGAGTTGAGTATGGCAGAATTACTTATGTGCACATGTAAATATGTTTATTTGTGGTTTAACTGTGAATATATTGATAAATAAACTTATGAAGAAATGGCTTGCAGCTATATTTCAAAAAATATCTGTAAATTGCTGATTTGATGTATCTTAAAGTAAATACTGGATGGGTATACGCCATGATTAATCGGTCGTATAGTCAACCAGTATCTGGATTCTATCAAATAAATGGTTCGTGCTACGCCGTTGTCAGTTACAAAGTCAGATCAAGAATATTAAGCTCAAAATCAGAAGTCATTAATTCAAATTAGGCTGAGAATCACCACTTTTTGAACGTCAAAATTACATAAGATAGTCCCCCGGCATGCCCGCCCTTCACCACTTCCTAGTGCTTTAGCTGGGAAGAAGAAGTGGCGCAATAAGCTCCTCAAATCAGCCCAGGCCACATCGCGAGACTTATCCCGGGTTCGCACTGGATTTTGTACCCTCGGTATTGAACCGAGCATTCAGTATCCAACAAAGCGCATCCAAACCGGTCAAGAACACACTCTGTTGTGGTTTCGACTCTCGGTGATTAGCAGAGCGCTGAAAATCGAGTGGCTACACCTGGAGGAAGTTGTTTTGTGTGATGGTTGACACCATACCTTTCCGATACACACTATATACAACATGTAACATAATTATCGCTTCTGCCAGGTTTTTTTTAACCGTTTGGGTAGATAGACTTGTTTTTGAGTAGAGACCGCGAATCAGCAAACGTAATCTACGACGCCCTGTCAGGGGTGTGGGTTGTTCGAAAGAGATACCGTGGCGCCTGGCACACAGGCAACTGAAGGAACACGGGTGGGTTTTAGTCGCTAAAAGTCTGACATGCCCTCCCGCTCCAACCAGAACGGTAGAAGTTATTTGATGATTTCCCACCCTCAATAAAAAAAAAAACTGATGTAACGCAAGACCTCATACACCCCAATTAGATTTAAAAGCATAATACAATGATCAAAACATTTTTTTTTTTTAACCAACTGCAATTGTTTTTTTAAACTGGGTCAGCACGGTCTTTTTAGCATTTTTTTATGCATTTAGAGTTGAGTTTTATTTCCTGGAAATAAGATTGAATTTTCTTTGTATCAATCAGCGGTAGGTATGACACAATGCATACTTAATTTGAAAAAAAAAAATATCCATAAATAAGTTTCTTAAATCGATTCAGTAGTCAATTATGAACAAATTACTTCCAGGACTTGCGTTTATTCAGTTACACCTTGTATATTTTATGGATTTTTGTTTTGTTTGTATGGTGTGAGGACGGATTAACGGTTAAAGGGAATATCCTGATTAACGAACTGTATACAGAATTATTTTTTAATTACCGTCCAAATTTTTCAGGGTGATAGTACCCGTGAAATTGAACAACTTTCTCCAAGGAACATGGGTCGAAATATGAAAAAACAATCGGACCTCCCATACAAAATCGACCAGCTAACTATTGATTTTGCATGGGAGGTCGATTTTTTTTTTTTTCATATTTCGACCCATGTTCCTTGGAGAAAGTTGTTCAATTTCACGGGTACTATCACCCTGAAAAATTTGGACGGTGACTAAAAAATCAGCCTGTATATGAATTGCGTAATTATTAAGCATTAAAAGTCGTATCAGACAAAATTCCGCAATACTGCCATTAATTTCATCTTGATCTGAGCTTGCATAACACAGACTAAATGAAACTCAACCGTTCTTTCGTCACAATTAAACCATTTATTCATTATCAAACGCTCACTGAATTGAAAGTGAATGAAATTAGGTTCAATCCGAATGAAAAGAATGAGTTTTATTCAGTACTAAGCCTTCGCACGGGCGTTAAAATATAGCGGGGATTGTTTTTGACGAGCTGGGATGCACTCTGTTGAATTCTCAATCCTCGGCTCAACACTGAGAGTTGAAAATCGCGTGATAAAATCCCTCCTCGATATTTTAACGTTCTCGCGTGCGTAAACTAACAGTCGCACTCAAAGACGATACTTAAAAATAACCAATCATTGCTCTCCAAATATATTAAGAGGTTCTTCTAGATCGGTGTCAACTTATATACAGTAGGCTTAGCATGACGCTTTCTATTTCTACGAAGAATAGACAGTGCTTTTTCAATACAAAGTGACGTTTCGTTTCTCGATTTTTGACATCGCACCGTAGATATCCTTCTACAATCTGTCATTTTGTCTTTCGTTTCTAACGATCTTTGTCTAGGGCCATAGAAATGTAGACTATTTCAGAAGATTATTTCTTCCCAAACTGTCAAAATCACGCTGATAACAAACTTTCTACTCGACGGCCACAAGTTATTATACGATTATTACAAAATCATGATTCGCTTAGAATGCATAACTGTGATAATTAATAGAAAAACAGCTATCTTCTCCTATTGTAGTCATGTCTATTCTTCCGTTGACAAATCGGTGCTCGTGCTAAGCCTGCAGGTATAATAAAGCAGTACCTAACCATAGCAACGAATCCAATCTACAACTTTCTTAGACCATTATGACCAATAATTGCGTAACAGTAGCAATGTCTATGAATTTGACAGTTCAACAACATTGATTGCGTTATTTACATATTATTTTTCGAACATATTATGAAGGAATAAATAGAATAAAATCGATTTAATTCAGGAAAAAACCATATAACAACAAAAAAAAAACAGAATAGAATAAAATGTCATCACATTTCATTCTGCGACTTTCAAAATAAAAAACAAAGAAGCTATTAAATTGCACATAAAAACACCACACAAGTCAATGGATTACCAATATCCTTCAAAATTATTCAGATTGTGATTGAAAGTATGTTACGCAGTTAGGGCGCTGGTAATTTAAACTTAATGATTGACTTATATTTAAGTGTCGTCTAAGAATACGGCCGTAAAATCTTGTCCTAGTTTAACACAGTTAAATCGCAAATATCTTTAGATTTAGTCATTTAAACCACGTACCTACGCACCGACGTAAAAATATCGTGGCGGGATTTAACGCTCACTGAATTTTGATCATTAAGAATCCAACAGAGTGCATTCCAAGGCGTCGAAAAAGCACACCGTTCGATTTTCAACTGTCGGCGTTGAGCAGTACGTCGAAGATTCAGTGCGCGGAAAATGCCGCCGCGATATTTTTATGTCTATTCGAAGTGCAGTTAGTTTTGTAAGTAAATGTTAAGCGAAATATGCAATTATGTGAATCACTGCCCTTTTAGAGATGTAATGTGTATTTAATAAAAATATAAGGAGCTTATTTCTGAAACGGAATAAGCAGTATACAATCTGTTTGTTGTTTTATTTATTTTCTACTAACTTTTTCCAGCGGGTTCGCCCGCGTGGAGGTCGGAAATTATCCCGCAGGAACGTACTACCGGGAAAAAAAGTATCCTGTGTGTTAATCCAGGTTTCAAACTATTTGTTTGCCAAATTTCATACAAATCCGTTCGGCTGAAGTTGCGTGATTGAGTCGCAAACATCTAATAGTATATTTTATATCGAGGGACTAAACAAAGCCATAATATACCCGAGGTGGTTTGACTCCCGAGCGTGCGAGGGAGTCAATGAAACCGACGGTATATTAAGTTGGCGTTTAGTCTCGAGGTGCAAACTGTACTTTTCACTTTGAGTGCAAGAATAATAGTCAATTTAGTACAAAAACGTTGAATAAATAATACTTATTATAATAAAAATCACAAAAGATTTTTTTTACTTGAAGCTTAATGTACAATTCCAATTATTTGAAAAACCATGGAACTAAAACTCTAAACATTTTCGCAATGAAGATGGTCCACACTCCACAGATAATAGTATATTTACTGGCTGTTTGAGATTGTCTATGTCACATGAAGGAAAAAAAAAATATTAGGTACTTTTTACTCCCTAGATACTAAAATGGTCACTTTAGTCCCGGTTTGTAGGGCTATATTGGCGTACTTTTAGAGCATGAGAAGTGAAAACATACATTAACATTTTTAATAATTATTAGTAGGATCATAGATTTTTCTTTAGGATTATACGCTAAACGTAGACACCCTTTGTTGAAAACGAATCATTTTATCACTTTTCTATAATGAAATGTCGGCGCGATTGAGCTTTTTAGGAAATAACCTAGGTATATTATTATTTTTTCTCAGACTATACTCCATTTGAAATAAGATTAGACATTTAACTAAATCTTTTTTACAGTCCGATCAACCGATTTTGGCTTCTATTGCGTTGGTGGCATAACAAATGGCAGCTGCAGTAAACAGTTGGTATTGTAACTACTATTTTGCTTTTAATGCCATCCTTATGCCTACGGTATAGAAGTCAGAATCAGTTGAACTGACTGTAAAAAAGGTTTGTTTAAATGTCTAATCGTATTTCAAATGGAGTATAGTTGGAGGGCAGTGGTGACCCGCGACGGTCGCGACTAACAAGTTTTAGGTTCGGACCGAGACAGACATCACTACTGCTCTCAAAACGGTGAAGGAAAACATCGTGAGGGAACCAGCATGTCCTAGAACCAAACATTCGTAGACATGTGACATCTACCAACCCGCACTGGGCCCGCGTGTGGATTACAGCCCACTGCCTCTTACAGAGAAGAGGCCTGTGTCCCAGCTGTGTGAACATTTTAGGCTGACCATGGATGGTGTGTGGACGCAGGGTGGCTGGTAGCAGCTGGATCAAGAAGAATGGCGTGCAATTAGAGAGGCGTATGTCCAGCAAGACTAGACTGCTGTAGGCTGACGTGATGATACTTCTGTCTATTATTAATGACTGTCATCGAAATCATGTCACTTGGTTCAAATAAATTCATTTTATATACGTAGATTCTTTTACATATTGTGAATGAGAGAACGTTGTAGGCCTTAGAGACTAGATTTGTAGACGTTTTTCTATTCTGTATTTTAATTCCTCTAAGTACCTGGTACTTATTGACTGGCCTGCACTGTCCTCCCATACCTATTATCACTGTAATTTGAAAACATTGTAAAAGCCAATTATTTTTAAAAGAGTAACCGTGGAGTTTCTTGCCGGCTCTTCTCCATAGGAAACGACAAATTGGAACCGTGCACCTAGCTTCTGACGTTTCATAAGTGCCCATGCAGGCTTATGTGAAATAAAATATTTTGATTTTGATTTTGAATTCAAAATCAAAAGTCATTGATTCAAACTAGGCTGAGAGTCGGCTCTTTTTGAACGTCAAAATTACATAAGACAGTCCCCCAAAACGCCCGCCCTTCACTTCCTAGTGCTTTAGCTGGGAAGAAGAAATAGCGCAACAAACTCCCCAGCAGCACAGCTGTCTGTTAAGTTAGAAGAACTTGATTCTATACAATAATAGGTACCTAATTAAAATTACGAAACACAAAAAAAAAAACATTAAATTTGCCTTAAGTCGATGAGTTTCAGAAAGGGCTCCTGGCTAAATGATATAAGCGCTAACGCTATCGCCGCGGTCGGTTAATGGATGGATGACCATCAATTACCTATCGAGACCGGGGCCGTTGGTCCCGGCTGTCATTAGTGGATCTTTGACAGGCGTTACGGGTCGGTGTAACAACCAGTCTTCCCAAGGGGTATCGTGTTACCCAGTAACTGGGTTGTTTTAGTCAGATAGGCAGTCACTCCATGTAGAACACTGGTATGCAGCTGCATCAGAGGGTGAAGTTGAAGCTGTCATTTCACATGGTGCGTTGCTTTTTAAAAAAGGCCTTGACAATATTGATAGCTCACTTCACTTATGTTTTCACGGTGATCTTTTTACAGAATAGCGTGGTAATTGCATAACACACTAACGGTAAGAATGGCTTTCATTTTGACAGTTCAACAACATCCATTGTATTATATATGTTGTTTATTGATTTTCTCTGAATGTCGGCGCCTGCGACCCTTTGCTTGTCACAGGGATGCTATAGAGTGCCTCAGACACTTAAGGCATTGACAAATAATGAGGTCACGTTTGGCGCTGACGGTTTTTTTGTTTTATTCGCTAACATATTACATTATATATTTCTTTATTACTGATTATTTATTTATACTGTAACTGCCCACCGTGACATCACATCATTCGGGCCCGTAGTATCTCTATGTAGTCTGTGCTCAGACCCTATCAGACGTAGACAGAGATAGCATTCTCTGTCTACGCTACCAGACTATCAGATTACCAGCCGATACCGCGCTGCGACACTTTTTAAATGTCGCAGCATAATGCTGAGGCAGGAGCCTTTTGGCTTCGTGCAGGACTTTCTGTTTTGTTTTTTTAATTTTTACTTCCAAGTTTTTGTACGATTGTGTGTTTAGTTTAGTAAGTGATCTTTCTGTGTGAGTCACAATAAATAGTTTTTCTTTCTTCATTTCTTCTAGCTGACAATTTTTTCGAATATATGAAGGAATAGATTATTAATTTCCTTGAAAATTCTTCAGATTGTGATTGATACTCGTTGTGCGTTATGCAATGTCTGCAGGTCAGCAGCTATGCAAGCCATAGGCTGTTGTGGAGAGTGCTAAACCCTTTTAGAGGTATGAGGAACAGGGTGTAAAGTTCACTCAACCTCCATAGTAAAGGGAGCATCCTCAACCACCGCAGGCAGCCGACGCGAATGTAATCTCGCAGGTCAACCTAAGAGGTTGTCAGCTGCTTAACCGGACTTGCACGTTGCTACCTTAACAAATAAAGGCCTCCAGTCAGGGGTTGAAAATTGAAAACTAAGCGAGTACACGCTAAGGGCAGCCCCAGTGGGGTACGGACGTCGGCTTAGGGCATCGCTGGAAGACGGCATTGAGGGACGGGCTGGATCGAAATATGCTAGTTACTTGCGCGATAAATTTCGCTTGCGCGATACAAGCTGCTGCGTGACGTCAGTGTGATGCGTCAGTCGAGTGTGGTGGTGTAGATGCCTCAGCCTATTTTTTTTTTGGATGTGTATTCATTAGAGATGGGCCGACTATGACTTTGGACGACTAGCCGACTAGTCGGCCAAGCCGATCATTGCTTTCGGTTGAGTTCGGGTGACATCGGTAATGTTCGTGACCACGGCGACCAGGCGGAATTGTCAGGACATGTTTTTATTTGTTTTGCATTTATTCTATCATCATTGTTTAAGTGCGAGTCGGCGTTTCATCCTATCCTATTCTAGATTACATTGAAAATAAACTGTAAAACTGATTCTATAATAAAAATAATAACAGTAAAGGTTTCAATTTCATTTCAATCACCGTCTTTTAAATTTTAAAGCATAATACGAGTAAAAAATGGGCCGACTAGTGGCAGTTTTAGCCAACTAATCGCCGACTACAAATATGGCCGACTAGTCGGTACATCACTAGAAATCATCATGGCCTACTAGTCGGTGACTAGTCGGTACATCACTAGACATCATCATGGCCTATTAGTCGGTGACTAGTCGGTACATCACTAGAAATCATCATGGCCTACTAGTCGGTGACTAGTCGGTACATCACTAGAAATCATCATGGCCTACTAGTCGGTGACTAGTCGGTACATCACTAGAAATCATCATGGCCGACTAGTCGGTACATCATTAGAAATCATTAAATAACTTATCCCGCTGTGGGTGGAGTGGTCGTTGGCGTGTAGGACTTTTACTGACTAAAACCCACCCGTGTTGCTTCAGTTGCGTGCCAGGGCCACGGTAACTCTTTCGAACAAATCTGCGACCCTGGCAGAAGACGCCGCACCCTTATAAGGCCACTAAACAAAGGTTGAAATGATTAAAGTTGAGCGACAATTGATAATGATTTTATAAAAATATTTACACTTTTTTTATTGATACAGTTGTCATTTTATTTTAAGCCGATCGTGGTTGTTAACATTTCAATGGAATCCACTAATATTGACTTAAAGTACACGTTTATGCAAATATTATGTAAACATAGGTACTTGGGTAAATAGCAAATAAATAACTCGGTCGTGAACCAAGCATTAAGAAACCAACATGGTGCACAAGGTACCTACATTTCCGCTTTGTCTTATGGCCCATAGTATCCTCATCTCCCGTTTGAATGCTAAAGCACGACTGCCGCCCGCGCAGGGCACCTCTGAGCTTTTATCTCAAAATGGGGATATTCCTTGGCAAATTTTGATTAATTTACAATTGTGCTCTAGCGATTCTGTGGTACCTCTAACTATCTATTTTTCAGTGTATTTTTTTTCCAAATAACGAAGCCGTTTAGTAGGAGTATGGAATAGAAGCCAAAATATTGCGTGTTGGAAAATATTTTTTTACAGCAAAAGTATTAACCATACAAAAAAAGTACCTTCGGCAAAATGATCTATATGAATCTATAGCAAAATCATATATTTTTCAAATCTTCAAGACAAGCCGTTAATGAGCAGTACGGTTCTTAAAGTGACCGTGTTACGCTACCAAACGGGACTTAGGCCCTTAAGGTGCTCTCTTACACGGGCAATTTTTTGAACAATTGTTGTTTGGCAACAATAATGCAATCTGGAGCAACAACAATAATAACAAGAATATTGCTTCTGATTGCTCCATATATTTCATGAATTGCCGAATAAATAAAAATAAATAAAATAACTTTATTGACACCATAAACCTTTGTAAACAATACCACAATACATTTCACTTAGGTAGGTAACATTAGTTTTTGAGGAAAGGCTGCACAAATAGTGAAAAACCCTGTCTCCTAAACTAGGGGAACCCTGTGACCTAGGAGTCAGTGTTCTACTCAGTAGCTACGTGTACCAAAGAAACCTTAAATTTATATGTGTTACTGTCTTACTGACAATAAACCCATAGTGACCTGATTTAACTAATTATGAATATGAATGTGTGACCATGTGTGTGGGGGAGATGGCTGTGTGAGTGGGATTGGGTGTTATGTGAATGTCCAATCAGTTTGGAAACTAGTCAATTTTCTTTCTATCTCGTTTGTACGTGTAACTATATCTCGTTTTTGCGAGAGGAACCGGCCGGCGGCGAAGGCGGCGGGGGGGGGGGGGCGCATTGCCTGGTTTTTTAAGTTGCTACCTACATGTTGCCATTGCTCTAAATTGCTGGATGTAGACGTGACGTCATAGTTGAGGAGAATTGACCAGGATGGAGAAATTTTAGTTACTCGTGTGACCAAGTACCTTTATAGATAGCTTACGTTACCTCTTGTATTGAAATATCCATGGCAGATTCATATTATCAAGATCTGAAACTAGGAATCTGCCATGTCATCTTAATATCAGATAAGTGGTCGTTAGCCCCGCAACAACATAAAAAACAGGTTGCAATACCTACGCGGTCAAAATGTATGGAACAACTTTTTTTGTCTGTCAATCCCGGCGAATGAGACACAATAAATTTTCTATTGTATTGGAACCGATAGGTTCCGCACCGGACTTAGCTATTAAGGGGAATGTAGTCGCGGACTCGAACTCACTGGTGGGCCTGGCTAAAACGCACGCTGTCTCACCAGGCATCGTATCCGACAAAGATAGTATCAGTGATGAGCAGTTAGACGTTAGTCTACACGCACAACGTTATTGAGTGAGATGCAGGATCAGTAATAGTAAAACAGGGAAGATTGGGTTTTATGGGAAAACCACTGCATAAATCAATTATCTACTAATAAAGTTAATTGAACTTTTCGAGCTTTGTCAGTATCGACTTGGTTTTCTTGGCTTTCATTACTTAAACACGCCCAAAGTTAGATTAAATTATCAAGAATCTTTGTTGGCACCTAACTTTTTAATGGCTTTTAATTTTAGTATTGTTTCCGCACAGACAATATTTAAGGCAAAACCGTACCATGTTTAATGTTTGATGTACATTGTCGATTGTCGAACAGTGGAGTAATATACACTACCGAAGTTTGTTTGGAAAAAATGTCGACTAGATTCACCTTAAGAAAAACATTGGTTGTTCGACAAAAATATCAGACGCAGTGGAGTTCAGAATAATATAAAGAATCCATGGCAATAGGTTGTGCGTAATCTCTGCCACCCTGTTTACTAAAACTAGCTTCCCGCTTGCGGCTTCATCCACGTGATTGTTCTTGTTTCCCCGACTCACCACATCGCGTCGCATCGTCTGCACGCGCTTAAACTTTATTTTTCTTCTGGCTCGGCTCCTAAGCATCGTAGCGTGATGTTATTAGCCTATAACTTTCCTGAATAATTGGGCTATCAAATGCAAAAAGAATTTTTCGAATCCGACTTCCGAGATTTAGGCGTCCAAACAAACAAAAAGGTGTTGTTTGTTTGAACCGGTGTTGTTCTGCCAGGGTTGCACACCCACCTTATCTCTTTCGGGCACGGGTGGGTTTTAGTCAGTAAAAGTCTGACACGCCCTCCCGCTCCACCTAGCGGGAGGAGTTATTTTGTGATAACCCTAAAAAGGTCCTGCCAGGGGTGCGGGTTGTTCGAAAGAGATACCGCGGCCCCTGGCACACAGGCAACTGAGGGAACATGGGTGGGTTTTAGTCAGTAAAAGTCTGACACGCCCTCTCGCTCCACCCAGAGCGGGAGAAGTTATTTGATGATTTCCCACCAAAAAAAAAAAAAGGTGTTGTTTGTGTAAACGTTATTATTAGTATAGTTATAGATAAAAGATATACAGGGCCAAATTAAAGCCAAAAAAAAAAAAATTGCTAACAATACTTTGACGGAATTCCAACATTGTTCAAAACTTTAAATAAGACTAACATTTACATTCATCATCATTTCAGCCGAAATACGTCCACTGCTGGCTATAAGTCTCCCCCAAGCTCCGCCACTTTGACCGGTTCTGTGCTTCCCACATCCAGCGGATTCCTGCGGCCTTCACAAAGTCCACCTTGTGAGAGGCCTTCCAACTCTGCGTCTTCCGGTTCGCGGTCGCCACTCCTGACTACAGAACCTTTTAGCCCCATCGGCCATTTGTTCTGCGAGCAATGTGCCCTGCCCACTGCCACTTAAGTTTGGAAATTCGTCGGCTTATGTCGGTTACCTTGTTTCTCCTGCGGATTTCTTCATTCCTGTTTCGATCACGTAGGGAAACTCCAAGCATAGCCCTCTGCATTGCTCTTTGGGGTCACCCAAAAAAATGGGCCTTATTAAAAGGCTAAAAGTCATTTTAGCCTTTTAATAAGGCCCATTTTTAACATTTACCTACATTAATGCAAACAAACGACTAATATATTATGGTTTTTGAAAATTTGTTTCACGAAAAATTCAACAAAAACAGCTGAACGATTGGGGGCATTGCCTTTGCCCATCGAATGACGATTTTGTTTTTTTTCGGTTTTCTTTATTCCATTCGTATTTGATATCGATGTCTAACACGTGGATAAAGTATTGCCAGATAATTTAATGTGACCCTGTAGATAAAAATGTATTTAAAAATAATAAAAGTTTATTTCTTTCAATAGAACATTATTCATTAGCGCAACAATGAATTCTGGTAATTATTATTTTCTACTAGCTTTCTTCAGCGGTTTCACCCCGCGTGGAGGTCGCAAATCATCCCGCGGGACCGTAATACCGGGATAAAAAGTATCTCACAATGTTAATCCAGGTTATAAACTATGTGTGTTCCAAAGGACGATGAACTCTAAAAACAAGCTTCCCCAATATTTAAACTTAGTCACATTTAAAATATAATGGTACAACTGTAGTACAAATTAAGTTTGTTTATTAAAAAATTAGTGAAAATCGTTTTTGTTTTTACTTTATTATTAAACTAATATGTAATAGTTAATATCAAATTTTATACTACGATATACAAAATAAATACAAAAACAAAAGGACACTTAGGCGTCGAAGTATTCGTCCGCATCGCTGTCATCAGGAAACGTGCCCAGAAGACTGGCAGCATTGCCACGTTCAATGGAAATGCTAATTCTTTGGCCAAAGAACGACCCAGCGCTCTGGTCACGTGAAGTGTCGACCAGCCGGCGAGAAATTTCCTTAAAGAGGAGACGTGCACTCGGGCCCCATGACCCGAGCGTTTCGACCCCAAACGGCTTATTGTTTTTAATTAGGTACTTCGTGTCATATTTTATTTTCAAGAAAAAACATATTTACGATTGTATATAAGTGTTGGTAGAGATTGTGCACCCACAACCTGTAGGTACCTACAATACATACCTACATCGTTAGACAAATTAAACTGAAAGATGACTTTTGTCAGGAAACCCCGTATATTTAAGACTTCAAACTAACGGTTTGTCAGTATGTGGCCTGTAAAAGAAAGTATGAGACAAAAATGAAGTATTCTGGATTTAAAAAAAATGGGGACGGAGTCCATAGTCGCTGGCCCGTCGTCCTTTCATCTCAATCCGTCCGAACGTTTTTAAGTAACAAACATCCAAACATCTAAACATACAAACTTTCATATTTATAATATTAGTAGGATTAAGTGTTGACAGCTGTTTATGGTCTATAACTAATAGTGAATTGCATACTTAGTACGTAAACAAATAAACAAAAGGGTTTTAAAATAACAATATTAGCTCAAGTGGTGTTTTTACTTTTCTGTATTGTTTCTATTCGGTATAAAAACCTGAGGTATGACGGTTGAAGGTATAAACTCAACATGAAGGCTTTAGCGGTGCTGCTTCTTCTGGCGGTGAGTACCTACCTTTTTTGTTTTATTTTACACTTTGCCCAGCAGTGGGACTACATAGGTTAAGATAGCAGTACCAGGGTAGTCTGGGACATTCAATTTTCTTAAGTTTTTTGCAATTAGCAGGGCAGTGTCTGGCTCTAGGTACTTGTATGTTGAACAAAATATGATTCGCGTCCGTAGCACGTAGATATGTGTTTACAAAATAGGGTATTACACTCATTTTTGAAAAGTGTCCTAATTAGATTCTTTAATGTTAATAAACTACTAAAAAAACACAACATTTTTATTTAATCGATTAGTGCCGTAAAAATGCATTTAAATTTTATATTTTCAAATTTCGCGCGTAATTCGTCGAAAGCCCTGGACACAGTGGACACCATATTGCTCCGTGGGTTAGACGTCAGTTTGCGGTGTAGACAAATGCACTGATATTTTATATGATAAGCGTTTATTATTTTTTTAAAAATGAGTTATTATTCTACTTATTGTTGGTTTGCTGTTCCTGAATGCAAAATATTATTTAAATAAATATTACTTTGGTCACGAAATTAATAAAGGTACAAAGTTGTTCAATTGACACGCAGTATGACGTAATAATATGGCGGCTACTATTTCATGGTGTTCATTATCAGATTAAAAACACTGAAATTGTTGAATTGAATTTTAATTTAAAAATTTTATCGAGTGAGATGCAGGATCATTTATAAATTCGCGAAAAAATTAAGAAAAGTCGTTTGGAAGTTTTATGAAAAAGCCAATGCATAAATCAATGACCAATAAAGTTTATTGAACTTTTCGATAATTGAACTTTGTCAGTACCGACTTGATTTTGGACATTTTACACTTCTTTTATTACTTAAACACGCCCAAAGTTAAGTAAAATTAGCAAGAAAATCGAATCTTTGTTGGCTCCTAACTTTTTAATGGGTTTTTATTTTAGTATTCTGTTTCCGTACAGACAATATTATTAATGAGACAAAAAGACATCATATCTTACTTTGGATGTGCCATGTCAGACAGTGGAGTAAAACACTCACGAAGTTTGTATGCAAAAAATGTGAACTAGGTTCACCATATAAGCTATCGGATGCAGCTGAATAGGTACCCGTATTTTAGACTTGAAACCGATCCCAAAATAGTCGTGAAAAGGCTAGACACATTCATCATTACCATCATATCAGCCTGAAGACGTCCACTGCTGGACATAAGCCTCCCCTAAAAAGTCTTGCTATAATCGCCACGCTTGGCAGAGAACGCTGCTGCCCATTCTCTAGTAAGTCCCTTAGTCGCCTTCTACGACACCCACGGGAAGAAATGGAATGGTGCTATTCTTTTATGTCCGATACATTGATATATATAAGTTAATTTAAAAAAACTTACCTGCCTCTTAGGTGGTCGCAAGTGCTTCACTGCTGAGCATAAGGTACCGGTTTGTCTATCTGAAATTTATCTGTAGCAACCCGGAGTCAGTCTTTGTGTGTGCCCGGTTGATGGCAATATATAGGCTCGTCCTATTACATGGGATGTAAACATAACTGGGGAAATGTGGGTGTACTATTGGAACACCTCTGCCCAACCCTTAGGGGAACATAGGAGTGATATTACTTCAAGCCCATTCACAGTGATTTTACCTCTGATTTTGAGTCACTATCCAAATCAAAGTGATGTAAAGTCTATTAACTGCTCCCAAATTGCAATGTTAATTTTTATTCTTTTTATTTTTTACAATTCCTGACATATTCTCGTCATTATTTGACATTATACATCAATTTTACTTTCGACTATTTATTATTAGTGATTGTCGTCGAAATCATGTCACTTGGTTCAAATAGATTCATTTTTTATAGGTAGATTCTTTTACATATTGTGAATGAGAGAACGTTGTAGGCCTTAGAGACTAGATTTGTAGACGTTTTTCTATTCTGTATTTTCATTCCTCTAAGTACCTGGTACTTATTGACAGGCCTGCACTGTCCTCCCATACCTATTATCACTGTAATTTGAAAACATTGTAAAAGCCAATTATTTTTAAAAGAGTAACCGTGGAGTTTCTTGCCGGCTCTTCTCCATAGGAAACGACAAATTGGAACCGTGCACCTAGCTTCTGACGTTTCATAAGTGCCCATGCAGGCGTATGTGAAATAAAATATTTTGATTTTTGATTTTGATCTTTATACTCATTTAAATAAGGTTGGTTTTGGGTTGCTGCCTGTAACAAATATTTTAACATCACAGTGATCTTTATCGTTGTTACAATAAGGTTGCTTTTGGGTTGCTGCTGTCATAGGTAAAATAACTGTGGACGAACTTCATATTAGCTTTGCCCGACCTTATTGCATAGATTATTATCAAGTTTTTTTTTTAGGCCCTGGTAGCCGTTCAGCACGCCTTCCCGCAACGTAAGTTATATTTTTTATTGTTTATTATATAAGGTATAACCAAAATAAGTCGACGCACCAGATTTTCAGCTCTCGGTGTTAAGGCGGTGATTTTTCGAAAACGCTCAAAAAGGTGGTTTTTTAAACCATTGTATGATCTCTTTAACCGTAAATAATTTTGAAAGAAAAAAATATATGATATTTTCAAGTCTTTTTTGCATAGAGTGATGGAACTCAAAACATAATTAAACATACTTTTAATGCATCAAAAAAATATTCAAAGTCACCTCTTAATATTATCTTTAAAACCAGTTTATCCCATCAATAACAATTATAATTATAATAAAAAATATACCATAAAATTCCAAATGTCAAACTGCATCGAGTGATGGATTATTTATGATTAAATAGTTAATATCCAATTTTATACGATTTTATTTGCATTTTTACGACAATGCTTGCTCATTTATAATTCGAATTTATTACAACAGATTTGAACCCGTATCAGATTGCAATAAAAACTATTATCGCTCTTAACGACAATATTTAAAGTTAGGCCTTATACCAAACATTGGGAATCCAACACAGTGGATCGCAGCGCGTCTAAAAAGTTCACTGTTCGATATTCAACTCTCTGCGCTAATACGCAAGTAGCAAAATCCAGTGCGCGTAAAAAATCCGCCACGATATTATTACGTTCTAGTGAACGGCGACTAACACATGAATATGCAGTTTGACATATTTCCCATATGTAATACTAGCTGCACCCAGCGGTTTCACCCGCATAATTCTCCCGATACCGTTTATGCGTGATTGAGTAACAAATATCCAAAGTTTGAAAGTTGGTCCTATGGAAAAGGTGTTTAGTTAGATGGTCTGTAATAAATTTAAAATTAAATTTTTCATTATATTTTACCTCATCTTTCCGACACATGCTGTATACACTATGACTACAGGGTGGAACAGCGATGCGCAAACTGTAACCATGAATTCATCACATGATAAATAAAACAAAAAAAAGCTACGACTACCCTCTAGCGTAGAAGTTGTCATATCTGTTTTCGTAGGTCTTCTATCTCTAATAGAAGTAATTTAACAAGAACAAAACTTTGTTTTTATTGTAGCTTGTTCTGGTGGTGGAATCAAACCTGAGACAAAGAGTTCATCATCAAGTAAACCAAAAATTACCTCTGGTACACATGGCGGTGGAGGCAAAAAATGTGGTGGAAACGATCACACTAAAGTCGAAAGCGAAGGCAATAGTCGTGCCAGTACACAAGGTGGTGAAGGCAAAAAATGTAGTGGAACAGATCACACTAAAGTTCAAAGCGGAGACAATAGCCACGCTAGTGCAGTAAAAAAATGTGGTGAAACACATCACACTAAAGTAGAAAGCGAAGCCAATAGCCACGTTAGTACACAAGATGGTGGAAGCAAAAAATGTGGTGGAAACGATCACACTAAAGTCGAAAGCAAAGCCGATAGCCGTGCTAGAACACAAGGTGGTGGAACAGTTCACACAAACGTAGAAAGCGAAGCCAATAACCACGCTAGTGAACAAGGTGGTAGAGGCAAAAAATGTGTTAGAACACATCACACTAAAGTTGAAAGCGAAGCCAATAGCCATGCTAGTACGCAAGGTGGTGGAACAGATCAAACTAAAGTTGAAAGCGAAGCTAATAACCACGCTAGTGAACAATGTGATAGAGGCAAAAAATGTGTTGGCACTCATCACACTAAAGTTGAAAGCGAAGCCAATAGCCACGCTAGTACACAAGGTGGTGGAACACATCACACTAAAGTTGAAAGCAAAGCCAATAGCTACGCTACAACACAAGGTGGTGGAGGCAACCAATGTGATAGTAGCGATCACACTAAAGTCAAAAGCGAAGCCGATAGCCGTGCTAGCACACCAGGTGGTGAAACAGGTCACACTAAAGTTAAAAGCGAAGCCAATAGCCGCGCTAGTACACAAGCTGGTAGACCAGATCACACTGAAGTTGAAAGCGAAGCCAATAGCTGTGCTAGTACACAAGGTGGTAGAGGCAAAAAATGTGGTGGAAACGAGCATACTAAAGCCGAAGGCGAAGCGAATAACCGTGCCAGTACCCAAGGTGGTGGACGCAAAAAATGTGGTGGAAGACATCACACTAAAGTAGAAAGTGAAGCCAATAGCCACGCTAGTACACAAGGTAGTGGAACAGATCACACTAAAGTTGAAAGCAAAGCCAATAGCCACGTTAGTACACAAGATGGTGGAGGCAAAAAATGTGGTGGAACAGATTACACTACAGTAGAAAGCGAAGCCAATAGCCATGCTAGTATACAAGGTGGTGGAGGCAAAGAATGTGGTAAAAAAGATCGCATCACAAGTCACACCAATAGCAACTCTCGTATTGAAAATAACGGTTGCGGCGGTTCAAGTTCAGCTGAAACCAATTCTAGTAGCAGTGTTGAATACCGGGGACATGACAAGCATTCCAAACGCGGTCGCAAAGGACATCATGCTATAAGCTGCTCTCATTCTACAAGTAATGTTAAGACCAATGGCACCACAGCCAGTGCTTCAGCTGATGCCGTTGCAATTAGTGAGGTAGACCGCAACGGTGATGAAACAACAGCAGTCAGTAGTTCTGAAACTCGTGTCGAAAGCAAAGGAAATGGGGGCAAATGTAAAGCTCATGGTAGATCTGGTAGTCGTGTCAAACACAGCGGGCGTAGAGGAAAACGTGGTAAAGGACATCGCACTTCAAACAAATCACGAATTGGAAATCATGTTAAGACTACTGACACCACAAGCGAAGCTTCAGCCGATAACTATCCAATAAGCCAGGTCGAAAGCAATGGAGATGTAGGTGACACTGTTGTAGAAACAATTTCTACAAGTGATGTCGAGATTGATGGCACTACAAACGACGCTTCAGCCGATGGCGATGCAACAAGCCAAGTCGTAAGGAACGGTGATGTAGATGACGCTGGTGACAAAAAAGTCGATGAGAGTGACGCAGAGTCTAATGACGAAAAAGATGATAAAAGTACCAAGGAGTCTGGGGGTGCAAGTGCAAGTGGAAGCGGCACTGGAACAGCTACAAGCTCAGATGGATCTGGGTCTACTGATGCCGCTTCCACCACTACAACAGAAGTTACTAGTTCAGGCGACGGTTGTGCAAGTGCAAGCAGCACTGGAACAGCTACAAGCTCAGACGAATCTGGGTCTACTGATGCCGCTTCGACCACTACAACAGAAGTTACTAGTTCAGGCGACGGTTGCGCAAATGCAAGCAGCACTGGAACAGCTACAAGCTCAGACGGATCTGGGTCTACTGATGCCGCTTCGACCACTACAACAGAAGTTACTAGTTCAGGCGACGGTAGTGCAAGTGCAAGCAGCACTGGAACAGCTACAAGCTCAGACGAATCTGGGTATACTGATGCCGCTTCGACCACTACAACAGAAGTTACTAGTTCAGGCGACGGTAGTGCAAGTGCAAGCAGCACTGGAACAGCTACAAGCTCAGACAAATCTGGGTCTACTGATGCCACTTCAACCACTACAACAGAAGTTAGAAGTTCAGGCGACGGTAGTGCAAATGCAAGCAGCACTGGAACAGCTACAAGCTCAGACGGATCTGGGTCTACTGATGCCGCTTCGACCACTACAACAGAAGTTACTAGTTCAGGCGACGCTAGTGCAAGTGCAAGCAGCACTGGAACAGCTACAAGCTCCGACGAATGTGGGTCTTCTACTGCCACTTCAACTGCAAATTCAAATGCAACAAGCCAGGTTGAAAGCAACGACGATATTGGTGACGCTGCTGACAAAGATGATGATAAGGCTGATGAAGAGTCTGATGACGAGGACGAAGACGAGAGTGAGGAAGAGTCTGATGACGACGAAGATGATGAAAGTGACGCAGAGTCTGATGACGAAGAAGATGATAAAAGTACCGAGGAGTCTGAGGGTGCAACTGCAAGCGGAAGTGGCACTGGAACAGCTACAAGCTCGGACGGGTCTGGGTCTACTAATGCCGAATCGACTACTACCACGGAAGTCACTAGTTCAGGCAATGGTGGTGAAACAGCAAGTGGAAGCAGCACTGGAACAGCTACAAGCTCAGATGGATCTGAGACTACTACTACCACTTTAACCTCAAATTCAACTGCACAAGTCACAACTTCAGGCAATAATATAAATAGTGAAACTGGAAGCGGAAGCAGCACTGGAACAGCTACAAGCTCAGATGGATCTGGGCCTACTGATGCCGCTTCCACCACTACAACAGAAGCTACTAGTTCAGGCGACGGTTGTGCAAGTGCAAGCAGCACTGGAACAGCTACAAGCTCAGACGAATCTGGGTCTACTGATGCCGCTTCGACCACTACAACAGAAGTTACTAGTTCAGGCGACGGTTGTGCAAATGCAAGCAGCACTGGAACAGCTACAAGCTCAGAAGAATCTGGGTCTACTGATGCCGCTTCGACCACTACAACAGAAGTAACTAGTTCAGGCGACGGTAGTGCAAGTGCAAGCAGCACTGGAACAGCTACAAGCTCCGACGAATGTGGGTCTTCTACTGCCACTTCAACTGCAAATTCAAATGCAACAAGCCAGGTTGAAAGCAACGGCGATAATGGTGAAGATGCTGACAAAGATGATGATAAGGCTGATGAAGAGTCTGATGACGAGGACGAAGACGAGAGTGAGGAAGAGTCTGATGACGACGAAGATGATGAAAGTGACGCAGAGTCTGATGACGAAGAAGATGATAAAAGTACCGAGGAGTCTGAGGGTGCAACTGCAAGCGGAAGTGGCACTGGAACAGCTACAAGCTCAGATGGATCTGAGACTACTACTACCACTTTAACCTCAAATTCAACTGCACAAGTCACAACTTCAGGCAATAATATAAATAGTGAAACTGCAAGCGGAAGCAGCACTGGAACAGCTACAAGCTCAGATGGATCTGGGTCTACTGATGCCGCTTCCACCACTACAACAGAAGTTACTAGTTCAGGCGACGGTTGTGCAAGTGCAAGCAGCACTGGAACAGCTACAAGCTCAGACGAATCTGGGTCTACTGATGCCGCTTCGACCACTACAACAGAAGTTACTAGTTCAGGCGACGGTTGTGCAAATGCAAGCAGCACTGGAACAGCTACAAGCTCAGAAGAATCTGGGTCTACTGATGCCGCTTCGACCACTACAACAGAAGTTACTAGTTCAGGCGACGGTAGTGCAAGTGCAAGCAGCACTGGAACAGCTACAAGCTCAGACAAATCTGGGTCTACTGATGCCACTTCAACCACTACAACAGAAGTTACAAGTTCAGGCGACGGTAGTGCAAATGCAAGCAGCACTGGAACAGCTACAAGCTCAGAAGAATCTGGGTCTACTGATGCCGCTTCGACCACTACAACAGAAGTTACTAGTTCAGGCGACGCTAGTGCAAGTGCAAGCAGCACTGGAACAGCTACAAGCTCAGACAAATCTGGGTCTACTGATGCCACTTCAACCACTACAACAGAAGTTACAAGTTCAGGCGACGGTAGTGCAAGTGCAAGCAGCACTGGAACAGCTATAAGCTCAGACGAATCTGGGTCTACTGATGCCACTTCCACCACTACAACAGAAGTTACTAGTTCAGGCGACGCTAGTGCAAGTGCAAGCAGCACTGGAACAGCTACAAGCTCCGACGAATGTGGGCCTTCTACTGCCACTTCAACTGCAAATTCAAATGCAACAAGCCAGGTTGAAAGCAACGGCGATAATGGTGAAGATGCTGACAAAGATGATGATAAGGCTGATGAAGAGTCTGATGACGAGGACGAAGACGAGAGTGAGGAAGAGTCTGATGACGACGAAGATGATGAAAGTGACGCAGAGTCTGATGACGAAGAAGATGATAAAAGTACCGAGGAGTCTGAGGGTGCAACTGCAAGCGGAAGTGGCACTGGAACAGCTACAAGCTCAGATGGATCTGAGACTACTACTACCACTTTAACCTCAAATTCAACTGCACAAGTCACAACTTCAGGCAATAATATAATTAGTGAAACTGCAAGCGGAAGCAGCACTGGAACAGCTACAAGCTCAGATGGATCTGGGCCTACTGATGCCGCTTCCACCACTACAACAGAAGTTACTAGTTCAGGCGACGGTTGTGCAAGTGCAAGCAGCACTGGAACAGCTACAAGCTCAGAAAAATCTGGGTCTACTGATGCCGCTTCGACCACTACAACAGAAGTTACTAGTTCAGGCGACGGTAGTGCAAGTGCAAGCAGCACTGGAACAGCTACAAGCTCAGACAAATCTGGGTCTACTGATGCCACTTCAACCACTACAACAGAAGTTAGAAGTTCAGGCGACGGTAGTGCAAATGCAAGCAGCACTGGAACAGCTACAAGCTCAGACGGATCTGGGTCTACTGACGCCACTTTGAACACTTCAACAGAAGTTACAAGTTCAAGCGACGGTAGTGCAAGTGCAAGCAGCACTGGAACAGCTATAAGCTCAGACGAATCTGGGTCTACTGATGCCACTTCCACCACTACAACAGAAGTTACTAGTTCAGGCGACGCTAGTGCAAGTGCAAGCAGCACTGGAACAGCTACAAGCTCCGACGAATGTGGGCCTTCTACTGCCACTTCAACTGCAAATTCAAATGCAACAAGCCAGGTTCAAAGCAACGGCGATAATGGTGAAGATGCTGACAAAGATGATGATAAGGCTGATGAAGAGTCTGATGACGAGGACGAAGACGAGAGTGAGGAAGAGTCTGATGACGACGAAGATGATGAAAGTGACGCAGAGTCTGATGACGAAGAAGATGATAAAAGTACCGAGGAGTCTGAGGGTGCAACTGCAAGCGGAAGTGGCACTGGAACAGCTACAAGCTCAGATGGATCTGAGACTACTATTACCACTTTAACCTCAAATTCAACTGCACAAGTCACAACTTCAGGCAATAATATAAATAGTGAAACTGCAAGCGGAAGCAGCACTGGAACAGCTACAAGCTCAGATGGATCTGGGTCTACTGATGCCGCTTCCACCACTACAACAGAAGTTACTAGTTCAGGCGACGGTTGTGCAAGTGCAAGCAGCACTGGAACAGCTACAAGCTCAGACGAATCTGGGTCTACTGATGCCGCTTCGACCACTACAACAGAAGTTACTAGTTCAGGCGACGGTAGTGCAAGTGCAAGCAGCACTGGAACAGCTACAAGCTCAGAAGAATCTGGGTCTACTGATGCCGCTTCGACCACTACAACAGAAGTTACTAGTTCAGGCGACGGTAGTGCAAGTGCAAGCAGCACTGGAACAGCTACAAGCTCCGACGAATGTGGGTCTTTTACTGCCACTTCAACTGCAAATTCAAATGCAACATGCCAGGTTGAAAGCAACGACGATATTGGTGACGCTGCTGACAAAGATGATGATAAGGCTGATGAAGAGTCTGATGACGAACATGATGATGAGAGTGAGGAAGAGTCTGATGACGACGAAGGTAATGAAAGTGACGCAGAGTCTGATGACGAAGAAGATGGTAAAAGTACCGAGGAGTCTGGGGGTTCAACTGCAAGCGGAAGCGGCACTGGGACAGCTACAAGCTCAGATGGATCTGGGTCTACTGATGCCACTTCGACCACTACAACAGAAGTTACTAGTTCAGGCAATGGTAGTGCAACTGCAAGCGGAAGTAGCACTGAAACAGCTACAAGCTCGGACGGGTCTGGGACTGCTACTGCCACTTCAACCTCAAATTCAACTGCACAAGTCACAACTTTAAGCAATAATACCAATAGTGCAATTGCAAGCGGAAGCGGCACTGGAACAGCTACAAGTTCAGATGGATCTAGGTCTATGACTGCCATTTCAACCTCAAATTCAACTGCACAAGTTATAAATTCAGGCAAAGGTAGCAGTCATGCAGCTGCAGTTGCAAATGGCACTGCCTCTGGCTCGAATGACAGGCACGTCAAAAGGTGCAGAACCTGTGGCAAACGAATACATATTCATGTAGACCGGCGTGGCAAACGAGGCAAGACATGTGGTCGACGAGCGCATAATCAAGATAGTGGACATAAATCTGCACCTCATGGTCATGGCAATAACCACATTGGTAGGCTCGGGAAAAGGTGCAGAATCTGTGACAGAAGAAGGCAGGCTTCAATTCGAACACGAAGCAGAAGTTATGTTGAAATCCGCGGCAACAGACACAGAACTTCAGCCCGTAGCCATTCTCGTAGCCATATTGATAGACGCGGAAAAAGAAGCCATATTTATGGCAGACGACGCCACTATCCAGTTCATTTACATGGCAGAAGAGGCAAAACTAGTCGCGATAGACGTCACTATTCTCATAGTCATAGTTGGACTCGTGCTGAAATTATTAGAAATAGGGCCCACGATATCCAACACCGCAAATGTTATCATAGTCCTTTAAAGTCTGACAGCTGGTATAATGACCACATTGATGACGATACCGAATCTAATGAAGAAAGAGAAGCAGAGAGTGATGAAGAGTCTGATGAAAACGAAAATGAAGAGGGAGACGAAGAAGATGATGAAACTGACGAATATGATGATGAGGATGACAAAGACGATAAAGAGATTGAAGAAGAGAATGATGACGATGAAGAATCTGATAACGAAGAAAATTATGACAATGATGAAGAAAATGGTGACGAAGAAGATGATGAGGATGACGGAGAAGATAAAGAGATTGAAAAAGAGAATGATGACGAAGAAGACAGTGCGAATGATGAAGAATCTGATAATGAAGAAAATTATGACAATGACGAAGAAAATGGTGACGAAGTAAATAATGAGAGTGACGATGCAGATGATGAGAATGACGAAAAGTCTGATGAAGAAGCAACAAGCTCGAGTACATCTGGGTCTACTACTGCCAATTCGTCCACTACTACAGAAGTCACAAGTTCAGGCAATGGTAGTGCAACTGCAAGCGGAAGCAGCACTGGAACAGCTACAAGCTCAGACGAATCTGGGTCTACTAATGCCACTTTGACTACTACCACGGAAGTCACTAGTTCAGGCAATGGTAGTGCAACTGCAAGCGGAAGCAGCACTGGTACAGCTATAAGCTCAGACGAATCTGGGTCTACTAATGCCACTTCGACTACTACAACGGAAGTCACTAGTTCAGGTAATGGTAGTGCAACTGCAAGCGGAAGCAGTACTGGGACAGTTACAAGCTCAGATGGATGTGGGTCTACTACTGCCACTTCGACCACTTATTCAAATGCAACAAGTAAAGTCAAAAGCACCGGCGATGTAGGTGACGCTGGTGACAAAGATGACGATAAGAGTGATGAAGAGTCTGATGACAAAGATGATGATGAGAGTGAGGAAGAGTCTGACGGCGATAATGATGATGAGAGTGACGACGTGTCTGATGACGACGAAGATGGTGAGAGTGAAAATGATAATGGTGACGAAGGTGACGAAGTCTCTGATGCTGATGAAGACGAGGCAAGTAACGAAGAGAATGGTGACGAAAATGACGATGAGAATGACGAAGAGTCTGATGACGAAAAAGCTACAAGCTCGAATGGATCTGAGTCTACAAATGCCACTTCGACCACTACTACAGATGTGACAAGTTCAGGCAATAGTAGTGCAACTGCAAGCGGAAGCAGCACTGGAACAGCTACAAGCTCAGATGGATCTGGGTCTACTAATGCCACTTCGACTACTACCACGGAAGTTACTAGTTCAGGCAATGGTAGTGCAACTGCAAGTGGAAGCAGTACTGGAACAGCTACAAGCTCAGATGGATCTGAAACTATGACTGCCACTTCGACTGCAAATTCAAATGCAACAAGCCAGGTTGAAAGCAATGGCGATGGTGGTGACGCTGGTGACAGAGATGATCATGAGAGTGAGGAAGGGTCTGATGGCGAAGATGATGATGGGAGTGATGAAGAGAATAGTTATGAAAACGATGAAAGTGGCTCGAATAATGGCTCAGAAACTGTCATTGATGAAGACGAAGATGCTGAGGATGACGACGCAGGTGAAGTGGGTGATGAAGTCTCTGATGATGCCATACACGGGGAAAATGACAAGGAGTCTGGTGATAAAGAAGATGAAAACAAAGTTGAAGAGTCTGGTAACGAAGAAGCAACAAACTCAAACGTATCTGGGACTACTACTGCCACCTCGACTACTAATACAAAAGTCACGAGCTCAAGCAATGGTAGTGCAACTGCAAGCGGAAGTAGCAGTGGAACAGCTACAAGCTCAGATGGATCTGGAACTACAACTGCTACTTCAACCTCAAATTCAACTTCACAAGTCACAACTTCAGGCAATAATACCAATAGTGCAACTGCAAGTGCAAACAGTACTGGAACAGCTACAAGCTCAGACGGATCTCGGTCTACTGATGCCACTTCGACCACTACAACAGAAGTTACAAGTTCAGGCAACGGTAGTGCAACTGGAAGCGGAAGTAGTACTGGAACAGCTACAAGCTCAGATGGATCTGGAACTACGACTGCCAGTTCAACCTCAAATTCAACTTCACAAGTCACAACTTCAGGCAATAATACCAATAGTGCAACTGCAAGTGCAAACAGTACTGGAACAGCTACAAGCTCAGACGGATCTCGGTCTACTGATGCCACTTCGACTACTACAACAGAAGTTACTAGTTCAGGCAATGGTAGTGCAACTGCATGTGCAAGCAGTACTGGAACAGCTACAAGCTCAGATGGATCTGGAACTACGACTGCCAGTTCAACCTCAAATTCAACTTCACAAGTCACAACTTCAGGCAATAATACCAATAGTGCAACTGCAAGCGCAAACAGTACTGGAACAGCTACAAGCTCAGACGGATCTCGGTCTACTGATGCCACTTCGACTACTACAACAGAAGTTACTAGTTCAGGCAATGGTAGTGTAACTGCATGTGCAAGCAGTACTGGAACAGCTACAAGCTCAGATGGATCTGGAACTACGACTGCCAGTTCAACCTCAAATTCAACTTCACAAGTCACAACTTCAGGCAATAATACCAATAGTGCAACTGCAAGTGCAAACAGTACTGGAACAGCTACAAGCTCAGACGGATCTGGGTCTACTGATGCCATTTCGACCACTACAACACAAGTTACAAGTTCAGGCGACGAAAGTGCAACTGCAAGTGCAAGCAGCACTGGAACAGCTACAAGCTCAGACGGATCTGGGTCTACTGATGCCACTTCGACGACTACAACAGATGTTACAAATTCAGGCAACGGTAGTGCAACTGGAAGCGGAAGTAGTACTGGAACAGCTACAAGCTCAGATGGATCTGGAACTACGACTGCCACTTCAACCTCAAATTCAACTTCACAAGTCACAACTTCAGGCAATAATACCAATAGTGCAACTGCAAGTGCAAACAGTACTGGAACAGCTACAAGCTCAGACGGATCTCGGTCTACTGATGCCAATTCGACCACTACAACAGAAGTTACTAGTTCAGGCAATGGTAGTGCAACTGCATGTGCAAGCAGTACTGGAACAGCTACAAGCTCAGACGGATCTCGGTCTACTGATGCCACTTCGACTACTACAACAGAAGTTACTAGTTCAGGCAATGGTAGTGCAACTGCATGTGCAAGCAGTACTGGAACAGCTACAAGCTCAGATGGATCTGGAACTACGACTGCCAGTTCAACCTCAAATTCAACTTCACAAGTCACAGCTTCAGGCAAAAATACCAATAGTGCAACTGCAAGTGCAAGCAGTACTGGAACAGCTACAAGCTCAGATGGATCTGGAACTACGACTGCCAGTTCAACCTCAAATTCAACTTCACAAGTCACAACTTCAGGCAATAATACCAATAGTGCAACTGCAAGTGCAAACAGTACTGGAACAGCTACAAGCTCAGACGGATCTCGGTCTACTGATGCCAATTCGACCACTACAACAGAAGTTACTAGTTCAGGCAATGGTAGTGCAACTGCATGTGCAAGCAGTACTGGAACAGCTACAAGCTCAGATGGATCTGGAACTACGACTGCCAGTTCAACCTCAAATTCAACTTCACAAGTCACAACTTCAGGCAATAATACCAATAGTGCAACTGCAAGTGCAAACAGTACTGGAACAGCTACAAGCTCAGACGGATCTCGGTCTACTGATGCCACTTCGACAACTACAACAGGAGTTACTAGTTCAGGCAATGGTAGTGCAACTGCATGTGCAAGCAGTACTGGAACAGCTACAAGCTCAGATGGATCTGGAACTACGACTGCCAGTTCAACCTCAAATTCAACTTCACAAGTCACAACTTCAGGCAATAATACCAATAGTGCAACTGCAAGTGCAAACAGTACTGGAACAGCTACAAGTTCAGACGGATCTGGGTCTACTGATGCCATTTCGACCACTACAACACAAGTTACAAGTTCAGGCGACGAAAGTGCAACTGCAAGTGCAAGCAGCACTGGAACAGCTACAAGCTCAGACGGATCTGGGTCTATTACTGCCACTTCGAGCTCTAATTCGACCACAAAAGTTAGAAGTTCTGGCAATGGTACCAATCATGCAACTGCCAGTGCAGCTAGCGTTGCCACTGCTTCTGGAGATACCGTCACCACTACGACTGGAACTAACTCAGGAACAACCAACACTGGGAATGCAAACACGGTTGGAACGAGAGTCACCAATGTCAATCACCATGGTAATGGAAGCAGTCGTTATAACCAATCTAGCGTTCACACAGCAAACCACAAACACGCATCTAAAAAAATTATAACTTCACGAGCTTGCGACGGTACTGTAACGACTAAAGAGTTAGACACACATAGCGCTGCATTCAAGGTAACAGCAGATAGCACGTCAATGATCAATGATGGAGACACTTATATAACTGAAACTCATCATACAGACGATGAAGCAAATCAGGAAGGGAGCAGATTCCAAGGAGTTAAGTTGGCGCGTGATTGCGATGGAGCGATAAAGAGGGAAGAAGTGCTGGTGCAAGAAGATCGCGGAAATTTTAAAAGTAATGAAGATTATAGCAAGCAGGTTCGGGGTCCTTGTGAAAACAGTGATATAAATTACAGCAATTCTGATGAAAGCGGTTATGAAAACCGATTCGCTTATCAAAGAACAGATGTTGATCATGAATAAGTCTTCGTTTTCTGAGAGGCTATTCCTTGTTGAGAACGTTGACTGTTGACATATTTAAATTGAGGTTAGAATTCGATCTAACCTCAATTTAAATAAGTCAACAGTCTAAATACTTCTGTGATTAAATGGCGGCTAGATTTTTAACGGGGTTTAATAACAGGAATTAACCTTTTCATTGAAAAAAATTTACAATTTCTACTCTATGATATTTATAAAAAATAATTTTATATTTAAGTAAGCAAACTTATTAATATTCAACTAAATAAGTAAGTTTAAAAAAGTGTTGTAGACTTCAAGAAAAAAAGGTATTTTTTTTAAAGTGACAACTTCTTGTGCAGTTTGCGCTCTCTCTCGAGCCGAGTATGTCATCGTTAAATTGTAAATACCGTTAGATTATAATCTATCTCGCGAAATTGTGAACTGTCGAAAGATTGTGAACCGTAACATACTGCTTACAATTTAATGCATTGAACCGCAGTGAAACCATCAAATTGTGATCTGGTATCAAGACGGATAGTACCTACCTTGCGCTATTATTAAATAGTCAAGTAACTGCCACTAACTTGGAAGTAGCGCTCGCCGGCCGCTGCCGCGGCACCGCTCGCTTCGCTTACTCGGCTTGCGCGCGGTTAGTCGCAATTCTAACCTATTCGGTCGGTAAGCAGTATATTGCTGTTCACAATTTATCGACAGTTTATAATCTCGCGCGGCTCCAGACGTGTAAGTTTTCACACAAAAAACTAGTTTTTTTGAAGGATCCAAAATAATTCGAGGATGACAGCGTTTAATACGGGCCGCTGTGTACCCCGAGTATACAGCGGCCTGTATTAGACGGGTTAGTTACTAATTCTTCAATCTAGAGCGACCGTATTACGTATTTTATTGACTCCGAATCGATATAATTTTAAGTTTTCAAAATGTCTTTTTGGTATACTGTTATTAATCTTTTTTTTTTTGTAAATTGTGTTTCGGTGTAGATAATAAATTGACGAACATTATAATTTTGTTGCTTTTTTTTCTTTTGCCCATTGCGAAACGCATTAAGTTCCTTAGGTATGAAGAAAAACGAGCAATAATTTCCATAAACACTAAAAAAAAGTGTAGTGTCTGGAGTACCCGTCAGGAACCAAGTTCCACATGCACAAACACTCGTATTTGTTAGAAAGAGACAAAGAGAGGGAGAGAGAGCGAAAGTCGCATAGAGGGAGCATACCTAATCTATTTTCCTTACGTGACAATTTCTACTAGTCAACTCCTACCGCAAGTCGCGTCGAGAAACTTTGTTCCAAAAATATTTTACACGTTGTCTCCGTTATGGCAACACAGCTCTGCCTCTAACGAAAACCTCGTATTATATCACAGAATGACCATAGACTCAGCATCAGGGGCCCAAGTTTGCTATTTTTATAAATTCGTCATTCCAACACGATCCCATTGTCATTTTGCTAAAAGTTCGTAATCTGCTAAATTCATAATGGTCGATCATTGGTCGGTCAATGGTCTCGTAATAGAATTGTGTCATAATGGAATAAATGTTCAAATTTAGTAGTAGTTTTTCGAAAAACATTTCTACTAACGAGTTTTATAATAATGGCAATACGAAAATGCCATTATGACACAATTCTATTACGACACCATTGACCGACCCATGATCGACCATTATGAATTTAGCAGATTACGAACTTTTAGCAAAATGACAAATGAATGACAATGGGATCGTGTTGGAATGATTAATTTATAAAAATAGCAGACTAAGGCCCCAGGTTGGCCGTCAGCTAGTTTGCCAAAGAACAACACAAAAAGCGTTCAAGTGCGAATCAGGGGGCCTACTAGTCAGTGGCGTGCACAGTTTTTAGACAGTGTAGGCAGAAATAAAAAAGGCAAAAATAAAAACAGTTTAACCGATTGCTGTACGTACACAGCATGCAACCTGTGAGTGAGGCAGAATCATATTGTTTTGTATTGAATTTACGAATGAATTTACCTTTAGTTTGTAGATACTAACTACTTTTCACGACCTGAACAGCTTTTACAGTGAATATTACCTATGTATCTATTTTTCATACTATTATAAACGTTAAAATGTTAAAAACATGCTCTCATTGGTCACAACCAAAACAAACAATGCCGTCGGAAATCGGAATATAAAAATAATATGACAAAAAAGTAATGATTGTTTATGTAGCGACAATTCAATGAAATAATACTATTTGGAAAACTTCGGTAAGTTTCGTAATTCGTCGTGGAATTCGTTGAGTAAAAAAACGTAAAAAGCCAGTAACTACCTGTACGGTTGTGTGCGTTAAGGTGAACCTAGTCCACATTTTATGCATACAAACTACGGGAGTGTTGTACTCCACTATCTGACATGGCACATCCAAAGTAAAATATGATATCGTTTTGTCTTATTATTAATATTGTCTGTACGGAAACAGAATACTAAAATAAAAACCCATTTAAAAGTTAGGAGCCAACAAAGATTAGTTTTTCTTGCTAATTTTACTTAACTTTGGGCGTGTTTAAGTAATAAAAGAAGTGTGAAATCTCCTTAACCAAGTCGGTACCGACAAAGTTCAACTATCGAAAAGTTCAATAAACTTTATTGGTCATTGATTTATGCATTGGCTTTTTCATAAAACTCGATCTTCCAAAGGACTTTTCTTAATTTGTTCGCGAATTTTTTACTATAAATGATCCAGCATGTCACTCAACAACGTTGTGCGTGTAGACTAGCGTCTAACTGCTCATCACTGATACATCTCTGTCGGACACGAAGCCTGGTGAGACAGCGTGATTTTTAGCCAGGCCCACCAGTGAGTTCGAGCCCGCGACTAGGTTCCCCTTAATTGTTACATTGTGTACCAAGTATGTATACAAACGGTCACCCAATAAATCTGCATGACCACGAGAGCACACATAAACATTAAGATACGAGCAGTTCGTGTCTCTCCCTAGGCACTCAGTGGCGCTAGTGCATCGCAATGCGAAGTTGCGTCAAATTGTACGAATGAATGGGTATTGTATCGATGATACTAATGATACGACCGGCGCTCGACAGGTGGAGCTGATTTATGAATAAAGATAATATTAGTATTGATAAAATAAATAGTTTTAAATATTTATTTGATTTAGGTAGGGTAGGCAGGATGCACAGGCGTTTCCTACTCCATGTCACGTACCGTACGGACTTAAGAGTAGTTCGGGGCCTGCACTATGAATACTTTTATAATATATGAATTTAGCAGATTACGAACTTTTAGCAAAATGACAAATGAATGACAATGGGATCGTGTTAAAAAAAACATCTGTTCCCTACATTTATGTTCGCATAACTCGTCAAAATGTAGGGAACAGCTGTTTTTTTTTTAACGATTGCATCTTTGGTCCCTCAGTAAAAGTTGTTCATAATGATGAGTACAATCTCCCATTACGGTTTGTCGCATGTTTTCAATTTCAACCTGTATAAGATATGCCTTTTGGTCTCTGCTAAATAAATGTCTTACCATTAATTCTTTCTTCTTTCTGTCACTGATGGTCTCACGGACAGCGAAACCTTAATAATAGACTCCCGTTGGCACCGTTTCGGTACGGAATCCTAAAAACATCCTACTTTACACTTACCTACTTTAAATTACTGAAAGTTCAATAAATACTATATTTAGTGGATCTGTTTTCGCTAATAGTTCGGCGGAACATCAAAGATGCTGTTTATCTCAATTTGTATAGTCTATAAAACAAATTACACGTATTTCTGGTTTCACTGTGACCATGAGCTAGCGAAAGACGGGACAATCTAACATCTTACACATCATAATAAAGAAATAAATCAAATTGAAGTGTCAGTTTGTAATGTCAAAATTTATTTATTTATTAAATAACAACTTTTTACAAAATGCATATGAAAGTATATACGATACTTGTAACAAAAACAATTTTTGAATGTTCGGTTTGTTCCGGCGAATCTCCGAAGCGGCTGGACCGTTTTTGACGGGACTTTTACTGGCAGATAGGTGATGTTATAAGGATTAGGTTCTTTCCTTCAAAACATCCACGAGAGCGAAGCCGCGGGCAGCTGGTAGTTATTACATAATAAACTCCTAAATCGAGACACCATGTACAGACGCCAGCACATTAAGCTACCCCAATCTGTCAAATTTCTTTGACAGATTTTCATCTTTATCACATAAGCATAAGGTTCATGTTCAATTGGGAAAATTTTACACTTTGGGGTAGCTTGATGTGCTGGCGTCTGTATACTTACTTCCATGTCAGGCCGAGATCCCTCCGTGCCTCGGAAAACACGTTAAGCCGTTGGTCTTAGCTGTCATTTGTAGATCTTTGACAGTCATTACGGGTATTCAGAAGCGAACCCCAATATAGTAAAGAAAAATATACTAATAGATGTTTCCATTCCCTATTTTTACACGCTTTATATTAGCTTCACTTGTATGTTTGTTTGTTTGTATGTAACCGACTCCTTTGAGCGCGATTTTGACCCACTTTAAACGGTCAGATTTCATTGAAACTTTGTAAACTTGTCGAGGACCGATGACAATTCAATAATTTAAAAAAAAAGAGAAAAAAATCACGTTTTTGTAGTTAGCAGAACTAAAAAATAGAAAATAAATAATAGTTTAAAAAACTAAAAAACACGCTTTAAAAACCAAACTAAAAAAGGAGAAAATAATTTAATTCAATTAAAAAGCGTGGGGTGCTTGACATTAATTGATTATAAAAATACCTCAAAAAGCACCTCACGCTTTTTAATTGAATTAAATTATTTTCTCCTTTTTTAGTTTGGTTTTTAAAGCGTGTTTTTTAGTTTTTTAAACTATTATTATTTTTTTGGTACCACCTAGTACCTGTTGACAGGCCTACACTGTCCTCCCATACCTATTACATTAACACCGCAATTTTACATTGTACATAAAAGTAAAATTTGTTTAAAGAGTTATCGTGGACTTTCTAGCCGCTGACATAAACTTAAATACAGATCCAAAAACACCGACATCCGAAATTAAAGTTATTTTTCACTTTGTAGGGGTTTTTTCAGGATGTCGGTTCTGTTTTTTTTTTGTAGTAAATAAGTTTTTTACAACAATATAAAAATACTTGGACGGTCCTAAAGTCTGTCTCAAACATAGTCACCCTAGCCACACGCGCTCGCAGAAGCCACATGGCCCGGCAGTGGATGCAAAGTTTAAACTGTTACACATACCTACATACATACAGACACCTTATGTAGGTACTATTTATAGCTGAAGAGGTACAGTCAGAGAGCTATCCATTTCGATGCAACCCGTCTCTTGCTGCCCGTTACCAGCGACGACCTAAGCCGAGGTCCGTACCCCACAGGGACCCCTGTGGGGTACGGACCTCGGCTTAGGCGAGCTTAGCGTGTAGTCGCTTCATCATCATCATTTCAGTCGAAAGACGTCCACTGCTGGACATAGGTGCCATAATCACTAGGCCAAAAAAAAGCACTAGGAAGTGGTGAAGGGCGGGCGTTTTTGGGGGGACTGTCATAAGTAATTTTATTTTGACGTTCAAAAAGAGCTGACTCTCAGCCTAGTTTGAATAAATGACTTTTGATTTTGATTTTGAATCGCCACGCTTGGCAGGCGGGTTGGCGATCGCAGTATGGTGGTAAAATGCATAGAGAACGCTGCTGCCCATTCTCTAGTAAGTCCCTTAGTTGCCTTCTACGACACCCACGGGAAGAGATGGGATGGTGCTATTCTTTTACGAGTACGTCCGGCACCACACGGAACGGCTTAGTAGTCGCTTATTTTTCAGTTTTTAACATATTAGAAGGAAGGAGATTATAGTAGATGAAAATATATCGAAACCAGGTGTCTCCAGTTTGTCCTACCACATGCCACAACTACACACGCGGTAAAAGCAATAGATACGAAGTCAGTCTTGACAAGACACACTTGCAATTCCTTCCAGTGACGAGTTTTTTTTAATTTTTTTTATAATGGGTGGAAATCCTCATGGATGTCCTCCACCCTGGGGAGGGCGGAGGGGTCTGTCAGACTCTTACTGACTACAACCACCCCGGTGTTCCGTCTCACACTTGCACTGGGGATCACGGGATCTTGTGCGACTTCCGCGATCCCCGGCTAGTGCCCATAGCGTGTAGTTGCTTTAGATTTAAGTTTTTAGTCCCTGGCTGGAGGCCTTAATTTGTTAATGTAGCCACAGGCAAGTCCAGTTAAGCACCCGATAAGACAACCTCATTAATATGTTGACCTGCGAGATGTCATTCCAACGAAAAAAGAGTTATCCAGTTTGTTGCCGACATAGCTTACGGAATAAGCAAGCTGAAGCAATGGGCCGGCCATATTAGCCGTAGAAACGATGACCGTTGGGGTAGACGTGTTCTTGAGTGTAGACCGCGAATCGGCAAACGTAAGGTAGGATGCCCTCAGGCTAGGTGGAGTGACGATTTTCGCCGGGTGGCTGGTAGAAACTGGGTGAGAGTTGCCGAGAATCGAGATTAATGGCGTGTAGTAGAGACTGCTCAGTGTTGTCAACTCCAAAAGATTAAATTATCGAGTTCCGACTGGTTCCGACCTGTTATTGTTCGTATTCCGGGCAAAATTATCGTACAAAAGCAAAATAACAAAAAAAATCCTAATTAATTCATTTCAATTAATAAAAAACGACAAGATTAGATTCAAAGGAGGAGTATGTACCAGGTTTCAGCGAAAAAAGATCAAACCGTAACAGTGTCTTGTTGTAATAATACTCATTATTTACTTAATATTTTTTTTATGTTTTTCACCGTAGAATTAAAATAAAGTTTTAAATACAGAAACATCGCTTGAGTTTTTCACCTAAAAGTCAATTGACGGTTTTGTTTATTGCTATGTGCTTATTGCGGATGGAAACATAACAATATTTTCAAAATTGTGCGCTAATTAATGTAAGGGAAAGAGAGATATACTTGTTGAACATTTGCCATTCAGATTTTGATGACCTTTTTGCGTTTATTTTTTCTGTCAACTACAGAAGAGTATGTAGAGCCAGAGCACAAAATTATCGTACATTAGACATCGTTCTCGTACATCGTACAATGAGCCAAATTATCGTACGCCCCCATAATTATCGTACGGGTTGGCAACACTGGGACTGCTGTATGCTGAGTATCATGTACCTACTTACAGTCACACTGCTTCGTTGGTTTAGTGATCGCAAGAACAGTTTAGCTTCTTCTTCTTCGTCGTCAAACTCTTGGCAGAGTGGTCGTGGTCGTCACATAGGGGGGCCTGCTCTCTCTCTAACTCCGTCAACGAAGATACGGGCCCGTCCAAAACTAGTTCGAAACTTCTTAGTAAATCCTACAGCCGTTTAACTAACTTTTTGGACGGGCAAAAACATATCGGGCGTAAGGACAGCTGTCAAATCGTGTTGTCATTCATTCTTAGTTCGGGCTCCAAATTAATCTCCTGTCCGTAAGTGACACGGAGTTGAAAACGCCCGGTATTTCGACCGAAACGACGGACTTCGTGCCTAAGGAGTAGGCTCTCTGGGGTGGTGGAATTCTTCACAATCCGTCGTCATTCCTCCCGTACTGAGGCTTTTCTTGAAGATTCGTGGAGTGGACCATTGAGTGCAGTTTTGACGTGGTCGGTCCACCGCACTGGAGACCTGCCGCGTGCTCTTGTACCTTGAAACTTTCCCCTTTTCCCAAGTTAGCTTAGTCAATCTAAAATGTTCCCACTGCTGGACACAGGCCGCCTCTTTGTGAGAGGGAGTCACGCGGGCCCAGTGCGGGTTGCCGACTGTCACATGTCTTCGAATATTTTGTTCTAGGACATGCTGGTTTCCTCACGATGTTTTCGCTCACCGTTTTGAGAGCAGTGGTGATGAAATAATTTACACAAAGTTAAACGCAATCAGGTTTGGTTTCTACGACATACAATTATTTGGCTTAGTTGGATACTAATGTCAACATAGGAATAGATAAACAAATGTGCTACAAAATACAGTTTTAAAAGAAGTAAAAACAAAATAAAAAACAATATACATCAATATACAGGAAAAGTTTTTATTCAGTGCGCAAACTTTAACCATGAATTCAGCATACCATTCAAGACCCCCAGCGCAGAAATTTTTCTTCGTTTTTACAAAAAAAAATCAGCTGTTTCATAGAAAAGTGCAATACATATGCGGTCAAAATGTATGGAACAGCTGTTTTTTTTTTGTAGAACTGACGAAATATTTCTTTCTTTCGGGGATCTAGAATGATATGCTGAATTCATGGTTACAGTTTGCGCACTGGATAAAACTTTTCCCGTGTAATTTATTCTAAAAATATTATTTTATCGTGCTATGTGTGTGTGGAAGGCTTGACGTGTGCGCGTTGGTGGGTGCCCGTACGTGTTTGTGTATGAGTAGGTGTATGAAAGAAAGGTATGTTTGTATGTGTTCCATAGTAGAATGAGATTAATTATTTATTATTTTCTCCACATCTTCATAATCCAGAGTAAAGAACCAGTTCTTAACTTTACATTCGTGTAGTGTTAGTGGATAAAAATTTAAGGTTCTATTAATTTTGTTGTAAGTATAGATATTTATATTATTATGTATTTTTCGTTCGATTGCTAGATTGAGCAATGTTGGTGCGTTTTTCTATCTCAAAGTAACAGTAGTGCGTCGAAGATCTAGTAGTGATTTTATTAGGTCCGTGGGAACGTGGGTTAAGTGGAAGGTAGGAAAAAAGGGCTATGCCCAGCAGGCTTAGCACGAGAACCGTAGAGAAGCTTTTTATTAACGGAAGAGTAGACAAAATGACGTTTCCGTGTAGACAGTTGACAGTATTGTTCCGAGGAACGTAGAAAAGCGATTTCTACTCTACGGTAGAGTAGAAATAGAAAGCGTCATGCCAAGCCTGCTGCAGTGAGACACAAACGGTTGATAATAATCGTTGAGATAGGTACCTACAGGGAAAATAAAACAAGATATACTATATTTACATAGATAGATATATTTGGCACTAAAGTCTTTGGTACAGTTCGTTAATATTAAGTACACACATCTTACAATTACTAGCAGATATACATGGTGGCAGGTATCGACGCGCAATCTGTTTAGCAATGGATTCAGTACAAGATTTACTTCAGTGAATATGAATCAAAGTACGTACTATTTTTTTTCACCCAAGCACTAAATCGTTGGTATTTTTAAAATGTATTCTTAAATAAAAATATTTATTCGTATTATGTACCTGCAATAGAAAATAAATTGACGGTACTTATATCAATTTTTAAAAGCAAATATCAAAATAATTGTAAAAAAATTGCATGCAAACTTATAAACACCAACGATCTAGTGCTTAGCCGGAAAAACAATCACAAAAAACTACTTGAAAAGAGACGTTGCCAGCCCGAAGGATTTGCGAAATAATTGCGTTCGTTTGATCGCTTGCTGCATCGTTAGGTATTACTTAACCTTTAATTATGCAATTATTGTGCAACATATTTATGGATTCACTCTATAAATTGTACACTTTAGAAACATGATTAGTAATAGTTTCCTCAATAGAAATAAAATCTAAAGTAGTCTCTTAAAAAACCCTTCATCAGAAGTCATGTTTTTTTAATAATAACAAAACTACATGGTTTCTGTATACCAAAAATGTATAATTAATTTTCAAAATGTGTATGTATTTGTTTTAAATAATACGAAGGAAATACCTAAATTAGCACGCGTACCGCCCATTTTCCGCTGGGTATAAAAAAAATGCTGTTCCATACATTTTGTCAGCATAAATATTGCACTTTTCTATGAAACAACATATTTTTTTATACCCAGCGGATTTTATTTACGCTAGGAGGTCTAGAATCGTATGCAGTATGATTACAGTTTGCGCGTCGATGTCATGTCACCCTGTATAATTATAATTCATGACTTAAAATTAACATAATTACTGTATAAAATCGTCGGCCTAATTCGTTAACCTGCTAAGTCCATTTTTCGACAAACTGCTAAATAATTGTTTTTCTAAATTTTATAAAATGTGTATAAGTTATGCTGCTACATATATTGTTAAAATATCAAGAAAAATTATGGAAGCCAACGGGATTTTCAGAATTTTGATTGCTAAATTAATAGAGATATTATTCAGATTTTTCTTTGTCTTGTAAACTATGTCAAAATGAACTTAGCAGGTTAACGAATTAGGCCGACGAAATGTAGCCCTGGCTGACATGAATTTTACATAAATACTTAGAAATATTCAACCAAAAAGTATGGCATTGTAAATTGTCTAATTCGACGTTCCCATAGACGTAAGTAATAATACCGCGGCGGGAATATGTCACGCACAGGACCTTCAACGTTCTGGCTGGCGATGGCGCCGAGATTTGAAAATCGAACAGTGTTTTTCGACGCGCTGATATGCACTCTGCTGGATTCTGAATTCTCGGTTCAACACTGAGTGTTGTAAATCCAGAGCGTGATAAAAACTCACCGCGATACTTTTACGTCTGAATACCTACCAGTATTTTGGAGTGACTACCGATCTGTATCTGACCTCCACAACCCAGTTACTGGGTAACACGATACCTCTAAGGCTGAGGCTACAGTAGGCAGCGATTTTCGATGCGACTGGAAGAGCGAAACGAGATAATCATGGTATGGCTACATTATAAGCGAAAATCCGGCGTATATTCGGCGATGATCGTTGATATTTTGATGTAGCCGATGCCGTGATTACAGTAATGTTGTTCCTATCGCTTAAAGAAATCAAAGATTGCTAGTAATAATTGATGTACGGTGTAGCCATATACGTGAGTAAGTATTCATTTAATTGTTTTAATCGCTCATATGTCGCAGGTCGCGTCGCGGTCTAATGTAGCCTCAGCCTAAGGCGGATCACACACTACAACGCACCATGCGACGGGGCGCAGATAACGTGCCCGCGCGCGTGTAATTAGTTACAAATACGATAAAAACGCACTTCCGCGCGGTGAACTTGGTTCCGTTCCCCGTACCCCGCAACGTGGTGCATTGAAATGTGTCAGCAGAGTTTTGGGCTTACCCGTAACAACTGTCAAAGACCTACAAATTGCAGCCAACGGCTTTCCGTGCTTTCCTGGGCAGGGAAGCGTCTCATTATGTAATGGATGGACCCATCCATGAACCGACCGCGCTTTCTGCATTAATCAAAGATTTTGATTACCTTAGGTAAAGGCTTATTGCACTTGCTTTTAAATCCTAATGTAGTATCCTAATTATTATATCTTTACGTGTATATACATAGGTAATTAATTACTAATTATGAGAAAGATCGAAAGTACTTACTTTCGATCTTTCTCATAATAAGTAATTAATTACGCGAATAAACGAAAAATAAAATAATAATAATTAATGAATTGATCGCGTTCGTAAAATCTGCCCTTACTTAAGGGCAGATTTTACGAACGCGATCAATTCATCTAAACCGCGTCTTCATTGCTGCGGGATATTGACACTGACAGCTCGTATACGTAATTTCGATACGCTGAAGGCCAATTCTCGTAATTAATTAAAAACACTCAAAATCTAGTCACAGTCTCATCTCGGCGACAATGAAATGTCAAAAATTTAGGGAAATTAGATATATTTGACAGATTGAGAGTGACACAGATTAGAATGCGAACGTTCTTAAAAATACGGTAATTGCCCCCCTGATCGCGTTCGGCACCCTAATTGCGTAGGTAACACACTATCGATTTGAATCATTTTGAAAGGTATTGCTAATCCATTGCTTCATATTATGTTCCAAAAAGCTCAACAACGTATCTAAATAACGCAATGAATATTGTTGAACTGTCAAAATGAACTACAAAAACAAAGTCGTTTAATCAAACTAGTCTGCTCTTTTTGAACGTCAAACCGTCATTCTTACTGTTACACCCAGTTGCACAAAGATAAACATTAATGCCACATTACATCATGGATCGTTAACGCTAGATAATGATTTTATTAATTTAATGATGTTACACAAAACAACTGGTGCTTGGTTTGTGCAACAAAAACTGTGATAGATTGCATCGTTTGACACTTCATTATTTAAAATTAAAGAACCATTATAATCGAGTCTAATTTTGCTTTCTGCAACATGTTAATGGAAGATTAGTACCTATTTAATGACGGCTTTAAAAGTTCGTTTCTGCAACTGGCTGTTAGTATTACGCAATTACCCGGAAGATTCATTGATTAAATTGGTTCTAAGTCTGTAAATTCTGTTCGCTTTTCAGTTCTAATGCCCAAACGTGTTGTGGCCAGCCAGTGCGGCCTTTTCCTCTCTTCTCAGCCGTTGCGTTTTGCTGTAACAAAGGAGACAGGAACATTAATAAACCTCCTTTAATACATAACATGATTTCTGTAATCCCCGATGAGTTAGGCAAAGGTATACTTATGGTTCACCCACATTTGGCTAGTTATGTAAAAAGACTCCGGGCTGTTAAAAATAAAATAAAATAAAAATAGCTTTATTAATTCCTTACATTGTGTGTACATCAATCAATTATTTATATTATTTGTTTTTGGTAATTCAATGAAGTTAATATTATGCCTAATTGACTGTTGATAATTTATATTAATTTATTACATATTTTATTCCATCATGCTATACAGTCAATAGAATTTATTATTATTAACAATTACAATGATTTAAAATAACATAGTACATCTGATTCTTCATGCAGCATTATTTATAAGAGTTTCATCATGCAAATTTTTAATTTAATTTATTATTATATTAAGAACGTAAAATTATTCGCATAATTCTATTATTATTAATGATTGCCATTATTTTATTTTCTTCATGCAAAATTAATTATTATTATTAACACTTTAACATTATATAGATAGGATTTTATTCGTTCAAAATTATCATTGTTATCATTAATTGCTATTTACTAACATGAATACTATTTTAATATCAATAATTATTTAAATGTAAGGCTGTTACTAACTGAGAAATTCTTATTGGAAAAACCAATAACACATGCTCGACCAGCACGCGTGGCATGATCACCGTAGAAACGGGTTCTGTCGACGGAATAATAGACAAAATGACAGATTGTCTAAAGATTTCTACCGTCTTAGGCACGGCGATGTTTTTACACGCTTTATATTAGCTTCACTTGTATGTTTGTTTGTTTGTATGTTTGTATGTAACCGACTCCTTTGAGCGCGATTTTGACCCACTTTAAACGGTCAGATTTCATTGAAACTTTGTAAACTTGTCGAGGACCGATGACAATTCAATCATTTAAAAAAAAATGACGGCACGGTTGGCGCAGTGGTTCAGCGATCGACTGCTGCGCTGCGTGTCGCGGGTTCGATTCCCGCACGGAACAAATATTTGTATGATCTGCAAGTAGTTGTTCTGGGTCTGGCTGTTTGTGTATGTGAGTTTAAATGTTTGTAAACGCACCCACGATACAGGAGAAATTCCTAGTGTGGGGCAACGTTTTTTTTTTAAAAAAAAAAAACACGTTTCTGTAGTTAGCAGAACTAAAAAATAGAAAATAAACAATAGTTTAAAAAACTAAAAAACACGCTTTAAAAGCCAAACTAAAAAAGGAGAAAATAATTTAATTCAATTAAAAAGCGTGGGGTGCTTGACATTAATTGATTATAAAAATACCTCAAAAAGCACCCCACGCTTTTTAATTGAATTAAATTATTTTCTCCTTTTTTAGTTTGGTTTTTAAAGCGTGTTTTTTAGTTTTTTAAACTATTATTTATTTTTTTCGGGTTTTGGCTTCGCACGGTTTGTGCATTTAGCCAGTGTCAAGTAATTTTTCTTTTCGATCAAGTAAATGGCCCGATATCGGGCACGAAGTTACAAGACAGTCATAGTCGTCTTTAGTCAGTCAAGCCAAAGTTATTGTAAAGCGGTAGTAACTTTACAACAACCTAATATGAGTTTTTGGGGGGAACACGAAAAGTCCACGTTAGTCACTTATTTTCACCTTCACAACACTTGTGCACTCACATGTAACTAAATTGGATAATTCACTACCAAAATTATACAATTTAATTCGCTATTTCACTAAATTTCATGAAAATGAAAATTCGTGCGACATGTTCCAACCCGATCCCGCCAAAAACTCCATGTTTTTATTTTCAGTTGACAAAAGTCTACAGTGTCAAGCATGAAGACCAATGTTTGTGTACTTTTGACACATTAGGGTCAAAAGTACACAAAAACCCAGTAGAAATAAAGTAGCTAGAAAGGGGCTGCTGAGTTGAAGGTTGTAGATTGATAAGACGTAGTATTCTGCTAGTGACTTCTTCCGGCTTCTTCCTGTACACAGTGTGGCCGGCCACCAACGCGCACACTGAAACGCAGGGGCTTTAGAACCATTTAATGAATTCATTGTTTCAGTTTGCGCGTTGATGTCACCCTGTATAGATATACTTATACAACTTTTTTTTTTATAGTGAAAATGTGCTCTAGCGGGAGAAATTGTCAGTATGGTTTCGAGTTTTCGACTCGTTACCCGTGGTCCCCGTGGGTCGTCCCATTACCGGGTCCACGGGTAATTTAATTACCCGTGGACCACGTGGACCGATGGCATTAGGGATTGATTTCGGACTTCTGAATATATCGATAAAAAATTAAAACCATCAATTACATACAATAAAGTTTACTCATTCATAAGAAAATAAAATAAATCCATCCTTGGGAACAAAAACATACCTACTCCTAACAGAACTATATTGAAGTAAGTATTATCCACCTGTTGATCCCTACATCGTACATACTAGTTCCATGGATGAATTCCTTAATTAAATCAAAAACAAAACTCCCCAGTCAAATCCGGAACAAACAGAAAAAAAAACCACACCACAGACAAGAAGATCTTCCTCAAATATTTTTTCCCATAAACCATGTAATTTTACAGACAAACGTATCTTTTTGTAGTAGCACGTGTTTGAGATTACGATAGTTAACGCGCTCGTAAAGAAATTAACAGAAAAAAAAGCTTTAACTGTTCACCAACGGTGGCTGGCGGATATTTTTTGTATAACTGTACTTGAGATTTTTTTTTTTCACTTGAAAACATGATGTTTTTTGCTAGGAGCTGAAAGACAGAGGCACTTTTTAAAAGTATGTACCTAACTGTTTTTGACAAGTAGGTCTACCTCGTAGTGGTCGCATGGGTCTGCTGTGTTTTAGATCAATTTAAGTCATTGCTAAACTTAAACAGTAGTGCACGAGAAAGGAGCTAACTTTGTGAGAGACTGGTGCCTGAGGTAGGTTTATTTAAAAACCTGTATTACAGGTCACAAGGGCCCTCCCGCGGCTTGATGCCTGTTATTGGGTACCTACACGACATAATAACAAAACAGGATACATTAGTAACAATAAATTAGGGAACCAATATAAAATTTTGTAACATACATAACAAAATTAAAAATAAATACAAAAACATTGTGGAGATACCAGAAGGTAAATGTAAGTAGATGAAGTAACCAGAGAAAGTAAATGAAAGAGATGTAAGAGTATAAATGTGAGAATGTCATGGGTTGTGAACAGAGATCGGATATTCGGAAGCATATTCGTCTAAAGTTGAAATGTTGGCTAACATGGAATGCGCTTTTGTATCGAAAAAGCCTTAATTTAGGTAAGTAATTTGTTTATTTTTTGTTTTAACTAATACAAACCACCCCTCCTCCAGTACATACACATATTTTTATCGGGTTAAACATTAATTTTAAATTAATACACATCTGAATAGTTATGCAATTCAAGAATCCTGGGGTTTTTAATAAATATTACAAATAATTTATAGAGCCGCTTCCATATTTTCATAGTAAAAAAATATCTTTAGGTAAATATGCATCCGAATATCCGATCTCTGGTTATGAACCTCTCAAGCTGCCTGCATCCATCCGACAGACTAACGTATGGAAATGAAACATTTCGATGACCTGGGGGCCGATTCTACTAACAAATTTGTTAAAAAAACGCAATAGAACCGCAACCGAATCACCACTTTTAAGCGTTTTCGCATTCTACTAAAATGAACAACGGTCCAGCTGCGACACAGCTGCGGTTACGTTTTAGTTACGCCAACGATCGATTGAAACAATGTCAAAACCTATTCTACTAACAAAATCGAACATGAGCGTGACGTTTACTATAGGACAAAGTTAATGATAAAATTATGATCATTATGTCTTTTAATTATAGAAAATACTTTTAGTGCCACATATTCGTGTTTAGTAACATTTTTAGATTCAACTTGTTTCTTTGTGGTATTAATAAAACATATTATTTTGGCATGTTGGTAACGCGAGTAATCCGCTGTGTTCCCGCTACAGTTCAGTTGCAATTCGTTTTAAGTTTAGTTTCCATTTTGCTTATAAAATAGTAGAATGACTTTTTATGTAACTATCGAACGGCGATCGAAATCGAACTGTTGTGGAAACACAATTTAACGTGTAACGTTGCAAATTAGTAGAATCGGCCCCCTGCACCCTAATTGCGTAACACGCGATTAATCAGAATCGGTTTCATTTTGACAGTTCAACAATATTCATTGCGTTATTTACGTTGTTGAGCAGACACATTTTTCGAAGATATGAAGCAATGGTTTAGCCATCTATCTCAAAACGAAACAGATTATGATTAATCGTGAGTTACGCAATTAGGGTGCTGATTTGCCTTGCCCCCGACAGCGAAAAACTATCGGAAGAATAGCGGTCGTCTATTTGATTTCTGTTTTTGTTTTCGATATTGGATTTGTGAACAGCGTTTACTTATAGGAGTCCTTATTTTGATACACCTTATTACACGCTTTATATTAGCTTCACTTGTATGTTTGTTTGTTGGTTTGTTTGTTTGTTTGTATGTAACCGACTCCTTTGAGCGCGATTTTGACCCACTTTAAACGGTCAGATTTCATTGAAACTTTGTAAACTTGTCGAGGACCGATGACAATTCAATAATTAAAAAAAAAATGAGAAAAAAAAACACGTTTTTGTAGTTAGCAGAACTAAAAAATTGAAAATAAATAATAGTTTAAAAAACTAAAAACACGTTTTATAAACCAAACTAAAAAAGGAGAAAATAATTTAATTCAATTAAAAAGCGTGGGGTGCTTGACATTAATTGATTATAGAAATACCTCAAAAAACACCCCACGCTTTTTAATTGAATTAAATTATTTTCTCCTTTTTTAGTTTGGTTTTTAAAGCGTGTTTTTTAGTTTTTTAAACTATTATTTTTTATATAATTATATTACCTACATTGATTGAAGTTCGAGTCAGTACAGACGCATATCGAATGGTTGTGAATAGCTATGCTGTACTCCTCTCCTGTAATTATCTTTTTATCAATAATCCGGACCGTCCGGGGTTAACGGCGTCGACGGGCCTAAGGAACATGCGCTTTAAGGTGAACCTAGTCCACATTTTTTTGCATACAAACTTCGGGAGTGTTTTACTCCACTGTCTGACATGGCACATCCAAAGTAAAATATGATATCGTTTTGTCTCATTTATTAATATTGTCTGGGCGGAAACAGAATACTAAAATAAAAAGCCATTAAAAAGTTAGGAGCCAACAAAGATTCATTTTTCTTGCTAATTGTACTTAACTTTGGGAGTGTTTAAGTAATAAAAGAAGTGTAAAATCTCTAAAACCAAGTCGGTACCGACAAAGTTCAATTATCGACAAATTAAACTTTATTGGTCATTCATTTATGTATGTATGTATTTGCTTTTTCATAAAACCCGATTTTCCAAAGGACTTTTCTTAATTTTTTCGCGATTTTTTTACTATAAATGATCCTGCACCTCATTCAATTACGTTGTGCGTGTAGACTAGCGTCTAACTGCTCATCACTGATACTATCTCTGTCGGACACGCAGCCTGGTGAGACAGCGTTTTAGCCAGGCCCACCAGTGAGTTCGAGCCCGCGACTAGGTTCCCCTTAACGCGCTTGACTAGCACATATTTTAGTTTATTTATTGGCTCGTAAAAAACATTACAATATTGAAGTGTGACACTGGATCCCGTACTAGGATACCCTGTGTCACAGGATCCAGTCTCTTTCGACAGATAATATGAAATTATGAAAGATAATAAGGAAACAAGAGCAACGGTTTAAATAATTCAGTAAAAGGTCTAAAATTTTATAGTTGAGATGCACGATAATGCGCGCCAAATACTGCCGAATATTTGGAGCGGTAAACTATTAACCGAATATTCGTATTCGGTAAAAGCCGTTCCCTTAAACCAGTTATAATCTTGTATTGTTCTTTCGTGCGCAGCCATTTAGAATACGCGTCTCAGGTTTGGAACCCGCAGTATGAGACTTATAAGTCCCGCATTGAGGGTGTCCAAAGAAAATTCCTACGTTATCTAGATTATAGGGCTCAGCAATACTCAGTTGACTACGAGCACCGCTGCAAACGGTACCACTTCCTTCCTCTGGAGATGAGACGTTATATTGGTGACCTTAGTTTACTGTTGGGTATCGCAAATGGCCGTATTGACTGTCCTGAACTCGTTGCTAATCTGTCATTACGCACGAATCTGATGGGATTACGTCAGCGGCCAATATTAAATGTACCTTTCGCAATGACTAATTATAGGCGGAATGTTTTCTCAATAAGAAGTGCACTTAGTTTCAATAGGCTTCCTATGGACCTTAATGTTGACTTGTTCTGCACCAGTGTGGCGACCTTAAGACGGTTTTTGTCACAGTCCTTTTTCATGGATGATTAAGTTATCTCATATTAACTATTATATTAACTTGTATGTACTTTTTTTATCGACATTTTTCTATAACTATATGTGGAGGCTTGTTATTAGCATTTTTTTTAATATTACTTTATTTGTATCATTGATTTGTTAGTCTGTAAGCCTTCTATAAGATAAAATAAATAAATAAAAACAACTGACGCGTGTCAGCACCGCTGAACGTGATATGTTAGAACGAAGAAAGCGACGCAGATAGATTAAAATATTCTCAGCCTCAGCCAGCATCCTGCCAGCGCCAAAAAGTCTGCATCCTCCAAATACATAACCAAATACTTATAAATATAAAAAAAAACACCTGTGTATCTGTTTACTGTAGCACGCGACGTGTGTTTATATTATTATTTAACAACTTCCCTTGTTTATACTTGCGCCGGATGGATGAAATATATTCACTGGTCTGCAGGTTCAGGTTGGCCTCAATTTGTTAGATTTTTTCTTTTATATATATTATACTCTATATACTTTAAAAATGCTCCCATGAAAATTTGGTCAAGTTCAGTGGGGCAATTACCGTAATTTTAAGAACGTTCACAGTCAGAAAGAAGGCCAATTCTTGTAATTGAAAACTTTCAAAATCTAGTAGCAGTCTCATCTCGGCGACAATCAAATGTCAAAAACTTGTCAAAAATTCATAGAAACTCGAGGTAATAGGTCTTTACCTATGAAATTGCCGTTTTGTATGAAAAAATTTAAACGAATTTTTTTCATGTATTTTTTATTTGTATTAATCGAAGTAATCACCCATGCAATCAATGCATCTTTGCCATCGCAGTGGCAGTTTATTGATGCCCTTCTTAAAGAAATCAGCTGGACGGGAGGCAACAAATTCTTCAAAGGCATTTTGTACTGCCTCTCGGGTATTGAATTTTTTTCCCGCCAAGAAGTTATCCAAATTCTGGAAAAAGTAGTAGTCTGTAGGCGCAAGGTCTGGTGAGTAGGGCGGATGACGGAGAGCTTCCAACCCCAGTTCTTGCAACTTGGAGACCGTCTGCTGTGCAGTATGAGGTCGCGCGTTGTCGTGCAGGAGCAGCGGAGACGAGCGGTTGACCAATGCTGGTTGGAGATGTGCCAGCTTCTCCATCATTGTGTTCAGTTCTTCACAGTACACATCTGCAGTAATGCTCACCCCGTTTGGTAAGAAGCTGTGATGAATCACACCGGCGCTAGACCACCAAACAGTGACCATCACTTTTCTAGGGGTAAGTTTTCGTTTAGGGCATTGTTTAGGTGCTGAACCAGGATCCAACCAACTTGCTGAGCGCTTGCGGTTATCAAACAGAATCCATTTTTCATCGCAGGTAACAATGCGGTTCAAAATTCCTTCATTTGTGTGTCTGTTGAGCAGTGCAAGGCACGTCTCGACGCGTACTTCGCGCTGACGATCATTGAGTTCGTGGGGCACCCATTTGTCAAGCTTTTTTACCTTGCCAATTTGACGCAAATGGACCAATATTGTTTTGACGCTAACGTCGAAAGCTGCTGCTAATTCAGCCGTAGATTGTGTATCATCAGCTTCCACAATCGCCTTTAATTCGTCATTGTCGACCAAAGTCTTCGGACGACCGCGAGGTTCATTTTTCAGGTCGAAATTTCCAGAACGGAAGCGAGCAAACCAATAACAGGTGGTGCGTTGGTTTGTAGTGTTAGCTCCGTAAACGTCGTTGATGTTGCGTGCCGCTTGTGCCGCGTTGCTGCCACGACGGTACTCATATTCCATAATTACTCGAATTTTTAACGTATCCATGATGACGAAAAAGATTGAAATGCGATGAAAATGTAACACTAATCAATAAACAAATGACTACTTTTGGAAAAAAAAAACCATGTTTTTAAAATAAAATTAATTTGAAATTAGAATTCTTATCCAAACAAAAATTATTTTGATTTGAAATGGCCAGTACTGCAAAACGGCAATTTCATAGGTAAAGACCTAATATTTATCAAACTGTGAACGTTCTTAAAATTATGAAAACAGATCTGTCTGTCTGATCTGTCTCAATCTATCAAAAATACCTCGAGTTACACATACCTATTAAAAGTTTCTGAAATCGATTCACTAGTCAAATACTAATTGACAACCTCCTTTCAGTACTTGCTTTTATTCTGATAGACCATGTATATTAGTACGATAGTAGGATTTACCGAGAAAATGTTACTAAAACAGATTGTATATATCCGAGTACATTGCAGCTATAAAATATTTGATAGCGCTTGATTCGTAGGGCCATGTGGTGCGGCGTAATTATATTAGAAAAGCGGCCCAAGCTATGAGCAAAGAGCGGATAGTAAGAAAATTGAAATTTCGTATTGAAATTAGCCTATAATGTTCCAATGCTGGGATGTTGATGATGTCACATGTCTTCGAAATTTTGGTTCTAGAACATGCCGGTTTCCTCACGATGTTTTCCTTCACCGTTTTGACAGCAGTGGTGATGAATTATTTAGGTACACAAAGTGTGTAATGTATAAATTTAACACAGGTATGCATGTGCATGTGTATATATTAAAAAAAAAAAAACAATAGATGGACTCACGTAGATTTCAGTTTAGTATATAAGTCTATGAATGTGTCCGATGTAGGAGCACTTTAATTGAATGTAAAAATAATAAAACCCATAAATAATTAACACCTCGTAAACAAGCGCGCGGACCACCATGTCCGCGGTAGTACCTAGTACTCACAAATAAAAAAAAATAAAAAAATTACACAGGTTAACACAATAGCCTGTCTTCGCTCTAAAAGTGATATTTTTAAGACAACTGTTGGATTAATTTAAGGAGAGGGAAGAGACAATACTGCAGTTAGCCGGTGGTGTTCACATTTACAAATAGAATACACTAAAAATCGCAAGTTGATTACTTGCGATTTTTAGCAATCGGAATTTCCTAGCAGACCGGAGACTGAGTTTGTATCCAGTCAAAGGTGCATAAAAGGAGCCTCCCCGAATGGCGTTAACATATTTGTACTGCGATAGAAAACACCCGGAATAGCCTGGGCTACACTCAGAATCCAGCTGACTAATCCTTCCACCACGATGGTACACTTGAACAGCTCTCTTCAGAGCCAGGACCAAATAACAATAAAGACCACTCCAAGGACACCCAGCACCAGCTTTCCAAGCCCGCCCTTACTAACGCCCTTTCCTTAAAAAAATATTTTTACAATACCCCGACCCAAAAAAAACCTCTAAAAAGTAAAAAAAAAATATTTACTGGTCTGTTAAGTTGTAGGTAATGTTTTGATCAAAGCATTGTCACGTCGGGGGACGGGTAAAGAAAACGCCAAACAGACGATACCCAGCAATAATTAATGTAACTAAAAGAACCACACAAATTAAGTGGACCTGTCCAGTCAATGCACGCATTTGTCAGTAATCATGCAGCTCAACTCAGAACTTAAGGAGCTATGGGGGGTCCGCAAGGGCCGATGCCTGCCAGGGGTGCGGGTTGTTCGAAAGAGATACCGCGGCACACAGGCAACTGAGGGAACACGGGTGGGTTTTAGTCAGTAAAAGTCTGACACGCCCTCCCGCTCCAAAAAAAAAAAAAACTTAAGGAGCTCAACGATTCAACGAACAATACCAAAGAAAGGACATTTGGGTCCCTGGTCCCTGCTGATACAGAGTTAAACAGCTTGAGGGGTTTGTGGTCAAGTAATAACAGCCGCACGGGTCGATCGATCGGGTTAAGCTACGCTTGCCGCGGTTGGTCCGAGGATGGGTGACCATCTTTACATATGAAGACCCCTCTGTGCCTCGAAAAGCATGCTAAGCCGTTGGTCTCGATTGTCATTCGTAGATCTTTGACAGTTGTTACGGGTCGTCAGAAGCCCGAATCTGACAACCAGTCTTACCAAGGGGTATTGTCTTGTCCAGTAAGTGGATTGTGGAGGTCAGATAGACAGTAGCTCCATGTAAAATACTGGTATTCAGCTGCGTCCAATTAGACTGGAAACCTGGTTATATTGGGAAAAGGCTCGGCAAATGATGAATCAATTAATTAATTAGCTTTACCTCTGATTGAAAATTCAGTGAAAAGAGAATCTCGAAAACATCTGTTTATCTTAGTTGTGAATTATTTGATAGCTCGCGAATGGAAGGGCCATGTGGCGGAATGTAATTTTATCAAGAGGAATGGTCTAAGTTAGCGGCGGTCCCGGGTTTGTTAATTTTGAAGGAGCAACATTTATCTGCTCCTCTAAAAACTGTTTGCGCGTCTAATGATAAGTGAGACTATGAAGTTTTTAGGGCATAGCATAGCGTCTACAGCTATAGCCCCATAGCCTATAATAACTGTTTGTCTTATTTCGCTATATTTGTTGCCATTCGATAGGGCACACTTAATTACATTAGTTGGCACTCTTTTAAGTAACAATTATTTGGAATAATTGAGAGTCTTGAAGGTGGTCACAGTTACTTCGCTATTTAGTATTTTAAGGACCCTCTAAAATAGAAATAATTTAAGGTTCATAATAAGTGTTTCAGTTGTTGGGTGAACTCTCTAATAGTTCGTTTAATTACTTTTACAGCCTGGCGATTTGACAATTCAAAAGTGCCTGTAAATAGCTCAGTTTGATTTGGAAAGAAAGACATAATTTCTCGTCAGTTTCACTTTCACTTTCGGAACAATCACAACCACTTTAGGGCGACAGTATAGCGACACCCTTTAAACCGCTGCCTCTCGTGAGTTGTACTACACACCGCCACGCGCTAAACTGTATATAATTACGAAATGATACAGAACTTTATATATACATAAATACATTTACTGCCGTACCTGGTATCTGTCTACGCGTGACGTGGTTCCGTCTGCGGTAATATACGTATAATTTGGTGAAATACAAACTTATCAGCACGCCTAGTTTTCCATCACATGGATGTAGATTGCATTTTAAAAGGGAATTTAAAAGAAGAGATATTTATAAAAACTCCTGAAGGAATCCCAAATGCAAATGTAGTGTGCAAATTAAACAAATCAGCAGCCGGTTAATTAACCGAAAGACTTTCGTCCAGCCTCATAGTCGAACTAATATAGGTAATTTTGCACCCATCTCTTGCCAACTCCATTCGTGGGGATATAGATGTATTTGCTGGTTCTGTAGCCTCAGTTAGGACTAAACTTTTATTTGTATAATTTCTGTATTTATTTGTATCGTTTTACATTTTAAATTTTTTCTTTCTTAATCTTAGTCATATTCTATGGGAAAGTTCCCATTTTGTAATTTTTGTGTAACCCTGTAGGCATTGCATTTTTTTTTTTTGTTAAAGTAAGTGTTTTACAAAATAATAGGCATGCAAGATTCACATCTAGTAGATGTCAATCAAAAATATTGTTTTTTAGCTGATTTTTATTGCATTTGTGATTGTACATCAGTTTTGTGAATTACAATAAAAAAAAAAAAAAAAATCGTTGTATGGATTAAAACAGTCTGCACGCTGTTGATTCCAAATGTTCGAACGTTTTCGATACTCATCAGCTGATCGTTGTATTTACATTCTAGATGCGGGTGATATTCTTGAAAACATAGTTGGACTTTATGTCGATGATCTTGTGATTTCGACTGCTAATATAAAATACCATGAATAGTTTTAAAAACTATTTAAGGGCGCTTTCACATTATTTTTTTTTTATTTTGAGCGTTTGACGCGAGATTTGATGAGTGATTATGGTTTAGATATAGGCAAAAATTAAAAATAAAAATATGTCCGGGAAAATTTAATTATTTGTCTAGGAACGCTCTAAACAAATTTTTCAATTTGTTTACATAAGTCAGTAAAAACCTTGTCTCGGCAAAGGATGTTTCGTAAAATGTTACTTTCGGGCATCTTTTGATGCTCTGTTACATGGAACATAAATAATAGTTTAGTAATATAAAAATGTCTGTGGTAGGACTGTAGCTTGTTATTTGGAATGCTCAAATCAATTTTTTATGTTTCATACAATAATAACCCAAAAATAATTCCGAAAAACAGAGAATTAATGATGATTTTTCGTCAAATTCAAACAAAAAGTACTTAATTATTTGTCTAGGAACGCTCTAAACAAATTTTTCAATTTGTTTACATAAGTCAGTAAAAACCTTGTCTCGGCAAAGGATGTTTCGTAAAATGTTACTTTCGGGCATCTTTTGATGCTCTGTTACATGGAACATAAATAATAGTTTAGTAATATAAAAATGTCTGTGGTAGGACTGTAGCTTGTTATTTGGAATGCTCAAATCAATTTTTTATGTTTCATACAATAATAACCCAAAAATAATTCCGAAAAACAGAGAATTAATGATGATTTTTCGTCAAATTCAAACAAAAAGTACTTAATAACTAAGGTTACTAATGCCCGGTTTCTGAAGTTCCCAGTTAAACTCCCAATAACTATTGATTCAATAAAGTTATGTATAAGATAAACGTTGGTTAACTGACACTGGGTTTCTGAATCCGCAACAAGCCATTAAATAACTATGCAACCCATAACTAGTTCCTCAGTGGCCGCCAGATGGTTCTTTTCAGGATTTCGCGTTTAAAATTCGTTTTTGTACGCAGATGTTGTCACAATGCCATGTCGACATCATTGTATTCTTTTTTTTTCAAAGAAGCGTTGCCTTTTTTATTATTTTAAGTTAAAAGTGTTTGTCTTTCCAATCGTTTGTGCTTTATCCATTCATTTGTAAAATATAATGACAATGGACATTTGCGAATATAAATATAATATTTATGAATATAAGGGGAGCTAGAGCAAGCAGATCCGATCATAGTGTTCTTATCAAATCTATATTATATGAATTTAAATTCTTCATCCGTAAACATTTCGAAAGGATTTCTCCTAAGTATCAAGTTTCTTGATGCCTACTGATGTATTAAAAATAAATATAATAATAGTCTGATTTGGAGCTCCTTTTATTCATTATACTAAAACTCATTGTTTTAGATTTTAATAATTAGCTTTTACTTGCCATTTAATACACGTTATAAGTATAACCCAAAAATTTGATATAGATTGACGATGAAATGAAACGTCAAATAGCTATGGAGCCGATAAACGGCCAAAATTGGTCAGTTAACTTAACCTGAGTTTAAACGGAGTTTATATTAAATTGCGGTGTTCGGAAACGCGCTTTCCCAAGTTATCGAACCAATAGCGCTAATGAATAGATAAACTGCCGATACGAGTACCTCAGAAACCGGGCATAAGTCAACTTGCTTGAAAAAAGAAACAGTCTATTTAAAAGTAAAATAATATTTTTAAACAATTTTTGAATGCAACGCTATGAATCAGTAATATATCTCGGGACGCGCGGGCTTTAGCTATAAGTCCGCGCCGGTTTGTTCCTGGGCGTGCGAATCATAATGGTTAGCATATCTGAGTAGCATACTTCACATTATATCTGTACCATACTTTTATTATTATCATACTTCACGTTATACAAAAAAAATCAGCTGTATCATAGAAAACTGCAATACCTAAGCGGTCAAAATGTATGAAACAGTAGAATTTTTTTTGTAAGTATATCTAACAGACGAAAAATTTCTGCGCTGGGGGTACCTACTAGAATGATATGCTGAATTCATGGTTACAGTTTGCACACTGAATAAAAACTTTTCTTGTATGTTTTGAACTTTTGTGATTCGTAGGGTTACTAGCAAAGCTTAACTATACACCCAGTTTATCTCTTCAATTACAATTATAATTATAATTAAAAATATACCATAAAATTCCAAATGCCAAACTGCATCCAGTGATGGATTATTTATTATTATTTAATACAAAAAAAACAGACATTAAGACAAGACAAGACAATTAAGACATTAACTATTTAGTTAATGTCTAATTTTATACGATTTTATTTGCATTTTTACGACAATGCTTGCTCATTTATTATTCGAATTTATTACAACAGATTTTAACCCGTATCGGATTGCAGTAATAACTATTATCGCTCATAACGACAATACGACGAGTACATTTAAAATTACCAGGGCCAATAATCAACCTCTAAAAATACAATTTTCTTGTTTCCACCTTTTTTGTATGTTCACTTTTTAGGCAGTCGGGGTTTTTGTTTTTTTTTAATAACTTTTTTCTTTCATACTTCTCTATTAATACGTAATCATAAGCTAATTTCACGTGGACGAAGTAGCAGGCAGTAACTAGTTAAAAATATACCAATTACTACAAATTACACATGCGACTAGCCCCGTCACTCGCCAACCATTGGCGCCAGTGAGTACTGCACTTGAACTCCACATGTTTGTAGATAAGACTTGATTCCCCAGTGAATGTCGGCGTGCACACAAATGCATACGTACCTATGTGGATTTTTATTTTTAAATCGAAAGTCTTGGCTGATTGGGTATTTTTCTTTAAAATACCCAATGATAGATGCGTTACCGGCGCTCAATATTGGCAAAATAAATGCAAGAATATAGACCCATACCGATTCCTGATGTTAGAAAGAGATAAACCAATATATTTCGTTACGGCATTAGCGCGGTGCCGCGTCACTGGATGGTACGTGCTGACTAATAATATAATCATACGACACGGAAATTACCTTGCATTCATTTTGGAAAAATTGAGTGCCGGTAACGCATCTAACGATAATATATTTGCTGTACTTACATAAATAAATAATAGTTTAAAAAACTAAAAAACACGCTTTAAAAACCAAACTAAAAAATGAGAAAATAATTTAATTCAATTAAAAAGCGTGCGATGCTTTTTGAGGCATTTTTATAAGCAATCAATGTCAAGCACCCCACGCTTTTTAATTGAATTAAATTATTTTCTACTTTTTATTTTCTATTTTTTAGTTCTGGTAACTAATAAAACGTGATTTTTTTTTATATTTTTTTTTCCTTTTTTTCATTTTTTATTATTGTATTGTCATCGGTCGTCTATAAGTTAACAAAATTTCAATGAAATCTGACGGTTTAAAGTGGGTCAAAATCGCACTCTAAGGAGTCGGCTACATACAAACATACAAACAAACATACAAGTGAAGCTAATATAAAGCGTGTAAAAATGAAGATGGAAGATTATATTCTATTCTTGAAAGAAGACCGCAAAAAGAACATAAATCCATTAAAATTTTATTGGAAAACATTTTTATGGCTGTATAATATAATTTCCGTCATAATAACAGTTTCGTTGGCATCTGTATATTTATTATTAGTTTGTGTTGTAATAAATCAAAAACGTTGTTACCTACTTTTCGAGAATTTCTGGCAGCTTTGATATCCAGCCGCCTCCAGTATTCTTGCATTGTGCCTATAAACATGCCTCTAGTACAAATACTAGATCCTAGTTTATTTCTATTAGTGGGACAAATCCCACCAATAGAAATAAACTAGGATCGACTAGAGCTACTTCTAAAAACGAATTGGCGAGCAAAGAGCTATTACTCGCTGGTAGTATGCAAATACTACCAAGCGTGGTATACTCTCTTTGATAGCTCTCGTGGCTGTGACAAACGAGTATCTAGTTGACATTGAAATTATAATACAATAATGACACTAAAAAAATTAATTAATGTGACAAAAAGGGACAATAAAAAAAACTATAAATTAACGAGAAATGGTTTTAATCTAACATGAAAAATCTCCCTGATCTTCCTATTATTTACTCTTCTAAATTTCTGCTTTAGTATGAAAAATGTTTCTATAAATTGCCATAGAGAAAATGTCTTTATAAAATATTTATTAAACTCTCTAGAACTTCCACCAATTATAACGTTCGTGTAAGGTTTGTATAGTGTACCTAAGGGGCACGAACCATCAAAGGAAACAAGGACTGGAGCTTAATTTCGTGTGACCACGTATAATTACGATAAAAGGTACACGACAATGCTGCGCTAAAATCAATAATAGAATATTTTTATATTCAAGAAAATTATCCGTCATTGTTATTTCTTTTTATCTAATTGAATACTTTCTGGCTGTTCGAACAATAGCCATTATTAGCTGCCAGCAAACATAAGGTTTCATGTTGGGCATACAACCTTTACAGTACTCGCCTGCGTTGTGAACAGTCAGCGATGTACTGGTAATATTAGGTCTTTACCTATGAAATTGCCGTTTTGCAGTACTGGCCATTTCAAATCAAAATAATTTTTGTTTGGGTAAGAATTCTAATTTCAAATTAATTTTATTTTAAAAACATGGATTTTTTTTTCCAAAAGTAGTCATTTGTTTATTGATTAGTGTTACATTTTCATCGCATTTCAATCTTTTTCGTCATCATGGATACGTTAAAAATTCGAGTAATTATGGAATATGAGTACCGTCGTGGCAGCAACGCGGCACAAGCGGCACGCAACATCAACGACGTTTACGGAGCTAACACTACAAACCAACGCACCACCTGTTATTGGTTTGCTCGCTTCCATTCTGGAAATTTCGACCTGAAAAATGAACCTCGCGGTCGTCCGAAGACTTTGGTCGACAATGACGAATTAAAGGCGATTGTGGAAGCTGATGATACACAATCTACGGCCGAATTAGCAGCAGCCTTCGACGTTAGCGTCAAAACAATATTGGTCCATTTGCGTCAAATTGGCAAGGTAAAAAAGCTTGACAAATGGGTGCCCCACGAACTCAATGATCGTCAGCGCGAAGTACGCGTCGAGACGTGCCTTGCACTGCTCAACAGACACACAAATGAAGGAATTTTGAACCGCATTGTTACCTGCGATGAAAAATGGATTCTGTTTGATAACCGCAAGCGCTCAGCAAGTTGGTTGGATCCTGGTTCAGCACCTAAACAATGCCCTAAACGAAAACTTACCCCTAGAAAAGTGGTGGTCACTGTTTGGTGGTCTAGCGCCGGTGTGTTTCATCACAGCTTCTTACCAAACGGGGTGAGCATTACTGCAGATGTGTACTGTGAAGAACTGAACACAATGATGGAGAAGCTGGCACATCTCCAACCAGCATTGGTCAATCGCTCGTCTCCGCTGCTCCTGCACGACAACGCGCGACCTCATACTGCACAGCAGACGGTCTCCAAGTTGCAAGAACTGGGGTTGGAAGCTCTCCGTCATCCGCCCTACTCACCAGACCTTGCGCCTACAGACTACTACTTTTTCCAGAATTTGGATAACTTCTTGGCGGGAAAAAAATTCAATACCCGAGAGGCAGTACAAAATGCCTTTGAAGAATTTGTTGCCTCCCGTCCAGCTGATTTCTTTAAGAAGGGCATCAATAAACTGCCACTGCGATGGCAAAGATGCATTGATTGCATGGGTGATTACTTCGATTAATACAAATAAAAAATACATGAAAAAAATTCGTTTAAATTTTTTCATACAAAACGGCAATTTCATAGGTAAAGACCTATTATTAATACCTACGTCAAGTAAAATCTTTGCACACCTTTTTACGAAAATCACGCAAAATTATGTATGAAATTTGGCACAGAGTGCGGAAAAATATTCAGTTTTAAATTGAATTAGGTTGAATTTCGATCACTTGACTACTAGTTGTTTTAAACTTACCTTAAGGGTTCCTAAAAGAATTTCAGAAATACCAGGCTACCATGAAACACAAAGAGCTCACCTAATTCCTCTCGTGGTGATTTATAATACAGTGGCCCTAGTATGAGTTTCATTGCGCATTCGGCTCTCCGATTGGTACGTCACCAATCCAGGGCCAATCGGAGCGCCAAACGCGTTCGATGCGTTTGATCAGAATGGTTAAATGAAACTCACATTAAGGCCTCTGATCAGCCCTGAGCCCTGAGCCCGGCGGGCTTACAATCCGTCTCCAGCAGGTAGGTACACACGTGGGACGTTTCAACGTGCGTCTCTGCGAGGGCAGCGCGTCGACGAAGCCTTGCCTAGTATTGCGGGGTCCACAGGCAGCGATAGCAATACCGTGGCCCCTGGCACACAGGCAACTGAACGAACACGGGTGGGTTTTAGTCAGTAAAAGTCTGACACGCCCTCCTGCTCCACCCAGAGCGGGAGAAGTTATTTGATAATTTCCCATCCTCAAAAAAAATAAAAATAAACCATTACTGCCTCTTGCCATTAAAAAAAACGTCGTTTCCACGGCATAGAGGTACCAGAGCCTCATACAAAGCAAGAGCTTCACACCAAAGAACCAGAAATTAATCAAGTAATCTCACCTTGATGGTCCCCAAAAGACTTTCAATAGTACCAGGCAATCATAAAAGCAAAGAAGTCACTTTAACTGCTTTGAAAGACTTCTAAAAAAAAAAAAAAAAAAAAAAAAAAAAAAAAAAAAAAAAAAAAAAAAAAAAAAAAAAAAAAAAAAAAAAAAAAAACAGCATTTCAAAAGTACTAGGCTCACCTGGTTCCCTTCAACAGTTCGTCTCCTCGGCGGCGTATGATGCAGGTCAGCCCGGAACCCGCCAGCGGGCTCTCCATCCGTCTCCAGCACCTTCAGCAGGTAGGAGATGTAGGAGGTCGCCAGCCGAAGAGTCTTGATCTAACAGGAAAGGAAACGTTAATGTCCGATTAAAAATTGAGAATCGATCTGTGACTTCTGGGATGTTTCGAGGTTTTTGTTGGTACTTTCGTTGCAATAAGTAAGGATATGTTAGAGGTGAAATCTTGGGGCTTGTGGCTATGTAACAATAGCTGCATGGGTCGATCGATCAGGTTAAGCTACGCTTGCCGCGGTTGGTCCGTGGATGGGTGGCCATCTTATACCAACACCCCTCCGTGCGTCAGAAAACAAGTTATGCCGTTGGTCCCGGCTGTAATTTGTGAATCTTTGTCAATCGTTACGGGTCGGCGGAACACCGAAAGTCTGACAACCAGTCTTACTAAGGGGTATCGTAATACCCAGTAACTGGGTTGTGGAGGTCAGATAGGCAGTTGCTCCATGTAAAATACTGGTATTCAGCTGCACCCGGTTAGACTGAAGCCGACCCAAAATAGTTGGGAAAAGACTGGGGAGATGATGATGGTGCTAGAGGTGAAATCGAGATCCGAACGCGTCAAATCTTTCTAACTCATCGATCTTGACAATTCAAAAGTGCCTGTAATTGGTTAATTTGAAATAAATGCTTTGAGTTTGAGTAAAAAAATGGCGAACTTGCTTTTGAGAAAATTCGTGTTGACTCGGATATTTCATCTCCTGTCTCCTTCATCAAATCTTCGTCACCGAGGATACTCTATCTATAGAATCGTGAAAACCAACCAAATGACTCCAAACTCGATGGAGTTACTAGAAATGATTGAACGGTTCGGTTGATTTCATCGTCAGAGTCCACTTCCTCCCACTCCCAGACCACAGGGCTTCTGACGACCCGTAACGACTGTCAAAGATCCACAAATGACAGCCGGGACCAACCGCTTAACGTGCTTTCCGAGATACGGAGCAATTATGGGCTAGTATTATGACTAATATCTGGATGACCATTTTTTTTTGTTTGACGTTTTCTAAAAATGAAACCTAACTAGATCGATTTATCACCCCCGAAACCCCCTGCATACAAAATTTCATGAAGATCGTGGGAGCAGTTTCCGAGATTCAGATCCTATTTATGTATATACAATATACAGGAAAAGATTTTATTCAGTGCGCAAACTGTAACCATGAATTCAGCTTATCTTTTTTTTTTCTTTTTTTTTTTGTATAACCGTCGAACATTTTTTGTGGTCTAGAATTATATGCTGAATTCATTCTGTGGTCACAGTTTGCGCATTGGTTAAAAACTTTTCCTGTATACAAGAATTACTGGTTTAAAGGTACATAATATATACATACATATATACAAGAATTGCTCGTTTAAAGGTATTAGATAAATTAAAGAATAAAGTGATTTTTTTCTGCTCCTCCTGGTTTCGCTTCGGGCCCACTTTTACCAGTTTTTTATTGCATAGTTCTTAGTCTAAGGGAATTCTATGCCCAGCAGTGGACAATCTACCTAAACAAGTACCAACAGAAACATCTTCTCAATCCCAGAAGTCGTACTAACCTTGGTCATCTTTGTGTCGGGAAGAACATTAGGGATATGCTGTCTGAGACTCGAGAACGCGCTATTGATGCTCTGCGATCTCTTTCGCACCATCTGGCAATATCAGATGCAAGAGTGAGACGGAGGTGTGTCCGTCGGCGTGGATTTCAATGTAAATGGAACGTGGCGCGGATTTAAAAGCTAAAATTCCGTTCAAATGTCAAAATGAAAGTGAATTCTTTATTTTGGTCTACAGCAAAGTCTTTGGAGAGAGTGGACCCTTCCCATTCGGATCCTATCCAGCAGGTTTAGCATGACGCTTTCTATTTCTACGAAGAATAGACAGTGCTTTTTCAATACAAAGTGACATTTCGTTTCTCCATTTTTGATATCGCACCGTAGATACCTTCTACAATCTGTCATTTTCTCTTTCGTTTCTAACGATCTTTGTCTATGTCCTTTAATGGGTAGACTATTTCAGAAGAATATTTCTTCCCAAACTGTCTAAATCACACTGACAACCAACTTTCTACTCGACGGCCACAAAGTATATACAAAATCATGATTCGTTTTGAATGGTGAACCTAGTTCACATTTTTTGCATACAAACTTCGGAAGTGTTTTACTCCACTGTCTGACATGGCACATCCAAAGTAAAATATGATATCGTTTTTTCTCATTATTAATATTGGCTGTACGGAAACAAAATACTAAAATAAAAACCCATTAAAAAGTTAGGAGCCAACAAAGATTAGTTTTTCTTGCAAATTTTAACTTAACTTTGGGCGTGTTTAAGTAATAAAAGAAGTGTAAAATCTCCAAAACCAAGTCGGTACCGACAAAGTTCAATTATCGAAAAGTTCAATAAACTTTATTGGTCATTGATTTATGCATTGGCTTTTTCATAAAACCCAATCTTCCAAAGGACTTTTTTAAATTTGTTAACTGTGTTATTTAATAGATAAACATAGCTATCTTCTCCTATTGTACATAATTTAGTTATTAATCATGTCTATTCTTCCGTCGACAAATCGGTGCTCGTGCTAAGCCTGCGGGGTATCATATTTTCTTCATGCCGTACAAGCCATTGCATTACTGCAGATTTTCTTGTAGATCTTTTAAAGATATACAATTCCGTACTACATTACTTTGATCTATCTTGTAAGGTTTAGCCAGCGTTTGTAATGTAAGCGCTTAAAAAAAATTGTTGTTACGACATTACATTACAAATTTTAAAAATTCTCGCCTTCCTCTTAAAGGAAGGAAGGTCTATGTGAACCACTCTGTTTATTGGGCAATTAAAACCGCATTAAAATCCGTTGCATAGTTTACAAATTCACGATAAACGATTTTGTTTTATACTATACTCCATTTGAAATAAGATTAGACATTTAACTAAATCTTTTTTACAGTCCTATCAACCGATTTTGACTTCTATTGCTTTGGTAGCATGACAAATGGCAGCTGCAGTGAATAGTTAGTATTGTAACTACATTTTTGCTTTTAATGCCATTCTTATGCCTACGGTATAGAAATCAGAATCAGTTGAACGGACTGTAAAAAAGGTTTGTTTAAATGTCTAATCTTATTTCAAATGGAGTATATGTAGCTCAGAGATGACACAAGACTTCGCAAAAATACTCTTTTTACATAAACTGACTTTTTTGAGGCAAGTGATTTCGTTTTTCTGCAGTTTTTCGATATTTTTCACTGTGAGACTTAATTATGTTTTGAGTCCCATCACTGTATGCAAAAAAACTTGAAAAACCTACAAATTTCCTATAACCTAACACGCACGAACTACATAGACAATCCACTGAGAGACTTGGATTGTCTATGTAGTTCGTGCGTGTTCCAAAACCCGCTGAACATCGTTCAGCTGTTTTATTTTCATACAGCGAATTCGATAATCCATGTGTGACATGATATGCATACAGCCGTGCTATTCAGCTATGCTATTCTGTCACCATCTCACCGGGTGGAGTGAGCGTGGAGTGAGCTGTCAGTGTCATTCCACCTGATGCTAGGGATGACCAAGCATTACATTTACAATCATAATCGAGATTAATTATGCTAATTCTATTAATCATTTTATTATGATTTCAAAGCTAGTGTTTAAGTGTGCATGTGTGTAATGCTTGGTCAATCTCTAGCATCAGTGGGATGACACTGACAGCTGACTCCACGCTCACTTCACCCGGTGAGATGGTTACAGAATAGCACGGCTGTAACCATCTCACCGGGTGAAATGAGCCGAGTGAGCGTGGAGTGAGCTGTCAGTGTTAACCCACTGATGCTAGGGATTGACCAAGCATTACATTTACAATCATAATCTAGATTAAATCTCGATTATGATGACTAGACCTTATATTGCGTGACGCGCTCGCGCCTCAGGCAATATAAGGACTAGTCTAGGAAAAAATAGACAGAAACAACATTGAGTTTCTGACTGAGTTTTCGTTTTGCTACTTTATTTGAAAAACTTCCCAAAATGATGCACACTTAAATACTAGCTTTGAAATTGTAATAAAATGATCAATAGAATCAGCATAAAAATGATTATTTAAATCTCGATTATGATTGTAAATGTAATGCTTGGGCATCCCTAGCATCAGGAATGACACTGACAGCTCACTCCACGCTCACTTCACCCGGTGAGATGGTTGGTTACACAATAGCATAGCAGATGATCAACAACGACGTGTTTATTTATTACTTAATTAATTGAAATATTTGATACGTTTAAAAAATTAAACACTATAAAAAATACAGTATGTTCACCTTAGAAAGTTTTGTATCCGGCGGCACATTAGGTATACAATCCCTTAAGTCTGAGAATGCTGTGTTGATGCTCTGCGTTCTTCTCCTCTCCTTCTTGTTGGCTGTGGTTCTCCTCTTGGCGACCCTGACGAACGAGGGGGGTGCGGGGCGGTCGTAGCGCAGGGGGAGGGATTGGAGGTCGCATTCTAGACCTAAGAGAAGATAGATAAATTATACTTAAAAAAAGTGACTTAGTCAACTGCGAAGCAGAAGGCCGTGGGAATCCGCTGGATGTGGGAAGCACAAGACCGGTCGAAGTGGAGGAGCCTGGGGGAGGCCTATGTCCAGCAGTGGACGTCTTTCGGCTGCAATGATGATGATGAGTCAACCGCGATATCCTCGTATCCTACTTTTTAATAATGCACATTTTAATGATCTAATTTTTTTTTTAGGTTTTAAGCATATATTTAATCGATTTTCAAAAAATGTAAGCTAACTAAGGAAACAAATAAAAACAAAAACAAAAGGACACTTAGGCGTCGAAGTATTCGTCGGCATCGCTGTCATCAGGAAACGTGCTCAGAACACTGGCAGCATTTTAAAACACGCTTTATATTAGCTTCACTTGTATGTTTGTTTGTATGTTTGTAACCGACTCCTTAGTGCGCGATTTTGACCCACTTTAAACGGTCAGATTTCATTTAAACTTTGTAAACTTATCGAGGACCGATGACAATTCCATAATTAAAAAAAAAAATGAGAAATATAGAAAAAAATAGAGGAAAAAAACACGCTTTTGTAGTTAGCAGAACTAAAAAATTGAAAATAAATAATAGTTTAAAAAACTAAAAAACACGCTTTAAAAACCAAACTAAAAAAGTAGAAAATAATTTAATTCAATTAAAAAGCGTGGGGTGCTTGACATTAATTGATTATAAAAATACCTCAAAAAGCACCCCACGCTTTTTAATTGAATTAAATTATTTTCTACTTTTTTAGTTTGGTTTTTAAAGCGTCTTTTTTAGTTTTTTAAACTATTTTTTTATTTTTCTTTTTAATTTATTAATATATTAGGTAGCGTCATACCGTCTGGTCTCTTCCCATCGTCACGTACCAAGCCGTTTGTTTTTAATACGGCTGGTACGCCAGCGGTGACAAGGGCTCGATCCCATATTATCCTACTAATATTATAAATTTGAAAGTTACGCAAAAACGGCTAAACAGATTTGGATAAAATTTGCAACACAGATAGTTTATAACCATAGTTAGATAAGAGGTTTTTATTACAATACGATTAATAACATCGTGCGCTAAAACTTATAATAATATTAGAATTATGAATTATTTCGAGACATCGCCAAGCGGTTGAATCTTCACGTGACCAAAGGGCTGGCCAAATCTTAGCTCAAAGAATCAGCGTTGCCATCCAACGTGGCAACGCTGCCAGCCTTTTGGGCACTTTTCCCACTGACAGCGATGCGGACGAATTCTTTGATGCCCAGTGAGCTTTTCCCTTTTTACTTTGTATACTTGTTTATAACCTGGATTAAGACATAAGATACTTCTTATCCCGGTAGTACGTTCCCATGGTATAATTTTTGACCTCCACGCGGGCCAAGGTGCTGGCGAAAGCTATTACCTAGGTACTTAATTCAAAAATCAAATTTTCCTACGTTTTTTTTTTTTCAATTAGCAGGTTAGTGCAAGGTTGTATATTGATTAAAATATGACTAACTACTATGTGTAACTATAACATTTCACAGTATATAATGTAATCTCATATTAATAGCCTGTATCGTTCCACTGCAGTGCGCAAACCCACTGCAGGGAAAAGTGAAACGGGAGAGGGTTTTCACACAATTTTGGTCTTGCGTCATAGATATGTACTTCAATAGGCCACATCACAGTTGCATTTATTAGTAAATAGTTATTTTGATAATAATATATTGTGCTCGGCTTACAACTACTGATACATGTTCAATTATAGGCGAGGACGCTGGCACCCTAAACACAAGTTAAATCTTACATTGGGTGCCAGAGTTCATCGAAAACACTGTTTCCCTTAGTTGTAACACTGCATAGTGTTTATTGTTTATGTGTTTTTTTTTTTGTATACCTGAAGGTATTTTTTTTTTAGCTCTCGTGCTGACTATTCCTTTCGGTAGGAGTTTAAGAGGCATGAGGAAACGGGTGTAAAGTTCACCCATCATTTATAAAATACTGAGGATCCTCAGACTAGTCGGGTGTTGTGTCTAGTTGTGCGTAAACTCTGCTTGCGCGATGCAGGATTTTTGCGTGACGTCAGTGTGATGCGTAGTTCGCATGTGGTGGTCAAGCTCGTCCCGCCATTTTTGTCTTTACAGCAATTATGCCATACCTGTGTTGTTTGGCGTGAAACTGTGCGTCATATTGTGATGGTAAGTGTCGTACGGTTCGTTTCCAGCCATCTGCATCTCCTCGTAGCCTGGAACAAGATAATTTTATAAAGAAACCATTCACAATGTACCAACTCGGGGAGTAAATACATGTCACATCGAGCTTAAGAGAAAAAAAAGATGGTGTGTCCACGAAAGAAGTGAAAACTTACAACTGGAGCCGAGTATACCCGATTTAGCCTCACCACCAACTGGAGCCGAGAATAACCAGCAAATACGGGCGCACTTTGTGCTTTTTCCGAACGAAACTGAACGCCTGTGATGCTGAATCACCTAGACCCGGCTCTGAATCAAGTATACTCGGTTCCAGGGTCACGCTGTATCGGGTATACTCGGCTCGAGTCGATCGGGGTCGCTGAATCGCTTATACACGGTGCTGAATCAGGAATCGGGTAAACTCGGCTCCAGTCGGTCAGTGACGCTGAATCGCGGATACTGGGCTCCAGTCGATCGGTGACACTGAATCGGGTATACTCGGCTCGAGTCGATCGGGGTCGCTGAATCGCTTATACACGGTGCTGAATCAGGAATCGGGTATACTCGGCTCCAGTCGGTCAGTGACGCTGAATCGCGGATACTGGGCTCCAGTCGGTCGGTGACACTGAATCGGGTATACTCGGCTCGAGCCGATCGGTGTCGCTGAATCGGGTATACTCGGCTCCACTCGGTTGGTGACGCTGAATCGTGTATACTCGGGTCCAGAAGGAAGTTTTCCCTTCTATGGTGTGGTCTCGCGGTCGCGAGCGTGACTCTTGAGGGCCTCAGCACACCTCCGCCACGAATACGATGATGGAACTGCTTAACGAATTCCGCTGAGACACTTTACTACATTATCACCCAGTTACATAAAGACAAACATTAATGCCACAATACATAATGGATCATCAACGTTTATGATTTCATTAATTTAATGATGTTGTACAAAACAACTATAAGACGCTAATGGAGCTTGCTTTGATTAACAAAAACTGTGACAGATTGCCTCGTTTGACACTTCATTATTTAAAATTAGAGTACCGTTTTCTAGTTTAATGTTGCTTTCTCCAACATGTTAACGTAGGATTAGTATTTAATGACATCTTTAAAAGTTAAAGTTCGTTTCAGCAACCGGCTGTATGTCGCGAGTCAGTTGAATTGTAGAACAATTTCCATGAAGTTAGAAAAATAGAAAAGAATAGGAATAGTTAAAAATAGTTCTACGAGAGCGCCTGTTTGAAAAAGCCTTTAACTACCTTCCACGTAGATCGGCAAGAGATAGAATATATAAAGTAGAATACATAATCAAACAAATCTGGGCGTTAGAACAGTGAGTTTCGCTACTGTTTCGCTTTTCGTACAACGTTCAAGTCGTGGCGGAACTACTGCGGTTTCGCTGCAAAATTTCGCGAAGTCGGTGCCTCAGTGCGAGGACGGTTCTTTTCCGAGGTTAGGCAAAACTGCAGGTATCAACCCTAATTTCTATGACCCTCACCATATCCCCGTCCTATGTAGTGCGTCGTGTCGTGATACATGTCCTGGGTATCAAACTCGTGTGCTTCGCCGTTGGTGGCCGGCCAGTACACTCCTCCATCCATGGGGCTTCCTGGGAACAAGATAATGATATTATCAAGTATCATAATATGATTTTCATTTTAAAGAAAGCGACGTTTGAAGAGCAGTGAGGATAAGGGCGTACCAAAGGCGTATGTGACAAGACGTGACAATTTTGTTGACAATAGAAATAAACACACGTAGGGATCTTTAGATACAGTCCGTCTAGACAGACGGAGAGACGGACAGCGGAGGCTCTAATAATAGGGTTCCGTTAACATCATAAAGTTCCTTTCAAAATGGTTGAGCTGAATGGTGCTGATCCATACGTCATGTTCGTGAATGGGCGCCGTCACTAGAGACTGGTCATCTTTTAGCTGCCACGGCTTATTTTTATTTTTATTTCGGACGCTTTTAATGTGCAGGTCTTTTTACATTATTTTCACATTGATAATTTCAACATAATGATATATCCAACTTTTTGTAACAATATTATGATTTAAAAGAGTGTCCATGGAGTTTCTTGCCCCCTCTTCTCCATAGGTACATCTACTACCCTTTGGAATGGGCAACTAGCTTCATATTTCTAGCTTACCTTGCTTCTTTATTCGTGTAAGTTTGACCATTAAACACATGTTCCCAACTGAAGGTCAAGAAGTTATGTCACATGTCAAGAAAATATCTCACGCTGCCGTGCTAGCAATTAAGTCAAAATGGTTTTATCGCCCAAACTGTGATAAATTGTGTGGCTCAAGTGATGTCACAGTAAGCCGTACTCGCCTCGCAGTGGTGGCCCATTAACGGCCACGGCTTACAAGCTGTAGGCCTTAGGATCGAACCTAGACAAAGGCGTACGCTACCTTGTGTTGTGTGAATTATTCTCTCAAAACGGCGAAGAAAAACATTATGTCCTAGATCTCAAAATTCGAAGACATGTGACATCCCGAACCCTCACTAGGCCCGCGTGGATTTTAGCTCGCTTCCTCTTACAGAGAGAAGGCTTGTGTCCCAGCAGTGGGAACGTTACGTACGTCCTATGATGGGTTTTTTTTTGTGAGTGTGGAATATCATCAAATAACTTCTCCCGCTCTGGGTGGAGCAGAAGGTCGTGTGAGACTTTTACTTACTAAAACCCACCCGTGTTCACTCAGTTGCCTGTGTGCACCACGGTATCTCTTTCGAACAACCCGCACCCCTGGCAGGCATCGGCCCTTGCGGACCCCACTAATTGGTGCTGACATCTCTTTGAGGCGCGCTTAGAACACAACGCGCCGTCGACTCGGGCTTGGTCGGACAGCGAGCTACCCATTACTCGCCGTTCGCAAGCCCGCGCCTACGGTGGCCGGGAATCAGCCTGGGATTCCCGACGCCCAGGGCGTCCCCCGCGGCGACTACGGCCATGAGGTCGCATATACTGCCTCTCCCTCACGTGCGCCGCCTCCCTCTTCGCGAGCATTACTGCTTCGCAGAAGGAGGTGACGGCTACCCATGCACTCTCGGTCCTATAATTGGTCAGATGGTATATGCTGCTTACCTTGATGTGAAGGCTGGCAGTAGTAAGGAGGTTCATATCTGTCGAAACCTTCGTCAGAAGGGGACATGCTGCCATAACTTGACATTGAGCTGCACCTGCACAAATAATAATAGGTACACATTATCAATAATAAAATATCTTGACTTAGCGCACGAGGTTGTTGACATGTGGAATGTGAGCTCGGCTGTAATTGTGCCGATTGTCGTATCAGCCAATGGACTGATGGCCGAAAGCCTCGATCAACATCTGTCGAGGCTCTCATTAGTCAGTTGAATCAAAGGCCTGATTCAGAAGGCAGTACTCCTCGATACGGCTCGCATCGTGAGGACCTGTCTCTGGAGCCCTAACCACCGGCAGCTTGGACCCTGCTCCCGATACCGGCGGACCAAATTTTTTAAATTCTTAAATGTTTTTTGTTAAGTTACTTTTATAAAAATATTTAAAAATGTAGTTAATTTGATCTGGCTCGCGAGGTTGTTGACATGTGGGATGTGAATACAGCAGTCATTGTGCCGATAGTCTTGACTGCCAACGGCATTATAGCCAAGAACGTCGACCAACACCTCAGGAGGGTCTCGTTAGGCAGCTGGATCAAGGGCTTGATCCAGAAAACGGTAATACTGGACACGGCGCGTATCGTAAGGGTTCCTCTCTCAGCAGCCCTGAACACTGGTAGCTTGGACCCTGTTCCCCATACCAGTTTTAGAATAGATAGAAAAGATACGGATGTCTTACATGTCAACGAAAGCCTAGCTGTTCTATCGAAATGGTTTGCTGCTAATAATCTTTTACTCAATGCGAACAAAACTAAATGTCTTAAGTTCTCGCTACCAAATGTACCCCAAGTAGGTCTAAATTTAAAACTTGATGGCAAGAAACTAGATGCTATTTCGGAAACTGTATTTTTGGGAATTACTTTAGATTCAAAATTGCAATGGGGTGCCCACATTAGAGCGCTTTCAAGCAGATTAAGCTCAGCTGCTTACGCAGTAAGAAAAATAAGGCAGTTGACTGATGTAGCCACAGCTAGGTTAGTATACTTTGCTTATTTTCACAGTATTATGTCTTATGGCGTTCTGCTGTGGGGATCGGCAGCGGACGTAGATTCAATTTTTATTTTACAAAAGAGGGCAATCCGCGCAATCTATAAAATGGGGCCTCGCGAGTCTCTTAGAAACAAATTCAACGAAATTGATATACTTACTCTGCCTTCTCTTTATATTCTAGAAAATATCTTGTATGTTCGCAAAAACTTAGGTCTTTTCAAAAAAAGATGCGATTTCCATAATCTAAATACACGTAGTAAAGATGAAATTGTGATTCCAAAATTTAGATTAACTAAAACTAGCAAGTCATTTCTAATAAACAGTATCCGCTTCTATAACAAGTTGCCAAAGTCGGTTACAGAACTTAGCGATGGAAAGTTTAAAACTCACATCAAACGTGTCCTTATCAAAAAAGCATATTATAAGATAAAAGACTACGTTGAAGACAGGGAAGTTTGGCATTAATTCCTTCTGCACATGTGGCTTCCCTGGTACCTCATTAACAGCAAAACCGTGTGAAAGTCTATTAACTGCTCCCAAATTGCAATGTTAATTTTTATTCTTTTTATTATTATTATTTTTTTTACAATGTCTGACATATTCTCGTCATTATTTGACATTATACATCAATTTTACTACCTACTATTTATTTTCAGTGATTGTCATCGAAATCATGTCACTTGGTTCAAATAGATTCATTTTATTTATGTAGATTCTTTTACATATTGTGAATGAGAGAACGTTGTAGGCCTTAGAGACTAGATTTGTAGACGTTTTTCTATTCTGTATTTTCATTCCTCTAAGTACCTGGTACTTATTGACTGGCCTGCACTGTCCTCCCATACCTATTATCACTGTAATTTGAAAACATTGTAAAAGCCAATTATTTTTAAAAGAGTAACCGTGGAGTTTCTTGCCGGCTCTTCTCCATAGGAAACGACAAATTGGAACCGTGCACCTAGCTTCTGACGTTTCATAAGTGCCCATGCAGGCTTATGTGAAATAAAATATTTTGATTTTGATTTTGAGTAGGCTACTATTTTTATATGTATTTTAAAATGTTTTTATATTCTAATATTTAAAAATTTAATTTAAATGAGTGTTTCAATTAATTATAGGAGATAATAATAATTATTTATTTATTTATTTTTCACTTCATGTTACAAACGTAAGTGTAGGCTTGGCTCTTGTACTAGGAGTTTTTGTGTCATAAGAGCCAGTCTCTGTATACCAGTAATAACAGCCGCACGGGTCGATCGATCAGGTTAAGCTACGATTGCCACGGTTGGTCCATGGATGGGTGACCATCTTTACATACCAAGCCCCTCCGTGCCTCAGAAAGTACGTTAAGCCGTTGGTCCCGGTTGTCATTCATGGATCTTTGACAGTCGTTACTGGGTTCAGAAGCCCCCTCGCCCACGGCGACTTTTCGCGCTTTAGTCGCGCGCATGCAACATTCGACAGAAACGATACAAACGCGCGGCTGTATCGTTACAGCCGAAAGAAGAAAGAAGCCTAATAAAATCGCGACTGAAGCGCGACAGCATCGCGATAGTAGCGATACAAAATCTGGGCGAAGGTACACAGCCAGCGACAACATCGCGGCAGTATTGATACACATGCGCGACAGCATCGCTACTGCAACGCTACAAAAAGTCGCCGTCGGCGAGGTCTCTAACAACCAGTCTTACGAAGTGATATCATGTTACCCAGTAACTGGGTTATGGAGGGTACTGGTATTCAGCTGCATCCGGTGAGACTGGAAGCCGATCCCAACTTATGGGAAAAGGCTAGGTAGATCACTGAATAAAAATAAATAATAGTTTAAAAAACTAAAAAACAGGCTTTAAAAACCAAACTAAAAAAGGAGAAAATAATTTAAATCAATCTTTTAATTGATTATAAAAAATACCTCAAAAAGCACCCCACGCTTTTTAATTGAATTAAATTATTTTCTCATTTTTTAGTTTGGTTTTTAAAGCGTGTTTTTTAGTTTTTTAAACTATTATTTTCTCTACTAGGTATATCGGAAAAAAATCTGTAAACGAGACTGAAACCCGTCTCAAAACCCGTTGCGTGATTTAGAAGTAGTAAGCGACAGACAGACGAAAACAGCGACATCACTTATAGCACTTTTACGCAGTCCTAAGATCGTCAAATGCACAGGTGACAGGGGACATTGTATGTGGGGAGGTGCCGCAAACACACTTGAGCCGTTCGTGAACCCTGTCTGAGGAGATTGTCTTTGCTCCGGCCGACTTGGGATCGAAGTCTATTTGGAAATTTCCAAGTTGGCCACGGTAACACATGCCCAGGTCAGATCAGGTGGTTTATACAGCTCCCACCATAAATTACATCTTACTGTGTAGGCGTTATGATGATCTTATAACTGGGTACGTCAGTGAGCGGAGTTCGCGCAGCTAAATTTTTTCAAAGTCAAAGCATTTATTTCAAATAGGCACTTAAAAGGCACTTTTGAACGTCAACATTTACATTAAAATAGAATTGATTCTAGTCGCCCCTTCCAAAATTTAGTTTCGTATGGAGAAGAATGGGCAAGAAACTCCACCGTTACTCTTTTAAAATGTTTCAAGTACAATATTTACATTCATTATATGATTATGAGTGAAAACGATGCACCCAGAATAAAATTACCATACCAAAATAGGTAAACAGAATCAAATTGTAGCAATACAGATAAATTAATTCTGTGATAGATACATGCTGGTCACACATTTACAAACATTGTAAAAGTAAGTATAGGTACGATTTTCCTACAATATTAACCAGTAATGAGTCAGTGTGTGAGTTAAAGTAATCACTGAGTGTAAATCAATGTCATAAATATAATTAATTATACAATTCAATTAGCAACCAGTTTGATTTTGTCTAGGCTCTAGATTGTCCTATGGAGCAGGACCAGCATGTTTCCAAGCATTCTTATCTTGGATATAATTCTCTAATTTGTAATACGCTAGTTTACAAAGTTTACTTTTAATATGAGTTTTAAATTTCCTTTCATTTAATTGCAATATATCACAAGGTATTTTGTTGTAACAAGGCAAGTTTTGTCAAAGATATTTGAACTTTTGCTTTCTTTTTTAATGGTGAAACGGTTCACTAGATTTATAAATAAGTAATGATTATTATCAGTTCAAATCTACGTACTAAGCCAGAAATTTGACTCGCTACAAAAAATGAGAGAACACATGCTAAAACATATATGAACAACAACGGTAGCTTTATCTTGTGGTTGGAGCTCGAGTGGCCACTTGAAGTGTCAGTGATTATAGTGTAACTGTATTGTGAGTAGACTGTTGTCTAGAGAGATTTGAACAAAGAAATCCTAACTAATATGTATTATAAAAGCGAAAGTAAGTTTGTTTGTTACCTTTTCACGCCTAAACCACTGAACCGATCATCCTGAAATTTCGCATATTCGTTTTCAGGTGTACAGATACGAACGTAGGGTTTTTTCACCTAAGCATATTATAAGTTAAAAGACTGCGTTGAAGACAGGGAAGTTTGGCATTAATTCCTTCTGCACATGTGGCTTCCCTGGTACCTCATTAACAGCAAAACTATGTGAAAGTCTATTAACTGCTCCCAAATTACAATGTTAATTATAATCTTTTTATTTTGTACAATGTCTGACATATTCTCGTCATTATTTGACATTATACATCAATTTTAATTTCGACTATTTATTAATAGTGATTGTTATGGAAATCATGTCACTTGGTTCAAATAGGTTCATTTTATATAGGTAGATTCTTTTACATATTGTGAAAGAGAGAACATTGTAGGCCTTAGAGACTAGATTTGTAGACGTTTTTCTATTCTGTATTTTCATTCCTCTAAGTACCTGGTACTTATTGACAGGCCTGCACTGTCCTCCCATGCCTATTATCACTGTAATTTGAAAATATTGTAAAAGCCAATTATTTTTAAAAGAGTAACCGTGGTGTTTCTTGCCGGCTCTTCTCCATAGGAAGCTACAAATTGGAACCGTGCACCTAGCTTCTGACGTTTCATAAGTGCCGGCTTATGTGAAATAAAATATTTTGATTTTGATTTTTGATTTTATTGTCGAAAAAAGTACTCTGTCAGAGGAAAACAACAATAAAGTTCTTATTATAATAGATGGCGCCTTTCGAATCATGATTGAATTATACAGGTTGAAATTGAAAACATGCGACAAACCGAAATGGGAGATTGTACTCATCATTATGAACAACTTTTACTAAGGGACCAATGATGCAATCGCGAAAAAAAAAACATCTGTTCCCTACATTTATGTTCGCATAACTCGTCAAAATGTAGGGAACAGCTGTTTTTTTTTTTGCGATTGCATCATTGGTCCCTTAGTAAAAGTTGTTCATAATGATGAGTACAATCTCCCATTTCGGTTTGTCGCATGTTTTCAATTTCACCCTGTATTATTACATCCAGTGTACAGACGCCAGCACATCAAGCTATACCAAACTGTCAAATTTTCCCAATTGAACATGAACCTTATTCTTTTGTAATAAAGTTGAAAAACGATCTAAGAAATTGGTTGTTAAATTCTAAATTAACGCGAGTAAAGCCGCGTGCAAAAACTAGTAAATTATAGTTTAAAAAAAAAACTAAAAAACACGTTTTATTAGAAATCCAAACTAAAAAGTAGAAAATAATCATCATTATGTTTGTGTTTTTTTTTTCGTAATAAATCGTGGGGTGCTTTTACGGTATTTTCATAATCTGTCTATAAAATGATTTAACAATTGAAATCAAGGACCCCATACTTTTGAGTGTGATTAAATGATTATTTTTTTGTTAATCACTCTATTTTTACTTTTTTTTTGGTTTCGTTTTTTAAACTTTTTATTATATAGTTTTTGTCTGTTTAGTTCGATTGACCGCTAAACTGGGTTTTTGTTAGAATAGCCGGGAGTGCGTAATTTTCGCGCCTGCCGCATTCCTTGAATGAGGTAGCCGTTTAACATTGGCCCTTACTGAAAAATATAATAAAATCGCTGATCCTGAAGATCCTGCACCCTAATTGCGTAACACGCGACTAATCATAATCGGTTTCATTTTGACAGTTCAACAATATTCATCGCGTTATTTACGTTGTTGAGCAGACACAACATACATATGAAGCGATGGTTTAGCCATCTGTTTCAAAACGAAACAGATTATGATTAATCGTGAGTTACGCAATTAGGGTGCTGGTCAGGCTAATGGAAAAAAGTTATGAAATTATTGTAATATCTTCAGTTCTTGCTAAGTCGCACCTTTAGAATTATAGAGACCTAATACGAAATTAGCCGCAACCAAAATTGGTCTCTATAATACTAATAATTCTAAATAATTTTGCTTGCGGCTAATTTCGCATTAGGTCTCTATAATTCTAAAGGAGCGAAGTGTGCTATGAGCATTTATCGATATTTTGTGCATCGAAATTCCGTATTCTACTCGATGTCACATGTCTTAAAATTTTTGGCTCTAAAACATGCCGGTTTCCTCACGATGTTTTCTTCACAGTTTTGAGAGCAGTGGTGAAGAAATTATGTACACAAAGTAAAGCGGCTGGCTAGATTCGATCCTAGGGCCTAAAACACGTCATTCGCAGCCGTCACTGGGCCACCGCTGAACGAAAAATGACGAATCTTTCAAGAATTTTAGTTAATTATTTATTGGGACAGGAAGTACACTACCAATATTATGTTATTAAGGTCAGTAGTCACGACATATTGTCTTTATAATGTATACTGTTTATATTATACTCATTTGATAACCAAATGTGGCGCACGTGTGTTCCAAACTTTATAGTTTTGGTCTCATATAGCGTATACAAATTATTTATGTTGATATTTTTAGTGTTACCAAAAGGATATGGTTCCAGTGATTTGGTTACTAGGTGAATATCAGCCTTTTTCTAACTGAATACCAGGTTTTTTTTACCTGGTAATATTACACGAGTAACTGTCATTTTTTTCCAATTGAACATGAACTTTATTCGTTTGTAATAAAGTTTAAATCTATCTAAGAAATTTGACAGCTTGGAGTATCTTGATGTGCTGGCGTCAGTACCTATGAGTTATCATTTGTGGCCTCGAGTTGTAACTCGGGTAGTACCAGCTATGTGAACATAATCCAGCATTGCATATGTAAGCTATCACGCCCTTAATACCAGGAGGCTCTTATTTTGGTATTGTGCTTTATTTACATTTTTGTGCTTTGTTCATTTTATTTGTTCACTCCAGAACTTTTCGACCCCATCGGCCATCTTTTCTCATGTTGGGGGGGGTTTGCCATAATAGTCACGCTTGGCAGGTGGGATGGCGATCGCAGTATGGTGGTAAAATGCATAGAGAATGCTGCTGCCCATTCTCACGTAAAGTTGGAAGGCCTCCCACAAGGTGGACCGCTGACCTTATGAGGGCCGCAGGAGTCCGCTGGATGCGGTAAGCACAGAACCGGTCAAAGTGGCGGAGCTTGGGGGAGGCCTATGTCCAGCAGTGGACGTCTTTCGGCTGAAATGATGATGATGATGATATTGGCATGGCTTGCTGACATATGTATGACTAATTATTTAATTAATGTTCTCTGTCTCGTAATGTTTCTCGTAGAATCAAGTCTATCCGACTAAACAGACAGCTGTGCTGCTGGACAGTTTGTTGCGCTACTTCTTCTTCCCAGCTAAAGCACTAGGAAGTGGTGACGGGGGGGCGTTTTTCGGGGACTGTCTTATGTTCTTATTTTGACGTTTGTAAAGTGCTGATTCTAAGCCTAATTTGAATAAATTACTTTTGATTTGTCCGCATCGCTGTCAGTGGGAAAAGTGCCCAAAAGGCTGGCAGCGTTGCCACGTTGGATGGCAACGCTGATTCTTTGAGCTAAGAATTGGCCAGCCCTTTGGTCACGTGAAGATTCGACCAACCGCTTGGCGATGTCTCGAAATACTCGATGAGCATTCGGACCCCACGGTCCTAGTGTTTCAACCCCAAACGGCTCCAACATATAGCTCCCAATAATGTTGTTACCTATATTTGCGCCGTTTTGAGTGAGCTTTTCCCTTTTTACTTTATATACTTGTTCATAATTCTTTTGATTTTGATTATGTATGTTTCGCGATATTTTCGGCAATTCGATTTCAAAAATTGTTTCTTAATCGATAATCCTATCGATTAAGAAACAATTTTTGGTGATGGTGATGATGGTCTAATGCTTTTATCATTGTCGTATACATAGCATGTAGTGGTACACGAATTAGAGTGGAGTATGATATCATAACTAAAACGTCACAAATAAAAAACTGTTTAAAAAAAAGGAGAAAATAATTTAATTCAATTAAAAAGCGTGGGGTGCTTTTTGAGGTATTTTTATAATCAATTGATGTCAAGCACCCCACGCTTTTTAATTGAATTAAATTATTTTCTCCTTTTATTTTGGTTTTTAGTTTGGTTTTTAAAGCGTGTTTTTTAGTTTTTTAAACTATTATTTATTTTCAATTTTTTAGTTCTACTAACTAGAAAACCGTGTTTTTTTTCTCATTTTTTTTTTTAATTATTAAATTGTCATCGGTCCTCGACAAGTTTACAAAGTGTCAATGAAATCCGACCGTTTAAAGTGGGTCAAAATCGCGCTCAAAGGAGTCGGTTACCATACAAACATACAAACAAACAAACATACAAGTGAAGCTAATATAAAGCGTGTATTAAAACACTGCGAAGTGAAGAATTTTGTACAGACGCCAGCACATCAAGCTACTCCAATCTGTCAAAATTTCCAAATTGAACATGAACCTTAAGTTTATGTAATAAAGCAGATGTTGGTGGAAAGCTTCTTTAAGGAAAAGTTATTGTTTGCTTTGTTTTTTTTAATTTGTATTACCTAGGCGTGTATTATTTAAGTTAAGTCATAATTAGTTATTTAGTACCTACCGACATCTTTTGTTGTTGTTTAAGTTAAGTGTTTATCAGTGGAAACTTGTAAATGGCCTCCAGCTTCATCATATTGTTTAATAACATTGTTTATGTTAGCTGTAAGTTTCCCAAATAAAATAAAGATGCAAATCTATCAAAGAAATTTGACAGATTGGGGTATCTTGATGTGCTGGCTGAACTTTAATTTCGGAAGTCGGTGTCTTTGGATCTATAAGTATTTTAGTTTTATGCGACCGACCACCGAAATTAAAGATATTTTTCACTTTGTATTATTAGATATTTTTGACAGTCCGTTGTTTTATAGTCATAGAGCGACTGTCTATCTGAGGGGCAATTCTCGTAATTTTAAGAACGTTCACAGTCTGATCTCAGTGTCAATCTGTCAAAAATACCTCGATATTTCATACATTTTTGATATTTGCTTGTCGCTGAGATGAGACTGCGACTAGATTTTGAACGTTTTTAGTTACGAGAATTGGCCTTCAGATCTCTAAAACCCTGTTACTGGGTATATACCCCTTGCAAAGACTGTTTGGCAGACTACAGACACAAATACAGACTACAGAAAACAGACAGAATTACAGTTACCTCTAAGAGCAGTTTCGCACGACCGTTAAAATATCGAGGCGGGATTTTGTCGTACACATGATTTTCAACGCTGTGCTTACTACCGAGAGTTGAATATCCAACAGTGTGTTTTTTCGACGTGTTGGAATGCACTCTGTAGGATTCTCAATGCTCGATTCAACCCCGACAGTTGAAAATCCAATGCAGAATAAAATCCCGCCGCAATATTCTGACGTCCGTTCGGACGTGGTCATATATTGTTGTCACGGCATGAACTATTTCTCTTAAGGCCCATAGTATCCTCATCTCCCGTCTGAATGCTAAAGCACGACTGCCACCCGCGCCCGCGCAGGGCACCTCTGAGCCTTTATCTCAAAATGGGGATATTCCTTGGCAAATGTTGATTAATTTACAATTGTGCTCTAGCGATTCTGTGGTACCTCTAACTATCTATTTTTCAGTATATTTTTTTCCAAATAACTAAGCCGTTTACTAGGAGCCAAAATATTGCGTGTTGTAAAATATTTTTTTACAGCAAAAGTATTAACCATACAAAAAAGTACCCTCGGCAAAATGATCTATATGAATCTATAGCAAAATCATATATTTTTTCAAATCTTCAAGACAAGCCGTTAATGAGCAGTACGGTTCATAAAGTGACCGTGTTACGCTACCAAACGGGACTTAGGCCCTTAACTTCATGGTCAGATATTAATCTGAAAGCGTGGTTAACTACGAGGCTGAATGATTGGCTACTTCGCTTGTCGAGAGTTTGATTCCTGTAGCAGGCTTAGCACGAGCATCGATTTATCGACGGAAGAATAGACATGACCATTAATTAAATGATGTACAATAGGAGAAGATACAGCTATGTTTTTCTATTAATTATCTCAGTTATGCGTTCTAAACGAATCATGATTTTGTAGATAATCGTAGGTGTATACTTTGTGGCCGTCGAGTAGAAAGTTTGTTGTCAGTGTGATTTTGACAGTTTGGGAAGAAATATTCTTCTGAAATAGTCTACATTTTTATGGACCTAGACAAAGATCGTTAGAAACGAAAGACAAAATGAAAGATTGTAAAAGAATATCTACGGTGCGATGTCAAAAATGGAGAAACGAAATGTCACTTTGTATTGAAAAAGCACTGTCTATTCTTCGTAGAAATAGAAAACGTCATACTAAGCCTGCTGGGGTTTGTTGTTTGTGTAGGTAAATAGGTACCTACCTACCTATGTCAGATTTATTGTAACTAAAGCTACATGTGACTGAATGTATGTACTTAATCTTGATAAATTTATGTAAATGAATCAGCATTGCTACGTTATAAGGCAATGCTGATTCTTTGGCCAAAATATAGGCCAGCTCTCCGATCCTGGTCACGTGAAGAGTCGATCAACCGCTCGGCAGTCTCAAAAAACTAAGTGAGCACTCGGACCCCATGAAATTCAGCTCGAAACGGCTCGAACATATAAGTTCCATTAATATGTAAAGTACTTAAATCTAACGATTGATCTAGCTGATCAAAGATACGGAAGTAGGTAGGTACCCTATTTTTTTAAAATTATACTTTCGAGCAATTGTTTTTTTTTTCGCTACGAATTTAGTTTAATTCCGAATCAATAAAATAATTTGTTTAGATATTTAATTAAATAAAAACTTACCTTAAAAATCGATCGAACAACGATTGAAAAATGTAATCACAATTTTACACACACATCACTACTTTCAACAATATAGAAAAAACTTTAAATATCTTTTTTTTTATCACCACTTAAACACCATATAATCACATAAAATATTCCACTTAATTTAATAAACACCAACACAGATTCATTTATTTGTTATAATATTTTAAATGAATAAATAAAATCATCAACGACTGTCAAACAATTTGACAGGCGAGTGACATCCTATTTCGCGCGTTTTTAGTGACTGGAGGCTTTTCATGTCGACTCTTTGGTTCGGGACTGTGGGCGGAGCTTCTTTATTAGGGAGCGATCCGATGTAGGAACGAATGGACATAAGTTCATTTTTTCTTTTATGGCAAATTGGGTGGGCGTTTAGTTTTGAAAAAAGCATTAACCAAACCATGTATCTAAATAAGAATAGAAATGTTTTTTTTTAAAGCTGCTTTATTTTAGGATTTGATAGGGGAAGAGTCCAAAGGGAAATGTTGATATTCCAAAGAATGCGTTGAAAAAACCATAAAATGCATTGTAAGCATTTAATAAAGTAAATACCATTTATGACATACATGACGATTGACACATGAACTACTTAGATAGGATAGGTACGGTAGGTACATTTGAATGTGACTTATTTAATCTTTGGTTCAATAAAAGTCACTTTCTACGGAAGATTCTAATTTTAATTTAGAAATGTCATCGAATTTCATGATTGACTATGAAAGTCTACCATAGTGCCATAGTGAGACTTGTATATTTGTTGTACAATAACTTATTAAACGACTTAAAAAGGAGGTGCTCAATTCATCGGCATGTATTTTTTACATATATCCCGCGATATGTTCGGCAATTGTTGATCGATTTCGAAATTTATATTTTCGTGGATAGGGTGTACCTCAGGGGTGGTCCCATATAAATTTTATTAACTTTACTTGGTTGGTTTTTCTGTTATAATACGTATTTAATCCACTTTGTGTATCTTGATGTTGGTCTAATACAGGAAGTACTTATTCAGTCACTGTTGTTTATTATATAGCAAGAGTGGCGAATTGGTGAGGTGTGGGGTAGGTAGGTACCATAACTAAAAATTGAAAAATATAAATGACCTAGTGTTTTTTTTTGGAAGTCGGTCGTTGTTTTTGGAAAAAACTATTTTTTACAACCTATTTCTTTATGAAAAATTCTTAGACAATGTTAAATCGTTGAAAAAATACAGAGAAAAGGTTAAAAGCTTGATAAACGAAAATATACGTCGCTTATTACCTTTCATTTTCAGCAACACCATTTCATTGGTCAACACGAGAGCCGAAAGCATTCACCCCGCCCAACTAGGGAGGAGCTTGTAAAATATTATTTTTCTCTTTCTTGTCCGTTGACATGCGATCTATCTGTCCTTTACTCTCAGTAATTCCCGCAAAAGATTTATTTCCACCTTTTATACTTGATTAAAACATGTGAATATTGCAATATTTTTGCTTAATTCTATCATTTTGTTTTATTGCCATTTGATTTTCGCTTGCAAAAATTTTATCTTACTTTTCGCGTATATCTTCGTAGGTTCAGCAGTTTTTGAGATTTCATGTTTAATCAGTGAGTGAATGCATGTATTTTTAACCGACTTCAAAAAGGAGGAGGTTCTCAATTCGCCGGAACCTTTTTGTTTTATGTAGGTATGTTCCCCGATTACTCGAAGATGGCTGGACCGATTTGGATTTTTTTTGTTTTGTTTGAAAGGGTATACTTCCCAGGTCAAGTCAGGATCATGATGGGATCCTGGAGAAATAGAGAGAACTCTTCAAATTTGATAGGCACACGAAGCGATTTAGGAATTTTTTGAAAGAGTACTTTCTCGGAGTGGTCTCATTTCAATTTGGTGAAGATCTGATGAAGAACTTTGGAGATAGGCAACGGAACTCCTCAATAAATGATAGCAAATGGACTGGGATTGCTGAAATCTCATGTCTGTCTATTGCTTACACCAGTTTATAACATAAAATCACGCCGGTATGCTGTGAAGGGGTAAGCACATGTGAATCACCAAAAAAAAAACAACCGACTTCCAAAAAAACACTACAAAGTGAAAAATAACTTTAATTTCGGAAGGCGGTGACAAAAAATTAAAATACAGCTCCAAAGACACCGACTTCCGAAATTAAAGTTATTTTTCACTTTGTAGTGTTTTTTTGGAAGTCGGTTGTTTTTTGTTTAGTAACCGTTCGCTTTTATATTATGTAGATAGATTTAAAATTATACATTTAAAATAACATATCGCTATCTTACGGCCCTTTAAAAATAAATATTTGGCAATTTTAAACCCTTTCTAAGATTAGGTACTCAAGAGTAACAGAATCTTCTTCCAAGATCGGTCTTAAGGGGAACCTAGTCGCGGGCTCGAACTCACTGGAGGTGGGCCTGGCTAAAAATGACGCTGTCTCACCAGGCTTCGTGTCAGACAGAGATAGTATCAGTGATGAGCAGTTAGACGCTAGTCTACACGCACAACGGTATTGAGTGAGATGCAGGATCATTTATAGTAAAAAAATCGCGAAAAAATTAAGAAAGTCCTTTGGAAGATCGGATTTTATGAAAAAGCCAATGCATAAATCAATGACCAATAAAGTTTATTGAACTTTGTCGGTACCGACTTGATTTTGGAGATTTTACACTTCTTGTATTACTTAAGCGCGCCCAAAGTTAAATACAATTAGCAAAAAAAACTAATCTTTGTTGGCTCCTAACTTTTTAATGGGTTTTTATTTTAGTATTCTGTTTCCGTACAGACAATATTAATAATGAGACAAAACGATATCAAATTTTACTTTGGATGTGTCAGACAGTGGAGTAAAATACTCCCGAAGTTTGTATGCAAAAAATGTGGACTAGGTTCACCTTAAGTAAACCACGCTTTAATAATAATTAACTAGTTTTTACCCGCGGCTTCGCCCGCTTAGATGTCGGAAATTATCCCACGGGAACGAATTACTGGGATAAAAAATATCCTATGTGTTAATTCAGGTCATTAGCTATCTGCGTACCTAATTCCATCCAAATACGTTTAGCCGTTATTGCGTGATTTTTTTTTTTTGGATGGGAAATCATCAAATAACTTCTCCCGCTCTGGGTGGAGCGGGAGGGCGTGTCAGACTTTTACTGACTAAAACCCACCCGTGTTCCCTCAGTTGCCTGTGTGCCAGGGGCCGCGGTATCTCTTTCGAACAACCCGCACCCCCGGCAGGCATCGGTCCTTGCGGACCCCACCTATTGGTGCTGACATCTCTTTGAGGCGCGCGTGGAACACAACGCGCCGTCGACCCGGGCTTGATCCTTACCGGACAGCGAGCTACCCATTACTCGCCGTCCGCAAGCCCGCGCCTACGGTGGCTGGGAATCAGCCTGGGATTCCCGAAGCCCAGGGAGTTTGCTGCGAAGGCTAGGGCCGTGAGGGCACATATACTGCCTCTCCCTCACGTGCGCCGCCTCCCTCTTCGCGAGCATTACTGCTTCGCAGAAGGAGGTGACGGCTAACCATTAACTCTCGCTCCGTACCATGGCCTGCACCAGGGCCGGACGCGAGAGATCGCCGCCGCCGATCGCCTCCACGAGGACACGGCGGTGCTCCGCCCAAGCCGGGCAGACCGCCACCGTATGCTTTATTGCGTGATTGAGTAGGTAACAAACATCCAAACATAGGTAGAAACTTTCACATTTATAATACTAGCTATTGTTCGAAATTTATCCCACGGGACCGTAGGTACTACCGGGATACAAAGTATTGTATGTGTTCATCCAGGTTAGGAACTACTTGTGTGCAAAAATTCACCCCAATCCGTTCAGCAGTTTTTGCGTGAAAGAGTAACAAACAGTTTGTGTTTGTTACATGTAGAATATTGTTTGTGTTTTTTTTTTCTTTTATTTTTTTTTTCATTAAGTTAGCCCTGCTACAGTTAACGTTTGCTAACAGCTTGTTTTTGTTTTTATTATATATCTAATAGTAATCTGTGGAAAATGTTGTGGGTTGTTTTTCTGTTTATGCTTAATATACTACTGTTTGTTTTCCCAAATGAAATAAATAAATAAACAAACATCCATACATCCATCCTCACAAACTTTCACATCCTTACTAATATTATAAACACGAAAGTTTGTATGTGGATTTATGGATGTTTGTTACTCTTTCACGCAAAAACTACTGAATGATTTTAGATGAAATTTGGCACACAGATACATTATAACCTAGATTAACACATAGGATACTTTTTATCCCGGTAGATATATATCCGCGCGATAATTTCCGACTTCCACACGGGCGAAGTTGCGGGTGGAAACTAGTTCATAATATTATAGTAGGATATTAATAGGATTAATAAGATTAGCGATTATAATTATATCTAAGTGTTTTATCTCATTAATGTCGGCAACTCATTCGGAATCGCACTTTATTCAACCCTATAAAAGAAGGCGTGAAGAAACAAAACAATTAACAGAACCACAATGCCAAACTAAATAAAAATCGATTATAATGAAAACATAATCGAGTTACATTCCCCACCCTAACTCATCACCCTATCTATGTAATTATATTATTATCTGTGGAACACGATATCGCAATCACTTTAATGATCTGTGGTTGCAGATAATTTATTTTGATTGTCAATATTTTGACATTTGACATGCGCACCGTATTTTGATTGTGAATTCCTTTTTCGAATGACGATTACTGGCACGTGCTTGATAATAATATATGGCTGAAAACCAAAGACACGAAGGATGGACTGTGTGAAAGATGATATGGTTAGAACTAGGGTGTGACTACGGAGATGACGACTGATAGAGAAGTGTGGGAGAAAGGACATGTTGTGCTGACCGCAAATAGATTGGGATACGGGCAGGAAAACGTTGATGATGATTGTGAGAACTTGAAGATGTATCTTTTTACACGCTTTATATTAGCTTCACTTGTATGTTTGTATGTAACCGACTCCTTTAGACGCGATTTTGACCCACTTTAAACGGTCAGATTTCATTGAAACTTTGTAAACTTATCGAGGACCGATGACAATTCAATAATTTATAAAAAAAATTGAGAAAAATGAAAAAAAAAATCGTTTAAAAAACTAAAAAACACGCTTTAAAAACCAAACTAAAAAGGAGAAAATATTTTAATTCAATTAAAAAGCGTGGGGTGCTTGACATTAATTGATTATAAAAATACCTCAAAAAGCACCCCACGCTTTTTAATTGAATTAAATTATTTTCTCCTTTTTTAGTTTGGTTTTTAAAGCGTGTCTTTTAGTTTTTTAATTATAAGTACAGAGGCCAGCACATCAAGCTACCTTAATCTGTCAAATTTTTTTGGTAGTTTTTTCAACTTTATTCCAAAAGAATAAGCTTCATATTCAATTGGGAAAAATTGACACTTGGGGATAGCTTGATGTGCTGGCGTCTGTACATATACGATGTAAACTAGAAATGGACTTAATTAACTACTAGGTACACACGGCTACACATCAAGCTATATATTTCCAGTATAAGCTGATCTCGCATTGTATAGGATTTCGGTACAGTGCGAGATCAGCGCAAACTGGAAATGTATAGCTTGATGTGTAGCCGTGTGTACCACATCAATTTTTCTTTTAAAGATCCTGGTATTATTTGTGGATTGGTCATTACTAATGGCGGAGATTTCTTGAAAACGCTCAAAAGGGTGTTTTTTTTTAAAACCAGTGTATCTCTCTTTAACCGTAAATGATATTGAAAGCAAAAAAATATATGATATTTTCAAGTCTTTTTTGCATACAGTGATTGAACTCAAAACATAATTAAACATACTTTAATGCATCAAAAATATCATCAAAGTCAACTCTAAATTATCTTTAAAACCGGTTTATCCCTTCAATAACAATTATAATTTTAATTAAAAATATACCATAAAATTTCAAATGCCAAATTGCATCCAGTGATGGATTATTTATTATTAAATAGTTAATGTCGAATTTTATACGATTTTATTTGTATTTTTACGACAATGCAGCAAGCATTTATCATTCGAATTTATTACAACAGATTTTAACCCGTATCGGATTGCAGTAAGAACTATTATCGCTCATAACGACAATACATATTTAAAATTAGAATACATTTGCAGCTGTAAGCTGCATAAGAGAGAGTAGGACAGTGGTGGCCCAGTGGTAAAAGCTCCGACTTACGAGTTGTCGGTCAGTTCGAACCCAGGCATTTTATTTTGAGCTGAAACTATGTATAGTGATTCTATACCAGCTGTTATCTTTAGTGCTTAAGGATAGCAATAGGGTTTCTGTTACACCCTGTATACAGGAAAAGTTTTTATTCAGTGCGCAAAATGTAACCATGAATTCAGCATAACATTCTAGACACCCCAACGAAGAAATTTTTCGTCGGTTTTCCAAAAAAAAATCGGCTGTTTCATAGAAAAGTGCAATACCTACGCAGTCAAAATGTATGGAACAGCTGTTTTTTTTTTGTAAAACCGACTAAAAATTTCTGCGCTTTACTTTGTAATTTAATCACCACCAACTATGAAAACGGTGAAGGAAAACAAAGTGAGGAAACCGGCATGTACCTAATAGAACCAAAAATTTTAAAAAAAAATTGACTTCTACCAACCCGCACTGAATGAAAGAAAATACATTTATTTAGCACAGACTTTAAAAGCATACAACGTGTAACGGAAACGGTAGGTATATACATACCAAGGGCACGGCTTCTTTGGATGATATCAAACGATATTGGAAGGGTTTTTAATCCTATCACTACATGTTCGGAAGTTATGAGAATGTTTAATACATTGATACCAGAAACCGAACTTTTCAAATTGAAATAAACACATTACTGGGAAGAGATTTATCGTGATATTGGCAAGTAACGTGGAAAGTTGTTGACCTACGTAGTGCGGTGACACGTTTGTTATGATTTGGATTTAAGAAACATATGAAACCGAAAATTTGGTATCAATTCTTACAGTATTTTATTTTGAGCTGAAACTATGTATAGTGATTCTATACCAGCTGTTATCTTTAGTGCGTAAGGATAGCAATAGGGTTTCTGTTACACCCTGTATACAGGAAAAGTTCTAATCATGAATTCAGCATAACATTCTAGACACCCCAACGAAGAAATTTTTTGTCGGTTTTACAAAAAAAAATCAGCTGTTTCATAGAAAAGTGCAATACCTACGCGGTCAAAATGTATGGAACAGCTGTTTTTTTTTGTAAAACCGACGGAAAACTTTTTCTATGTGAATACGGGGCTTTTGGCTTTTGTATGGGTGCATTTTATGTTTAATTTTTATAATGTGCGTTTTGTTTGTGCAGAATAAATAATCTTTCTTTCTTTGTTTTTCTTTCAAAAATGTCTGCGCTGGGGAGTCTAGAATGATTTGCTGAATTCATGGTTACATTTTACGCACTGAGCCTGCGTGATAGATTAGATATAGCCCACTCCATCTCACAGAGAGGGGGCCTGTGTCCGAGCTATGAGAACATTAAGGCCCATAGTATCCTCATCTCCCGTTTGTATGCAAAAGCACGACTGCCGCGCCCGCGCAGGGCACCTCTGAGCCTTTATCTCAAAATGGAGATATTCTTTTGATTAATTTACAATTGTGCTTCGGCGATTCTGTGGTACCTGTAACTATCTATTTTTCAGTGTATTTTTTTTTCCAAATAACGAAGCCGTTTAGTAGGCGTATGGAATAGAAGCCAAAATATTGCGTGTTGGAAAACATTTTTTTACAGCAAAATTATTAACCATACAAAAAAGTACCCTCGGCAAAATGATCTATATGAATCTATAGCAAAATCATATATTTTATCAAATCTTCAAGACAAGCCGTTAATGAGCAGTACGGTTCATAAAGTGACCGTGTTACGCTACCAAACGGGACTTAGGCCCTTAAACGCTGATTATGGTTATGAAGCTACGTATGTGTAAGGATCTGTAGTGGCGGCTGCGTACCGGAAGACGTAGCGTTGGAACAGCTCCCACAAGGAAGACCGATGACCTTGTGAAGGCTACAGGAATCCAATGGATGCGGGAAGCACGAACTGGTCGTAGTGGCGGTGCGTGAGAGTGATGAAATTATGATGATAATTGTACAGCTAAATATGCCAAGTAAATGTTATAAAACAATTTAGTCCGTAGGTATTATAAATCTAGGGTTTGAATTCCAGCAATCGGAAGCTAACAAGCTTGAAATAACTACTAAACAATGAATGAACCCCGGAATATAAGTTAACAACATTCCAAGAAATTAACCAAAAGTAAAATTATTCCCTAAAAACAGATATTCTCGCTTGCGGCACGCGTTTACACCCTTGGGTCCGATCACGCCCATGCCCTGTTAATTACGAAAAAAAAACTTTGACACGGCTCGTGTCGAATGACATTTCAGCTGTCAGTTTTGCCGCTTTTTTTGTGCGATAAAGATAGTGATACACAGGGCGTAGCTATTTTTTTTATCATCATTAGTCTTTAGTAATTGAATGATGTCCATTGTTATAATTTACTGGCTAACCCATCAGACGTTGTCCATATTTTAATAAGTAGTTCATACCAAAATCCTATGAATAAAAGGACGTTTAGTTTTATTCCGAATTTGGAAATTTGTCGGAATCTTGCCGGTGAAAGTCACGTCGAAATCGGTCCTGCCGTTTTGGAGATTAGCCGGAACAAACAGACAGGCAGACTAAAATTTTAAAAAAATATTTTGTTGTAAATAACATATATTGATACTTTCATATGCATTTCGTTAAAACTGTTAGGTATTATTTTGAAATTATAAACAGACACTTCAATTTTATTTATTTTTATAGATTATTTTATACACTGTGAAATTTAAATGGTTGTTTCCCGCGGCAGAACAACTTGCCATAACTAGTACTTTCGAAGCATAGAGTAAAAGTTAAAAAAAAAATAAGATGTTTTTTTTCTTTCAAAAAATATTCATAAACTCGAAAACGTAAGAATCAATAGTAACACTAGAGGTAACTTATAGGTACTACTCGAATCACACGCGCCGCCGACAAAGTGTACAGCGATCCATAAATGTTCAAAGCAAAATTAACTCTCGCACGTGATTTTTGACAATTGTTAATCTGGCATTTTTTGTTTTTAATATTTTATTTGTTTATAAAACGATTGTATTACCAAGACAAAACCATTTCGCTGCGGGAAAACAACCATAAAAATTTCACCGTGTATAGGTACCTAAGTGTTGGAAATTTTAATAAAGTTTGTAACTCAATCACGCTAAAACGGCTGAACGGATTCGGATGTAATTTGGCCCCCAGATAGTTTATAGCCTGGATTAAGAATATAATATTGAATACTTTTTATCCTATTAGTACGATCCCGTGGGATAATCGCCGACTTCCACGCGGGTGAAGCCGCGGGCAAAAGTTAGTTAATAATAATAGGTAATTTTTTATTCTCTCTTCCTTTGTCGAACACGTGAAATTATGATGACATGATATGATAAAATTACTTTTTCCTTTTCACCATTATTGTTTTATTATATTGGTTCTCACACACACTGCCAACTCAATGTGACACCCACCTAAAGTATCAATTTCTTTGAACCTAATGTCAAAGTTCCCGCCTTTTTTACCACAGATAATTCATTGCAACTTATCCATGTAAAGAGAGGTTAATTATGTGTAAAATTATCTAAAAATAAAAGCGGAAAGGAACTGACAGTTTTAATTTGACACCTTTTTTGCTATTTGCGATAAGGGTGTTTCTTTATGAAATTGTATTTTAGGATGAGGTGATTTCGGGAGTTTTTTTTGTTACCTATCTGAATTGACCACCCGGCTTTTCGGCCCTTGTGTTTGTGCACTGAGCTCTGCGTAGATGTAGTCACTTCACTATTGAGAATGGCCGACATGACGGAAATTCGGTTTGGAGACGGTTGAAGTAAAAACTTCTCTAAGGCGTGTGGAGCTACTTTTCGTGAGTGTACCTACGACTAAACGTCGACAGACTGAACACCGACAAGACTTTACTTCGACGGAACTCTTCGCCGACAAGACTCTTCGCCGACAGGGCTCATCCTTGCGCTATTACTAAATATTCAAGTAACTGTCACTAACATGGAAGTAGCGTTCGCCGGCCGTTGCGGCGGCACCGCTCGCTTCGCTCGCTCGGCTCGCTTGCAGTCACAGAACACATATACTCCTAACGGAGAAGAATGCCAACTCCATACAATATTTAGTAGAACGATTGTGTGAGCGCCATCTATATTCGCCCCTAGGAAAAAACCTCGTATGGCGGTAAATTCAAACGCTTGCTTAGCATCCCCAGCCTATTGAGCATGGTTTTTGGTAGGTCCATTCTCTTGTAAGAAAACTCAAATGTGAGTTTCTTACAAGAGAATGTACCTACCAAAAAACCTACAGAGTGGATATGGCAAAATAAAACGATAGTGTGTAAATAAATAGTTTCATATTTATTTGAAGTTTCATTACAATTTATTATTATTGTGTTCATATTATTACATTCAAATAGTTTAATTACCATCTGTTTGCAGTAGCCCCAGAGTATAGACTAAACCATAAGTTTGTTTTAACTACATTTACATAGGTCATACAACAAGGTTAGACAAAACCCAATTTTCAAAATGTACTCAAACAGAATCGACAGTAGATTTTATTTATTTTTAAGGTACTAATATTAATTAAAAGGTACACCAACGACTTATTCACTAGAAACATTATGATAATAAAAAATAACTTATGCATTGAGTTATGGTGGATTTCTCACTTACAGGCGTACACAGCACTTCACAACACACAGATCAGTAGAAATAGTGACGAAGTTATTCAGTTATTTACGATACGTACAGTACAGTAGGTTTATTATACTTATAACGAATCCTGAAGATACATGGTAGATTAGATTTTATTTAACAAATAACATTAAACAACAATTTCAAAGATATTTATCATCTGACTGACATGACATTGAGTTGCCACTATGAATTATCAAAAATATCTACTATATTTTCGGTTTCATTTAATTTAGGACAATATTACTATGATATTACGTAATTAGAACTATCAAAAAATTTGCATTACTTCAAACAGTCATTCACTTTTTTATTATCTAATAAATATTTATATTTCGTTGGCAAATTTTCCGTCTAAAAACTACTATTTAGGAAGAAAAAAAAACGAGACAAACACAATGCACCTGTGTTACAACTTAAAAATAAAGTAATAATAGGGACCTAATTTTTTGGGTCTTTCACAATATTTTTAATGTTGGCAATGTCATATTTCTGCCCCGGGTACCTGTCCTACATTGCCAAATAGAAAGTTGATACCCCCTGCTTGCAGTTGATCGCAGTTCTAACCAAACCTATTACCTACCTGATGAGCCCTGTCGGCGAAGCTGAAAAGAAGGCGACATGAACATAAATACCTAATAATATAGACAAAATATTTACATGAAAAACGAGTTCAGAAAATAGAAAGAAAGAAAGAAAAGAAAGAAAATACATTTATTTAGCACAGACTAAAAAAGGCACACAATATTCAGCAAAATAATAGAATTAAACAATGAACAAAAAGTGTAAAGTGCGTCAAAGTGTGCCTCACGGCTGCGCTAAAAAGGCCCAGTTCAGCATAAATGCCAGACAACTTGTGCCTGACGCTGGTTTTCAACTGGACCTGACGTGTGAGGTGACGGATGTAAATCAGCTTTAATACAAATACTGCAACGTGACGTGTGAATGCATACTTAAATTAAATAAATTTGTGTCAGATAAAATAAATAAAAATAGTAACGAGTAGTACTTATATAGCGAGAATGTTGATATTTATATATTAGGTCTTTACCTATGAAATTGCCGTTTTGCAGTACTGGCCATTTCAAATCAAAATAATTTTTGTTTGGGTAAGAATTCTAATTTCAAATTAATTTTATTTTAAAAACATGGATTTTTTTTTCCAAAAGTAGTCATTTGTTTATTGATTAGTGTTACATTTTCATCGCATTTCAATCTTTTTCGTCATCATGGATACGTTAAAAATTCGAGTAATTATGGAATATGAGTACCGTCGTGGCAGCAACGCGGCACAAGCGGCACGCAACATCAACGACGTTTACGGAGCTAACACTACAAACCAACGCACCATCTGTTATTGGTTTGCTCGCTTCCGTTCTGGAAATTTCGACCTGAAAAATGAACCTCGCGGTCGTCCGAAGACTTTGGTCGACAATGACGAATTAAAGGCGATTGTGGAAGCTGATGATACACAATCTACGGCTGAATTAGCAGCAGCTTTCGACGTTAGCGTCAAAACAATATTGGTCCATTTGCGTCAAATTGGCAAGGTAAAAAAGCTTGACAAATGGGTGCCCCACGAACTCAATGATCGTCAGCGCGAAGTACGCGTCGAGACGTGCCTTGCACTGCTCAACAGACACACAAATGAAGGAATTTTGAACCGCATTGTTACCTGCGATGAAAAATGGATTCTGTTTGATAACCGCAAGCGCTCAGCAAGTTGGTTGGATCCTGGTTCAGCACCTAAACAATGCCCTAAACGAAAACTTACCCCTAGAAAAGTGATGGTCACTGTTTGGTGGTCTAGCGCCGGTGTGATTCATCACAGCTTCTTACCAAACGGGGTGAGCATTACTGCAGATGTGTACTGTGAAGAACTGAACACAATGATGGAGAAGCTGGCACATCTCCAACCAGCATTGGTCAATCGCTCGTCTCCGCTGCTCCTGCACGACAACGCGCGACCTCATACTGCACAGCAGACGGTCTCCAAGTTGCAAGAACTGGGGTTGGAAGCTCTCCGTCATCCGCCCTACTCACCAGACCTTGCGCCTACAGACTACTACTTTTTCCAGAATTTGGATAACTTCTTGGCGGGAAAAAAATTCAATACCCGAGAGGCAGTACAAAATGCCTTTGAAGAATTTGTTGCCTCCCGTCCAGCTGATTTCTTTAAGAAGGGCATCAATAAACTGCCACTGCGATGGCAAAGATGCATTGATTGCATGGGTGATTACTTCGATTAATACAAATAAAAAATACATGAAAAAAATTCGTTTAAATTTTTTCATACAAAACGGCAATTTCATAGGTAAAGACCTATTATTAGGTCTTTACCTATGAAATTGCCGTTTTGCAGTACTGGCCATTTCAAATCAAAATAATTTTTGTTTGGGTAAGAATTCTAATTTCAAATTAATTTTATTTTAAAAACATGGATTTTTTTTTCCAAAAGTAGTCATTTGTTTATTGATTAGTGTTACATTTTCTTCGCATTTCAATCTTTTTCGTCATCATGGATACGTTAAAAATTCGAGTAATTATGGAATATGAGTACCGTCGTGGCAGCAACGCGGCACAAGCGGCACGCAACATCAACGACGTTTACGGAGCTAACACTACAAACCAACGCACCATCTGTTATTGGTTTGCTCGCTTCCGTTCTGGAAATTTCGACCTGAAAAATGAACCTCGCGGTCGTCCGAAGACTTTGGTCGACAATGACGAATTAAAGGCGATTGTGGAAGCTGATGATACACAATCGACGGCTGAATTAGCAGCAGCTTTCGACGTTAGCGTCAAAACAATATTGGTCCATTTGCGTCAAATTGGCAAGGTAAAAAAGCTTGACAAATGGGTGCCCCACGAACTCAATGATCGTCAGCGCGAAGTACGCGTCGAGACGTGCCTTGCACTGCTCAACAGACACACAAATGAAGGAATTTTGAACCGCATTGTTACCTGCGATGAAAAATGGATTCTGTTTGATAACCGCAAGCGCTCAGCAAGTTGGTTGGATCCTGGTTCAGCACCTAAACAATGCCCTAAACGAAAACTTACCCCTAGAAAAGTGATGGTCACTGTTTGGTGGTCTAGTGCCGGTGTGATTCATCACAGCTTCTTACCACACGGGGTGAGCATTACTGCAGATGTGTACTGTGAAGAACTGAACACAATGATGGAGAAGCTGGCACATCTCCAACCAGCATTGGTCAATCGCTCGTCTCCGCTGCTCCTGCACGACAACGCGCGACCTCATACTGCACAGCAGACGGTCTCCAAGTTGCAAGAACTGGGGTTGGAAGCTCTCCGTCATCCGCCCTACTCACCAGACCTTGCGCCTACAGACTACTACTTTTTCCAGAATTTGGATAACTTCTTGGCGGGAAAAAAATTCAATACCCGAGAGGCAGTACAAAATGCCTTTGAAGAATTTGTTGCCTCCCGTCCAGCTGATTTCTTTAAGAAGGGCATCAATAAACTGCCACTGCGATGGCAAAGATGCATTGATTGCATGGGTGATTATTTCGATTAATACAAATAAAAAATACATGAAAAAAATTAGTTTAAATTTTTTCATACAAAACGGCAATTAAACATAGTTTGTTAGCTACTAATTGAATTTAGTAACTAGTATAAAATAGTTATTTGTGTTAAATATTGAAAAATAAATACCAGAGTGTAATATTTAATAAAACTGCAAAATAAATAAAACAAATAGGGTAAATAAAAACAAAGAAAGGAATGCTTTGAAAGGAGTACAGCGAAAAAACCAGTATTCAAGTGGATAGGTAGATAGGTAGGTAGGTACATAAATCATATGATTGAGACATTTAGTGTGACCATATCTAGCTCCCGTTGCGCTTCTATGAGGTACCTACTGGCGTAAGCGTCGTCTAAAAGCGTCTATTGTCTTAATTATTCTAATCGGTGGTGGCAAGTTGTTCCATACTTTAGAAGCCGCGTAGCGAAAACTGCCTCTAAAAGCAGCTAGCAAATACTAGTTATCATACACGTTAGAAATCGTCGTTTGAGCTACAATTTTGCCAGTTATTACTGCATTATCAGGATTCATAAAGGTTTTCTTCTACATCTAAGACATGCCCGGACTCGGAGTTTTTGGCCATTGGACATAATTTGGTCCACGTTGGCGATCATTATTAATCGGCCGGAACCCATATTTTATAATTTTAATTCAAAATCAAAATCAAAATATTTTATTTCACGCCTGCATGAGCACTTATGAAACGTCAGAAGCTAGGTGCACGGTTCCAATTTGTAGCTTCATAGGGAGAAGAGCCGGCAAGAAACTCCACGGTTTCTCTTTTAAAAATAATTGGCTTTTACAATGTTTTCAAATTACAGTGATAATGTCAAATAATGACGAGAATATGTTAGACATTGTAAAAAATAAAAAGAATAAAAATTAACATTGTAATTATTAGAAACAATAAAAATATAATGTAAACATTAACATAACCATTGGCGGCAACACGATGACAGGTCTTAACAGTTTCTTTTTTTGACCACACCGTGGCTCTCGTGTCGTTTTGTGCTGCCATCTATAGTTCGTGCACGTTCCCTATAGGATCGCTTCACCAACATCCTAATGTTAACAGTGTAGCCAGAAGTATGACTTATGAGCCATAGTTTCACAGTGGTAACAGCCCCGATTTAATTTCATCACCACTGCTCTCAAAACGGTGAAAGAATACATCGTGAGTGCCCATGTCCAAGAATCAATAATTCGAAGACATGTGGCATCTACCAACGCGCACTGGGCCCGCGTGGTGGATTACGGCCCACTCCGTCTCACAGAGAGAACGCTTATGTCCCAGCTGTGAGGACATTATAAGCTAATTGTGTAACTATGAATATATGTCGATAGATGTGAAAACCAGACAAATGTTAAATAATTTTAGTTCACAATTTTTGTTTTTTTCAGTTAAATCGGTACAGAGGCCAGCACATCACGCTACTCCAAACTGTCACTTTGATAGATTTTCAACTTGATTGCATAAATGAATAAGGTTTATGTTCAATTGGGAAAATTTGTCAGTTTTTGGTAGCTTGATGTGCTGGCGTCTGTACTACAATTTTAAACAAATTAAAAAAAAAAAACACTGTTACTACTATACTCCATTTGAAATAAGATTAGACATTTAAATTAACCTTTTTTACAGTCCGATCAACCGATTTTGACTTCTATTGCGTTGGTGGCATGACAAATGGCAGCTGCAGTAAACGGTTGGTATTGTAACTACTTTTTTGCTTTTAATGCCATCCTTAAGCCTGCGGCATAGAAGTCAGAATCGGTTGAACTGACTGTAAAAAAGGTTTGTAACTGAAATCTTATTTCAAATGGAGTATACATAGTTTTATTTTCGCTTCTTAGCAGAGAGACAGTATAATAATGTATTTAGGATGCTGTTGGGTCTACCACGCTTTTGTAGCGCTTCGGGGCTGTTCACCGCGGACAGAGTTGATGGTTTTCAAGCCATTATGCGGAAACGGTTATCTTCTATTCTCGGTAGAATGCATGCTAGCTCCCACAGCATCCTGAGTGTATTGCGTGATAGGTGGGACAGCCCCATGCTGGCTCACTGGATACGGCTGCACACGTAGACGTCAGTCGTTGCAGTTTTGTAAATAGAATTTTACTAACAACATAATATATGAATTTTGATCTGAAATAAATATTTATTATTAGCAGTCCTCATGACCACATAGATGAGTTGTATGACATCATCATTTGGCTAGCCTTTTTTCCAAGTATGTTGAGTTGGGGTCGAAAGACATTCTTTATCGTCTACCAAGCAACCTATAATCGAATATAATACAATTTTACCACTGTGATTAATTTTATCTAATATATTTAACAATCTATCAATGTTACCAATTTTATTTAATGAATTTTAAATTTTGTCTATAATTTTTTAATCTTATTTTCATTCATACATTTTAGTTTTATCTCTTTTTATACACCTGCAACTGTTAAGAATTAATTATCAATTTACTAATTTATTATAACTTTAAATTTTATTTTACCAATGTTGCCAATGTCATAATTTTATGAATTTTAAATATGTATTCGTTTTTCACCAATTTTATTTTATTTTCATTTCTATTTACAATGTCACCTTTATTTACTTTTACAAATATTAATTTATTTAAATGAACATTGGCGCTTATTACTGAGTAAGTTAGCTTAATTCTCTAATTCATTGCTTTATGCATGTGGTGTTTACCTCTAAGTAATTGTTGCGCTGTAATTTAATTTTAAGAATGTGTTATGACACTGTATTCAGTGTGAACAATTGTTGGTAAACCTAATAAAATAAAACACCAGTATTTTACATGGAGCGATCAGACCACATCCCACTAACTGGATAGTACGATACCCCTTGGTAAGACTGGTTGTCAGACTTTCGGGCTTCTGACAACCCGTAACAACTGTCAAAGATCCACGAATGACAGCCGGGACCAACGGCTTAACGTGTTTCCCAAGACACGGAGGGGTATTGATAAGTAAATATGGTCAGCTATTCACGGACCAACCGCGGCAATCGTAGTCACTTATATATTTTATATCAACATCAAAAGTCATTTATTCAAACTAGGCTGAGCATCAGCACTTTTTGAACATCAAAATTACATAAGACAGTCCTCTAAAACACCCGCCCTTCACCACTTCCTAGTGTTTTAGCTGGGAAGAAGAAGTGGTGCAACGAACTCCCCAGGAGCAATCATGGGCGTGGCTAGTTCGGTGCCCAACCTAGAAACTTCTTTGCCCACCTTAAAAATAGAATATATTCCCGCGGTAAAAAGTACGATAAAACGACAAAACTATAATAATATATCTTCTTTCCAAACTTTATTGAAGCGCAAAAAGTGCCAACCAGTCAGCCATATATTTCCACAACTTCAAAGGTAGCGTCTGCGATCTAAATGCAAGTGGGGGTTACAAAAGCATTTGACATGACCTTTTTCTTGTCCATGTTCATTTTAAGACCCACTCTTTCGGAAACTCAACTAAGATCTTCGAATATTGTACTCAGGTCCTCCATAATCGTAGCCATGACTGCTATATCATCGGCAAACCAGAGGTGGGTGACGCACTCGCCATTCATGTTGATGCCAATCCCTTTCCAATTCAGAAACTTGAAGACATCCTCCAGTGCAGCTGTGAACAGTTTCGGAGAGGTAACGTCTTCCGGCCTCACAGAAAGGTAGGTTTCGAGGACCGGTCATGGAATCGAACTGACCTATTGGTGTTTTCGTACAAACACTTCAGTACCTTGATGTACCGATGGCCGATCTGGCACCGTTGAAGAGACTGCAGTACAGCCCATGTCTCGATCGAATCGAAGGGCTTTTCGTAGTCCATAAATACTAAGCAAAGAGGTCCATTGAACTATCCCATGACATTCAAAGTCAAAAAATATATTTCAAATAGACACTTAAAAGGCACTTTTGAACGTCAACATTTACATTAAAATTGAATTGATTCTAGTCGCCCCTTCCAAAATGTGGTTTCGTATGGAGAAGAATGGGCAAGAAACTCCACCGTTACTCTTTTAAAATGTTTTAAATACAATATTTAACATAGTACATTGATTATATATCAATGTACTATGTTAATTAATTATGATAATGTTAATGTTATGTTAATTTTATGATAGATACATGGTGCTCACATATTTACAAACATTGTAAAAGTAAGTATACGATTTTCCTAGAATATTAACAATTAATAAGTCAGTGTGTGAGTTAAAGTAGTCACTGAGTGTAAATCAATGTCATAAATATAATTAATTATACAATTCAATTACCAACCAGCACCCTAATTGCGTAACACGCGATTAATCATAATCTGTTTCATTTTGACAGTTCAACAATATTCATTGCGTTATTTACGTTGCTGAGCAGACACATTTTTCGAACATATGAAGCAATGGTTTAGCCATTTGTTTCAAAACGAAACAAATTATGATGAATCGTCAGTTACGCAATTAGGGTGCGGTTTGATTTTGTGTAGACTCTAGATTGTCCTATGGAGCAGGACCAGCATGTTTCCAAGCATTCTTATCTTGGATATAATCCTCTAATTTGTAATACGCTTGTTTACAAAGTTTACTTTTAATATAAGTTTTAAATTTCCTTTCATTTAATTGTAATATATCAAAAGGTATTTTTAACACAGTACCCCTTATAAGATGTAGTACTTTAGCTAATCTGAAAAATGGTTGATCTATTTTGTCTTTGTTTCTACTGATCTATTTGATCTATTTTGTTTTTGATTCGTCACCTTGAATCAAAACGGGGACTAAAGAGGTTAAAATGATGTCTATCACTTATTTTATTAAAAAGATGTAGATTTTTTCTTACCTACATGATATTTTCATAAATGAATTGGCAAGGTACCGTCATAATAATAGGTCTTTACCTATGAAATTGCCGTTTTGTATGAAAAAATTTAAACGAATTTTTTTCATGTATTTTTTATTTGTATTAATCGAAGTAATCACCCATGCAATCAATGCATCTTTGCCATCGCAGTGGCAGTTTATTGATGCCCTTCTTAAAGAAATCAGCTGGACGGGAGGCAACAAATTCTTCAAAGGCATTTTGTACTGCCTCTCGGGTATTGAATTTTTTTCCCGCCAAGAAGTTATCCAAATTCTGGAAAAAGTAGTAGTCTGTAGGCGCAAGGTCTGGTGAGTAAAGCGGATGACGGAGAGCTTCCAACCCCAGTTCTTGCAACTTGGAGACTGTCTGCTGTGCAGTATGAGGTCGCGCGTTGTCGTGCAGGAGCAGCGGAGACGAGCGATTGACCAATGCTGGTTGGAGATGTGCCAGCTTCTCCATCATTGTGTTCAGTTCTTCACACTACACATCTGCAGTAATGCTCACCCCGTTTGGTAAGAAGCTGTGATGAATCACACCGGCGCTAGACCACCAAACAGTGACCATCACTTTTCTAGGGGTAAGTTTTCGTTTAGGGCATTGTTTAGGTGCTGAACCAGGATCCGACCAACTTGCTGAGCGCTTGCGGTTATCAAACAGAATCCATTTTTCATCGCAGGTAACAATGCGGTTCAAAATTCCTTCATTTGTGTGTCTGTTGAGCAGTGCAAGGCACGTCTCGACGCGTACTTCGCGCTGACGATCATTGAGTTCGTGGGGCACCCATTTGTCAAGCTTTTTTACCTTGCCAATTTGACGCAAATGGACCAATATTGTTTTGACGCTAACGTCGAAAGCTGCTGCTAATTCAGCCGTCGATTGTGTATCATCAGCTTCCACAATCGCCTTTAATTCGTCATTGTCGACCAAAGTCTTCGGACGACCGCGAGGTTCATTTTTCAGGTCGAAATTTCCAGAACGGAAGCGAGCAAACCAATAACAGGTGGTGCGTTGGTTTGTAGTGTTAGCTCCGTAAACGTCGTTGATGTTGCGTGCCGCTTGTGCCGCGTTGCTGCCACGACGGTACTCATATTCCATAATTACTCGAATTTTTAACGTATCCATGATGACGAAAAAGATTGAAATGCGATGAAAATGTAACACTAATCAATAAACAAATGACTACTTTTGGAAAAAAAAATCCATGTTTTTAAAATAAAATTAATTTGAAATTAGAATTCTTACCCAAACAAAAATTATTTTGATTTGAAATGGCCAGTACTGCAAAACGGCAATTTCATAGGTAAAGACCTAATATTAATCCTTTTATACAGTTCCCTGAGGGAGTAGATTATAAATGGCTCTTACAGCTCTCTTAATCAATCATTAAAGACCTAGTGGTCCTAAGGCGGTTCCCAAGGGGAATCTAGTCGCGGGTTCGAACTCACTGGTGGGCCTGGCTAAAATTCACGCTGTCTCACCAGGCTTCGTGTCCGACAGAGATAGTATCAGTGATGAGCAGCAACTTAAACGCTAGTCTACACGCACAACGTTATTGAGCTCCTGCATCTCAATGCAGGATCATTTATAGGAAAAAAAAAAAATAGTTTAAAAAACTAAAAAACACGCTTTAAAAACCAAACTAAAAAAGGAGAAAATAATTTAATTCAATTAAAAAGCGTGGGGTGCTTTTTGAGGTATTTTTATAATCAATTAATGTCAAGCACCCCACGCTTTTTAATTGAATTAAATTATTTTCTCCATTTTTAGTTTGGTTTTTAAAGCGTGTTTTTTAGTTTTTTAAACTATTATTTATTTTCTATTTTTTAGTTCTGCTAACTACAAAACGTGTTTTTTTTCCCATTTTTTTTTTGAATTAGTAAATTGTCATCGGTCCTCGACAAGTTTACAAAGTTGCAATGAAATCTGACCGTTTAAAGTGGGTCAAAATCGCGCTCAAAGATTCCGTTACATACATACATACATACATACAACCCGAGCTAATATAAAGCGTGTAAATTATTTATTAGTGAGAATAAAATAATTATTTATAAATATTATAAACACGGGGAATCAGAGTTCGATTTCGGAGAGGGAGCCTGAGAAACGGCTACCAGAACCAAGGCAGGCCGCAGGCGCGCAAATTACCCACGGAGAGTTCAAAATCAAATCAAAATCAAAAGTCATTTATTCAAACTAGGCTGAGAGTCAGCTCTTTTTGAACGTCAAAATAAGTTACATACTGACATACTGACATACAAGTGAAGCTAATATAAAGCGTGTAATTAAGTAAAGTCTTTTGGAAGATCGGGTTTTATGAAAAAGCCAATGCATAAATCAATGACCAATAAAGTTTATTGAACTTTTCGATAATTGAACTCTGTCGGTACCGACTTGGTTTTGGAGATTTTACACCTCTTTTGTTACTTAAACACGCCCAAAGTTAAGTACAATTAGCAAGAAAAACGAATTATTGTTGGCTTATAACTTTTTAATGGGTTTTTATTTTAGTACTCTGTTTCCGTACCGACAATATTAATAATGAGACAAAACGATATCATATTTTACTTTGGATATGCCATGTCAGGCAGTGGAGTAAAACACTCCCCAAGTTTGAATGCAAAAAATGTGGACGAGGTTCACCTTAAGTCTTAGCAGCTTACTTTACATTAAATATTTTTGGTGGGATTATTTAAGCGTCATTTATGATCTCTCATTATATTACTGTGATTAATTCAGCTGGCCGGCTGCCCCGCTAGACAAAATCCATAGCTACGCCCATGGCAGCAATATTTGTTTTATTGTATGTATTACGGCAGTGTGTATTATAGCTTATGTGTTAGCGCTGGCAAGATTATATGGGACAAAAAACTACTAAAACTGGTATTATTATTTTATTGAATTGAAAAGTACAAGAACATCACAAAAAACAAAAGAAAAATTTTAAAAATCGAAATGAAGTAAACTGTTTAAAAGTCTAATTACTACTGCTGCTCGATTTTTCTTCAGTGGAGGATGAATTCGAGGATTTAACGGATTTATTTCTGGAACTGAATTCATTCTGTTCCGTATTCCCATTTGAATATACTGTTTTAGATCCACTACTAGAGGCATCCTCTTTTGTCTTCTCTTCACTGCTCGAAGACTCTTTCTTAGACTTCATATTATTGCCATCGGTTACTTCAGTATAACTGTCAGAAGAGCTCCGGTCGGCTTCTTCAGTAGCACTTTTTTGACCTGTTTGGACAGTTTCACCGTTAGAATCTTTAGTTACTTCAGTAAACTTCGAGTGTGCTTGTTGTTTGGCATGCTCAGTGTCATCTGATTTTTTAGTGTAAGTGGATTTATCTCCTTTTTTTTCTAAATTCTCTTCTTCTGAGCTTGTCCCGTACCCTGAAACTGATTCTCTAGACTGTTCTTCCCGCTTTACGAAACCGTTAGGTTTTGTTTTGTCATTCGTTTGGCTTGGCGTTCCATTGCCATTAGCGTTAGTTGAAGAGCCACTAGATTCTGCTCCGCCACAATTTTCCGAAGCGTTGTTATTTGCTGTACCTCCGTTCTTATCCTGATTTATTCCATCATCAGTTCTGGTTGATTGTCTGGAGTCTGCAGTAGTCTTGCTTCCTGCAAAATGATTATTGGCATCTTGAATATTTATTTTAGATTGCTTTGTTTTTTGTTGTAGTATTTTTATTGTGATTTGTGCTAACTTACTTATTTTAGATTGGATTTTTTTAAGACCGTTATCTGTTGTTGTACTTGTAGTTACAGTTTCTGTGTTTGAGGTGTGAGTTATCGCTGATTTATTTTTGTCAGCGTCATCACTCACTGAGGCAGAGGTTCTGTGTTTTTGTTCAAAATCATTATTGGTTTGGTCAGTACCAATTTTCTTAGTCGAATCATATTTAAAGTGTTTGCCGGATCCGTTATTGTCTTCAGTTGAACGTTCTCTGGAATGTGAGCTGGTATATTTTACAGTATGAATCTTACCGTCACTGATATTAGCATCAGTAGATTCGTCATTATAACTGGAAGCTGTGTGTTTTCTTGTTCCGTGTCTAGTTCTAGATTTTGTATCATTGACAGCTGAGTTACCGTCTTCGTTAGATTTATCGTTATAAGCAGATTGATCACCATGCTTTATAGAAGTATAACTTTTTCTTTTACTTTTTTTTGAGACTGTACTTTTAGAATTGATTGATTCGCTCGTGGTTCCACTATTTTTATTGCCAGCTGAGTCATCATCAACATTCGTTTGTCCTTTTTCTTGTAGAATTTTGTCAGTTTTGATGCGAATTTTATGTAAATTTCTGGTTGTTCTGTTTATATCCTCCTTGGTGGTTTCGCCGTCACTATCATGAGCAAGTTCAAGACCGCTGACATTTCTGGTTTCTAAATGTTTTTTAGATCTCTTTATATGTTTTCTGGCGACTTTAGATACATGTCTGTGGTGTTTAGTTCGGAATGTTTCATAAGGAAAGGCTGAATTATTGTCTCTATTCGTATTCGCACCGGTTTCATCGTTGTGTTCATTATTAGTTCCAGATTTATAACCTTCGCGAGACTTATCAGTTGCTTGGTTGCTAGAACCGTCACTATTGTCAGTACCTCTGATACTTCCATCTCTTATAGTGTTCGTACCGGTTTCATCCTTATTTTCATCATTTCTTCCAGATTTATTACCTTTGCCAGACCTACTGGTATTTTCGTTGCTAAATCCGTCACTGTTTTCAGTACCTCTGATACTTCCATCTCTTATAGTGTTCGTATCGGTTTCATCCTTATTTTCATCATTTCTTCCAGGTTTATTACCTTTGCCAGACTTACTAGTATTTTCGTCGTTAGAACCGTCACTGTTGTCAGTACCTCTGATACTTCCATCTCTTATAGTGTTTGTATCGGTTTCATCCTTATTTTCATCATTTCTTCCAGGTTTATTACCTTTGCCAGACTTTCTAGTATTTTCATCGTTAGAACCGTCACTGTTGTCAGTACCTCTGATACTTCCATCTCTTATAGTGTTCGTATCGGTTTCATCCTTATTTTCATCATTTCTTCCAGATTTATTACCTTTGCCAGACTTACTAGTATTTTCGTCGTTAGAACCGTCACTGTTGTCAGTACCTCTGATACTTCCATCTCTTATAGTGTTCGTATCGGTTTCATCCTTATTTTCATCATTTCTTCCAGATTTATTACCTTTGCCAGACTTACTAGTATTTTCGTCGCTAAATCCGTCACTGTTTTCAGTACCTCTGATACTTCCATCTCTTATAGTGTTCGTATCGGTTTCATCCTTATTTTCATCATTTCTCCCAGATTTATTACCTTTGCCAGACTTACTAGTATTTTCGTCGTTAGAACCGTCACTGTTGTCAGTACCTCTGATACTTACATCTCTTATAGTGTTCGTATCGGTTTCATCCTTATTTTCATCATTTCTCCCAGATTTATTACCTTTGCCAGACTTACTAGTATTTTCGTCGCTAAATCCGTCACTGTTTTCAGTACCTCTGATACTTCCATCTCTTATAGTGTTCGTATCGGTTTCATCCTTATTTTCATCATTTCTTCCAGATTTATTACCTTTGCCAGACTTACTAGTATTTTCGTCGTTAGAACCGTCACTGTTGTCAGTACCTCTGATACTTCCATCTCTTATAGTGTTCGTATCGGTTTCATCCTTATTTTCATCATTTCTTCCAGATTTATTACCTTTGCCAGACTTACTAGTATTTTCGTCGCTAAATCCGTCACTGTTTTCAGTACCTCTGATACTTCCATCTCTTATAGTGTTCGTATCGGTTTCATCCTTATTTTCATCATTTCTCCCAGATTTATTACCTTTGCCAGACTTACTAGTATTTTCGTCGTTAGAACCGTCACTGTTGTCAGTACCTCTGATACTTCCATCTCTTATAGTGTTCGTATCGGTTTCATCCTTATTTTCATCATTTCTTCCAGATTTATTACCTTTGCCAGACTTACTAGTATTTTCGTCGTTAGAACCGTCACTGTTGTCAGTACCTCTGATACTTACATCTCTTATAGTGTTCGTATCGGTTTCATCCTTATTTTCATCATTTCTCCCAGATTTATTACCTTTGCCAGACTTACTAGTATTTTCGTCGCTAAATCCGTCACTGTTGTCAGTACCTCTGATACTTCCATCTCTTATAGTGTTCGTATCGGTTTCATCCTTATTTTCATCATTTCTCCCAGATTTATTACCTTTGCCAGACTTACTAGTATTTTCGTCGCTAAATCCGTCACTGTTTTCAGTACCTCTGATACTTCCATCTCTTATAGTGTTCGTATCGGTTTCATCCTTATTTTCATCATTTCTTCCAGATTTATTACCATTGCCAGACTTACTAGTATTTTCGTCGCTAAATCCGTCACTGTTTTCAGTACCTCTGATACTTCCATCTCTTATAGTGTTCGTATCAGTTTCATCCTTATTTTCATCATTACTTCCAGATTTGGCAGACCTAATAGTATCTTCGTCAGATCCCATAGACTTTTTGTCTCTTTTGCCACCGTTTTTAAATTTCTCATAAGAATCATCATTTTCATCATCATCATCACAATCTTCAGTGCTAGAGACGTCTCCATTTACAGAATCCACTTCCTTTTTAATTCGATTAAAGGTTTCAACTTGTTTGGCATCAGCGCTTTTAACTTGATCAGTTTTGGGAGAAGCTGTTTCTTTATTTAAAACTTTTAATTTTTCATCTTTTTCAGTTATTTTAGAGTCAGTTTTTTTATCGTTCTTTTGTTGGTTTTCTACAGCCTGGCCAATTTTGATAAGAACTTTATGTTCATGGCTGCTATTTCTTACAAATGTGCTTCCTTTGTCAGAAGTCTCAGATACATTATTACCACCATTACCTCCAGAATTTTCATCTATGCCCACCTCACCAGATCGATTGTACTCGTCATCATCATAATCTACATTGCTCAAGTCATCATCACTATTAGATCCATCAGTCTTACCGTCATCGCTGTCAACTTGACCAGTTTTGTTGGAAACTAGTTTTTTCTTAATTAAAGTTAATTTATCATCTTTAGAAGTTCCATGAGTTTCACTTTCTTCAGAGTTAGTTCCATGATCATTCTTTTGTCCTTTTCGTCCTTCAGTTTTGCCAATTTTGATAAGACCTTTCCGTATATGGCCGCCATTTCTTCTAGATTCAATACTCTTGTCAAATTTGCCGTTTGTATAATCACCATCTTCCCTGCTCGTCTCGCCAGATAGATAATCCTCATCATCATCACATTCTTCATTGCTCGAGTCATCATCACTATTAGGTCCACCAGTCTTACCGTTATTGCCATCATCTTGACCAGTTTTATGGGAAACTGTTAATATACCATCATTATAAGCTACATTATTTTCACTTTCTTCAGAGTTAGTTCCATGATCATTCTTTTGTCTTTTTTGTCCTAGAACTTCGTCAGTTTTGGTAGAATATATACCTTCTATGCCAACATATGTTCCAGATTTACCTTTTTTGTCGGACTTGTTAGTTGCATCACCGTTACCATCATCGCCAGATCCATCACCATTTCTAGATTCATCTTTATAACAGTCACTAGTTTCATATCTATTTTTGTTCTTAGATACTTTTGGTTTACTACTCTTGTCAGTAAAATTGTCAACATCATCATCATCACCTTCAGATATTTCATAATTTTCTAAAACCTTATCAGATTTCTTAACAGTTTTATTTTTATTGTTATCTTTGTCAGCGTTGTTGATCGCCAAATATTTGTCAGTATCAATTATTTTCTTATTATCATTGCTATCTGACCTGTAATCGTTTCGCAAACCTTTATTACTCACTGTTGTTTCTTCAATAGCAATGGATTTAACAGCTTTGGCATTACTATTATTATTATCATCGCCATCAGTTTCGTTTAATTCATCATCACTGCTCGAAATTTTATAATTTTTCTCAATAGTGTTATCTTTTTTCCGGTAATCTTTTCCAGTTTGGTCACTGTTTTTGTCCGTTGAAGTTATATTGGTCACATTTGTTTCCGTATTAGCATTGCTATCTGATGCAATAACAGTTTTATTTTTGTTGTTGTTGTCTTTGCCAGCGTTGTTGATCGCCAAATATTTGTCAGTATCAATTATTTCCTTATTATCATTGCTATCTGACCTGTAATCGTTTCGCAAACCTTTATTACTCACTGTTGTTTCTTCAATAGCAATGGATTTAACAGCTTTGGCATTACTATTATTATTATCATCGCCATCAGTGTCGTTTAATTCATCATCACTGCTCGAAATTTTATAATTTTTCTCAATAGTGTTATCTTTTTTCCGGTAATCTTTTCCAGTTTGGTCACTGTTTTTGTCCGTTGAAGTTATATTGGTCACATTTGTTTCCGTATTAGCATTGCTATCTGATGCAATAACAGTTTTATTTTTGTTGTTGTTGTCTTTGCCAGCGTTGTTGATCGCCAAATATTTGTCAGTATCAATTATTTCCTTATTATCATTGCTATCTGACCTGTAATCGTTTCGCAAACCTTTATTACTCACTGTTGTTTCTTCAATAGCAATGGATTTAACAGCTTTGGCATTACTATTATTATTATCATCGCCATCAGTGTCGTTTAATTCATCATCACTGCTCGAAATTTTATATTTTTTCTCAATAGTGTTATCTTTTTTCCGGTAATCTTTTCCAGTTTGGTCACTGTTTTTGTCCGTTGAAGTTATTTTGGTCACATTTGTTTCCGTATTAGCATTGCTATCTGATGCAATAACAGTTTTATTTTTGTTGTTGTTGTCTTTGCCAGCGTTGTTGATCGCCAAATATTTGTCAGTATCAATTATTTCCTTATTATCATTGCTATCTGACCTGTAATCGTTTCGCAAACCTTTATTACTCACTGTTGTTTCTTCAATAGCAATGGATTTAACAGCTTTGGCATTACTATTATTATTATCATCGCCATCAGTGTCGTCTAATTCATCATCACTGCCCGAAATTTTATATTTTTTCTCAATAGTGTTATCTTTTTTCCGGTAATCTTTTCCAGTTTGGTCACTGTTTTTGTCCGTTGAAGTTATATTGGTCACATTTGTTTCCGTATTAGCATTGCTATCTGATGCAATAACAGTTTTATTTTTGTTGTTGTTGTCTTTGCCAGCGTTGTTGATCGCCAAATATTCGTCAGTATCAATTATTTCCTTATTATCATTGCTATCTGACCTGTAATCGTTTCGCAAACCTTTATTACTCGCTGTTGTTTCTTCAATAGCAATGGATTTAACAGCTTTGGCATTACTATTATTATTATCATCGCCATCAGTGTCGTTTAATTCATCATCACTGCTCGAAATTTTATATTTTTTCTCAATAGTGTTATCTTTTTTCCGGTAATCTTTTCCAGTTTGGTCACTGTTTTTGTCCGTTGAAGTTATATTGGTCGCATTTGTTTCCGTATTAGCATTGCTATCTGATGCAATAACAGTTTTATTTTTGTTGTTGTTGTCTTTGTCAGCGTTGTTGATCGCCAAATATTTGTCAGTATCAATTATTTCCTTATTATCATTGCTATCTGACCTGTAATCGTTTTGCAAACCTTTATTACTCACTATTGTTTCTTCAATAGCAATGGATTTAACAGCTTTGGCATTACTATTATTATTATCATCGCCATCAGTGTCGTCTAATTCATCATCACTGCTCGTAATTTTATATTTTTTCTCAATAGTGTTATCTTTTTTCCGGTAATCTTTTCCATTTTGCTCACTGTTTTTGTCCGTTGAAGTTATATTAGTTACATTTGTTTCCGTATTATCATTGTTGTCGGTTCCATCATCTTCTTCCAAACCTTGTTTAATTTTCTTAATAGTTTTGTCATCATCTTTTGAATCCTTAGCCGTGTCTTTGTCCCCTGAAGATTTGTTAGTCACATTTGTTTCCGTATTATCAGTTCCGGGTGCCTTAGTGTCATGTTTTGCTAAAAGCTTTGTATCTATGATAATATCAGAGGCATCTCCACTAGTTCCTTCATAGTCATTATCATTAGATGTCAACGGTGACAGCGGTGACCACGGTGTCAAAGGTGTTAAAGGTCTCAGGGGTGCATATGTCAAAGTTTTGTCAATGAACACTGCAGGACTATCTTTGTTAGCACCATGGTTTACTGGTATCGTACTAACTGGGACTACATGATTGAAACCTGGACTTCTACCAAATATAGTAGTCGGACCTGTTCCATCAGTGCCAGATGTATAGCTTAGTCCTGTGCCAAAATCTCTATTTCTGTAGTAGGTAGGTCTACTGCTATGTCTATTTGGATAACTATTCAATCCTTGAGCGATTCCTGTAGTAATGACGTATCCAGGAGCAATTTCTCCGTAACTGCTATCATAATCTGTAGCAGATGAAGGATTGGCCATATAAGAACCCACATCAGAAAACCTTATTCCAGAATTAGGATTTTTATATGCAGGCCCTCTATTACTGGGAACAGAATGGTAGGGGTAATGAGTAGGGGTGATTCCGTGACCATTAGGTACAGCTCCATGTTTCATCAAAAGATATTGTGCTTGAGTTAAGATATCACTTATGTATCGCGAATTTGCGTCTTCACTGTCATCATTTTGCTCGATGTCGTCATATTGATCGGAGTTATCTCCTCTTTGCACAAAAGGTCTATTTATGTACGTGCCAGCAACACTTGCTTGGCTTGCAGTTACTGGGTAGTTGGCTACACCACGCACACGATTACGGAGTCCATTTAAATATTCGTTTGAATTAGAATGGTATCCGGTTCCAGAAACATATTTAACATTATCAGCAGGAGTAAGAAACCCGTTTACATATTTGCCAGAATGAATTCCTTGGTTTTCAGAGGCACTTATATAGTGAGGTGTGTTTAGTCCTCGCTTGATAACTTCACTTAGACTTCCAGTTTCATCATTATCCTGGTATCCAGTACCATGAGCGAAAATTCTTTTATCATACTGACCAGAATTATCTCCTTGATTTTCAATCCCACTGATAGATTGATCAGAATGTATTTCCCGATTAAGCACTTGACTAAGATTCTCGTTAACTTTACCACTGTTATATCCAGAATCACCTGCAACGATTCCACTAATATATTCTTCAGAATTTGTCGCTTGATTTTCAGAGCCGCTGACGAAATTAGCAATATTTAAGCCATCAGAAAGAATTCTATTGAAACCATCATTCACGTCAGAACCTTGATATTCAGTTCCCTGTGTGACAATCCCATTTATATATTGTACAGATCCTTGATTTTCATTTCCATTTTCAAACCAAGCTTTGTTTAGTCCCTGATTGCGAACTTCAGTGAAATCCTGGTTTAAATCAGTACCTTGATATCCATTTCCAGTCAAAAACTCCAAGGAATCACTTCCATGATTATGATTAACATACTCAGCAGAATTAGCCCCTTGGTGGTGGATTCCAGCACCATTCACAATTTGGTGAGGACGCTGATGGTTAGCCCCTCTAAGCAACTGCTCAGTATTTCGTCCATGGTTCCAGAGACCGTTTACATGTCTTCCAGAATGACTACTTAAGTATCCAATATGTCCACCATGATTTCCAGTCTGTCTTCCAACATTTCCATTTTGGTGATTGACAAACTTTTCAGAAGTACCATGGCTGAAGATGGGTTTGTGTCTTATGGAACCTGTTTTTTTAAAATTGTACTGACCTGGTCTGCCTTGATTTCCGGTGTTGAGAAGACCTGAAAAAAGGAGAAATAAGTCAATACCAAAATCACGAACGTTACCCGGAAAGCTGGCAAAGTTTTGCCGGACTTGTCTGCCGCATACCAGGTGAGCTGTGTACTTTAAGTACAACTGATTGGGGGACTCAATATACAACATTATTTTTAATATATGCGGTACCTGAATATAGTTTCTTCAGAATAAGTAACTGAAACGATTCCATATTTTTACACCATGATAAATTTTTTCCCAAAAAAGATTTGCATGCGTGATGACTGATTGAAAATGCTATACAATCGCCATAAAGTTAGGTGCCTACAGCCTAATTAGTTATCAATGAGCACAATACGACGCTGTACGCGTGGGGGTGCGGGACGCCGCGTGGTGACCACGTCTGTGTAGACAACTAGGTAACATAACAAGCTTATAACTTTGTGTCTTTTCATGATACAGTTTTGAAATTTTGTACATAGATTCTTTACATAAAAATACTAGACACGTGTTTCGGGTTTCGCATATATTAAAACTAGGGTTGTATACTAGACGTTATCGTGGCAGACCAGCACCCTAATTGCGTATCTCACGATTAATCTTAATCTGTTTCGTTTTGAAACAGATGGCTAAACCATTGCTTCATGTGTTCGAAAAATGTGTCAGCTCACCAACGTAAATAACGCAATGAATATTGTTGAACTGTCAAAATGAAACCGATTATGATTAATCGCGTGTTACGCAATTAGGGTGCAGGACGAAGATGAACTCATTGGTCTACTGGTTACAAGTCGCTACTGCTGAGCACAGGAACCCAGGGCCCCTTGGTCATCGGGCAAAGTAAACTTCAGGTTTTTCTATCTGGAATTTCTCAGTAGCAGCTCATTTTATTTACTTTGACATTTATCATATATGATCTTATTGTACTTGAATTCTTAACTGACCGTTGTTGTTTTTATTGACTTTTCTAAATGTATTAAAATAATAAACATTATTGCAATTGTATACTTACTTAATGTATTTTTTTTTATTTTCAACACAATGTACCCATATTGTTATGAAATAAATTACATATGAGACTTTGCACCTATTATCATAATTAATGGTAACAATTTTTTAATCGTGCCTAGACGTATTAAGTAAAATTATCAAACACAATATAAAACCTTACCTACTCATATTAAGAATTAGATAAAAACCGCGGGAAGACGAGCCGGGCCGCACCACGGGCCGGTGGCGGGGCTTCACGGAACGCTACTTGCTGGGCCACGGCGCGGCGGCGGCGCGGCCCGTTGGTGCGTCCCCGGTTGTCGGATACATTAGTGGACCACCTTTGTAAGACGACTAAACTGTCACAGTCTGTGTCTGCGAGGATACGTGTTGTAGATAAGTATTTATGAAACTTTGAGGCTTACCTTGCTGTTGGCCCCCTTGGGTGCCCTGCCCCTGGTCATTATAGCTTGATTGTGACCTGGACTGCTGGAATTGTTCATTTTCCTCATTAGAATCCGACTGGGACCTCCGATGTACTACAGTTTCACCTTGCTGAAAGGTGTCTGCAAAAAAAAATTGTGGCACTCCGGGAGTGCCGAAAGAAGTGAAAACTTTAACAAAACGTGTGTATTTTTTTAATCGTCAATACAGGATTTCACATTGGGTCCTTGGATCCTGATTGCTCTCGGTAAAAAATTATAAACGAGCGATCGACTTCAGCCATTAAAGGTAACAGCACAGATTTTTACGATAAAAATACAAAGGGAAAGAAAGGGATAAAACAATTAGAATTTCCTAATGAAAGAAAGGGACTTTTCCAAAAGACATCAACGCGCGACTCATCCGTGTGCTCGTTCACCCAACCACCATTTTAAATAGAACCCTGGGGTGGCTCATAATCTGATTAGATAAAAAAAAACTAAGTAACATGTGAATTGTGTCGTCGAGCTATTAGATTATTATTTTTGACGCTTTGACACTCCTATATCTATGTACACTATATGAATACACAGTATACATATAGCTCATGGAAAGCGTTCGGTGACGATGACGCGAGTTCCATGATTTTTGTTCACCTTAAAAATGCGCAACGCGCCGAAAGAAGTATTCACTTCAAAAAAAAATGAAGCGTCGGCAAATTTTCTGGCGGCTCATGACAATGGGGAATACGCATGTGATTCAAATAAGGGTCTAATAGTTTTTGTTTTGAACTGTATTACTTCAGAATTATGCCTACATCAATATATTAAATTAAAATTTCCCTTTGAGCAAGTAATTAATGTTCAAAAAGTGCAATAAAACCCTGGGATGTTCAAATAATTGACAAGCGATGCCATTCACAAACATCATGTCACAACAACAAACGTCAGTGTGTTTTAGAAGAGCGGTTGCGATTCGTAATCACTGTAACTAGGACTTCACACCAAGCGTGCCTAAATGCAGGGAGGGCATTTAGGGTGCCCGTTCCGTGGCCATTTTTGACGTTTTTTAAAAGACTGTTTTTTTTGGGAGGGAAATCATCAAATAACTTCTCCCGCTCAGGGTGGAGCAGGAGGGCGTGTCAGACTTTTACTGACTAAAACCCACCCGTGTTCCTTCAGTTGCCTCCGTGCCAGGGGCCGCGGTATCTCTTTCGAACAACCCGCACCCCTGGTAGGCGTTTGCCCTTGCGGACCCCACCAGTTGGTGCTGACATCTCTTTGAGGCGCGCGTGGAACACAACTCGCCGTTGACCCGGGCTTGGTCCTTACCGGGCAGCGAGCTACCCATTACTCGCCGTCCGCAAGCCCGCGCCTACGGTGGCCGGGAATCAGACTGGGATTCCCGACGCCCAGGGCGTCTCCCGCGGTGACTACGGCCGTGAGGGCGCATATATTGCCTCTCCCTCACGTGCGCCGCCTCCCTGTTCGCGAGCATTACTGCTTCGCAGAAAGAGGTGACGGCTACCCATGCACTCTTGCTCCGTACCATGGCCTGGACCAGGGCCCGTCGCGACAGATCGTCGCCGTCGATCGCCTCCACAAGGACACGGCTGTGCTCCGCCCAAGCCGGGCAGACGTCCACCGTGTGCTCCCCCGTGTCCTCAGGGCGATCTTCGCAGTGGAAACACCCGGGCGTGTCCTCCCGCCTTATCCGAAACAGGAACCTCCCGAAACAACCGTGTCCGGTGAGGACCTGCGTCAGGCGGAAGATGAGGACGCCGTGCCACCTCTCAAGCCACTCCTCAAAGAGGGGAAAGACTGCCAAGTAGTAGAAACGTTTGTCTAGTAGAGCTTGAATCTATATTGAACTTACCTAATATTCTATACAACATAAACAGACATAACTGCAGGTATATTGCCTGACCGATATCGCTGTACTGCGCCTTAGTAATGGGCGCGGCGTGACGTGGGAGCAGTTCAGGGCCTGAATTCACTATGAGCTCTTAACAATTCCTTACTCGAAACCACATAAATCACACACGACTTCTGCTAATATCGTATTAAGGCCCATAGTATGCTCATCTCCCGTCTGAATGCTAAAGCACGACTGCCGCCCGCGCCCGCGCAGGGCACCTCTGAGCCTTTATCTCAAAATGGGGATATTCCTTGGCAAATGTTGATTAATTTACAATTGTGCTCTAGCGATTCTGTGGTACCTCTATCTATTTTTCAGTGTATTTTTTTTTCCAAATAACGAAGCCGTTTAGTAGGAGTATGGAATAGAAGCCAAAATATTGCGTGTTGGAAAATATTTTTTTACAGCAAAAGTATTAACCGTACAAAAAAAGTACCCTCGGCAAAATGATCTATATGAATCTATAGCAAAATCATATATTTTTCAAATCTTCAAGACAAGGCGTTAATGAGCAGTACGGTTCATAAAGTGACCGTGTTACGCTACCAAACGGGACTTAGGCCCTTAATAGTATCGACAAATTGCCTTGGAACATACAGAGTACGACATTTCGATTCCTTACCGTTACATTGGTTTCTACAAAACACGATATTGATGTGGTTTGAACGTAGAAAGATTCCGCGGCGAATCATTATAACCATACAGAATTGGGGGGTCCAGGCCACTCATTCGTCAGTGCAGGCCACTCAATTGTCACCACTCACAGCGCCCCAGTCCCCTGCCTCGCCGCGTATCGGTCAAGCTATCGGTAGGTACTCACCCTCTTCTGTGCGGTGATTTCTATTGAAGCCTTTATCAGCCTCGGTGTTTGTAGCAGATCTAGATCCAGATCGAGTTCTAGTAAATCCACCATTGCCTAGACCAAATCCGCTAGAAGATTCCTCATCGTAAGTATTCTGCGTTCGGTGATTGTTGCCGGATTCTTTTACGGAATCTACATCACGGTTGCTGCCTCCATTTTGGTCTGAAATTACCAGATTTTATAAAAAAATGTTTTAATCCAAATAGCCAACATAAATATTTTTGTTTTTACTTGTTCGAATAATTTTTCATTAGTCTCAAGATTTTTATTTTTACCCTTGAATTTATAAGGTATTATTTTTGAATCTGTCAAATCGAACATCACAATATAAACATAGTATACAACAGCGTAATAGCCAAGCCACACACAGAGCAACTTCAGTTGCCGGCAACTCTCTGGCGATTTTAAAAACCACACAGATTTTGACAGCCGATTTTTTGCTAGGGCCGTCAAAATTTGTGGCTGAACGTGTTACACTGGCACTAAAGCTAATCTACATACATAATTCGCTTATAATAATCCCACAGCTGGGACACAGACCTCCTCACTGTGAGAGGGAGTAGGCCGTAATTAACCACGCGGGCCCAGTGCGGGTTGGTAGATGTCACATGTCTTCGAATTTTTGGTTCTAAGACATGCCGGTTACCTCACGATGTTTTCCTTCACGTTTTGAGAGCAGTGGTGATGAAATAATTTATACAAAGTGGAGTGCCTGCTTGGCTTCGAACCCACGATATACGACGCGGCCGTTACCACTGGGGTACCACTGCTCCTTCCAACCCAAATGCCTGATAAAAACGTTGATCCATACGTCATGTTCGTGAACAGGCGCCGCCAGTAGGGACTGGTCATCTCTTAGCTCCCACGGCTTATTTTAATTTCTAAATTGTTATTTTATTTTTGTTTTAATTACGGACGCTTATAATGTGCACGTCTTTTTACATCGTGCTCACATTGATAATTTCAACATAATGATGTAACCAACTGATTGTAACAATATCATGATTTTAAAAGAGTGTCCATAGAGTTTCTTGCCCGTTCTATTCCATAGGTACCTACGCTTTGGAATGGGCAACTAGCTTCATCTTTCTATCTCACCGACCTTGACAATTCAAAAGTGCCTGTAATTGGTTTATTTGAAATAAATGCTTTGAGTTTGAGTTTCATTTTACGCCACATACACACACCACACACACGCACCACACACACACCGCACACACGCCAGACACTACACAAACGTTACACAATACATACACTCATAAAATAACATACTTGAAAGCACCTCTCTAGTCTCCACTCTTGTATTCGTATCCTGAACCCCAAGATACAGACTAACTGTCTAGTTTGGGGTTCACTGGCAAATAATATTTGTAACTAGCTGTAGGTAATATTTAAGCTACTCATATGTCGTCTCAACTTGTTGTTTAATCTGTCTATGTTTACTGTATTACCTGGACAATAAATATTTTCTATTTCTATTTCTATTTCTAGTTATCCAAAAAAAGAAACACTTGGCACAAAGTGACTTAATTTCGGAAGTCAATCAGTCTTTAGATCTGTATTTTAGTTTTTATTACTTCGTATTGTTTTTTTTGGAGCTTGTGGTTAAAACATCCGCAGGGGTCGATTGGGTTAAGCTACACTTCCCACAGTTGACCCGTGGATGGGTGACCATCTTTACATACCAAGACCCCTCCGTGCCTCGAAAAGCACGTTGACCCGTTGGTCTCGGTTGTCATTCGTGGATCTTTGACAGTCGTTACGGGTCGTCAGAAGCCCGAAAGTCTGACAACCAGTCTTACCGAAGGGTATCGTGTTACCCAGTAACTGGGTTGTGAAGGGCCGATAGGCAGTCTTACCGTATAATATACTGGTAGTCAGCTGGTTAGACTGGAAGACGAGCCCAACATGTTTAGCAAAAGGATAGGTAAATGTTCATTGTTTTGTTTTTGTAAGTAGGTTGTTTTTTTTGTAAAAGTTAAGTTAAGCATACGCTTTATTGGGCACGCCACGATAGCGGCGGTAAGTCCCCTCTTTGAGGAGTGGCTTGAGAGGCGGCATGGCGTCCTCACCTTCCGCCTGACGCAGGTCCTCACCGGACACGGTTGTTTCGGGAGGTTCCTGTTTCGTATAAGGCGGGAGGAAACGCCCGGGTGCTTCCATTGCGAAGATCGCCCAGAGGACACGGTGGAGCATACGGTGGCGGTCTGCCCAGCTTGGGCGGAGCACCGCCGTGTCCTCGTGGAGGCGATCGGCGGCGGCGATCTCTCGCGTCCGGCCCTGGTGCAGGCCATGGTACGGAGCGAGAGTGAATGGCTAGCCGTCACCTCCTTCTGCGAAGCAGTAATGCTCGCGAAGAGGGAGGCGGCGCACGTGAGGAGAGGCAGTATATGCGCCCTCACGGCCGTAGTCGCCGCGGGAGAAGCCCTGGGCGTCGGGAATCCCAGGCTGATTCCCGGCCACCGTAGGCGCGGGCTTGCGGACGGCGAGTAATGGATAGCTCGCTGTCCGGTAAGGACCAAGCCCGGGTCGACGGCGCGTTGTGTTCCACGCGCGCCTCAAAGAGATGTCAGCACCAAATGGGGGGTCCGCAAGGGCCGATGCCTGCCAGGGGTGCGGGTTGTTCGAAAGAGATACCGCGGCCCCTGGCACACAGGCAACTGAGGGAACACGGGTGGGTTTTAGTCAGTAAAAGTCTGACACGCCCTCTCGCTCCACCCAGAGCGGGAGAAGTTATTTGATGATTTCCCACCCAAAAAAAAAAAAAAAAAAAGCATACGCTTTATAATCCCAAAAAATTGTACCGTGATTAGTAGAATGCTCTTTATCATACTCTTGGGTATTCGTGGTCGTGTCTCCACTCCTTCTTGAAGTCTTCTTGCTCTGAAGAAGACCATTCTGACCTGCTAAGCTGAGACTTTGGGATTGTTGCTGTGCGCTGTTGCTTTCTGTCTCCTCATCACGACGCCTTTCTAACTCTGTCTGACTGTTGCCATCTGAACCTGAAAAGCAAAAGAAGTGTTAAATATTAGGCTCTTGGTAGCAGTGGCGAAAGCACCATATAACACGATTCCTATCGGCTTCCCTTCGGGAATTAGTATCGGCAACTCTATCGCTATTAAAAATGGCACGACTACTATTGTCAAAAAATATAGTTACACTACGGGTATTTAATTCACCACACCGTTCAAACAACAAAAACGGTTATTTTTAGCTTTGTATTACAGCAAAAAAAAAATGTTCTAAATTAAACTGGAGCCAAAACGTCTTAATCGGGAACTAAAAATTCATACAACAGCGATCCTGTAATGATGTCACTTTAGGTCACGTGACTCACGTGGCACCACTCGATATGGACGAGAGCAAGCCGCTGTACAACGGGTTATGATAGATACATATAATGATACACGAGATGGAGGAATATTGCACATTTTATTTGGTTTTCAGCTATTCAATTTTAATGTATTTAATTCTTTACATTCCTTTAATAATTTTAGAATGATAGTAAACTAAGTATTCTTTATTGATAAGTCAGTAAGTTAAAGCCGACATCACGTCGGCTTCTCTCTTAGAAAAATTGACACCTCGCCGCTACTTGGTAGTCAGTTAGTATAATCATAATCAACCTATAAAGTTCCCACTGCTGGGACACAGGCCTCCTCTCTGTGAGAGGCAGTGGGCCGTAATCCACCACGCGGGCCCAGTGCGGGTTGGTAGATGTCACATGTTTTCGAATTTTCGGTTCTAGGACATGCCGGATTCCTCAAGTTGTTCTCCTGCACAGTTTTGAGAGCAGTGGTGATGATATAAATTACACAAAATAAAACGCCTATCTGGATTCGAAACTATGACACTACTACTATGAACTATGACTATGAACTATGACTCGTAAGCCACGGTGGTTACCACTGCACAACTGTTCAAAAAGCGATATACTTATGAGATTTTAGAGAGAGAATTTTTGTTGAGACACCCGGTTCCGTTAAATGATAAATGATTTTATTTCTGTAAGTAGGTTTGTAAACGCTAAATGACAAATGATTTTATTTCTGTAAGTAGGTTTGTACAAACACTTTTACATGTCAATTATATTTTTTTAAACTAGATGAGGTCGGCGTTTCCTATCTGACTACTCTGAGAAGAAAGGCCGAAACAAACTCAGAGGTCACAGTCTCTTTTAAAGTCCAGACATAATCTTGGTCAGATCATGTGAAGACCATGTGGATTGGTGTCTGAAATGGTCTTTTGAGGAAAGAACCACACAGATTGAGTGGACCTGTCCAATGATAAAGTTACATTTTCAACTAACAACTGCTTCTTTGTTCCTAATTGACTACTGAATCAATTTCAGTAACTTTTAATATGAGTTTTTTTTTATTATGTATTTTGCCAAACCTACCACTGATTGAACCAAAGAAAATTCAACCTTAACCTATAAGGAATAAGACTCAATTTTAAATGCATAACGTCATGTTTGGGTCGACACGTTTTTCTTAATAATATCAGTTAGCTTTAAAAAAAAATGTTTTGGTCATCATATTATTATTGGGGTGTATGAGGTCTTGCGTTAATTATGTTACTCGTTGTATATCTATGTTATAGAATAACACTTACTCGCTGTTCTTGTATGGCTGTTCTGCTGGCTAGATGCCCGCGAGTGTTGCTCCTGAGAATCTGTCTTGGTCAACTTCAAACCATCCTCCTTGGAGACTCCAACATCTAAGCCTGTGGCACTGCTGCTTCTATGTTTGCTGGAGTCTCTTGAAGTGTCTACTGACGACAGGTGTAGATTCAGCCCTGTGGAAGTTGAAATGGTGAGTTCTAAGGTTTTTGTATATGTGCACATAGAGGTATGAGGAACAGGGTGTAAAATCCACTCATACTCTATAGAAAAGCGAGGATCCTCCAACCAGGCGGGTGTTGTGTCTGGTGGGCAACTGTCCGACGGTTGAAGTCGGGATGTTGTACCTATGCGAGTCGCGCGGTAAACTCTGATTGCGCGATGTAGGATTTGTGTGACGTGAGTCTTGCGTAGTTCGCCTGTGCCATTGTAGATGGCGCCACTTCTCGTTTTGTATTTCAGATATTGTTGCGAAGTATTTTCTGTAGTGTCACTACATGCATTATTTATTTATTAAGTTTTTATTAATTTTTAGTCCAGAGGTCCTAGTTTAACTTTTGTTACTTTAAGTTATAGCTATATTTGCATAATGCAGAATTACATATGTAAGCGGGCATGCCCTTTATGCCTGGAGGCTTTTATTTAGATTGGAAGTTCTGTTTACGTTTTATTTTAATTTTCTATTATTTTAGTTTTAAATTTTTGATGGTATATTGGCGTGTGCTAGCTGACATATGGCAAATTTAATGTTTTTTTTTTTTGTGTTTCGTTGTTTAATTACCTATTATTGTATCGAATCAAGTTCTTCTAACTTAACAGACAGCTGTGCTGCTGGGGAGTTTGTTGCGCTACTTCTTCTTCCCAGCTAAAGCACTAGGAAGTGGTGAAGGGCGGGCGTTTTGGGGGGACTGTCTTATGTTATTTTATTTTGACGTTCAAAAAGAGCTGACTCTCAGCCTAGTTTGAATAAATGACTTTTGATTTTGATTTTGATTTTGCAGTAGAACAGAGGGCCAATTGCGTTACACCCTAAAAGTAGGAACAGCTTTAATTTTGACAGTTCAACAAAATTCATTCTTTTTCTTAGCGTGTCGATAGCAATCTAAATACAGTCAGTCCAGAATTTCGCAAAAAGCTTGGCACATTCAGCAGCGTCCATCAGCTCCTGTAGCGTGCAGACAGCAGGACACGCTGGGTAAGATATTAAGTGCCCCATTGATTGTGTGACAGCACCACATTTACACTCCGGAGCGGAGTCATCTGTGAATTTCCACCTGAGCAGGTTATCTTTACTTCGGCCTACCTGAGTCCGGAGATTGGATTTGATTTGATTCATTGTTACTTTGATTTATGTTTTTTAAAATAATCACGAAAAGCGACGTTGCCAGAACCCCGCGCTGTCTGGCACCGTCGCTTTATACACGAAAAGTTTTAATTCAGTGCGGCAAACTGTAACCATGAATTCAGCATCATATCATTCTAGACCACCCAGCGCAGAAATTGTTCGTCGGTTATACAAAAAAAAAATCAGCTGTTTCATAGAAAAGTGCAATACCTACGCGGTCAAAATGTATGGAACAGCTGTTTTTTTTTTGTATAACCGACGAAAAATTTCTGCGCTGGGTGGTCTATAATAATATGCTGAATTCGTGGTTACAGTTTGCGCACTGGATAAAAACTATTCCTGTATACTGGTTTAGGCAAGTCTATTGCCATCAGCCGGGCACAAATCCGACTCCAGGCTCCTACTGCGAAATACCAGATAGAAAAACTCAATATCACTTTGCCCGAACCGGGAATCAAACCCAGATTCACATGCTTCGACCTCTACACCAACGAGGCAATCCACGAAAAACAAGCAAAACCAATAAAGGAAACTTACCTGTCAAACCATCGATGGCCACTAGTGCCTGAGGAAGAGAAAAACTTGCTTAGAAACAGAACATAGAAGTAATCAAATACACATCTATTACTATAAATTACACCGAAAAATTTTAATGGTTGTTTTCCCGCGGCATAACAACTAGCCATAAGAAGTACTTTCGAAGCATAGAGTAAAAGTAAAAAAATAAAGATGTTTTTGTTTTAAAATAATGAAAAAAATATTCATCAACTCGAAAACGTGAGAATCAATAGTAACACTAGAGGTAACTTACAGTAGTTACTACTCGATCGCACGCGCCGCCGATAAAGGGAATACCGATGCATAAAATGTTCAAAGCGAAATAAACTCTTATCTCGCATGTGGTGATTTTTCACTCTGTCATTTTTTGTTTCTAATATTTTATTTGTTTATTAAACGATGGTACTCCCACTGGTTGTTAAATTTTCGGGCTTCTGACGACCCGTAATTATCATTTATTTAAATAAACTTAATAAAAAATAATTTTATGCATTACTTATGCATTATTATATAAAAATAATAGATTTCTGCACTCCTCCATATACACTGTAACTGAGCCAAATTTCTTACTCCTCAGTCTTCGCAATTTGCGTAAAAAGGGGTAGGTACAAAGATTTTGCTTCACGTATTATGATAAAGATCGAAAACTACCTTTCAAAGGGCGTGAACAAATGTTAAAAATTTTAGAGGTCTTGAATTTTGAATTTAGAATAAATAATTCACACTTACCACGACAAGTAAAACCGCTGCCCACTTCATTTTGAAAATGATTTACTAAATGAAATGCGTAATCAGTTTTATAAGTACACGGCGAAACAAAACCTGCCAAATTATTTGTCCAAGCTGAATCAACACAGACATGAAATATTGTCAAAATTACACCAATTTGAATTACTATGTGTATCATGTTTTGTAGTTCTGTTGATTTTTCGTAAAGATTTGTAAGAGTTAATATATGGCCTCTTTTGTATTCGATTTGTAAGGAAATAATACCGATTGTTTTTTCAAAGAAATCTTTTGTTTTATGCCTGTATTTCCTATGCTTTACCATTCTAAATGGCACTTGCGCATAACCGAACGTGAACAATATGTGTTCATACATGTGATTAACAGCCAGTTGCAGAAACGAACTTTAACTTTTAAAGCCCCTTCATTAAATACTAATCTTTCATTAACTTGTTGACTCGATTTTAATGGTTTTATAATTTATTCACACCACCTGCTCGATAATGTGAAATTATACTCGTATGTCATGCAAACCTAACCTAAAGTAGGTCATTAGCAGGGCATTAATATTATACTGAATTTCATTGTGACCCGCTGGTCATGATTTGAATTTGGAACATAAAGTAGAAATCAGAAATCGCTTACGAACATTTACGATAGGTAGTAGGTACATACTAATTCCATGCATTCACCATTAGATCTGCACTAAAAAATAAATTGTTCCAAAATAGAACTGGCCACCACGAGTATATACCTAGAATATAAATAAAAGAGAAATACAACACAAATTAAAAAAGGCGCGAATACTGAAAATTGCTATGCTTTGAATACAACAAATTACATAACTACAAATTCTCACAAAAATGTCGAGTGACGATAGTGATTTGACTCCAGAGTACCTACCTACATTAAATCCAAAATCATTGGCATTGCCAACAATCTACGCCCAGAAAAGTCCAAGGAATCGTAGGTACATGAAAGCCTACGACGATTTTTACAAATGGAAAATTACTAAAGGCGTCAAGTCTGTCATCTGAATCAGTGCTTTTAGTCTACTTCCAGCATTTATTATGTACAAAGAAGCCAAGTAGCCTATGGTGCATCTATTCGATGCTCAGGTCAACAATAATTATCAAAAATAATATAAAAATTAATAGATACACCAAATTACTGGCATTTTAAAAAAGGAAATCAGAAGGACATTGTCCTGAGAAATCAAAAGATGTCACAGCTCAAAATGTGGAAATCTAAATGAAACCCCTGACCACAGCTTTCTTGCCACAAAAATAATGACCTATCTATTGATTCAATTTTTTGTAACTAAAATAACTACCTACATACTTAGTAAGTATAAGTACTAGCTACCCGATCATGAATCGATCGCTTGTGTGCGATCTACTGATGTGATGTTTCGACTCTAAGTTATGTAATAATTATTATTGTAAACCTTCGTAAAGTTTATGTGTTATTATTAAAAATAATAAACTCTCTTACATTTGACTGACACACACAAGAGTGTGTCAGTCAAATCTAAGAAAGTTTATAACATGTAATACATAAAAATTCATATATTACGTAAGTTACCTTCCTACTTAAATACTAACCTACCCACCTCATTTTGTTACAGGTGGCATTGATTTTTGGAGTGAATGGCGCTTGTCGTGGAAATGAACTCGTAAACATTAAAATCGGTGATATCGAAAAACATTCAGATTTGTTGCTGGTAAATTTGCCAGATACAAAATCTAAGAAAGGCCTATGTCCAGCAGTGGTCGCCTTTCGGCTGCAATGATGATTATTAAAAGTACCTACCTATAGGTAGTTCAAAAATAAACCCGTCAACCTTTTTTTTATCAAGCTTGAAATGTCATGTATCTACGTACCTATATGTAACGGAATCTTTGAACGTGATTTCCTCCCACTTCAAATCGTCGTCGGATTGAATTGAAACTTTTCTCACTTACCGATGACAATTCAATAATTTCATAAAGTTCCATAATGCTGGCCAAACAAAAAATGTAAAAAGAAAACAAAAAATCACGCTTTTGTAGGTACTTTACTGTTTTAGTTTGGGTTTTAAAGCGTGTTTTTTAGTTTTTTAAACTATTATATTTTATTACATTGAAACGCGTAACTACCTACGTAATTAATTTAAAAAACACCTGACGATATACTTAGCTACATATGTTTTGTATAAAAAATATTTGTATTTCGCGAAATTGTGCACATTTTTCACGGTAATACATTATTACGACGTCATTTGGTTCATTATTAATGATAAACATGCGTTATAGACATTACGCTGTAGTCCAGAAAAAAATTGGTCTTGAGAAAATATTGTTTATCCTCGATTTTTTTTCGGTCGAGAATAAGCTTCTTGGTTGAAGCCTTGCATGGTGGGGCATGCAAGGACCCAACCAGGAAGCTCAACACGTTAAGGTTAAAGTTATGTTTTGTTCATCATACAGCCTGAAATTGACTCCAAATTGCAAAAAACGTCAGAAAATTTGAATTTGGCGGGCCCCTGGAGCTTCTATTTTAAGCTGTTGGTCCCGAACCCAGGAACGGAGGAGTGGAACGGGAGGTACAATTCGGGCCACACAGCCTCCGTAACGAGAGTGTTCCTCCCGGATGCCGTAGACGCCTACAGAGTAATTAGGAACATGAGGCAGGTACTCACAGGACATGAGGGGCTCTCCCAATACTTGCATCGCTTCAAGTGTAAGGCGAGTCCCGCATGTGTCTGTGACCCTAATACTACAGATACGATATTCCTATACTACTGAGATGCCCAATACATAGTTGGGACAGGTACGACTTACAGCAAAGAATTGACGTTCAAATAAAAAAGGAAAACCTCGAAACTTTACCCCGACCGACCCTTGCTCGTTGAAGCGCCAGCCCGCGCCGCAGCTGAGCCAGTAGCTTTAAATTCCCCTAATAATAATAATGCCAATGCCACCGTTCGGGAGAATCAATCAGACACATAATCTCCGGATGTTCTCGTTTAGCTAACGAAGAGTATTTGCATAGACACAACCTTGTAGCTAGGATTATCCACCAGCAATTTGCTCTGAAATACAGCCTTGTGGAATCAGAAGTGCCGTACTACATTACAGGTATGTGCCCGACCCAGTTCTCGAAAATGGACATGTCACACTGTACTGGGATCAATCCATGATCACTGACAGGACTATTATTGCCAATAAGCCTGATATAGTGGTGGTGGATTGACTAGAACGGCGTACAATGATCGTTGATATAACGGTCCCGCATGACGGGAACCTCGTGAAAGCCGAGAAAGATAAACAAATCAAGTATCTTGACTTGGCTCGCGAGGTTGTCGACATGTGGGATGTGGACTCAGCGATCATTGTACCAATAGTCGTTACAGCCAATGGCTTGATAGCCAAGAGCCTCGAACAACATCTGAGGAGGCTCTCGTTGGGCAGCTGGGTCAAGGGCTTGATCCAGAAAGCGGTACTCCTGGACACGGCTCGCATTGTCAGGAGGTTCCTCTCTCTGGAACCCTGACCGCTGGTAGCTTGGACCTTGTTCCCGATACCGGTGGGCTACTATTTTTTATATTTTTAAATGTTTTTATATTTTTATACTAATATTTAAAAATGTAATTTATATGTATATATTGAAATAAAGGAAATTAATAATGCCAATATTTTGATCCAGCCTGTCCCCACTCGCTGTCCCCCTATAAGTGACGCCCTGAGCCGAGGTTCGTACCTCACAGGGGGTACCCTTAGCGTGCAGTCGCGTAGTTTTTAAGCCCTGGCTGGAGGCGTTAAGTTAACTCTTAATGACAGCCCCAGGAAAGCCCGGTTAAGTAGTCACGGCCTCTCATGGTCAACTACGAGATGCCAAACAAAAAAAAAACATGGAGACTTTACTTAGCGACAAACGTACTCGTCAAACTTTTATAGAATTCTGTATAAAAATAATAAGCACGTTAATCAATAGAAATAAGGTATATCTAATAAGTATTTACTAAAATATGTACTGTAAAAATATATTAACGAAGTAAGTTTATAGAGTTTTAGGATCGTATGTAAGTATAGAGTTTTCGAAATACGCACTGTTATGCAAGAAATAGTAATAAGAGATAGAAATTATGTAAATATAACTAGACTAAGAACAAAAATAGAATACGAAAATAGGCACAACCGAGGTTGTAAAGAAAATGGAAATCGTTATTTATGTAGAGATAGGCACAAGGACTGCACGAATTGCTAAAAGATACACTTGTAGAGAAAATGTTGACAGAAAAGAGAGACTAGGCACAAGCGGTTCTAGAATGTTTATAAAAGGACCACCTGTAAAGAAAATTTAAAAAGGTAGAGACGCAGGTAGAGTCGGAAATAATAATGAGTGTAGGACCCTACTAGGGTAGTTGTTTGTAATAGTTAATAGCGTAGTTTAATAAGTAGGGGGATAAGATCTGTGAAATTTGATAGACACAGGGAAAAAAAAAAACACAAATTGTGGAATTATTTTGTAGGATATTGATTATCTATTGCTTCCTAATTTTGTCGAATTTGTCTGCTCAGCAACGTAAATAGCGCAATGAATGTTGTTGAACTGTCAAAATGACAGCCATTCATAAGTAAGTGTGTTACGTAAGCAATTACCCCGCGGTCATTCGTAGATTTTTGACAGTCGTTACGGGTTGTCACTTTGTCAGAAGCCCAAAGACCGACAACCAGTTTACAAAGGGATATCGTGTTACCCAGTAAACGGCTTGTGGAGGTCAGAGTGGCAATTCTCGTACCTAATTTTAAGCTACGTTCACAGTCTGATCTCAGTCTCAAACTGTCAAAAATACTTTGAGTTTCTATAAATTTTTGACAAGTTTTTGACATTTGGCTGTCACCGAGATGAGACTAGCGACTAGATTTTGAACGTTTTTAATTACGAGAATTATTATCGGCCTTCTGAAATGCAGCTGCTCCATGTAAAATAGTGGTATTCAACTGCTGGTTAGACTGAAAGGCTTTTTTTAAGGTTGGGAAATCATCAAAACCCACCCGTGTTCCTTCAGTTGCCTGTGTGCCAGGGGCCGCGGTATCTCTTTCGAACAACCCGCACCCCTGGCAGGCATCGCCCTTGCGGACTCCACCAGTTGGTGCTGACATCTCTTTGAGGCGCGCGTGGAACACAACGCGCCGTGCGTCGCGTCGCGTCGATCCGGGCTTGGTCCTTACCGGACAACGAGCTATCCATTACTCGCCGTCCGCAAGCCCGCGCCGTGCCCGCGCCAGACTGAAACGCTTGGCAGATCGATTTATTTTTTGAGAAATCAGGTTTTGAGTAGGTAGGTACCTAAGTTAAACTAAAATCTTCAATTCAATTAAACACTCAGAGCTTTTTCTAAATCAATTTAGTCGCCAATCATGATTTCATTAAAAAACAAACAAGTTAGTTCTTATTTTATGGATGCGTAAAACGCTTTTGCAGTTCTGCTTATCCATTTGTCGTAAAATATTGCCATGTTTGTACAGACTGTTAGTGTTTCTGTTAAAAAAGCTAATAGCCTTTAATCATTTTCTAACAAGACGATATTATCTTCGACGTCCACGATTCGTTATCGTCTCTTAGATTTATCTAAACAATTTATTATCGTCAAATATAAAAACGCCCATTGAATAAACATTCATTTTTTTATTGGCATGAATCATGTGAATTGAGCACACACTTCAAACGTCAAATAAACACTTGGCAGTGACAACATAAACCGAACGCACTTCACTGCAGAACTTCATGAAGGCAAAACAACATCTTCAAAACGCAGAATTTTTTAGCATTTTATTCAAAAATGACGACGCCCGCTGTCCAAAGGTCATCTTGTATATTCTGTAATATAGTTAACAAGTTCGAACCTACGGAAATAATATACGAAGATGACGACGTTTGTGTATTTCCCGATATTAAACCTGCGAGCAAGTTACATCTTCTAATTATACCTAAACAACATATTGAAGACGTTAAATGCTTAACGGCAACTGATAAGGATCTTGGTAAGTGATTAATAGCTAGAATCTAATTACTAGTTAGCTTAGAAAGTGATAAAAACATTTATCAATTTACCTATCTGGATCTGATAGTGAGTGGGGTGGCAAGGATCGAAATTATGATCTCCCCGATTTTAAATTAAAAACTGCTTATAATAAAATCTACCTATAATTATAATACCTATAGTCACTTCTATAGGCTTTGCTTTTATAACAATTTGAGTTTTTTTTTGCAATTTCATTTCTAATACAATGTCCAGTGGCCAGGCGTGGAGCAGAGGTGCGGTGGTTCTGTTCTTCAAAACAGGTGACAAAACCTTGCTGAAGAACTATAGACCCATCTCACTTCTGAGCCACGTCTACAAGCTGTTCTCGAGGGTCGTCACGACTCGTCTCGCCAGAAGACTTGACGAGTTCCAGCCGCCAGAAAAAGCCGGTTTTCGAAAAGGCTTTTTTTTTTTTTTGGGTGGGAAATCATCAAATAACTTCTCCCGCTCTGGGTGGAGCGGGAGGGCGTGTCAGACTTTTACTGACTAAAACCCACCCGTGTTCCCTCAGTTGCCTGTGTGCCAGGGGCCGCGGTATCTCTTTCGAACAACCCGCACCCCTGGCAGGCATCGGCCCTTGCGGACCCCACCAGTTGGTGCTGACATCTCTTTGAGGCGCGCGTGGAACACAACGCGCCGTCGACCCGGCCTTGGTCCTTACCGGACAGCGAGCTACCCATTACTCACCGTCCGCAAGCCCGCGCCTACGGTGGCCGGGAATCAGCCTGAGATTCCCGACGCCCAGAGCATCTCCCGCGGCGACTACGGCCGTGAGGGCGCATATACTGCGTCTCCATCACGTGCGCCGCCTCCCTCTTCGCGAGCATTACTGCTTCGCAGAAGGAGGTGACGGCTAACCATTCACTCTCGCTCCGTACCATGGCCTGCACCAGGGCCGGACGCGAGAGTTCGCCGCCGCCGATCGCCTCCACGAGGACACGGCGGTACTCCGCCCAAACGTTTTCGAAAAGGCTTCAGTACCGTAGACCACATCCATACTGTTCGGCAAATTGTACAGAAGACTGAAGAGTACAACCAACCGCTGTGTTTGGCATTTGTGGACTACAAGAAAGCCTTCGACTCCATCTAAATATGGATAGTTCTGACCTCTCTGCAACGATGTCGAATTGACTGGCGCTATATCGAGGTGTTGAGATATTTGTATGACGCTGCTACGATGACTGTCCAGATTCAGGATAAGGAAACATGCCCCATCCAACTGTTCAGAGGGGTGCGACAGGGGGATGTTATATCCACGAAAACGTTTCCCCAACGCGTTGGAGGACATCTTTAAGACGTTGAACTGGACTGGACAGGGTATCAATATTAACAGCGAATACATCTCAGACCTTCGGTTTGCCGATGACATCGTCATAATGGCAAAGACACAGGAACAGATAGACCAGATGCTGCACAGCCTAAACGAAGCCTCTCGGCGGGTTGGCCTCGGCATGAATTTGGACAAGACGAAAGTCATGTGCAATTCTCACGTCTTGCCGAGTCCAATCCACATCGAAGGGTCGCTTCTCGAAGTTGTGAAGGAGTATGTCTACCTAGGGCAAGTCATCCAGATAAGTAGACACAACTTTGAGAAAGAAGCCGACACAAGGATCCGGTTGCTTCGGGAAGCGTTTGGGAAACTACGTCAAGACTTTTCCTTGCCTATTCCGCAATGCTTGAAGGTCTAAGAAGGACTAAGGTCTTCAACCAGTGCGTCCTGCCCGTGATGACATACAGTACCGAAACTTGGACACTGACAGTTGGGCTGGTCCACGAATTTAAGGTCGCTCAGCGCGCTATGGAGCGGGCTATGCTCGGAGTTTCTTTGAAGGATAAAATCAGGAATTAAATAATCCGAAAAAGAACCGGAGTCACCGACAAAGCTTGTAGAGAGAGCTAGCTGAAGTGGCAGTGGGCTGGCCATGTTTGTCGAAGGACCGATCGGTGGTGGAGCAGACGCAGAGCAGAGAGCAGAGTCCTGGAGTGGAGACCGCGTATCGGCAAACGTAGTGTGGGACGGCCCCCATCTAGATGGACCGACGGCCCTAAAAAGGTGGCTGGGACAGGCTGGATGCGGAAGGCAGAGGATAGAGTGTTGTGGCGCAGCCTGGGAGAGGCCTATGTCCAGCAGTGGACTGCGATAGGCTGAGTTGATTGATTGACTGTGTCCAGCTGTTGAAAAAGACAAAAATCATCTCAATTTCAAGTCAATTGTACTCGTGAGAGCAGCTGTTTTTCCCTTCTTTAAATTATCCGTGTTCTGTCTGTCAAGTCTATCAATGACATTCCAAGTTTTGCCTTTACGGAATATTTAGTTATTTCCATAATACGCGGTATTTTTATCATTATATAAAGGCAACACTTAAATCTTTGAAGGTGCGGTCCACCAAAATTTTTTTTGACATATCGAAGAAAAATCAAATGTTTATTCACATTTTTCAGTTTGCCAACAAACTCAAATATTTTTCTTTATTTGTTTTCAGTTGAAAAAATGCTGTCGATTGCTCACGAGCAGTTAGCGAAAAATAATCTAACGCTGTCCGACGCTCGATTAGGGTACCATTGGCCCCCTTTCCGTAGCGTCAGACATCTTCACTTGCACGCAATTGCGCCCGCATCTGAAATGGGATTTGTATCTCGACTTATATTCAAACCGAATTCTTATTGGTTTGTTTCTGTAAGTATTTCGTATTTTAAATAAAAGTTTACCATAATAAATATGCGTCATGATGTGTCACACACAGGGTTATCCCCAACCCAAACCTTTTGCCTATAAATACGTCTTAGGGTCTCTTTTTATAGAAAATTCCTCTTATCCACCTCTTTTACGTATTCCTCATAACCTAGGGTCGTGATTTGACCGACGAGAAGTCATCTTCTGTGTGACGATATTTGGCGATCTGTGCTCAAAATAAATTAATGAAGTATTTCTTTCTTTTCAGCCTGACTACGTGGCTTCAAGGATTTGATGATACACGTTTTAGCAATTGTAGTTAAATCTAATTAATTGTGGGTAGTTATGAAGGACCTTTGACTATTTAAGGATTATTTGATGCTCCAAAAAATAACTTTTGACTATTTACGGATTATTTAATGCTCCAAAAAAAAAAAAGCATGTTGCGTTGCACCTACACTAATACTATTTTACTAAGTCACTCGACAAAAATATGAGCTGTGCCAAAAGTGAGCCACGCTTAACACAAAATTGCAAGTGATCGCAATGTGTGTGTGTGTGGTTTTGACAATTCAGCCACATTCATTGCGTAATTTACTCTGTGAAGCAGATGATTTTTTCAAACCTGTGAGCAATGGATTAGGATTTTCCTTCAAATGCAATGAGGTCGACGCTTTGCAAATTTATATGAAATAAATGGCTGATCACTATTATGCAATTGGGCCACAACTATATTATCATTTATCGTTAATGTTTTGGGTATTTTGGCCTTGCTTATGAGTAGTTCGCATGAAGTTAATAAATACTATTATTATAAACGAAGAGCTCAAGATATTTGTAATGTAGGTACTTGTATCTAGTGTCCCTTTTGTTGTTAAATTAGTTTCTAAAGTTGTTTGAGTATTAAACGAATTTATATTGGGTTTATTTTTTGTTAGAATTCACTGATTTTAACATATTTGTTAATGAATCGAACGCACCATATAGCGATGTGCCCAGTACGGCTTGACTCGAATCAGACTCGATTCCTGCTTTGGACTCGCCTACTCTAATACCAATTTATTTTCTCGAATCAGGAAGAATCGATCTTGTATTCGCTGACTCGTTTCTATTATGCGATTCCAACTGACTCGAGTCTAGTATTCGTGTTAGGTTGACTCGCTCGTACTCGATCTCTGTTTACTTAAGCAATGAAGTGACGCCTAATAATACTTGAACCTGCAAGATTTTGTTTTGATTTAAGTAATTGTTTTGTGTCAGTAAGCTGATACTGTGAGTGAATTAATTGTTTGTTAGTACAAGTATTGGTGAAGTGATTTTATTGTAATTAGCTTGAAATTACAAAATGGCGCCGAAAAAAGTATCAGGTGTATAGAAGTGTTTTAAGAAAGTGGACGGCGATAAAATTAAGTGCAAAAGTGCTGTGGTTCCGTATTTAAAAACTTTAAAAATACAACGAATTTGTTAAAGCACCTAAAAAAAGCTCATTCCATAATTTACTCGACTCGCGATTTATTAAGAGAAGCTTGTGGTTCTGGAGATGGAATGCCACTCAACGAAGACAATAACTCCAATCTATCCCAGTCAATCGCAGACGGCGAAACACCACCACCACGAAAACGGCAACTTCAGATGACCTTTCAGTCTAAGCAAGCTCTGGTGATGAACTCTAAAAATGTGGATAATGGTTCATGGACATTTCTGGTTCCTAGATACCTACTCAGTATGTTCTATGTTTTTTTTTTGTAATATTTAAAAATATTTTCAATAAAAATGCTTTTTGTTATTATCGTTGTGTCACTCATTATGCTAAACGTATATGCTGTATGAAGTTTACTCCTTTTCGATTATTCCTCTTTGTTCTAAAATCGGTAACTGAGTGCGTTAGTTCTAGGCTCGAGTTCAGAGGGGTAATTCTCGTAATTTTTAGAAACGTTCACAGTCTGATCTGTCTCAATCTGTCAAAAATATCTCGAGTTTCCATATATTTTTGACAAGTTTTTGACATTTTGTTGTCGCTGAGATGACACTGCGACTAGATTTTGAACGTTTTTAATTAGGTGAATTGGCCTTCTGGACTCGAGTCAACATTCGAATACCAAACATAGAACTCGATTACTGGGCTTGAATCGCGGAATTGAGCCAAGATTCGAATACCGTATAAACCGACTCGAGTCGACTCTATCCACTAAAATAGCGACTCGGCACATCACTACTAGCACCATATGTCCAATGTGACGTAGTGATTTCCCATTCTTACAAAATATTTTTAGTCGATATATATTCAAATATGCTATTCTGCGTGTCGATGGCAAAAATAATACGAAAAAATATTTTAAGTGTTTTAAATTTTATTTGGCCCTAAATTCAGCAAAGCGAAAACCGTTCGATGACCCAGCCAAACAGAGAATTGATATTATTTTTCTTTTAGTAGAATCACCTAATTACATTTGTGACAGACAACTACTCATCAAGTCATCACAACCCTATTGAATTGAAGACAATAAACCCGCTAGGAGTATATATGTTCTGTGCAATAAACTTGGATGTCAAACAAAAATATTTGTTTTTCCAATTTATTCTAATTTAACTTACAAAACAGGTATGTAATAATATTTTTAAATTCGTTATAGTTTTAGTGGACGTAATAAATTCATTTATGTAGTACTTATCAAATTTATTCAATACAATTAAAAACCTAACCTCTAACGAAAACAAACGTAATCTTTTTCAGTGTTTAGATTAATTTTCAGTGTATATTCAAATTGAATCTGTTGAGTTTTTATGTTAGTTGACTTAGTTGCTTTTCTATCAGTTTACTCCGCCCCTAAGACGACCCACTGAACCAGTTTTCTTCATCCGAAGTGTTATTGTAATTAAAATGTATTTATATATTTATTATTGTTTGCTAAAACAGAAACGGTAAGACCATTTAGAGAAATGGGTTTTTACATATCGACGGTTAAAACGTAATAAGGTATAAGCGACAAAAACCAAAATGTCCAGGAGAGCGGCTTAAAGTTTGAAATTGTAGAAAAATGGACATAACTTTTTTATTTATTGTCATATCGTGAAAATGAGAACAGCTCTAGAATCATGAAAAATAAAGCCATTAATTGGCACTTTTATTTATTTGATTCGACGTTGTTTAATGTGGTTTCATGCCGCTTAGATCCATTGATCTTATTTTCCTAATAAGGTAATTCGGCGTAAGTTACATCTACACCGAAAAAAACTAAGAGTATATAAGACTTAGCTACATTTGATATACTCATACGAAGAGGTAATAGGGCATAAGTCACATGACTGTAGCAAGACTGAAATGGGTAAAGAAGTATAAGTGATGATTCACATCATTGTGCCGAAAGGTAATAGAGCATAAGAACCAGTGCTTAGCAAAAACATCGTGAGGATGTTAGACATTAGCGACGCTATAAGTGGGTTGAAAATAAAGGTAACTTGGTACTTCCACACATCAAATTTTCTATACCAAGAGGAAAACGAGAACATCCAACCTACGGCATTATCTGTGCAAATGGTAACGTGGATTAAACGTCACGTCTTAAAAATAATAGAATCACAACCAACATGATTCTCCTTTAAAATAAGACTTATGTAACTGCATACATTTAAGTACCCATCATCGTTTAATTGCTGAATTGTGATTAAATGAAAACAAAAATACGTTTTTTCACTATTTATTAAGGTAAAACACAGTTATAGTTTTCACGATGTACCTATTTATTTATAGTATCAACATAGTAACAAAAATAAAGTAGTAATCTAATGAAATAACATAATCAAAATAATAAATCATCCATTCACCATGTACACACGGTTATATATCAAGCTATACATTTCCAGTTTATGCTGACCTCTCATTGTACGAAAATCCTATACAATGCGAGATCAACTTATACTGGAAATGTATAGCTTGATATGTAGCCGTCTGTACTCATTTAGTCACTATGACGAAAGTTTTTTTGGTACCAACAATAATATTACGTATCTTAAAAAAAAATATACAATAATCAGTCACAAAGTGTACCACATCAAATTAAAGGGTAGGAAGGATAAGGAACTATTATTACTTAATTGTCTTTTAGACAATAAATCTTATCGTAAAACCACTTCAAACAAATCGACTGCATAACAGCAGATTAATTGTTTCAGTTTTAATTATCAGCTAATAGAGATCAATAATAAATCAATTAATTACTTAATCAGTCTTAATTAGGTATCTCCCGGAGATTCATTTAAGTAGGTGTCTAGGACGCAAAAACCTGAAGAAAAAAGTGCACAATCATCACAAAATAGAATTACAGATTAGTCAACATTATCCTCGATGTCAGTATCGGGCAAAGTATCTTTCACCTTTTTGTTGAAAGTTAAAGCTAAGTACTCTGCTTGAAACTGTTGAGGTATAACTTGGTCTGAGCAAAGCTTTAATAAATCTTTGTGTTTATTCTCAGTAATTGGCAGGGGTGTAGGATAGCAGTCCGGTAAGTCAAGAAGCTTTGTTTTGGATGCGATTTCAATATGGGACACCGGTGTCTCCGGATCCATAGAGAACTTAACCGTTGCTGATGTACGGTTCTTTTTGAAAGTGGCAACTCGTATTTTACTTATTTTACCCATAAGATTTCCCACGAAGTACTTGTCTGCAAGTAGGTCCCATCTCTTAAAATCTTTGTGAGTTAACTGCTCAACATCAAAGGGCTTTGGATTTTGTCTTGCCGTTTGGAATACCGTATACCATTGGGAAGAAGCCCAGATAGTGGTATTTTTAACATGGTTTTCAATAGTCGCATGTGCCGAATCGACTGTCATGTAGGTATGACCGGTAAGTAAAAAATTTATTTGAATAGATTCAATAGTTCTGCAACGTTGCAGAGTCTCGTTCAGCATTGCAAGAACAATTTTGTTCCGATTTTGACCGGGACAGCAGTCACAATAAAGAAGAAGTCGTCTTATATTCCCGCGCTGGTCAACCTTCGTTATGTATTTTTTTAATATTGTAGCCATCTCATTAGCACCGCGGTTACCCTGGCTTTCGTCCCAATAATAGCAATAAACATTGCGCGTACCATTTTCGTAGATAACTGCATTGTAAACGGCCAGCTTGCGTGTGTAAAATAATAACATGCTATCACCATAAGGGGTGTTTAAGACTTTTTGCAAGTCAAAACTCATGCAAATGGATGCAGAGTCTTTTAAATGAATAGTTTTGTGCATCTTGTAGCGATTGTATGTGTGGTCTTTCTCAATAAGGTGTGCTTCGTGAACTCGTCGTTCTTCTGCTGTAGGATCAGTTTTATTTTCGTACTGACTACATTTCAGGCATTTGTCTTTTTTTGGGATATGGAATGCTATATTAAAGTTTTCGTTGAAAACTTTTCGAAAAATACTCTCCGAAACAAACGTCAGTCCTTGAAAGCTACGATGTTCTTTATACTTTCTATATAAATTGGCTAAGTTTTTGTATTCTGCCGGAAGGTATGTTCGAGTACTATCCTTTCTACAATAATGAGAAGGAACCGCCGGTAAATATTTAATGTAGTTTTCAATCGCTGTAATGTCATCGTTGCTGGTTTTGTTGGGAGGTACACTTTTACCCCTTTCAGATTCCTTGGCATTACCAAACTCATTGGCAGTCGAAACCGTATAATAAATATATTTGTGTGACACATCAATTGTTCTGCACAAGAATTGTAGACATATTCGTCGATGAGTTTCACCATCCGTAATGTTGTACTTGTACGTTGTGGTGCGTTTTTCTGAGTCCTTACTCTTCTTTCTTTGGATGTTAGTTTTCTGGGTTAGGCTGATGATCCAATCCTTTCTTCTCTGTTCTGAAAGGCTCCAAAAATGCTTGAAAATACTAAACCTTCGTTCTTCCGTTATATCACCACAGTTGTTTCCACATTTCTTACCCGCGCAAGGGTTTGGTTGGACTTTTTTTTCTTGAACAACTTCTCCGTTTGTTTTAACGTAACTCTGACCCGATAACCGTTTTTGGGCAGCTTGTTTTCGCTTGTTTTTGGGAACCTTTTTCGCCGCTTTGTTACCAACAATCTCTTCTTCGACGTCAAGAGTAATTTTCTTCCTTTTCTTGCCATTACCTTCTGGCTCCCACTCATCTGAGCTTCCTGCATCGCCAAAGGCATCTAACAAGGCTACCTCGTCGTCTGACATATAATCTAAATAAGAGTTTTTCTTTCCTTGACGGATGGTTCTAAATGTTGAGGATTGAGTTTTGTTTGCGTCGGTTCCCGAAGATGTACCTGGAAGAACTTCCAACGGTTGTTGGGAAACATAAGATCGAACAACGATCGGCTCGGAGTTTGGAATAGTTGATATTTCGTTGGGCAATTCCGAAGCAGACGCAGCGTCCGGCGCAGAGCTCGTGAGGACGCCAGACGCAGCATCCAGCGTGGAGTTCGTGAGGATGACAGATGCAGCGTCCGGCGCGGAGCTCGTGAGGATGACAGACGCAGCGTCCGGCGCAGAACTCGTGAGGATGACAGACGCAGCGTCCGGCGCGGAGCTCGTGAGGATGACAGACGCAGCGTCCGGCGCGGTGCTCGTGAGGATGACAGACGCAGCGTCCGGCGCGGAGCTCGTGAGGATGACAGACGCAGCGTCTGGCGCGGAGCTCGTGAGGATGACAGACGCAGCGTCCGGCGCGGAGCTCGTGAGGATGACAGATGCAGCGTCCGGCGCGGAGCTCATAAGGATTGCAAACGCAGTGTCCGGAGCGGGGCTCGTGACAATGGGAGACGCAGCGTTCGGTGACGGAGCAGAGTTCGTGAGAGTAGCACACTTCTGGAAAAAAGGTAGGTAGGTAAGTAAAATATAAAGTGGTGTGAATGTGTGTGCGCGTGTTCCTGCAGGAATGTGTGTTTATAATACGTTAAATGTAGTTCCTGTATTCATGATAATATCGCAATATTTACAATACAGGTAGTATACTATACTTAGTATACTACCTGTATTGTAAATATTGCGATATTATCATGAATACAGGTGTACGCGCCTGCTCATATTTTGAGAGCAAATCGTCACAATGTGTTTGCGACTAAAGCAATTTATTTTTTGTAATATTGTCTACTTGGAAGGTAGAAGGTTGGCTAAAATATTTTGCACTCATCATTTCGGCTCCGCAAAAGAAAATTCTTAATTAATCTAAATTATACATGTATCAAGTCTTCTATGAGTTTTTCTTAAAGAAATTCCATTATTGTGCGTAAACAATAAAATTGGCGACCGTGACAGGACTTTTCAAGAAATTTGGTTACTTAGTACACGAGTTGCGTCATACTCGGCGATACGAAAGTAACCAGAAGAACGAACATTGGAGGCAACGACAAGACAAGCAGCCAGCCTGGTCTTCCGTGCTAACGAATCAGCTAAAGATCGTACCGGAAATCCATCGAGTCATCAAAATCATCAAGCTAAGTGCCTTCCCTTGTTCCGTTCTACCTACCTCACCAAATTACAATCCATTTCCAAATTCCATACATTATTCCTTCTAAAATACCTGTATTCCAACTACTAACCTTTATTTGTGCTATATTCCTTAATCTTATAGGTTTAGTCGTGCCAAATAAGTGCATAGGTAAAAGTACCTACATGTACCGTCCACTATAAACTTATATTGTTTCTTTTTCCAAATTCATATTCTTGTTAACTAAATTCATTTGCAAATTAACGTACACATAAGTAACTAAATCTTAATCTTAATTATCACACTCCTACCTCGATATATTCGGTATTTTCCCTATATTTAAACCGATTTGCCGAAATTTCCAGGCGTGACCCTGAGGGCCAAATCGCTCGACTGAGTTTGCAGCCATCATTGCCAGTTTGCTGAGTGAGGCACTGCAGCCAGCCGAAACCAGCTTCCCAGGAGATTCCACCGGAGGGAGGAGCGTGAGAGTATCATTATTTTATTCCTTTTCCGAATCAGGTAAAGCTTTGTCGATTTATTCAAATTCCAAGTTTGGAGCTTAGTACTAAACATTTGTTTCTCATAGTTCATATTTGATCTACATTTCAAAATGACGTACGAGGGTGGCAATATATCCTCCGCAAAGGTGTCTTTAAGAGAATTACTAGTAAAACGTAGTTCAATTAAAGGACAAATTACAAAATTTAGAAACTATTTAGATAAAATTAGTAAATTACCTGAGTTATCAAATATAGACCTTGCGGAATTGAGTTTAAGATTGAATAAGTTTCAAGGATTGTCGACAAGGTTTGATGATTTGCAGACAGAGATTGAAGTTTTAAATGCTCCAAATATTCAAGTAGAACTTGATGAGCGAGAACGCATTGAACAAGACATAGTTCAAAATATAGCTATAGCCAAGACGGAATTACAACAATATAATAGTGATGATGATGGCATGCGCCGTCCATCTATCCAGGTCAATGCGGACTCGGATCACCAAAACGTGGGTTTTAGATTGCCTCAAATACAAATTTCTAAGTTCGATGGATCACACTTCCGCTGGCTCGAATTTCGGGACACATTTCTTAGTTTGATTCATAAAAATGAGCGCATTCAAGATATACATAAGTTTCATTATTTAGTTTCTTATCTGGATGGTGACGCTGCGCGTATTATATCAAACCTCGAAGTATCTTCAGCTAATTACCAAGAGGCTTGGAAACAGGTTTGTGAGCGATACGATAACAAAAGGATTCTCATGAATCATCACCTAGATTCTTTAATAAACATTCAACCAATAACGCGTGAGTCAGATAGGTCTCTTCGGTGCTTGGTTGACAACGTCACTAAGAATCTAAGAGCCTTAAGGAGTTTAGGTCTACCTACTGACCACTGGGACATGTTGTTAATATTTATTTTATTGCTTAAATTGGATAGTCGTACCATACTAAAATGGGAAGAATATCGCAATACAATAGATTGCGTGAATGACGTGCCCACTTTGGAGCAATTTAATAAATTCTTAATTGACCGCGCTAATGTACTAGAATCATTTAATCAGAATAAATCTATAAACAACAATAATTTTAAATCACAACAAAACTCACGTCCCTCGGCTAATCAGTCTCAATCTAATCACATTAAATCTTCTTCTAATAAATCAAGCCGTAACCAAAATACCAATGTCTTCGCATCCACTTCACAAGCTCGTAATAATTCTTCAGCTGTCTATCTGTGTGTGGTATGCAATGGAAATCATAGGATTTATGATTGTCCAACTTTTAAATCAAAATCCATTCAAGATAAAATGTCATGCATATCCCAATATAAATTGTGTACAAATTGCTTGCGGCAAGGTCATCCTGCGTCTGAGTGCGCCATGGGTTCGTGTCGTCAGTGCAACCAAAAGCATAATACTCTTCTCCACGATCCTAGCGTATCAGCTAACTGTAGTACAGCAAACGCTAACGCCGATATTAAAGGGGAGACCGTGGTGGCTTTCTCTCAACAAAATAACGGTCATGTATTTTTGTCTACGGCTATTATAGAAGTTCACAATCCTCTAAATAACAAAAGCGAAAGAGTTCGCGCGCTGTTAGATAGTGGCAGCCAATCTAGCTTCATCACAAAATCTCTGCAACGAAAATTAGGTTTAATGTGTAAGCCGTTAAATGCATTAAACGTTATAGGAATAGGAAACAATCAGTGTGACACAGTATTAGAAAGTTGTGTTACTCACCTAAAATCAATCCATGGCACTTACCAAGTTAAGTTGTCTTGCTATGTTCTCAATCAACTTACCGGAGACATTCCAAAGGTTTCCGTCGATATACATCATCTAAAAATACCAAAGGATATTATATTAGCCGATCCTAAATTCAATGAACCTGCTTCCATTGAGATACTCATTGGTGCAGATATCTTCTGGGATATACTAGTTAGCGAACAACGCTCCCTAGGCCCAAATAATCCTAAATTACAAAATTCAAAATTAGGTTGGTTCATAGCCGGCCCTATCAATGCACCAAAATACAATCAAAATATTCGATGCAATCATGCAATTGTTTCAAACAACAACTTGGATGAAATGCTCACTAAATTCTGGGAACTCGAGAGTCTTCCTCAAAGAAAGATCCTCAGTCCCAACGAAATAGCATGTGAAAAACAATTTCACAAAACCACAACTCGTTTGAGTAATGGCAGATTTAGAGTGAAGCTACCACTAAAGGACTCACCTGACTGCCTCGGTGATTCTTATAATCAAGCTAAAAAACGTTTCATAAATCTCGAAAAAAGATTTAGAAAAAATCCGACACTAAAGTCACATTACGTAGAATTTATACGTGAATATTCAAATCTAGGACATCTTTCAGAGTCACTTATTGCAATACCAAATCCTTCATACTTTTTATGTCATCATGCTGTATTCAAAGAGGACAGTGAGTCAACCAAGATTCGAGTAGTCTTTGACGGATCAACTCCTACAACTTCTGGCTACTCTCTAAATGACATCTTAATGGTTGGGCCTAATCTACAGAATTCTCTATTCTCCATTCTAATTAGAGCACGTCAATACAAGTACATTTTGACTGGCGATATAGCTAAAATGTATAGACAAATTGCTATGGATCCAAATGATTGTGATCTTCAATTAATATTATGGAGAGAAGATGAGTCTCATCCTATCCAAACTTTGCGTTTAGATACTGTCACTTACGGTACTGCAAGTGCCAGCTATCTTAGCACTAAATGTCTGTGGCAGGTAGGAGAAGAGTGTGATGACAAATCAATTAAAACTATAATACAAAATGACTTCTTCGTCGACGACGTCATTACAGGCTCAGACGATGAAGATCACCTTATATACATACAAAAGGCACTTTCTACTGCTCTAAATGCAGCTTGTTTTCCCCTACGAAAATACAAAACTAATTCACCTAAATTATTTCATAATATAGAAATTAATACAAGGGAGAAACTTACCTTAAGTGAATCCTCCAGTACTCTTGGTCTAGGGTGGGATCCAAGTGACGACACTTTCAATTTTCCTGTAAAAAATAACTACATAAATAACACAATTACAAAAAGATTTATAATGTCGCAATCACTTCGTATTTTTGATCCACTTGGGTTATTAAGCCCATGCATAATTCAATCGAAAATATTAATACAAAAGTTGTGGATCAAGAGAATTGATTGGGATCAACCTGTACCTAATGACATACAGGAAAATTGGAATGACATTTCAAAAAGCTTACCGTTACTTGCAGATCTTCATATTCCACGTAGAGTAATTGGTGACTCACCAAGGTCCATAGAACTTCATTCGTTCAGCGACGCCTCTCAAGTTGCCTACGGAGCTTGTATCTACATGAGAACGCTGAACGAAAACCATGAGGTGACAGTGAGGTTATTATGTTCGAAATCTAAGGTTGCTCCTATAAAGCCCACCACCATACCTCGCCTCGAGCTTTGCGCGGCGTTGTTATCAGCTAATCTATGTCGATCTGTTACTGAGTCCTTAAGACTTAGTCCTACAAAAATTACGCATTGGTGTGATTCTAATATCGTACTATGCTGGATAAACAATGACCCAAGTAAATTAAAAACCTTTGTAGCGAATAGAATAGCTGAAATTTTAGATCTTACTAATCGCAAGGATTGGCGTCATGTTCCCACTGACGTTAATCCCGCTGACCTAATTTCTCGAGGTGTGAACGCTCATCACCTTCGCGATAATTTAATGTGGTGGCAAGGCCCCTCATTCTTATACAATGATGAATCAAAATGGCCAAAACTGCATCAAAATCAAAACATTGAGTTACCTGAAGTAAAAAGTCACTATATTAACTTACCCGAATCTACATTCGATTTCAAAATATTTTCAAATTTTTCCAAATTAAAAAGAACATTTGCTTATGTCTTACGCTTTTTACACAACTCAAAACGGTCAAATAGACTTAATCGCTTATCTGGCCCTCTAACAGTGCCTGAATTAAATAACTCCTTTATTTTTATTTGTCGAGTTGCACAAAAACAATCATTTCCTCTTGAATATAAAAGAATTCAATCAAAATTATCATTATTGCCTAAATCTAAGTTATTATGTTTATCGCCTTTCTTTGAGCCCACAACTAATCTAATAAGAGTTGGGGGGAGATTACATAATTCCAATTATTCATTCAATAAAAAACATCCAATACTGTTGGATTCTTCTCATTATGTAACAAAACTTTATTTTGTGTACGAACACTTACGAAACTTACATGCTGGACCACAGCTATTGCTGGCAACGGTCAGAGAATCTGTGTGGCCTATAAACGGAAGAAGGTTAGCTAGAGGCATTGTAAAGAAATGTGTTACTTGCGTGCGTGTTCGTGGGCAAACCATATGCCCAAAAATGGGTAACTTACCAACAAATCGTGTCTCTGTTGACTTTCCATTCAAATCCGTTGGAATTGACTACGCCGGACCCTTTCTTATATTAAATCGCAAGGGACGTGGTGCTAGACTAGTAAAATGCTACTTATGTCTATTTATTTGTTTACGTTTTAAATGCGTTCATTTAGAACCTGTCAGCGACTTGACGAAAGAAGCTTTTATAATGACCTTTCGTCGATTTGTTGCCCGCCGTGGCAAGCCAGCGGAGGTTTGCTCTGACAACGGACGAAATTTCGTTGCCGCTGCTAAGGAACTAAGCAATTTTCTAAAATTAAATAACGAATCTCTTTCTCAGTTTGCAACAGGAGAAGGGATCAAATTTTCATTTATACCTGCTTACAGCCCTCACTTCGGTGGAGTTTGGGAGGCTGGAATCAAGGCTGCTAAATATCATGTCAAAAGAGTCATGGGAAATTCCCATCTTTCCTTCGAGGAAATAGGTACTTTATTCGCACAAGTAGAGGCAGTTCTAAATAGTCGCCCCTTGTGCCCAATGTCTTCATCCCCTGACGATTTCCTATCCTTATCCCCAGGGCACTTCCTGATTGGCAGACCACTCAATGCGTTGCCAACACCAGTTCAAGACGATGGCAAAACCACCTTTCGAAACCGGTACGCTCGCCTTGAGCAAATAAGGCAAGACTTCTGGAAGCGCTGGCAAAAGGAATATATCTCCGAACTTCATCAACGCACTAAGTGGAAGACTGACGCTAAGAAGCTAAACATCGGAGATCTGGTCATCCTACAAGAAGACAACACACCGCCACTCAACTGGCGCCTCGGACGTGTCGCCAGACTTTTCCCTGGACCAGACGGCATCTCTCGAGTCGCAGATGTCAACACAGCAAGAGGTTGCGTGCGACGATCTCTAGTTCGCCTGTGCCCCCTGCCTACTGGTGAAGATTTTAACGGTTGAAGTCCACACCCTTCAACGGGGGGAGCTTATGTACGCGCCTGCTCATATTTTGAGAGCAAATCGTCACAATGTGTTTGCGACTAAAGCAATTTATTTTTTGTAATATTGTCTACTTGGAAGGTAGAAGGTTGGCTAAAATATTTTGCACTCATCATTTCGGCTCCGCAAAAGAAAATTCTTAATTAATCTAAATTATACATGTATCAAGTCTTCTATGAGTTTTTCTTAAAGAAATTCCATTATTGTGCGTAAACAACAGGAACTACTCAGGATCAGATAGTAATCTGTATTTTAAATTTCAAGTCTCTAACTTCTGCAGTTTTGGCTCGACAATGATAAATCAATCATAGAGTCAGTAGTAATACAATTACCTCTGTGCATAGGTAGGTAAAGCCATAACACCCAAGCCTATATAGGCAGGTAATTTATTACTTAAGTGTTCATTCAAATCTGAATACCTACTTCATTTATAAGTATATCACTCTCGTTTGCCACAGAGGATTCCACAGTACTAAAATAAGCCCAACATAGATACATACATGATAGATACCTACATAATACTATACTTGAGGTTCAACAACAAAAATACAAAACAATAAATTATTTACCTTATCAAATTCAGAAAGAAGGCTTCTGCGACATTTTTTCTTAGTTCGTATGTCCGATGTTTTTAAAGCCATTTCCAGAATGTCTCTTTTTCGACCTCGTCTTTCCATTTTAACCTAAAACAATACATTCAAAATAATAAATATCAGTTATAGGTACCTACTTAGTAAGTAATCAATCACAATTACCTAATACAATAGCAAAAAGGTTAGAGAAATAAATACCTTACCGTTGACAGGAACTTTGCAAAAACAATTACGCGCTAGCGCACATGCTCTCGCCGTCACTGCACGCGGCTGACTGATTTTGGAATAAGCGACTCGCTAAATAGCTACTTGATTGCAACAAAGTGATATAAATTGGCGTAAGCACCAATTAATAAATGATCATTGTAAAGTAATACGGCGTAAGAGACAGAGTTATATTAAAATAGTAAATGGTAGTAGGGTATAACCGATAATACAATATCAAATTAGATTTTAGTAATTGGGTATAAGCGACAACTGTGTTGTAAACCTGTAAATGGTAGTAAGGTATAACCGACAGTTCAATATCAAATTCGATTTTAGTAATTGCGTGCAACCGACAATTGTATTGTAAACTTGTAAATGGTAGCAAGGTATAACCGACTCTTAATGTTTTTGACGATAAAGGTAAAGAGGCATTAGTTTCAGCTTTTAAAAGAGGTGCTAATGGTAAAATGTCGTAAGCGCCCGGAATCTCTATGCCAGGAAGAAGTAAAAATACATTAACGACTATAAAACAAAAGTGATGCCATTTTTACAGGGGTATAAGCGCCTTTAGGGTAAAAAAGGCCTAAAACTCGGTCGGTTACACCAAAATGACATTTCAAAACCGCAGTTTTTTGCTTGGGTATAAGTGACAAAAAATACATCGTAGAGCCATGGGAGTAAGGGCATTCGAAAAAGCAGAAATTTTTAAGAAGGATGGCATTCATAACTCATTTTCGACCAAAATGGCGCTTATGCCCTATTACCTTTTAACCGTCGACATGGTGCCATACGACTTTCAAATTACACTAACATATCTAGAGGATATTTTATAGTATATTCTTGTTTCCGGGTCGTCAGAAGCCCGAAAGTCTGACAACCAGTCTTATACCAAGGGGTATCGTATTACCCAGCAACTGGGTTGTGGAGGTCTGATAGGCAGTCGCTCGTATAAAAGACTGGTATTCAGCTGCATCCGGTTAGACTGGAAGCTGACCCCAAAATAGTTGGGGAAAAGGCTCGGCAGATGGTGATTCTAGTTTTCCGTTCTTTCATAGGAACCTACTATGGTTCGGAATGGTCAACTAGCTTCAACTTTCTGACTGACCATCATCATCATCATTTCAGCCGAAAGACGTCCACTGCTGAACGTAGGCCACCTCTAGGCTCCTCCACTTCGACCGGTCTTGTGCTTGACAAACCACTTGACTTCAAATGTGCCTTTAATTGGTTTAAATAAAACAAATGCTTTCATTTTTAACCGACTTCAAAAAGGAGGAGGTTCTCAATTCGTCGGTTTTTTTTTATGTATGTTCCCCGATTACTCGAAGATGGCTGGACCGATTTGGTTTTTTTTTTTGTTTGAAAAGGTTTACTTCCCAGGTGGTCCCATGATCATCAAGTCAGGATCTGATGATGGGATCCTGGAGAAATAGAGAGAACTCTTCAAATTTTATAGGCACACAAAGCAATTTAGGTATTTTTTGGAAGAGTACTTTCTCGGAGTGGTCTCATTTCAATTTGGTGAAGATCTGATGAAGAACTTTGGAGATAGGCAACGGAACTCCTCAATAAATGATAGCAAATGGACTGGGATTGCTGAAATCTCATGAAAAAATTTAAATACAGCTCCAAAGCCACCAACTTCCGAAATTAAAGTTATTTTTCACTTTGTATTGTGTTTTTGGTAGTTGGTTGTTTTTTTGTTGTTGAATATACTGTTAGCTAATATATTACAGTGTTTGTACTGCTGGACAATACCCCACTAAACTACTTGAATTTCACCCACATTTCAGACCAATGGATGACCCAGAACTGGACCCATCAGAGCTTGGTACACAGGACTATTGGCAGAAAGCCTACACCAAGGAAATAGAAAACTTTGTCCAACATGGAGACCCAGGGGACGTGTGGTTCGGTGAGGACAGCGCTAACCGGGTTATCAACTGGATCTGTGACTGTGGTGTTGAAAAGGATACTGCTGTTATAGACTTAGGTTAGTATTATGTACTTTTTTTTTTTTTTTTTGGGTGGGAAATCATCAAATAACTTCTCCCGCTCTGGGTGGAGCGGGAGGGCGTGTCAGACTTTTACTGACTAAAACCCACCCGTGTTCCCTCAGTTGCCTGTGTGCCAGGGGCCGCGGTATCTCTTTCGAACAACCCGCACCCCTGGCAGGCATCGGTCCTTGCGGACCCCACCTATTGGTGCTGACATCTCTTTGAGGCGCGCGTGGAACACGACGCGCCGTCGACCCGGGCTTGGTCCTTACCGGACAGCGAGCTACCCATTACTCGCTGTCCGCAAGCCCGCGCCTACGGTGGCCGGGAATCAGCCTGGGATTCCCGACGCCCAGGGCTTCTCCCGCGGCGACTACGGCCGTGAGGGCGCATATACTGCCTCTCCCTCACGTGCGCCGCCTCCCTCTTTGCGAGCATTACTGCTTCGCAGAAAGAGGTGACGGCTAACCATTCACTCTCGCTCCGTACCATGGCCTGCACCAGGGCCGGACGCGAGAGAGCGCCGCCGCCGATCGCCTCCACGAGGACACAGCGGTGCTCCGCCCAAGCCGGGCAGACCGCCACCGTATGCTCCACCGTGTCCTCAGGGCGATCTTCGCAATGGAAGCACCCGGGCGTTTCCTCCCGCCTTATACGAAACAGGAACCTCCCGAAACAACCGTGTCCGGTGAGGACCTGCGTCAGGCGGAAGGTGAGGACGCAGTATTATGTACTTACTTGGCATCCATATTGTTTTCTGCCGATCGTTGCAGGTTGCTTTAAACTATACTGTGGGGTACCCTCACTTGTAATAATAATCAACTGACAGTCAATTGTCAATGTCAACTAGACACCTTGACAGTGGCAAAATCATCAAACGTTACCAATGGAGCCAGAACCTTTAAAAATAGAATAGAGTCAAACACCACAGTTTACACAGTCTTAACGAACGGGAGTGGTGTGATGGGTTCAGGTCCCACTGGTACCATATTCAATGTTAGTGGGTTTGGTTTCCCCACTTAGTCCTTCAAGTAGACCATTGTGCGTGTCTTGGCAGCCGTCGGTGGTTATTCCAGCCAGCCCACCTCCCTCCAGAAGTTGGCTATATCTCCTGGTCGGTTGAGAACGTCAATGTAAGATTTCTTCTCTCCTAATCTGGGCCACGCCTGTGAATTCACTGGTACCATGCCCCATCTGGTAAGTTTGTAGGTTCTTGGCTACATCGTTGCCTAGCGAACCGCTGTGTCCTTTGATCCATTGAATGGTTATGCTATTGAGGCTACCCACCTGGTTGAGACACGTGTATATTAACCCAGAATCAACTGTATGACTGTTTAGTGTAGGTGTGACGCCAGCACATCAAGCTACACCAAACTGTCAAATGTTCCCAATTGAACATGAACCTTATGCTTATGTAATAAAGTTGAAAATCTATCAAAGAAAAATGACAGATTGGGGTACCTTGATGTGCTGGCGTCTGTACACCTCTGCCAAACCGTTTGGGAAATGTGGTATGGTAATTTTATTCTAGGTGCACCGGTTTCACATAAAACAATATAATTAATGTATGTAAAACATTTTTAAAGAGTAACGGTTGAGTTTCTTGCACATTCTTTTTCATATGAAGCTACCTTTTAGAACGACTAAAATCATTTATTTAATGTAAATGTTGACGTTCAAAAGTGCCTTTTATGGGCCTATCTATCTATATAAATAATAAAAAGAAAAGTCCTGACTGACTGACTGACTCATCAATGCCCAGCCCAAACCCTTGGACCTAGAAAGCTGAAATTTTGCACAGAGGTTCCCTTTATAATGTAGACAAGGAATAAGGAAGGATCTTTTGAAATTCAGCCCCTAAGGGAGTTAAATAGGGTATGAAAATTCCGCGCGAGCGAAGCCGCTGGCAAGAGCTATAAATGCTCTGATGTTATGTAATTATTATTGTATTCACAATGTGTGTTTGTTATGTTAATTAACACTAATCGGGCTATTATTACTTAGTTAATTGATTAATGATAAATATGTTATGTTTTCCTGTAATTAAATTTGCTGTTATTAAAAGAAAAAATTACAATTTCAGGTTGCGGTAATGGCTACACGCTATCTGAGCTAGCTAGAGAAGGGTTTACAAACCTCCTTGGTGTTGACTATTGTCAGGAAGCCATCACTCTTGCTGAGAAGGTTTCCAAGACTGAGTTTCCTCATATTAAATATAAGGTATGTAAGTTTAAGCACGGAGCAGTGGTGGCCCCTTTGCAACGGCCGTGACTTAAGACTTGTAGGTCAGACGCTTTACTTCATGAAAATTATTTCATCACCACTGGGCCTGCGTGGTGGATTATGGCCCACTCGAATAGAGGATGCCTGCGTCCCAGCTGTGGGAACACTATAAGCCTCTCAGTGTGAGGGAGTGAGCCATAATCGACCACGCAGGCCCAGTGCTGGTTGGTAGATGTCACATATCTTCAAATGTTTGGTTCTAGGATAAATGATAAATGATTTTATTTCTATAAGTAGGTTTGTACAAACACTTTTACACGTCAATCATATTTTTTTAAACTAGATGAGGCCGGTGTTTCCTATCTGACTACTCTGAGAAGAAAGGCCGAAACAAACTCAGAGGTCACAGTCTCTTTTAAAGTCCAGACATAATCTTGGTCAGATCATGTGAAAACCATGTGGATTGGTGTCTGAAATGGTCTTTTGAGGAAAGATCCACACAGATTGAGTAGACCTGTCCAATCAGTGCACGCATTTATCAATAATCATGCAGCTCAACTCAGAACTTGATGAGCTCAATGATCCGACGAACAATACCAAAGAAAGGACATTTGGGTAGGCCGCATAAATTACTCAAACTACCAGACCATGATTAAAACTAAACGAGAAAAAAAAGACCAAACAAAAATCAAAACACCCACACAGTCATCACATTCACAATAATTAAAGCAATATAATGCTTTACAAAGTCCTTATTTAAATAAAATTCATCAACGTCGATGTGTATATATAAAAAAATAAAAAAACAGAAATAATCCTAGTCAAATCATTTGAGGATCATATAGATTCGTGTCTAATGTTTTTTTTTATTCAGGTATTCGATATAACACAAGACTCCGTGCAGGAGCTAGGTAAATTCGGTATAGTTCACGACAAAGGGACCTACGATGCAATAGGACTCAACCCTGAGGACCCTAAGAAGTGCAGAGAAAAATATATCAACCAAGTTGTGGATATGTTGGATGAAGAAGGTAGAAAACTATCTAATTTCTAGGCTATTTATTTAGGGCTTATGTTTAACTTACCACCAGATATAGTAACATATAACAGACAAAAACACCAAAATTAAACCCGCATCTTAATGTAAAATTATAACCAAAGTTTTAACATCTCGCTATCCTGTTTAGGCAAAATGACTCCAAATAAACTAACCTAACAATAATGACAGTGGTTTCATCATCATCATCATCATTTCAGCCGAAAGACGTCCACTGCTGGACATAGGCCTCCCCCAAGCTCCGCCACTTCGACCGGTTCTGTGCTTCCCGCATCCAGCGGACTCCTGCGGCCCTCACAAGGTCATCTGTCCACCTTGTGGGAGGCCTTCCAACTTTACGTCTTCCAGTGGTTTATTTAGATAGAAATAGTGCATTAATTTGCTCGCTAAGATTTGGTGATCATTTACTACATTTGGTGTTCGAATACAATTTAAAGTGCAGTCGTGACTAAAATAGCTAGTACTATCGTAATTTTAGACTTTATTTTTCTGGTGTCAAGTTTATATTTTTGGTAAAAGAGCTAAGGGTATCAAAGCATTTTATGGTGATCATTATATTTAACCCCTTTATTTAGACAGGGCATTTATATTTATTTTGTGAAACTTCACAGATAACGGGATTCTCAAAAAACTCAAACTCAAAGCATTTATTTCAAATAAACCAATTAAAGGCACTTTTGAATTGTCAAGGTCGGTGAGGTAGAAAGATGAAGCTAGTTGCCCATTCCAAAGCGTAGGTACCTATGGAGAAGAACGGGCAAGAAACTCCATGGACACTCTTTTAAAATCATGATATTATTACAAACAGTTGGTTACATCATTATGTTGAAATTGTCAATGTGAGAACGATGTAAAAAGACGTGCACATTAAAAGCGTCCGTAATTAAAACAAAAATAAATTAACAATTTAGAAATTAAAATAAGCCGTGGGAGCTAAGAGATGACCAGTCCCTACTGGCGGCGCCCGTTCACGAACATGACGTATGGATCAGCACCATTCAGCTCAACCATTTTGAAGGGAACTTAATGATCCAACACACACGCCACCACCAGCGAGACATTTGAGTGAGCATGACATACTCTCAGCTGCCAGGGCACATTCAAGTCAATGAAAGACGTACCCTGATTTAATTCCAATAAAAACAATATTGTAATCATTTCAATTTAAGTGACTTACAGCCAGTTGCAGAAATGAACTTTAACTTTTAATTCCGTCATTAAATACTAATCTTCCATTATCTTGTTGCAGGAAGCAACATTACACTCAATTTTAATGGTTCTTTAATTTTAAACAATGAAGTGTCAAACGAGGCATTCTGTCACAGTTTTCGTTGCACAAAGCAAGCACCATTAGCGCCTTTTGTGTAACTTCATTAAGTCCATGAAATCATTAGCGTTAAGGTGAATCTAGTCCACATTTTTTGCATACAATTACAAACTTCGGGAGTGTTTTACTCCACTGTCTGACATGGCACATCCAAAGTAAAATATAATATCGTTTTGTCTCATTATTAATATTGTCTGTACGGAAACAGAATAAGTACTATAATAAAAAGCCATTAAAAAGTTATGAGCCAACAAAGATTCGTTTTTCTTGCTAATTTTACTTAACTTTGGGCGTGTTTAAGTAATAAAAGAAGTGTAAAATCTCCAAAACCAAGTCGGTACCGACAAAGTTCAATTATCGAAAAGTTCAATAAACTTTATTGGTCATTGATTTATGCATTGGCTTTTTCATAAACCCCGACCTTCCAAAGGACTTTTCTTATTTTATACGCGATTTAAAAAAAAAAGTAAAAAAATACGATACGATGCGATAAATGATCCGACATTTCACTCAACAACGTTGTGCGTGTAGACTAGCGTCTAACTGCTCATAACTGATACTACCTCTGTCGGACACGATACCTGGTGAGACAGCGTGATTTTTAGCCAGGCCCACCAGTGAGTTCGAGCCCGCGACTAGATTCCCCTTAATGATCCATTATGTTATGTAATATGGCATAAATGTTTGTCTTTGTGCAATTGCAGGGTGATAAAGTTGTAGATCCCGTTATTAGCTTAGGAAAAAGTAAGTTTAGGGTTCCAAACCCCAAAAAAAAATGGAACTCTTATAGAATATAGCTTCTAAGTCTACTCAATATATATTTTGTTAGAAATAATAACTATTAGAGGCCTAAATACTATTTTAAGCCTCGAATATAGTACGATACTATAGTATATAGTAGGATTTGTAACCCTAGTTAGTATATAATGTACTAAAACCATAAAAGTATCGTATATACGAGACTTTTATGGGTTAGTAGTAACAAGTCATCCGTGATGTTTACAGTATTTTTTCCTATTTTCCAGGTCTATTTATAATAACGTCATGCAACTGGACCGAAGAGGAATTATTAAAACATTTTTCTGAAAAAATGAAGCTCAAGCGAGTGATACCGACGCCGCAATTCAAGTTTGGCGGGAAAATAGGCAGTGTGGTGTCTTCCGTTGTATTCACTAAGAACTAAATAAAAAAAATATACTTTTAATTGATACTGGGCTTGTTTGTTTTATTGATCAAAATATTTACGCACTTAAAGGAAACTATTAAACACAATATCGATACTATACTGGAAATTTTAGAACGTTAGCTCTATATACTACACGGCCGCCTTTTCGTAGTCACTCAAACTTGGTCGGTTTATCCATGTATTACGGTTGTTCTGGTATTTTTACACGCTTTATATTAGCTTCACTTGTATGTTTGTTTGTTTGTTTGTATGTAACCCACTCCTTTGAGAGCGATTTTGCCCCACTTTAAACAGTCAGATTTCATTGAAACTTTGTAAACTTTTCGAGGACCGATGACAATTCAATAATTTAAAAAAAAAATGAGAAAAAAAACACGTTTTTGTAGTTAGCAGAACTAAAAAATTTAAAATAAATAATAAGTAGTTTAAAAAAACTAAAAAACACGCTTTAAAAACCAAACTAAAAAAGGAGAAAATAATTTAATTCAATTAAAAAGCGTGGTGCTTGACATTAATTGATTATAAAAATACCTCAAAAAGCACCCCACGCTTTTTAATTGAATTAAATTATTTTCTCCTTTTTTAGTTTGGTTTTTAAAGCGTGTTTTTTAGTTTTTTAATTATAATATCTCTTTAATTGTTTAGTGTAATGAGCTGAAATTTGGCATGTGAATAGTTGCATTAATACACAAAATATAGGAATATGTTTTATTCTTCTTTTCAATTCAAAAATCCACAATCGGATGTCATAATGGTCCAGTCCGTATTAAATTATGCCATTGCTCATTAATTACAAAGAGCACTTAAATGAAACTTGGCAAGACATTGTATACCCTTACAAGAAACAAATAAATAAATGTTATAAATTAGGCTCTAGACTTCCTGTTTTAAATATTGGACCAAATAACCTTATTTTTCTTTTACGTGTATATCTTAATTTTTTCCAAATTCTGTTATCACACACCTCTTCACTGAACTGCACCCTAATTGCGTAACTCACGATTAATCATAATCGGTTTCATTTTGACAGTTCAACGATATTCATTGCGTTATTTACGTTGTTGAGCAGACACATTTTTCGAACTTATAAAGCAATGGTTTAGCCATCTGTTTCAAAACGAAACAAATTATGATGAATCGTGAGTTACGCAATTAGGGTGCTGTTTTAGGTATACGATTTTCATCAAAGCCAAACGTTAGCGCACCGGAATCTCGATTATCTCCGCAGTTTAATGACACACAAATATTATTACTAACACATTTACCTCTCGTTACACTAATTATTGATTTTTTTTTCTTGTACGTTCATAAGAAAAAAAAAAGTGCCGCTGGGATGACGTAGTTCCAGCAGAAACAGTTTTTGTTGAATAGCACCCCAATGGTTGGATGCACAAATTTGTATTTACCATACACAATTACACGACGTCATACACTTAAATAGGTATCTGCTAAACTGAAATTACGAAATTCACACTTTTCCGCTGGGACTACGCACACAAGAAAATCATGTTGACCATTGCGTTATACATTTAAAATTGAGTCTTATTGCCATACAATAAGATTGAATTTTCTTTACCTCAATGCGGACGTCAGTATGCCAAAATACATAATTTTTGAAAAAATACCCATCATAAACGTTACTGAGATCGATTCAGTACTCAATTATGAACAAACTACTTTCATTTGGTCATTGTGTTATGCTTTTAAACTCAATCCAGTAATTGGGGTATATGAGGTCATGCGTTAATTATGTTACACGTTGTATGTTCGTAAAAAAACAACTCAATTTTGTTACTATACTTTATTTATTCAATAATCTTTACTATAACCAACCTGTTTTAAAAATCTCTGTTACATGAACGAAGCATTTTAAAGTTTAATTAAACGTAATTCTACATATAACCATACCTTATTGCTAAAACCTCATTCACATTGGATCAAACATAACAGTCTCAGCGTTTTTTTTTTTTTTTTCTAAAAAGTTAGCTTGAGGAATAGACCGCTTTTTGATCGCGCTTCATCATAAAAAACCGCGATTTTGCGTTTAAAATCCAATATGAAAAAGGAAAACCCAAATTAAATAAAAATAAAAGATAGAAATAGGTATCTACATGAACCTTAAAAACGAATAATATATTTATAATTCTGCATGATATATTAGGTAGAGCAAAGAACTTATCTCCATTCATAAAAGAATTAATTTGAAAACATTAAAAATTGTTTATTTTACAAATACTAATTTTATACACAGATGACAATGTCCTCACTTTATGACATAAAACCAGTTTCTAATACTATTTAGTTTTTATACAGGTACTAAGCATTTTTAAATAATTTTTATTACATATTTATTTTTTTAAGAAAAAAAAATTTTTTTTTAAAGGCATTGTCATACGCCTTATTTTTAATTTTATAATACATATTTTCACAAAAAATGCACAGGCTATTCAGTAAAAAAAACAAAAATACCCCAAGTTTCTTTAATTAAAGCAATTTCTAATTTAAGCTTAACATAGATCACAACTCATAATAAATAATAACAAAAAATCATGGTTTTCTGAGCAAAAAAGATAAAAAAATAATAAAGACTAGGACAACATTATTTTTGGTTTTAGTTATGGCCAGTTTTAGTTATGGTTTTTTTAAATTAGTTTTAGTAGATTATATTATTGTGCACTTTACTAAAGGCTGATTTACACGCTGCGATTCAATTGCTAGAGGAATACTATAATTTGAAAAAAAAAAACATCATTAAAAGTTGTACAGACGCCAACACATCAAGCTACCCAAATCTGTCAAATTTATTTGATAGATTTTCAACTTTATAACATAAGCATAAGAATGGGATCCGAAAAGCTTTACCTGATTACAATGATAGATTAAGGCACTTAATGATAATTAGCTTAAAAGAAAGACCGTTCACTTCTGATTTACTGATTCTTCACACAATTATTAATGGTTCCATAGATGCGCAATTGATTAACTATTTTAACTTTAGGACTAGCCAACGCAACGTAGCAAACGACATCATCGCATTTCTGAATTGCCTACATCTAACTTAAACACCACTTTTAATAGCCCTCTAACACGTATGGCAAGGTTACATATTGAAAGGTCAAAATTGATGGTTTAGGTATCCTATCGAAGTTTTCTCTATGAGTTTCGTTTCATAAAGACGCTCCCTATACAAGATGTAACTTAAATAGCGCACAACCTCTTAAGGGGTCATTGTACTCATCATTATCGACAACTTTTACTATGGGACCAAACCTGAAATCGTGAAAAAAAAATCAGCTGTTCCCTACATTTTGACGATTTATGCGAATACAAGTGTATGGAACAGCTGATTTTGTTTCGCGATTTCAGGTTTGGTCCCATAGTAAAAGTTGTTGATAATGATGAGCACAATAACCCCTTAACAGGTTGTGCGCTATTTAAGTTACATCTTGTATAAACAGTGAGAACAATGTACGCCCTATATAGCTCAAAGTGTTTAGTTTTCTGTAGTGTTCTAGATTTAGGTTTACTGGACACTTTTGATTTTTGTTCTAGTCTCTAACTTTCATTACCTATGTCAATGTCATGCATACCTGTCATTTGCGCGGTTACTGAAATGCCGATCTTAGATGTAAGTTTATTTGCAATGCAAGTGACAGTGCTGTTGATGTGCTTATTATAATTAAATAAATAAGGTTCATTTTCAATTGGCAAAATTTGATAGTTTGGGGTAGCTTGATGTGCTAGCGTCTGTACCTTAGCGCAAAATGGCCTTTAAAATAGATTATTTTGCAGTTACATTTTATTTGACATAATTTAAAAGCACACTGGATTAAAAATAACTTGTTCAAAGATAAATAAATAAAACAATTGCGTAATAATCAGCTTATCAATGATAGATTTAGGCCAAAACGAATAAGTTTGATAACAACATACCTAATTATGATTTAGAAATACCTACTTTAATTGTCAGTGAAATTTTACATACAAATCTTATCGATGGTGTCCCATCTACAACTCTGGTTTCGCAAGCGGACAACGGTCACACATTAAAGCGTTGGTTGCAAGGCTACGATTTCATATAAGAGCGTTTTGATCATATTTATCAGACGTCATGAAAATCTGTCATTTTCACTATCATTGACATTTTAAGGGATCAAATTAAATTAGCTGGAAATACTCGTGTTGGGTATCAATAGGCATTGAAAACTAATAGAACCAAAAATTTATATATTTTAATATTTTTCGTCAGTCGAAGAGCGAAGGTCGTAATTATTGATCAGCTGTTTTTGAAATGTCTCGTAGAACATTTTTTACGAATATCCAAAAAACCAAAATAACAGTCGTTTGGTTGCCATGGTGTAGGTACATGCCAGTGTCATTTAAAGTTTTAAACAAAGTTGGAAAGATGTTTTTTTTTTTCATTATAAAGTATTGCCAGCTAATTTAATTTGAACCTCTATACAGCGAAAGTATTTTCGTTCCAATTATTATATAATTTTCATATATTTAATCACCTAAACAGCTTTAAAAACAAATGCTGAAATCAATACATCGTTTTTTTTTTTCATAGACAATATCACAAGTCGCTAGACAATAGCAAATAGGCCTTAAATACTTAGACAAATGCTTATTATTAAACCAGTCATTCGTGTAATAACCATTTTACTTTAATTTATATTACTAGAAGCCTAATACCTTGCCGGGATAATTAAATTTATGGGGAAATATATAATTGATCCTCTAATGATGCGCACTTTTTTTTAATAATTGAGCCTCTTTTTAAGTTTCTGACCTTTTCTCACAGTTGGTCGCAGCAACTTAGCTAAGGCACCCATCCCTAATGGGCTACAGTTCGTTTTTTAAATTCGGATACTAGTTTGACAGGTGTAATGTCAAACTCGTAAACCTACTACAAAAGCAAACACAAATACTTGAAATGTCAGAGCAGTCTCTGGGTTTAAAAAAAACGAACTATAGTGACCACGTACGTCCAAGTTAGATGCAGTTACTTGGCTATTTCACATTTATTTAGTATATTTAGGAACCCAAGGTTCACAAAAGAGGCGCAATAATTATATTAGAATGGCCAACCATATTTTTAGGAGTGCAAAATGGGAATTCTAAAGGTTCAATTAATATTAATTAGGTTCAAATAATATTTAGGGTGAGTGCTTTCACCCTAAATAGGTTGAATTTTAATTTAACGCATCTATTACTATTATCTACTGCAATAATAGAGCTTTTATTCAAAACACATGAATCGTTCTTAAATACATCTGCATTAGTCAGAAATTAAACGGACACAACCCGAAATACACTCCCGGACTCCTAAATCGAGTTACCGTGCTTATTTACATTATAGGTATGTCTAAAACATCAAAACAATGTGTCAAAAAGTTTTTATGTAGGTAGTTAAGAAGCGAACATGCTGATCACCATTTTGGTGTCATCATTATTCCAAATTTGAATTCACAACTATCTAAAAGTTGCAGACCTATTTATACAAAGATAAACTGGCTGGCTCACAAGTCCGGAAATGTATGTATGCAGACTATAAATCGTATTATAACCATAAAAAATAAATTTTAATATAAAACACCCATACTTTAATTTATACATTTAGTTAGGTATATTTTTTATTTAAAAAAATGGTAGTTTTTTTCTTCGCATACATAAATACTTAGTTAAATATCATTTTATTAATTTCATGAATGCCAAAATATTTAAATATTTATCTTAAGACACTTTATTTTATAAAAATCTCTTTGTTTAACTTTTTTTCAATGATATAAATTGAATAAATTGCACAAATGATGACGCTTTCTAATTTGCATGTTACCAACAACCTACAGTGCTTGGCACCTAATTAAAACTACAATTTTCACATAGTAAATACACAATGGTTTAATTTTTCCCACAGTTCAAATATAAATCTAAACGCACACTACAGCCGCATTGGGCCGCAATCTAACACAAAAATAGCTTTGTGCCCCGCCTTAGGGTGGAAACTACGTTACCCCGCGAAATTCAAATTTTCCTAATCTATTTTTCAATTTGCAACTCAGTGTCAGGTTTGGCTAGAAAATTATTCGCAATCATAACATGAATGTGCACTATTTCATGAAAAAGTAATTTAATGGGATTATAAGAACTTAAGAGGGTCGTATTGTTGATTTTAATTATTATAATTCTGTTACGGCGTAGAATCATATTTCTATTCACAAACAACTAACCTGACGCTGATCTACAAATTGCAACAACGTAACCAAAATTTGAATTTCACTGGCCATCTTAGCCCTTAGCGCCTCGTCGGTACAAAAGTGACGCAGGAGGATTTTTGCAAACCGGCGCGGCTCGCGTATATGTGCGTCAGCCTTAATCCATAAATACCTAACCGTGAAATTTATTACTACATATCTAAAGAAATACATATCAAGTTGTGAGTCACAAAAATTGGTAATCAAACGCGAGACTACCAATTACCTATCAAAAATAAAATTACTTTTGCACGTCAGGCTAAATACCTTTTTAAATAAATAATGGTTTAAAAAACTAAAAAACACGCTTTAAAAACCAAATTAAAAAAGGAGAAAATAATTTAATTCAATTAAAAAGCGTGGGGTGCTTTTTGAGGTATTTTTATAATCAATTAATGTCAAGCACCCCACGCTTTTTAATTGAATTAAATTATTTTCTATTAACTAAACCTTTTTTACAGTCCGATCAACCGATTTTGACTTCTATTACGTTGGTGCCATGACATGTGGCAGCTGCAGTAAACAGTTAGTATTGTAACTAGTTTTTTTGCTTTTAATGCCATCCTTATGCCTACGGTTTAGAAGTCAGAATCGGTTGAACTGACTGTAAAAAAGGTTTGTTTAAATGTCTAATCTTATTTCAAATGGAGTATAGGTATTTAGTGTTGCCTCCATTTTTATCTATAAGCTTCTTGGTGAGCACATTGCTCGCAGAACGGATGACCGATCGATGGAGCCGAAAAGTTTCTGCATAGCTAAACGACAGTCTGTCGAATCGAAAATGGCACGCTTTCAATTACTAATTTGCCTTGCCCCCGACAGGAGATAGCTGTCGGAAGAAAAGGGTTCGTCTATTTAAACTGAAAAAAAATTCGGGTTTATTATTTGAGAGCAACCTTTAGAGGACTCTTTTTATAACATTGATTAAAATAAAAATAAAAACGGTTAGAATAGCTATGCTGAAGTAACGACCCCTTACCGCAAGCCACAGCATGGTATGGCCTCTAACAGAGTGTAATGATGAGCTAGTAAAGGTAGCTGGATGCCAGAAACTCTCGACCGATCGTTGTAGTCAAAAATTTAAAAAAACAGTGTGAAAGACAATTATTTTTGAAGGAGTAACTAACCGTGGTGTTTTTTACCTGCTCTTCTCCATTAGAAGCGACCAATTAGAAGTTTCATAAGTGCCCATGTAGGTTTTAAATGTTAAATAAAATATTTTGATTTTGTACGCTTTGAAGAGGCCTATGTCTAGCAGTGGACATCTTTCGGCTCAAATGATAATAACGTAATGATCAATCAAATACCAAGTTTTCTGCGTTTAAATAGACGTACAAAAACCACATTTAATCTTACTATTGATTCTTCAAATTAATTTCTGAAACGAAAACCTCGCCGCGGAAGTGAAATGACGTCAGTAACGACCAGAGCCTGACGTTGGAGACTTAAACAAATATTTGCTGTTGGCTACCGAGTTAAAAGCGAAAATCTATAGACCGCTTATTATAAGGTTTGCAGAGATCAAACGCTAAAGTAAATATTAGGAAAAGATCTGATTTTAAATGGAAATGCAAAATGCATACGAATATTTTTAGCCGATGTAGGTGGAATGCAAAACTGCTAAACTGGTTTATGGAGGTCAGATAAGCAACCTCTCCAAGTAAAATACTAGTATAGCGCTGCGGCCGGTTAGACTGCAAGCGGATTCCAACATAGTTTGGAATTGGCTAGGCATAATGCAAAAGTACGTAGAGAGCAAGACGAGAGTATTTAGAGAACCCTTGGTGACTAGAAACCTGATTAATTCAATGGGTTTATTGTCATATGGCTATAATAATCTGTTTATCCTTTTTCCATTTATATTAAGGGCCTACGTCCCGTTTGGTAGCGTAACACGGTCACTTTATGAACCGTACTGCTCATTAACGGCTTGTCTTGAAGATTTGAAAAATATATGATTTTGCTATAGATTCATTATAGATCATTTTGCCCGAAGTACTTTTTTTGTATGGTTAATACTTTTGCTGTAAAAAAATATTTTCCAACACCCAATATTTTGGCTTCTATTCCATACTCCTACTAAACGGCTTCGTTATTTGGAAAAAAAAATACACTGAAAAATAGATAGTTAAAGGTACCACAGAATTGCCAAAGCACAATTGTAAATTAATCAAAGGAATATCCCCATTTTGAGATAAAGGCTCAGAGGTGCCCTGCGCGGGCGCGGGCGGCAGTCGTGCTTTAGCATACAAACGGGAGATGTGGATACTATGGGCCTTAAGGTCGGCATTCAGTCTAAACAGATGCAGTTGACTACCAGTTTTTAACATGGTACCGTATCATGCCGGACGTAAAGAATAGCACAATCCCATCTCTTCCCGTGGGTGTCGTAAGAGGCGACTAAGGGACTTACTAGCGAATAGGCAGCAGCGTTCTCTATGCATTTTACCACCATACTGCGATCGCCAACCCGCCTGCCAAGCGTGGCGATTATGGCAAACCAAATTGGGGGAGGCCTATGTCCAGCAGTGGGCGTCTTACGGCTGAAATGATTATGATGATGATGACTGCCTATCTTACATTTACAACTTAGTTACTGGGTGACGTAATACCCTTTGGTAAGACTGGTTATCAGACTTCCGTGCTTCTCACTACCAGTAACGACTGTCAAAGATCTACGAACAGAGTTTCAAAATCTTCGGCAAAATTCTTGCCAAGTCTTTTCATATGTTGGGGTCGGCTCAGCCCCGGATCTAAGGGTGGCAAACCGGGGCATCAGCCCCGGGCGGCAGTTTCAGGGGGCGTCAAAATCAAAATATAGTATGATAAAAATAAAAAAAACTTGCTCCACAAAGCGCCTAGCATACGGGAGCCTGGTTGGCTCACCGTCGACTTTTAAGAAAACGGCGCCACACAGGCCCACACCTCATTAATTTACCTTAAACGCTGGAGAGAGGGGCGCCACTATCAAGTTACTGCCCCTGATCGAAAAAATCGTATATCCGGGGCTGGCTCGGCTACCAATTTAACCTCATGCAGCTGATTACCAGAATTTTCATCACCAGGCTTAGCATGACGCTTTCTATTTCTACTATACCGTAGAATAGAAATCGTTTGTCTACATATTTTCTCGTTAGAAAACTGTCAATAATTGTCTACACGGAAACATAATTTTTGTCTACTCTTCCGTCGATAAAACGTTTCTCTACGGTTTTAGTGCTAAGCCTGCAGTACAACCCTGTTACTAGTTAACACAAAAACTCCTTGGTAAGACTGGTTAACAGATTTTCGGGTTTTTGTGTGTAACGACTGCCAAAGATTGACAAGAAGATTTGCAAAAACACACAAGGCCAAATAACGAACTTAATCAAAGATTGATTAGGTCCTATTGTCTAGTCACCACACCCACAGTCATTTGTTTTATCGAATTATCGAGTGGGAGACTGAACAGTGCCCATGACAACGCCCTGTAAGCAATTTAGCTCTGGTACAAGTGACGTGCGAACGAACAGCCGACAACGACGAGCAAATTGGCTTTTATAGGCCGACCATATACGGGGCCAATCGAACACAAGATACGGGCAACGATTTGCATATATTTTTTTGCTCTTCTATTTAAACAGACAGCTGTGCTGCTGGGGAGTTTAATGCGTAATTTTTACTTCGGGGGCGGGCGTTTTGGGGGACTGTCTTATGAGATTTTGATGTTCAAAAGTGCTGATTCTCAGCCTAGTTTGAATACCTAAATGACTTTTGATTTTGATCGAAATTCTGCATGGGGAAAGAGTAGCCTTCTTTATTTTTCAGAAGGACAATTAATTAAAAACGTGTGATAGCGAGTGCCAAATGTCGCTAAGCAAAAATCCACCAATTTTGATTTTGAATTTTGGATCCCTATACTAACTATTTGGGGGCATTTCTAGTACTCAATTATATTTCATCTGCACGTGTTACTGTGCCAAATAAATAATAAATTTTCTTTCTTACTACTAGTTCTGACCATACCTATACATAATGAATCAGTTTTTATCTACATTCTCAAGACTCAAATGACTCACTCAACACACTACAAAATAAATAACCGCTGTGTCTTTAAAAAAAAAATCAAGGAATGTTTTTTACATTTCAGAAAATATTTTCTCCCGATAAAAACACCTATTCAATAAATGCAGTAATGTTATTTGTTTTTGTTTAGAGTAGAATAAATATACACAGCATACCTACCTATCATCGAGGACTTTAGTAAGGCCGATGAATCACAGTGGTATGAACTTGGCGCAGAAGGTTGCACAATAATATTTCTTATGAACCAAGTGAAATGAGGCGAGTTTGCGCGTAAGTTTGTAAAGCCTATCTTCACACCGGTTATAATTCATCAGCTATACTGTACACCAAAATTCTTAAACTATACATATTTTCAGTTTGAATTGAAGAATACAAATGCACATCAAAACACATTTCATGCGGTAAAGAAACATGCTAAAGAGGAAATCATTGTGCTAGACTGAGCTAGGTTTAGAGACAAAGGCAAGTCACACACTATTATTATTTTGTTCTACTGAAATTTTTACTTGGCCGTGAAACGGTCACAATGATATTAGTTCATAAAAAATGATAGTTTATGGTCCCCAAAAGAGATAGGTAACCAGGGTTGTTGGATATTGTTGAAGTTTTGTAAGAAACCGATGGACATTATCAAAGAAAATTTTAATTTAATCATTAGAAAACAAATAGTTTATCAAATTTAATTTCCTGGTTACTATTCTCTCCGTACATGTCTTAACCATGGCTCAACTTAGCATAAACCTTCCAAAAAATCCCAACTACCCCACTTAAACAGAAACCTACCGAAGAAACAATAAATTCAACTTACTCACCAATTTACTATACAAAATATAGAGAATGACATTAACAAACAGCAGTAGCACATAAAACGCCATTAAATAGTCGATTTTGAAAGTGGTGTTCAACACCACTATCTGTAACGGCTACAAACGATCACAGTATTTCGCGTCCTCACTCACATTCTCGTACAACAGGTATCCGAGCATCGCAACAAGAACGGTCATCGTTAAAGTAACGAATTGCAGCATTTTCAACTGCTTCATATCACGGTGCAATGTTGCATAGTTCTTTTCTAAAGTGCTCAGTGTTGAAGTGACACAATCTGGTTTTTCTAATACCTTACCATCAATAACATTACCATTCTTAGGTACATCCTTTTCAGGGAATTGGCATTTGAGACGGTATTCATCAGTCTTGCTTCCAGTTGATGCTTGCCAGATATCAGTAAGCTCTTTCGGTGTAAGATCAGTTTTCGGGATCTGAATTGACATGACCAAGAATCTATCTTTCGTTACTGTGCGTAGCTGAATGCCTGGTTGGACTACGATCAGCACAGTTTGCGAAGCCCCACTGGCTAGAGTACCAGAGCTAGGTCTGACGCGGAACTTCTCAGGGGCTGTAGTCCTGATCTTGAAGGAAATGGCACTTTCATCCATATTAGTAATAATGAATTGACCGGAAATTTCATCTCCATCAGTTTTGAAGAGAATAGTATCGTTAGGCACGAGACGTAACATCTCTCCAGGGGAATGCTGGCCATCTCCTTGCTCGGCAAACGTAACCTTCTTCGGAGTATGCTCGGATTTATTTTCAGGAACGAACTCAAATGTGTAGTTATCCTTTCCGCCCCAAACTGCTAAAGCTTGTTCAGGAGCTACGATATCCTTCAAACTGTCTTTAGTAACAAATCTCATTTTCTCAACCGCTTTTGCAGGTAATAATGTCTTAACAACTTTAAAAGCAGCAGAAAGCACCCAGGGCATCTGATAAATCACAATGTAGTTTAGGAAATATGGATAGTACACTTTGAATAACGTAATCAAGTATTTAACTAACTCCATATCCATATTGCCCAAGCCACTGCCATCCATATCAAAAAACATAGTAATTTTCTTACCGCCTTCCTCTCTTTCGACTCTGTCAAACCAGTAGATCATGATTTTCTTCAGCTCTTCATAGTCCCTTTGGCCTTTTACATGCATTTTGGCCTTGAAGATTAATAGTAAACTGCCATCAATATCTCTGCCTCTTGGGAAAAATACCCCCTCTTGAACATAATCTAATCTTATGTTACTTTCGTTGATATCACTCGCGCCTACAGATTTTCGCCAAGTTAGGATGTCCCACAGCATATCTGCAGCAGCTTTAGCGTCTTTGTCCACATGAGTAAGCACCCTTTTGAGGTATTTTTCATCTTTCGTCCGATCTAAGTCCAGTTGATGGAAATCCGGAGGTGGAGAAGTTTCTTTCAATCTTGCCTCGAATAACGCTCTAACTTCTGCCGGCGACGCCATTTTAGACTAATGATTATATCATGCGTTTAATTAACGTGTAACAAACACTAATTTTCAGCTCGTTAATTGAAATAACACACGGAAATCATGAGTGGTACGACTGGCAATAGAATTGAAGTGGATTTACTTTTTTTTAAATGTCACTGACTGCGTTCTGAAAGGTGAAAGTCCGCCTAACTCAATAAAACTTTATATTTAATCTCGATTTTGTAGGAATATTTTATGTTTCATCTAAATTGATAATCTTATGGAATTAATTACAACTAAACGAAATAAAAACGGTAATAGTCGTTGTGTTCTGAAAAAAAAATGTAAGTTTATAAAGATCCTGTAACAATGCAGACGTTAACAAGAACACGTTTCGCGAATTTTCCTGGTGCACAGGTGGGGGATTACAGATTCTACGTAGTAAGGAACGCTAATGACATTTGGGAATTAGTATTGCTACATAATTAAAATTCTTCTGTGAAAGTAGGATATAACATAATTTTGAAAAAAATAAGCAGATTGATTAAAAATTCCAAATAAGCAACAATAAAGAACAATTCTCAGATACTTTAGGGAAGTAAATTATTGTGTATTGCTCGCAGAACAGATGGCCGATGGGACCGAAACGTTCTGGAGTGGCGACCGCGCACCGGTAGACGTAAAGTTGTGAAGGCCGCAGGAGTCCGCTGGATGCGGGAAGCACAGAACCGGTCGAAGTGGCGGAGCTTGGGGGAGGCCTATGTCCAGCAGTGGACGTGTTTTGGCTGAAATGGTGATGATGATGATGATTACCAGCCCTACCCATATACTACCCAGCATATACCATAATATGCTGAATTCATGGTTACAGTTTGCGCACTGAATAAAAACTTTTCCTGTACCTATATGTAAAAAGAAAAGTCCTGACTGACTGACTGACTGTCTCGTCAACGCGCAGCCTAAACCCTTGAACCCAGAATATTGAAATTTTAGGTTCCCTTTATAATGTAGACAAGGAATAAGGAAGGATTTTTCGAAATTCAACCCCTAAATGAGTTAAATAGAGGATGAAAGTTCCGCGCGGGTGAAGCCGCTGGCAAAAGCTAGTTTTTTATATTAGTATGGCATAGCATATTTCCTCACGATGTATTCCATCATCGATAGTATCAGTAATGTCCAAGATAAACTCAGAAAGTAGGTAGAAATTAATTTAAAAAGTCACATTTTTACTTCCCGTATTTGAATCAACCTCGTGCAGCCAGTAGAAGCGACATCGCGACAGTTTACTTGTCAAAAAATCAATGTTTACGCATTTTGCCATAAATACTCACTATCTGCGCAAACAGATATTTTAAATGGTCCCCTAACCTTTTTACACAATAATTATTTACAATTCTTGCCAATCCATATCAGTTTTGAAACGAGATAAACTTCTTTCTCATCTATTTTTTTAGTTTGAATACCAGCCAAATTGTAACGCTAGTGGCAACACTACAACATAACTGTCAATTTTCCTACCAGCGAAAGTAGGTCGGAAAATACCTACATATTTTGCCACTTGCTGCTGGCCTGCATTGACTTTTTATTCAATTTAAAACTGTATTCACGCAATTAACATCATGTGACTGACTGCACGGCCTAAAATAGACGCCAGAAAAACAATAAACACAACACGACGCCTATAATACAAAAGAAAACATATAAATTAGGATAATAAAACAGATTTTTGCATTGACTATAAATCAATCGATAATAATCGGAGGAATTACAAACTAGATACAGTTGTAAACAGTTGTAATAGTGTCGTATAACTGTTTTGGAACGTTAATATCGCGTAAAAAACGCAGTGCTGTGTGTTGTACAGTGATTTTGTATAGAAAACTGACGAACTATTTGATATTGTTATTTTTTACGTAATATTGAAGTTGTTTCGAGTTTTGGTGCAGGGAAAGCATGATAGTGTTCTATATCTGGTAAGTAAACTTGATTTAAGTACATTATTAATGAATAAGTAGGTCAAACTGAGGAAAAAATTAATTAAATTTATTCATTTCGTTACGACCGGTTTGGTTAAACGTGTGTGATGTAAATTTTGTTTTGAATACACTTCTATGTAAAAGAGCAATTATGTGTTATGTTGCGGCAACAATTTAATTTAAATATCGTTATATTTTTGGCGGTATTGTGATTTATTACTGAGCATCTTGGCTTGAAATTTAAGTTAGTTTCTTTACCTTGAAGCTACAGTGATGTTTAAAACAGTCATAGAATTATCGTAAAAACTAAAAAACAATAAAATAAATACTTAAGGGGGCTGAAAAGACAAGACAAGTTTTGTTAGTTGACTACAACATATTAATAATTGTGACACTACATTAAACGACACAGACATTTACAAACTTATAATCAGTATTACACACCAAACTACATTTTTATATCATTGTCATTTAAAAAGTTTTTCAAGAGGTAATCTTTGAATTAATAATGTAATAGACCTGTTATTAATAAGGCCAAAAAAAAGAATCCATTTAACAAAACTAAAATCCTTACTATATTATTTGTTTAGGATAGGTTTTAATTGAGTATTGAACAACAGGAGTTTGTTATCCAAAGATAGGACTGAGTTACGACGCTGGCGTTTATAATATAACAATATTTATTTTTATTTCGGAAAATGAATCCATAGAGTGTTAGTTAGTAACATAATATTAAAACAACTTATTATATAGTGTTAGTACCAATCACCCTCTGCACGAACTGCTTTACCTTCACTTCTTCCCAGCTAAAGCACTAGGAAGTGGTAAAGGGCCATCTTTGGGGGACTGTCTTATGTATTTTGACGTTCGAAAAGTGCTTATTCTCAGCCTAATCGAAATAAATTACTTTAATTTTTGACTGGAGAACCGAAACTCTCCGCTTCAGTTCTCAAGATGAGGTTGCAGTTTAGTTGTTCCTTTTTTTGCTATGCATCTGCGGGTTTAGCCTTTTTACACGCTTTATATTAGCTTCACTTGTATGTTTGTTTGTTTGTATGTAACCGACTCCTTTGAGCGCGATTTTGACCCAGTTTAAACGGTTAGATTTCATTGAAACTTTGTAAACTTGTGGAGGACCGATGACAATACAATAATTTAAAAAAAAATTGAGAAAAAAAGTATCACGTTTTTGTAGTTAGCAGAACTAAAAAATAGAAAATAAATAATAGTTTAAAAAACTAAAAAACACGCTTTAAAAACCAAACTAAAAAAGGAGAAAATAATTTAATTCAATTAAAAAGCGTGGGGTGCTTGACATTACTTGATCATAAAAATACCTCAAAAAGCACCCCACGCTTTTTAATTGAATTAAATTATTTTCTCCTTTTATTATTTTTCAAACTATTATTTATTTTGCTATGCATCTACGGGTTGAGCCTTTTTTCCAGGTAAAACCGAGATCCTTAACAGAATCTATGTAGAGTTTAAATCCCCCAATATTACTGTGGGACTGTCACCTCTTCTGAAAATTATCATACAAGTGATTTGAAGAGTCCTTATCACAAGTACTAGAGGTAATACCATATCACGAGCACAACTGCCACTTGTGGTAGAGTGGTGTCTCTTCACTCCACTTCAGGAGTTAAGTCTGTTACGAAACTATTTGTCAGGTGGGTTGACGGCGCGTTGTGTTCCACGCGCGCCTCAAAGAGATGTCAGCATCAACTGATGGGGCCCGTAAAGGCCGATGCCTGCCAGGGGTGCGGGTTGTTCGAAAGAGATACCGCGGCCCCTGGCACACAGGCAACTGAGGGAAAACGGGTGGGTTTTAGTCAGTAAAAGTCTGACACGCCCTCCTGCTCCACCCAGAGCAGGAGAAGTTATTTGATGATTTCCCACCCAAAAAAAAACCCTGTTCAGGTTAAACTCTAGTACATTTTTTTTTTACGTTTTTGGTCGTTTGCGGATCTGTGTCCGGTTGTATGATGATTGAAATATGATTTGCGATCGTAACAGATATCATCATCATCATAATTTCAGCTGAAAGACGTCCACTGCTGGACATAGGCCACCCCCAGGCTCCTCCACTTCGACCGGTCTTGTGCTTCCCACATCCAGCGGATTCCCGCGGCCTTCACAAAGTCATCGGTCCGCCTTGTGGGAGGCCTTCCCACTCTACATCTTCCGGCACGCGAACCTTTCGGCCGCATCGGTCATCTGTTCTGCGAGCAATGTGTCCTGCCCACTGCCACTTAAGTTTGGAAATTCTTCGGACTATATCGGTCACCTTGGTTCTCCTGCTGATCTCTTCATTCCTGATTCGATCACGTAGCGAAACGTCGAGCATAGCCCTCTCCATTGCCCTTTGGGTGACTTTAAGCCTTCTGACAAGGCCCATTGTGAGCGACCACGTTTCTGTACCATAGGTCATCACTGGCAACACACACTGGTCAAAGACTTTCGTCTTGAGACACTGCGGTATTTGGGACGAGAAGATATTGCGAAGCCTCCCGAACGCTGCCCAGCCGAGAGCTAAAACGGCCCCTAGTAACAAATATGACTTTAGAGAATTATAATAATTGAAATCATCATGAGTATTTCATAAAAAGTTATTCAATAGGATTGAATAAACTTAGAGGGTTGTATTCATAATTTTAATCATTACTAGCTGTGCCCGCGACTTCGTCCGCGTGGAATTTAATAAAAAATATATATATTAAAACAAAAAACTAAAATAAAAGTAGCCTAACTTACTCCTTATTACATGAGCTATCTGCCAGTGAAAGTCCCGTCAAAATCGGTCCAGCCGTTTCAGAGATTAGCCGGAACAAACAGACAGACAAAAATTAAAAAAAAAAAATTGGTAAATGTACCGTATATACATACATCCGTATGCATTTAGTAAAAAGCGGTTATTTTAATATTACAAACAGACACTCCAATTTTATTTATCTGTATGTACGTATGTATAGAAGATGTCAGCCCAAACCCTTGGACCTAGAAAGCTGAAATTTTGCACAGAGGTTCCCTTTATAATGTAGACAAGAAATAAGGAGGGATTTTTCGAAATTCAACCACTAAGGGAGTTAAATAGGGGATGAAAGTTCCGCGCTGGCGAAGCCACTCTTAAAAGCTAGTCCCCACTAAGATGGATTTTACTTTATTATCTCACGATTTTTTATTACATAAATATTGGTGCCGATTCTGTTGTACACCTCACTAAACTAACTAAACTATCACTAAAATTCCTTACTTTTGGCTATGAGAATCTTAAAGCTATTCTGCAAAATAAAATCTCTAAACTTAAAAATAATTTTGACATAACTAAAATCGAATTTGACAATCGCGACTCTTGTAGGCTTAGCATGACGCTTTCTATTTCTACTCTTCTGTAGAATAGAAATCGCTTGTCTACATTTCTCGGTGAAAAACTGCCAACTGTCTACACGGAAACGTCATTTTTGTCTAGTCTTCCGTCGACAAAACGCTTCTCACACAATGATTTTTTCACAATTGTATAGAAAAAAAAAAAAAATTACCTACATGTTGAGATTATGGGGCTTACGGCTTTATTAAAGGGGGTCCATATTATCATCATTTTTGCGATAGGACACACCATTTACGAAATATAAGCAAACGGAAGAAAAAAAAAGATACAATACTGTTTTTGCATCTGAAGTCGAAGTGTTGGTGTGAATTTTAGTTCATGACCACTAGTTTTATTCCACACTTTTTTAATCGCGATTAAAATTAGTCAGATTTAGTTAGAAAAATTAATATAGTCAAAATTTTTGGTGAAAAACGGCAAACTCAGAATAGCAAAATTACCATCTTCACTAAATTAATAATGCAGTGCAATCTTAGTGCTGTCAAACTAAAATATAGTTATGTTGTGTCACTTTAGTCAATTTCAGAATGGGAAATCGTCGTTTGGCAGGACTAAACAAAATTTTGGTGATTTTTAGTTTAGTTTAGAGAATTTTGTGACAACAGAATCGGCACCATTGTCTAAATAAAGTATTTAAACAAATTGAGACTCAATTTTAAGTCAAATTGTCATCCACAGATAAGTTTTCTGATACATTTTTTTATATTTGCACCAGATGTTTTTGGAACAGAGCCTAAGTGCTTATCGGTACTTATTATAAATAAACAAATTTTTGAATTGAGAATCTCAAACCATAGAGGCTTACCCAACCTTTTTAATGAGAGCCTCTTTAAAGATCAAAGAGAGAATGATACATCATACGCAGCAATTTTATTTGAGTTTGTGAAATCTTCGAAACTACTGATCCGATTCCGAAAATTCTTTCACTAATTGGGAGCTACAGTATTGCCGAGTGTCAGAGGATATATTTTATGTCAATTTTACGCTCCTGAAGTCGCAGGCAGAAGCTAGTATGTTATAACATCACGCCTATATTTCTCGAAATGGAAAGATAAACTTAACCTTAACTACATCTATCTATATTATATAAAAATGAATTGCTGTTCGTTAGTCTCGCTAAAACTCGAGAACGGCTGGACCGATTTGGCTAATTTTGGTTTTGAAATATTTGTGACAGTTCAGGGAAGGTTTAATCGGAAAAAGAAAATTTATATATAAAAAAAATTATTGACGTTTGGTAGTCTCACAAAAGGTTTAGATATTTTTTATCGGCGGCGGCGGTACGAAGTTTGCCGGGTCAGCTAGTATATTAATAAAAATAAAATAGAATGACTGCAAAAATAAGATGAGCTCAGAGCTCACGTTTCCACGGACGTAATAAAATCGCGGCGAGATTTTTCCGCGCACTGGATCTGCAACCCATTGCTTGACGGCGAGACTTGTAAATCGAACAGTAGAACACACAACAGTAGAAATGCTGAGATGCGTTCTGTTTAGATTTTCAATGCTCAGTTTAACACCGAGAGTTGGAAATCCACTGCACGATAAAATCCCGTTACGATATTTTTACGTAATTGCATACGTGGTCTTACCTACCTTTTATAAATATACAATAACAAAAACCCTGTTCTTCCTTCTACCCACGTTTTCAGAATCGTATGTATACACGTAATAAAGCAAGTCATTTATAAAAACTGCTGAACAAAAATAATTAAAATAAATATTTAATTATGAATATTTGTAATGTTTAACTGATTTTGATTAGATCAAAGAAAGCCGCCGAACTCGTAGTCTATTGTGCGAAATAGTTTAAAAAAAATGTGTCGATTTTATTTAGTAATTTATTTAACCATTTATGCACACACATATAAACAGACAAGAAGAAAGGAACAGAAAAATACGTACATAGGTAATGCTTATTTCTACAGAAATCTCTTCCAGCACACCTGCGATAGGAGAGAAGATAACAGAGATGTAGACAACGCGTGTAATAACAGTAGAAGGGAAATCATAAAATTACAAATTAAACTCTAATTTAAATATACAGTATAGTATAGTTATTTGATATTGAAGTCTCGACTAGTCAATGCTTATTTTTTTAAATTATAACTTCATCAATTTTGTGGTTGTAGGCAAGTGTATACATCCCCAAGTTTTTGTTACATATTGTATAACCTTGTTTTTGTCGATAAACAGCATTATTAATAGAATTTATAGGCGAAAAAACAAGGAAACTATTGATATTTTTTCCATGCTAGTGATATTGGACTGCGTTCTCATGACCGCGATAAATATTATTTTGTAGCATTTAGCCATATTGGCGAAAAAACATGTTAACCCGGTTTTCTCGCAATTTTACATTGTTTCTTTGCGGAAAGAAATATAAATTACGTGATATTTGCTCAGAATCCCTCTCCCCCACGTGAGATTGGGTGAGATTCGTCTCGACCCCTTCCCTCCCCTAAACGCCTCACGTAATTAATGCATTTGGATGGGAAATCAATAATCATCAAATAACTTCTCCCGCTCTGGGTGGAGCAGGAGGGCGTGTCAGACTTTTACTGACTAAAATCCACCCGTGTTCCCTCAGTTGCCTGTGTGCCAGGGGCCGCGGTATCTCTTTCGAACAACCCGCACCCTGGCAGGCATCGGCCTTTGCGGATCCCACCAGTTGGTGCTGACATCTCTTTGAGGCGCGCGTGGAACACAACGCGCCGTCGACCCGGGCTTGGTCCTTACCGGACAGCGAGCTACCCATTACTCGCCGTCCGCAAGCCCGATGCACGCTCCCTTAGCAATAGGGTGCCGTTGGCCTGCAAATGCCTACTGCATAATATGTCCATTTATGATGCCGATAAGACAATACATATTAATTAGGTGTTGATAACAAGGTATTTTTAATGGCCTATGTATATTTATGCTTTAGAAAAAAGAAGCTCGTAGAAGCAGGAGTGCAAAACATTTTATTTCAAAGTTAACACTTTTTAGGTAGATTTAAGACAGTACTAAATACTGAGATAAACGAAGTAAAAGTAATTTTATTTTAAATAATGTTCTATTTATAATAACATCTTCATCACACATTACAAACCTACAACAAAACGAATGAATGAAACAAACAATCACATGATGATTTAAATCTAATTAAGATTATAATGATTTTTTTTTTACAATACTTTATTTTAAATAACAACTTGCGACCCACAATACATTGGTAAAACTTCGTCGTCATCAGCTAATTTAGTTACTCCTGCTTCTTTTAGGTTTTTAGCATTGACACTTTAATTTTTTTGGCATTAATCGTAACTGCAACACGTTTAATGTAATTTTGTTACGAAGTGTACATTAAAAATAAATAATAGTTTAAAACAACTAAAAAATACGCTTCAAAAACCAAACTAAAAAAGGAGAAAATAATTTAATTCAATTAAAAAGCGTGGGCCCCAAAAAACCACCCCAAGCTTTTTAATTGAATTAAATTATTTTCTCCTTTTTTAGTTTGGTTTTTAAAGCGTGTTTTTTAGTTTTTTATACTATTATTTATTTTTAATGTATTAGTACTGCTAACTACAAAAACGTGTTTATTTTTCTCATTTTTTTTTTTAAATAATTGAATTGTCATCAGTCCTCGACAAGTTTACTAAGTTTCAATGAAATCTGACCGTTTAAAGTGGGTCAAAATCGCGCACAAGGGAGTCGGTTACATACAAACAAACCAACATACAAGTGAAGCTAATATAAAGCGTGTAAAAAGAACCTTTTTTAACTTCTGTCTAATGCTGTAAATGGAGTATAGGTAGATAGATGGGTACTTATAGAGGAAAATGAAACAAAAGCTACCGATTGTGGTATAGTAATTTTATTCTAAGTACATTTTCATCATCTGCCTAGCGTATTCCCAACTTAGTTGGGGTGGCTTCCAGTCTAACCGTATGCAGCTGAGTACCAGTATATTACATGGAGCGACTGCCTATTTGACCTCCACAAACTCAAAAACTCAAACTCAGAGAATTTATTTCAATTAAACCATTTACAGGCACTTTTGAATTGTCAAAAAGTAGACCAGTTGGAAAGTTGAAGCTAGTTGCCCATTCCAAAACGTAGATCTCTATGGAGAAGAACGGGCAAGAAACTCCATGGACACTCTTTTTAATAATGTTACGTATTACAAAATCTTGGGAACATTATTCTTGTTGCTTCTTTATGTGAGAACAATGTAAAAAAAAAACAATTCTAAATATAAGATTTAAAATAAGCCATGGAAGTTAGGAGATGACCAGTCTCAACCGACGGCGCCCGTTCACGAACTTTTCACGTTCACTACCCAGTTCTAGTTCCCAGTTCCAACACGTTCACGAACACAACCCAGTTACTGGGTAACACGGTACCCTTTGGTAAGATTGGTTGTCAGAGTGTCAAAGATCCACTAATGACAGCCGGGACCAACGGCTTATCGTGATTTCCGAGGCACAGAGGGGTCTTGGCATGTAAAGATGGTCACCCATCCACCGACCAACCGCGGCAAACGTAGCTTAACCTGATGGATCGACCCGTGCGGCTGTTATTACTTAGCCACAAGCTCCATAAACTCAAAATATTATTCAGTCTTCATGCATAAATAGCGCGTGTGCGCTGGTACACAGTCAACCGCACATACATGTGAACAGTTTCACTATGACAGAGCGCCGTTAAGTCGTAGTCGTAAGGTCGGTTTTCGTAGTGCAATAGTGTCGTGTGGTTGATGTTACCATGCGTGGTTGTTTTGAAAATAGTACAAGTAACAGTTATTGTAGATGTTTACAGAAGAATGCTCATCCGTACGATGTAATGTTAAATACATCAAAATATTATCAATAAAATTTGGCCTTGAACGGAACTATAATATTCTTCATCTACTTAAAATTATTCTTCATCTATCTAAATAGATATAATACAGGATAAGTTTTTAACCAGTGCGCAAACTGTAACCATGAATTCAGCATATCATTCTAGAGCCCCCAGCGCTGAAATTTTTCGTCGGTTATACAATAAAAAATATCTGCTGTTCCATACATTTTCACAACGTAGGTATTGCGGACGGCGAGTAATGGGTAGCTCGTTGTCCGGTAAGGACCAAGCCCGAGTCGATGGTGCGTTGTATTCCACGCGCGCCTCCTTGAGATGTTAGCATCAACTGAAGGGGCCCGCAAGGGCCGATGCCTGCCAGGGGTGCGGGTTGTTCGCAAGAGATACCGTGGCCCCTGGTACACAGGCAACTGAGGGAACAGGAGTGGCTTTTAGTCAATAAAAGTCTGACACGCCCTCCTGCTCCAACCAGAGCGGGAGAAGTTATATGACGATTTCCCACCTTCAAAAAAAAAAATAACCTGTGAAAGTAAAATTATGGTTTAAAAAATCCAGATAAATCTAAGCAATAATATGAAGCTGGTTATGTAAACAAACTCTGGCGCTATACTATCAGCGAGTTATCAGTTGAATACTGCGTCAGATAAAATCTCTTATCACTGGGTTTTGGTACATTGTGTTAGCTCCGGACTTAGTACTGCAGGTTTATTAACGTACCTATTTGTTTTGGGTTTCATTGAGTCCGTGGGATTATCAAAATGGCCTTGAAGACTCATCTTCTGCTAAGCCTTTTCACAATACAAGGTGGCAGAGAGCTCGCTGTCTAGTAAGGGCCAAGCCCGGGTCAACGGCGCGTTGTGTTCCACGCGCGCCTCAAAGAGATGTCAGCACCAACTGGTGGGGTCCACAAAGGCCGATGCCTGCCAGGGGTGTGGGTTGTTCGAAAGAGATACCGCGGCCCCGGGCACACAGCCAACTGAGGGAACACGGGTGGGTTTTAGTCAGTAAAAGGCTGACACGCCCTCCTGCTTCACCCAGAGCGGGAGAAGTTATTTGATGATTGGTCACCCAAAAAAAAAAGGTGGCAGAGACATCGATCGAGAGCAGTGTTTGCCCAGTGGTAACCGGAGGCAGTCTTTGCCGGGGGCGTTACCACTAATACGTTAATACCACCGCTGCGACATTTTTTTTTAATGTCGCAGAATCATGCTAAGATAAATTTTGGCCTCGTACAGGACTTTGTTTTCGTCGGTTATACAAAATAAAATCAGCTGGTTTATAGAAAAGTGCAATACCTACCCGGTCAAAATGTATGGAACAGCTGATTTTTTATTCTTTTCTTTCAATACAAGGATTACGGAAGCGAAAAAAAATCTGCTTTAACTTTACTGGCCTGTAATTTTTCTGCTGCTGGGTGTCGCTCGCATTCATCACAAAGTAGCCTTTAAATTGACGATGATTGATGTGCAGCGTGTATCAGAGTGTTTCTATGGTGGTCTAGTGGTAACAACCCGACTTGTGAGTTCTAGGTCATGGCTTCGAACCCAGCCTAGAACTTTACTTCGTGTAAATTATTTCATCACCACTGCTCTCAAAACGGTGAAGGAAAACATCGTGAGGAAACTGGCATGTCCTCGAATAAATGGAGTGGGATGCATGAAGAAGTCTCCTCGTGTAGCGCAATTTGTTCCACCAGTAACTCTAATGAACCGAGCGCTCGGCGCATCCTGGACAGTCACGCCCAATACCTTGATGACTGGCCAATTCTTCCCTTGCGGTTGTAAGGCTAACGCCCGCCTGGTTTAGGACCACTCTCCCACCGGAGTCCGGCGACAAGCAGCTTGCTGTGTTTCGTCGCTGCGTGGGAGTACCAGTGCCTTGAACAAGAGTGAACAGGCATTTTCTGGGCACGCTCGATCCAGCATAGACCTCATCAATCGCTTTCCATCAGGCGTGATCGAGGTCAAGAGCGGGGCCATTTAGTAATAAAATAAAATAAAAACAATTCGAAGACAAGTACCAGTGCCTTGAACAAAAGTGAACAGGCATTTTCAGGGCACGCTCGATCCATCATAGACCTCATCAATCGCTTTCCATAAGGCGTGATCGAGGTCAAGAGCCATTTAGTAATAAAATAAAAACAATTCGAAGACATGTGACATCTATCAAACTGCACTAGGCCCGCGTGGTGGATTGCAGCTCACTCCCTCTCCAAGCGAAGAGACCTTTGTTTCAGCAGTGGGAAAATTATGTTATATAATAGGCTTTCTCAACTATCTTGGGGGCAGCTTCCAGTCTATCCGAATGCTTCTGAATACCAGTATTTTACATTTAGCAACTGCCTATCTGACCTCCACAACATAGTTTATTACTGGGTAATATGATATCCTTTTGTTAGACTGGTTGTCAGAATTTCGGGCTTCTGACGACCCGTAACCACTGTCAAAGATCCACAAAAGACAGCCGGGACCAACGGCTTAGCGTGCTTTTCGTGGCAATGTCCTTAGCAACCTGTTGTATTATCTTTACATAGTATATAGCAAAGTCGCCTTGCGTGTTTGTACGCTTATCTAAGCGTAAACCGCATCAAAATCCGTTGCGTAGTTTAAAAGATCTCTTTTAAACTACGCAACGGATTTTGATGCGGTTTTCATTAAGGGCCTACGTCCCGTTTGGTAGCGTAACACGGTCATTTTATGATCCTGTACATTAACGGCTTGTCTTGAAGATTTGAAAAATATATGATTTTGCTATAGATTCATATAGATAATTTTGCCCGAAGTACTTTTTTTGTATGGTTAATACTTTTGCTGTAAAAATATATTTTCCAACACGCAATATTTTGGCTTCTATTCCATACTCCTACTAAACGGCTTCGTTATTTGGAAAAAAAATACACTGAAAAATAGATAGTTAGAGGTACCACAGAATCGCCGAAGCACAATTATAAATTAATCAAAGGAATATACCCATTTTGAGATAAAGGCTCAGAGGTGCCCTGCGCGGGCGGCAGTCGTGCTTTAGCATACAAACGGGAGATGAGGATACTATGGGCCTTAATAGACAGAGTGATTCAAGAGGAAGGTTCATATGTATAATTCACCGACCTGCACGCGGGCGGAGCCGCGGGAAAAACGTAATATTATTTATATGACAGTCAATACGCTCTACAGGATAATAGTATGAGGAAACATGCTTTTAATATTCAATACATGTGCCAAGTCCTGAGTATTATTGGTCACGGAGATTCGTAGACATCATCACCTTTATTACTATAATATTATAAAGAGGTAAAGTTTGTGAGGTTGTAGGGGGTAATCTCTGGATCTACTGAACCGATTTTGAAAATTCTTTTACCAATAGAAAGTCACGTTATTTGTGAGAATAAATAATAGTTAAAAAAACTAAAAGACACGCTTTAAAAACCAAACTAAAAAAGGAGAAAATAATTTAATTCAATTAAAAAGCGTGGGGTGCTTGACATTAATTGATTACAAAAATACCTCAAAAAGCACCCCACGCTTTTTAATTGAATTAAATTATTTTCTCCTTTTTTAGTTTGGTTTTTAAAGCGTGTTTTTGAGTTTTTTAAACTATTATTTATTTTCAATTTTGTAGTTCTGCTAACTACAAAAGCGTGATTTTTTTCCTTTTTTTTCTCTATATTTTTTTAAAATTATTGTATTGTCATCGGTCCTCGATAAGTTTATAAAGTTTAAATGAAATCTGATAAAGTGGGTCAACATCGCGCCATAAGGAGTCGGTTACAAACATACAAGTGAAGCTAATATAAAGCGTGTAAAAATAAAATAGGGATCCCACCCGTGCGATGCCGGGACGGGCAGCTAGTGATAAACTAGCTGCGCCTGCGCGTCCTGCTGTTTTACCCGCATAAGTATCGAACCCGTGGGAATACAGGATAAGTTTTTAACCAGTGCGCAAACTGTAACCAAGAATTCAGCATATCATTCTAGATCCCCAGCGCAGATTTTTTTTGTCGATTATACAAAAAAAGTTGCTGTTCCATACATTTTGACCGCGGCGTAGGTATTGCACTTTTCTATGAAACAGTATTTTTATTAATATGTATAACCGATGAAAAATTTCTGGGTCTAGAATGATATGCTGAATTCATGGTTACAGTTTGCGCACTGGTTAAAAACTTATCCTGTATAGGTATAAAAATTATCCTATGCCCTAATCCTAATCCGGCGATTACTCATAATCGACACACGATCAATCATAATCTGTTTCATTTGACAGTTCAACAATATTCATTGCTTTATTAACGTTGTTGATCGCCTTAATGAGAATCTCAATTATTTGAAGTTTATTGCTATCCCATTCATTCATGTGTCCGAAAAAATTGTCTCCTTAGCAACTTTGAATGTTGTGGAACTGTCAAAATTAAACGGACTCGTAATGATAGTGTATTACGCAATTGCCCCTTGGATAGCTCGCGAAATTTTTTTTTTTTTTTTACGTTTTGTACGCTTCCACCTTGACGTGCATTTCGAGGCACGGAGCGTCGAAATATGGGTATACTAAAATAATAGTTGTCGGAAGACAAAAAACTAAAATACATAATAAGTAAAGACGCCGTGTTTTTTTTGTAGTCGGTTGTGTTTCTTTTTTGACAAAATGATTTTCTGCGCAGCTAAAACTAAAAAACACGCTTGAAAAACCAAACTAAAACGTAGAGTGTTTTTTTTAGTTCTTTAAACTCTTACCAATTTATGAAATTATTAAATTGTCATCGGTCCTTAATAAGTGTGCAAAGTTTCAAATGAATCCGTCGTTTTGAAGGGGGGAAAAATCACGTTCAAAGATTCCGTTACATAATACATACCAAGTGTCACATCGGCACATCTCTGCCCATCCCTTATAGGAATAAAGGCGTGATGTTATGTATAAGTTAGCTCTCTCAGAGCCCGATAGCCATTGATTACCACTTACCGCTGATTGGGCTCGTCACAGCAAAGACACTTTTAATTAAAATTCAAGAGATGTCTCGTAAAATGGGCATTTTGTCACGTGCGCGTTGCCCGATACGCATGTAAAAAATGCTGATTTAAAAATAAAATAACAGCTGACTGTTCTTTTGACGGCACGTAGGGCCAACGGACTCTATTGTAGTGACATAACTAGAGAGCATATTTTTCAATCCCGGGACAACGGGATTTATGATGCGTAATCCCGGGATCCCGAGAATATCCCGGGATTATATATCCCGGAATATTATACTATGTGGTTTCTAGTTGGACTGAAATGAAAAACAAAAACTTGAATAATTAAAAAAATTTTTTTTTTAAATATTGTTTCGCTACACAAATCACAATATAGTAAGAAAAGAAAAACCGCATCCTTGTTGGAAGTCGCATAAGAAGTTTCACTTCAAAAATTGCGTGGAGTCCCTCCGCGCAGAAGAAGTGAAACCGACTCACTCTCTTTCTCTCTCCTACTTTCTACTTTTATGTATCTTTCTTTCTCTCTCCCTCGGTAGCGTTAAACGTTTAACGCAACCTAGTTGGAAGTCGCATAAGAAGTTTCACTTCAAAAAGAAAAGTGCGTGGAGTCCCTCCGCGCGGAAGAAGTGAAACCGACTCACTCTGTTGCGTCGGTTGCATTAAACGTTTAACGCAACCTTTAGCGTTAAACGTTTAACGCAACCTTGTTGGAAGTCGCATAAGAAGTTTCACTTCAAAAGAGCAGGCGGAGAGACTGCACGAGAGCAGTCGATAGCTCGAGCAGTGAGTGTATGCCTGGTGACTGCTTGACCGCTCGACCGCCAAAAGCAGTTGCAACTGCTCCAGCAGTTTCGTGTATGTGTACTTAAAAGACTGTAGTTCACTATGCACTTGCAGTCGCAGCTTGAAGCAGTCCATCCTGACTGCTACAAGCAGTCCGTGTATGGCGGCCCAAAGATAGTTACATTTAGATTGACTATAACTAAAACCGGGTCCGGGTACAGGAAAAACACAAGGAAACGGTCTCTTGAATAAAAAACGTTCAAGATTTTTTGAAATTGAACAGTTGATCACGTAACTGACGTCAGCGAGTGTAAGATACAGACTTCAGAATCCGGTCAAGAGGCGCTTAAGCCCTCTCCACACTCACGGTGCGAGCGCCCGCGAAAGCCGTGATACACGAGTGTTTCGCGCCGCGAAACGTAGTCAGGAGTAGTTTTGCGAAACGTAGTCAGTCGGTCTTGCCTACGTTTTTGAAAAAATGGGTGAGATGTCGTGGAATAATGAACTTGAGCTCACACTGATTGAGTGTTCTTTTCCTGTCTTCTTTTTCTCCATCTCGTTTTATTATAAAGATAATTGTAGTACGCTACACGACAAAGCGTCACAACACCATTTACAGCCATATCGTCGTCCATTTCGACGAAGATCGCGAACGAAGCTAAACTTTGTGGTGTGAATTCACGGCAAAATTTGCGCGCGAGTATAGAGCGGGCTTTAAGGTGCGCTTACACGAAGCAACTAAAATTGCTCCATCCTGCTCAATTCTCGTCACTATGACGTCACGACTACATCCAGCAGTTTAGGGCAATGGTAACATGTAGCAACTTGTTGCTTGAGATACGGCCACACAATATCATGCAATATGGAGGAATTTAAAAAACTAGGCATAACGCACCCCCGCCGCCTCCGCCGCCGGCGGATTCTTTTTGCAAAAGCGAGACGTAGTTATACGTACAAACGAGATAGAAAGAAAATTGACCAAACATTACCAAACCGATTGGATATTCGGTAACTTATGAAATACATATATGGAGCAATCAATCAGAAGCAATATTCCCGAAACATATCCGCAATTTATTGTTGTTGCTCCAGATTGCTCCACTTAATTGATCCATTAGTGTTGCCGACCAATAATTGCTCAAAAAATTGCACGTGTAAGAGCACCTTTAGAGCCATACGGCGTTTGTCCACCGCCGACTTCACCGGGGCGTCACCGAGAAACGAAGTTTTTTAAATTTTATTTTTTATTACTGAATGGGCGGCCTCTTGACCTCGATCATGCCTGATGGAAAGCGATGGATGGGTTCACTCTTTTTGAAGGTAGACGGGCTAAATCTAAAAGGGAACAAAGACGCCGGCAGAGAGTTCCACACTTTGGCTGTGCGCATAATAAATGTGGAGGAGAAACGCTGAGTACGACTGGTCGGGATACTCGAAACGAACGTGAGAGCGAGCAGTTTCGCTATTTCGACGTTGCCATCTCCTTGTTGGTGACGTACCGGTGACGGTGGAGGTAGACAAACGCACTTAGGGTACTTGTATTAGACCGGGATTTTTCCGCGCACTGGAACTTCAATGCACTGCTTAGCGCAGAGAGTTGAAAATCGAACAGTGTGACTGAGATGCACTCCGTTGGATTCTCAAAGCTTGGCTCAACACCGAGAGTTGAAAATCCAGTGCGCCATAAAATCCCGCCGCAAAGTTTAACGTCAATTCAAAAATCTAAAAAACACTCTTTAAAATCCAAACTAAAAAAGCAGAAAATAATTTCAAAAAGCGTGGGGTGCTTTTTGAGGTATTTTTATAATCAATTAATAACGCTTTTTTTAAATTATTTTCAGCTATTTTAGTTTGGTCTTTAAAGCGTGTTTTTTAGATTTTTTTATCTATTAGGTATTTATTTTCTATTTTTTAGTTCTGCTAACTACAAAAGCGTGATTTTTTTTTTCTTAACATTATGGAACAAATTTATAAATTATTGAATTGTCATTGGTCCTCGATAAGTCTACAAAGTTTAAATGAAATCTGACCGTTTGAAGTGGCTCAAAATCAAATAAAAAATGGAGTCTGTTACAAAGAAACAAAAATATAGGTGAAGCTAATAAAAGCATGTTAAAAAAAATTACCATTTGTGGTATCATGGGTTACTCAGTAACTGGGTTGTGGAAGTCACATCACACACAGTTACTGAGTATAACAGTACCCCTTGGGTGTCTATTTTTATAAGTCTTAAATCAAGCGAAAAATCTCGTCTGAATCCCATTCAGTCCTTGACACAGATCATTGCAGGCGTAACTGTCTTTTTTCGTAAGAATCAATAGTTTTTCTGTTTGTTTTACATCCTTTTTCATTGATGCCAATTGGTTACAAGGTTGGAGCTGAACTGATGCGCTTAATTGTACTGTATAATGACAATTTTATGGTTTAAATTGCTCATTAGATGAATAGCCAGTACCTACACACTACTTTGGGTCGCATATTTAGGTATAGACAAATAGAAACAGAATAATAATAGTACAATTACAGCAGGACGCTTTCTATTTCTACGAAGAATAGACAGTGCTTTTTCAATACAAAGTGACATTTCGTTTCTCCATTTTTGACATCGCACCGTAGATATCCTTCTACAATCTGTCTTTCGTTTCTAACGATCTTTCTGTAGGTCCTTATAAATGTAGACTATTTCAGAAGAATATTTATTGCCAAACTGTCAAAATCACACTGACAACAAACTTTCTAGTTGACGGCCACAAAGTTTAAACGATTATCTACAAAATCATAATTCGTTTAGAACGCATAACTGTGATAATGAATAGAAAAACATAGCTATCTTCTCCTATTGTACATCATTTAGTTAATAGCCATCTATTCTGCCGTCGATAAATCAGTGCTCGTGCTAAGCCTCCAGGAGATGTATTCCGCAAAATCATTTAAATGAATAGTGACTCTTGTGAGTCAATTAACACTTTAAAGAACTTTATCATAAGTTGAAGCAATAATAAAGTTGAAAAACACTTAAGACGACCGACGATGCAAGTCTTTTGTTGCTTCAGTTGCATTGTATGCCACCAGGGCTTGAAATACCGGTATTATTGGGAAGCGATACTATTGACCGTGGTGGATTACCTGTACCAGAGTAGTACCCGCACTCATGGGCGTCGGGAGCGGGGGGCAAGAGGGTGGCTGGCTTCAAAACAAAATATAGGTCTAAAAACATTCCGAATTAGAAGATAATAATTTATTAACGCCTGGCAGAATAATAGAGAACTCGACCGTTACATTTAGTTCGGAATAGTTTCGGAAGCTCTACTGAGGTCGTCGAACATTGTACTGATATCCTCCATTGTCTCAGTCATGACAGCTGCGAGTGATATACCCACTATTGATGTGCATGCCAGCCCCTTTCCAGTCTAGAACCTTGAAGACATCCTCCAGTGCAGCGGTGATCAGTTTTGGACAGATAACGTCTCCTTGTCTCACACCTTGCTGCAGAAGGATAGGTTTCGAGGTCTGAGGATAATTTCGTTTCTTTTTATATATGTTACCGGCCAAACCCGATTTCAGGCCAAACTAGTTTGTCCTAGGCCAAACTGGTTTATTAAGCCGAGGCACGCCGATTAAATGGGTTAGGTTAGGTTATAACTGTGACCAAAAGCGCGCGAGCCGAGCGAGCGAAGCGAGCGGCGAGCGTTACTTCCAAAGGCTGTTAACGAAATGGCTAATTAAGCTAGTTGGCTGCGACATATCACGCGTAGGATAAGTCTGTTTGGCCTAGGACAAACTAGTTTGGCCTGAAATTGGGTTTGGCCGGTAACATGTATATAGATCCAACACTTAAATTGGATACCATGTGCTACATAAAGTTGATGGTACGAAGGTACTTGTTGACCACACATACCACGAATCACGCTTGCGCCGTCTGTCACTAAAATAAATAAATAAATAATAAATAAAATCCATTTATTTCAGGTACTCCCATATTCTCACAATCACAAGTTACAAATACGAAATAAATACAAATCACAATATAAAAAATAAATACAATATCATCAAAATACAATGTGAAATAATAATTATCAAGTGAAATGTCAAATAAAATAAAAATTTAAAAATAATCGGAAATTAATAATATGGAATACAAATAAAATAAAAGTTTAGGGCAAAATCAGGATCAAATAACATAAATTAATAAAAACAGCGGCAAATATCAAGACGCTCCTTGACATGCCCTGGCTACATGCCTACTACAACACTTCCTAATATAAGGGCAGTCCAATCGTCCAGCAATCATCACCAGGACAGCATTGGAGCTGACCCGCACCCTGCGCACCATGGACGCGCACCGCTTGCGCATTGTGGTGTGAAAACAGTCGGTGCGCGCTTCCGCAAACATACCCGAGGCACTACAGAAGCGGGGCAGCCCCAATACCGCCCTGAACGCGTTGTTATACTGGACACGGAGGGCACTGTAACTCGCCTGTGTATAGCTAGCCCACAGGCTACACGTGTACAAAGAGGTGCAGTATACTTTAAAAAGTGAGATCTTAACTTGATCAGAACAGCGTGCAAACCTGCGCCCCAACATATTCGCTCTTTTTGACAATGCCCTCCGCTCCCGCTCGATGTCAGCATGATCCTTGAGGTCAGCCGTTACCAAATGCCCTAAGTATTTAAATTGTTTCACCCAGTATAGGGGAACACCATTGAGAAATACTGGTGGTATACTTTGCGGGCATTTAGCACTACTCGTCCCAAAGACCATGCACTGGCTTTTGGTCACATTATATCTAAGGCCGTGCCCAACCGCGTACTCCTCACAGATTTGCATTAGCTTCCTCAAGCCACAGACCGAAGCGCTCAGCAGCACCATGTCGTCCGCATAACTAAGGTTATTGACGCAAACATCGTCAACATGGCATCCGACACGGGCACTGCTGAGCGCAACTATCAGTGCGTCCATGTAAAGGTTGAAAAGGGTTGGGGAGGTCAATCCGCCTTGCCTCACGCCGCACTCCAACTTATATGGCTCTGACATAGCCCCCGCCCATCTTACGCTGTTGAGCTGGTGCGTATACCAATATTTAAAGACTCTCACAAGTTCATGTGGTAAATTAATGTCCTCCAGTTTATTCCATAGGACATCGTACGCGACCAGGTCGAAAGTCCTGGACAGGTCGAGGAAACACGCATACACGGGTGTTTTACGATCCACGTAGTATCTGACGGTATGCTTAAGACACAGTATCGCACTCTCTGTAGACAGTTGGGGTCTAAATCCAAACTGATTATCATGTAGTACTACGAACTTATTTAACTGTGTATTAAGCAGACCGTCAAAAACTTTAGCCACGATTGTGGCTAGTGAAATAGGCCGATAATTACTTTTATCTGCAAGGTCGCCGGTTTTATTTTTCACTACAGGCACCACCACAGTCCTCATTAAATCGGATGGCAAGTAAGAGTGGCTCACGCACAGCGAATAGAACATTGCCAGTACCCTAGATATATGAGGCCCCGCGTGCTGCAGGTGCTCGATGCTGAGACCATCATGGCCAGGAGATTTGCCTTTAGTCATATCTTTAATAATTCTCGACACCTCGCTTGCAGTGAAATGGACACACTTTGCCTTATTTGGTATCTCAGCACCGAAAACCCCACACGCCGGACCTAGTGGCGACTTTACAGAAAAATGATTTCTGAAGTTATTGGCAACGTCCCTATGGTCACTCACCCCGTCGACGCCCACCGGAAGACCAGGTTTTACGTTTACTTTATTTGTACTTTTCCAGAATCCGCGAAAGTCACCTTTCGAATGCAATTGAGCAAGTGCGTCCATTTTTAGTTGATCTTTTTGGTCTTGGCACCATTTCAATCTAGACTTAAACAGTCTCCGGCTTACACACATTTCATCAAACATGAAACCGAACCTCGGCCTACCACAGGCTACCCATTCGATAAACTTATTCCTGGCCGCCCGATGAGCCTCTCTGACGTGTAAGTTCCAACCCACCACGCGCGACCCACTCACACCAGCCCTCGCGCTCCCTCGACCAGCGACAGACGCGCCGCTCAGAGCGGCCACAATGTCAGAATACAGCCTATCAAGAGTACGCGTGTGAGCAGGGTTATTACAATAGAAGTCTCTACTATGCATAAACTTTAAAATTGTATTTTGTGCACATCGGGGATCGCAGTCCGCTGTTATGGAAATTGGACGAATATTCGAATATCGCAATTTTTGCATTCAAATATTAGAATGCAATGCAATCCTTGTTGCAACAGAACAGGCTTGTGCACTTGCATTTGCAAAATTACAGGCAAAGTGGTTGACATTATACAGAACTTATTATCATCACTTTGTATTCTGCCGTGCTCGTTATTCCGACATCCTGATATCCGCCTGTCAACCGTAATTCATAGTTAATTCTCATAATGACAGTCCACTACAGAGAGGCTAACACTACACACATCAAAATTAATGAATTTCCGGTCCGTATTGCGACGAGGGTTCTGTGAAATACAGTATACTGTACCTACATGTGCCTACAGAGCATTTCGAAGAACCGAGTCTGGATTCGTCTCCAGTTGATAGGCATAGGGCTTGTAGAGTTAGAAGCCTGCCACTACATGAGATCTGATAACTTTTTGACAGTGCGAGCCATATGAAAATCATCAAGTAACTTCTCCCGCTCTGGGTGGAGCAGGAGGGCGTGTCAGACTTTTACTGACTAAAACCCACCCGTGTTCCCTCAGTTGCCTGTGTGCCAGGGGCCACGGTATCTCTTTCGAACAACCCGCACCTCTGGTTCATGGAACCATGGGTAGGATGTTCAAGATAACGTTTTGTTCAGCAGTGCAAGTTAATAAGGTGATATACCAGATAACGTTCCAACGGCAAAAAGTCTGAAAATAGGTCTCCTTCATTGTCATAACAAATTATCTGTAAGTTATCAATTTATCATGTTTAAGGGGAACCTAGTCGCGGGCTCGAACTCACTGGTGGGCCTGGCTAAAAATCACGCTGTCTCACCAGGCTTCGTGTCCGACAGACGTAGTATCAGTGATGAGCAGTTAGACGCTAGTCTACACGCACAACGTTATTGAGTGAGATGCAGGATCATTTATAGTAAAAAATTCGCGAAAAGTCCTTTGAAAGATCGGGTTTTATGAAAAAGTGAATGCATAAATCAATGACCAATTAAGTTTATTGAACTTTTCGATAATTGAAATTTGTCGGTACCGACTTGGTTTTGGAGATTTTACACTTCTTTTATTACTCAAACACGCCCAAAGTTAAGTAAAATTAGCAAGAAAAACGAATCTTTGTTGGCTCGCATAACTGGACAAAATGTAGGGAACAGCTGATTTTTTTAAAATATTTTAGTGTTCACTCCATTTTAAAAGTTGTATATTTTCATGAGCACCACACTCCCTTTGAGTATGTCCCTCGTTTAACCTAACATACTGTATAATAATTATGCTAGTTGCGGGGGTAAACTTTGCTTGCGCGATGCAGGATTTTGCGTGACGTCAGTTAGATGCGTAGTTCGTATTTGGCGATATAGAATGATGCCGCTACAGTACAGAGTTGCAACAATTTAAATATTATATTTTTGAAGTGAATAATTTTAGGTGCACTTTGCGCTCTTTCTGGATGGTGAACGAAACTGAACCGTCACGCTCGGGTCGGTGACAATTAATCGGGTAGTTTAGAAGTTATGGGGGAACAGATGAACCTACATACATACCAGTTAAAATCATAACCCTCTTTTTTGCTTCGACGTAGTCTGGTAATCTAGAGAATGGGAAGCAGCGTTCTCTATGCAATTTACCACCATACTGCGATCGCCAACCCGCCTGCCAAGCGTGGCGATTATAGCAAAACCCCCCTTTTGGGGGAGGCGTATGTCCAGCCGTGGACGACTTTCGGCTGATATGATGATGATTAGGAGTCTGTTAAGAATATGGTGTGTTCAGTAGGTGTCCATGATAATAGTAACGCCAGTGGCCTTAATTAGACTTAAAATCAAAGCATTTATGTCAATGAAACAATTTATAGGCACTTTTGAATTGTCAAAAAGTCGATCAGTTGGAAAGTTGAAGCTAGTTGCCCATTCCAAAACGTAGATCTCAATGGAGAAGAACGATAGATCCTCAGAAGGGCAGGTGTATGCAAACTTGGGACTTATCCAATTAGCCATAGCCTTTAAAATAGATCAGCAAAGCAGCATTGCTGCATTGCTGTGTCATCAACTAGGTTTCGGCATTACATTCCACTTTTTTAACATTTTACTTGCATTGCTAATAGCCAAAACATACTTCTCAAATACAGTTATGCGTCCTATTGAGTAGAAAAAAAACATGTTGGCAGTTGGGACATACCTTTTAATCAGTTATGTCAACACAGACTTACCTCGCGGGTCTGGTGGTAGCGAGCGCGACTGCGGAGTGTGATAACCTTGGTTCAAAGCTAAAAACTGAAAAATAAAAATGTTATGGTTTTTCGTTTTTTTTGCTACCGACTTCTGAAATTAAAGTAATTTTTCAGTCTGAAATGGTTTTTTTGAAGTCGGTTGTTTTTTTAACAGTTAATAGTAAATAAGTTATCCTGTAATGCACACTAAACACAGCCTACACATTAGCGAGTACACAAATGCTCCGCATACATAATTAAATAAAAAATATATTAAATAAAATTAAAACCAAGATTTGCTTGCTGTTATAAAATAATTTATATTAACAAAAAAATTGAAGGAAAATAATAACTAATTAAGTACCTATAAATATAATAATAATTTACATTTTTTTTATAAACTTTTTTGTAATAAGACCGTTAGTTAGACTTTAAAGAAATACAGTTGTGTTATTAAACTTATTAATTATTATATTATTAGAACGAACTGCCTGTTTGCATAAAGCTAACATGCAAGGTTTGGCCTTGACTTAGCCTCGTGTTTGCATGACTCACCACCTCTGAAACCAACCCTAATCGTCGTTTGTGCAAAATACGTGGCCCAGTGCCATATTAACTTGCAATTCTTTGAACTTCAACCTTTAGGACAAGTTTTATAACCAGAGGTCGGAGTAGGTAGATTGATTTAAGGTCGTTGACGTCAAACGTAGAGGATAATATGGATATGCCTCCAAAATACCGGAACTTCATATTTATTGTGATATTTGTTCCGGAATTTTGAAATTAGCACGAATTTGTGTTTAAGGTGAAAAACGTATTAATAATATCAATCTACGCTACCAGTGTTAGCTAATGGTGAAAGAAATCACTATTTTATTTTATACAAAAATACCTTGGAATAGTTACACCGTCTTTTGTCCCTTACTGTTGAATTAGAAATGACGCTTGACAGTATGAGACAAAACTTAGACAGAGCCTTTTGTTTCTTTATCTCATGTTCATCTATGTTCACAACGCATTGACCGCACGCAACGACCAATCAGAAGCAAGTATCCTGTATGACTCATTGGGTGTTTGTTAGAACAATGCGCGCGCGCTGTGTTCTAGGTATCTCACTCGCTTTATTCCATAATTCCAATTCCGGAACTTTTTCCGGTACTTCCCGCACATTATGGATAAAATGGCATGTCCATATTATAATATCTTGACGCAAGTACATAAAATCAATCTACCTACTCCGACCTCTGTTTATAACATACTAGCGACCGCTGGTGAGCAATCATGGTGCCCCAGTGGTATCAGCTCCGACTTACAAGTTGTAGATCGTGAGTTCGAACCCAGACAGGCGCTTTCATCATCATCATTTCAGCCGAAAGACGTCCACTGCTGGACATAGGCCTCTCCTAATCTCCGCCACTTCGACCGGTTCTATGCTTCCCGCATCCAGCGGACTCCTGCGGCCCTCACAAGGTCATCGGTCCACCTTGTGGGAGGCGTTCCAACTTTACGTCTTCCGGTACGCGTTCGCCACTCCAGAACTTTTCGGCCCCATCGGCCATGTTCTGCGAGCAATGTGCCCTGCCCGCGGATCTCTTCATTCCTGATTCGATCACGCAGGGAAACTCCAAGCATAGCCCTCTCCATTGCCCTTTGGGTGACTTTAAAAGCCTTCTTATGAGGCCCATTGTGAGCGACCACGTTTCGGTTCCATATGCCATCACTGGCAACACGCGCTGGTCAAAGACTCTTCTTTATACACTGCGGTATGTGGGACGAGAAGATATTTGACAACAATATACATACGATCCACTACTGTAAATTGATAAAGGTATTGAGGATCGGATTAAAAAAACGTATTACTGTATAATCATACAGTCATACTGTAAAATTGTAGTGTTCAGGTTAAGTACATGTGTTTAGTTAAATGAGAAAAAATTAAAATCTCAGGAAAAATACTATTAAAGCTATTATTTTCCATAAACACGATGCTCAATCACTACTGGCATTATCAGAATTGTTTGGGCAAAACCGGGACTCTGTTTGTCATAGTAAGAAATTGAATTGAATTATAGGCAAACATATTAAAAATGATTAATTAAAGCGTTTTATATCAATACTCGGACCGAAATGATCAATTGCGAAGCAGAATAACGATACAAAGCAACTAGATCGATCATCTCTTTATGCGATACAGCAGGAGTTGCTAGGGAAAAAAAACGATCTAAAGAACCGTTATTCTAATCTAAAAAAAGTTAAAATACTAATAATGTATTTGATTATTTTATTATAAAACAATGTACCTAATGAGTATAATCTTCTCATAGAGTATTGATCGGTATTCGTTTTGCAGACAAACACTTATATTTACCATTTGATTATTATCTAATCGATTACTGACTGAAATTGATGTTTTATTTCAGTACTGTGTTGATCAACACTACGTCAAACAAATGGCTATGCTTTTTAACTGGTGGATACAGCTGAAACACTCTTTATTTCGACTTGTTGTAAGTGTACCTGGCTAGTACGTGATGTGTTAAAATATTTATTTCAGAATTAATAATATTGTTTAGTAAAAATAATAGTTTAAAAAACTAAAAAATACGCTTTAAAAACCAAACTAAAAAAGGAGAAAATAATTTAATTCCGTTAAAAAGCGTGGGGTGCTCTTTGAGGTATTTTTATAATCACTTCATTAAGTGATTAAAAGCGTGGGGTGCTTGACATTTCAAGCACCCCACGCTTTTTAATTGAATTAAATTATTTTCTCCTTTTTTGGTTTGGTTTTTAAAACGTATTTTTTAGTTTTTTTAAATTATTGTTTATTTTCTATTTTTAAGTTCTGCTAACTATAAAAACGTGCTTTAATTTCATTTTCCTCAATTATTTTTAACCGACTTCAAAAAGGAGGAGGTTATCAATTCGTCGGGACCTTTTTTTTTATTTTTTTTTTATGTATGTTCCCCGATTACTCGAAGATGGCTGGACCGATTTGGATTTTGTTTTTTTTGTTTGAAAGGGTATACTTCCCAGATGGTCCCATGATCATCAAGTCAGGATCTGATGATGGGATCCTGGACAAATAGAGAGAACTCTTCAAATTTTATAGGCACACGAAGCGATTTAGGTATTTTTTGGAAGAGTACTTTCTCGTAGTGGTCTCATTTCAATTTGGTGAAGATCTGATGAAGAACTTTGGAGATAGGCAACGGAACTCCTCAATAAATGATAGCAAATGGACTGGGATTGCTGAAATCTCATGTCTGTCTATTGCTTACATCAGTTCATAACATAACATCACGCCGGTATGCTGTGAAGGGGTAAGCACTGTGAACCACTAAAAAGTGAAAAATAAAAACTTTTTCAAAAAAAAAAACAACCGACTTCCAAAAAAACACTACAAAGTGAAAAATAACTTTAATTTCGGAAGGCGGTGACAAAAAATTCAAATACAGCTCCAAAGACACCGACTTCCGAAATTAAAGTTATTTTTCACTTTGTAGTGTTTTTTTGGAAGTCGGTTGTTTTTTTTCTGGAAAAAGTTTTTTAATTATTGAATTGTCATCGGTCCTCGATAAGTTTACTAAGTTTCAATGAAATCTGACCGTTTAAAGTGGGTCAAAATCGCGCTCTAAGTCGGTTACATACAAACATACAAGTGAAGCTAATATATAGCGTGTAAAAATAATTATTACCGGGCATCTTGTCCATGCTTAGCCGAAAATGGTGAATCTTGATTCCCTTTCATGACAATCGGTTCAGCGGTTTAGGCGTGAAAGCGATAAACAGAGTTACTTTCGCATGTATAATATTGGTAGGGATATAGTGTAGGTCTATATAGCCAGTGTTTAGTACCGTAAAACATAAAAAAGTCTGGTGTACAACCAGCCTGTCAGCCATTGTAATGCTAATGCGGAGACGTTTACCGGTGACCTTTGTCTAAGCTATTTGCATATGAAATGAAGAAAATTGTTACATGCTATGAACTGCGTAGCTTCGTATCTTCAGGTATTTTCCTAGGTCGTGAAATATTCTGGCGCATTCAGCCATGCTCTCTAATAAGTAATCATCTAACTGACTATAATTTTTACAATGCCACGAGCAATTTAGCTTTAATGAAACTGGGGCCATCCAAAAGCGTGTTCATCATCATCATATAAATCAGCCTATAATGGTCCCACTGCTGGAACACAGGCCTGATCTCTGTGAGAGGGAGTGGGCCGTAATCCACCACGCGGGCCCAATGCAGTTTTTTTTTTGTAGATATGACGTGTAGATTAAACAAAAATACATTGAAATTAATTACTTATAGTTATAACTTGGTAGTTTATGGGTGAGTATCAAGTTACCCAGTAACTGGGTTGAGGAGGTCAGATAGGCAGTAGCTCCATGTAAAATACTCGTATTCAGCTGCACCCAGTTCGATCAGAAGGCAACCCGAACATAATTGGGAAAAGGTTAGGCAGATGTTAACTATTAATTCCAATCTGAACCATTTTGATGGATATTGCTAATTCATTGCTTCATATGTCCGAAAAATTTGTCTGCTCAGCAACGTTAATAACGCAATGAACGTTGTTGAACTGTCAAAAAGCAAGTTATTCTTAATGTAAGTGTATTCGCTAGCATAAGCATAATCAGCCAATAATGTTCCCACTGTGGGGACACAGGCCTCCTCTCTGTGAGAGGGGGTAGGCTGTGATCTACCACACGGGCCCAGTGCGGGTTGGTAGATGTCACATGTCTACGAATGTTTGGTTCTAGGACATGCCGGTTTCCTCACGATGTTTTCCTTCACCGTTTTGAGAGCAGTAGTGATGAAATAATTTACACGATGTAAAGAGCCTGTCTGGGTTCGAACCTACAACTCACAACTAGGGCTTTCAAATACCGGATTTTTTAATACCGGTATCAATACCGGTATTGGAAAAGTCAATACCGTGATCCCGGTATCAATACCGGTAATTCGGTACCGGTAAAGCGGGGTGAATAGAGATGCAGGGGTGAATTGAGACGAAACTTTACAATGGATTATAATGTTGAAACTATATAGTTTATAGTAAAAAAGGACTCTAATATGTTTACCGTTTTATAATTAACGATTAAGTGCCTTTGTTGGCAGAAAACGATCATAATTTCAACGTCAAATCTAGTTTAAAGTTTCGTCTCGATTCTCCCCTGCATCTCAATTCACCCCGTTATACGGTATTGAACGCAAGTTCAATTAGGACATTAATAAAACCTATGAAATATGTTTTATACATCTGCTCAGTTATAATAGGTCTTTACCTATGAAATTGCCGTTTTGTATGAAAAAATTTAAACGAATTTTTTTCATGTATTTTTTATTTGTATTTATCGAAGTAATCACCCATGCAATCAATGCATCTTTGCCATCGCAGTGGCAGTTTATTGATGCCCTTCTTAAAGAAATCAGCTGGACGGGAGGCAACAAATTCTTCAAAGGCATTTTGTACTGCCTCTCGGGTATTGAATTTTTTTCCCGCCAAGAAGTTATCCAAATTCTGGAAAAAGTAGTAGTCTGTAGGCGCAAGGTCTGGTGAGTAGGGCGGATGACGGAGAGCTTTCAACCCCAGTTCTTGCAACTTGGAGACCGTCTGCTGTGCAGTATGAGGTCGCGCGTTGTCGTGCAGGAGCAGCGGAGACGAGCGATTGACCAATGCTGGTTGGAGATGTGCCAGCTTCTCCATCATTGTGTTCAGTTCTTCACAGTACACATCTGCAGTAATGCTCACCCCGTTTGGTAAGAAGCTGTGATGAATCACACCGGCGCTAGACCACCAAACAGTGACCATCACTTTTCTAGGGGTAAGTTTTCGTTTAGGGCATTGTTTAGGTGCTGAACCAGGATCCAACCAACTTGCTGAGCGCTTGCGGTTATCAAACAGAATCCATTTTTCATCGCAGGTAACAATGCGGTTCAAAATTCCTTCATTTGTGTGTCTGTTGAGCAGTGCAAGGCACGTCTCGATGCGTACTTCGCGCTGACGATCATTGAGTTCGTGGGGCACCCATTTGTCAAGCTTTTTTACCTTGCCAATTTGACGCAAATGGACCAATATTGTTTTGACGCTAACGTCGAAAGCTGCTGCTAATTCAGCCGTAGATTGTGTATCATCAGCTTCCACAATCGCCTTTAATTCGTCATTGTCGACCAAAGTCTTCGGACGACCGCGAGGTTCATTTTTCAGGTCGAAATTTCCAGAACGGAAGCGAGCAAACCAATAACAGGTGGTGCGTTGGTTTGTAGTGTTAGCTCCGTAAACGTCGTTGATGTTGCGTGCCGCTTGTGCCGCGTTGCTGCCACGACGGTACTCATATTCCATAATTACTCGAATTTTTAACGTATCCATGATGACGAAAAAGATTGAAATGCGATGAAAATGTAACACTAATCAATAAACAAATGACTACTTTTGGAAAAAAAATCCATGTTTTTAAAATAAAATTAATTTGAAATTAGAATTCTTACCCAAACAAAAATTATTTTGATTTGAAATGGCCAGTACTGCAAAACGGCAATTTCATAGGTAAAGACCTAATATATAACAATTTGGTATTGGTTGATTATTTAGGTAGGACTAGGAATTAGAGGAAAATAATGAAAACTTAAACTTAATCTAGTCTTTTTGCAGGAAGGCCATTTCACATAGACTTTGTGTAGTACAATATCAAAAAAATAAAAATTTCTTAATATTATCTAAATGTCATCATGTCTCATGTAAAAATCAACACAGGTATAATTATTTTTAGAAATGTACATAAAGTATAGCTTAACTAGCTAGCAATCATTTGGTAATCATGTTAGTAACATTCTTAATAATTATGTAATAAAAAAAACAATTAAAAAATCTAAAACCAAACAAGAAAACAAGTGTGAAAATAAGGTCACATAATTTTCAGACCTACTGTTTGTAATATCGTAATCACGGTATTGGGCGTCAATACCGGTATTGTAAAAGGCCAAAATAAAATCCGTGATCACGGTATTACGGGATCCCGGAATACCGGTATTGAAAGCCCTACTCACAACGTGACAACTGGTAAATCGCGGCAGGTACCACTTGGCCACCACGGCAAGGCACATTTTAAGGTATTAGGCAAGACTAAATTTTAGATGCATAAAGTAATGCAAGCAACACGATTTTCTCAATAATAAAAGTTAGCTTTAAAAAAAAATAGTTTAAAAAACTAAAGAACACGCTTTAAAAACCAAACTAAAAAAGGAGAAAATAATTTAATTCAATTAAAAAGCGTGGGGTGCTTTTTGAGGTATTTTTATAATCAATTAATGTCAAGCACCCCACGCTTTTTAATTGAATTAAATTATTTTCTCCTTTTTTAGTTTGGTTTTTAAAGCGTGTTTTTTAGTTTTTTAAACTATTATTTATTTTCTATTTTTTAGTTCTGCTAACTACAAAAACGTGTTTTTTTTTCTCAATTCTTTTTTAAATTATTGAATTATTGTCATCGATCCTCGACAAGTTTACAAAGTTTCAATGAAATCTGACCGTTTAAAGTGGGTCAAATCGCGCTCAAAGGAGTCGGTTACATACAAACAAACATACAAGTGAAGCTAATATAAAGCGTGTAAAAATAAGTTTTTGTCTTTGTATTAAGCTTTTTACTCAACACTCTAATTGGGGTATACACCCCAATATACCAGAGACACATACACCATAATAAATACTTACACGTTGTATATTTTGAGCTAGAATAAGTAGACACTTGAAACTTTTCCTTTTGGATACGTAACCCTAATAACTAAATGGTTTTGAAAAGCCGACAGACCTGCTTATCCATTATTCCAAAGAGTCGTTAGAATAACCACAATAAAGAGTATGCTATAACAAGGTAATTGACATGATGCCATCTAATTTGCACCATCTGTACCACATACGCTCGGTCAACATAACTACCCGAACATACCTACCTAATATAAAACGATTCACTTTTTGTGTATCATTACCACGAGTTTGTATATTTTTGGGATACTTTCGAACAAAAACAAAATTGTTTGTTTGTGTTGTTATTAGGATGTTGTGAATTACAGCGTTTATTCTAAACTAGCTGTTGACCGCGAATTCGTTTGCTTGTATGGATAGGGGGTATGATATTACAGTGACAGCGCAGCAATCGCGGTCGATTTGCTGTAATTTTTTGAAGAGTTCCGTTGTCCGTCTCCTAAACGCATCTTCAGATCTATATGAAATTTAAATGGGACCATTTCGGAATAAACCCCTATCGAAAAAAAAAAGAAAATGCAAATCCATCTATATATGACGGAGTTATGCTCAAAGATACATTAAAAAAAACCTTATTTTCGGTAAAAAATTAGTTACTTACAATAATTCCTAATGAAATTATACACGTGAGAACGATGTGGAAAGCCGTTTACGATCGTATACAGTCGGGTTAATTTTCGTAATTTTACGAACATTTGCATTTTAATCTATCTCAATCTGTCAAAAATACTTACATTTTAGTGACAAGTATTTGACATTAAATGTCTCCGGAATGAGATGTTTCTTTTTTTAGGTCGTAATTCATCAAATAACTTCTCCCGCTCTGGGTGGAGCAGGAGAGCGTGTCAGACTTTTACTGACTAAAACCCACCCGTGTTCCCTCAGTTGCCTGTGTGCCACGGGCTGCGGTATCTCTTTCGAACAACCCGCACCCCTGGCAAGCATCAGCCCTTGCGGACCCCATTAGTTAGGGACCAACAGCTTCCATGATCCGACTTCGCCATTTTCGCGGACGGTACCGAGAGCTCCGATATTTTTGTTATATTATCTGTCCTGATATATTTTGCTCATTGTATGGTGACCATACATAAATTAGCGTTATTTGTATCAGTTATTTGATGAATCAGCGCAAAAAGGTATCGGGTAGGTATGTGAGATCATTGTGCTGCTCATAATAGCAGGTTTTTCACCTAAATGTGGCTGAGCGTTGGTCCCTAAGTTCAATCCCGAGAATTCCCAAGCTACATGGCATGGCATGGGTTATTATTTTGTCAAATCATAATAGTTGTAGTAAACGAGGCAAAAGTGGTATGTAAGGATCGGAACTGGTGGCGCTCTGTAGTTTTCTGCCTACATCCATAGGAGGAAGGCGTGCATTTTAATTTAATTAACCTATGATAATGTGTATATTTTAGTACAATAGATATTTGCACACCTATTAAGGTAGGATATGGTCATAAGAATTTTTATTATTGTATGTATCACCTCGTGTAACTACCCATATTTCAAGCAAATAAATGATTTGATTTGATTGATTTTGGATTTTTCTAACAGGCAATTTTGCATCCAGAGATCTGCATTTGCGTTCTTTAACATCATTTGCTTAGCCTTTTGTCCCAACTATATTGGGATCGGTTTCTAGTTTAAGGATGCAGCTGAAATCCCGGCCACCGTAGGCGCGGGCTTGTGGACGGAGGGAGCTCGCTGTCTGGTAAAGACCAAGCCCGTGTCGATGGCGCCTTGTGTTCCACGCGCGCCTCAAAGAGATGTCAGCACCAACTGATGGGGTCCGCAAGAGCCGATACCTGCCAGGGGTGCGGGTTGTTCGAAAGGGATACCGCTCCACCCAGAGCGGGAGAAGATGATTTCCCACCCTCAAAAAGAAAAAAAAACCGTATGCAGCTGAATACCTGTATTTTCACATGGAGCGACTGTCTATCTCACCTCCACAACCCAGCTACTGGGTAATACCCCTTGGTACGTGTTTTCCTAGATTCAAGCCCCTCTCTGTGGGTGATCTCTCTAGGACGTGTTTCCCTAGACTCAAGCCCCTCTCTGTGAGTGGTCTCTCTAGGACGTGTTTTCCTAGATTCAAGCCCTTCTCTGTGGGTGGTCTCTCTAGGACGTGTTTCCCTAGACTCAAGCCCCTTTCTGTGGGTGGTCTCTCTAGGACGTGTTTTCGTAGACTCAGGCATTCTCTCTGTGGGTGGTCTCTCTAGGACGTGTTTTCCTAGACTCAGGCATTCTCTCTGTGGGTGGTCTCTCTAGGACGTGTTTTCCTAGACCCAAGCCCCTCTCTGTGGGTGCTCTCTCTAGGACGTGTTTTCCTAGACTCAAGCCCCTCTCTGTGGGTGGTCTCTCTAGGACGTGTTTCCCTAGACTCAAGCCCCTCTCTGTGGGTGGTCTCTCTAGGACGTGTTTTCCTAGACCTCCATGACCTAGAGAGACAACTACATACTACAATACATCATTGCATTTCGATAAATGTGATGATACTTATGATTTAACCTCGATAGTTACTAGTAAACAGCGCCATTTTTCACGTCAAGATGACATAATTAACGAGGCAATCACAATAGGGACATACATTGTAATATTCTAAGTACTACAAATTGTTCTAACTGCTGTGGCATCGAGGCCTTCGCTTTTTATTGCACATTACTGTGACACCATGTTGCGTTCATTAATGTTTATTAGCTAGCTAGCTATTTAAATAATATGTGATGATGGGCTCGTGGCTAAGTGAAGTATTTATCATGGTTGAGCTACGCTTGCCGTGGTTGGTCTGTGGATAATTGGGCCCCTGGTTGGGCGAAAAGTTATTGGATTTTTTCTATCTCGAATTTCTGAACTTAACAAAAAAATACATCTGTTTTATTGTTACGCTAGTCTCCAAAACAGCTGGAATGATTTTAATGAAATTTGGTATGTGGATACTTTGAACCCTGGGGAAAGACATGCCGCAGGCGGAAATTAGTTATTAGGTTTGTTATGAATCGAAGAACTTCACTATCTTTATTCTAAAACCACAAAATAATAATATAAACACAATAAATGAGTATTTTAATGGCGTAAAGTGAAAGTTTGAAGAGTGTCTTTAACACCGCATCATGGTCCATTGCGCCTCTTATACAATTTGTTGATGACGCAACCAATGCGATGCGTATGCGCTATGACAGTCGATTGAGGTATGCTAATAGGGAATGGGCCCTTTGTAATAAATAATAGGAAATGAAATTGTTTACATAACAAATATAATCAACCTATTATATTCCCACGGACACAGGCCTCTCCATGAAAGGTAGTGAGCCATAATCCACCACGCGGGCCCAGTGTGGGTTGGTAGATGTCACGTTACTTAAATCACAATACAGGATAATTTTTTATCCAGTGTGCAAACTGTAACCATGAATTCAGCATATCATTCTAGACCCGCTAGCGTAGACATTTTTCGTCGGTAATTTAAAAAAAAAATGCTGTTTCACTGAAAAGTGCAATACCTACGCGGTCAAAATGTATGGAACAGCTGATTTTTTTTTGTATAAACGACGAAAAATTTGTACGCTAGGGGGTCTGGAATGATATGCTGAATTTATAGTTATAGTTTGCGCATTGGATAAAAAAATATATTGTATAATTATTATACCTATTAAGTACAGTAATAATAACTATTTACATAATTATGTGTTTTGTTCGTCTGCATTAAGTATTATACCTACTGTATAATTTTATTGAGATGGGTTTAACACGCATTAGTAACCCGTTTTTCACGTTTATTTACTTGTTTTACGCATTGAGCGCTGTGTAAGAAGAGGCCGTTGTCTAATAAAAATTAATAATAATAAATAAGTAATATATATTAAAAAAATATAAAAAAACACGCTTTAAAAACCAAACTAAAAAAGCAGAAAATAATTTCAAAAAACCGTGTGGTGCTTTTTGAGGTATTTTTATAATCAACTAGCAAACCCGACGAACTCCGTTTCGCCACCAGATGGCTTCGTTTTATGTAACATTTCGTTTGGTGATTAAAAGAAGAAGAATTATTTTTTTTTGTTTTATTTCCTGAATTTTCTTTACTATAAACCTCACGGAGCCCGAGACCTTTCCAACGAATGCAAAACCGTGGAAATCGGTTCGTGCGTTCTGAAGTTATAGCGTCAGGGGGCCGATTCTACTAACAAATTTGTTAAAAAAACGCAATAGAACCGCAACCGAATCACCACTTTTAAGCGTTTTCGCATTCTACTAAAATGAACAACGGTCCAGCTGCGACACAGCTGCGGTTACGTTTTAGTTACGCCAACGATCGATTGAAACAATGTCAAAACCTATTCTACTAACAAAATCGAACATGAGCGTGACGTTTACTATAGGACAAAGTTAATGATAAAATTATGATCATTATGTCTTTTAATTATAGAAAATACTTTTAGTGCCACATATTCGTGTTTAGTAACATTTTTAGATTCAACTTTTTTCTTTGTGGTATATTAAACATATTATTTTGGCATGTTAGTAACGCGGGTTACCCGCTGTGTTCCCGCTACAGTTCAGTTGCAATTCGTTTTAAGTTTAGTTTCCATTTTGCTTATAAAATAGTAGAATGACTTTTTATGTAACTATCGAACGGCGATCGAAATCGAACTGTTGTGGAAACACAATTTAACGTGTAACGTTGCAAATTAGTAGAATCGGCCCCCTGGAAGGAAAACCCGACTTATTTTTATATAGTAGATTAATATCAAGCACCCCACGCTTTTTTGAAATTATTTTCTGCGTTTTTAGTTTGGTATTTAAAGCGTGTTTTTTTTAATCTATTATTTATTTTCTATTTTTTAGTTTTACTAACAATTTCCGCAGTGGATTTTTGTAGCTTATAATCTCATTTTTTTAACTTACAATGTCGCTTGCGAATCGATTTTTGTCGAAAATAGGTCGGTGTTTTCCAAACTGTGTGTCGCGCTTATTTGTAGAAAGAACTCTTTACGCTTTTAATTCAATACTCAAATTGGGGTGTATGAGGTCTTGCATTTATTGTACACGTTGTATAGTTACCTAGGTACTCCCTGATCGGTTGTTGAAAGATGAGAGTGGCGAAGAGCCAAATATTCAAGTACCGCGACCCGATTGGCTCAGGAGATAAGTGTTGGAATACCGAGCTGACACCAGTTCGCTTACTGTACTGAATAAATATTTGTATGGGCCATCGCTCTCAAAATGGTGAACCATAAAATCGGGAGGAAAACCGTCATGTCCTAGAACACGACATTTGAAGACACATGATATCTATCTATTGAGCGTGTTACCTAATAATTGGGTTGTGGAGGTTAAGTAAAGCTAAAAATAATTCGGTAAATAAAATCGTTGTGTAGCGTAACCTAAGTAAACATGTTTCACGCGCCCCACGATTTTATTTTACCGAATTATTTTTTAGCTTTTAGTTAAAACCGTTAACCTTAAAAAAAGAAACTTATTTTATTTTCATGTTTTTAGTTTTTATTTCGTTAATAATATTTCTCATTCTATTATTTTATTATTATTATCCAAAATTATAGGTGTGTACCAAATATCAGATCAATCTGCCAACAGGAAGGGGGTAAAATTTCAAAAACAAAATTTTACCCAAACAAGCACAAAACTACAACAAACAGGGCAAGCTAAATAAAACCATTTAAAAAAGTACAGCGTTTGTCGTTGTAGCTAGCTACAAATAGGCATGAAAGTAATCAAATTAACATAGCATGATTAATGAAGGATTACTTACAAAGTACAATAAAAACTTCGCTTGCATAACAAGTACTAAAACAGTAAAGATAGCAATGTAATTTTAATCATAAATAACCACCGACAAACTTATACGTGCGTGCGGCGAAATTCGGAACTAAACTAAAATGTACTAGATTTGACAGATTTTAGACGTTTTCCCGTTGCAAGTGGCGCCGCCATGACATGCACGGATAAGTTTGTATGTAAAATATCGTGGAAGGATTTTGTCGCGCACTAGATTTCCAACTCTCAATGTTGGACGGAGCATTGAGAATCCAACAGAGTGCATCTAGTGAACATGGATTTCGGATACGCAATGCAATTATGGTTATCAACTAATTGATGTTAAACCATTTTTTGGTTGTTACTGATAGCATTTGTATGTCAATATCTTAAATGAGCCTAATAAACGAAGCGTTTAATTAGCAGACAACATAATGCCTTCACGCCTGTATTGCGCAATGGCGTAGGCAGATGTATTGTACAGTACACCTACATGTCACGAGATATGTTGAAATCCCAAGTGTAACGACCGTATTGACACCAACCGGTCACAAATCAAGACAACAGTGAATTAATTAATTTAATTAAGGTGGAAGCGCTGGCGCTTTGGCATTAACCCTGGTTACCCTTTTTCTTTAACCTAGATGAACACATAGGATAGTTTTTATCCCGATAGTATAGTATTGGGGTTCGTGACAATTAAAAACTGGCAATACAGGAAAAGTTTTTTTGCAAAAATATCAGCTGTTTTATAGAAAAGTACAATACCTACACGGTCAAAATGTATGGAATAGCTGTTTTTTTTTTTATAACCAACGAAAAATTTCTGCGCTGGGGGTCTAGAATAATATGCTGAATTCATGGTTACAGTTTGCGCACTGAATAAAAACTTTATAATATCTGAATCTCGGAAACGGCTCCAACGATTTTCTTGAAATTTAGTATGCAGGGGATTTTTAGCGTAGAAATTTTTCGTCGGTTATACAAAAAAAAAAAAAATCAGCTGTTCCATACATTTCGACCGCGTAGCTATTGCAGTTTTCTATGAAACAGATGTTTTTTTTTGCATAAGCGACGAAAAATTTCTACGCTAGGGGGTCTAGAATGATATGCTGAATTCATGGTTACAGTTTGCGCACTGAATAAAAACTTTTCCTGTATACAAGAATTGCTCGTTTAAAGGTATTAGATTAGCAATGTATGTAGGTACCTGTGGGCTACAATGCTAGGTATATGTGACCTTTGAGATATGCTGCAGTGGTTGGCAGAGGTCACCACTTAGTTGGATACTGGCTTTCCGCCAATTTCTGCACTCACCCCTGAGGCCGCGATTCAGCCTTATTAACAACACTGATTATTAAAATTGCTAACAAATGTAGTTATGTGATTACCATATTCTGCCTATAGATAATGTTCCCACTGCTGGGACACAAGTCTCCTCTCTGAGAGCGGGACGCGGGCCCAGTTTTTCTTTTTTTTGGGGCGGCTCATCATTAAATGGAGCAGGAGGGCGTGTCAGACTTTTACTGACTAAAACCCACCCGTGTTCCCTCAGTTGCCTGTGTGCCAGGGGCCGCGGTATCTCTTTCGAACAACCCACACCCCTGGCAGACGCGGGCCCAGTGCGGGTTGGTAGATATCACTTGTCTACGAATGTTTGGCTCTAAGACATGCCGGTTTCCTCACGATGTTTTCCTTCACCGTTTTGAGAGCAGTGGTGATGAAACAATTTAGAAAATGTTTAGCGCCTGTCAGAGTTCGAACCAACGACCAACGACTCGTAAATCGGAGCCGATACCACTGGACCACCACTGCTTTTGCTGCTACTATTTGTAGAAATAAAAACTATTTCCAAAAAAACAAATGACTCCCGGAAAAACACTACAAAGTGAACAATAAATTTAATTTCGGGAATCGGCGACTTTAGTTATGTATTTAAATTTTTTGTCACCGCCTTCCGAAACTAAATTTATTTTTCACTTTGTAATGTTTTTCTGGAAGTCGGTTGTTTTTTTGTTGGAAAAAGATTTTATTGTTAACTTTTTAGTTATAGTAAGTACCCATCAATTTGAAATTTATATTTATGCGATAGCAGCAATTGCGGTTGATTTGCTGTCATTTTTTGAAGAGTTCCGTTGTGTGTCTCCGAAACGCATCATCATATCTATATGAAATTTAAATGGGACTATTTCGGAATAAACCCCTTTCGAACAAAAAAGATTTTTGCAAATCCGTCTATACAGGAAAAGTTTTTATTCAGTGTGCAAACTTTAACCATGAAATTAGCATACCATTCTAGATCCCCCAGCGAAGAAATTTTTCGTCGGTTGTACAAAAAAAAATCAGCTGTTTCATAGAAAAGTGCAATACCTACGCGGTCAAAATGTACTGATTTTTGTATAACCGACGAAAAACTTCTGCGCTGGAGTTCTAGAATGATATGCTGAATTCATGGTTACAGTTTGCGCACTGGATAAAAAAACAATCCTGTATACGTACACACCTAAATACATACGTACGAACCCTAAAAAAAAATTGCTGTTCCATACATTTTGAACACGTAAGTATTGCACTTTTCTATGAAACAGTTTTTTTTTTGTATAAGGGGGCGTCCATTCATTACGTGAAGTAATTTTGGCGACTTTTCGACCCCCAGCCCCGCTCTGGTGAGATGTCGTGATATTTGGCTCGACCGTCCCCCCCTCCCCATAATATCACGTGAGATATTTCAAATACGTGGCTTAAGTGTAAAAACGTTAATCTGTGCTTATTTGCGTTGGATTTATGCGTTGCATTTGGCTGGCTTGGCTGGCCGGTGGTGGTTTAACCAACGAGGAGCTACTGTGCTACTTTGTGGCGTTCGCGTAACCGCGATAAATATTATTTTGTAGGATTTAGCCATATTGGCGGAAAAACATGTTTGACATCATTTAACCCGGTTTTCTCGTAATGTTACATTATTTCTTTGCGGAAAAAAATATAAATTACGTGATATTTGCCGAGAACCTCCCTCCTCCCACGTGAGATTGGGTGAGATTCGACTCGACCCCTCCTCCCCCTAAACGCCTCACGTAGTTAATGGACGCCCCCTTACCGCCGATTTTTTTTTGCGCTGAGGGGTCTAGAATGATATGCTGAATTCATGGTTCCAGTTTGCGCACTGGTTAAAAACTTATCCTGTATATGACGGACTTATGCCATGAACATACATAAAAAACAAATATATGAGTATGTCGAATTGATAACCTCCTTCTTTTTGAAGTCGGTTAAAAAAATTGCTGTTGCAGTCGTTTTGTCCGCGTGGATATTCAAAAAGCGTAAGAATATGTGAATTTTACGAGCTACCCCGGAGTTTCCACCTGAACCCTTTCCACTAACACTTACTTACCGCTGTGCGTGCGTTTACTCCATTTTAAAACGACCTCCTTTTAAAAACTTAATGTGGCCCGTTCTCAGTACTTAACACCGCTCATGGTTGCCCAATTTTTATTATTAACTAGCTTTCTGACGTAATACATAAATAAACTCACGGCTTCCTCCCATCTGGACATACACGCACGCCGCCGCGCGCCGGTTGCCAGTACTACGCACCTGCAGGCTTAGCATGACGCTTTCTATTTCTACGAAGCATAGACAGTGCTTTTTCATCCCCGACCGAACCTTGCTCGTTGAAGCGCCAGCCCGTGCCGCAGCTGAGCCAGTAGCTTTAAATTCCCCGATCAATAATAATGCCAATATTTTGATCCAGACTGTCCCCAATGATAGCTGTCCCCCATCAGTGACGCCCTGAGCCGAGGCCCGTACCCAACAGGGGGTGCCCTCAGCGTGCAGTCGCTTAGCTTGTAATTTATTTTAGTTTGTAAGCCCTGGCTGGAGGCGTTAAGATTAATTCTTAATGGCAGCCCCAGGAAAGCCCGGCTGAGCAGTCACGGCCTCTCAAAGCCAACTGCGAGACGCCAAAAAAAAAAAAGTGCTTTTTCAATACAAAGTGAATTTTCGTTTCTCCATTTTCGACATCGCACCGTGGATATCATCGTGGAATCTGTCATTTTGTCTTTCGTTTCTAACGATCTTTGTCAAGGTTCTTTCAAATGTAGACTATTTCAGAAGAATATTTCTTCCCAAACTGTCAAAATCACACTGACAACAAACTTTCTACTCGACGGCCACAAAGTTTATACAATTATCTACAAAATCATGATTCGTTTAGAACGCATAACTGTAATAATTAATGGAAAAACAGCTATCTTCTCCTATTGTACATCATTTAGTTAATAGTCTTGTCTATTCTTCCGTCGATAAATCGGTGCTCGTACTAAGCTTCCTGACCTTTTTGAACAACCACCAAAAAGTCACTATAGTACAAATAAATCCTTCTAGGGCGTTCCATTCGCGCGTTTTTCTCTTCCATAATATGTATTATAAACTGTATGTTTCATTATTGTAATTAGTTATATTAGTAACCGTTTTAATTAAAGCAAAAATTCACCGCTATCGGATAAAAAACAGTTCCCATGTAAAATATTAAACCTACCGCTACGTTCGCTCGCAATTTTTTGCACGTTTATCAAAAAGCAATATGGCGGCTAAAAAACAACTGTCTAAATAAACGCCATCTTAGCTTCAGACATGTGTATCAACAAATGCACGTGAAGGTTATGTGACACAAATGCATGGGAATTGGTAGCACAAACACCATGTAGATATAGCTGGCCACATTTAAGCTACCTTAGCTTATTTCATTTAACGCAACCGACGCAATAGAGAGTCGGTTTCACTTCTTCCGCGCGGAGGGACTCCACGCACTTTTTGTAGTGAAACTTCTTATGCGACTTTCAACACGGTTGCGTTAAACGTTTAACGCAACCGACACAACAGAGTAAGTCGGTTTCACTTCTTCCGCGCGGAGGGACTCCACGCACTTTTTTGAAGTGAAACTTCTTATGCGACTTCTAACAAGGTTGCGTTAAATGTTTAACGCTAAAGGTTGCGTTAAAAGTCTAACGCAACCGACGCAACAGAGTGAGTCGGTTTCACTTCTTCCGCGCGGAGGGACTCCATGCACTTTTTTCATGGAGGTAGGCATAAACTATATGAAGAACGCCACCTACCACGATCCTTACATACTCCTTTTGCCTCGTTTACGTCCATAAATGTGGCCCTAGCATGAGTTCTTTTAACCATCTCGATAAAACGCATCGACCGCATTCATCGCTACGATTGGTCCTTCAACAATCCAGAGCCAATCGGAGCGCCGAACGCGCTCGATGCGTTAGATCGAGATGGTTAAGGTGAATGCGCAGTGGTAGACCGCGAAATTCAAATTTTCTTACGTTTTTGCAATTTTCAGGTCAGTATCAGGTTGTATCCTGATCAAAATGTGATTTGCGAATATAACAGGTACGTGTTTACAGAATTTAGTCATTAGAATGTCTAATATATCTCTTATAAGTTAGATTTCTTCCACAAGCACTTTTCCATAAGAAATTTGTTCTTATGGAACAAATCTAACTTAGAAAGATGTATTATTGATTCTAATGATTATAAATCTGTAAATACGTACATGTTATAGTCGCAAATCATATTTTGATCAAGTAACAAGCTGACACTCACCTGAAAATTGCAAAAAACGTAACAAAATTTGAATTTCGCGCTCTACCACTGCGCATTCACCTTAAGGCCCTGGTAACTTTAAATATTGTCGTTATGAGCGATAATAGTTCTTATTGCAATCCGATACGGGTTAAAATCTGTTGTAATAAATTTGAATAATAAATGAGCAAGCATTGTCGTAAAAATGCTAATAAAATCGTATACAATTAGATATTAACTATTTAATAATAAATAATCTATCACTGGATGCAGTTTGGCATTTGGAATTTTATGGTATATTTTTAATTATAATTATAGTTGTTATTGAAAAAAATATGATATTTTTTTTGTTTTCGAAACTATTTACGGTTAAAGATTGTTTAAAAAACCACCTTTTTGAGCGTTTTCAAGAAATCACCGCCTTAAGGGGAACCTAGTCAAGGGCTCGAACTCACTGGTGGGCCTGGCTAAAAATCAGGCTGTCTCACCAGGCTTCGTGTCCGATAGAGATAGTATCAGTGATGAGCAGTAAGACGCTAGTCTACACGCACAACGTTATTGAGTGAGATGCAGGATCATTTATAGTAAAAAAAATCTAGGAAAAATTAAGAAAAGTCTTTTGGAAGATCGGGTTTTATGAGAAAGCCAATGCATAAATCAATGACCAATAAAGTTTATTAAACTTTTCGGTAATTGAAATTTGTCGGTACCGATTTGGTTTGGAGATTTTACAACTCTTTTATTACTTACTTAAACAAGCCCAAAGTTAAGTAAAATTTGCAAGAAAAACGAATCTTTGTTTGCTCCTAACTTTTTAATAGGTTTTTATTTTAGTATTCTGTTTCCGTACAGAAAATATTAATAATAATGCAAACCGATTTTATATTTGACTTTGGATGGGCCATGTCAGACAGTGGAGTAAAACACTCCCGAAGTTTGTATGCAAAAAATGTGAACTATGTTCACCTTAAATGAAATCACACTAGGGCCACTGGTCATACACGGACGCCGGTTGCGAGCACTACGCACCTGACCTTTCTGAAGAACATTACCAATAAGGTCAATGTTTGTTCTCCTAGGACTTCCCCGCCTGGCGTTTAGGGGCCATTCAAGTATTACGTAAGCAGTTTTTTAGCAATTATTGACCCCCCCCCCCTCCCCCTCGTCAGCAAAAGTAAGCAAAGCTCTTACTCCCCCTCCTATGCTCACGTAAACATTGATAGCAGACACCTAACGTGTCTACTCACTTTCTTGTGATTTTGGTATATTGTCATCGTTTTCTTCAAGCCATTCATAGACAAGTAGGGTTGCCATATGTGTTCAAACCAAAATCGATTAATTTTTTTAGAAAATCCAAAAGTTAATAAATAAATTCTACTGACGTAATCATCATCCAGACCCCCCATCCCCCATGTCATCAAAAATAAGCAAAGCAAAGACCACCCGCCCCTTTGTAGTGCTTACGTAATTCTTCAATGGCCCCTTACTCACTGCCTTGTCAATCAATACCTTTCCTTAGTCGCTTTTCCTTTTGAATGGATATTTATCCTTAGCACCTATACTATTATAATTGAAGTCACTTTACGTGTGCCTGTGTGACCGCGTTGTTCTTCTAGAGTACGCAACGGATTTTGAAGCGGGTTTTCACTAGAGATGAGAATATTGGTTGAAATTGTTTATTGGTTAATGGTTGAATAAAAATATCGATATTTTTATTGGTTGAAAATATTAGTTAATATTTTTATTCAAGTATCTGCAACATGTTGAAAAGTTGAATATTCTATTAAATAATGCATGTTGAAATTGTTAAGTTAAACTTCCCTTCATACTTTAACAGGCTTAGGACTGACTAGCATTTATTTCGATTAGATAATCGAATATTATTTCGTCTCGGCATTTTGTAAAACAAAAAAAACAACAACAACGCAACGGCGCGACTTTGTTATTTGAGTAAAATATCAAAACTAACTAATAAAATAAACTTATATCAAAAATCAACCATTAACCGACCGAAATATTGGTTAAAAATATCAACAACTTTCTTTAGAATAAAATATCCCCAACAGTAAATGTGTTTTAACGTAACAAAGATAGAACATACAATTGAATGCACGTAACGGAATAAATATTTCTACGACACTGACGACACTGCGTTGCCGCTCCGAAGGTCAACCCGAGCGAGCGAGAGACAGCGCGTTGTTCGAGCGAGACAGAGAAATATTCGTCCTTGCCAATTTTGCGCCGAAGAAGTTGATATGATATTTTTATTCGTTAATGTTAATTTTATTTATTGAATATCATGGTTAATTTTAAATATTAGTTAAATTTAATGGTTGATGGTTATATTCATCATCTCTAGTTTTCACCATCATTTATTCCGTAAGGTTATACGTTAGTATTAAACTTACGTATAGTAAAACATCATGAAATCTCGATGTTCTCTCTAGTCACTAAAACCGTGCGAAGTAGGGGGTTTTATAGCCATTTCAGAATCGTATTTCAGGTATGTACCTGTATTAATTACTTTTTCTTATCTACTTTAATTGCGTCACTAAGCAGCGGACCTTACATTGATCATAAATCTTTAATGACTGACTGAATGACTGACAGCAACCGCTTACCATTCTTTCTTTTAAACGTTTTTTTTTTTCTTTTTTCTCAGAACAACCACCAAAAGACGATGACCTGAACGAAATATGAAACAGCGCCATCTAGCGGCCGATGGGCGGACTACGTAAGATGCAACTAGCGCCATCTGTTGAGTGCTAAACGAGATGCCACGCTTAAAATATGCGTCGGTTGCCAGAGTTGTTGTCATACTCGGGCTCTTTTGTCTGTGGCTACAGATTATGCTCTCGGCGTCTAGCGGGGGCATGTATAGAGATGGAGGTACGAATTTTATTTTTATTTTTTTATAATCTGTGATTAAATTTGTACAGGGCGCAAAAGCAAATTTGGCAAGCAGTGATTGGATGTAACGTAATATTATTTAATTACCGGAATGATGCCACAAGATGCTTACTTTATAGAATAACATAACATCACGCCTGTTGTATCCGAGGCTTAGGCACAGGTGTTTCCAAATGCCTAGTACTCCAGCGCCGATCACAACGTGGACAAACTATACCTACTAGGTACACCACTGTCTATCCCGTCAGGGGGATCAGGCGTGATGTTATGTATTCATGACGGCGAAATCAAAACATCACGCATGTTGAACAACAGATGAATAGTGACCAATTCTCATGCACAAAATATAGTCTCATCCTCTTAGGAAACTAATAAAAAAATCAAATGTCAAAGGTTATTGTGGAATCCTGTATTTAAACTGATTATATCTCAGTCACCACACCGAGTCACTCGTGCAGGCACGCTTCACGCTTCAACAGTTTCCCGCCATTTGTGGTGAACTGACAGTTGACATTAGTGACAACTACCTCACTATTGACGTTCATCAAATAGTGTTACCATATCTATTAAATAGATACACTACAGTACTATTAGACAGAAGCTCAAAATACCTCAAAGGAAGATTGTCCTGGACTGAAATAACGGACATTCTCATTTAGAATTTAATCGCTTTTTTAACTTTGTTTTTACAGATTTTACTTTTTTGTAATTTCAGATATAAATGATTACGAAATAAAATTGCGAGGCCTGTTGATTAAACATTTAACGAAAAATACTATAAAAGGTTTTTAAATGTTTTGTTTCAATTTTCACTCGGTCTCATTTTAAATATTTTGCGGGATACCATTTTCAATGATATCATCTTCTTTTTTACATTCCTATTTATTTCTTGAGTTAATTTTATTTTTTCGATTTTGTTAACTTATTTTAGATACTATTTGTTGCGATGTTCTTAAACTTATAAAAGATCCTGGGAAGTTTTGCTTTGAATAGTTCTTAGCATTTATTATTTTGAAATCTGATCTGTAACTTTGAATTATGTGTTTTATAAACTTATGCCATATACATATATAACATTACTGTTGTTCTAAATATATATTTATTTCTGATTATTTTATAAGCTTCATTTGGGCTCAATGTGTTAGTAACTATGTATATGAGAGAGGATGTAGGAGTAAGATTTATTCTACTTACGGCTGATTTTCTCAACGTCAGTTACATCTTATTAGAGTTTGACAGTGAACCCTCTGCCAGCGTCTGTATTCCTTCCCAAGTGGATACACTTGGGAAGGAACACACGTCGCCTTCAAAGCAAGAATGAACAGTATAGCTATTCACAACGATTCTATCCGATTCCATACTGAATCGAACATCAACCAATGATATCGTAGGACCCCTATAAACGTTGTTCACAAATTCAAAACCCAGTAATTTTGTCAGTTTAAATCAAATACACAACGCCATTCTTCCGACAGCTGTTTGCTCTAGAAGAAAAGCAAATCAGGTTATGGAAATGTCTCATTGATATGACAGCCTGTCGAATGCTTGTCTATAGGTAAGCAGGTATCTTCTGGACATGCTCCTTCCATCGTAGACTTTATCCATCGTTTTTCACCAGGGGAGATGGAGATCAAGAGCAAATCTATTTGAAAGAAAGAAAGAAAAAACGTGTATTTGTGGTAAACATGACGCAAAAAGAAAAGGAACACAAAAAAAAATAAGAAAAGGTTGAGGGAAACATGTGTCATCCACGCAAAACGGCTATCACTCAGCATTATGCTGCGACCCTATGCAAGACAGAGCCCCAGCGCTGGTTTTCAGGGACAGCCGGCTTTGACGTAATGACGTCACCCGGTGCATTAAATAATTATTAGGAAACTACTGGTACAGCAAACTAATAGAAAAATTATTTTTAAAAATTATTATTATTAATTTCGCAATTATTTCTCCTGCTAACTGTCAAAAATTCAACATTATTCATCGTATATTTATACATAAGATATCTGGCGTTGGTATAATCAGCCCATAGTGTTATAAATCGACAATCGCGCAAGTGAGCGCTCTAAATTGTATGAACAATAACAATTTATTATTTCTTAGCTAAGCATAATTTTAAAACTTTTCAGATAACGAATCCGATAGCGTTACCGATACTAACCCAATATTGGATTCAGTTCTACTAATGTTGCCATATCAAGGTTTTTTTTTAATTATTTTATATTTTTTTTCTGTGTTTGTCTTTTCTAAATTGTACATGTGACGCTATCAAAAGTGATTAAGATTTATTTTCGTATTTTGTCTCTAAATTTTGTGAAAAATGAGCTAAACCATTTACTGCTAAATGTTTGTACATATCTTTTATTTAAAAAAAAATGTCATCTTTATTTTTCTATATTTTTGTATACATGTATGTATCTTTACTGAAATGTTATCAGATTTTCACCACCATATTGAGCAATTCTTGGCAATTTCCTGAGCATCACGTTAAGTTGCTCGGTGTTGCCAGATGTCATAGTGGATTGCCAAAAATTGCGCATTTTTTTCCCATCATACCCCACCCCATAAAGGAGTCATTAAAAAAAAAGGAAGAAAATTTGAATTTCGCCGTGCCGCTTAGTTATGTGCTTTAATCAACATAATACTGCCAATCAACATAGTAACGGCTTTCTTTACAGGGTTTTAGGTTAAGGGGGGATATACTTTACTCATGACAATGAACAACTTTTACTAAGGGACCAACGACTTAAAAAATCTGCAGTTTCCAGCCAGCCGATCAAAATGTACGAATAACAACTGATTTTTTAAATTTCGATCACTGTACAAAAGTTGGTTCCATTATCGTCATCATCATGCACAGCACAGGCCCACTTCACCCACTGACGCGTCAGTAGTCGCTAAGTCCCCGATAGGGGGCGCGGCAGGCGAGTCATGGGCATGGCCTTTAGAGCCCTGCGGTTTCATATGGTGCCCGTTAATACGGGTATGTTAATTGAGAGGACATATTGGTGTTTACCCACTGTTGGGCATATGCCTCTCTTTTCTTATACCAATCTCCATGCTGCTGTGCCAGGTTTTTCCATATTCTACCCGCAATTATAACAATATCGCCCGCCCATCTCGCCGCCGGACAACCTCGTAATGCATACATATTATAAACTCGTACATATTATAAACTAGTACATATTTGAAACGAGTACATATTATAAACTAGTACATATTTAAAAATAGTACAAATATCATAAATTAGTACATATTTAAAACTAATGCTTATTTAAAACTAGTGCATATTTAGAACTAGTACATATTATAACTGTCTCCCCGACCGATGAAAAGAGTAACCGTGGAGTTTCTTGCCGGCTCTTCTCCATAGGAAACGACAAATTGGAACCGTGCACCTAGCTTCTGACGTTTCATAAGTGCCCATGCAGGCTTATGTGAAATAAAATATTTTGATTTTGATGACCGACACTCTGTCCTCCAGTCCTTGGACGCCACTCAGTCACTGCCTTATTCCACCTGTCATCACTGCGCCTTGCCGGTTGATCCCTAATTAACGTTTGTAATTTTTATGAGTACTACACTGCCTACAAGTATATCCCTCGTTTAACCTTTTACTCTGTAGAATCTTGTAAATAACTCCTGTAACATAATACTATCTTATATTGCGATTTCAGGTCTGTCTCAGTTTCCGGTGACGCTAAATATGCTATTTTTTGTTTTTAAATCCATGAAAAATAAAAGTCTTAGATTTACAAATCTTCCCAAGTTTCTACTGAAATATAAATGTCATTACCTACTACTAATGCTACGGTTTCCACACCAGTTAAAATCAAAGTACAAAACCCGGGAGTACATATGACAAATCGAGCTTTAAAAAGTGTCTGTCACACAAGTATGACTGACAGAGACGGCACTACGAGTCCCAAATTTTTTCTAAAACTTTATGTGCACTATTTCCGACCGGTTACTGTAAAATACAATTGTATTCATTACCGTACATTTTGTTTTATCTGGATCCTTTTATTTTTCATGGCACATGTGTTTTATGTCTATAGGAAAAATAATTTGTTTGTGCTGCTAGCAGTTTACGTAAACTACCCATAGATGGCGCTATAACTCTATTTCGATTAAAGTTGTTTTAATTATGAATTTATTCTGTTAATAGGTCAGCAAAGCCCCACATTCAAATATAATGATTATCTACCTGCAAGATACTTGCCTAGTTGTAATACGATACACATTGTTCCAATTTTTTATGTCATAACGAAGCCGTTTAGTAGGAGTATGGAATAGAAGCTAAAATATTGCGTGTTGGAAAATATTTTTTTACAGTAAAAGTATTAACCATACAAAAAAAGTACTTCGGGCAAAATGATCTATATGAATCTATAGCAAAATCATATATTTTTCAAATCTTCAAGACAAGCCGTTAATAAGCAGTAGGGTTCATAAAGTGATCGTGTTACGCTACCAAACGGGACGTAGGCCCTTAAGTAACGTCTGCAGTACATGTACTGTCGAGAAGGGCCGCCCGGCCACGGGTTTGAGCGCACGCGCCGACAGCCATAATTATCCGATTGCATATGACGACAGGCGAACGGAGCCGATCGCGCGTCGCTGCATGCTTTCGGTTACGATCGCGTGTCGCTGAAGAACACCGCGGTCAAGCTGCTGTGCGCGGCTTGGTAATATAGACTTTAAACACTGTGTACACGTTTTTAATATCGTTTAAAGATTGTAAAATCCCTTCTGATCCGATGCGATATGAGCGGTTTGGTGGAAATCATCCTTAAGAATTTAATTCCCACGAAATACCATACCGACTGCATAATACGGTGTACAAATACTGGCACTAGACCCAGTTTACGTTATTTTAGAGTACTTGACACATTTCCCACAAATATGAATGATACAAGAGACATTATTTCCGTTATGTAATTTAATAGTTCTTCGAATTACTTAAGTACAGGTAACGCCATCTGTTGAGTGAACTGTGAACTAGATTTGTTTAGACTGATTTAAATTGTGTGTTGTCGGATTGGGTTTTGATCGAATAAAAAATCACGCTTACAACAATATAAATTAAACTCTATAACCATTGTGTTATGATTTTTTTCATTAGTCAGGGATACTTCGTAATTTCTTCCAAAACACTTATTACTACAGCATAACCTAATTTGAACTCTATTCCAGATTGCTTCTCAATCGATACCTCGTCACCCATGCACAAAATATTTAAGCTACAACAGCTACATTTCTAGCCGACAGGACAATCCAAATTCAACTCAATCCTTTCTCTCTTAAAATCGTTTTCACCTTATCACTAACCATCTTCGCCACCTCTTCCAAAAACTGCTAGCTACAGCACAATGTAATATGAACTCTATTCTTAAAATAAAACGATTGATTTCAGAAGAGCTGATGAATGCTAACGACACGTCAGAGCAGGTACTGGCGCTGGTGCCTCCTGAGTTGCATAAGTACTTGACGGTACATCCTAAGAATTATACAGGTTGGTTGAAGATTATTTTTACACGCTTTATATTAGCTTCACTTGTATATTTGTTTGTTTGTAACCGACTCCTTTGGACGCTATTTTGGCCCACTTTAAACGGTCAGATTTCATTGAAACTTTGTAAACTTATCGACGACCGATGACTATTCAATAATTTAAAAAAAAATTAAAAAAAATCACGTTTTTGTAGTTAGCAGAACAAAAAAATAGAAAATAAATAATAGTTTAAAAAACACGCTTTAAAAACCAAACTAAAAAAGGAGAAAATAATAGGTCTTTACCTATGAAATTGCCGTTTTGTATGAAAAAATTTAAACGAATTTTTTTCATGTATTTTTTATTTGTATTAATCGAAGTAATCACCCATGCAATCAATGCATCTTTGCCATCGCAGTGGCAGTTTATTGATGCCCTTCTTAAAGAAATCAGCTGGACGGGAGGCAACAAATTCTTCAAAGGCATTTTGTACTGCCTCTCGGGTATTGAATTTTTTTCCCGCCAAGAAGTTATCCAAATTCTGGAAAAAGTAGTAGTCTGTAGGCGCAAGGTCTGGTGAGTAGGGCGGATGACGGAGAGCTTCCAACCCCAGTTCTTGCAACTTGGAGACCGTCTGCTGTGCAGTATGAGGTCGCGCGTTGTCGTGCAGGAGCAGCGGAGACGAGCGATTGACCAATGCTGGTTGGAGATGTGCCAGCTTCTCCATCATTGTGTTCAGTTCTTCACAGTACACATCTGCAGTAATGCTCACCCCGTTTGGTAAGAAGCTGTGATGAATCACACCGGCGCTAGACCACCAAACAGTGACCATCACTTTTCTAGGGGTAAGTTTTCGTTTAGGGCATTGTTTAGGTGCTGAACCAGGATCCAACCAACTTGCTGAGCGCTTGCGGTTATCAAACAGAATCCATTTTTCATCGCAGGTAACAATGCGGTTCAAAATTCCTTCATTTGTGTGTCTGTTGAGCAGTGCAAGGCACGTCTCGACGCGTACTTCGCGCTGACGATCATTGAGTTCGTGGGGCACCCATTTGTCAAGCTTTTTTACCTTGCCAATTTGACGCAAATGGACCAATATTGTTTTGACGCTAACGTCGAAAGCTGCTGCTAATTCAGCCGTAGATTGTGTATCATCAGCTTCCACAATCGCCTTTAATTCGTCATTGTCGACCAAAGTCTTCGGACGACCGCGAGGTTCATTTTTCAGGTCGAAATTTCCAGAACGGAAGCGAGCAAACCAATAACAGGTGGTGCGTTGGTTTGTAGTGTTAGCTCCGTAAACGTCGTTGATGTTGCGTGCCGCTTGTGCCGCGTTGCTGCCACGACGGTACTCATATTCCATAATTACTCGAATTTTTAACGTATCCATGATGACGAAAAAGATTGAAATGCGATGAAAATGTAACACTAATCAATAAACAAATGACTACTTTTGGAAAAAAAAATCCATGTTTTTAAAATAAAATTAATTTGAAATTAGAATTCTTACCCAAACAAAAATTATTTTGATTTGAAATGGCCAGTACTGCAAAACGGCAATTTCATAGGTAAAGACCTAATAATTTAATTCAATTAAAAAGCGTGGAGGTATGGAGAGGGCTATGCTTGGAGTTTCCCTGCGTGATCGAATCAGGAATGAAGAGATCCGCAGGAGAACCAAGGTAATCGACATAGCCCGAAGAATTGCCAAACTTAACAGGCAGTGGGCAGGGCACATTGCTCGCAGAACAGATGGCCGATGGGGTCGAAAAGTTCTGGAGTGGCGACCGCGCACCGGAAGACGTAAAGTTGGACGGCCTCCCACAAGGTGGACCGATGACCTTGTGAGGGCCGCAGGAGTCCGCTGGATGCGGGAAGCACAGAACCGGTCGAAGTGGCGGAGCTTGGGGGAGGCCTATGTCCAGCAGTGGACGTCTTTCGGCTGAAATGATGATGATGATGAAAAAGCGTGGGGTGCTTTTTGAGGTATTTTTATAATCACTTAATGTCAAGCACCCCACGCTTTTTAATTGAATTAAATTATTTTCTCCTTTTTTAGTTTGGTTTTTAAAGCGTGTTTTTTAGTTTTTAAACTATATTTTTTATTGAGAATAAAGATAAAAACGTGACTAATGGATAATCCCACGAAAAATGGATCTTCAACGCTCTGCTTAGCGCCGTGAGTTGAAAATCGAACACTGTGTGTTTTCGAAGTGCTGAGACTCACTCGCACTGGACTCTGTTGGATTCTCAATGCTCTGTGCAACACCCGAGAGTTCAACATTCAATGCGCGAAAAATCTTACCGCGATTTTATTACGTCTGTGTGGTGACTACTTAGCGTGTTTGCTATTTACGTCATTAATACCCGTTTTTACTGACACTAGACAATACCTAAATAAAAACGCGCTGTTGAATTTTCAACGCTCGGCTAAGCGACGAAAGATGTAAATTCCACAGCACGAAGTTTTACAGTTCTATGTTCTATGTTAAGGGTTTGGTTTCCGCACTTAGTCCTTCAAGTGGACCATTGTGCGTGAGCCATGGCGGCCTTCGGTTGTCATTCCAGTTTTACAGTTAATTAATGACGTATTTGAAAATTCAAATCCCCTTTTTCCCTAGAACTGGCACTGAACCTAGCCAGTTTTCATTGCTATAGAAATATCATCCTTTCTTCAGTTGAAATAAAGTTGAAAATAAATAAACTAACATTAGTACGAGAACATATGAAAGCCGTCTCAGGTTATTTATTTTCGACTTTATTTTCATATCAGTAATCTTGTTATTTGTACATCAATGAATAACCGACGAAAAATTTCAACGCAGAGTGGTTCAGAATCATACAAGGTGTTATAGAATAGACGCAAGACCTGAAAGTAACTTTTATTAAAAGTATTTTTTTTAAATTATGTATTTTGCCATAACTACCACTGATTGAGCCAAAGAAAATTCAATCTTATTCCAGAAGAGATAAGGTTCAATTTGAAATGCATAAAGTAATGCTGGGGTCGACACGTTTTTCTTAATATCAGTTAGCTTTAAAAAAAAATAGTTTTGGTCATCGTATTATGCTTTTAACTCAATACTTTAATTGGGGTGTGTCTTGCGTTAATTATGTTACTCGTTGTATACTCAATCCATGGTGCCAGGTTGTGCATCGATCTCCCTGCTACTCTGTATAGATAGTTAGATTCTGGGCATCCAAACAAAAAGCAGTCAACAATTAGCTTCTCAGTAACATTCTTCTTTCAATTTTTCAGCAAACTCCACAGAGCGCATAGCAGTTAAGAATATAACAGAAATTAAAAGAGCAATCAGAAGGTACAATGACGCGCAGACGATATACAACGAGGATATTTTCGGAGCAGTACAAAACGACACTGTTGTTATAGCGATACAGGTGAGTAATAAAAAATAATATAATATAGGGAGCAGTCAACATAATATAGAGAGTAATCAACATAATATAGAGAGCAGTCAACATAATATAGAGAGCAGTCAACATAAAATAGAGATCAGTCAACATAATATAGGCAGCAGTCAACATAATATAGGGAGCAGTCAACATAATATAGAGAGCAGTCAACATAATATAGAGTGCAGTCAACATAAAATAGAGGGTATATCAACATAATACAGGTGACTTTTAATTGTCTAGCTAAACCCTGCAGACGCTATGGGTATCGATATCTGATAATGCAAAAGTGTTAAATGGGCCTGCTCTTGACCTCGTTCACGCCTGGTGGAAAGTGATGGATGAGGTCTATTATGGATCGAGCACAAGAAGATGCCTGTTCACTCTTGCTTTGAAGGCAGACGGGTTAACGTGAAATAACTCAGTCGCAGGCAGAGAGTTGCACACTGGCTGTGCGCATAATAAATGTGGTGGAAAAATACAAAAAAAAAACACATCAAAATCTTTTATATTATTGTGTACAAAACGACAGTATTGTTAATTGTTACAAATTATACAGTTAAAATTCTTACAAATAAATAAATAAATTTACGTCAAAACTAATCGTACCTATTATAAAACAGACTCGTAAAATAAAGCAATATTTTTAAAGTATTTGAAGTGTTCAATAGGAAATATTTACAACTAATCGGTTTATATGGAGAGAATGAACTCTCTAATGCCGTGTTACCACAGCCCGTAAACTGACAGGCTGCACCAGGCACTGCTACGCCTGTCGAGGCCTGTCGCGGCCCATGCCGAACATTCCGAAGGGTGGGCGTTTTTTTGGGGATTGTCTTATGTAATTTTGACGTTCAAAAAGTGCTGACTCTCAGCCTAGTTTAAATAAATGATTTTTGATTTTGATTCCCATATAAACAATGCAAAAAAAAACCGGCGGATAAAACGGGCGGCGATGTGCCGCCGCAGGCCTCACCGGTTGCGACGGTTGCCACGGCCTGTCGGCTTGGCCTGGCTCGGCGCGGCATATGGAGAGAATGAGCTAGAACATTGATTTTGAAGAAATACCGTCGCGAAACAAAAGGATGTGATTGGAAACGCCGGGGGGTGCCCTAGGAGAACATATAGTGACCTTATTGGTGATGTTCTGCAGAAAGGTCAGGTGTGTAGTACTCGCAACCGGCGCGCGTGTATGACTATACGCATCGAGCGCGTTCGGCACTCCGAAGGGTCCGTCAGCAACCCAGGGCCAATCGGAGCGCCAAACGCGTTCGATGCGTTTGATAGAAATGGTTAAACGAAACTCACACTAAGACCTCTGATGTATGAACGTAAACGAGACAAAAGGAGTAGGTATGTAAGGATCGTAGCTCGGGCTACTCTCTAACTCCGTCAACGAAAATACGGGCCCGTCCGTAAATAATTCGAAACTTCGAAGTGACTCCTACATACAGCTGATGAATTATTTTTTTTGGACGGGTAAAACCATATAGGGAGTAGGGACAGCTGTCAATTCGTGTAGTAATTCATTCTTAGTTTGGGCCCCAAACTAATCATAGGTCCGTAAGTGATACGAAGTAGGAAACGCCCGTAACTTCGACCGATATTACGGATTTCGTGCTTAGAGAGTAGGCCCCCTGGTGGCGTCCTGTATTTTCTGTCTACATTTATGCCCAAGAAAATGTCGTGAGGAAAGTTTTGAGTATGAATGTCGATGGCTATAAGAGTAGGGGGAGACCAAAGAAACGATGGATGGACTGTGTGAATGATGATATGGTTAGAAAGGGTGTGACTACGGAGATGACGACTGATAGAGAAGTGTGGGAGTGTAAGATATGTTGCGCCGACTACAAATAAATTCGGATAAAGGCAGGAGAATGGTGATGACATGCCCTCAGCTTAAATAAATGTGAAAAATCAAGCCAAAAACTTTGGTTTAGGCATTTTTCTCCTCGCCAGGACCAAATCTTTACCAGCTAATCCTGTCAAAGATGGACTTTTAAGATAAACTTTCGACTTAATTTTCTTCTTGCGTTTTTCATCTTCATCTTCTTTCTTTTCCGGTTCTATTCTGGAAGGGGATCCTTTTCGATGTTCCATCCAGATGACCTGGGTTTCTTCTGGTGCGTTTGGTTGCAGTCGGAATCTTCTAGGCGTCTGAAATGGAAAAAAAAAGTTTAATTTGTATAGCCGACCAGAGGGGCAATTCTCGTAATTTTAAGAACGTTCACAGTCTGACCTCAGTGACAATCTGTCAAAAATACCTGGATTTTTCTTACATTTTTAACCGACTTCAAAAAGGAGGAGGTTATCAATTCGTCGGAACCTTATGTTCCCCGATTACTCGAAGATGGCTGGACCGATTTGAATTTTGTTTTTTTTGTTTGAAAGGGTATACTTCCCAGGTGGTCCCATGATCATCAAGTCAGGATCTGATGATGGGATCCTGGAGAAATGGAGAGAACTCTTCAAATTTTATAGGCACACAAAGCGATTTAGGTATTTTTTGGAAGAGTACTTTCTCAGAGTGGTTCCATTTCAATTTGGTGAAGATCTGATGAAGAACTTCGGAGATAGGCAACGGAACTCCTCAATAAATGATAGCAAATGGACTGGGATTGCTGAAATCTCATCTCTGTCTATTGCTTACACCAGTTCATAACATAACATCACGCCAGTATGCTGTGAAGGTGTAAGCACATGTGAACCACTAAAAAGTGAAAAATAAAAACTTTTTCCAAAAAAAAAACAACCGACTTCCAAAAAAACACTACAAAGTGAAAAATCACTTTAATTTCGGAAGGCGGTGACAAAAAATTCAAATACAGCTCCAAAGACACCGACTTCCGAAATTAAAGTTATTTTTCACTTTGTAGTGTTTTTTTGGAAGTCGGTTGTTTTTTTTTTGGAAAAAGTTTTTTTGACATTTGCTTGTCGTTGAGATGAGACTGCGACTAGATTTTGAACGTTTTTATTTACGAGAATTGGCCTTCTGGCCATCATACTCATCATCTACGGCCCGTACTTCACCCATTGCTGGTCATAGGCCTGTCCTTTATGTAAATAAAGGGTGTAAACCCTTACACCGACATATCGTATCCCATCCGCACTGTAACTTCGTTTGCACTTAGCGTTTCTTTTCGACAATTTTTCATTTTCTTCGGCGTCTAAGGCTCGTAGCGTGATGTTAAATAGCATATAATCTTCCTCAAGAATTGGGCTATCAAATGCAAAAAGAATTTTGCAAATCAGACTGGCAGTTCCTGAGATAACTTCCTACAAACAAACTTTACCTCTTTATGATATTAGTCTAGATTTAAACTTCTCACACATATAAATAAGGTACAACAATGCACAATCAAATCAAAAGTCATTTTTTCAAACTAGGCTGAGAGTCAGCTCTTTTTGAACGTCAAAATTACATAAGACAGTCCCCCAAAACGCCCGCCCTTCACCACTTCCTAGTCAAAGTCAAAGCATTTATTTCATTTAGGCACTTAAAAGGCACTTTTGAACGTCAACATTTACATTAAAATAGAATTGATTCTAGTCGCCTCTTCCAAAATGTAGTTTCGTATAGAGAAGAATGGGCAAGAAACTCCACCGTTACTCTTTTAAAATGTTTCAAGTACAATATTTAACATAGTACATTCATCCTAGTGCTTTAGCTGGGAAGAAGAAGTAGCGCAACAAACTGCCCAGCAGCACAGCTGTCTGTTAAGTTAGAAGAACTTGATTCTATACAATAGTAGGTAATTAACATTACGAAACGCAAAAAAAAACATTAAATTTTCCATATGTCAGCTAGCACACGCCAATATACCATCCAAACATTGAACCTAGTACCTATAGGTACTCAATGCAATGCAATAGGCAATGGCGGACTTATTTGTTTATTTATTTATTTATCCTCACACTGGAACGCCATACAGCAATTACACCAACGGAGCAAAAAATTAGTTCATGTGCTGCATTTGTGCGCGGTGGACATCGAACGGACGACGATGGATCACGCACGCTTACGCAGCGTCAAGACACACCACCATACTTCCATAACTCTATTCCATCTATATCGCGCACATTCTTTGCTATTTATTGGCATTCAATGACTCTTTAAAAATTTAATCATTAAAATTGAAAAAAAAAAAAAAAAACGGAAAATTTTGATGTGACAGATTGTCAATGTCAATGTTCTTATGCCTTAGGCATTCTCTACCAGTCAACCAAGGGTGGTGAAGGGATTAGATGGCAGGTGCTCTGTATCACAAAAGTACACAGCCGCTTGGGTCAAGGGGAATTTAGTCGCGGGCTCGAACTCACTGGTGGGCCTGGCTAAAAAGCACGCTGTCTCACCAGGCATCGTGTCTGACAGAGGTAGTATCAGTGATAAGCAGTTAGACGCTAGTCTACATGCACAACGTTATTGAGTGAGATGCAGGATCATTTATCACAAGGGTGGGTCAAAATTTAAGAAAAGTCCTTCGGAAGATCGGGTTTTATGAAAAAGCCACTGCATAAATCAATTACCTATAAAGTTTATTGATATTTGAGCTTTGTCGGTACCGACTTGGTTTTCGAGATTTTACACTTCTTTTATTACTTAAACACGCCCAAAGCAAGAAAAACTAATCTTTGTTGGTTCCTAACTTTTTAATGGCTATTTATTTTCGTATTCTGTTTCCGTACAGACAATATTAATAATGAGACAGAACCATACCATGTAAAATTTTGATGTACATTGTCGAACGAACAGTGGACTAATACACTCCCGAAGTTTGTATGGGAAAAATGTAAACTAGATTCACCTTAAGCTACGCTTGTCGTGGATGGGTGAGACCATCTTTACATACCAAGACCCCTCCTTTTCGCGGAAAGCACGTTAAGCCGTTGGTCCTGGCTGTCATTGGTAGATCTTTGAGAGTCGTTACTGGTAGTCCCTTTCACAGAGAGGTCTGTGTCCCAGTAGTGGGACCATTATAGGCTTAAGAATGTATGTTAGGGAAAACACTGGGAGGGTCGCCCTAGGACGACATATAGTGACCTTAATGGTGATGTTGTAGAGGCACTACGGAAAATACTTTGCAACAAAAGTCATGAAACACAAAAAGTGATGTGGCGCCATCTACAATGCCGCATGGGAACTACGCAAGACTGGACGTCATAGAAATCCTGCATCGCGCAATTAAAGTTTACCGCGCGACTCGCATAGGTACAACATCCCGACATCAACCGTCGTCGGGCAGTTGCCCACCAGACACAACACGTATCTGGTCGGAGGATCCTCTCTTTAACATAGGGTATGAGTGAACTTTACACCCTGTTCCTCATACCTCTATATAATGTTCTTCAGAAAGATCACGTTGGGAAGATTGGGCTAGGAAGATTGATTTGAAGAGCTTACCGTATATTCATAGCAGTATTCCTTCTCAGGAGGCTCATAACGTGGTGTATACGTCAGCTCATCTGGCAGCCTTGATCTTGGTCTTCTCGCTAATAACACTTTCGGCCAGTCTGGCTTTTGGTACCTGAGTATTAATGTCAAACTTGTAATACAAATGTACCAGATAAAGTATGCCCTTCGGCAATGATCGTCGCCCTTTCGGAAATATGAACGTGTGTGAATGAGATCTATTATAGAGCGGTTACAACCGTGGAACTGCATTATTTTTATCGCCGAATGGGCCTGCTCTTGACGTCGATCACGCCTGGAAAGCGTTGAATAAGGTCTATGATGGAACGAGCGTGCCCAGAAGATGACTGTTCACTCTTGCTTTGAAGGCAGACGTGTTAAATGTGGTAGGGGACACAGATGCTGGCTGAGAGTTCCAAACTTTGACTGTGTGCAATATGAATGTGGAGGAGAAACGGGATATCAACCAAGCGACAGATACTTTTTCGGGTCAAAAATTTGGGATAAACAACTCTATGTAATTTCAAAAACTTTTCAAAACGTTTCGAGTGATAGATATCGCTGTCCAACCGCAGTAGGGAACCCAACAGTGTGAAAGCTCCACACATACGTGCAATAATAGATGCAATACTGCAAAACGTGGTATTACACAACTAAAGACTGATTTTACCAAAGTCTTTTATCCGTGGAATAGAATTGATGCCTGACAGTTGACGCCTGACGCATAGGTACAACATCCCGACATCAACCATCGGGCAGTTGCTCACCAGACACAACACCCGTCTGGTAGGAGGATCCTCCATTTTCTATAGAGTATTAGTGAACTTTACACCCTGTTCCTCATACCTCGATAACTTCTTGTAAATCATTTCATCACCACTGCTCTCAAAACGGTGAAAGAAAACATTTTGACGAAACCAGCATGCCTTAGAATCAAATAATCCAAGACATGTGACATCTACCAACCCGCACTGAGCCCTCCACTACAGCCCACTTTCTCTCCAAGAGAGGGGGCCCGTGTCCCAACAGTGGGAACATTATAGGCTGTATATTATGCTTTCTGATACTATTAGGGAAAAAAAAAATTACCATACTAAATCCCAGTGATCTAGATAGATCGGCTTCGGCATTATAATCTTCATCCATCGAAGAATATCGCTCCTGAAATTAAAATGGCGGTAATTGGTTGAAACTTCACTTCCGAACTGAGGGTACTATACTCCATTTGAAATAAGATTAGACATTTAACTAAAACTTTCTTACAGTCCGATCAACCAATTTTGACTTCTATTGCGTTAGTGGCATGACAAATGGCAGCTGCAGTAAACAGTTGGTATTGTAACTACTATTTTGCTTTTAATGTCATCCTTATGCCTACGGTATAGAAGTCAGAATCGGTTGAACTGACTGTAAAAAAGGTTTGTTTAAATGTCTAATCATATTTCAAATGGAGTATAGACTTCGACCGAGTTATGTCAGATTGACATCTGACGGTAAGTGTTTAAGTGCATTGGCGCGGATCGAAACGGAATTAGCAATTAACTGAAAAGTATGTATACTGCATTGATCATCGTAGTTGAGATTCACATGGACGTAATAAAATAGCTGCGGAATTTTGTTCGATTGTGAAAAAAATAAATTAAAAAAAATAACTATCGACAAAATTTTCTACGTGGTTACAGTTTGTGCTTCAATGTAAGTACCTGCCACCCTGTATAGTCAGACGAAAAGGTAGTTTAAATGCCTTGAATATTATCATAAGAATTAACTGCAAAACATTTCTTTACATGCGACTAAAACATAACTGGCGAAATGTGGGAGTAATATCATCATCAATATAGTACACCTCTGCACAAACCTTTGGGTAAACATGGCGTGATGTTCATCATCATCATTTTAGCCGAAAGACGTCCACTGCTGGACATAGGCCTCTCCAAACTCCGCCATTTTGACCGATTCTGTGCTTCCCGCATCCAGCGGACTCCTGCAGCCCTCACAAGGTCATCGGTCCACCTGGTAGGAGACCTATCAACTTTACGTCTTCCGGTACGCGTTCGCCACTCCAGAAGCTTCCGGCCCCATCGGCCATCTGTTCTGCGAGCAATGTGTCCTGCCCACTGCCACTAAAGTTTGGCAATTCTTCGGGCTATGTCGGTTACCTTGGTTCTCCTGCGGATCTCTTCATTCCTGATTCAATCACGTAGGAAAACTCCAAGCATAGCCCTCTCCATTGCACTTTGGGTGACTTTAAGTTTTCTTATGAGGCACATTGGGAGCGACCACGTTTCGGTTCCCTATGTCATCACTGGCAACACGCACTGGTCAAAGACTTTCGTCTTGAGACACTGCGGTATGTAGGACGAGAAGATATTGCGTAGCTTCCCGAACGCTGCCCAACCGAGTCGGATTCGACGATTGACCTTTTTGTCGAAGTTGGACCTACCTAACTGGACAGTTTGTCCTAGGTAAACGTACTCGTCCACAACTTCGAGTGCAGCGTCTCCAACCGTTATGAGAGTGGGTTTTACATGGGCATTAGACATGACCTTTGTCTTGTCCATGTTCATTTTAAGACCCAATAGCGTGATGTTATGTATGTAATTTCAAAGCTCACCTGGTCCAATTCTGCCGAATCCCCCAGCTGGGTCCAGTCCTAGATTTGAACCACGTACAGTGAGTCAAAGGCTTCCGAATAGGCAGACCAACACTTCTCGCAAAAAGTACGAAGGATGTCATAAATACTTTTCTAATTTCTGATGTTATTTTCTGCAAAAAAAATAATTGTTTTTTGTCAAAAAATTATGGCACAAGGCTTTCTTTGAAAGATTTGATATCCATCAACCGGTCGTATTACTCAGTAACTGGGTTGTGGAGATCAGCATAGCTATACACAATAGTCTTGTGCCTGCTCGGTCATTTTTAAGATCGCTCCGTACTAGTTCATTTCGGTCAGTGAACTAGTTCCTTCTATTAGTTCTATTGGCTCTATTCGGTCTTCGCTCTCAGTCAGTACTTCCATAGATCACGGAGCAAAAAAGTCTCATTGAAATCGTATCAGTCAAATCAGTCGCTGTCATTCTCGTTCTCGTTTGGACATACGGTATGGCTCTTTGTAAATGTACGAGGAGCTATTAGAACGAATAGACCGATTACAAGTCGGCATTCGGAAACGTTTCTTTTAGTACAGTGCAAAGAAACGGTTCCTATTCGTTCATCGTTCACGAACTACACAAGACTAATACACAAGCATTCGACAGGCTATCGTATCGAAAATGATACTTTTCGATAACCTGATTTGCCTGCTCTAACATAGAGGAGGCCAGTGTCCCAGCAGTGGGAACAACACAAGTAGATTATGCTATGCTGAGGGCAGAGGTGGCCCAGAGGTAACTGCTGCGACTGACGAGTTGTAGGTCGTAGGTAAGAACCCAGGCATGCGCTTTCATCATTTCAGCCGAAAGACGTCCACTGCTGGACATAGGCCTCCCCCAGGCTCCTCCACTTCGACCGGTCTTATGCTTCCCAAATCCAGCGGATTCCCGCGGCCTTCACAAGGTCGTCGGTCCACCTTGTAGCAGGCCTTCTCACTCTACGTCTTCCAATACGCGGTCGCCACTCCAGAACCTTTCAGCCCCATCGGCCATCTGTTCTGCGAGCAATGTGCCCTGCCCACTACCACTTAAGTTTGGCAATTCTTCGGGCTATGTCGGTTACCTTGGTTCTCCTGCGGATCTCTTCATTTCTGATTTGATCGCGTAGGGAAACTCGGAGCATAGCACTCTCCATTGCCCTTTGGGTGACTTTAACGGCACGCGCTTTACTATTTGTTAATGATTTCATCACCACTGCTCTCAAAACGGTAAAGGAAAACATTTTAAGGAAACCGGCATGTCCTAGAACAAAAAAATCTAAAACATGTGACATCTACTAACCCGCACTGGGCCCGCGTGGTGGATTATAGCCCGCTCTCTCCCACAGAGAGGAGGCCTGTGTCTCAGCAGTGAGAACATTATAGGATGAATATGCTCCTGGCAGATGCTCCTCGGGTTGGCCGAACTTGGGCGGAGGCTGGCGATGTTTTCCCCAGAACTAACACTTACTTTGATATGTGTAAAGTCACGGATGTTAATCTCTGGTAAAGCTGAAGGGTCTTCTAATCGAAGAAGTCTTCTTCCATTTATATGGTTATCGATGATACATTCCTGGAATCAAATAAGAATATTTTTTGGGGCATCTGTTTTAATGGGTCAGAATTTTGGGCCACAAAAATGATGAATGAAAGGCAATTGCATGCAGAAGACATGAGAATGTTAAGATGAATGTGTGGTGTTACACGAATGGATAGAATAAGAAATGAGTACATAAGAGGAAGTCTGAAAGTGGCGCCGGTGACTGAAATTGGTTGTCATGGTATGGGCATGTACAGAGGAATGAGGAAAATGTCGTGAGGAAAGTTTTGAGTATGAATGTCGATGGCTTTAAGAGTAGGAGGAGACCAAAGAAACGATGGATGGACTGTGTGTATGATGATATGGTTAGAAAGGGTGTGACTACGGAGATGACGACCAATAGAGAACTGTGGGAGAAAAAGACATGTTGCGCCGACCACAAATAAATTGGGATGACGTGACGGTAGGAAAATGATGATGAACACAATTTTTGTCTCGGGTTCCAATCGCATTCGGGAAACTTCATTCAAAGATTCGCATATTATGTGTATTCAGAATATGGTCTACATCATAATTATCTTCCTTCCAACTTCTAGGAGGATGTACAGATGCCAGCACATCAAGCTACACCAAACAGTCAAATTTTCCCAATGAGGGTGTTCTTGAATATTCTAACCACCAGTTGGCGCCACTTTGACAAGAGGTCTTCCAGTTCGACAATGAACTTAAAATATTTGATATCATTCGTTTCATTCTTTCGTTCACCATTCAGTCCGTAGGCGCATTGGCACTTATGACAGGTTGTCCTGACGTCTCAGTGCTGCCACCTAGTGAATGTCATTTCAGAAAACCCTTTTTGAACATGATCCTTAAGCTTATACAATAAAGTTGAACATCTATTAAAGAAATTTGACAGATTGAGGTAGCTTGATGTGCTGGCGTCTGTACAAAGGTAGCTCGCAATTTTTTTTTAAGTTTTTTTACAATATGCAGTGCAGTGTCAGGTTTAATGTTGAACAAAATATGATTCGCGACTGTAACTTATATATGAATTTACAAAATTATAATCATTAAGGGGAATCTAGTCGCGGGCTCGAACTCACTGGTGGGCCTGGCTGAAAAGCACGCTGTCTCACCAGGCTTCGTGTCCGACAGAGGTAGTATCAATGATGAGTAGTTAGACGCTAGTCTACACGCACAACGTTATTGCGTGAGATGCAAGATCATTTATAGTAAAACGGGCGCGTAAAAAATTAAGTAAAGTCCTTCGGAAGATCGGGTTTTATGAAAAAATCACTGCATAAATCAATGACCAGTAAAGTTTATTGAACTTTTCGGTAAGTGAGCGTTGTCGATACCGACTTGGTTTTGGAGATTTTACACTTCTTTTATTACTTAAACACCCCCCATGTTAAGTAAAATTAGCAAGAAAAACTAATCTTTGTTGGCTCCTAACTTTTAATGGATTTTTATTTTAGTATTCTGTTTCCGTACAGACAATATTAATAATGAGACAAAACCATACCATGTTTAATTTTTGATCTGCACTGTCGAACAGTGGAGTAATACACTCCCAAAGTTTGTATAGAATTTTTTTCGACAAGATTCACTTCTTCTTAAATACATGAGTACAACTCTCTACGTTCATTTAATGCCATTTAATGACTTGTTCATGTACCCACTGGGCCACGACTGCTTCTATCACGCATAAGCATAAAATCTTGGTCCATTTGCAACCGGTGTGAAGGACGCAAAATGTCTTTCTTCTCCATCAGTCTGCATTTCGGTTGTCAAAACTAAGTCATCATCATAACTTTAGCCGAAAGACGTCCACTGCTGGACATAGGCTTTCCCTAAACACCGCCACTTCGACCGGTTCTGTGCTTCCCGCATCTAACGGATTCCTACGGCCTTCATCAGGTCATCAGTTCATCTTGTGGGAGGCCTTTCCACGCTACGTCTTCCTGTACGCGGTCGCCATTCCAGAATCTTCCATCCCTATCGGCCATCTGTTCTGCGAGCAATGTGCCCTGCCCACTGCCACTTAATTTTGGCAATTCTTCGGGCTATGTCGGTTAACTTGGCTCTTCTACACATCTCTTAATTTCTGATTCGATCGCGTAGGAATACTCCAAGCGTAGCCCTCCAATCATGACTACTGACTTCAGTTTTAAGAACTTGATTATATAGTTGTTAAAAAAATTGTACGTACCTTATATTGAGGTAACCCAACCACTTCTTCCATCCAATTGGCGACCTGTTCCTCATTCCATTCGAAGGGGTCAGGGTAAGCCATCTTATCCACAACTGTTGCAGAAAGCTCATACAGGCTCAGGGGAGACACCAGGCATTGGTTTAGTTTTCTGAAACGGATATAAAGGAAATCAGGGCTTTAGAGAGAGAGAAAGAAAGAAAGAAGAAAGAAAAACGTTTATTTGCGGTAAACATGACGCAAAAAGATAAGGAACACAAAAAAAATAAGAAAAGGTTGAGGGAAACATGCGTCACATCCACGCAAAACGGCTATCACTCAGCATTATGCTGCGACCCTATGCAAGACGAGCCCCAGCGCTGGTTTTCAGGTTAAGCTATGCTTGTCCGGGTTGTTCAGTGGATGGCGTGACAATCTTTACATACCAAAACCCCTCTGGGCCTCGGAAAGCACGCTAAGCCGTTGGTCCCGGCTGTCATTCGTGGATCTTTGACAGGTCGTCAGAAGCCCGAAAGTCTGACAAACCAGTCTTACGAAAGGGTATTACCCAGTAACTGGGTTGTGGAGGTCTGATAGGCAGTCGCTCCATGTAAAATGCTGGTATTCATCTGCATCCTGTTAAGCTGGAATTTGACCCCATCATAGTTGGCTAACGCTAGGTAGATTGATGTCGAACCTCTCATATCAAAGAAGCTTACACAAAAATAAAACTGATATTTCAAGAGACTACACAAACTGTGGCCCATAACCCAATATTTTTACACGCTTCACTTGTATGTTTGTTTGTTTGTATGTAACCGACTCCTTTGAGCGCAATTTTGACCCACTTTCAACGGTCAGATTTCATTGAAACTTTGTAAACTTGTCGAGGACCGATGACAATTCAATAATTCAAAAAAAAAATGAGAAACAAAAAAACACGTTTTTGTAGTTAACAGAACTAAAAAATAGAAAATAAATAATAGTTTAAAAAACTAAAAAAACACGCTTTAAAAACCAAACTAAAAAAGGAGAAAATAAAATGAAAGAAAATAAAATAAATAAATGGAGTGCTTTTTGAGGTATTTTTATAATCAATTAATGTCAAGCACCCCACGCTTTTTAATTGAATTAAATTATTTTCTTCTTTTTTTGTTTGGTTTTTAAAGCGTGTTTTTTAGTTTTTTAAACTATTATTTTTTTATCATTTGTAGATATCGATAACAATCAGGTCTGCGGAGTTCCACCAGATAATTTAACTTGACCCTATATCTTAACTCACACAGACTTCGGCTTAATACCGGCTGTCATGACGAGGACTTTCGGTTCTGGAATCAGCATAGACGGATCCCGATGTGGTATTATAATTCTTTTGGGTCGTCTTTTCTTCTTGGGAGTCTCGGTTTTTGACTGCATCTGTAGGGGAAGGATCGTTATGCCAGTATGTGGGTTCAGTCAGACAAGCGTCATGGTCATGAATGACCTCCTGGGCCTCAAGTCTGCTATTACAATAGTGTCAGAATGGTCTATCATTGATTTCATGATTGTGGATTTTGACAAGTTTGGTAATCAACTAATAAAATGGCGTCATTATGACTTTCCAATGGTCTGCCACTGAGACTCCATTGAAAGAAATGGCATTTATTGGTCATCTCGTACATAATGAGAACACTAATAAATAATATGTAAAAATATATATAAATGAAATCTGGCATGAATAAATGTTCAAATTTGGTAGTAGTTTTTCGAAAAACATTTCTACTAACGACTTTTATAATAATGGCAATACGACAATGCCATTTTAACACAATTCTATTACGACACCATTGACCGACCAATGATCGACCATTATGAACTTAGCAGATTACGAACTTTTAGCAAAATGAAAATGAGATCGTGTTAGAATGACGAATTTATAAAAATAGCAGACTTGAGGCCCTGGTCATCTCCTAACCGCCAGGGTTTCTTGGTTCTAGGGTTTAGTTTCCGTACTTAGTCCTATAGATAGGTGGACCATTGTGCGTGGGTCATGGCGGGCCAGTGTTAACGGCCGGTCGTGGTCTCGAACCTAACAGGCGCATTATTATGTAAATTATTTCATCACCACTGCTCTCAAAACGGTGAAAGAAAACATCGCAACCAAAAACTCAAAGACATGCGACATCTAACCAACCCGCATTAGGCCAGCGTGGTGGATTACAGCCCAGTCCCTCTCACAGAGAGGAAGCCTGTATCCTAGCTGTGGAAACATAGTCTGATTATGCATGGCGGCCGTCGGTGGTTATCCCAACCAGCCCACCTCCCTCCAAAAGTTGGTTAGAACTCTTGAGGGGCAGTTCTCGTAATTTTAAAGAACGTTCACAGTCTGATCTCAGTCTCAAGCTGTCAAAAATACCTCGAGCTTCCCCACACAAGTTCTTGACCTTTGATTGTCGCTGAGATGCGACTGCGACTAGATTGTGAACGTTTTTATTACGAGAATTGTCCTTCTGGTCTGTTGAGAACATCTGTGTAAGATCTGATTGCCCCGTGGGTTTCTGTCCTAATCTGAGTGATGCCTGTGCATTCAAAAAGCCAGAGATGTAACTTATCTAAGATACAAGTATCTGAAATACAGATACAAGATACAAAATACGTATCTTGTATCTGTATTTCAGATACTATTATGAAATTCATTTTGTATCTTGTATTTAAATACCTGTTGTTTGGTATCTTAGTATTTTGTAGATACTATGTTTGCTAAAATACTTTTAGTAATTGATGAACAATAGCGAATGAGTGATAAACTCTTTGAAGAACTAGTTTTACTTAAGTCTCAATTAAAACCTTAAAAATATAATGTTGTGTAACGTTTGCGCAATCAACGCGATTTACATGTAAAAAAATAAACATTCATTAATAAAAAAGGTGTTTTTTTACAACAGTATCTTATCTATAAAAAGTATTCGAAAGATACGTACTTTATATCTAGTATTTCAGATACCATTACAGAAAGTTATTTGCATCTGGTATCTGAAATACTTAATTTAAAAGTATTTTGTATTCCAGATACTTTATTTAAGGTATCTTGTACATCTCTGCAAAAAGCACACGCGCAACGGTTTCCTCAGTCTCCATGCACGCCCTGCATAGAGGACTGTCCGCAATGCCTATTTTGTAGAATTGCTTGTTTAGCGAGCAGTGTCCCGTGATGGTCCCCGTCACAGTAATTCAAAGACATCTGACCCCGGGTGGGGATGCCCTAGGAAGACATATACTTAGTGACTTTCTTGGTAATGTTCTTTGGAAAGGTCAGGTGCGTAGTACTAGCAACCGGCGCGCGTGTATGACCAGATATTCGAATGTAAACGAGGCCAAAGGAGTTAGGATCTTAGCAGGTGGCGTTCTGTAGTTTATGCTTACCCTCATGGTGAAGGCATTAGTTTATGTATGTATGTGACGTGACATCCACAAACCCACAGTGTCCGCGTGTTTAATTACGCCCCGCTCACTCTCACTGTGTCCCAGCAGTGCATAGAATCCCAGTGTGTGTCATCATAATGTTGTGTATGTTTGAGCTAAACCGACTCATAAAATTCTTGCCGATTCAAAAGAAGGGTATATACTTACAACCGCCAGATCACTGGTCTCGTCCTCATCATACATCATATTGTAATAAAACAATAATAGTAAAGAGTTCTAAATTAAAAATAATATTTCGCGACTTTCGCTATGATTTGGTTTGACAGCTGTCATGTGATTTAAAAAAAATTTAAATCTTATGTTATGTCAGTGCCAAAAGTTTTGGGTTGAATCCTCTTTTGATTGATAAAAAGTTTGTAACCTACGTGGTAATTTGTTATTAAGCAAAGGTCAGAAGAGCGATAATTTACCTTTATTTTTTTCATGTTTCATATGACATAAAATAAAGTGAATTCAAATCATCAACGATGCCTAAACGCTTTGTCGAACGTTCGTTATATGATTTTTGTTGGTATATTGGCGTGTGCTAGCTGACATATGGCAAATTATTTATACCTTAAAACTTTAAATTCAGATATTCTATGTAAACAAAGAAACGTCAAGAAATGTCACTGTCAAAATTACATGACGGTTTGAAGATAAATTGCTGTTCCAAACGTTTAGAGCGTGTAGTAGGTATTGCACTTTTCTATGACCAAGCTGATTTTTTTATTGATATCTAACGAAAACTTTTTACGCTAGGGTTCTAAAATCATGTGCTGAATTTAGGGTTACAGTTTGCCCACTGGTTAAAAATATATCCTGTAAAACTAAGTGTAAACTAAATGATAAATTATGAAAATAATAGTTTAAAAAACTAAAAACACGCTTTAAAAACCAAACTAAAAAGAAGAAAGTAATTTAATTCAATTAAAAAGCGTGGGGTGCTTTTTGAAGTATTTTTATTATTAATTAATGTCAAGCACCCCACGCTTTTTAGTTGAATTAAATTATTTTCTTCTTTTTAGTTTGGTTTTTAAAGCGTGTTTTTAGTTTTTTAAACTATTATTTATTTTCAATTTTTTAGTTCTGCTAACTACAAAAACGTGTTTTTTTATATATTTTTTTCCTTTTTTATTAAATTATTGAATTGTCATCGGTCCTCGATAAGTTTACAAAGTTTCAATGAAATCTGACTGTTTAGGGTGGGTCAAAATCGCGCTCTAAGGAGTCGGTTACATACAAACAAACAAACAAACATACAAGTGAAGCTAATAACAAAATTACCCACGGAGAGTTACATACTGACATACAAGTGAAGCTAATATAAAGCGTGTAAAAATGAAATATACTCGTCTGATTGTAGAATGTTAATTAATATAATTTTGTCTTGTCTCCAGGTACATACCCGGCTAACTTATCTTCGGCACCTTATCGTGTCACTCGCTCAAGCGAGGGAGATAGACAGGACTCTCCTGATCTTCTCACACGACTATTACGATGAGGAGATTAATAATTTAGTGAGGAGCATCGACTTTACTAAGGTAAGAAGCATCGATTAGAACCATAAACGTTAATCCCTAGCAGCGGCGAGGTGTCAATTTGTAACAGACTTCAAAAAGTTATTTAAGATATTTTTTCGGGCATAACTCCGTCATATATGGACGGATTTGAAAAATTCTGTTTTTGTTCGAAAGGGGTTTATTCCGAAATGGTCCTATTTAAATTTCATATGGATCGGATTATGAGTTTTGGAGACAGACAACGGAACTCTTAAAAAAATTACAGCAAATAGACCGCGATAGCTGCTCTCACAGCAGCTGTCTTTTTAAACTATTATTTATTTTCTTTTAAGTTTTTGTTTGAATCGGTTTTGTTTGTTACATCTTTTATATATTTTTTTTAACTTCTTATTCATTAAGGTAGACCTGCAACAATTAACGTTTGCTAACAGCTAGTTTTTATTATAATTTTAGTAATCTGTAGAAAATGTTGAAGGTAGTTTATTTGTTAAGTTTAAATTTAAGACAACACTGTTTATGCTTAACTATCTTTTGCCAGCGGGTTCGCCCACGTGGAACTTTCATCCCCTATTTAACTCACTTAGGGGTTGAATTTCGAAAAATCCTTCCTTATTCTTTGTCTACATAATAATGGGAACCTCTGTTCAAAATTTCTGGTTTCTAGGTCCAAGGGTTTGGGCTGGGCGTTGATGAGTCAGTCAGTCAGGACTTTTTATTTATATAGATATGTAATATATCTATATAAATAAAAAGTCCTGACTGACTGACTGTTAGTTCCTGTGTGGTGCCGGATGTAAAGAATAGCACCATTTCGTCCCGTGGGTGTCGAAGGAGGCGACTAAGGGACTTACTAGAGAATGGGCAGCAGCGTTCTCTATGCATTTGACCACCATACTGCGATCGCCAGCCCACCTGCCAAGCGTGGCGATTATGGCAAGCCCCCCCAAATTGGGGGAGGCTTATGTCCAGCAGTGGACGTCTTTCAACTGAAATGATGATGATGATGTATTACTGTTTGTTTTCCCAAATGTAATAAATAAATACCTATTTTACAATGTTTCCAGGTGATGCAGATATTCTATCCATATTCTATACAGACCCATCCCCACGAATTTCCTGGCATGGACCCCAACGACTGCCCTAGAGACACTAAATTTGATCAGTAAGTAATCGACATTTGATAAACTTTGAGGATTTATTTATTTATTTAAACTTCTCGCACACAAAAAGGTACAAAGGCGGACTTAACGCCTTAGGTATTCTCTACCAGTCAACCAAGGGTGGTGAACAGATTAGTTGGCAGGTGCTTAGGTTGGGAGGAACAATGATTGAAAAAGCTATAAAATTGCATCATAATGAATAATAAATAAGATTGGTATATAAATAGGTTATAAACTGATAATATTCATTTATTATTTATTTATTTAATACTTCACGCACAGAAATGTACAGAGGCGGACTTAATGCCAAAGGCATTTTCTACATCATCATTTTCTTCTTTCATACATATCTACTATAATATATACTTACCTATTATATATATATAAATATAAATTCACAAGGGAAAGAGTAGTTTAGATGACCCTACGCTATTCGTTATGAAAATAACCAGGTGCACCATAATAATCCTAAAACTTCGTTAGCCAAGTCAAAAGGTTTGTTTTCGAAACCTAATGTGCCAAGTCAACAACGACATTTAAGATTCATGATCTCGTTTGCCAAGTCAAGAAATTTACCTTAAAAAACTGGATACTTACTTCGTTTTAACTCCAACATAAACTTAGATAAACTCGAGTGATATTAATTCACTCCCAATATTTTCCTTATAAAACCTCGTCGGCCAAGTCAAGATATGTAGCTACGTTCGGAAACCTCATGTGCCAAGTCAACACACATTTAAAATCCTCGATATCGTTTGCCAAATCAAGAAATGAATAAAATAATACTCGATACTTCCTTTGAACTCCCTCAAAAACCTCCAGGGCCAATGTCAAGTTAATAAAACCTTCTTTAAATATTCGTTCTTACATTTTCAGGGCCGTTAAACAAGAGTGCAACAACGCCCTCTACCCAGACCTCCACGGTCACTACCGGGAGGCGAAGTACACGCAAACTAAACACCACTGGTGGTGGAAGGCGAACAGAATCTTCAACCAGCTGCAGTGCACTGTGGGCCATACAGGTAAATAGCATAGACAGTCTATAATAAAGTTCCCACGATTGGGACTCAAGCTTCTCTCTGAGAGACGCTCTGCTAGGCGCCGAATCTTGAAAATTAGTGATGTACCGACTAGTCGGGAAAGCCGACTAGTCGGCCATATTTGTAGTCAGCGATTAGTCGGCCCATTTTTTACTCGTATTAAAAATAAAAAATAAGCTTAAAAATTTAAAAGACGGGGATTGAAATGAAATTGAAATCTTTACTGTAATTATTTTTATTATAGAATCAGTTTTACAGTTTACTTTCAGTGCAATCTAGAATAGGATAGGAAGAAACGCCGGCTCACACTTAAACAATGATAGAATAAATGCAAACCAAATAAAAACATGTCCTGACAACTCCGCCAAACATTACCGATGTCACCCGAACTCAACCGAAAGCTTAGCCGATTAGTCGGCCCGTTTACGATCATCACGCCTGATGGAAAGCGATTGATGAGGTCTATGATGGATCGAGCTTGCCCACAAGATGCCTGTTCACTCTTGTTTTGTAGGCAGACGGGTTAAATCTGGCAGAGAGGTTAATTTTGCCCCATTTTCAATTTCCAGGTTACGTCCTCTTCTTAGAAGAAGACCACTACGTAGCAGAAGACTTCTTGCACATCCTCAGTCTTCTGAAGTCGACGGCAGACAAAAGCTGTCCTCAGTGCGAGATACTCAGTCTCGGGACTTATCTTAAGACATATCAGTACCATGTTAATGGGGATAAGGTAAGATGACTTTGACTTTTGGCGATAATTATGTAATGATAGCCACATATAGACCAACTTGAGTAGCCAGAGTAACTTTAGTTGCCAGACCAACTTTAGTTACCAAAGTAACTTTAGTTGCCAGACCAATTTTAGTTACCAAAGTAACTTTAGTTGCCAGAGGAACTTTAGTTGTCAGAGGAACTTTAGTTCCCAGAGAAACTTTAGTTGCCATACCAACTTTAGTTCTCAGAGAAACTTTAGTTGCCAAAGTAACTTAAGTTGCCAGAGGAACTTTCGTTCCCAGGCAACTTTTGTTGCCAGCGAGTCGCAGGTGATTTCAAAATCAATGACAGCTCACTTCAAGATCGCTTCACCTACATTTTTACGATGAGATTATAACGGAATAAATTAGTTTTAGAAAAGTCTCAGAAAAGAGTAACTTGTATCATTATTGATTCGAACCATAATAGTCGGTTTACTTTTTTTAAATTATTTCATCACCACTGCTCTCAAAACGTGAACGTGAAGGAAAACATCGTGAGGAAACCGGCATGTCTTAGAACTAAAAATAAGACATGTGACATCTACCAACCCGCACTGGGCCCGCGTGCTGGATTACAGCCCACTCCCTCTCACAGAGAGGAGGCCTGTGTCCCAGCAGTGGGATTATTATAAGCGAATTATGTATGTAGATTCGCTTTAGTGCCAGTGTAACACGTCCTGCCACAAATTTTGACAGTCCTTTTAAAAAATCGGCTGTCAAGATCTGTGTGTGGTTTTTGAAATCGCCAGAGAGTTGCCGGCAACTGAAGTTGCTCTGTGTGTGGCCATTACGCTGTTGTATACTATGTTCATATTGTGATGTTCGATTTGACAGACTCAAAATTAATACCTTATAAATTCAAGGGTCAAAATAAAAATCTTGAGACTAATGACAAATTATTCGAACAAGTAAAAACAAAAATATTTTTTATAGCAACATTGAAAGTATATTCAATTCAATCTTTTGTCAAATTAACGTAATTTTATGATTTATTTTTGTAATTATACTACTATTATAGAAAAATAAAACAATACTTCATATCAGAGCGAAACTCAGTGTATCTCTTTCCCTTTCTGTCACACAGATGTACAATTCACTAGAGCGAGATCAAAACACATTCGATGCGAATGAGGACTTCTCGCTCAAGCCAATGTAACGCCTGCTAGTGATAGAAAGAGATAGAAATACAGCAACAATACCGTTCAAACCGGGAGTTTCGCTTCAATATGAATAACTTTTTCTGTACAATGTCTTCGATGACTAAAATTCCTCCTAAAACACAGCGAAAGAAGAATCTAAACCTCAACTACATACAGCAAGTTAAGGCAGCTAACGAAGAACGGAGGAAGAAGCATGAGAACCTACCGACTTGGAACTTTCAAGTGTATCCACACCTTTATACAACGACGCAAAAGGTTTTAATACTAATTTCTTCATACAAGCTTGAGACGACAATACGGCAATAGTTTAAACTTCTTTTTAACCGACTTCAAAAAGGAGGCGGTTATCAATTCGGTGTTTTTTTATGTATGTTATAACTCCGTCATATATTGACGGATTTGCAAAATTCTTTTTTTGTTCAAAAGGGATTTATTCCGAAATGGCCCCATTTAAATTTCATATGGATCTGATGATGAGTTTCGGAGACAGACAACGGAACTCTTCAAAAAATGACAGCAAATCAACCTTGATTGCTGCTATCGCATAATTATGCAATGTTTTGATTTGATTGACTTTGTGAATACCCCAAGGATGATGAAATTTTGAATTGGGGTGGGATAGGTACTGTAACTAAAAAGTGAAAAATAAAAACTTTTTGCAAAAAAACATCAACCAACTTGCGAAAAAACACTACGAAATGAAAAATAACTTTAATTTCGGAAGTTGGTGTCTTTGGATATTTTTTTGTCACCGCCTTTCGAAATTAAAGCTATTTTTCACTTTGTAGTGTTTTTTCGGAAGTCGGTTGTTTTTTTTTTAAAGAGTTTATATAGAGGTATTTTAATTTATTGCCGTATTGTCGCCTTCAAATTGTAGATATTCTTATGAGAGTATGTTTAGTAAACAAACGAGATTGGATAAAGAATGATTTTCGTAAAAAAAAAAATCACAAAATAGTCGTTGACACATCAAGTTTTTATGTAACTTAGTTAGTCAATATATTCAACATGTTTGTTTACTAAATGGAACACGTATTTTGAAATGTACTGTACGAGTATTAAACTGTATGAACTGTTTTTACCATAATTAGTTATGTAGATGTGGTTGGTTGATAGCCGAATGTAATATTAATTTTAATTGTTAGCTTAGTAGTATTTTCTTTTTTAATTAGAATTAGTTATCCGTAGTTTACGTACCTTTGCCAAAAAACGTAGAACTGACTATTATTTTTCTTTCCTAGCAACATTTTATTAGCTGTCAAATGTCAATATTGACTTTTTGGCGGGATCGCGTTGGAACATGTCGTACGAATTTTATTTTTCATGAAATTAGTGAAATAGCGAATTAAATTGTATAATTTTGGTAGTGAATTATTCAATTTAGTTACGTGTGACTGCAAAAGTAATAATAAAATAATAATAATAATAAAAACTTTTATTTTCTCCACCGCAGAAAATAAGTGGCTAACGTGGACTTTTCGTGTTCCCCCCAAAAACTCATATTAGGTTGTTGTAAAGTTGCTACCGCTTTACAATACCTTTGATTTGACTAAGACGACTATGACTGTTTCGTAACTTCGTGCCCGATATCGGACCGTTTACTTGACCGAAAAGAAAAATTACTTGACACTGGCTAAATGCACAAACCGTGCGAAGCCAAAACTAAAAAAAAAAAGTACATCTTACGAGCAACAAAATTCGCGAAAATCGTGTCTAATACCATTTTGTTTTGTTTTTAAAAAAACATACGGCTATCAACCATTTTCTTCACTGAAACCTTTATTTTCTGCTAATGCATATTGTATTGAACTTAAATGGCATGACAGCTTAAAGCAATGCCTATTGGAGACTGGTATTTTTAATAATAAAAACTGATCAAAATAATAAAATCCCACTTAAAAACGACGTAACACAATTTGAAGCAATTTATGAATGTGAAGTGAAACCTTAGTGTAAAGATATAAAATTAATATTTACTTGCACGTCATTAAAATTTCACATTGTGATATTTCTTTCATCAGTTTACGAATAATGAACCTTAATATGAAGATATAAAGTAGATTTTTGTTCACATTGTTGACCAAGTTGGGTTGTGGTGTAATATTTTTTGACCAGTTTTTACGATGATTTAGATTAAGTATTGTATTTTAGTAACTAGAACTTGATAAAATGGCAACAAAAAGCTTTTTAATTCTTCTCTCGTATCGACACGTACTGTATGAGAATATCTGTTGCCATGGTAACAATACTGGTCTTTCAAGCATAAGATATTCATGCATGGTGATAGTGGAGTTGACTGTCCAATGCGCACCGGACGTAGGTAAATGTAATATGTCTGTTTTCACTAGATGTAATGAGTAAATATTATTCCACGTTGGATTTTAAACTCTCGGCGTTGAGGCAAGAGTTGAAAATCCAAAAGTAGGATTTTTTTTGTACGTTTCATCGTCACCGTATAAAAATGCCCGTTGCATTAATTAGGCTCTTTCTTAATTAATTGCTTTGCTTAAAGCTTTAGCATGGGGTTGTGGAACGCACGAATTAACATGTATAAAGGGTCAAATTAAATTAGCTGCCAATACTTTACCTACGTGTTGGATATCGATATCGAAAACTAATGGAACAAAAAAAAAAGAAGCGAAAAATGAAAAAAAAAAGGTTTTTACTAAACGGCTGTTAAGGTGAATCTAGTCAACATTTTTTTCCATACAAACTTCGGGAGTCTATTACTCCACTGTTCGACAATTTACATCAAAAATTAAATATGGTATAGTTCTATCTCATTATTAATATTGTCTGTGCGGAAACAGAAAATTAAAATAAAAAACCAACAATTTTCGTTTTTCTTGCTAATTTAACCTAACTTTGGGCGTGTTAAAGTAATAAAACACGTGTAAAATCTCCAAAACCAAGTCGGTACTGACAAAGCCCAAATATCGAAAAGTTCAATAAACTTTATTGATCATTAATTTATGCAGTGGTTTTTTCTTAAAACCCGATCTTCCGAAAGACTTTTATTTATTTATTTAACCATTTATGCATACAATTTTTCCGAGATTTTTTTACTATAAATGATCCTGCATCTCACTCAATAACGTTGTGCGTATAGACTAGCGTCTAACTGCTCATCACTGATACTACCTCTGTCGGACACGATACCTGGTGAGACAGCGTGCATTTTAGCCAGGCCCACCAGTGAGTTCGAGCTCGCGACTAGATTCTCCTTAAATTATGGTTTTTGGAAATTCGTAAAGGATATCTAAGTTGATCCGATCTACGCACGCCCGACCGACGCAATTCGCTAACCGATTACGGGCACTTTGGCCCAATGATGAAAAAAACATAGAACTTTTTGTCGTTTTCGATATCGATATTTACACGTGGGTAAAGTATTGCCAGCTAATTTAATTTGACCCTATATATAAACGGTATTTTTCATAAAAAGTTATCAAACATCTAAACAATTGCTAAAGTTTGGTTTTCAAAGAGAATCTAGACATTAGCAACTGTTTAGATGTTCGATAACTTTTTATGAATAAGGCCGAAAGTCTCCGGGCATAAATATGGCACCTGTCAAACAGGTATGAGTGATAGAGACAAATTAGAAAGATTTTTGGTTGCTACGCCTTCACTTTTGCCACAGAGCACTAGATCGCCGCGCAGGCAGCGTCACGTCAATTTTTTTTTTAATTTTTCGGACATGATCATACAAATTGAGAATAAGGACACCCGTCAAATCGTGTTGTCATTCATTCTTAGTGCGGACCCCGAAATAATCATATGTAAATGATACGGAGTAGAAAAAACCCGTAACTTCGGCCAGATATCGTGTCGTACCGCCGAGGCTTCTAAGTGCTCTTGGTCAGTGTCCTTTTTTCTCCTTCTACTGTCAACTAAAGCAAATTAAAATAATATAATTTTTAATTGACTTTCCTAAAACAATAAAGAATCATGGGCAAATTTGTATGAAAACTGGGCGTAAGACCAACAAAACTGGGACCAGTTGTTGGGACGCAATGCCAGGAAAGTAATTATATAACCCTAGCCATATCCACAGGGTTTACTTGAAAATTTTATTTGAGTAATTTTTTATTGTTTTTTCTATTTGAGTCTATAACAACATCTAACAAATGTCGCGCTGGGGCAATAAATGGCTCATGTGTCCCAAACCAAGGCACCATATTATAGAAACTATATGAGCACGGGTACCAATGGTCCGACAAGTACAGTTTTTTTTTTAAACGTGATCGATGTAGTCCAATCTTCGGTATTTAAGTATACAGATTTTTTTTCAGTTGGTTCTATCTCTGTTACTTTGATACTTTTTGCCATAGTATGAAATTGAATACAAATATCTACTGCTATAATTTGAGATCTTTTTCAACTCTGTTGGACTTACGCCCATTTTGGCCGTCATCCTTTTAGCATAATTGGTTTGAAGTTAAATTAATTATTAATTTGCTTTCGTTACTACCTATACTATAATTCAGAATCTTCGATAAGTATCAATTTTCGGAACTACAAACTCATTGCTATACATAACAAAGTTCAAATTCCATTGCAACCATTTAGTTTAGAACATTTTATTAAAAATGCTCACCCAAACACCAACTTAAACTATATAATGATAAAGTAGATACTTGAAAAAATGTAAGTAATTTATTTATTCATTAACTTAACCAAGATTCTAAATTAAACTACATAAATAAGTTATTTCTTCTGTATCTTTAAAAATATTATCTTTAGCTTAGCATCCATTCGATAAACTCTGTAAATAGCATACTTCTGAATAGCGTAAAGTATTATACCTGCCCTCATATTCATAAAACTCTGAAAAAAGTGGTTTATTATTGCCATCTCTTTTCATAGTCCTAAAAAGACAGAGACAGGTGTAGTTTCTGAAGAGTTTATAACAACAGTTTTTTTTTTTATGAATAAGAGGGTCCGTCTTTAAAAGTTATCATACATGGAAAGATCAATACGAACAGACGAATCTATACAGGCTGTAAGTGTAAACACCGTTATCCTTGAAACCAGTGGTTTGGTTTCGTTTATAGAAAGTAAAATCAATGATGAAAAACAACCTTTTTTTAAAGAAAATCTGATTTTTTTTACCCTACACGCGTCGCAATACGGCAGGGGGCAAGGGCCCCGGGTACCACGCCGCGTGACCCGACTCCGACGCATGGGTCGCGACCCCGGTCAGTCAGCTGTTAGACTCGCTAGCGAGTGCACGTAACGCCGCGCCGTAGCGTCGCTCATTCCGCGCACGTATTTTTTTTTTAACTAGCTCGTTTATTTTATATTTAAGTCAAGTACCCATTGTTTAAGTGACAACGGTGTTTACCCTTACATCCGTATTATTACGTATTTTGAAAGTATCAGACTGTTTAGTTCCAACTATTTGCTTCTAATAGTAATCATTCATTTGGGGACCGAAAAACTGCATGAGTCGATCGATCAAGGCTAAGCAACGCTTGATGAGATCGTTTCGCCTTCGTCCCGAAGCACCGAGGATACCGAGGAGACCTCTCTGTGCTTCGGCAAGCGCGTTAAGCCGTTGGTTCCGGCCGTCATTTGTACATCTCTGACAGTCGTTACTGGTAGTCAGAACGCACGAAAGTCTGAGTCTTACCAAGGAGTATCAACCAGTTGTTTATTGTGGAGGTCAGATAGGCAGTCGCCCTATGTAAAATACTGGTATTCAGCTGGATCCGGTTAGACTGGAAGCCGACCCCAACATAAATGATAAATTATTTTATTTCTGTAAGTAAGTTTATACAAACACTTTTACACGTCAGTCATATTTATTTATTTATTTATTTATTTAATAACTATGGATGACTTACAGCTAAAGAAAACAGATTAAAAAATAGTATGTGAGAATGGTGCCGATTCTGTTGTCACAAAATTCTCTAAACTAAACTAAAAATCACCAAAATTTAGTTTATTCCTGTCAAACGACGATTTCCTATTCTGAAATTGACTAAAGTGACACAACTTAACTATATTTTAGTTTGACAGCACTAAGATTGCACTGAATTTTTAATTTAGTGAAGATGGTAATTTTGCTATTCTGAGTTTGCCGTTTTTCACCAAAAATTTTGACTATATTAGTTTTTCTAACTAAATCTGACTATTTTTAATCGCGATTAAAAAAGTGTGGAATAAAACTAGTGGTCATGAACTAAAATTCACACCAACACTTCGACTTCAGTTGCAAAAACAGTTCTGATCTTTTTTTTCTTTTCGTTTGCTTATATCTCGAAAACGGTGTGTCCTATCGCAAAAATGATGATAATTTCGACCCCCTTTAATAAACCCGCAAGCCCCATATTCTCAACATGTAGGTAATATTTTTTTTATTTTCCAAACAAAAAGTTAAAAATTCCATATAAAAAACGTCGAGGCTGCCGCCCCCCTGCGCACGCTTCATAGCTCTTAAAAAAAATCATTGCGTAGGGCACACAAGTACCACGTTGCGAAGCCAAAAGAAAAAAAAAACACCACCTGCAGGCTTGGCACGACAACCGTAGAGAAGCGTTTTGTCGACGGAAGACTAGACAAAAATGACGTTTCCGTGTAGACAGTTGTCAATTTTTCACCGAGAAATGTAGACAAGCGATTTCTATTCTACAGTAGAGTAGAAATAGAAAGCGTCATGCTTAAGCCTGCAGGAATCGCGATTGTCAAATTCGATTTTAGTTGTGTCAAAATTATTTTTTAGTTTAGAGATTATTTTTTGCAGAATAGCTTTAAGATTCTCATAGTCAAAAGTAAGGAATTTTAGTGATAATTTAGTTTGTTTAGTTCGGTGTACAACAGAATCGGCACCACTGACAGCCAATTAAAAGTCTTCACTTCTAAAAACAGATTGAAAAAAAAAGAGTGTAAACAGCACAACACAGCCACCGAAAAGGAACAGCAAAAAAACAGTATAACATTGAAGCTTAAACTAAATTCGCATTTCATATTAATACATGAATAAAAAACTGAACATACAAATTCTTAATTAAAAAAACCAAGGCTCAGGCACTTTCTGGCTGATATATTTTTTTTAAACTAGATGATGTCGGCGTTTCCTATCTGACTACTCTGAGAAGAAAAGCCGAAACAAACTCAGAGGTCACAGTCTCTTTTAAAGTCCAGACATAATCTTGGTCAGATCATGTGAAGACCATGTGGATTGGTGTTTGAAATGGTCTTTTGAAGAAAGAACCACACAGATTTATCTGACATGTCCAGTTAAACTCAAACTCAAACTCAAAGCATTTATTTCAATTAGACCATTTTAAGGTACTTTTGAATTGTCAAAAAGTCGACCAGTTGGAAAGTTGAAGCTAGTTGCCCATTCCAAAACGTAGATCTCTATGGAGAAGAACGGGCAAGAAACTCCATGGACACTCTTTTTAATCATGTTAAGTATTACAAAATCTTGGGAACAATATTCTTGTTGTTAGTGCACGCATTTATCAGTAAACTTGCAACTCTACTTAGAACTGATGAACCTAGTCCACATTTTTTGCATACAAACTTCAGGAGTGTTTTACTCCACTGCCTGACATGGCACATCCAAAGTAAAATATGATATCGTTATGTCTTATTATTAATATTGTTGGTACGGAAACAGAATCTATACATATTATAATAAAATTGTAACAGGCCGATGTCTGTACATTAAAGATATTGAAGAAAAAATAGTATGGGGGGTCTTTATTAGAGCAACAGAAGCCAAAACAACGGTTTTTAGAATTTTTATCTGTCTGTATGTTTGTTACCGCATCACGCAAAAACCACTGCATGGAATTGAATGCAGTCTTCAATGATGTATTCCGAGAGGTCTAACTTAAAAAATAGGCTATATATTATCAAAAAAAATGATTATCTACTTGATTCTAAAGTCCACGCGTATGAAGTCGCGGGCAAAAGCTAGTACTAAAATAAAAACCCATTTAAAAGTTAGGAGCCAACAAAGATTAGTGTTTCTTGCTAATTTTACTTAACTTTGGACGTGTTTAAGTAATAAAAGAAGTGTAAAATCTCCAAAACCAAGTCGGTACCGACAAAGTTCAGTTATCCTAAAGTTCAATAAACTTTATTGGTCATTGATTTATGCATTGGCTTTTTCATAAAACCCGATCTTCCAAAGGACTTTTCTTACGCGAATTTTTACTATAAATGATCCTGCATCTCACTCAATAACGTTGTGCGTGTAGACTGGCGTCTAACTGCTCATCACTGATACTACCTCTGACGGACACGAAGCCTGGTGAGACAGCGTGATTTTTAGATTCCCCTTAAGGAGCTCAACGGTTTTATGAATATAGTTTGGAAAGAGCAAGGCCGATAATGAAGGTACAACGGACCATGTATGGTAGCTTTTAAAAGTGGTCTTAATACTCGCATAACGCTTTGCTGCGCATGGCGGATCATATAGATGTGAATTGGTTTTGTGCTCTTAAGCTGCCTCGTTATTGACAGACTATTATAGCTAGAAAAACAATATCACGCTTATACACGGTAACATTAAAGTACCTGGCGAAACTCTATAGAGGACGTGATCGGTATCAATATTTAACCAAAATCAAAATATTTTATTTCACATAAGCCTGCATGGGCATTTATGAAACGTCAGAAGCTAGGTGCACGGTTCCAATTTGTCGCTTCCTATGGAGAAGAGCCGGCAAGAAACTACACGGTTACTCTTTTAAAAATAATTGGCTTTTACAATGTTTTCAAATTACAGTGATAATAGGTATGGGAGGACAGTGCAGGCCAGTCAATAAGTACCAGGTACTTAGAGAAATGAAAATACAGAATAGAAAAACGTCTACAAATCTAGTCTCTAAGGCCTACAACGTTCTCTCATTCACAATATGTAAAAGAATCTACCTATATAAAATGAACCTATTTGAACCAAGTGACATGATTTCGATGACAATCACTAATAATAAATAGTCGTAATTAAATTTGATGTATAATGTCAAATAATGACGAGAATATGTCAGACATTGTAAAAAATAAAAAGAATAAAAATTAACATTAACAATTAACATTGTAATTTGGGAGCCATGACAAAAATCAAATTGATTTGATGGTTTTTGTTTTGTGGTCAACGAGTTTAGAGAATCAGATTTCTTTGTTTTATAGTGTTTAGATATAGGCATAGGCACTAGGTCTGTGGAGTTCCGCTAGCTAACTTAATTTGACCTTGTATTCTTCGAAGGGGGCAGGCAGAGATGTATTCAAACAATTTAGTCATCATTTGTTTTAAAAGGGTCTCTCAATGACGAAGCGCTTAATCGAATGTATTAGAGAGTTATTTATAATATTGGTTGTGGTTGAAAAGCATGTAAATAAATATGTATTTTATTAATAGTTTTAAACTGGTACTGTACAAGGTGTATTTCTCATAATTATTTGTGCACAGCCAGAAAGTCTGAAAACCTAAAACTGGATCATTGTACCATCATTATGGATAAATCTAATAAAAGATATCAAAGCTAATACAAATGTATGAAGTAGCCGAATTTTGGAGTGATAACTGTGGTGCACTTTGCGCTCTTTGCGACAGTGAACGAAACTGAACCGTTACGGTCGGGTCGGTGACGCTGAATCGGGTATAGTCGGCTCCAGTCGGTAACGCTGAATCAACACTTCTGTCGTGTATCACACATTTTTTTTTCAAGAATTCATTTTTGGTCGCATAAAAGAAGTTGTTCATAATGAGTACAATTACCTCTTTTCAGTATTTATTTTAGTTATTTCTATCACACTTTGTATTACTACGTTTTTTTTGTTGTAAATAATTTGAAATACACCTTGTATATTAAAAATATTATTTTCTAAGCTGTGAATAGTGCCTTGCTTTATAAAAGCATGCTTAGTTGTAAGATGAATGTAAATATTTTATATTATTGGTTTTTGGTTTTAGAAGATAATTTTAAGTAGTTAAATTGTATTGTAAATAGATTCGTAAAATTTATCCCTATCGTAAATATTATGTAATTTGATAGCTGTCAAAACTCCCTCCAAATTTTGACAGCTGCAACATTGCCAGATCAAAAAAAATAAACAAATGTTGCCACTTTCTATTAACAAATTTTACCATTTTGCACTAAAATGCTGCCAACCCATAAACCAGTTTTCTACCATACATTTTAATTAAAGAATAAAATTTTCAGGTGGAAATAACGCCATGGCATTCTAGCATGCATAACATGGGTTTCGCTTTCAATAGGACTGTTTGGGGCCATATTATGAAGCAACAAAGTCAGTTTTGTGCATACGATGACTATAATTGGGACTATTCATTGTTACATTTGTCACAAAACATGCCTGGAAGGGAGAAGTTCAAAGTTATTGTGTGTAAGGGGCCGAGAGTGTTTCATATTGGAGAATGGTGAGTTGAATCCTAGTTTTAAAGCAGTTTATTTTTTCATTTAAAAAACCAATTTCAAGTAACATAGACTCATAATAATAGGACAAGAACACACGGTCACATTAAAATTATTTGATAAATTAAAAAAATAAATAAGAATAAAATAAGCATAACAAATTAAAATTGCATATTTCAAACTAAGCTACGCGTGCCACGTGTCGCGTCGAACAGTAAGTCACGATAGCACAATCGAGCCTTTCCGCGACCGAGGCTAGCATGCTGTTGGGGCTCCCCCGCACGCGCCACACCAGCGAGGTGCTACGCTTGCGCTTGGGATAGAAAAAACGAACGCCACAATCAGAATAAATTATCACGACAGAAAAAGAGTAAAAATTATTGCCAATCTATACTAGGTAACTCTGTATCTTGGATACCAATATCACAATATGGAGGGTTTAAGGTCATTCAGCGCTCTTAATGGACTTAACGTAACTGGTGAAATGTGGTTGTACTATTCCTATTCCTGATAAAAAGGCGTGAACATATTCGCATTTACAAGCTCACATCATGTACTAATCTATAGTATAAATAAAAAGAAAAGTCCTGACTGACTGACTGACTGACACACCAACGCCCAGCCCAAGCCCTTGGACCTAGAAAGCTGAAATTTTGCACAGAGGTTCCCTTTATAATGTAGACTAGGAATAAGGAAGGATTTTTCGAAATTCATCCCCTGAGGGAGTTAAATAGGGGATGAAAGTTCCGCTCTGGCGAAGCCGCTTGCAAAAGCTAGTGGATTAATAAAATTCAAAACGCCACTCACGACACTTACGATTCATTAATTGTCCTCTTTCTTCATACATTATGGTCTTAAATAAAATACAATTAATCATTACTTTCCTGACTTCCAGCGGCTTCCACCACAAGAAATCAAACTGCAACGCTTCAACAGTGATCAGCAAAGTACAAAAACTGCTAAAGAACGCTAAACCTTACTTGTTCCCCACGCGAGTGAGTGCGACCATCACCGCCGGCGGCGCGAAGCATAATAAGAAACTTGTTAAGGGAAATGGCGGCTGGGGTGATATTAGGTGAGAATATTTCTAAAATTTGTAATAGAATCGAGTGACTGCCTTCTACACGAGCCGATCCAGCCCGTGCAGCGACGTCGTGGAGTGTTGTAAGTTTTATGCCCTGACCGGAGGCCTAAATTTACTTAGGCATTAGGAGTGGGCGATACAAATCGTATATAGATACAATATCTATATATCGGCACAATATCCAATACCCATATATCGGACGGCACTGAATCTATATATCAGATATCCGCGAATATAGCGCGATGTGTCGCAGTACTACACACTATACCGATATCGTATCGCATGATCTATGATATTCAGATTTTCGAATTTCTTTATTCGCTTATTAGTAATTCAGTCAGACCTAAGCCTGAGAAAAGTATGAAGGAATGTTCAATTCACTGATAAAATAATTGATAAAAATATAAATCTAAAAAACCGAAACGTCTGTACTAGTTTAATTTCAGTGTCATATTATCAACACTACCAAAAATACATTCACTGATTTCGAGTATACAGTTACAAATAAAATACATGCATGTATGTAGATATTCATGAATCGAACAAAACCGAAACCTAAAAATCACGGTACCACTTTCGTTTTCGAGTTCCACACACTGATTCAGCCAATATACAGGTTGAAATTGAAAACATGCGACAAACTGTAATGGGAGATTGTACTCATCATTATGAACAACTTTTACTAAGGGACCAAAAATGCAATCGCAAAAAAAAAACAGCTGTTCCCTACATTTTGACGAGTCATGCGAACATAAATGTAGCGAACAGATGTTTTTTTTTTCGCGATTGCATCTTTGGTTCCTTAGTAAAAGTTGTTCATAATGATGAGTACAATCTCCCATTTCGGTTTGTCGCATGTTTTCAATTTCACCCTGTATAGATACTGAAATATATAGATACGATATCCGATATTCGAAACCGATACATAGATACGATTTGATACAGTGTAAAAGCGATATTACCCATGCCTATTAGGCATCCACAGATTAGTCCGGTTAAGCAGCCGAAAACCTCCTTTGACTGCTTGACCTGCGAGATGCCAAAAATTACTTAATAAAAATCTAACATTCATTTATTCACTGACCGACAACGGCCGAAGCCGCGGTGTCTAGAAGCATGATAGTTTGCGCAAGAGATTCTTGTATAGCGGAAATGAGCAGTTTGATAATGTATCCCCCTACAGGGGTTAAATATGGGATGAAAGTTTGTATGGAAGTTCGTCATAGTAAATGTGAAAAAATATATATTTTGTAAATAGGCATCTCTTCCCGTAGGTGTCTTAGGAGGCGACTAAGGGACTTACTAGAGAATGGGCAGCAGCGTTCTCTATGCATTTTACTACTATACTGCGGTCGCCAACCCGCCTGCCAAGCGTGGCGATTATGGCAAGCCCTTCCAAATTGGGGAAGGCCTATGTCCAGCAGTGGACGTCTTCCGGCTGAAATGATGATGATGATGATGAAATAAGCATTTGAAAGAGCAGGCTATCAAAAAATAAAAAATAAATGTCCGAATGAGGTCGGTGTTTCCTATTCGAGGTCTTTCAGACGGATCCATATCTGTGTACGCTCACGAACAATACATTTTAGGAGTGTACAACTAAACGCCGACAGACACTACGCCGACAGACAACACCGACAAGACTACTTCGATGGGACTCTTCGCCGACAGGGCTCTTCACCGACAGGGCTCATCCTTGTGCTATTACTAAATAGTCAAGTAACTGCCACTAACATAGAAGTAGCGCTCGCTCGGCTCGCGCGCGGTTGGTCGCAATTCTAACCTAACCTATTACCTACCTGATGAGCCCTGTCGGCGTAGAGTCCTGTCGGCGAAGAGTCCTGTCGGCGAAGTGTCCGGTCGGCGAAGTGTCCTGTCGCCGAAGAGTCCCGTCGAAGTAAAGTCTTGTCGTTGTTCAGTCTGTCGGCGTTTAGTCGTACACTGGCATTTTAGGGGTATGGACACGTTTCGACATGTTCGCGATCGGTTAATCCACAATCGCACGGATATAAAAATATTACTTGCGGATTTTTTTCGTGCACTGGATCTCCAACGCACTGCTTAGCGCCGAGAGTCGAAGATCGAACAGTGTGTTTTTTCGACCCGCTAGGATGCACTTGTATTCTCAATGCTCGGTACAATACCGAGAGTATAAAATCGAGTGCGCGATTAATTACCGCCGCGTTATTTTTACGTACGTGCGTACGTGGTCTTAAAGCGTGGTTCGAGCAAGTGCAAGTTTTAATATTCATCATCATCATCATCATCATTTCAGCCGAAAGACGTCCACTGCTGGACATAGGCCTCCCCAAAAGGGGGGGGGGTGCCTTAATCGCCACGCTTGGCAGGCTTGTTGGCGATCGCAGTATGGTGGTAACATGCATAGAGAACGCTGCTGCCCATTTTCTAGTAAGTCCCTTTGTCGCCTTCTACGACACCCACGGGAAGAGATGGGATGGTGCTATTCTTAACGTCCGGCACCACACAAAAACATTCACGACGGTTATGAAATTAATCTTGCCTAATAAATTTTTACTTAACTTTCAGAGACCAAGAACTATGCGCCAACATGACGAAGATAGGCCGCCAGCCGCGTCGCAACATATACTACGCATAATTATGTCCGTGTATATATACATTCCACGAGCTTTTATACAGAACACATCCAATTAAACCTAAGTACATTAGCTTTCCATACGAAAATGAACCTTATTTGCATGAAGTTAATATTCATATTCGTATGAAACGCTACTGCACTTAGCTTGAGAAAAAAAAAACAAAGTAAGATCACTCTATGGTCACAGCCTTAAAGTGTAAAAAAAAGTATAGTCATATCGTATGATGTTTATGGAATAAATGTAATATGACAGTTCACCTGCTTTGCACAAATTAAATTGTTAATGTGAACTTCGCTGCCATCTTTAATAGTTACAGACTATGTTTCAAAGATGTTGCCATTTTTTAAATTATTTTATACTATTAACGCAATCTTGAAAATGTGAAAAATATGGGGTGTGGCAGTGTCATGAACACGGCCGTGCGTTGTACGTGAATACGTTTATGTAACGGGTTATATTTTTAAAATAAAATATTTTTATTTATGTATTTAGGATAAAAGCAAGATAACAAATAATTATTGTGTTACAATATAAAACATAAACGAACATCGTAGCTTCTCCAAGTCAAAAGTTATACTAATTGCAAATCTCGATACACGGCAAAATGGCGGCACTTCTCCCTCCACCGCGCGCGATGCGTCACTGTTCTCGTTTATCATAATGAAGTCTTTGATCCTTTAGCTATCCAGTGGTATAATTTAATTTTGGATGTAGAGGATAGATTCGAAACTACAACGCCAAACTGTATCCCCCGATTTTGTTATCATTAGGTTTTTGGATTGCCCCCGTATGGTAGCAAATTTAAAGACGTATTCACGTCAAAAAAAAAAGAAAATTGTTAAGTTCATAATATTTTAAGACGACATTCTAATGTGTTTTAAAACCGTTTGAATGCATACATTTATGGGGTAGCACAGATATTTCAATTTTTCTTACGTTTTTTTTTGTAATTAGCAGGTCAGTGGAATTTAAGAATTAAATGTAATTATTAATATTTTAATTAAATAGTTTATATACTTACTTTTACTTTAGATTCTTTTATAACTGTTTTTAAATGTTATTTTACTGCTTTTTAATTATAAATGTTGGAACGCCGATATCTCCGCTCTCGGAGGTGGTCGCTAATTCGTTCAAGACGGTTTTTTTTTTTAAAACTAACGTAGCTATTAACGAACACTAAACAATTGAAGACTTTATTTCAAAAATTCCATGTTATTAGTTAGTTACGCCATCTTGTAGAGGAATTTGTAAGCTTTCTGATTATATTTTATATTTCTTCAAAAACTAGTTTAGTCACGAGAAATTTGCAATTTTCGTGGCGTAACTAGCTCATATATGGAATTTTTACACAAAGGTGGTTTTTCAAATACAAGTCTTTAATTTGTAAGCCTGTTTTTAGTTCCAATATATATTTGAATATTTGAATCTTCATTTGAATATGTATTTGAATCTTCAGTGTCAGGTTGTATGTTGATTAAAATATGGTGATTTTTTCATGCCATATTTGTCACAGTCGCGATTCATATTTTGTTCAAAACACATACACTGACCTGAAAATTACATAAAATCGTAAGAAAATTTGAATTTCTAATTTACTAATATTTTAACTTAATAATTTTGACTAAACAACAAAATGTAAATTGTGTTAAATGGCACATTAGGATATTAATATAATAATAAACCTACTTAAGGAATTAAGGATGGCAGAAAAGCTGAAATGTTGTAATGTCAAAGGATTTTTTTTTTTCGCCTCTACTTACTTTATATGTATACTAAGCCATCAATGTACACATGGCTACACATCAAGCTATAGGTACATTTCCAGTTTACGCTGATCTCGCACTGTACGGAAATCCTATACAATACGAGATCAGCTTATACTGGAAATTTATATTTATAGTTTGATGTGTAGCCGTGTCTACATTATCATAAAAAACTCATTTTTTTTTCTTATAACTAACTCGAATAATGGTACGTTTTTGTAGACCAATTTTATTAGGTGTTACCACAAATTGAAAAATTCTACTATAGTATTAGTTTTTTTTAATGATAGCAACATAACGTATTAAAAATGTACTTATTACTTAGCTGTATATAATTTGTTAATAACGATGTATTGTTTAAAGTCTATAGGGTAGACGCACCGATTATCGTAAATAAAAACAAATTCGAAAAGTGATGCTTTAAAGTAGTTAATATACTAAAAGCCGACAATCGGTGCGTTTACACTGTTTTCTGTTAATTAATAGTAAAGTTGTGATTTTTTTTTTATATTTCCACCGTTGACAGAAATATTGACAATTTTATTGTTTTAATTTAGATCTTTATGATACCGTCCTATGCTATTACATGACTTATAATATTTTTGTCATTTTGAAAACAGTCTTCTTTGTAAAATTGACACTAATGACAAGACGAGCGAATAAGACGCTCGGTCTCTTTCTAAGTCAGCAGTGTCATATCACTTTATGTCTGTCTAACTCGAATATTTGTGGTATGTAAATATGAAAGAGCAGTGCTCCGTGGTTAACGACCGTGACTTACAAGTTATAGGTCACAGGTTCGATCTCGTCAGGGGCTTTAATTTGTGTAAATTATTTCATCACCACAGCTCTCAAAACGGTGAAGGAAAACATCGTGACACGAAATTCGAAGACATGTGACATCTACCAACCCGCACTGGGCCCGCGTGGTGGATTACGGCCCACTCCCTCTCGCCGAGGCCTGTGTCCCAGCAGTGGGAACGGCTGATTATGACTGTATTTCAGTAAATTAAACATCGTTCTCGAATTATACATTAATTAAAAGTATTTCTTATATTAGAAGCAGTATTATCAAGGGGTATTGTGTAACCCAGTAACTGGGTTTTAGAGGCCAGATAGGCGAGTCACTCCATGTAAAGTACTAGAATTTAGCTGCATCTGTTTAAGACTTGAAGCTGACCCCAACAAGATTATTATACTAGAAATGACAACGATATTAAAAGCGAAATTCGAAATTTTTCAAAAAAAAAAAAATTCTCTCAATTGTCAATATTTCTGTTGATGGTTCTGATTGGTGTATTTTTTTAAAAATGGTGCGTTACTCTTAGATATTGAATACCTATAAATAATAAAAAATAGCATCGAAATACTGTTGCCTATTTATTAGTGATAAGATTTACATGTTAGAGATGTCAAAAAAATGGCCTTGTGTGAGTCAGAGCAGAAAAACGGTTCCGTATCATAACAAACTTAACACTCCATAATATTTCTGTAATATTATAAGACCCAAACGTTAAAAAAAATGTAAACAAGGTCTAACAAAATAAACGTAAGTGCTGAAAGTAATTTGTTTCATAATTGACTACTGAATCAATTTCAGTAGCTTTTAATACGGGTATTTAAAAAAAAAAAAACTGTATTTTGTCATACCTACCGCCGATTGAGCCAAAGCAAATTCAGCCTTTTTTCAAGGCAGTAAGACTCAATTTTAAATCCATTAAATAATGACGTTAGCCAATAAAATAAGCTTTGTTCATTGTATTATGCTTTTTTGTATTGTGATTTTGTTGTATATTTTATAGTCAATAACGCGTATACACCAAAAAAAAATAATGGTTGTGTTCCGGCGGCAGAACAACTTGCCATAAGGAGTACTTTCGAAGCATAGAGTAAAAGTAAAAAAATGAAGATGTTTTTGTTTTAAAATAATGAAAAAAACTCGAAAACGTGTGAATCAATAGTAACACTAGAGGTAACTTGTAGGTACTACTCGAATCGCACGCGCCGCCGACAAAGGGAACAGCGATCCATAAATGTTCAAAGCAAAATAAACTCTCGCACGTGGTGATTTTTCACAATAGTTAATTTGACATTTTTTGTTTCTAATATTTTATTTGTTTATAAAACTATTGTATTACCAAGACAAAACCATTTCGCTGCGGGAAAACAACCATTAAAATTTCTCGGTGTATAGTTTATCACTAATGGGGAATTTTTGTATATAGGATGCGAGAAATGTATAAAACGTCAATTTAACATGTAAATCTTACTTCTAAGAACAATTTAAGAACGTTATCCTTGCACAATAAGTAGAAAAAAAAAGTATTGTATAAAGTAATAAAAATAAAACTTTTTATTTATTTGAAAACTGGTCGTTTACACAATGGGCCAGGCTGGCTACAGAGAAGGCATGAGCATTGATCACCACGCTTACTCAAGACGGGTTAGCGATTTCAGACTTCTAATAAATCCAGGTTTTTTCACAATGTTTTACTTCTTCAATGATTTTATTTCTGTAAGTAAGTTTGTACAATTTTACACGTCAATCATATTTTTTAAACTTGATGAGGTCGGCGTTTCCTATCTGACTACTCTGAGAAGAAAGGCCGAAACAAACTCAGAGGTCACAGTCTCTTTTAAAGTCCAGACTTAATCTTGGTCAGATCATGTGAAGACCATGTGGATTGGTGTCTGAAATGGTCTTTTGAGGAAAGAACCACACAGATTGAGTGGACTTGTCCAGTTAGTGCAAGCATTTGTCAGCAACCGTGCAGCTCAGCTCAAGTTTAAGGACTCAAGACTTATGACGTATGAATTAGTGATGTACCGACTAGCCGCCGACTACAGTCGGGAAAGCCGACTAATCGGCCATATTTGTAGTCTGCGATTAGTCGACGACTAGTCGGCTAAAACCGCCGATTAGTCGGCCCATTTTTTACTCGTATTAATTATGCTTAAAAATTTTAAAGGCGGTGATTGAAATTAAATTGAAATCTTTACTGTTATTATTTTTATTATAGAATCATTTTTACAGTTTACTTTCAGTGCAATCTAGAATAGGATAGGATGAAAGGCCGGCTCACACTTAAACAATGAGAAAATAAATACAAAGCAAATAAAGACAATTCATGTCCTGGTGATTCCGTCTGGTCGCCGGGCGCCGCGAGCCTACGAGCCGAAAGCATAGTCATGAACATTACCGATGTCACCCGAACTCAACCGAAAACAACGATCGGCTTAGCCGATTAGTCGGCTCGTCGGCCAAAGTCATACTCGGCCCATCTCTAGTATGAATTAAGAATTATTGCGAATTCTCAATAGCAGCCACAGTAATTGCCTAACATAGGAACGGTTTTCATTTTGACAGTATTAAACTTAATTTTCATCAATTAAAAGTAATATTAATAGTATATAACAAAAAAACTGAGAGAAAAGAATCACAGGGCTTCAAAAAACTCGTCCGCATCAGTTTTTGACAATTCCACAACATTCATTGCGTTATTTACGTTGGTGAGCAGACAAATTTGTTGAACATATGAAGCAATGTATAAGTTCTTTCAAAATATTTCAGATTCTGTGTTCCGCAATTTAGGTGACTTGTACACGGTTGATGGGCATATGGCCCGCTCTCTATTACATGGGACTTAAAAATAACTGGCGAAGCTTGGGTGTCTTTATACAGATCTGCCTACTCCTTCGGGGTATACCGCCGTAATTACACGCTTTATATTAGCTTCACTTGTATGTTTGTTTGTATGTTTGTAACCGACTCCTTAGGGCGCGATTTTGACCCACTTTAAACTGTCAGATTTCATTTAAACTTTCTAAACTTATCGAGGACCGATGACAATTCTATAATTATTTTTAAAAAATAGAGAAAAACAGAAAAAAATACTGATTAAATCACGCTTTTGTAGTTAGCACAACTAAAAAAAAGAAAATAAAAAATAGTTTAAACAACTAAAAACGCGCTTTAAAAACCAAACTAAAAAAGTAGAAAATAATTTAATTCAATTAAAAAGCGTGGGGTGCTTGACATTAATTGATTATAAAAATACCTCAAAAACACCCCACGCTTTTTAATTGAATTAAATTATTTTCTACTTTTTTAGTTAAATTTTTAAAGTGTGCTTTTTAGTTTTTTAAACTATTATTTTTTAAGGCGTAGTTTTAAGAATAACTAAGTGAAATGGACATTTTTCTTCAACAATGGCCGATGTTCGACCAGCCTGGCCCATTGTGTACACGACTCCCAAGAATTTGTACTACCTAGTCATTGCGTTGCTTGTGCTGATTATATAAAAATATTTATTAAAATAATATACAGGGTCAAATTAAATTAGCTGGCAATACTTTAGCCACGTGTTGGGTAGGTACGAAACGAACGAACGTACGGAACGGTGAACGCTGAACGTTGGGTTGGAAACGAATGTAAAAAAACCATTTTTCATCACTCGATGGACGAAGATAATCGTTCAGCTGTTTTTGTAATTTTTCGAGGACAGATATTTTTTCTAAAAACCAAAACATCACAGTCGTTTGGTTGCCTGAATGTACATGTCAGTGTAATTTAATGTTTTTAAACCGAAGTTGGAATGAGGAAAAAAATTTTTTTTATTCCATAAAATTCCGATATTGATATCTACCCAACACGTAGGTAAAGTATTGCTAGCTAATTTAATTTGACCCTGTTTATATTATAATGTTGATTTCAGCGCCCCCTAGCGTTCTATGACAATAAACGCCTAATCGTTTTGAAAATAACTCGAAATATGATATTTTATTATTCCGTTATTATATTATATTATTAATTTTCAATTATAATGTCTTCTTGTCTAGTCGACGTCTAAACGGGCATAATAAAATCGCGGCAGGATTTTACCGCGCGCTGGATTTTAAACGATCGGTGTTTATTTTATTTTATTGAGGTTGGGATATCATCAATTACTGACTAAAACCCACCCGTGTTCCCTCAGTTGCTTGTGTGCCAGGGGCCGCGGTATCTCTTTCGAACAACCCGCACCCCTGGCAGGCATCGGCCCTTGCGGACCCCACCAGTTGGTGCTGACATCTCTTTGAGGCGCGCGTGGAACACAACGCGCCGTCGACCCGGGCTTGGTCCTTACCGGACAGCGAGCTACCCATTACTCGCCGTCCGCAAGCCCGCGCCTACGGTGGCCGGGAATCAGCCTGGGAACTCTCGGGGTTGAACCGAGCATTGAGGAATCCAACAGAGTGCGGCGTGATTGAGTATCAGCGCGTCGAATAATACACAGTGTTCGATTTTCAACTCTTGGCGCAAAACAGAACGGCGAAAATCCATTGCGGGAAATATCCCGCCGCGATTTGTTTACGTCTGTTGAAACGTGGGCTCATACTGTATGTACACTACCTAAATTGTATTTCATTGTCAAAAAAAAGCCTGAAAAGTGAAATCAAGGCCTTTGCTTGTCTTCAAATAATAATTCGGTCTATCAATGATACCTAATTAATGTTTTACGTACTTATCGCTTCTTTGATTTAGATACAAAATATATCCGTTATATTAAAATACAAATTTAAGCTTAAAAATTCAAGCCAGTTATTGCATTTTGAACTTTATACCAACTGCATTAAGTTTTTAAGCAGCTTGCACCGAGTTAGCCGACGAAATTAATGAAAAAGTCATTCAATGGGATTAAATGAACTTGGAGGGTTGAATTGATGATTTTAATCTATATATTAAACCATCATAATCAGCCTATATCGATCCCACTGCTGCGACACAGGCCTCCTTTCGAGAATGAGTGGGCCGTAATCCACCACGCGGGCCCAGTGCGGGTTGGTAGATGTCACATGTCTTCGAATTTCGTGTCACGATGTTTTCCTTCACCGTTTTGAGAGCAGTGGTGATGAAATAATTTACACTAAGTGAAGCGCCTGTCTGGGGTCGAACTTAAGACCGGGACTTACGAGTTGTAACCCGCAAGTCTCGGTCGTTACCACTTGGGCACCACTAAATACGTGAAGTAAAAACTTTGTTCCCCTTTTTATGAAAATTACGCGGACGAAGAAGTATGAAATTTGACACAGTACAGTTTATTATAATAGGGTATTACACTCATTTTTGAAAAGTGTCTTAATTAGATTCTAGAGTGCTAATAAACAACTAAAAAAAACACAACATTTTTATTTAATCGATTAGTGCCATAAAAATGCATTTAAATTTTACATTTTCAAATTTCGCGCGTAATTTGACAAAAACGCTGGACGCAGTAGACGCCATTTTGCTCTGTGGGTATGACGTCAGTTTGCTAAAAACAAATGCGCTGATATTTTGTATGACAATTGTTTACAATGAAAAAAATGAGTTACCTATTTTACTACTTATCGTTGGTTTGCTGTTCCAGAATGCAAAATATTATTTAAATAAAAATTACTTTGGTTACGAAAATAATAAAGTACAAAGTGGCTCAGTTGACACGCCGTATGACGAAATAACATGGCGACTACTATTTCATGGTGTTCAAACACAGATTAAAAAAACTGAAATCTACAAATTGTATTATAAAATTTATTTTGTTGTTTCATGAACTTAAAACTAACATTTTCAGACTGCATTTTGCCTATGCTATCGCAATAATATATTTTTAGATTTTTTCTCGTATAGAGTAAAATACCCTATTATGTAACCACACACGTTACCGTCCCATTCCTTCTCGTGGGTGTCGTAGAAGGCGACTAAGGGACTTACTAGAGAATGGGCAGCAGCTCTATGCTTTTGACCACCATACTGCGATCGCCAACCCGCCTGCCAAGCGTGGCGATTATGGCAATTCCCCCCCTTTTGGGGGAGGCTTATGTCCAGCAGTGAACGTCTTTCGGCTGATATGATGACATGTTACCGTCGCGAATTACATTTTAATAATGTACAATCTCACACAGACCTGCAAATTGAAAAATACTCAAGAAAATTTGAATTTATCAGTTTTCCTTAAACTCTGCGACTAGTACGTAAAACATATAGGTATGTCGTTGATACTTACATAAAGAATATATAATGTCTTACTGACAATAACTCTCTTGATGCTCCAGCATCAGATATACTTGACTCAAAAGTTCGAACACTTATGGTATGTTGGGGTAAGACCGTACGAGTGATATTTCATTCGGTTGGATGATCAGAGCAGAATAAAATGAGTCTCGGAACATTATATTGTCAGCATTAAGTGTTTAAGTATTTTTTTTTATTCCAATCTCAGTTGTGAACATAGCTCATTTCTTTTTTTAACTATATTATTTTATTACTTTCATGTAAGTAATCTAACTAACGATGTCTTGTGTGTTATTTCAATTACACTGCTAGTGCTGTGCACTTCCGTATGTGACTAATTTCACAATTCCTTAAACTGTTTGTGATTCCTGTTTGTGTTTGTCGTAGTGATTAAGTCGTTGAGGTGCCTTCTCAATAAATTAATTAATTAATAAAAAAATGGTAATTTAAAATGAAAAACGATTAGGGAAACCTAAAGATGATATTCAAAGATATGACAATGACATAGTTTGTGGACATTTTTTTTACAATATGTCGTCTGGCGCCATATTTAATTTTGATTTCTGTCATGCTAATGACAAATCGATTGACATAATCATCGAAATCGGCTCACGCTTTTAATCTCTGCAGTGCCACAAAGGAATAAAAAAACATACATATATAGATACGTTAATAAACACATTACCTTTCTTTGCGTCGGGCAGCTAAGTAAAAATATTGCCAAACCAGCCGGGTATTTTATACGTACGGTCTTATCCCAGCGCCGAACTTACTTTAACATACTCTATTTTACACATTTTTTTTTCAAACGAAGTTGTCTGACTTTTCATTATGGAATTAAAATGCCAGTAACTACCACAGAAGTATGTAAAAAGCTTGTGATATGACTTAACAACTTCAGATTGGTGAATGTCATAATGACATTCAAGAAACACAGATGTCCCTAGAAAAGTATGTGATTCGGGAATAATCGTCGTATCTTCGGAAATACGAACGCGCGTGTACCTACGTGTACTTTTGTGCTGTTACTGGAGGCGTATTCCAGTCATTAAGGTCCGCTTGCACTTCAGATCACTAAATACGTCTGAACGTTTCAAACAACATTCTGTCTCTGTCATCTTCAAACAAATAAATGAAATAGCACGTAAATGTATATTCAGTGTTAGTTGTGCAAGCAAGCCCTAATGTATGTAATTTCTTTCAAATCTTGAAATGTATTGATAACCAAAAATGCCCAAATGCCTTAATATAAGAGATAACTGTACGACAGAGTACATTTTGTTTAAGCACAATTTAAGTGAAAATGACCCCTATTTTAGATGACGACGAAATCCATTCCGAAATTATGGTTTGATGTAGGTACAGTCGACCTCGTAAATGCTTTATAACACTAGCGACCCGCGGTTTTTACGGCTCAACAAAACATGGAGACTTCTATATCATACTAGCTGACCGGCCAGATGTTGTCCTGCCCGAATAGCGCCTCCTACCGGGTCCATTTGTAAATCTAAACCATTCTCGAACACGCAACAAAATTAATCAAAATCGGTTCAGTCATTTAGGAGGAGTTCAGTCACATAGACACGCACAGAATTATATAAAGATGTAGGTTTAAAAGTAATTTAATATAGCACATAACCTTTCGGAATAAATTATCTAAATGACGATAAAAACCGAATCAAAATCCGTTGAGTCGTTTAGAAGAACATCGCGGCACCGCTATAATAACCGACTTTAATTTATATTACCTATGTATAAATATAGGTTTTTTTTTGTGGGTGGGAAATCATCAAATAACTTCTCCCTAACTTCTCAGTAGCCTGTGTGCCAGGGGCCGCGGTATCTCTTTCGAACAACCCGTACCCCTGGCAGGCATCGACCCTTGCGGACCCCACCATTTGGTGCTGACATCTCTTTGAGGCGCGCGTGGAACACAACGCGCCGTCGACCCGGGCTTGGTCCTTACCGGACAGCGAGCTATCCATTACTCGCCGTCCGCAAGCCCGCGCTTACGGTGGCCGGGAATCAGCCTGGGATTCGCGACGCCCAGGGCAAATAAAGAAGGTTTAAAGTCTATTTGTCTGTGACAGTTGGATAGTTCAGCCTCAGTGAAGTTTATATTTACTGAGAATTGATGTCAACGCTACTGCTGTGCATCAGATCCTTGGTTCGTTTTCCGGGTCGTGCAGTTGTTGGGAATTTCCATCAGGACTTTCTTTTTGGATTTGGGTCTGTTTGTTAGCAACAGGCTCGCCCCTGTTACATGGGTCTTAAATATAACTAGCCAAATGTGGGCGTGCACCTCTGTCTAAGTCTTCGGGAGTTACAGGCGTGATGTTTTTTTGTCAAAACTGGTAAAGCAATTACGAGTTCGAATATACCTACATTAGAAGTTCATTTTAGGGTGTCATATGTACTAGAAAAACCACAATATCATGTGAATAAATGCCTTGTATAGCACAAATCATTTTGACTAAGTACACGTATTGATAACGCAAGTGAATTGTGAATCGAAAGTACAGCCTGAGAAATTACGTTAAGCAATTTGTGTCTACGTCATTTTGCCGTGATACAACTGTCTTAAAGCGACAGTAGTGATTTTAATATCCAGACATTTTAAGTTCCCTAGCTTACAATTTTTGTAACATAGACACTTTGTATAACACAGAGATATGAATAAAACTTTAAATTTAAATAAATATGTATTAAGGTCTACTTGCACCCGAATCACTAATTGCATTTAACGTATTTAAAACATAGTAAGGAAGAAAGGATAGTAACCAGGTGGCGTACTGTAGTTTCTGCCTGGAGAAAGTGTATGTATGTGAATTTAAAACATTGTTCTTTTTCTGTAAATCGATTCAAGATGATACCAAGTGACTTAGTGATTTGTGGTTCAAGAAAGCCTTAAAAAATATTTTCGATTTAAGAAAGCCTTAATAAATATTTTCGATTCAAAATTCACTCGTTAACTTAGCCAAAAATCGAGAAGTTTCGTGCTAGTGACGTGAAATATTTAATTAATTAATTACTAAAAAATTGTCCATCCATACATTTGAGCAAGCAACGAAGAATAAAAAAGCTAGTTTATAATATAGTTAGAGTCATGTAAAAATTGAATTTTAACTGTGGCATAATATATTATAAAAATTTGTAATAAAAATAATTGACATAATAAAGTGCAGTTCGTTTTGATATTGTTTATTTTTTATTTTATTATAGTACCCACTTACCCAGTCATTATACGACACATCGATCTTTAGAAAGAGATTGACACACAGTGTGATAGAGGTAACGCTCGAAAAAGCCGAAGTTTTTTCTAGAACTCGATGTACTATTCCGTCCACATTGAATTAAAAACTTTATTTTCAGTGACAGTAAGTATAAAGTTTTGAGTATGAATGTCGATGGCTATAAGAGTAGGGGGAGACCAAAGAAACGATGTATGGACTGTGTGAATGATGATATGGTTAGAAAGGGCGTGACTACGGAGATGACGACTAATAGAGAAGTGTGGGAGAAACAGACATGTTGCGCCGACCACAAATAAATTTAGATGAGGGTAGGAAAATGATGATGAGGACATCACCGGGCGAGAACAACGCAATGTTTTTAAGAGTTATTTAGCCCTATATTAATCAAGAGTTATTAAGTGCAAAATTGTATCAACCTCTATGCTGACATGAAACCGGGCGATTGCAACGCAGTGATTTTCCGCCGATATTGAATAATACACTTTAGTCACAGTAAAGTTGTATCAACATCGATACAGATATCAAACCGTTCGTTTGTCTACGACTGCGAGCGCAGGCATAGTGTCCTGAGTTCGAACCCCGGGTTGATTTACATCGTACAGTCGAGTTCATTAATATATTGGCCCTTTCAGGCTAGAAAAATATATGAACGTCAAAAAAGTTCATAATATTGTGACAACTATAGGCATCATTAAATTGTGGTCAAGATTTAGATGCATTAATAATATGCGACTGCTTTTTCTCATAATTTTTCATATTATTACCTAATGCACAGCATTTATTGAGCTATCCAACGCTCACAATATTTTGAATCCTTGACAGTGTCAATATATTAATGAACTCGACTGTACCATGATAGATTGACAAGTTCTATTCAACGTCCTTAAATGTTTAACGTTGTAGTGCAAACTAAACTTTATCCGTCTTATAACAAAACACGATCAAAACCTTCAAGACAGTTGTTGTATTTCGAACTTTATGCCGACTTTAGTAAAGTTCTTGATACAAAATTGACTACCTAAGACCGGACTAAGTTGTTAGTTTTGTCAAAGAAACTGTATATTTGGATTTGTTAGGTTCTTATTTCAAAAATAGGCAAGATGGTTTAAACCATGCCTAAAGAAAAACCTTATTTTGCAATAAGACCTGAGACTGTTTACATTTTTGGAAATAGAAATCGCGAACGCAGTATACCTACAGGTAATATAAATAAATCAACAGATTCGTAATAAAAAATAGATTTATTCAGCAATATCAACATCTAGGGAACACATTCGTTTATTTATCGTAGAAACTTCAACATTTTCGACTTAGGGACCGACCAACATTAAATAAACTGTTTTAGGGTGAAATCATACAATGCAAAGATTTTCCTGTAACTTGTTACAAGGTGAAAGATTTGACGCTTAAGGTGGTTGCGCTACAGTAGACCACGAAATTCAATACATAAGTATATATTTACAGAATTATAATAATTAAAATTATCAATACAAGCTATTGATGTAAAAACTATCGGTCTTAAAATAATGTACCTCAGACGCCAGCAGGTCAAGCTATCACAAACTGTCAAATTTTCCCAATTGAACATGAACCTTAACTTATTGTAATAAAGTTGAAAATCTATCAAAGAAATTTGACAGATTGGGGTAGCTTGATGTGCTGACGTCTGTACAAGTATACAGGATGTAAGGGTAAACACCGTTGTCACTTAAACCATGGGTAGTTATAAAATAAACGATCGAGTAAAAAAAATAAAAATTTACGCGCGAGAAATGAGCGACGCTACGACGCGGCGTTACGTCACAGATTACTGAATAGTTACTACGTAATAGATACTTCACTCAGTAGAAAAATTCCAATACCTATTACGATAATTACCTACTCCGTCGTGTCAACAACCACTGTATGCTAAAATGCGCCTAAATGCTCAAGCGTACAGCAGTGATTGCTTCGCACCGCGCGATTCCACAGTAATCGCAGGGCTGCCTCTTCGATAAAATTAAATTAACATAACTTTTTATCTATGTTATTGAGAACTGTGAATATGTTCTGACTTTTATGTGGCAGTTAAAAATTTCATCATTTATAAAATATTTAACCAACTTAAAAAAAAGGAGGTGATCAGACATACAGGCCAAACTGAGAAGTTTGACTTGTATGGTTTGTAGGTATGTATGTTTGTGCGCGATAATCTCGCGTTTGGCTAAACCGATATCGATGCGGTTTTCAGAAAAGGATTTGTTACATTTAGGAGAACGTTTTAAAATAAGTATAATACTTCTTAGTTTGATGATGATCTTCGGAGATGTTCACTAGAAATGAAAAAAAAGCCTTAAAAAAAGAGAACCGACTTCAAATAAAGCACTAAGCCGTAACATTTTTTTTTTATGTTAGTGCTAACAGCTGGTAATTACGAATCGAAAAAGCACCGACATCAAAGAAGAAATTATTTCTTACGGTTTAGTGTTTTGAAGTCGGTTCTCTTTTTAAAGTTTGTTTTATTATATTTGTAAGTTTGTTTTGTTTTATATATTGGTGCTGACTGTGGAAGAAACCTAGATAAAACATAATTATAGACATCAGTGTGTAGGTAAAATAATCCCTTCTTTTGCTTGATTTACACCCATCTACAGCACATAAGGCACCACACGGCATCGTAATACGCGTACGAACGAACAGCACTATTAAAATTGAACGGCGTGCGCGCGCTTCGCTTGCGAAAACCGCACTGAATTTGATCCGCCGGCGGACCGAGACCGCTCGGCTGGGCGATAGGCACTTATAGCGCGCAAGTACATGGAGTGACGGAGGCCTGGTTACGTGCGCGCGCTAGCGAGACTGACAGGTGACTGACCGGGGTCGCGATCCGTGCGTCGGAATCGGGCCACGCGGCGTGGTCCTCGCGCCCCGCCCCCCTTCCCGTATTAAGACGCAAGTTTGTTGCCCTCGCGCGTAGGGTGAAATGTTCTTGTGGAAAAAGTAGATTTTCTTTAAAAGATGATTAAAATATGATTCGCAACTGTAACATGTATGTATTTACAGAATTGTGTATGTATTTATAAATCATCAATACAACCGTCTATAGTCTGTTCGCCGAGAGTTGATAAAGTCAGGGTTTCTTAACTCATTACAAATTGCGGCCCGCTAATTATTTAAAAACTTATACAAGACATACTAGGGGGTTTTGTTACTTGTAGGGGTTCGTTATTAACAGTATAAAACAGAAAACAACACGTGATCACCCAAACGACTCACTCGAAACGCATTCCAGAACGGAATGGCAATATGGCCGCCGCGTCCGCTCGCCGTTCGGGCCGCAGTTCACAACATATGCGTGCCTCGTACCACGAAAACGGCGAAAGCGCGAGATAAGCGACAGCCGCCATACAGTTTGCGATAGTTAAGCGACAGTCGCTAATCGGAGACATCATATTTATCAACTCTCAGCGAACAGACTATAAGTTCATTTAACCAACAATTCATAACTTATTTATGAAATACTAATTCAATGGAATCAAATAAAAAACCGTATTTGTTACGGTCGTGAACCATATTTAAATCAACATACAAATTACAACCTGACACTGACCCACAAATAGCAAAACAACAGAAGAAAAATGTAATTTTGCAGGGTATTTAAGCGCATCCACCTTAAGGACATGCCTATCATGATCAGCCTGCCGTCCACTGCTGGACATAAGCCTCTCTAACTGCACATCATTCACCTCGATTCTCGGCATCTCGTACATGCTATACTCTAGCTAAATTCTTAGCTACCTCGCTCCTTGGTGGAAAGCCAGGGGCAGGAAAATAGTAACAAATAAATCTAATCATCTTCAGGGTTGACCTTCCGTTTCCCCCGTTTATCAACAAGTGTGGGCTCCCACTGACGAGCTACGCTGCAGTAGAGTTGCATAGCTGCCCTGGCATCTTCTACGGAACTGTGCTCTCCTGACTGGATGTCAATTCCCAGGATCTCTTTTGCTAAGCGTTTCAACGATGGTGTGCTGCCTTTGGTGATCTGAAATTGAGAAGATTGTGAAGTTAGTCATTTAGCCAAGCCTAGGAAAATGTAGTGGTATTAAAGTTTACATAGGTCATGTAGGAATGAGTGCAGTTGTGGCCCAGTGGTGACTGCTCCGTCTTAGAAATTGTTTGTTTCAATATTAATTCATACTAGTGATGTACCGACTAGTCGGGAAAGTTGATTAATTAAAAGACTGTGATTGATATGTAAAAGAAATCTTTAGTGTTATTATTTTTATTATAGAATCAGTTTTACAGTTTACTTTCAGTGCAATCTAGATCAGGATAGGAAGAAACGCCGGCTCACACTTAAACAATTATAGAATAAAGGCAAAGTAAATAAAAACATGTCCTGACAATTTCGCCTGGTCGCCGGGCGACGCTAACCGCACCTAGGAGCCGAAAGCGTAGTCAGGAACATTACCAATGTCACCCGAACTCAACCAAAAGCAATGACCGGCCATATTGCAGCCGACTAGTCGGCCAAAGGCATAGTCGACCCATCTCTAGTTCATACCTAGGTAACTAAGTAGGCCACCACTAGATTTAGATCCATTATTGAGAGACTTAGATCCATTATTGTCTATGGTCCCCCCAGCCTTGACATAAACCGTCAATGGACATTATAGTAAAACTTTTTCTACCTGAATACGGGGGCTTTTAGCTACTTTGTATGTGTATCTGTTTTATTATATTTTTTGTAATGTGCGTTTTGTTTGTGCAGAATAAAGATGTTTTCTTTCTTTCTTTCACTACTCTCAAAATAATGCAGGAAAACATTGTGAGGACACCCACATGGTGCTACGTGCACCAAAAGTTTGAAGAAATGTGACATCTACCAACTCGCAATGGGTCCATGTGGTGGATTACAGTTAAACTCATGGAGAGACAGCCTGTGTCCCAGCAATAGAAACATTATTTACTGATTATACTATGTAAAAATGACCCTGTTACATCTAATATATAAAATTCTCATGTCGCACTGTTTGTTCCCAAACTCCTCCGAAACGGCTCAACCGAATTTGATAAAATTTCGTGTGCTTATCGTAGGTCTGAGAATCGGCCAACATCTATTTTTTATACCCCTAAATGTTAAAGGTGGTACACCCCAAAAAAAATATTTTTATTTTTTGGACAAAATTTAAAACAATGTTTGCTGGGTCAGCTAGTAATAATATAATAGTGTACAGTGGTTTTATTATCTGCATAGCCTGTTCCGCATAGCTCCCAGTCTAACCGGATATGCAACTGAATACAAGTATTTCATATGTAGCTACTGCCTATCTGACCTACAAGACCCAGTTACTGGGTAACATGATAAAGTCAGTGTAATTATTATATAGATGGTAAAATTTTTGGAGGATATTTTGATAGTTTGTTTAATGCAGTGGCTGACAAGTGTTTTGTGGTGATTGGGTATATAATATCAGCCCATTTTCTATAGCTAAGTTTAATTTCTGTACTAAAAAAGAATCTGCTTGGCATTTCCATGGTAATAAATTATGCCACAGTGAGAGTATACCATATATAAATGTAAACCATAGACCATATTCAATCTGAGCTCATTGTAATTAATTACCTTCCTAAACGGTTTATATCTTGAAGTATCTCTAATGTTTCTTTTAGGATGCGACAGGAACAGTACAGCCAAATCATTCTTCAACGAATGACCAACTAAGATACGGCCTTTTATTAATTCTGAAACTTCTTTTTGTACTTTTGTAAAATCTTCACCGTTGAGTAAATCCTCTTTTCTAACTCCGCTAATGTCAGTTCTATAGTCTTTGACCTCTTCCCGCGCTTTCACGAATTTGTCGTAGATACAGTCACCGAATTTGTTGACTATAGACACTCGGGCTAGCATGTGGTCGTTACCATCATATCCCACGCCCACCATTTCACAATCCATTGCTAAAAACTTGGTTATTCGATTTTTATTTTTGTTTTTCACAACACCATTTTCATTTTTGGATTCACTATTTTTATTTAAATCTACTTTATTGGCTAAGGTATCAGCATTTGATGCCAAGTTTAGAGTTTTCATATTTTGAACGTTTTCGTGGTCTTTTGCCTTTTTCTTTCTAGCGCGACGGAACGTGCCTGAAAATTGGGCTTTGTTGTTTTCCTGTGCTGGTTTTTCAGTTTTCTTGTCCATTATAAGGCTGCTTGATAAGAATTTCTGCCAGTTAGCATCTATAACACCCCGAAGTCCAACAGTTTGGTTATGTTGTTCATTTGAATTTCGCTTTCGCTTTTTCGTTGATTCTGTCATATTTACATTAAAAACGTAATATAATAACAACTGTAGTATAAAAAATACACTGTTTAATACACTAAACACACTGTTAAGTACGAATTCATTTACGATCAATAGTAAATAAAGTGCTTTTTGAATGAAGTCATTTGACATCTTTTTTGACAGATCGCCCGCATGGCGGCCAGAGACTAAATAAATTTAAAGTTTTCTGACATCTGCCAGACATTTGCAGCTCACACAGATGTCGGTGGTAGGTACGGATTTCTAAAATAATCACAAGTTCACAACAAGAAAACTCAACCGCTTTGATTGAACATGTTAGTTTTTTTTTTAATTTTGATTCTGTGAGTTCGTTGAAGTTGAGTTCCACAGCAGAGTTCACGACGTTTCTGTTAAAAAAAACCCGCCAAGTAGGTGTCGGACGCATAGTGACGGGTTCCGTAGTTAGGATGAATATTTACGCAAACACAGTATTAATTTTTTGACCGCAAAACTAAGTTTGTATTTCATAGTATACTTCAACAAAACTTTGTTAAAAATCTAAGTTAGTTCTGCGTTTGTAATCGAAAATAATTATATCCACAAACTATTTCCTTATAGGTGTAGCAAGTCACTTAGAACGTAGTTAATCTTCATAATTCAGGTATCCAACAATACCTCACACGCTAATGTGCTGCTCGATCCTGTCTGATCTTCTTTTTGCATTTTTCATTAACTTTACAAAGATACTTAATATAATTCCCCTGTTTCCTAATTGTGTAACAGATTTTACCAATCCGATGGTTTTGATGAATCCCTCGCCTCACAGGTTTTAAAATTCACACTGGCCGTAGCTGAACAGTGAAAATTAAAGGCACTGCGATTGCCATTTTAACCCATTTATACGTATTTTCATGAATCGTTTACTTGTCTAAATTTTTTATAAGTTGATTGACTCGTCAACTTGTATAGCCTATTTAGTTGTCATAGTGTTCCTTTTAATTTCGATAAATACATCACGTAACAAGAACCATGTTCGATCCCATAAAAGCGTATTCCTGTTACGGAATACACACTAGGACCAATATTTTTAAAACATATCTCAAAGAAACCAAAACATTTTAAAAATAATTCAACTTTATGTACTATAAAGATTAATTGATTTTATAAATATTATGTTTAGCGAGGGTTCCTGGGTATACACGGACTTTTCGATTCCAAATGGGTTCCTTGTAATACTACGGAACCCTAAAAAAGCATCATACGTCAAAAAGCCCCATAGACAAAACCACGAGGTCCGTTCTAACACTTAAAATAATTAGTATTGGTTTAAAATAAGTAAATCCAAAAAAAAAATTACTCTGAACAGAAAATAATGTGACTGAAAATATAGTTATTGCACTTATTGTTTTAATTAATAACATTTGAAATTACACATACATAGAAAAGTTAAAATTGTCAAAAGATTTTTTTTTTTTTCAAATAAACAGTTTCAAAACACACCCAAAGAAAGAAAATGTAGTTTTCAAGTGCAATGTACACAATACAACGTTGCTTTACCTCTATAGTCTTCATACCAAGTTGGGAAAAGCCAGCAATGTACACAATAAATTCCAAACTATCGGTAATTCAGCATAGTGGTACAGCCACAAAATGTAAATACAAGATTTGTATACAAAAATGTCTGCAGCTGTCAAAACGAGCCGACGTGTATGTTATAGCCGTGGTGGGAGAATTAGTGAAAATGTTATCTTGTTCGTAACGTTACCATGAGCCAGTGTTCGCTTTCTAATCGCGCCGGGCAGACATAGCACGATAAAAAATGTCTTACGATAATATTTTCGAAAATTTAAATTCCCATGGCCAAGGCCATCTGATAAAATACTGGCCGGAACTGACCGAAAAAGAGCGGGACCAGCTTATCAGTGATTTAAAAAAAATCGACTTCGCCGAAGTGAATGAATTGTTTAGGCGCGCAAACGATACGAGCAAAATTATTTCAGAAAAAGTTGAAGATTTGAAACCCATTCCTGATTCTCATTATGAAGCGGTACCTAATTTGAGCAATGGAAAAATTGAGGAATATGAAAGTATTGGTTTAAAAGAAATTAGTGATGGGAAAGTTGGAGTGTTACTGCTTGCTGGTGGGCAAGCAACCAGACTTGGATTCGGTCACCCGAAAGGTATGTACAATGTTGGATTACCATCGAAGAAGACATTATTCCAAATCCAGGCTGAGAGAATTGTGAGGGTGCAGCAAATGGCTGCTGAAAAGTACGGAAAGGAAGGAAATATTACCTGGTATATTATGACTTCGGAACACACAAAGGGCCCAACCGCTGACTACTTTAAAAGCCATTCCTACTTCGGTCTTAACGAGGAGGATATTGTTTACTTTGAACAGGGAACGCTGCCCTGTTTTGACTTTGAAGGAAAAATATTCCTGGATGAGAAGCACCATGTTTCATCAGCTCCTGATGGGAATGGAGGACTGTACAGAGCGTTGAAAGCTCAGGGTATATTAACAGACATTGCTAAGCGTGGTGTGGAACACCTACATGCTCATTCCGTTGACAATATTCTTATTAAAGTTGCGGATCCTGTATTCATTGGTTACTGTAAAAGCAAAAATGCAGATTGCGCTGCCAAAGTTGTTCAAAAATCGACCCCAAGTGAAGCTGTTGGTGTTGTGTGCCGTGTGAATGGACATTATAAGGTTGTTGAGTACTCAGAGTTAACGGATGAGGCGGCAGAAAGTCGTACAGCAGATGGTAGACTTACATTCTCCGCTGGAAACATTTGCAACCACTATTTCTCTTCAGAATTCCTGTCAAAAATCTGCAACTTCGAATCTAAGCTTAAGCTCCATGTTGCCAAAAAGAAGATTCCGTACATAGACCATGAAGGTGTTCGTCAAAAGCCAACAGACCCGAATGGAATAAAAATGGAGAAGTTCATTTTTGATGTTTTTGAGTTTGCTGAGAACTTTATATGCTTGGAAGTCGCCAGAGATGTTGAATTCTCAGCGTTGAAGAATGGAGATGCTGCAAAGAAAGACTGTCCGTCAACCGCAAGGGAGGATCTCTTAAGGTTACACCGAAAATATGTTAGGGAAGCTGGTGGAATTGTGGAAGACAACATTGATGTTGAGATTTCACCGCTGCTCTCATACGGAGGGGAGAATCTGGAAGACTTGGTTCATGGAGAGGTGTTTACCATAAGTCCATATCATCTTAAGAGTATGCAAGAATCTGCCATGAATGGGAATGGAGTAAATGGAACGAATGGAACAAATGGAACAAATGGTAATCATTAAGATTGTGTTGAAATTGTGCGAAAGTTGTTAAAATTTATAAAAGTTACAAAAAATTACTGTTAAAAAAAATCTGGTCACAGACAAGTGTACTGGTGAGGTTTCTCGGACATTTTTAAACGAAAAAAGAAGGAAAATTTTATTTGTGTTGGAAAATTCAATGAATTTATTACTTATCAATTTATTTTTATTTTTATTGAAAGGACTAAGTGATGTGAAATTTAAGTCATTATTAATTAAGAAATATAATTATTTTATAATTTGCTTGCAATTAAAGCAATAATTAGCTTACTACGCATTATTTCTAATTAGTTTAATGCAACTAATTTAGTGGTATTTCTCCATTATTATTTGGAAATCAATAAGCTTTTGTGTCTTCATGAGCAATAATGAATTAAACCATTTGTCGACACAATATCGATGGTAGCAAGGTAAATAAGGAAATAAAATGTATAATAACTTTATTTTAGTTTTTTGGCGCGCTTATCACATATTGTTTCACGGTAAAAATCCAATATCAATTTATACCTACTATATAATATACAAGTAAAAAAAGCTGAAGAATTTGTTAGTAACTACCAGTTGAATTTGTAAAATTCTTTTTGCATAGCTCAATGCTTCATGAAGGTTGTAGTATACTTATACCCTTAGGACTTCTCTTAGGAGCCGAGCAAAAATCAAAATCAAAAGTAATTTATTCAAACTAGGCTGAGAGTCAGCACTTTTTGAACGTCAAAATTACATAAGACAGTCCCCCAAAACGCCCACCCTTCACCACTTCCTAGTGCTTTAGCTGGGAAGAAGAAGTGGCGCAACAAACTTCCCAGCAGCACAGCTGTCTGTTTATTTAGATTTTGATTCTATACAATAATAGGTAAGTAATTAACATTACGAAACACAAAAAAACATTAAATTTGCCATGTGTCAGCTAGCACACGCCAATACCAACAAAACAGTGAAAACTAGCTAGGTACTCAAGCTGAAATAAATAATGTAAAAAAAAACGTAAACAGAACTTACAACCTAAATAAAAGCCGCCAGGCATAAAGGGGTTGTCTGCTTACACATGCAATTCTGCATTATTTAAATACAGCTGTAACTTGAAATACAGCTGTAACTTGTAACTTCAAAAATAAATAAGTCGGTAAAAACGCTAAGCGGAATCAAAGTTATCGCACGAAATGGGCGACGCGATGCGACGAAGCAGGCTCGACCCACAAGAGACCGGACAAGAAATTTCACGTAGTATGTATTAAAATTGGCAATAATTAATTTAATCATTTATCACAATAATTTACCGATAATAACGAGGTAATTAAGGAAATAATAAATAATAGTAAAACTTATTTTAGTATTTTCGCGCTTATCACGTAGGTATCTACTGTCGTGTTTCGCCGGCAAAATCTAGTCATTTTTTAAATTGGATTTGATGCTGCCCTGTTATTTTACTTTTTAAACCATCGACAATTTTTACAATCGAACTTTTTTTTATGTCGAAACAGAATGTTACTGATTAAATTTCGCGCCACATTTTCGCTTTTATTTCAAGGTCGTTAGCGAATCTTGTTTTGTACACCGAACCTGTTTCGTCGCTGACCCCCTTTCGATCAGGCGCGATAATATTACGTATTTTCTTAATCATGCCGAAATCAGTTTTGATTATAAATGAAACAACATGTGATATACTTAATTCATATTTATATTATTTAGGTACCTATATCCATATCTCTAAAGATAAAGTAGCTTGATTAATTTGATTTATATCTATGATTTTTTGATGGGCTAGATTATTGTTTCTTTCATAAAATATTATGCTTTAGATTATTTACTTCTTCATCAAGAACTCTAGACACTTGCCCTCATAAAAAAAAAGTTAAAAGTATTTGTAATGATATTTTTGCCTCTTTTATGCGCACCTTTTTATAACACTAGAGGATACCTAAAGCGTGCTGCTCGATTTTCAAGTTTCGATGTTTAGCCGAGCGTTGTATATCCAATTCACCAACACTATGTGCGGTTCGATTTTCAAATTTCGTCACTGAGCCGAGCGTTGAAAATCGAACAGTGACATTTTACGGCAGAATTGCAAATATTTTATAAAAAGTATTTGCAATTATTATTTTTCTTGGTGGAGTATTATATACATAAATTGTAAATATTTCGTTTAAGTCTTTATTCAAATTATGTATCTTTAGTTACTTTTTTATTATAGATGCATAGTTAGCCTATATTATTCACAATGCTGGCATACAGGCCTTCTCTTTATGAGAGGGAGTGGGCCGCCCGTAATTCGGGTAATTCCACTTTGCCCCACCAAGCCCGCCACCCTGGTGTGGCAAAGTGGACTGCCTAAAATTTTGCAGTGGAATATGCCCCACTATTCTGATTTGATGGGGCGGATAACACTAGCATAAACACTTTGTGGATTCTGCCCCACTAGGGTTGGCAGCTCAGGATTTGTGTATGAAGGTTAACATGTATTTTTGAATCATTTGGGTTAGGTTAGGTTAGAACAGTGACCCTTAACGCGCGACGGCGAGCGAGCGAAGCGAGCGGTGCCGCGGCAGCGGCCGCCGAGCGCCATATCCCCTCTATTTTTGGTGAATCATTTGGGTTAGATGAGGCGGTGAATGTCTCGTAAATCCTGAGCTGCCAACCCTAGTGGGGCAGAATCCACAAAGTGTTTATGCTAGTGTTATCCGCCCCATCAAATCAGAATAGTGGGGCATATTCCACTGCAAAATTTTAGGCAGTCCACTTTGCCACACCAGGGTGGCGGGCTTGGTGGGGCAAAGTGGAATTACTCCGTAATTCACCACGGGGCCGAAATTCCAAGTACGGGTCGGTGGATCTCACATGTCATGTCTTAGAAATGTTTGGTTCTTTCTAAAACATTCCTCACGATGTTTTCCTTCACCGTTTTGAGAGCAGTAGTGACGAAATTAAATACACTAAAGTGCCTGCCTAGGTTAGAACACACGACCTACAACTCATATGTCGATACCACTGCTCCATGGCAACTAGGAGAGACGCACAATTTTTTTTTTTTAAATGACAACAAAATGACTGCGCTATCTAAATAAGATTTTTTTTGCCAATTAAGGTGCAAGCTCCAGAGTAGCTCGCGAAATTAAAATTTTCTTACGGTTCTTACGGTTTTTGAAATTGCAGTTCACTGTCAGGTTATATTTTCATTAAAATATCGCAACCGTAAATAATTTGACTTTACATAATTATAATAATAATCTACACTACAACCCTCTAATTTCTGCCAGGGGTGCGGGTTGTTCGAAAGAGATACCACGGCCCCTGGCACACAGGCAATTGAAGGAACACGGGGTAGGTTTTAGTCAGTAAATGTCACGCCGTCTTGCTCCACCCAGAGCGGGAGAAGTTATTTGATGATTGCGCACCCTCAAAAAAAAACCTCTCTAAGTTCAAAAGTAGTGTTCCAGTTAACTAAGACTTGCAAATGCAGAAAAACGTAAGAAAATTTGCATTTGGCGGTCTACTCTTGTGCTTTCCCCTTGAAAGATAATTTTAATAAAGCTAAATTACTGCCAATTCGACAAAAAAAAAATTTTTTTTTAGCTTGTAATGCTACATTTTAATTTTATTTTGTACATAACAATATTTAAGAAAGCATCACAATAATATAATTATGTTTTAAAATCAAATGATTTGCGCTACGATTCCCTAGAAGAGCGGCTCCGTCATGTTTTATCGGCCATCTTGAAAATATGTGATTTCTCACCAGTATTTGACATTAAGGAGGTAGACTTACGATAGCCCGCAAAAATTTAAAATTACTTAAATTTTTTGGAATTTGAGGGTCAGTGTCAGATTGTATATTGAACAAAATATGATTCGCTATCGGCTTCGCATCTGACTATTTCATAAAAAGTCATGAAATGGGATTCAATGAACTAGCAGAGATTGATGATTTTAATGCTGTATAGCCATATTTGTTACGATCGGGAATCATATTTGAATCAACATAGAACCTGGATGCTGACATTCAAAATGCAAAAAGCGTCAGAAAATTTGAATTTCGTGGGTTACGGTGGCGTTTTCTCCTTAAGGTGTGCTACACACTTGTTCGGGTCGGCACATTCGATTCGGCGCTCTATAAATTAGACAGACGTTATTGTATGACCGTTCACCGCTTTCTTGGGAAACGAAAGCCATTTACTTTGTAAGTTTTATGGCAGCAACGTCAAAATTTTAGGGAACAATTTAGATATAATTGTTTTAAAATAAAACCCTTTGCCGATATAGCCTAAAATAATGTAAAAGTTATAGCCAATGTATGAAATAAAATATATAGAGCATGTTCCAAAAAGGTGTGGCTTTTAAAAGGCAGTAAATTATCAGGCGTCCTATACATTTGGGTCGACTAGATATTGAAGTTTTGTATGGGGCAGTTGATAACTTTTTGCGATGACGATATAGGTCCCATGGAGAACGTTGTTAAGTTTAATGGTCTTTACCACACTCTTAAATATGACTAAACCTTTCTGTCACATGCTTTAATCAACGTCCACACGTAAAAACGGACGTAAAAAAATCGCGGCAGGATTTTATCGCGCACTCCATTTTCAACTCTCGGTGTTCAACCGAGCATTGAGAATCCAACAGAATGCAGCGCGATTGAGTCTCAGCGCGTCGAAACAACACAGTGTTCGATTTTCAACTCTCAGCTCTAAGCAATGCGTTGAAGATTCATTGCGTGAAGAAATCCCGGCGCGGTTTTAATACGTCCCTGGAAATGTGGGCTTATAATATTAGTGTAGTCTGAGCCTAGGAAATGGCCTAGCTTTAAAATAGCTATACCTAAATTAAATTACGTTTACAGGATATCATTCAGGTTTCGAACATATTGTACAGACACCAGCATATCAAGCTACCCCAAACTGTCAAATTTTCCCAATTGAGCATAAACCCTATGCTTATGTTATAAAGATGAAAATCTATCAAAGAAATTTGACAGATTGGGGTAACTTGATGTGCTGGCGTCTGTACCTATACATTATTTTAAAATTATACTTTGACTAATTTTTTATGAAATGGATTAATGTAGGTAATTTTCTGTTAATAATATGATTGAGTTTATTTTGTAAAAATCGCTTATAATTATTTTCCATTCCTATTTTTATGTTATTATATAGGGAAGATTTCAGAGCGTATATTTAGCTAAGATTGTTATTGAAATTGTTCCAACTAATTATTCGGTACATACCCTAATTGCGTTACACACTTTTAAATCCAAGTTTTTGAAGGCTATTGCTTATCCATTGCTCCATAGGTTTAAAAAAATAATCTGCTCAGCAACATAATTAACGCAATGAACGAAAGTGAATTGTCATAATTAAAATAATGGCGATCAGTTGTCGTTTTATGTGTTACGGATTTACCCCGCTGGTATCTAATGGATTGCTGATTTGACTAAAAGGCTAATAAAGACATAATTTTATAAAATTCATGTACTACACACTTACGTAGGTTTGCTACACTCTTGTTCGGGTCGACACATTCGATTCGGCTGAGGTAGTAATTGTTTCGGCCCGAAGCAATTACTACACAGATTTTACCGAAACAACGTTTATTTTTTACGGTTCGTGCCGAACGGCAACCTCTGTTCAGTATGTATCATGCCTGTTGAATCATGTTCGGGTCGGCTCTGCATAATTCGGGCTAAGCCCAGCGGGTTTCTCTACATATTCGATTTAGTCACCCGACTGTGCCGTGTCATGCCGACCCGAACTATCACTTATAACCGATCGATTTAAAAAAACCGTAAAAATTTTACAAATTTATGATTGGTCGGAACAATTTTAATCTTGATAATGTGTACTTAAAATCTTAGTCATAATAAAAATAAATGAGATTTTATATTGTTTATTCAATCTAACTACATATTTCAATACATTTTTAAATATTTTTATAAAATAACCTTATAAAAAACATTTAAAAATATAAAAAATAGTGGTCCGCCGGTATCGGGAGCAGGGTCCAAGCTACCGGTGGTTAGGGCTCCAGAGACAGGAACCTCCTCACGATGCGAGCCGTATCGAGGAGTACTGCCTTCTGAATCAGGCCCTTGATCCAACCGCCTAACGAGAGCCTCGAGAGATGTTGATCGAGGCTTTCGGCCATCAGTCCATTGGCTGATACGACAATCGGCACAATGACAGCCGAGTTCACATTCCACATGTCAACAACCTCGTGTGCTAAGTCGAGATATTTAATCTGTTTCTCTTTCTCAGCTTTCACGAGGTTCCCGTCATGTGGAATGGTAACATCGATAATCATTGCGCGGCGCGCTAACCGGTCTATCACCACTATATCAGGCTTATTGGCTACAATAGTCCTGTCAGTAATGATAGACCGGTCCCAGTACAACGTGACATGGTCATTCTCGAGAACTGGGTCGGGCACATACTTGTAATACGGTACCTCGGAATCCACAAGTTTATATTGCAAAGCAAGTTGCTGGTGAATAATCCTGGCTACTTGGTTATGCCTGTGCAAGTATTCGCCATTAGCCAGACGAGAACAACCGGAGATAATATGTCTGATAGACTCACCCGGACGGTGACATGCCCGACACACGTCAACCGTCCCGTCCTTCATAATATGTCTCCGATAGTTATTCGTCAAGATAACTTCGTCCATAATTGCACAGACGAAACCTTCAGTTTCCCCGAAAAGATCACCGAAACGTAGCCAGGATACGGACGCTATGAAATCTACACCGGGTTCATGGAGAGCCCGATAGAAGCGCCCGTGAAGCTCCTTGTTTTGCCATACTTCCTTGCGGTCATCGATAGTTAGTATTACAGGTTTGCGCCAGTTCTCTTTAGCCATGGACAACGGGGTGAGCCCCTTGTCCACTGCGACCACATCACGGTGCATACCCATTTCGGCTTTTAAAAAATATTCCCTGAGACTGCACACCTCGCGGTTGTGGAGGGTCTTCGTATTTAAAAAGCCTCGACCCCCGCACTTCCGCGGGATGTACAGTCTCATCACCGATGATCGTGGGTGATGCATCCGGTTTGCAGTCAGCAGTGTACGGACCCGTCGATCTAGGGCGTCGAGTTCAGTCTGAGTCCATTTGAGTATGCCGAAAGAGTACATCAAAACCGGCATGACCCAACCGTTGAAGGCGCGCACCTTGTTTCCGCCTGAAAGAAGACTAATTAATACCTTCTTCAGGCGACCAAAGAAACGCTCCCTCAACGATTGTTTCATGTCAGCAGCGTTGATGCCTAACGCTTCCGACATACCCAAATACTTATAGCTTTCGGATGAGGAGAGGGATCTGAGGTGTATGGAATCCGAAAGTTGAATTCCCTCGGATTCCATAATCTCACCTCGCTTTACATGCATGACTGCACATTTGTCCACACCAAATTCCATCCTGATGGCGCTACTAAAAGTTTCAGTTACCTTCAGTAGCTCCATCAGTTGTAATTTGTTGGGGGCAAAGAGTTTAAGGTCATCCATGTATAGGAGGTGAGATATAACCTCACCACCTCTCCTCAGCCGATAGCCTAGACCTGAATCCCCCAGCAGTGTGCTTAGAGGATTCAGGGCTAAGCAGAACCAAAGTGGACTCAAGCTGTCGCCCTGAAATATTCCCCGTTTGATCCATATAGGTTCATCATTCCCCTGGATCTGTGAACATCCCGGATAGCGAAGGACTGTCCTCCATTGCCCCATACACGACTCAAGGAAGGTGCGTAGAGTTGCATCAATCTTGTACAACTCCAGCACCTTCATGAGCCATGTATGTGGCACCGAGTCGTAGGCCTTCTTATAATCTTAATGATACAATAATATTATTAGAGTAACTTTTTCAAAAAAAAATTTGTTTTATTTCATCGAAGTCTTCGACCGCAATAATTATGTTTTGTTCGGGTTGTTCGAAAGAGACACCGCGGCCTCTGGCACACAGGCAACTTTGGGAACACGGGTGGGTTTCAGTCAGTAAAAGTCTGACACGCCGTCCTGCTCCACCCAGAGCGGGAGAAGTTATTTGATGATTTCCGCGGTATCTCTTTCGAACAACCCGCACCCCTGGCAGGAACATGAGGCCTTAGGGTCGTTTCAACAAAAAAAAAAGAAGAAAATAACGACATAAATATTCGAGGTTCAAAAATTAGTATTACAAACTTAATAATGTTTGCCAATTCAAAATGTTGCGAGACATTTTCGTAATTTAGGTATTCTCGGCTGCGGTTCGAGTCGAGTTGAGAAACCTGTTTAGCGGGTTTTGTAATAAATACATTACGATTACGACCCAAATGTCAATAATATGCAAGATTTTATTGTCTATGGAAGATTGAAGTTCATAAGGTTAGATTTAAAAGTTCAAAATGTCAATGAAGCGACTAGATTGGCGGGAAATAAATCCTTCGAAATTTAAATATTCTTAATTTCGTACGTGTTTTACAATTTTCAGGTCAGCACCTTATTTGAGTTACAATCAAATCAATACTCTCATCACTATCAATCACAATCCGAATCATTTTGAAAGACATTGCTAGTACGTTGCTTCGAATGTTCAACAAATTTGTTTGCTCAGCAACCTACCTAAATAACGCAATGCAGGTTATCGAACTGTCAAAATGAAACCTATTCTTACTAATAGTCCGTAATCGTAAATAGGGGCCTGTTCAAGAGTAGTTCGATACATACTTTAAAGTGAACCCTACATCCGATTAATTAACATTTTTGGACGGGCAAAAACACATCGGGTTGATGAACAAAATAGTGGTGTCATTCGTTCTTAGTTTGGGCTCCGAATTTAAATACGTCCGTAGGTGATACGGAATAGGTAGCGCCCGTGACTTAGGACGGAACTACGGATTTCGTGCTTATGGAGTAGACCTCCAGTATAAGCGGGGTAATTCAGTGGCGTAACTAGGGTGGTGTAGGCAGCGGCAGGGGACGCAAAAAGTCGTCAATTATTAAATAAAAAATAAAAACATCAATAAACCATTTCATACTGTTACCTAACCTAACTCAAATCTGTTGAAAATTGCAGCATTGCAAACGATTTTTTAGGAAATTGAAATTAATATCTTCGTTATTGAAGGCTTTAATGGGTCAAGAAAGGTTATGCAACCTAGCTTTGCTCAGTGTAGACCGAGAAGATAATTTTCATAGGGACGCAAATGACATGCGTGGCCTAGGCGCCATTTTTTATTGGTACGCCCCTGGCGTAATTGCATAACACGTGAACAGTAGGAGCGGCAGGTGGGGGAACTCCAATGAGATGCAGTGTGAATGTGGAGCCACATCACAAACTATAGGTACCCTAACTCTTGTAGTCTGTGCACTAACATTTGCACTATGGAAGACCTATGCGAGGCCAACGATAACATAGTCTAAGTACCTAACTGAATTCGGGGTGAAGCTTATCTAAAACCAACAAATGGAATCATCGACACGACGAAGAAGATGTTGGAACGGCTTTCATTATGACAGTTCATCAACATTCATTGCGTTATTTACCTACGTTGTTGAGCTGACTAAATTTTCGAACATTCGAAGCAATGGATTAGCGACATCCTTCAAAATTAGACAGATTGTGATTGACAGTGTGTTACGGCCTCCATGATAAAGCGTTTCTATGGTAGTGACAACAGCATTCTAAAAATGATCGCTGCCAGAACGGACTATCCCTTTCATGGTCACTGGGTGACGACAGTCTTAGGTTCAAATAATTGGATTCAGATCCGTGCTTCACCTGGCTTCTCCACCTGGGTGAAGCACGGGGACTATATAAGGTCCCGTGCTCCAACCGATGACGTTATTGTACAGTGATGCAGTAAATTGTTTTGCCTATATGATTCAGAAGCTCCGAACAATTATTTAATAGGAGTCAATTTATATGTACAGTAATAGAGTTTAATTAAAATTATTATTTTCTCATATTCAATTTATATGATTTAATTACATACAAGCCTTTGTGATGCAGAGAATAGAGTTTGAATATTATTTACAAACCTTTGCGGTGCATAAAAAAATAAAAAATAAATTCAACGCGTCTGCTTGAGTATTTTCATTTCACACAGAAAATCAAAATCAAAAGTCATTTATTCTAATTAATTTTGTGAAAACTAACAATATAAATCTATCTTTCTAAGCACTATTGTTACTAACACCAAAATACTAACAAAAATTTAGTCTGAAATAAAGTTTAATTAATTAAATAATTTATTTATTTTGTTACGCATTTAAGGGTGTTATTTTTGCTGGGTTAGTGCATTTATTACAAAACAAAAACGTATCTTTTATTTGTACGTAGGTACTCGCTTATCAACCTACTTAGCTACTCAAATGTTAATCTTATATTCATTAAACCAAATTGGTTTGGGTAATCAAATTATATGTTAGCACCACTGCTAATTAACACGCTATTCTTACGAATTAGTTGGGTAAGTAGATTTAATCTACTATAATAGTAGCACATTTTTTTTTTTGGCCATCCGGATTTGGACCTGCGTGGTGGATTTATCCCAAACTGTAAAATTTTCACAATTGAACATGAACCTTACTTATACTTTTGTAATAAAGTTGAAAATCTATCAAAGAAATTTGATATGTCACGTGGATCAGCACCAACCATCTCAACCATTTGGTGACTTTGTTACGCCACTTCAGTGGCGAAGGCACCATATAACTCGATTCCTACCGGCTTCCCTTCGGGGATTTTTGTATCGGCAACTCTGTCGCTATTAAAAAATGGCACAACAATAGTGGCAACATTCAAACAATCCAAAAACGGTTATTTTTAGCTTTGTATTACAATTAAAAAAATGTTTAAGCCGTTGTGCAACAGGTTATGACAGAGACAGATTTAGAAAAATGCGTCAGCGAGAACGAGATAGAGGATTATTGCACTTTTTATTTGGTTTTCAGCTGTTCAATTTTATTGTATTTAATTCTTTACATTCCAGTATTCATTTTAGAATAATAGTAAGTATTTTTTATTGATAAGTCAGTAAGTTAAAACCGACCTCGCTTCGGCTTCTCTCTTAGAAAAATTGACACCTCGCCACTGCGCCATTTCTCTTCTCAGCTAAAGCGTCTTATATAATTTGGATGTTTGAAAATTGCTGATTCTCAGCCTAATTTGAATAAATGACTTTAGATATTGAATGAGATACCCTGAAAATATTATTTCAGGGTGTATGTTAGGATTGTTGCAGGTAGCATTCTGTAGTCCATACTGAAATATATACTTACCTATATCCAAAATAAGAATTAGGTACCTACCTACACTACATTTTCATTACAAGTGAATTTGTAATTCTTTTGAGACAAAGATATATTCATTTTTGAATAAGTATTAATACTACGATATATAAATAAATACAAAAACAAAACAACACTTAGGCGTCGAAGTATTCGTCCGCATCGCTGTCATCAGGAAACGTGCCCAGATGACTGGCAGCATTGCCACGTTGAATGGCAATGCTAATTCTTTGGCCAAACAACGACCCAGCCCTCTGGTCACGTGAAGTGTCGAGCAGCCGGCGAGAAATTTCCTTAAAGAGGAGACGTGCAGTCGGGCCCCATGACCCGAGCGTTTCGACCCCAAATGGCTCAAAACTGCTACCCATAAGGTCTCAGCAACCGCCCGCCGTGCTAGGAACATGGGATGGCGCTAGGGTGTCGACACAGGTTGCGTCCCACACCAGGGGTGTTCCCACCTTCCAAGGCAATAACTTTTAATTTTTTTTTTTGATAAATATTAGGTCTTTATCTATGAAATTGCCGTTTTGCAGTACTGGCCATTTCAAATCAAAATAATTTTTGTTTGGGTAAGAATTCTAATTTCAAATTAATTTTATTTTAAAAACATGGATTTTTTTTTCCAAAAGTAGTCATTTGTTTATTGATTAGTGTTACATTTTCATCGCATTTCAATCTTTTTCGTCATCATGGATACGTTAAAAATTCGAGTAATTATGGAATATGAGTACCGTCGTGGCAGCAACGCGGCACAAGCGGCACGCCACATCAACGACGTTTACGGAGCTAACACTACAAACCAACGCACCACCTGTTATTGGTTTGCTCGCTTCCGTTCTGGAAATTTCGACCTGAAAAATGAACCTCGCGGTCGTCCGAAGACTTTGGTCGACAATGACGAATTAAAGGCGATTGTGGAAGCTGATGATACACAATCTACGGCTGAATTAGCAGCAGCTTTCGACGTTAGCGTCAAAACAATATTGGTCCATTTGCGTCAAATTGGCAAGGTAAAAAAGCTTGACAAATGGGTGCCCCACGAACTCAATGATCGTCAGCGCGAAGTACGCGTCGAGACGTGCCTTGCACTGCTCAACAGACACACAAATGAAGGAATTTTGAACCGCATTGTTACCTGCGATGAAAAATGGATTCTGTTTGATAACCGCAAGCGCTCAGCAAGTTGGTTGGATCCTGGTTCAGCACCTAAACAATGCCCTAAACGAAAACTTACCCCTAGAAAAGTGATGGTCACTGTTTGGTGGTCTAGCGCCGGTGTGATTCATCACAGCTTCTTACCAAACGGGGTGAGCATTACTGCAGATGTGTACTGTGAAGAACTGAACACAATGATGGAGAAGCTGGCACATCTCCAACCAGCATTGGTCAATCGCTCGTCTCCGCTGCTCCTGCACGACAACGCGCGACCTCATACTGCACAGCAGACGGTCTCCAAGTTGCAAGAACTGGGGTTGGAAGCTCTCCGTCATCCGCCCTACTCACCAGACCTTGCGCCTACAGACTACTACTTTTTCCAGAATTTGGATAACTTCTTGGCGGGAAAAAAATTCAATACCCGAGAGGCAGTACAAAATGCCTTTGCAGAATTTGTTGCCTCCCGTCCAGCTGATTTCTTTAAGAAGGGCATCAATAAACTGCCACTGCGATGGCAAAGATGCATTGATTGCATGGGTGATTACTTCGATTAATACAAATAAAAAATACATTAAAAAAATTAGTTTAAATTTTTTCATACAAAACGGCAATTTCATAGGTAAAGACCTATTAAATATCTGTAACCGTAGTTTCACCGACCCCCTTGGAAAAATTCTATGTATGTATGTATCAACCGTATTATATGCTGTCATAGTTTTCATAGGTCATCTCACTTACTTAAAACAATTGTGTAAACAACTACTTACTTATCATATATTTGTGCAATTTTAGTTGTTACGTCAAAACACTTGTTAGTAGTACTGCGGTTCTTATCAGTCTCGCAGACATAAGAAAACTCTCTCTCATGCATAATAAATAACTGCCTAGTTTTGGGAAGGAACTCCGCGACTCTTTTACTACCTGACTACCAGACGTACTGCAGCGTACCATCCGCACCTGGTTGATATCTAGACCATTCGTACTCAGCGCTACTCTTCCGTATTCATTATGCGCATAGGCAAAGTGTGGAACTCTCTGCCAGCGTGACCTGCGTCTGTGTTCCCGTCTGCCTTCAAAGCAAGAGTGAACATGAACAGGCATCTTCTGGGCGCACTCATTCCGTCATAGACCTCGTCATTCGCTTTCCAGCAGGTATAATAAGGTCTAGATCTTAGCAGCAATAAAGAATATAAAAATCTGCTGTAAGAACCTGAGAAACTGGAAATTGGTTCATACAGCTCAGGTACACGGCCTGGAAGATTAATCAACCCTTTCGGTTTTACTAACGTCGTCAGGGAATAATGTAGCCCATTATTGCACGGCATGAAATTGTTACACACACACTCGCATACATTATGCACTAAGGTACCTATTCGTTTTTTTCATTAAATAGTCATTCAATGGGATTAAATGAACTTCGAGGGTGGTAGCAGAATATAAACATTTCTCCTCTTCAGTTTTAACATCGCCGTGCTTAAGATGGTAGAAATCTTTCTACAATCTGTCATTTTGTCTATTCTTCAGTCGACAAAACCCATTTCTCATCATGGCCATGCTACGGGTGTACAATGTCTGATAGGAGACTGAACAGGAGACACACATTGACTAGACGGGTCCACTTAATTTGTGTGGTTCTTTCCTCAAAAGACCATTTCAGACACCAATCCACATGGTCTTCACATGATCTGATCAAGATTATGTCTGGATTTTAAAAGAGACTGTGACCTCTGAGTTTGTTTCGGCCTTTCTTCTCAGAGTAGTCAGATAGGAAACGCCGACCTTGTCTAGTTTTTAAAATATGATTGACGTGTAAATGTGTTTGAACAAACCTACTTACAGAAATAAAATCATCATTTATCATTAATTAGACTGACAAATAAATTACTTACTTACTTACTTCAATAATCGCTAATTTTGTTGTCACGGAATTACGCAAGAAATATTTTTTATAGCACTGTGCGACCTAAACTCACACTTAAGTCACAGAAAAGCGTATCGCACACGAGCAATAAAATAGTATATTAAATAGGTTCTCGTGACTTCGGTACTGTAAAGGTTTGTTACTTATCGAATGCAACCTTTAAGTTAACTACCTACATCAATAGCTACTACCCTGTTCCTCTGGAAAGAATAACTAGAAAATTAAATAGAGTCTTTGTCTTCATAGAAACGCTAGTCCACGGGTCGCCCCGTGCTAGGGCCGAAGAGATGTCAAGTTGGATAGAAAGAACTTGGTCTATGCTTGGTAGAATAGATATCGAATTGCTGATTTATATTCTATACTTGGCTGTCAATAGAGCTCATAACAAAGACTGGAGTTTTTGGCGGGATCGCGTTGGAACATGTCGCACGAATTTTCATTTTCATGAAATTTAGTGAAATAGCGAATTAAATTGTTTATTTTTGGTAGTGAATTATTCAATTTAGTTACGTGTGACTGCACAAGTTTAGTGAAGGTGAAAATTTTTTTTCGCGTTTTCGTCAATATTATTAGTCAGATGGTGTTAGGTAGCTTATTTAGGAACAACTTAGCTGAAAACAGCGTCAAAATACGTCACCTGGTAGCAAAGATATGACCTGGTTAGGTTAGGTTAGGTTAGGTTTCCAGGGGCGACGGATCTGGGGAAATCCGTCGCCCCCTACTTCTTAGGACCCGAGATGGCGGCGCGTAGTGTTCCACGCGCGCCTCTATGTGATGTAAGGGGGGAGTTTAACACCTCACTCCCCCCCCTAACGCGAGGTGGCCCGCACAGGCGGGCCGGCACTAGCCGGGGATCGCGGAAGTCACTTTTGTTCCCGTGATCTCCGGTGCAAGTGTGAGGCGGAACACCGGGGTGGTTTTAGTCAGTAAGAGTCTGACAGACCCCTCCGCCCTCCCCAGGGCGGAGGACATCTATGAGGATTTCCCCCCGTCATCAAAAAAAAAAAAGGTTAGGTTAGGTTAGTGACTAACGTGGACTTTTCGTGTTCCCCCCAAAAACTCATATTAGGTTGTTGTAAAGTTGCTACCGCTTTACAATAACTTTGACTTGACTGTTTTGTAACTTCGTGCCCGATATCGGGCCATTTACTTGACCGTGCGAACCGAAAACCCAAAACAAAAAAAATCTGATTTATATTCTATGCTTAGCTGTCAATAGAGCTCATAACAAAGACAGTGAACTGTAAACTCTTGGCACATTATAACATTACTTAACTTAGCTAAGCAAAGGTGGCGGAAAGTGAAAGGCATAAGGTCGTACACTTTTAGATCGCCGGGTTGTCGCCTAGAGGAAACCTGTTTGGTCTGATATTGAAAATATTTATTAGCTAGTGGTAATTTGTCACATGTTTTTTTTTATAGCTTCCAGATCAAGAATGTTCTTTGTGGGTAAATCTATATTAAGGTGAACCTAGTCCACATTTTTTGCATTCAAACTTCGGGAGTGTTTTACTCCACTGTCTGACATGGCACATCCAAAGTAAAATATGATATCGTTATGTCTCATTATGAATATTGTCGGTACGGAAACAGAATACTAAAATAAAAACCCATTATAAAGTTAGGAGCCAACAAAGATTCGTTTTTCTTGCTAATTTTACTTAACTTTGGGCGTGTTTACCCTAAGTAATAAAAGAAGTGTAAAATCTCCAAAACCAAGTTGGTACCGACAAAGTTCAATTATCGAAAATTTCAATAAACTTTATTGGTCATTGATTTATGCATTGGCTTTTTCATAAAACCCGATCTTCCAAAGGACTTTTCTTGAATTTTTTCGCGAATGTTTTACTATAAATAATCCTGCATCTCACTCAATAACGTTGTGCGTGTAGACTAGCGTCTAACTGCTCATCACTGGTACTATCTCTGTCAGACACGAAGCCTGGTGAGACAGCGTGATTTTTAGCCAGGACCACCAGTGAGTTCGAGCCCGCGACTAGGTTCCCCTTAATGACTAAGGAGGTTTTATACAACTCAATAACTTAAATTACCTGGCTGGGGAGTTTGTTCCGCCACTTCTTCTTCCCAGCTAAAGCACTAGGAAAAGCGAAGGGTGGGCGTTTTTGGGGACTGTCTTATGTAATTTTGACGTTCAAAAAGTGCTGACTCTGCGCCTAATTTGAATAAATGACTTTTGATTTTAATTTTGATTTTGACCTATTTATATTAGTTTTTCGAGAGATTGCCAAGCGATTGGTCGACTCTTCACGTGACTAGAGGGCTCGCCTATTTTTTGGTCAAAGAATCAGCCTACAACGTGGTAATGCTGCCAACCTTATGGGCACTTTTCCTGTTGTCAACGATTCTGACGATTTTTTTATTATTCTTTTCTTTCTATATACAGGGAGTAAGGGAAACGCTTCCTAAAACTAAGACAGGTGACAGTAGGGCTAGTGATTCTCGATACAGTACTATAAAAAAACACGTTTTTTTTTAAATAAAATATTATTTTTTGTATCTTTTTTTTGTATTTTATGCTGTGAGACAGTTTTTAGATGAACCATTATTTGAGATTAAACACATTTAAAAACGACCCCAAGTCCAGGCGGTGACTTTAGGTTTAGGCATCCTTTGTAAAGCGCCGCCAAAATAAAATAAGTAGAAACATTACAGAACCGTCAAACGTTTTAAATTGATGCAAAATAACCAATTTAAGGCGAAAGGTTATTGGTATCAGTTTGCATTTAGGTTGTATATAACCTACGTTCTGGCTTCGGAAGCGTTCCCCTTACACCCTGTATACTTCTCAATTTCTAGATAGCTTAAAATTAGACCATAGTTAGTTCTAAAACAATAATAAGTGCTTCACAGTATTTTTCTCTCTTGGATAATTAGCCTATAATGTTCCCACTGCTGGGCACAGGCCTCCTGTCTGTGAGAGGGAGTGGGCTGTAAAACAGACCGCGGGGCCAGTGCATCTTCCCTACTAATTATAAACGCGAAAGTTTGTAAGTACCCATGCATGGATGGATGGATGTTTGTTACTCTTTCACGCCAAAACGGCTGAACAGATTTGGATGAAATTTGGCACACAGATAGATTATAACCTAGATTAACACATAGGATACTTTTTATCCCGGTAGTACGGTCCCGCGGGATAATTACCGACCTAGATCCTCAGAATTCTATCGAAAAGGCATAAATGAACTTCCGTTTAGATGGCAGCAATGTACCTATAGATAATGAGGGTAAATATTTTTAATAAATAAATCCTTATCCTTACTAATATTATGTATAAACGCGAAAGTTTGTAAGTATGGATGGGGAGTTTTTGGCGGGATACGGTTGGAACATGTCGCACGAATTTTCATTTTCATGTAATTTAGTGAAATAGCGAATTAAATTGTATAATTTTGGTAGTGAATTATTCAATTTAGTTACATGTGAGTGCACAAGTGTAGTGAAGGTGAAAATAAGTGACTAACGTGGACTTTTCGTGTTCCCCCCAAAAACTCATATTAGGTTGTTGTAAAGTTACTACCGCTTTACAATAACTTTGACTTGACTGACTAAAGACGACTATGACTGTTTTGTAAATTCGTGCCCGATATCGGGCCATTTACTTGATCGAAAAGAAAAATTACTTGACACTGGCTAAATGCACAAACCGTGCGAAGCCACAACCGAAAAAAAAAAAAAAAAAAAAAAAAAAAAAAAAAAAAAAAAAAAAAAGTATGGATGGATGGATGGATGTTTGTTACTCTTTCACGCAAAAACGGCTGAACGGATTTGGATGAAATTTGGCACACAGATAGATTATAACCTAGATTAACACATAGGATACTTTTTATCCCGGTAGTACGTTCCCGCGGGATAATTTCCGACCTCCACGCGGGCGAAGCCGCGGGCGGAATCTAGTCTTATAGTATGTCACATGTCTTCGAATTTTTGGTTCTAGGACATGCCGGTTTCCTCACGATGTTTTCCTTCACCGTTTTGAGAGCAGTGGTGATGAAATAATGTAAACAAAGAATAGCGAATGTCTGGGTTCTGGGTTCGTCTGCGTGGGCCTGTCCTACCTACCTCCGGGGTAAACAAACGTGTTGTAATGTTAGCTATTTTCTCTTCAAAAGCCAATACGTAGTTTTACGCCAACGCGTAGCTGCAACAAGTTACTGCATAGTGTAAAGTTCAGTGCCCTAAGTGAAGCGGTGAAGGTTGGATGGAATTCCAAACACGTATGGCCGTATGTTACAAACAGATACGGCCAATGTTGGACACACTTTCATGCCGATTGATATACTGTAGGTACAGAGGCCACCTTCCCCAACCTGTCAAATTTCTTTGATAGATTTTCAACTTTATTACAAAAGCATAAGGTTCATGTTCAATTGGGAAAATTTTACAGTTTGGGATAGCCTGGTGTGCTGGCGTCTGTACAAGAGGGCCTACTCCCTAAGCACGAAATCCGTTGTTTCGGTCGAAGTAACGGGCGTTTCCAACTCCGTATCACTTACGGACAGATTAGTTTGGAGCCCGAACTAAGATTGAATGACAACACGATTTGACAGCTGTCCCTACTCCCGACATGTTTTTCCCCGTCCAAAAAAGTTAGTTATTTGGCTGTAGGATAAACTAAGAAGTTTCGAACTACTTTCGGACGGGCCCGTATTTTAGTTGACGGAGTTAGAGAGTAGGCCTCAAGGTACAAGCCGTTTGCTCGATGTTAGTTTTCTGCGGCAAAAATGACGAGTTAGGTACCATAGATTCTTTTATATTTAAGGTGAATGCGCAGTGGTAGAGCGCGAAATTCAAATTTTGTTACGTTTTTTGCAATTTTCAGGTGAGTGTCAGCTTGTTTCTTGATTAAAATATGATTTGCGACTATAACATGTACGTATTTACAGATTTATAATCATTAGAATCAATACATCTTTATAAGTTAGATTTGTTCCACAAGCACTTTTCCATTAGAAATTTGTTCTTAAAAACGTAACAAAATTTGAATTTCGCGCTCTACCACTGCGCATTCACCTTAACCCTTTAGTCGACGTATCTACTCAAACGGAGGTAATAAAAGCGCGGCGGGATTTTTTTTCGTACTGGATTTTCAACTTTCTTCTTAGCGGCGAGATTTGAAAATCGAACAGTGTTTTTTTCGACGTGCTATGATGTTTTCTTTTCGATTCCCAATAGCCGACTATGACTTTGGCCGACTAGCTGACTAGTCGGCTGCAGAATGGCCGACTGGTCGGCCAAGCCGATCATTGCTTTCGGTTGAGTTCGGGTGACATCTGCACCCTAATTGCGTAACTCACGATTAATCATAATTTGTGCTGGGTGACAGTGTTTTTCAAATAAAGAACATGTAACAGTAAAAAGTTTAATCGAGCCAACCAACAGAGAAGTTTTGTAAAATCGTCCTAAGTGCCGTCTCGAATTCTCGATAGATCGTGGGTTCGTGGACAGAATTTTAAAGTTCACAATCAAATGCCAAAAGCCGCAGCGACGGACGCTCTAATGTCATGGCCACTGCAGACTAGCGCGCAATAAAAGAAAAAGGAACTTCTCTATGTGCGTGATGTGCCACCCTCACACACACATGTCGATGTATTTTGTAAAGACAAAACAATAGTATAGGTAAACTTATGCATGGTAGAAGTAAGTACATTGTTTACAGGTGTTCCTATAGAAATAGAAATAATATTTATTTGCATAAAACATGGTACATAAAGTTTATATCATAGCACGCAAATATTGTTGGTTACATTTAAAAATGTTGCCCGTCAGTAAATTCTTTAATTCTGTAAAAGTTATTCGTTTTTAACCATTCATATAGTTTTTTTTTTGAACAATCTAAGATCTAAAGTTTTTAAGTCATTTGGAATTTTATTGTACACCCGAACACACATGGCTAAACAGCTTTTATTGTATTTAGCCAGTCTCGGTAAGTCACTTAATATAAGCCTGTGAGGATCTCGCCGGTTTCGAGGATATACATCCTCTGCCTTTTTAAATAGGTCTTTATGCTTTTTAACAAACATGCTTACTTCATAAATATAGAGATGTATGCATATTAACACTTTCATTGTGTTGTGTGGTAAGGGCAGCGTCAAAACCTCCGTTTTCTAATTTATTATGATTGAGACTAATATTTAATGAAAACTATCATAATCAGCCTATAATATGCCCACTGCTGGGATAGGAACAAAGGCCTCCTCTCGGTGAGAGGAACTGGTTCGTAATCCACCACGCGGGCCCAGTGCGGGTTGGTAGATGTCACATGTCTTCGAAATTTTGGTTCTAAGACATGCCGGTTTCATCACGGTGTTTCCCTTTATCGTTTTGAAAACAGTGGTGATATTTTTTTTTTCCAAAAAATAAAAAAACAACTTCCGGAAAAACACTACAAAGTGAAAAATAACTTTAATTTCGGAAATCGGTGACTGCATATTATATGTATTTTAATTTATTGTCTCCACCTTCCGAAATTAAAGTAATTTTTCACTTTGTAGTGTTTTTCCGGAAGTCGGTTGTATTTTTTTTTTGATTTTTCACTTTTTACTTATAGTAGATACATAACCCATTCCAATTCGAAATTTCATCATCCTTGGGGTCAAAACAATGCATTTTATGCAATCGCGGTTGATTTGCTGTAATTTTTTGAAGAGTTCCGTTGTCTGTCTCCGAAACGCATCATCAGATCTATATGAAATTTAAATGGGACCATTTCGGAATAAACCCCTTTCGAACAGAAAAATAATTTTGCAAATCCGTCTATATATGACGGAGTTATGCTCGAAAATACATTTAAACAAAAAACCTCGATTTGATAAACTCCTTCTTTTTTAAATCGGTAAATAATTTGGGTTCGAATCTACGACCTTATACCTATCTCGTAAGTCATGGCCGACACCACTTTTTTTTTTGGGCATCTCGCAGTTGGCCTTGAGAGGCCGTGACTGCTCAACCGGGCTTTCCTGGGGCTGCCATTAAGAAGTTAATCTTAACGCCTCCAGCCAGGGCTTACAAACTAAAATAGATTACAAGCTAAGCGACTGCACGCTGAGGGCACCCCCTGTGGGGTACGGGCCTCGGCTTAGGGCGTCACTGATAGGGGGACAGCTATCATTGGGGACAGGCTGGATCAAAATATTGGCATTATTATTGATCGGGGAATTTAAAGCTACTGGCTCAGCTGCGGCGCGGGCTGGCGCTTCAACGAGCAAGGGTCGGTCGGGAACGACACCACTTGGCTACCACTGCTGTATATATACTACCTAAGTGGCCCAAACGCGAGCCTAACTATAATTACTATACCTAATCATCCCATTAGATTAGATAGATAGATTCCATAGAAGGGGCTTGTGGCTAAGTAATAACAGCCGCACGGGTCGATCGGTCAGGTTTTTGACAGTTCAACAATATTCATTGCGTTATTTACGTTCAAGCATACACATTTCTCTAACATATGAAGCAATGGATTAGCAATCTGTTTCAAAATTATTCAGATTATGTTTGACCGTGCGTTACCTACGCAATTAGGGAGCAAGTTATGATATGTTTACCGCGGACCATTTTCACATAACAAGACCCGTTCATGCTTCGGGAAGCACGCGGCTGTCATTCGTGGACATTATTTTGACAGTCGTTACGGATCGTGAGAAGCCCGAAATTCTGACAACCAGTCTTACCAAGGGGTATCATATTATCGACCTAGACCTACCCAGTAACTGGGATATGGAGGTCAGATAGGTAATCGCTCCATGTAAATTTGTAAGTACACACGGCTACACATCAAGCTATACAATTCCAGTTTACGCTGATCTCGCACTGTACAAAAATCCTATACAATGCGAGATCAGCTTATACTGGAAATGTATAGCTTGATGTGTAGCCGTGTGTACTGATATTCAGCTACATCCGGTTAGACTGGAAGCCAACCCCAATAATTGGAAAAGGCTAGGCAGATTTATTGAAGTACCTCTACTTACCTAATCAAATATCCTTGATCATCGCGAAGCGCAGTGTGACGTTTTACTGCGAACACCTGTTTTTTTTTTTTTTTTTTTGTATAATCCCTCTAAGGAATCAATAATTATTTAAAGCCAAGGTGGATGACCCAAACAACAAAGGAAACAGAGAGCAAAGTGACCAAGCAAGTCGCCTCTTCAAAATAAAATCATCACTTACAATTTACGCTACATTTATCACGAAGTACAAACCGATAGGTATTTTCCATTCCAATAAAACACCTTCGTAAACACGACCTCATTTGCAAACGTGTCATCCTTTAGTCTATGCTCTTTAAAAAAATGTAACTTTCGCGCGCTTAAAATGTCAACGTTAATGGAGGGAAATGTCAAGGTCAATCGACGTTCTTTTATTTCTGACGATCGACTAGTGAACATTGGCGACGGGACTATTTTATTGTCTTTAATTTGCATATATTTTATATGTTATTTTACGTTTCTTACAGTTATTTTAGCTGTTTCAACTTCCTTTAATATACTAAAAACTCGGACGCCTTCAGCATCAGCTGACTGCAGCTGTACCTTGGTAGCCCACGAACTTATTAGTTTCCATTTGTTTTCAAAATGCGATATGAAACGCAATGTGTTCAAAATTCAAAGCATCATAATCGATCTTTTTATAGCCATTACATTTAACGGAAATAAAACGGATCTGTGGAGCGTGATAAAAAATATATTTTTCACTTTTTAGTTATAGTACCACCCCACACCAATTCAAAATGTCATCATCCTTGGAATCAAAACAATGCATACATATTTATGCGATCGCAGCAATCGCGGTTGTTTGGCTGTAATTTTTTGAAGAGTTCAGTTGTCTGTCTCCGAAACGCATCATCAGATCTAAATGAAATTTAAATGGGACCACACGGGAAGCACCAGCTTTCAAATATATTTTTAATCAAAATCGGTTCACCCAGTCGAAATTTCGAGCTAACATAAAAAAAATACAGTCATATCAAAATGACTGTTTTTTTCTTTTATGTTAGCTCAAAGCTAAAAGGAGGAAGTTCTCAAGAACTTCCTCCTTTTTTTGAAGTCGGTTAATGAGGACCTCCTTCTTTTTTTTAGTCTGTTAAAAAGTCAAGTAAGTCAGTTTTTTAGTCAGTGTAATCAGTTTCATTAGAAATTGTTACTTACTGATTTCTACATCTCATAATTATAGACTGTTTTCGTTATTTTATGTCTGATAGAAATGTATATTAACTTCAGCTTGTATGAGATAATACTGGCCCTACTGCGGTCATCTCGCCATTTATTAACCCCTGACGCAAAAAGAGGGGTGTTATAATTTTTTTTATTGAAATAGGTTTAAGAAGTAGTTTCGGCTGCCATATTCGTATATTTTTTTAATATAGGATTTAGGCCTCTAATAATTAAAGCAGGATATTATTATGTATTTAATAGGGTTAGCAACCCTAGCTGTCACGGGCTAACCTCTGGTGACGCTTGAAAGAAATTTAAAATAGGTGAAAGCCGCGATAGTCTCTCATCTTTTCGAGATTATCTTTAAATAGGCTATTTAGAGATAATCTCGTAAATGTTTATAATATTATTATAATATTAACATATTACGATATGTATGATGCATCGATAAATATTTATTAATTTATAAACAATAATGATTAAATGCCATCTTATCGGTTTCTGCAAAATTGTGTTACGAATATGATTTTGCTCTGTCAAGGTCATTTGATTAAAATATAAGTACCTACCTATTATTATATCCTGCTTGCGGAATATCACGATTATTTAGAGTGATGGCAGTGCTGGCTGGCTTTTTTTTTTTTTTGGGTGGGAAATCATCAAGGTACTTACCGGACAGCGAGCTACCCATTACTCGCCGTTCGCAAGCCTGCGCCTACAGTGGCCGGGAATCTGCCTCGGTTTTCCAACGCCCAGGGCGTCTCCCGCGGCAGCTACGGCCGTGAGGACATATACATACATATACTGCCTAGTGTTGGCTGGCTTAAGGGGAACCTAGTCGCGGGCTCGAACTCACTGGTGGTCCTGGCTAAAAATCACGCTGTCTCACCAGGCTTCGTGTCAAACAAAGATAGTACCAGTGATGAGCAGTTAGACGCTAGTCTACACACAAAATGTTATTGAGTAAGATGCAGGATCATTTAGTAAAAAAATCGCGAAAAAGTTAAGAAAAGTCCTTTGGAAGATTTGGTTTAATGAAAAAACCACTGCATAAATCAATGACCAATAAAGTTTCTTGAACTTTACGGTAATTGAACTTTGTCGGTACCGAATTGGTTTTGGAGATTTTACACTTCTTTTATTACTTAAACACGCCCAAAGTTAGGTTAAATTAGCAAGAAAAACTAATCTTTGTTGGCTCATAATTTTTTAATGGCTTTTTAATTTAGTACCTATTCTGTTTCCGTACAGACAATATTAATAATGAGACAAAACCATACCATGTTTAATTTTTGATGTACATAAAAAAAAATGTAATTAATTAAATTAATTCACATAAAAACACTTCCGAAGTTTGTATGGGAAAAATGTTGACTTGTTCAACCTTAAGTGGAGATCACTCACCGGCGTACTCTGCGACGCGAAAATGTCCGTTAAGACCAAGGGTATGGTGTACAAAGCAGCTGTTAGACCTGCTATGCTGTAGGTATGGCTCGGAATGCTGGCTCATGAAGAAGTCTGACACCCAGAGGTTGCATGTCAATGAAATGAACATGCTCCGCTGGTCTAGAGGAGCTACCCGCCTCGATAAAGTGCGAAATGAGTTCATCCGTGGTTCATTTAAGGTCGCTGATATTAGCAAAAAGCTCCGAGAAAATCGCCTACGTTTGTACGGCCACGTGATGCGTCGTGAAGAGGACCATGTGACCCGCAAAGTGATGGCCATTGAAGACGGCAAGAGAGGCAGAGAACGCCTCTCAACTACCTGGTTTCGAACCATAACAGAGGACATTAAGACGTTGGGTATACGCTCAGCACCACCAAAAATGGCGAAATTGTATTAGGGGGCCAACCCCGTAAAGGGACATGGCAAGGAGAGAAGATTTAAAGTGATTTTTGTTTAAAAATGTCTCGTTGGGCACGGGATGCGAAATTTTACTTACGCGTTGTCCTACATAGGCGGTTCAACGCGAACGCGATTGCGAAGCGAAGCAGCGCGAATGGAACAAACAAATTGATACTCTATTGCGGCATCCTAACTGACCAACCGCATAGTCTTGTGTAGTTCGTGAACGATGAATGAATAGGAACCGTTTTATTTCTTTCTCAAAAGAAACGTTTCCGAATGCCGACTTATAATCGGTCTATTCGTTCTAATAGCTCCTCGTACATTTACAAAGAGCCAGACCGTATGTCCGAACAAGATCGAGAATGACAGCGACTGATTTGACTGATACGATTTCGATTAAACCGTTAAACTTTTTTGCTCTGTGATCTATGGAAGTACTGACTGAGAGCGAAGACCGAATAGAGCCAATAGAACTAATTAGAAGGAACTAGTTCACTGACCGAAATGAACTAGTACGGAGCGATCTTTTAAATGACCGACCAGGCACAAGACTACAACCGCACATCCGCACGTAGGTGTGCGGTGCAGCGGTGCGGCGCGCGGCGCGGCGGAGAGTATCAATATCAATTATTTGTTCCATTCGCGCCGCTTCGCTTCGCGATCGCGTTCGCGTTGAATCGCCTACGCAGGACACGGCGCGGTCGTTAGACCAAGTTCGCAAAAGACGTAGAAATATCGCGAAGGGATCTTGTCACGCACTGGATCTGGATCGCATCAGTTAGCGCCGAGGATTGAAAATCCAAGAGTTTGATTTTACGACGTGTTGGGACGCACTCTGTTGGAATCTCAATGCTCGGTTCAACTCCGAGAGTTTAAAATCCAGTGTGCGATAAAACCCTGCCTTGGGCAGACAGTTATCTGTTGGTCAAAATCAAAATCAAAATATTTTATTTCACATAAGCCTGCATGGGCACTTATGAAACGTCAGAAGCTAGGTGCACGGTTCCAATTTGTCGCTTCCTATGAAGAGCCGGCAAGAAACTCCACGGTTACTCTTTTAAAAATAATTGGCTTTTACAATGTTTTCAAATTACAGTGATAATAGGTATGGGAGGACAGTGCAGGCCAGTCAATAAGTACCAGGTACTTAGAGGAATGAAAATACAGAATAGAAAAACGTCTACAAATCTAGTCTCTAAGGCCTACAACGTTCTCTCATTCAAAATATGTAAAAGAATCTACCTATATAAAATGAATCTATTCGAACCAAGTGACATGATTTCGATGACAATCACTGAAAATAAATAGTAGGTAGTAAAATTGATGTATAATGTCAAATAATGACGAGAATATGACAGACATTGTAAAAAAAAAAAAAAAGAATAAAAATTAACATTGCAATTTGGGAGCAGTTAATAGACTTTCACACGGTTTTGCTGTTAATGAGGTACCAGGGAAGCCACATGTGCAGAAGGAATTAATGCCAAACTTCCCTGTCTTCAACGTAGTATTTTATCTTATAATATGCTTTTTTGATAAGGACACGTTTGATGTGAGTTTTAAACTTTCCATCGCTAAGTTCTGTAACCGATTCTGGTCATCATTTTCTCATACTGTTTTCGTGCAAAGAATGGCCGGCGGGCGTCGGCTCCCGCGAGGTACCTGCGTAACGCACTGACAGAAGATTGACTTTCATTTTGACAGTTCAGCAACATTAATTGCGTTATTTGCATTGTTGAGCAGACAAATTATTCAAAACGATTCTGATTCTGATTAGAGGGTTACGCAATAAGGGTGCAACCCGTATTGCCTTTAATACCTGTTAGCTGAAACCTCTGCTTACCCCTTTACGGCATACAGGCATGAAGTTATCTTCACATTTTAATCAGTTTATTGACTGATTGTTCAAGTAAGGACAATAATCTTCACAGCAATTAATACAATTACAATCAATTATAATTTGAAGTGTTTGTTTATCGAAAGATAATGTTAACTCTTTGTTATTTAGGTTAACAATTTCACAATTGTACCATTCCATTTTTGTTATCAATTTCTATGTTTACAAGAAAGGTAGGTACTTAGGTAGATGTAGGTACCTAAGTGGAAACATTAGAAGGAAGTACTAACTTTGTTTTTGAGTGGGAAATCATCAAATAACTTCTCCCGCTCTTGGTAGAGCAGCACCCTAATTGCGTAACTCACGATTCATCATAATTTGTTTCGTATTGAAACAAATGGCTAAACCATTGCTTCATTTGTTCGAAAAATGTGTCTGCTCAGCAACGTAAATAACGCAATGAATATTGTTGAACTGTCAAAATGAAACCGATTATGATTAATCGCGTGTTACGCAATTAGGGTGCAGGAGAGCGTGTCAGACTTTTACTGACTAAATAAAACCCACTCGTGTTCCTTCAGTTGCCTGCCAGCACACGAACAGGAACACGGGTGGCCCTGGGGCCACGGTAACTCTTTCGAACAAATCCAAACTCAAACCATTTATTTCAAGTAAACCAATTACAGGCACTTTTGAAATGTCAAGATCGGTGAGGTAGAAAGATGAAGCTAGTTGCCCATTCCAAAGCGTAGGTACCTATGGAGAAGAACGGGCAAGAAACTCCATGGACACTATTTTAAAATCATGATATTGTAATCCGCGACCCTGGCAGGCACCGGCCCTAGCGGACCCCTTCAAAGGACATAGTGTCCTTATTGGAGGTGTTGGTGATGTCCTCGCACCCGGCACGAAGATTTTACATGAAGGGACTGCCTATCTGACCTCCACAGCCCAGTCACTGGACAACACGAGACTCCTTGGTAAGACTGGTTGTCAGACTTTTGGGCTTCTGACGACACGTCAAATCTCGACCCACAAAAGGGTCACATCCACTGCTAAGGAGTCATTCAGGCGCCTTGGCTTTATCTTAAGAAACTGTCGCGATTTCCACAACCCCCACGTTATCAAGCTTGTTTTTGGGGCATTGGTCCGTAGTAAGCTTGAGTCCAGTGCGTGCGTATGGTATCCTTTTGAGAAGCAGTATGCGTTAGCTTTAGAAAAAGTTCAAAAAGCATTCCTTAGATACAAGCACTTGTACAAGCACTTGTATGGGTCCCACTAAATTCCTCTTGGGTTGCATAAGGTTTCAATTCTTTAGAAGTTAGACGGTCGCGCGATCAGATGACTGTAATATTTAAAATTCTTAGGGGGATTATTGATGTTCCTGATCTACATAACGCAATCTGCAATCTATTTGTCCCAGACAATTACTGTCGTGGCAGAAAACACCGCTTACTGGCTGTTCCAACTTGCTGGACTGTTGCACACTCCAAGTCACCCATTCCTCGGACATTAACCGCCATTAACGCTCTCCTGAACTCGAATACAAATCTTGATATGTTTGCGGATAAATGGAAGATGATGCTGCCAGAATTTTTGAATTTTTGTGAGAAGAATGCATGACTGTGTTAAATAGCTTGTAATGTGTATATTGATATGTTTAAATAGTGTAATTGGCTTCGGCCGTTCTATTTAAAATAAAATAAATAAATAAAAGGGATGAATAAAAGGCAATTACATGCAGCTGAGATGAAAATGTTAAAAGGGATGTGTGGTGTTCCACGAATAGATAGATACATAAGAAATGAGTACATAAGAGAACGATATGAGTTCCGTGTGTTGCCGGACGTAAAGAATAGCACCATCACATTTCTTCCCGTGGGTGTCGTAGAAGGCGACTAAGGGACTTACTAGAGAATGGGCAGCAGCGTTCTCTATGCATTTTACCACCATACTGCGGTCGCCAACCCGCCTGCCAAGCGTGGTGATTATGTCCAGCAGTGGATATCTTCGGCTGAAATTATGATTAACTACGAGTAAGTCTGAATGTGGCACCGATAACTGAAAAGTTGTGTGGAAATCGGTTGTCATGGTATGGGCATGTGATACGGAGGAATGAGGAAAATGTCGTGAGGAAAGTTTTGAGTATGAATGTCGATGGCTATAAGAGTAGGGAGAGACCAAAGAAACGATGGATGGACTATGTGAATGATGATATGGTTAGAAAGGGTGTGACTACGGAGATGACGATTAATAGAGAAGTGTGGGACAAAAAGACATGTTGCACCGACCACAAATAAATTGCGATGAGGGTAGGAGAATCAATGAACGTAATTCAAAACAGGATTCATTAACCACCTACTTGCTTACCAGGAAATGCTAATTACTTACGCGCAATAACAATTAGCGTGATGGGAAATCAATTAAACATTGTTATTTAATTAAATTATCAACGGAAACGGATATGACATCACTAATAGATAGTGCACGTCGCTAATGTAAATGGTTTCATAGACAACACTGTGCTTTTGTTTTTAATGAAAGCAAAATGTATGACCGACATCCTTTGACAGGACCAGAGGTCAGTGACCTCAGGAATATAGTACAGACGCCAGCACATCAAGCTACCCCATACCTACTGTCAAATTTTCCCAATTGAACATGAACCTTAAGGGCGCTTTCACATTTTTTCTTGAATTTGTGCGTTTGACTCGAGATTTAATGAGTGATTATCAGAGGTCGGAGTAGGTAGATTGATTTAAGGTCGTTGACGTCAAACGTAGAGGATAATATGGATATGCCTCCAAAATACCGGAACTTCATATTTATTGTGATATTTATATATCGTTATTGAAATTAGCACGAATTTGTGTTTAAGGTGAAAAACGTATTAATATTGTTAGGTCGTGGAGGTTTTCAGCTGCAAAAATGGTCCAGCAACAGTGAAGAGTTGTTCAATAAAATCAAAGATGGTTCATCAAATGAAAACTTGGAATTTAAAATGGATACAGTCATGAAAATTTTGGGTTTAACCTGGGATAGAAACACAGACCATTTTAACTACACTGTCCATCTTCCTCTTATTAATTCTCCAGTGACCAAAAGAAAAGTAATTTCTGACATTGGCCGATTGTTCGATCCTCTTGGTTGGCTTGCTCCAGTAATAATTACAGCTAAAATATTCATTCAACGTCTTTGGCTTGCAGGCATCGACTGGGATGATGAACTTCCAGATCATCTTTTGAAAGATTGGCTTTGTTATAGGAACAACCTGCACAACCTCAGTAATTTTCGATTACCTCGATGGATTCACACAAGTCGACACAATGTCCTTCGAGAACTACAAGGATTTTGCGACGCTTCTAACAACGCCTACGCGGCTGTTGTTTATATTCGAACTGTCGATTCCAACGGCCATGTTCACAACAGTCTAATAGCATCCAAGACTAAGGTGGCCCCTGTTAAACAGGTTTCTATACCTCGTTTAGAGTTATGTGGCGCTGTGCTTCTCTCAAAACTTCTTTGTGAAGTTTCGGACACCTTAGAAATTGCAAAAGAAAATGTACATGCTTGGACTGACTCTTCAGTGGTACTCGCTTGGTTGAGTAGCCACCCAAGTCGATGGAAGACATTTGTCGGAAACAGAGTTTCTGAAATACTCACTGTCATGGACAATCATCAATGGTCACACGTCCAGTCTAAGGAGAATCCTGCAGATTGTGCTTCGCGAGGAGTAAACCCTTCCGAGTGTGCAGAGCTTGAATTGTGTGTGCAAGGACCTAGTTGGCTGAAAAATAAAACTATAGATTATAGCAAAAGGGAATTTGAGAAAACTCTCACTCAAACATCCCGCCCACCATGGACAGAATGTCCAAAACTATATTTATCATAACAATAAAATCTACGCTACCAGTGCTAGCTAATGGTGAAAGAAATCAGTATTTTATTGACGTCTACAGATGTTGAACGATCATTTTCCACATATAAATGGATATTAGACGTCAAAAGGAATACTTTAAAATTAGAAAATATTGAAAAAATTATGATTATTTATTTTAATTGTATTAACGTTGAAAGCCAAAATATGGAAATTGTATCCGATGAGGATTAAAAATAATTTATTTATGTTTTTGTCTAATTAAAAATAATTGTTCATTGAATTCAATCAATCATTCATATAATAAACGATTTTGTTAGCCTATCTGTATGTTTTTTATTTTATTTTAAGTATTCCATAATTCCAATTCCGGAACTTTTTCCGGTACTTCCCGCACATTATGGATAAAATGGCATGTCCATATTATAATATCTTGATGCAAGTATATAAAATCAATCTACCTCCTCCGACCTCTGGTGATTATGGGTTAGATATATGGCAAAAAATAAAAATATGTCCAGGAAAATTTCATTATTTGTCTAGGGAGTGCTCTAAACAAATTTTTCAATTTGTTTACATAAGTCAGTAAAAACCTTGTCTCGGCAAAGGATGTTTCGTAAATTCAAAAATACGATAAATTACCAAAAACAAAATCTTATTATTATTTAGTAAATGACGTAATCATAATATCACCATTTGTTATCAAAATCTTATCATAAAAAAAAAATCTGTGTATTGATAAATACGGTCTTACAGACGATAAATAAAAATACATTTATTGCAACAATTGATATATGAAAGTTATAAAGATAGCAATGGATAGATATGTATTTAACTATAAGTACCTAATATACCTATCTATTTTGAAGTATTGTGCTAATCATGTGTGGGGCGTCCCCTTTATGTGATCTTGAAATACTTTAGGCTAGCCCATAGATTAAAGAAAGGGCTTAGCCTACGCCTTAGAAATATTAATTGACTTTATGGAAAGCACATTTCCTTCGCTGGCTTTTTGCGGCTGCTCGATGATGCGTCCCCGCGTCAGGTGACAGGCGCTATTTGATATTGTGGTTTCGTAGTTATTAAAAAAAAGGCTCTGAACTGAGTAGCACACAAAAAATCATTTACATTATTTATTTACGTATTCATAAACATTTTTATTACTAATATTCAATTAGGTATCTATTTTATTTGCCTGCGTCCGTGTGTCACTGCGGGGTGCCAACTGAAAACCAGCGCTGGGTGTCTAACGCCCAGCACATGCTGAGATGGTAACCCTTTCGGTATGGGCACGCTCAGCACAATTTTACTGCAATTTTATTGTTATGTTTATTGTTCTCTTTCTTTTTTTTATGTTTGTTGCTGTTGTGTTGTGTCTGTGTCGAATAAATGTTTTGTATTGTATTCTATTCCTAAGTTGACATTCACATGGACACGTAATAAAATCGCGGCGGTATTTTTCCGCGCACTGGATCTTCATTCAACGCACATATCGCGCCGCGAGTTGAAAATTCAACACTGTGTTTTTAGGTTTCCGTACCCAAAGGGTAAAACGGGACCCTTACTAAGACTCCGCTGTCCGTCTGTCACCAGGCTGTATCTCATGAACCGTGATAGTTGTTAGACAGTTGATATAACAACAAATACTAAAAAACAGAATAAAATAAATATTTAAGGGGTACATACAGCAAACGTGATTTTTTTGCACGTTTTTGCGCGATATTGATAACGGCAACAGGCAATATTCACAGAATATTTAGTTATACATATATTCACTTTAAAAATAAATAATTAAATTAAAATAAAACAAATATTTAAGCGGGGCTCCTATACAACAAACGTGATTTTTTTTGCAGTTTTTATAGATAATGGTACGGAACCCTTCGTGCGCGAGTCCGACTCGCACTTGGCCGGTTTTTTCATCGTGTTGAGATTGAGACTCACTCGCGTTGAACTCTGTTGGATTCTTAATGCTCGGTTCAACACCTCTTGTTGTTGAACCGAGTTTGCGAGCGTGTTGAAACTTCAGTGAGCGAAAGAGTCCCGTCGCGATTTTATTACGTCCATGTGAATGTATTTTTATACGACTTCAAAAAGAAGGAGGTTATCATATCAATTCGACATGTTGATTTTTTTTTTTTTTGCATAACTCCGTCATATACAGGAAAAGTTTTTATCCAGCGCGCAAACTGTAACCATGAATTCTGCATATCATTCTAGAGCGCCCAGCACAGAAATTTTTCGTCTGTTATACAAAAATAAACAGCTGCTCCATACATTTTGACCGCGTAGGTAGGTATTGCACTTTTCTATGAAACAGCTGATTTGTTTTAAATGATTGATTCTATGAAATGACGATGAAATTATATCAAATGATGAATTCTATGAAACAGCTGAGTTGTAAATCCGATGAAAAATTTATTTACCCCGAACATACATAAAAAAAGAATAAATAAACGTGTCGAATTGATAACCTCCTTCTTTTTGAAGTCGGTTAATAACAAAAAAATCATCATAACTTTTATCGCTAAAAGTACATTTGCTATGAAATCGATAACAGTGCGCAAAGTAAGTACCTACAGTTTGATAAAACAATGCAATTTTAAAAACGTTTTCTTTCGTGTTAATTATTATCACTAGCCTTTATCGGTCTTATGGCCCATAGTATCCTCATCTCCCGTTTGTATGCTAAAGCACGACTGCCGCCCGCGCCCGCGCAGGGCACCTCTGAGCCTTTATCTCAAAATGGGGATATTCCTTTGATTAATTTACAATTGTGCTTCGGCGATTCTGTGGTACCTCTAACTATCTATTTTTCAGTGTATTTTTTTTCCAAATAACGAAGCCGTTTAGTAGGAGTATGGAATAGAAGCCAAAATATTGCGTGTTGGAAAATATTTTTTACAGCAAAACTATTAACCATACAAAAAAAGTACTTCGGGCAAAATGATCTATATGAATCTATAGCAAAATCTTATATTTTTCAAATCTTCAAGACAAGCCGTTAATGAGCAGTACGGTTCATAAAGTGACCGTGTTACGCTACCAAACGGGACGTAGGCCCTTAAGGACATAATCTCTAATATATAAAATTCTCGTGTCACAGTCTTTGTAACAAAACTCCTCCGAAACGGCTTCACCGATTCTTATGAAATTTTGTGTGTATATTCAGTAGGTCTGAGAATAGGACGTAAACTATGTTTTATACCCCTAAGTGATAAGGGTTGTCCACACAATCCTAAATGTTCACCCTTCTACTACCAAGTCATAATTTTTTATAGCGATATTAATTAGTACTTTAATAATTTTCTACTCTCGGAGGTCGATAAAATTGATCAGTTACCACTCGAAAATCAAAATAATAATTTATTAGCTCGACGATAGAATTCACAAGTATTTTTCTTTTAATTTATTTAGTCAGATTGTGAGCCACCGCAGGGGTCTATTTAAAATGGTGGTTGGGTGAACGAGCACACGGATGAGTCGCGCGTTGATGTCTTTTGGAAAAGTCCCTTTCTTTCATTAGGACATTCTAATTCTTTTATACCTTTCTTTCCCTTTGTATTTTTATCGTAAAAATCTGTGCTGTTACCTTTAATGGCTGAAGCCGATCGCTCGTTTATAATTTTTTACCGAGAGCAATCAGGACCCAAAGACCCAATGTGAAATCCTGTATTGACGATTACAAAAATACATACGTAATTGTTCAAGTTTTCACTTCTGTCGGCACTCCCGGAGTGCTACTGTTTTTTTTTTGTCAGACTAATGGACTTTACGTAAAGGCCTACTCCCTCTCACAAAGAGGTGGCATCCATTCCAGATGTGGGACACATTATAGGCCGATTTTGCTTTGAAAATTAGGTAACATGCTTATTTATTTGCTATAAATACATCAACGGTAATAATCGTGGACAAATTAGCAATTCAAATCGTCAGATTTGCCACGCCTAACTGAAGAATGTCGTGGAATGTGTTTTATTTACTTGCCCATATTATACATTGAACTATACTGCCTCGTTTTGTGTTGTTTTGTGGTCGCAAGTCTTGTGATAATATTCTTACTGCTGAGCATAGGATCCAGCAGATCTATTCTGTAAAAAGTCTTTGTAAAATCTAAGGTTAATTGACCTTGCAGTGGGGGTTGCGGCGAATGTGCAAGTCTCCCCCGGGCTCCCGACCCGTGGTAGTAAAAGAATGGCAATGACATTTTGACAGTTTATAGTATATTTTATATCGAGGGACTAAACGAAGCCATAATAACACAACGGAGGTTAACATAACGGAGTCAAACCACCTGTGGTATATTATGGCTTCGTTTAGTCCCTCGTTATAAAATATACTATTTACTGGCTGTTTGAGTTTGTCTATGTCACATGAAGGAATTTAAGAAACAAATTACTATTTACTCTCTAGATACTAAAGTGACCACTTTAGTCCCGCTTCGTAGGGCTATATTGGCGTACTTTTAGAGCATGATAAGTGAAAACAACATTTATTGCGTTAAGGGCCTACGTCCCGTTTGGTAGCGTAACACGGTCACTTTATGAACCGTACTGCTCATTAACGGCTTGTCTTGAAGATTTGAAAAATATGTGATTTTGCTATAGATTCATATAGATCATTTTGCCCCAAGTACTTTTTTGTATGGTTAATACTTTTGCTGTAAAAAATATTTTCCAACACGCAATATTTTGGCTTCTATTCCATACTCCTACTAAACGGCTTCGTTATTTGGAAAAAAAATACACTGAAAAATAGATAGTTAGAGGTACCACAGAATCGCCAAAGCACAATTGTGAGATAAAGGCTCAGAGGTGCCTTGCGCGGGCGCGGGCGGCAGTCGTGCTTTAGGATACAAACGGGAGATGAGGATACTATGGGCCTTAACCGTTGCTGAGCAATAGAGCAGTGAGAAGATGTGGTCCAGTGGTTCTAAATCTAAAGTAATTATTATGTGATTAATGCTGATATTATTACTATCAACGTAACTGTATAATTACGAGTATATCACCGTATGATTGTAAACACCGTTAGTTTATAATCTACCTCGCGAGATTATAAACTGTCGATAAATTGTGAAATGCACCATACTGCTTACCGACCGAATAGGTTAGGTTTTTTTTTTCGGTAAGAAATCATCAAATAACTTCTCCCGCTCTAGGTGGAGCAGGAGGGCGTGTCAGACTTTTACTGACTAAAACCCAACCGTTTTCCCTCAGTTGCCTGTGTGCCAGGGGCCACGGTATCTCTTTCGAACAACCCGCACCCCTGGCAGGCATGGGCCCTTGCGGACCCCCACCAGTTGGTTCTGACATCTCTTTGAGACGCGCGTGGAACACAACGCGCTTTCGACCTGGGCTTGGTCCTTACCGGACAGCGAGCTACCCATTACTCGCCGTCCTCAAGCCCGTACCTATGGTGGCCGGGAATCAGCCTGGGTTTCCCGACGCCCAGGGCGTCTCCTGCGGCGACTAAGGCTGTGAGGACGCATGTACTGCTTCTCCCTCACGTGCGCCGCTTCCCTCTTTGCTTCGCAGAAGGAGGTGACGACTACCCATACACTCTTGCTCCGTAGGTACTATGGCCTGGACCACGGCCGGACGCGAGAGATCGCCGCCACCGATCGCCTCCACGAGGACACGGCAGTGCTCCGCCCAAGCCGGGCAGACCTCCACTGTGTGTTTCACCGTGTCCTCAGGGCGATCTTCGCAGTGGAAACACCCGGGCGTTTCCTCCCGCCTTGTGCGGAACAGGAACCTCCCGAAACAGCCGTGTCCGGTGAGGACCTGCGTCAAGCGGAAGGTGAGGACGCCGCACCGCCTCTCAAACCACTCCTCAAAGAGGGGACTTACCGCCGCTATCGTGGCGTGCCCAACCGAATATATTAGGTTAGGTTAGGTTAGAATTGCGACCAACCGCGCGCGAGCCGAGTGAGCGCTATTTCCAAGGTAGTGGCAGTTACTTGACTATTTAGTAATAGCTCAATGTAGGTACTATCCGTCTTAATACTAGCACCCTAATTGCACACACGATTATTCATAATTTGTTTCATTATGACAGTTGAACAATATTTATTGCGTTATTTACGTTGTTGAGCATACAAATTTTTCGAACATATGAAGTTTAGCACTCTGTTTCAAAACGAAACAATATTTTATTTTGTAAAAGTATGTGCAGACGCCAGCACATCAAGTTGTCCCAAACTGTCAAATTTTTCCAATTGAACATTAACCTTATCCTTTTGTAATGAAGTTGAAAACGTATCAAAGAAATTTGACAGATAGCATGACGCTTTCTATTTCTACTCTACCGTAGAATATAGATCGCTTGTCTACATTTCTCGGTTCAAAACTGTCAACTGTCTACACGGAAACGTCATTTTTGTCTATTCTTCCGTCGTCAAAACGCTTCTCTATGGTTCTCGTGCTAAGCCTGCTGGCGTCTGTACAATGAGGATAGGGTAGCATTGCAACTGAAGTTGTGAGCCTGCAGGCCGGTGACCTCGCGGCTCGAAAGTAAATGACCTTAGTTTGTGGTCAGTCGCTAATGCATTCTCTTGACAAACTTCCTTTGTCTTTTTGTAACAACTTTTATTGAATACAACATAAATAACATCACGCCTGTAATCCCCTATAGGTAGGTTAGGCAGATGTGTACCTTTTACCGACTTCAAAAAATTAAGGAGGTGGTTCTCAATTCGGTTGTGGTTTTTTAATGGAACTCCGGATTTACAAACCGATTAGATAAATTGTTCTTTTGTTTGAAAGAGTGGTCCCTATAAAAGTCAAGCGCGTTAGAGTTAGCTTTAATAATTAATACTTACATATCATTTTTACACGTTTTATATTAGCTTCACTTGTATGTTTGTTTGTATGTACCCGACTCCTTAGAGCGCGAATTTAACCCACTTTAAACGGTCAGATTTCATTGAAACTTTGTAAACTTATCGAGGACCGATGAAAATTCAATAGTAAAAAAAAAAAATAGAAAAATGAAAAAAAAAGGAAAGTTTTTGTAGTTAGCAGAACTAAAAAATATAAAATAAATAATAGTTTAAAAAACTAAAAAACACGCTTTAAAAACCAAACTGAAAAATGAGAAAATAATATAATTCAATTAAAAAGCGTGGGGTGCTTTTTGAGGTATTTTTATAATCAATTAATGACAAGCACACCACGCGTTTTAATTGAATTAAATTATTTTCTCCTTTTTTAGTTTGGTTTTTAAAGCGTGTTTTTTAGTTTTTTAAACTATTATTTTTAGAACATACAATCGATAACCGATATCTTTAAAAAAGATAGTGTCTTTCGCAATTATGATGTACTAGCTTTGGCCAGCGGCTTCGCTCGCACGCAACTTTCATCCCCTATTTAACTCCCTTAGGGGTTGAATTTCGAAAAATCCTTCCTTATTCCTTGTCTAAATTATAAAGGGAACCTCTGTGCAAAATTTCAGTTTTCTAGGTCCAAGGGTTTGGGCTGGGCGTTGATGAGTCAGTCAGTCAGGACTTTTCTTTTTATTTATATATAAATAAATAAATAAAATAAAATAAAAAGCCTTTTATTTCCTATTAATTATTTACAAAATAAGTTTTACCTAAATAAATATTTTTAAGTTTCTTGGGTAACAGGAACCCCCCTCAAGGTGAAGGTCTCTTCCAAAGTTTGCCATTTTTCCCGGTCTTTAGCTATAAGTGGCCATTGTTGTCCCGCTATTTTCTTTATATCGTCATCCCACCGCGCGTAAGGTCTTCCTTTGTAACGATTGCCCTGTGGGCCTTTCCGTTTTATTTATATAGATAGATTTAATTATTTAAACTTCTCGCACACGAAAAAAGGTAGTACAAAGGCGGACTTAATACCTTAGGCATTCTCTACCAGTCAACCAAGGGTGGTGAAGAGATTAGATGACAGGTGCTTTGGATGAGAGGAATGATGACTTATATGAGACTTAGGTGCATCCTTACTAATATTATAAACGCGAAAGTTTGTAAGTATGGATGGATGGATGGATGTTTGTTACTCTTTCACGCAAAAACGGCTGAACGGATTTGGATGAAATTTGGCACACAGATAGATTATAACCTAGATTAACACATAGAATACTTTTTATCCCGGTAGTACGTTCCCGCGGGATAATATCCGACCCCCACGCGGGCGAAGCCGCGGGCGGAAGCTAGTAATTTATAATTCTGTAAATACTTACATTATACGACGTTCGCGTATCATCCTGCAAATTAATTAATTTTGCGAGCTACCAGGGAGCTATCACATTAAGGCTATATGTCACTAATTGTACCTAACTGACATGTCTTTAACTAGCTAAAAAGGCTTAAATTCCTTATCCTAAAAAAAGAACCTTGATAAAATCACAAGTAAAAGGCGAAAGACCTTGAAAATCAAAAGTAACAGCACATGAAGTATTTAATAATAGACAGACAAGCCAAAAGCAATCTAGACGCATTGTAGCAACTTATTAACTGTTCCGTGTCTGCTATGCAACGAACATTCTCTTACGACCTTCGCACTGCATTCTATACATTCTTCGATCATTCTTTTGTTTGTAAACAAAATAATAATTTACGGTAGGCTCGTGGGTAAGTATATCAGTCGCATATAATCAGCCTATAATGTACCCACTGTTGGGACACGGGCCTCCTCTCTGTGAGACAGTGGGATTACAGCGTGGTGGATTTACAGCCCACTTCATCAGTAGGCTGTAATCCACGACGCGGGCCCATTGCGGGTTGGTAGATGTCACATCATGTGACATGTGACATTCGAAGACATGTGACTCACATGTTCTCACTCTCTTAAAATGTTTCAAGTACCTACAATATTTAACATAGTACATTCATTATAATTATGATTATGTGTGAAAACCATGCAACCAGAATAAAATTACCACACCAAAATAAGGAAACAGAATCAAATTGAAGCAATACAGATAAATTAATTCTGTGATAAATACATGGTGCTCACACATTTACAAACATTGTAAAAGTAAGTAAGTATTCGATTTTCCTAGAATATTAACAAGTACCTAATAAGTCAGTGTGTGAGATAAAGGTAGTACCTAATCACTGAGTGTAAATCAATGTCATAAATATAATTAATTATACAATTCAATTAACAACCAGTTTGATTTTGTCTAGACTCTAGATTGTCCTATGGAGCAGGACCAGCATGTTTCCAGCATGTGTCATCGCTCGAGCAGTCAGGCTGAAAGAGGTGGCATGCAGGGATCGCAGTTGGTGATGAATGGGGCTTTCTAGGCATGGCGGGCTGTCAGTTATCAGTCGGAGGTGCAACGAATCAATCAATCAATCAAAATATTTTATTTCACTTATACCTGCATGGCCACTTACGAAACGTCAGAAGCTAGGTGCACGGTTCCAATTTGTCGCTTCCTATGGAGAAGAGCCGGCAAGAAACTCCACGGTTACGGTGGAGTTTTAATTGTAATTGTAATACCTATGGTATGGGAGGACAGTGCAGGCCTGTACCAGGTAACTACCTACTTAAAGGAATGAATATAAAATCGTCTACAAATCTACAGTCTATAAGGCCTACGTTCTCTGATTCACAATATGTAAAAAGAATCTACATAGATAAAATGAACCTATTTAAAGCAAGTGACACGATTTCTATATGACAATCAATGTAGGTACAAACAAGTATTTCCGGGGCCCCAGACCCGTGGTAATAGAAGGAACAGTGGGGTTAGTTTGTAGGAGTCTGACATAACCCGCTTGTGGTATTTATTATGTTCCTTGGACATAACCCTCTGTTGTTCCCACACGGAAAAAAAATAAAACAAAAAATGCGGGTTAAGTGTAACAGGGTTTTCTATTCGGAATTTCTCAATACCTGCTCAGAGTCTGGATTTGTACCCTCATGGCTTCCTTTAACTGGCATAGTAAGGTGTATTAAATACCTACAATTTTACTAATCCCTTTTTGAAACACAGGTGACAGGCGTGATGTTATGAATAAGTTTACTTACATTCAAACCAATGGAAACTATTTTCGTCATGAATATAAGTAGTGCAAACTGTGCTTTTATCGATCTAAAACTTATGCATAACTAGTAATAGGTAGCTGTTTCATAATGACAATTGATATATAAAATTAGTAACTATATAATAAAATTAGCTAAAGTTGCGATATTTTTAATATTCAGGAACAAGTGCTGCCATCTTTTGTCTTTATAAAAAATTACATGAGTTCCGTAAAACAATGAATATTATTTTTACAAGGAAGTACTAGTATTTTATGTTTATCGGGAACTCGTGTATTATTTAATAAATAATGCAAAAACGTTTCCTGCTGTTTTTTTTATGATCTAAAAATAGCACCAAATACGGCGTTCGATAAACTTCTAAACACATGCGCCATCTATTCATTTGTTCAAACGACAAAATTAAGTAGGACACTTCATACGTATTTCAATTGCGGACGCACCGACTTTTCACTTTATTCGCATTATGTAGCCATAGATTTGCTTTCTCATTCGCACATGGCGCCTTCACATCTATTGTCTCTTTTCAAAAAGCTCTCGCACTTGGGATGATGATAAATGGCGAACGGTCTTGACATTTCGTGCTATTATCAAAATGTTAAATTCTGTTATCGGTTGTTATTATTTACGTTTTATAAATAAAACAAGATGGTTTTCCGTGTGAGTTAGATCCCTGTGACTGCCAGCTGACCGTTAGAAGTGCTTGAACTGTAAATACAAGAAAGGAAAACACCTAGCCAAGTGGGTCAAATAATCACAAATAAAACCAAAAAATGAGTTTGAAACTGGCGATTATTAACATTTATTCGCTCTCTTGATCCGTTTAGACGCTGTAAGGATACTCTACGCTTCAGTTTTGATAGAGAAAATGTTTTTTTTGTGACTTGAACAGTGCCGATTTTTTCGTAAATAAGTTATGAAGTGAATTTTACGTGCATTGGTGTAATATCTACATAGTTTAACGTTTGTTTAAAACATCTATTTGTAGTGAACAGTGTTTAGATAATTTCCTAACATTCTGTAGTATAATATGTTAGCTATTTGTACCGTTGTAAAATAATCCAGAATCTGACTGAATCGATCATTAGAGGCTGTACAAAACAGTATCGTTGCCAAAGATTCTTAAAAAAAAGTTAAATGCCATAACATTTTGGCGCCAATCAAAAACAATTTCAAAAAGTTGATTATTGTGTGATGAATTTGAATTTTGAAAATTAAAATGGTGACGATGAATTCATCGGAAAAGGCGGCATCGAAGGCCTGTCAGCAAGGGCCATCCAGGTGAGTTTCACTAACTAGGTGTAGTCAGTTAAAAGTAGAATATTTATTTTTTATGATTTAATTTTACTAATTGTCATAAAACATTTACTTACACATTTTATACCGACAAATGGTGTTTATTTCTGTAATTTGGTATGGTATTAACAAACAATAATTTTTAATGTTAAAAACAAAAATACATTTTAAAACTAGATGAGGTTGTCTATCTGACAACTCTGAGAAGATACACCAAAAGAAACTCAGAGATCACACAGTCTTGGTCAGAACATTATGAGTACCTTAAATTAAGAAGGTAGGTACATTTATTTTAGAATAAAAAGTTATAGTGAAATAATTAAAACATGACCAAGGCCTGTGTTCACTGACATTCAAACCACCGGTTATGTATTTCATCAGTTGATTTTTGTAAAATTTCTTAGGAAAGCCGCCTCTGTACATTTGTGTGCTTATAGTGTTAAATAAATAAATAATACATTTTAAATGTAGAACAATATTTCACCAGTTGATTAAAATATTTATGGACATGGCTAATGTAATGCCTCTTGGTAAGACTGGTTGTCAGATTGTTGGGCTTCTGACTACCCATTGCGACTATTGAAGATCCACAAATGACAGCGGGAACCAACGGCTTAACGTGCCTTCCGAGGCACAGAGTGGTCTTTGCATGTAAACATGGTCACCTAACCACAGACCAACTGTGGCAAGCGTAGTTTAACCTGATTGATCAACCCGTGTGGCTGTTATTAGTTTGCCAGCCCTTCGTCCTATTTGAATTATATATCATGTCAAGTATGAATATTAATTGCGCATTGATTTGTTGATAGTTATAGTTACAAAACTCTTATCATTACATCCTGCTATGGTTCTGAGCAGTAGTGGCCTATTAGAATCGGCTGCTAGTTACGAGTTCTACAACATTTTGGTAATCTACACTAATATTATAAAGCTGAAAAGTTTTTGTGGTTGAATGCACTAATCTCAGAAAGAAGAAGACAAAAAAGTCTCGTTAAGACCCTTTGGAGCCTAGCTAAAAGAAAAAAAGTCTCGCTAAGACCCTTAGGAGCCGAGCCAAAAAGAAAAAGAAGTCACGAATCCGAAGTACTCGCACGTGTAGGCGATTCAATGCGACTCGCAACGGGGTGGGTCGGGGGAGCAAGAAATTTTACGCGGACAATGTCGTGAGAAGCAGCTAGTGTTAAATAAAATAAAAGTTGAAATTGGTTACAGATAAGATAGTTAGCCCCATCGAGGCTACAGAACTAAATATACAAACTAACTAATTAATTATGGGAAAACTGAAATCAGTTCTTATCATACAATCTATAATCTAAAAATGAATCCATATTTCCCTTGGTCACGGCATCACACGTGAACGGCTGGAACAATTTTGCTAATTATTTTTTATTTGTTTGTTATTGTCAGGAAAAGATTCTAATGAAATAAAAAATTAAGAAAGTTGCGCGTAATAGGATATACATATACCTATGCAGGAAAAGTTTTTATCCAGTGCGCAAACTTTAACCATGAATTCAGCATATCATTCTAGACCCCGCAGCACAGAAATTTTTCGTCGGTTATACAAAAAAAAAAACAGCTGTTCCATACATTTTGACCGCGTAGGTATTGCACTTTTCTATGAAACAGCTGATTTTTTTTTTGTACAACTTACGAAAATTATCTTCCCTGTGGCTCTAGAATGGTATGCTGAATTCTTGGTTAAAGTTTGCGCACTGAATAAAAACTTTTCCTGTACCTATATAAAATGCGAATTCAATATTCATAGTTAAGACAGGACAACGTCTGTCGGCTCAGCTAGTTTTATTATGAAATATAAAACTATTATTATTTCATTTACGCACCTTTTCTATCAGACATAAAAATCGAAAGTCATCTCTTAACTGTTCCAGAGACAATTCAAAATGTATAAAAGAAGAAAAAGAAAAGGACAGAGACAAGAAGGAGAATCCGACGTCGAGCTTACCGCCCCAGGTACAGGCTCTGATGTCCACCATTCCATCGCCTGAGGAGTCACCAAACTACCTGGTGTATAAGAAGGTATGTTTTTTTTTTCCTTTTTGGCAATAGGGTATTACACCCGTTTTTGAAAAGTGTCTTATTTACATTCTAGAGTGCTAATAAACCACTAAAAAAACACAATATTTTTATTTAATCGATTAGTGCCATAAAAATGCATTTAAATTTTACTTTTTCAAATTTCGCGCGTAATTTGACGAAAACGCTGGAGGCAGTAGACGCCATATTGCTCTGTGGGTATGACGTCAGTTTGCTAAAAACAAATGCGCTGATATTTTGTATAACAATTGTTTACAATGAAAAAAAAATTGTTATTTTACTACTTATCGTTGGTTTGCTGTTCCTGAATGCAAAATATTATTTAAATAATAATTACTTTGGTTACGAAAATAATAAAAGTACAAAGTTGCTCAGTTGACATGCCGTATGACGAAATAACATGGCGGCTACTATTTCATGGTGTTCAAAAACAGATTAAAAAAACTGAAATCTTTAAATTGTATTTTAAAATTTATTTTGTTGTTTCATGAACGAAAACTAACATTTTCCGACTGCATTTTGCCTAAGCTGTCTCAATAATATATTTTTAGATTTTTTCTCCTATAGAGTAAAATACCCTATTGAGCCAATGTTGACTATTCTGCCAGCGTCATGTAGAAATGGCAACACAACAAGATGAGCCGTCGAACTTGGTACTTTCTGGTAGTTGTTATTTGTTAGGGTTATTAGCTGAAAGGACAAGACAAGTTTTGTTAGTTAACTACAATATAATAATAATTACACTACTATAAAACGACACAGCTGTTTACAAAGTTATAAGTGACCTGTCAATCCCGGCTAATGAGATAACAATTAATTTTCTATTGTCTCCGGTCGTTACGAGTATTACACACCAAACTACATTTAATTTTTATATCATTGTCATTTTTTTTTTAAATGGACGGAAGGTATGTTATTCAAGTATCATTAGCTCGGATCCAGCCTGTCTATTGCTGGCCTCTTTTAGCGACATCCTAAGCCGAGGTCCGTAACCCACATGAGGTGCCCTTAGCGTGTAGTCGATTTAGTTTTAAGTTTTTAAGCCCTGGCTGAGGCTTTAATTTATTAAGGTAGCCACAGGCAATTCTGGCTAAGCAGCCGACAACCTCATAGGTCGATCTGCGAGATATCATTCTCGAAAAAAAAAGTAGTATTAGTAAGTAGCAGTGATCGTTAGTTAAGTTCGCGTGATGAGCTCATGAAGTCATGACTAAGAGCTTGGTTCGAGTTCGTAGCAAGTCATAGTAAGGTAAACCAGAAATAAAAACCTAGGTAAAACCGCGAAGACTAGTCAACATAATCGTCTTCTCGCATTAAAACTGTATAAACTCAAAACTTACTAATTTTACAGGAGAGCGTTTTAAAGAGAAAAATACTGGTGATACCAAACGTTTCCGCATATTAACCCCATTTTGAATATTTTTGGAAATTGTACACTTTTAATGCGAAAAGGCGTATAAACATTAAGATTGATATAGTATACCTAGGTATATAGGGTAAAATTAAATTCGATTAAATCGAAGACCAGTGCGCGACTTACGAGTTGTAGTTCGTGGGTTCGACCCCAGCCAGGCGGTTTACTTTGTGTAAATTATTTCATCACCACTGCTCTCAAAACGGTGAAGGAAAATATCATGAAGAAATCGGCATGTCCTAGAACCAAACATTCGAAGACATGTGACATCTACCAACCCGCACTGGGCCCGTAATTTAATGTAATCTGTTATGGCCCTATAGAGGTATGAGGAACAGGGAGTAAACTCCACTCATACTCTATTAGTAAATGGAGGATCCTCCCACCAGACGGGTGTTGTGTCTGGGGGGCTACTGCCCGACGGTTGATGTCGGGATGTTGTACCTATGCGAGTCGCGCGGTAAACTCTGATTGCGCGATGTAGGATTTCTGTTACGTTCAGTCTTGCGTAGTTCGCATTTGGCATTGTAGATAGCGCCACATCACTATTTGTGTTTCAAGATTTTTGTAGCGAAGTATATTTCTGTAGTGCCGCTACATCACTTTGCTACAGCCCACTCATTTTCACCGAGCGGAAGCCTGTGTCCTAGCATAGGCTGATTGTGCTTGTAAGTCCTTATTTTAAAACTGTCACAATTCTGTGGTCTGTGGTTATCAACTCACAAGTACCGCGACGGATGCGGCGATTCGCACAAAACGGCCGTGACAGTCCAGTGTTAATAATGTTCGATAATGTGCTTGATTATCAAACTTACTAATTGATTAGTAGTGGTCGCTCAGCGGTTTAAATTCGACCATAATTTATAAAGTTAATGTATTTCTAATGCATTATTATACAACACTAGCTTCCGCCCGCGGTTTCGCCCGCGTGGAAGTCGGAAATTATACCGCGGGAACGTACTACCAGGATAAAAAGTATTCTATGTATTAATCTAGGTTATAATCTATCTATGTGCCAAATATCATCCTAATCCATTCAGTAGTTTTTGCGTGAAAGAGTAACAAACATCCATACATCCATACATACAAACTTTCGCGTGAATAATATTAGTACCTAAGGATGTAACATAATTAACGCAAGACCTCATACACCCCAATTAGAGTATTGAGTTAAAAGCATAATACAATGTCCAAAACTTATTTTTTACCCACTTTTTAAAATCCACAACATCGTGCAGTTCACTACCACCGGTCATCATAAAACAATGATCCTATCACTGCTGGGGCACAGGCAACCTCTGTGTGATCTTCTTCTTAGCGTGTCGATAGGAATCTAAATACAGTCAGCCCAGAAATTGGCTACGATTTTAGCACTTTCAGCAGCGTCCATCAACTCCTGTAGCGTGCAGACAGCAGGACACGTTGGACACGATATTAAGTGCCCCATTGTTTGTGTGACAGCACCACATTTACACTCCAGGCCGGAGTCATCGGTGAATCTCCACCTGAGTAGGTTTTCTTTACTTCAGCCTACCTGAGTCCGAAGTCTATTTAAAGACTTCTAGGAAAGCCAAAGCAACTCGTGTCCTGGTGCGAGATTTCCTGCGGGTGGAACAAATGGGTTTGGCAAGGAAGCACCGTCTCACCAATGGCTTAGCCATTCCTTAGACTGTTCGCCAGTGAGAGAAGAACACACTTTAAAAAGCTTTTGCGGCTTTTCAGCCTTGTGACACGATGATGTTATTATGCATAGGGTGTCGTGTGTCAGAAGTCATCTTCGCTCTTTCGCTTGATAGGTCTTGTGTAGTTCGTGAACGATGAACGAATAGGAACCGTTTCTTTGCACTGTACTAAAAGAAACGTTTCCGAATGCCGACTTGTAATCGGTCTATTAGTTCTAATAGCTCCTCGTACATTTACAAAGAGCCATACCGTATGTCCGAACGAGAACTGATTTGACTGATACGATTTTAATGAGACTTTTCTGCTCTGTGATCTATGGAAGTACCTGGAAGTACTGACTGAGAGCGAAGACCGAATAGAGCCAATAGAACTAATAGAAGGAACTAGTTCACTGACCGAAATGAACTAGTACGCAGCGATCTTAAAAATGACCGAGCAGGCACAAGACTAATAGAGACTGGGGCATAATTCACCCATGCACACACTTAAAAAATGCAAAGAACGCTTATTACACATATGAAAATGACGCACGATGAGTGGTCATCCAGTGCCACATCATTGGACTGTTCACTTTGCTGGCAACGATAGCCACCAGGCTGTTGGAGCTATCGCGCACTCGCCTCATCAGGGATGCTATTCGTGTCCGCATAAGTGCATAAAAATCCGGCACGCCATACTACGCGAACATCCCCGATGCGCTGCAAAAGCGCGGTAGCCCCAGTTTTAAGAGCAGTGGTTATTAAACAATTTATGCTGGCCGCGATAGGCTCGACCCGTGCAGATTTTATTACTTAGTCGTAATGGGCCATCACCTTCAATCAGCATAAAACTAATCGTAGTACACTTAGGAGGACCAGGGCAACCGACATGGCCCGAAGAATGTCCAAACTTAAGTGGCAGTGGGCAGGGCACATTGTTCGCAGAACAGATGGCCGATGGGGCCGAAAGGTTCTGGAGTGGCGACCGCGTGCCGGAAGACGTAGAGTTAGAAGGCCTCCCACAAGGTGGACCGATGACCTTGTGAGCACAGAACCGGTCGAATTAGAGGAGCTTGGGGGAGGCCTATGTCCAGCAGTGGACGTCTTTCGGCTGAAATTATCAACACAATTTTATTTGTACTACTATTTAGCACAATATTGTTCTGCAGGACATTCTCATTAACCATGCAATAATGCACGCTATAGTATGCGCGCCGGAAGAAGCAACTAAATTGGAATGTTTCATTTCCGATACAATATAATTATGACAGCAGAGTACACGTAGCTATTTCCTAAGGGGAAAGAGTCCATCCTGTAACTGTTTATGTTCCTTGTTGTATTGCATTTAATAGAAAGAAATAAAGAAAGAAAAATGCGTTTATTGGCATTTAAAAATCATAAAAAAAAAACTTAAACTGTCTAAAAAAGAAAACAATGATATTAATGCCAATATGAATAGCCGGTTTTACCCGCGGCTTTGCTCGTGTTAATTTAGAATTTGGCTGTTAATTCGAGTTGCACTCGGCTTTATAATAATATAAGTAATTCAATCTGTTTTGAAAGACACGTGGCGCCATGTATTATCACAAAAACGTCATTGTTGTTTTCCTCGGGGACAGTACTTTTTTTCGGGATGAAAGACACCTTTGTCCGTTTCTGTACACCTGACAACGTATATGCAATATTTCCGAAACGCATCATCAGATCTATATGAAATTTGAATGGGACTATTTCGGGATAAATCCCTTTTCCAACAAAAAAAGAATTTTTCAAATCCGTCAAAACCTATATACGACGGAGTTATGCCCGAACATACTTATAAAATATATATAAACAAGTCTAATTGATAACCTCCTTCTTTTTGAAGTCGGTTATTAAAACAGTGTAGGACCGCAAAAAAAATTACAAATTGTTTTTTTTTTGTTTGGTTTTATCATGTCTTGATATCAATGAAAATCAGGGTCTGCGGAGTTTCGCTAGCTTATTATATTTGAGCCTTTAAACAGTGTTCCTATAATCTACTTATACATCATTATATGCATGTCTTTGTTCCCTACGATGTTGGGGTCGTCATTTAGTCGAACCGGATACAGTTGAATACCAGTGTTTTACGCGGAGCGATTCCGTGTGGTGCCGGACGTAAAGAATAACACCATCCCATCTCTTCTCGTGGGTGTCGTATAAGGCGACCAAGGGACTTAGGGGGCGTCCATTAATTACGTGAGGCGTTTAGGGTTGGTAGGGGGTCAAGTCAAATCTCACCCAATCTCACGTGGGGGAGAGGGGGGGTCTTGGTAAATATCACGTCATTTATATTTTTCCCGCAAAGAAACAATGTAACATTACGAGATAACCGGGTTAACATGTTTTTCCACCCATATGGCAAAATCTTACAAAATAATATTTCTCGCAGTTACGCGAACGCCACAAAGTAGCACAGTTCTTCCTCGATGGTTAAACCGCCACCGCCCAGCCAAGTCAGCCAAATGCAACGCATAAATCCAACGCAAATAAGCACAGATTAACGTTTTTACACTAAAACCACGTATTTGAAATATCTCACGTGAGATGATGGGGAGGAGGGGAGGGTCGAGCCAAATTCAGACACAAACGACACTACGAAACACTACGGAACACAACTCTGCACAACATAACTCACACATAAGACCCACACATACACAAACACACGCCATCACACATAGACAAACATACATCATCACACATACACACACACAACACACACTACACAAAAGGTTCTCTCTTTAGTTTGTTTGTTTTAGCTTCAGTAAAATCTTTATTTTCTTTAATTTTATTTCTTTGTACCTACACTGTGAAGTTCCGAAATGTTACTTATCGAACTAATGTTAACTTGAGAGCCCTGTCACCCATAACACAAGTTTAATCTTAGCTTGGGTGACAGAGGTTTAAAACTCTGTGTGCACCTACAATTTAATATGTACATGAAATTCATAATGTATTCCAAGTGGTAAACCTAAAATTGTAAACTGGAAATAAAAGATTTTATTTTTATTATTATTTATAAATCTCACGACATCTCACAAGAGCGGGGGTGGGGGTCGAAAAATCGCCAAAATTTACTCACGTAATTAATGGACGCCCCCTTACTAGAGAATGGCCAGCAGCGTTCTGTATGCATTTTACCACCATACTGCGATCGCCAACCCGCCTGCCAAACGTGGCGATTATGGAAAACCCCTTAAGGGAGGCCTATGTCCAACAGTGCACGTCTTTCGCCTGAAAAGATGATGATGATGACGTGGAGAGACTGCCTATCTGAGCTCCACAACCCAGTTACTGGGTAACAAAATACTGCTCGGTGAGACTGGTTGTCAGACTTTCGGGCTTCTGACGACCCGTAACGACTGTCGAAGATCCACAAATGACAGCCGAGATCATCGGCTTAACGTGCTTTCTGAGGCATCGGGTCTTGGTATGCAAAGATGGTCCCGCAACCACGGACTAACCATCAATGGACCCGTGTTTGCTATTACGTAGCCTCTTATACATGCCAGTACAATATCCTATTGTCTGAATAATGTTTAAAATACATCTCTTCTACGTGTTTTAAAAACAAAATAGCATCACATAGATTCAGTCTTTCGTGCTAAAAAGGTGGTTCATTTATATTATTACTTAAACTAAATCTTTGCAGTTCGTTTGGCAAACGGGTCAATAATAGTCGGCATTTTATATATGCATTTTTTTTTACTAATCTAAGTGTTTTAGGTTAGTAATTTATTTATTTGCCGAGTTTCAACAATTTTAATCTAGTCAAATTGAAATCAACAGGATTAAAATCAAAAATAATAATACAACATTTTCCACCAAAATATAGAAAGGGCTTGTAGCTAAGTAATAACAGTCGCACGGGTCGATGGATAAGGTTAAGCTACGCTTGCCGCGGTTGGTCTGTGGATGGGTGACCATCTTTACGTACCACTGGCTTAATGTGCTTTCAGAGGCAGGGAGGTGCCGTGCCTCGGAAAGCACCCAGTAGACCCCACGTCAGTGGTACCACATTGACTCTGAGCTGGTGTAGCGTAGTCATATCATAATTAACCTATAACTGCTTGGACACAGTCCACCTCATTGCCAGGGGGCGGGTTATTCGAAAGAGATACCGTGGCCCCTGGCACACGGGCAACTGCAGGCTTAGTACAAGCAACAAATTTGTCGACGGAAGAATAGACATGACTATTAATGAAATGATGTACAATAGGAGAAGATAGCTATGTTTTTCTATTAATGATCACAGTTATGCTTTCTAAACGAATCATGATTTTGTAGATAATCGTATATACTTTGTGGCCGTCGAGTAGAAAGTTTGTTGTCAGTGTAATTTTGACAGTTTGGGAAGGAAGATTCTTCTGAAATAGTCTACATTTATAAGGACCTAGACAAAGATCGTTAGAAACGAAAGACAAAATGACAGATTGTAGAAGAATCATCTACGGCGCGATGTCAAAAATGGAGAAACAAAATGTCACTTTGTATTGAAAAAGCTCTGTCTAATCTTCGTAGAAATAGAAAACGTCATGCTAAGCCTGCTGAAGGAACACGGCTGGGTTTTAGTCAGTAAAAGTCTGACACGCCCTTCTGCTCCACCCAGAGCGGGAGAAGTTATTTGATGATTTGCCACCATCAAAAAAATTTAAGTCCTCTCAGTGAGTGGGGCGTTATCTTCTAAGCGTGCCCATTGCTGGTTGGTGAATGTCACATGTTTTCGAATTCTTAGTTTTAGAACATGATAGATTTCTCACGATGTTTTGCTCCACAGTTTTTGAGAGCAGTTGTGATCAAAATAATTTTCACACGTTACTTATAACCGATGTGGGGTCAAATGTAACCCCACAATCTACAAGTTCACTGAAAAATCTCATGACAAGTATATGGAGTTCAAAATAAATAAGTTGTGTTTTGGTTGCAGATGGAAGCCATCATTGAGAAGATGCAGGATGAGAGCACCGGAGTACCAGTCAAGACTGTGAAGAGTTTCATGACGAAAATACCTTCGGTAAGTACTGTTCATCATCATCATTCCGTTGAAAGACTTCCACCAGTTCCACTGCTGGATATACCACCATTCAGTCGAAAGTCGTCCACTGGACTTTAGACTGCCCACAAGCATTGCCACCACGACTGGTCTTGTGCTTCTCGCTTCCAGCTGATTCTTGTAACGTTCACCACGTCGACACGCGCAGTGTAGTGTCCCTCGAAAAAACGGCATTCTCTTTTTATTAAAATATTTTTTTTTTATTATAAAAATAACTTTTTTCGTCGGTATTTTTTTTTTGTTAGAAATTATTTATTGGGATGTTTTTGACTACACTTAGGGATGGTATTTTTTTTTTCAAATTTAAAATGGGGCCTAATTTCGAAGTACAGACGCCAGCACATCATGCTACCCCAATCTGCCAAATTTCTTTGATAGATTTTCAACTTTATTACAATACGATAAGGTTCATGTTCAATTGGGAAAATTTGACAGTTTGGGATAGCTTGACCTGCTGGCGTCTGTACCTAATCCCTTTCCAATCATCATCATTATTTCAGCCGAAAGAACTCCACTGCTGGACCTCCCACCCGTGGATTCCGTACCAATAATAAAAAAAAAATCTCGGATTATTCTATAGATGTATGAGGAACAGGGTGTAAAGTCCACTCATACTCGATAGTAAAGGGAGGATCCTCCTACCAGACGGGTGTTGTGTCTGGTGGGCAACTGCCCGACGACGGTTGATGTCGGGATGTTGTACTTATGCGAGTCGCGCGGTAAACTCGGATTGCACGATGCAGGATTTTGTGTGACGTGAGTCTTGCGTAGTTCGCCTGTGGCATTGTAGATGGCGCCACTTCTCTTTTTGTGTTTTTAGATATTGTTGCGAAGCATTTTTTTGTAGTGCCGCTACAATTCAGTAATAAATTATCCGTGGTCATAAAACTAATGTCTTTGTGGTATCTCTGATTGTATTTCCCTACTCGATGCTGTAAATCCAAGTATTTGGGAATTTTTCGATAAAGTATGACATTTAGGATTGCTCATCATCTGCCCAGCCTTTTCCTAACAATGTTGGGGTCAGCTTCCAGTCTAACCGGTTGCAGCTGAATACCAGCATTTTACATGGAGCGAATGCCTATCTAACCTCCACAACTCATTTACTGGGTAATACGATACCCCTTGGTAAGACTGGTTGTCAGACTTTCGGGCTTCTGATGACCCGTAACGACTGTAAAAGATTTATTTATTTATTTAAATAAGCTTTATTGTACACCAGAAAATACATAACAAAAATGAAACATTTAAAAACTAAAACATACAATGGGCGGCCTTATCGCTTTCTGCGATCTCTTCCAGGCAACCTTGGAATGGACAGTGATTGCGTGGACATAAAAATGGGTTTGTAATTGGCGCATAATATAGGTACAATTTACTATAATAGATACATAGATATATATGCGATAAGATCCACAAATGACAGTCGGGATCAACGGCTTAACGTGCTTTCTGAGGCACGGAGGGGTGTTGGTATGTAAAGATGGTCACCCAACCACGGACCAGCCGGGTCAAGCGTAGCTTAACCTGATGGATCGACACGTGTGGCTGTTTATCACTTAGCCACAAGCCCCACAAGTAAGTAAGTACACACAAAAACAAATAAAATAGGAGATGAATCAATTAAGAATAACGTAATCATTCCTTCATCGTTTACTTTGAAATTTGTTACCGTCCGCGTTCCTTCACCTACCCCCTTTTAACGACAAACTGTATTTACACACATGTACACAAACACACCCACACAAAATAAAAAAAGAATGTCATCAGAGGGTCCCCCATCCACGTGTAGCGACACTACAGAAAAATACTTCGCAACAATATGTAAAAATACAAAAAGAGAAGTGGCGCCATCTACAACGCCACAGGCGAACTACGCAAAGCCGCACGTCATAGAAAGCCACATCCCGACATCAACCGTCGGGCAGTTGCCCACCAGACACAACACCCGTCTGGTCGGAGGATCCTCCCTTTACTATAGAGTATGAGTGGACTTTACACCCTGTTCCTCATGCCTCTATACATGGACCAGCCGGGTCAAGCGTAGCTTAACCTGATCGATCGACCCGTGGGGCTTATATTACTTAGCCACTAGCACCACAACCACATCTATGATTGCTATGGACTTAAAATAATATTTATTCCACAGGTATTCACCGGCACAGACCTGATAGCTTGGATCAATCGCCACCTAAACCTGGATGAAGCTTGGGAAGCGATCCACATGGCCAACCTACTAGCTGCCCACGGATACCTGTTCCCAATAGACGACCACAATCTGTCCGTCAAGAACGACAACACTTACTACAGGTGAGAGTAGTGCGCGTGATGTCGCTGTCTCGCTCGCACAGTTGGCTGCCCACGGCTACTTGTTCCCAATAGACGACCACAATCTGTCAGTCAAGAACGACAACACTTACTACAGGTGAGAATAGTGCGCGTGATGTCGCTGTCTCGCTCGCACAGTTGGCTGCCCACGGCTACTTGTTACCAATAGACGACCTCAGTCTGTCGAGAACAACAACACTAACTACAGGTGAGCGTAGTGTGCGTGATGTCGCTGTCTCGCTCGCACAGTTGGCTGCCCACGGCTACTTGTTCCCAATAGACGACCACAGTCTGTCAGTTAAGCACGACAACACTTACTACAGGTGAGAGTAGTGCGCGTGATGTCGCTGTCTCGCTCGCACAATTGGCTGTCCACGGCTACTTGTTCCCAATAGACGACCACAATCTGTCAGTCAAGCACGACAACACTTACTACAGGTGAGAATAGTGCGCGTGATGTCGCTGTCTCGCTCGCACAGTTGGCTGCCCACGGCTACTTGTTCCCAATAGACGACCACAATCTGTCGAGAACAACAACACTAACTACAGGTGAGAGTAGTGCGTGTGATGTCGCTGTCTCGCTCGCACAGTTGGCTGCCCACGGCTACTTGTTCCCAATAGACGACCACAATCTGTCGAGAACAACAACACTAACTACAGGTGAGAGTAGTGCGTGTGATGTCGCTATCTCACTCGCACAGTTGGCTGCCCACGGCTACTTGTTCCCAATAGACGACCACAGTCTGTTAGTCAAGCACGACAACACTTACTACAGGTGAGAGTAGTGCGTGTGATGTCGTTGTCTCGCTCGCACAGTTGGCTGCCCACGGCTACTTGTTCCCAATAGACGACCACAGTCTGTTAGTCAAGCATGACAACACTTTAACAGGTGAGAGTAGTGCGCGTGATGTCGCTGTCTCGCTCGCACAGCTAGTAGTTATTCTAGACAAGGCCTGGGAGCCGTAAGTCGACGTTGAAGAAGAAAACCGTGAAGGAAAACATGATGAAACAATGTCCAAGTATCAAAATTCAAATTACTTCTTCCTTCGGAATGTCAGTAAAGTAATTTATTACTAGCATGTACAACATAAGGTCGTCTTTTGCAGACAACCTCTACATGCGTTATGATGAGCACGCCTCCCCCCCCAAGCGCGGGCTATCCAGCCATGTCTGCCTGTCGTCACGTAGGCAAATTACCTGGAAGAAGTAGCTTTGGAGCCCCTAGGCTGACTCCTTGTGTGCCTAGATCCGGGGCAGCTGCGCGATCTGGAGAACCAGCAAACATAATACAAAAGTATTGACATATATACAACTTGTAACGGAAAGGGTACAAGGGCACCGCTTCTTTGGATGATATCAAACGATATTGGAAGAGTTTTTTAATCCTATCTCTACATGTTTGGAAGTTATGAGAATTTTTAATACATTGATACCAGATAACAAATCATCAAATTGAAATAAACACATCACTCTGAAGAGATTTATCGTGATATTGGCAAGTAACGTGGAAAGTTATTGACCTACGTAATGCGGTGACACGTTTGTTATCATTTGAATTTAAGAAACATATATCAATTCTTAGAGTATTTTATTTTGAGCTGAAACTATGTAGTGATTCTATACCGGCTGTTATCTTTAGTGCTTAAGGATCGCAATAAGGTTTCTGTTACACCCTGTATATTATATTATCTTGTTACAGATTCCAGACACCGTATTTTTGGCCATCTAACCAATGGGAACCCGAAAACACTGACTATGGTAAGTACCTATTTTTTTTTTAATTCTTGTCTACTATCACCTCTTCTAATATTTCAATTTATTTACACTCAAGTTAACCTACAGGTTTGCTGACACTGGAACCCCCTATATCCAAGACATTAATTTAAAAAAAATTAGCCATTTATAAAAATAAATAAAAATCTACCGTCACATAGCCCGTCTCCTGACAGCTGGCGTCCTTTACAAAGTGCTAAATAAACCGTACTTTAAAGGCCGAATATTTTTGGACTTCTTATTTAGAATAGAATACAATTGAATACAAAACATTTATTCGACACAGACACAACACAACAGCAACAAACATATAAAAAAAAGAAAGAGAACAATAAACATAACAATAAAATTGCAGTAAAATTGTGCTGAGCGTGCCCATACCGAAAGGGTTACCATCTCAGCATGTGCTGGGCGTTAGACACCCAGCGCTGGTTCTCAGTTGGCACCCCGCAGTGACACACGGACGCAGGCAAATAAAATAGATACATACTTGAATATTAGTAATAAAAATGTTTATGAATACGTAAATAAATAATGTAAAATATTTTTTGTGTGCTACTCAGTTCAGAGCCTTTTTTTTAAATATGTATCTACGAAACTACAATATCAAATAGCGATCGACCTTCAGATAGCATCAATTCCCGAGTGTTTGTGACAATTTGTGACATTACATTAAATTTATGATTTTTTTAGTCCTTAATGACGTAAAATCCTTTATAAAAGACAAAAAAGCAAGGTCTCGGCCTTTGCAACAAAAACAGTTTAAGATGAATGCGCAGTGGTAGACCGCGAATTTCAAATTTTCTTACGTTTTTGCAATTTTCAGGTCAGTATCGGGTTGTATCCTGATCAAAATGTGATTTGCGAATATAACAGGTACGTGTTTACAGAACTAAGTCATTAGAATGTCTAATATATCTCTTATAAGTTAGATTTCTTCCACAAGCACTTTTCCATAAGAAATTTGTTCTTATGGAACAAATCTAACTTAGAAAGATGTATTATTGATTCTAATGATTATAAATCTGTAAATACGTACATGTTATAGTCGCAAATCATATTTTGATCAAGTAACAAGCTGACACTCACCTGAAAATTGCAAAAAACGTAAGAAAAGTTTGAATTTCGCGCTCTACCACTGCGCATTCACCTTAATGCTTTGTAAAGTACATTCGGCCGTAATGGCAAGTGATTTCAGTAAATGCTCGGGTGTCAGGAGGATGTATTATTATTATTATTGAATTTACACAAAATTTAAGATGTTATAATTTTAAAATAACACTAAGGAAAATTAAATACAAGTACTAAATAGTACAAGATACAAAATTGATGTCAAATCGTTTGAACTACAGTAAAAATGTCGCAATTATACGAAAATCGCAAATGTCAACTAGGTCAAAGAAATAAACCACCACCATAATGTGCATATTTATGTATCATGTTACTCATGTCTATACAAATAAATGCATCTTTATCTTCTTTCTTTAAAAAATTGTCAAAATCAAAATATTTTATTTCACATAAACCTGCATGGGCACTTATGAAACGTCAGAAGCTAGTTGCACGGTTCCAATTTGTCGCTTCCTATGGAGAAGAGCCGGCAAGAAACTCCACGGTTACTCTTTTAAAAATAATTGGCTTTTACAATGTTTTCAAATTACAGTGATAATAGGTTTAAGAGGACAGTATTTAGAGGAATGAATGTCAAACATCGATTTCAAATTCATCAAAACCAACAGTCAACGTGAAAAACAGTTTTAATTTATCTTTTTAATGCAGTTCTGTGTTTAATGTTTCAGCCGTGTACCTGTGCAAGCGTACAATGCAGAATAAAGCACGTTTGGAGTTAGCCGACTACGAGGCCGAATCTCTTGCGAGACTGCAGAAGATGTTCAGCAGGAAATGGGAGTTCATATTTATGCAGGCCGAGGCTCAGAGCAAGGTAAATTAAAATATCTAGTTTTCTAACTAAACCGTACCACACTTGCAGTGACTAGAATTTTGTCAATACTATTATTCTAACTTCCTACGAATGTGAAAGTTTGTATGTTTAGATGTTTGGTTATTTAGATGTTTGGTTATTTAGATGTTTGTATGTTTAGATGTTTGGTTATTTAGATGTTTGGTTATTTAAATGTTTGGATGTTTAGATGTTTGGTTATTTAGATGTTTGGTTATTTAGATGTTTGGTTATTTAAATGTTTGGATGTTTAGATGTTTGGTTATTTAGATGTTTGGTTATTTAGATGTTTGTATGTTTAGATGTTTGGTTATTTAGATGTTTGGTTATTTAGATGTTTGGTTATTTAGATGTTTGATTATTTAGATGTTTGTATGTTTAGATGTTTGGTTATTTAGATGTTTGGATGTTTTTTACTCAACCACGCAAAGACGGCTGAACGGGAATAGCCCTCCCCCAATTAGGGGGGTTTGCCATAATCGCCACGCTTGGCAGGCGGGTTGGCGATCGCAGTATGGTGGTAAAATGCATAGAGAACGCTGCTGCCCATTCTGTAGTAAGTCCCTTAGTCGGCTCAGCAAAACACCAGCTTGCTGCCCTTGACTCGGTGGAACGCAGAGCAAAAAGGCTCATAGGCGACGAAACGTTGGTGGTTAAGCTTCACAGCTTGGCTCATCGGCGTAATGGTGCTTGCCTGTCGGTCTTCTACAGACTGTACTTCGGAGAGTGTGCGCAGGAGCTCCACGATCTGATCCCACCATCGCCCTTTTACTACCGGACTACCAGACGCACTGCAGGGTACCATCCGCACTTGGTTGATATCCCGACCAGTCGTACTCAGCGCTACTCCTCCACATTTATTATGCGCACAGCCAAAGTGTGGAACTCTCTGCCTGCGTCTGTGTTCCCTTCCACATTTATCCCGTCCACCTTCAAAACAAGAGTGAACAGGCATTTTCTGGGCACGCTCGTTCCATCATAGACCTCATCAATCGCTTTCCATCAGGCGTGATCAAGGTCAAGAGCAGGCCCTTTAGGAATAAAAAAAAAACGCACTCCGGGAGTGCCGACAGAAGTGAAAACTTGAACAATTACGTGTATTTTTTTAAACGTCAATACAGGATTTCACATTGGGTCTTTGGGTCCTGATTGCTCTCGGTACAAAATTATAAACGAGCGATCGACTTCAGCCATTAAAGGTAACAGCACAGATTTTTACGATAAAAATACAAAGGGAAAGAAAGGGATAAAAGAATTAGAATTTCCTAATGAAAGAAAGGGACTTTTCCAAAAGACATCAACGCGCGGCTCATCCGTATGCTAAAGCGTTCGGTGTCGATGACGCGAGTTCCATGATTTTTGTTCACCCAAAAAGGGCGCGTTGCGCCTAAAGAAGTTTTCACTTCAAAAATTACATATACGAGTACTTTTCATCCCGGTAGTATGTTCCCGTAGAATCATTTTCGACTACCACGCGGGCGAAGCCCCAGGCAAAAGCTAGTACTTAATAAATATTTTATTCAATACATAAAAAATGGTAAAATACAGTTTAAATCTTAGCAATAATATAGGTAGTATAAAGTATAGTTACGCGCTAAAGCTAAAGTAATGTCTGTATTAGTTACCACTAGCGCCATGTAGTACTGAGATGCAGAATTAATTGAGTCAAGATCTTTCTAGAAATTTCGATGCCAGAATCTTCTAGAACTATCAACATCTGTTCAGTCGGGGCCGGTATGTACTCGAACATTCTAGATGCTTCTACAGTAGAAGTTTCTCGAATATTCCTTGGCTATAAAAGGCCAGAACGGATCAAGACCCGGCAGTAAATGATAGCTGTCCCCATATCAGTGACGCCCTGAGCCGAATGCCGTACCCCACAGGGGGTGCCCTCAGCGTGCAGTCGCTTAGTATATAAAATTTAGTTTGTAAGCCCTGGCTGGAGGCGTTAAGATTAATTTCTTAATGGCAGCCCCAGGAAAGCCCGGTTGAGCAGTCACGGCCTCTCAAGGCCAACTGCGAGATGCCCTACAAAAAAAAAAAACCCGGCAGTATTGAACAAGCGATACAGGCGAGAACATCTGAAGCGACATTCAAGTGCGACTTAGAGTGATCAGTAGTGCAATTGTGTTTTGTAATTTGTGTGTTTAATTAAAGTGTCATTTTTGGTAATTTATATTGGCAGTTTTTAACTGTCACGAACCCCAAGCTCGTAACAGTATGATGCCTGTACTAGGATAAACCTGTATGATTAATAGTGACATAGTTAGTTAATACAATATGTTACAATTTACTTAATAACTAATACATTAAGGTCTTAAACATGTAGATAATTCTTTCTATAATATTTAGGTACGGAAAAAATGTTTTTAGAACTTAGGGTTTTTCAGATATTAAAAAAAAAAACATGAATTACACAAGGTGTAACAAAAAAAAACCGTTTGTTCCCAACGAGTAACACCCTCAAATGTCACACTGTTACTCGATGGGATTTTTTTCTGAAAAAATTCCCAACCGGTCACACTACCAGTCACACTGTTACTCGATGGGAACACAATAATGACTTGGCGACTAATAATGTTAGTAGGGTGGCAAAGATAATATATTACCAGTCTAGTTAGAGTAGGTTATTTTTTTTTTTATGGTTAGGTTAGGTTAAAACTGTGACTTCCTACGCACGAGCCGAGCGAGCGAAGCGAGCGGTGCCGCGGCAGCGGCCGGCGAGTGCCAGAAACGACTAGATTATGTAGAAAATCTAAACCTGCTCTAATAATACAATAATAATATATTATTTATGAATGCAATATTGTGACTGGTTGGGAAATTAGTAATAAAAAGTTCCCATCGAGTAACAGTGTGACTGGTTGGGAATTTTTTCTTAAAAACATTCCCATCGAGTAACAGTGTGACATTTGAGGGTGTTACTCGTTGGGAACAAATGAAAAAAACGCAAGTCCTGAAATTAGTTTGTTCATAATTGACTACTGAATCGATTTCAGTAACCTTTAATATCTTTTAATGCTGCCATACCTGTCGCCGATCGAGTCAAAGAAAATTCAATCTTAGTTTTAGGCAAAAAGACTTAATTTTAAACGAATTTTTATTCTTATATCTTGTCATTTGCAGGTAGATAAAAAGCGTGACAAATTGGAGCGGAAAGTGCTGGACAGTCAAGAGAGAGCATTCTGGGATGTGCACCGACCTATGGTAACAAATTTACAGAATTACTGGACTTTTTTTTATTTGGAACATTTTATTTATTTATTTCCAAAACACTTCAAGTATTACATACGTGATTTAAGCCACACAGCGAAAACCTCTCAGGGTTTATCTATGTAATGGCGAGACACTCATTTCAATAAAAAAAATAATTAACAATGGCTTATGTTTAACTTACCACCAGATATAGTTACATATAACAGACAAAAATAGTTTTTTTTTTTTTTAAACGTTGCCCCACACTAGGAATTTCTCCTGTATTGTGGGTGCGTTTACAAACATTTAAAATCACATACACAAACAGCCAGACCCGGAACAAGTACTTGTAGGTCATACAAATATTTGTTCCGTTCGGGAATTGAACCCGCGACACGCAGCGCAGCAGTAAATCGCTTAACCACTGCGCCAAACGTGCCGTCAAAGTAAATGATCACCAAAATTAAACCCGCATCTTAATGTAAAATTATAACCAAAGTTTTAACATCTCGCTATCCTGTTTAGGCAAAATGACTCCAAATAAACTAACCTAACCTAACAATGACAGTGGTTTATTTAGATAGAAATATTGCATTAATTTGCTCGCTAAGATTTGGTGATCATTTACTACATTTAGTGTTCGAATACAATTTAAAGTACAGTCGTGACTAAAATAGCTAGTACTATTGTAATTTTAGACTTTATTTTTCTGGTGTCAAGTTTATATTTTTGGTAAAAGAACGAAGGGTATCAAAGCATTTTATGGTGATCATTATATTTAACCCCATTAACAATAGGGTATTTTCCAATTTAATAAAACTATTTTAATTTGAAGATTAGGACGATATATTTAACAGAAAAATAAAAATAAATTTATTTCTATCCACTTTCTCAATTAAAATCAAAGTTATTTTTCCTTGTTTTGAATTTACCGCCAAAACGCTCCTTACGATTACTTTTTTATCACGTGACATCGTGACTTCAGCTTTGTGTAAACGGCACCGGTAAAAATACTTGTTTAGCTCAGTTTTCGAAGTATTTGTGCACAGAGGCACCGCACGCCAGTAATATCACTTTCTGTTCATTAAAAATCTTGTTAATTAAAAACTCGACATTCACTTGTTTACTTACTAACTACTTTAGTTTACGCAAAGTTGGCGTCACGTGTGGTCACGTGACAAAAAATCATCGTAAGGAGCGTTTTGGCGGTAAATTCAAAACAACGAATAATAAATTTGATTTAAATCGTTTTTAATGAGAAAATGGATATATATCAATTTACTTTTATTTTTCTGTGACATATTTCGTCCCAATCTTCAACTTAGAATAGTTTTTAATAAATTGGAAAATACCCTATTGTACACGAGAGTTTGGAAAACAATATGACACTAAATATAAGACAATATTGAAACAAAGAAAAATCAACAACAAGCAATATTAACTAGATTACAAAATATAAATTTACAATTAGTACAATGATAATCTTCTCGCTTTTCTGCAATCTGTGGGATTAGGGTATACAGGTCTTAAAACTTCGGCAAACCGAAAGTCAAAAAAGTCAATGTCAAAGCCTGCTGCTTTGACATTGACTTTTTTGACTTTCGGTTGGGTGCGGGTTGTTCAAAAGAGATACCGCGGCCCCTGGCTCACAGGCAACTGAAGGAACACGGGTGGGTTTTAGTCAGTAAAGGTCTGACACGCCCTCCTGCTCCACCCAGAGAGAGAGAAGTTATTAGATGATTTCCTACCCACCCAAAAAAAAAATGTCGAAGCATTTATTTCAAATAGGCATTTAAAAGGCAGTTTTGAACGTCAACATTTAAATTAAAATAAAATTGATTCTAGTCGCCCCTTCCAAAATGTAATTTCGTATGGAGAAGAATGGGGAAGAAACTCCAAAAACCGGACAGACCAGTCTGTTGAGCCGGACATTTGAGTAAAAAGGCCGGACATTTTTAATTTTTTATTCGTAGGGCTGATTTTTCAATAGTCAGATAACTTTCAACTGAGGAATAAATATGTCGGTTTGATAGATTTTGTATAAAAAACAACCGACTTCCAAAAAAACACTACAAAGTGAAAAATAACTTTAATTTCGGAAGTCGGTGTCTTTGGAGCTGTATTTAAATTTTTTGTCACCGCCTTCCGAAATTAAAGTTATTTTTCACTTTGTAGTGTTTTTTTGGAAGTCGGTTGTTTTTTTTTTTTGGAAAAAGTTTTTATTTTTCACTTTTTAGTGGTTCACATGTGCTTACCCCTTCACAGCATACCGGCGTGATGTTATGTTATGAACTGGTGTAAGCAAGAGACAGGCATGAGATTTCAGCAATCCCAGTCCATTTGCTATCATTTATTGAAGAGTTCCGTTGCCTATCTCCAAAGTTCTTCATCAGATCTTCACCAAATTGAAATGAAACCACCACGAGAAAGCATTATTTCAAAAAATACCTAAATCGCTTCGTGTGCGTATAAAATTTGAAGAGTTCTCTCTATTTCTCCAGGATCCCATCATCAGATCCTGATTTGATGATCATGGGACCACCTGGGACCCTTTGAAACAAAAAAAAAACAAAATCCAAATCGGTCCAGCCATCTTCGAGTAATCGGAGAACATACATAAAATTTTTTTTTAAAAAAAGGTTCCGACGAATTGATAACCTCCTCCTTTTTGAAGTCGGTTAAAAATATGGCAAATTGTCAGATTTATTCTACAGATAAAAGTTATTTGACTATTGAAAAATCAGCCCTTAGTAAAACACTAAATTATAAAAAAATAGTATAACAAGGCTTTTTTTATCGTCCAACTACCCTATTTATACTATACATGTGAAAGTTTGTATGTTTAGATGTTTGGATGTTTGTTACTCAATCACGCAAAAACGGCCGAACGAATTTGGATGAAATTTGGCGCTCAGATAGTGTTTGTGATGTGTGTTTCTCTCTTGTGTGTGAGTTCAGGATCAAAGCAGGGACCCTTCAATGATTGATTTTATAATTAGTCACGATAGTAATTATAGTTTATTTTACTTTAAAATGTACAACAAATATATAGAAAGTAGGTCTAACAAAGCGACCAGCCAGTAAAACGCGCTGTCGATGCAGTGTCGTCGCCGTCCGGGACGGTGGCCCGCGCGGCCCGCTCCTGTCCCCGCTCCCTCGTGCTTGCCTTCCCCGCGCGGCCCGCTCCTGTCCCCGCTCCCTCGTGCTTGCCTTCCCCGCGCGGCCCGCTCCTGTCCCCGCTCCCTCGTGCTTGCCTTCCCCGCGCGGCCCGCTCCTGTCCCCGCTCCCTCGTGCTTGCCTTCCCCGCGCGGCCCGCTCCTGTCCCCGCTCCCTCGTGCTTGCCTTCCCCGCGCGGCCCGCTCCTGTCCCCGCTCCCTCGTGCTTGCCTTCCCCGCGCGGCCCGCTCCTGTCCCCGCTCCCTCGTGCTTGCCTTCCCCGCGCGGCCCGCTCCTGTCCCCGCTCCCTCGTGCTTGCCTTCCCCGCGCGGCCCGCTCCTGTCCCCGCTCCCTCGTGCTTGCCTTCCCCGCGCGGCCCGCTCCTGTCCCCGCTCCCTCGTGCTTGCCTTCCCCGCGCGGCCCGCTCCTGTCCCCGCTCCCTCGTGCTTGCCTTCCCCGCGTCCGCCTATCGGCTGTAATAGTGTGCGTGGGTCACGGCGTATGCGCGTGAACAGTTAGTTTATTACCTGGAATAACATATAGGATTCTTTTCATCCCGGTAGTACGATCCCGTGGGATAATATTCGGCCTCTACGCGAGCGAAACCGCTGGCAAAAGCTAGTGTAGAACAATTTTTAATATAATTGATAATTTTTCAGCCCGGCTGCGTGAACACAACAGAAATCGATCCAAAGAAGCTATCTCGGATCAATGCGTTGAAGATGAAACGCGTGCGACAATGTCAAGAACTGATCTTACAACACAATCTGAAGGTAAGGGACCTAATACCATCATACATTTAATTAATTAATTTCTCTTTTATGTGTTTTGTAGCTCTTTTTGCGGTACATATTGTTTTTTGTGATTTTGCAAGAATTTAAAAATTTACAAATTTATTCTAAGTTAATATAAGATCAGGAGCTAATTTTAATCAATATTTGTACTATAGCCTTGTTCGTATCTTCTCGCCACTTCACGTTTATGACCGATAAATAGTCAATTGTCACAGTGGAAAATATAGAAAAACTGCAGAAAAACGGAATTACTTGCCTCAAAAAAGTCAGTTTATGAAAAAATTGTATTTAATTTAGTTTATTCAAATTCAAATTCATTTATTTCAATCTATTTAGATCATATTTGACTTACTTAATATAAAATTTAACATTATATATAACCTTAATAAATATATGTATATAAAATAATTCAATAAAATCTAAATTAAAATTAATAAAATTAAACTAAAAACACAAAATTAAATACAAGATTAATAATACGCCTGCCTCTGACTCATTTGTTTGTTTGTCATTACATTAATCATATAACAATGATTAACCTCTCGCACGTTAAATGTACACCATGTGTTCCGATAACAATAGAATTTCTATTGTGTCTGCTACTTAGACACGCGACGGGACGGGGTAGATAAAGAGTATAATACTGTATGTTAAGAGTACGGTTAGCGTACCCTAGGTACGCCTGTGCATTCAAAAAGCACATGCGCAACGGTTTCCTTAGCCTCCATGCAAGCCTGCATAGAGGGAAAGAAAGAAAAGAAAAATTGTTTATTCTGCACAAACAAAACGCATTTTATAAAAAAAAATATAGTTTAAAAAAACTAAAAATACGCTTTAAATTAAAAAGCGTGGGGTGCTTTTTGAGGTATTTTTATAATCAATTAATGTCAAGCACCCCACGCTTTTTAATTGAATTAAATTATTTTTTACTTTTTTAGTTTGGTTTTTAAAGCGTGTTTTTTAGTTTTTTTTAAATATAATTTTATTTTCTATTTTTTAGTTCTGCTAACTACGAAAGCGTGATTTTTACAGTTTTTTTTCCTTTATTTTTTTTTTATTGTCCTCGATAAGTTTAAATGAAATCTGACCGTTTAAAGTGGGTCAAAATCGCGCCCTAAGGAGTCGGTTACAAACATACAAGTGAAGCTAATATAAAGCGTGTAAAAAAAACATAAAATGCACACAATGCAATGCATACAAAGTAGCCAAAAGCCCCGTATTCTAGTAGAGAAAGTTTACAATTTTGTAGGGCTGTCCATTATGCCTATTCTGTAGAAGTGGACGCTGACATTTTGTTTTTGTATTGTTTACAGAACAACCCGATAGTGACGATCACAAATCCCCAGGAGAGCGAGGAAGAGATACAGAAGAAGAATGAGAACACTATCAAGGAGAATGGTGAGGAAATTATAAACCTATTAATGGCGGTTGATATTAATTTTACTTAAAAAATAAAGAACGAATTGACGTAGATTTTAATCAATTTACAATTAACGCAATTTAAGACTCATAAAATATGCTTAATGATTTAAATATAACGATTTTTACAATATTACGCAATTGATGTTATCACGACGGCTGCTGGAGGTTAAGTAAGAGGAGAGTTGTAGAAGTCGTGACGCCCCCGCAGGGGGGCGTGACGAGCGGGGCAGGGGCTAGGCCCCCTGCAATTTTTCTACATTCTTAAATTTCTTTATCCTCATCGGCCTTGCTTTTTCTCAACTACGTTGCGGTCGGCTTCCAGTCTAATCGGATGAAAGAAAGAAAGAAAAAACGTTTATTCAAACTCAAACTCAAACTCAAAGCATTTATTTCAATTAAACCATTTACAGGCACTTTTGAATTGTCAAAAAGTCGACCAGTTGGAAAGTTGAAGCTAGTTGCCCATTCCAAAACGTAGATCTCTATGGAGAAGAACGGGCAAGAAACTCCATGGACACTCTTTTTAATCATGTTATGTATTACAAAAACTTGGGAACATTATTCTTGTTGCTTCTATATGTGAGACAATGTAAAAAAAAAAAACAATTCTAAATATAAAATTTAAAATAAGCCATGGAAGTTAGGAGATGACCAGTCTCAACCGACGGCGCCCGTTCACGAACTTGACGCGTGGATCAGCACCATCCAGCTCAACCATTTTGTAGGGAACCGAATGATCCAACACACGCGCCACCATCAGCGAGACATTTAAGTGAGCATGACATACTCTCAACTGCCACGCTTTTTCAAGTCAACGTACATCAAAACAATATAATTATTATACGGATGCATGGTACTCACATTTACAAAGTTTAAACAAAATGCTTCTAAATTATACAAAAATATAGTTTGCAATGTATTTGAGAAATTAATCAAATTTGATTTCCAAAAAGAAAGAAAAATATTTAATATCTTTTGCGGTAAACATGACGCAAAAAGATAAGGAACACAAAAAAAATAAGAAAAGGTTGAGGGAAGCATTACCTTTGTACGTATTTTTCTGTTCCTTTTTTCTTGTCTGTTTATATGTGTGTGCATAAATGGTTAAATAAATAAATAAATAAACATGCGTCACATCCACCCAAAACGGCTATCACTCAGCATTATGCTGCGACCCTGTGCCAGACAGAGCCCCAGCGCTGGTTTTCAGGGATAGCCGGCTTTGACGTAATGACGTCACCCGGTGCATTAAACAATAATTATGAAACTACTGGTACAGCGAACTAATAGAAAAATTATATAAATTTTGGATGCAGCTGTACACCAGTATTTTACGTGGAGCGACTGTCTATCTGACCTCCACAACCCAATTACTGGGTAATACGATACCTCTTGGTAAGACTGGTTGTCAGACTTTCGGGCTTCTGACGACCCGTAACGACTGTCAAAGATCCACGAATGACAGCCGGGACCAACGGCTTAACGTGCTTTCCGAGGCACAGAGGGGCTTAATATGTAAAGATGGTCACCCACCTACGGACCAACCGCGTCAAGCGTAGTTAATCTGATCGATCGATCCGTGCGGCCATTTTTCGATATTTTTATACTTATTAAACTAATTTTCCTTTACAGGAGAAACCTCCCAACCGGACATCTCGGTGACCTGCATCCCAGAGGCAACAAAGACTCCCAGTATCGAACAACAGATAGACACGGCCAGGCGACAAGTGTCCATGTTGCGAGCGCGTCTGGAGCGACGCAACGTGCGCCTGAGCAAAGTACAAGACATGTGAGTACTAGGCATATTGCAGTTACTGTTGTAATAGGGTATTTATATACCCATTTTTAAAAAGTGTCTTAATTAGATTCTTAAATGCTAATCAACAGAGATCGGATATTCGGATGCATATTTACCTAAAGATAATTTTTAGCTATGAAAATATGGAAGCGGCTTTATAAATTTATTTGTAATATTTATTAAAAACCCCGGGATTCTTGGGTTGCGTAACTATTCAGATGTGTATTAATTTAAAATTAATGTTTAACCCGATACAAATATGTATACGTACTGGAGGAGGGGTGGTTTGTATTAGTTAAAACAAAAAATAAACAAATTACTTTCCTAAATTAAGACTTTTTCGATACAAAAGCGCATTCCATGTTAGCCAACATCTCAACTTTAGGTGAATATGCATCCGAATATCCCATCACTGCTAATCAAATAAATAAATAAATCAACCATAATTTTTTTTTTGAATCGATTAGTGCCATAAAAATGCATTAAAATTTTACATTTTCATATTTCGCGCGTCATTTTGACGATAGCGCTGGATGCAGTAGACGCCATATTGTTCTGTGGGTATGACGTCAGTTTGCTATGTAAACAAATGCACTGATATTTTGTATGATAATTATTTATTATTTAAAAAATGAGCTTTATTCCACTTATCGTTGGTTTCGCTGTTCCTAAATGCAAAATATTAGGTCTTTACCTATGAAATTGCCGTTTTGCAGTACTGGCCATTTCAAATCAAAATAATTTTTGTTTGGGTAAGAATTCTAATTTCAAATTAATTTTATTTTAAAAACATGGATTTTTTTTTCCAAAAGTAGTCATTTGTTTATTGATTAGTGTTACATTTTCATCGCATTTCAATCTTTTTCGTTATCATGGATACGTTAAAAATTCGAGTAATTATGGAATATGAGTACCGTCGTGGCAGCAACGCGGCACAAGCGGCACGCAACATCAACGACGTTTACGGAGCTAACACTACAAACCAACGCACCACCTGTTATTGGTTTGCTCGCTTCCGTTCTGGAAATTTCGACCTGAAAAATGAACCTCGCGGTCGTCCGAAGACTTTGGTCGACAATGACGAATTAAAGGCGATTGTGGAAGCTGATGATACACAATCTACGGCTGAATTAGCAGCAGCTTTCGACGTTAGCGTCAAAACAATATTGGTCCATTTGCGTCAAATTGGCAAGGTAAAAAAGCTTGACAAATGGGTGCCCCACGAACTCAATGATCGTCAGCGCGAAGTACGCGTCGAGACGTGCCTTGCACTGCTCAACAGACACACAAATGAAGGAATTTTGAACCGCATTGTTACCTGCGATGAAAAATGGATTCTGTTTGATAACCGCAAGCGCTCAGCAAGTTGGTTGGATCCTGGTTCAGCACCTAAACAATGCCCTAAACGAAAACTTACCCCTAGAAAAGTGATGGTCACTGTTTGGTGGTCTAGCGCCGGTGTGATTCATCACAGCTCCTTACCAAACGGGGTGAGCATTACTGCAGATGTGTACTGTGAAGAACTGAACACAATGATGGAGAAGCTGGCACATCTCCAACCAGCATTGGTCAATCGCTCGTCTCCGCTGCTCCTGCACGACAACGCGCGACCTCATACTGCACAGCAGACGGTCTCCAAGTTGCAAGAACTGGGGTTGGAAGCTCTCCGTCATCCGCCCTACTCACCAGACCTTGCGCCTACAGACTACTACTTTTTCCAGAATTTGGATAACTTCTTGGCGGGAAAAAAATTCAATACCCGAGAGGCAGTACAAAATGCCTTTGAAGAATTTGTTGCCTCCCGTCCAGCTGATTTCTTTAAGAAGGGCATCAATAAACTGCCACTGCGATGGCAAAGATGCATTGATTGCATGGGTGATTACTTCGATTAATACAAATAAAAAATACATGAAAAAAATTCGTTTAAATTTTTTCATACAAAACGGCAATTTCATAGGTAAAGACCTATTATTATTTAAATAAAAAATAACTTGGTTACGATAATAGTAAAAGTACGAAGTTGCTCAGTTGACATGCCGTATGACGTAATAACATGGCGGCTACTATTTCATTGTGTTCAAAAACAGATTAAATAAACTGATTTCTTTAAATTGTATTTTAAAATTTATTTTATTGTTTCATGAACTAAAACTAACATTTTCCGACTGCATTTTGCCTAAGCTATCTCAATAGTATATTTTTAGATTTTCTCTCATATAGAGTAAAATACCCTATTAAATCATGTTTCTAACTCAGTTAATTTTTGCAAAACAGTTTTGGTCATCGTATTATGCTTTTAACTCAATACTCTAATTGGCGTGTATGAGGTCTTGCGTTCAAAGTCAAAGTCAAAGCATTTATTTCAAATAGGCACTTAAAAGGCACTTTTGATCGTCAACATTTACATTAAAATAGAATTGATTCTAGTCGCCCCTTCCAAAATGTAGTTTCGTATGGAGAAGAATGGGCAAGAAACTCCACCGTTACTCTTTTAAAATGTTTCAAGTACAATATTTAACATAGTACATTCACTATATGATTATGTGTGAAAACGATGCACCCAGAATAAAATTACCATACCAATTTTACGTATTTTTTTATTTAAAAAAACGTTAATTATGTTACATGTTCTATAATTTACACTGGATGTTTGTTCACAGGCTTATAGCGTACTGCGAACAGTACACAGAGTACGACGCGTTCTTCACTGCGCCGGAGTGGCCCAACCCCTGGCTTAGTGAGTCTACCGATATGTGGGACCAGGAGAAACAGAGGTATTACATCATCATCATTTCAGCCGAAAGACGTCCACTGCTGGACATAGGCCTCCACCAAGCTCTGCTACTTCCACCGGTTCTGTGCTCACCAAGTCATCGGCCCACCTTGTGGGAGACCTTCCAAAGCTACGTCTTCCGGTACGCGGTCGCCAATCCAGAACCTTCCGGTCCCATCGGCCATCTGTTCTGCGAGCAATGTGCCCTTACTGCCACTTAAGTTTGGCAATTCTTCGGGCTTTGTCGGTTGTCTTGGTTCTCCTGCGGATCTCTTCATTCCTGATTCGATCGCGTATGTAAACTCCAAGCATAGCCCTCTCCATTGCCCTTTGGGTGATTTTTCCCTTCTTATAAGGCCCATTGTGAGCGACCACGTCTCAGTGCCATAAAAAAAAAATGATGCTTCATAAACTAGAATAAGAATTAAAGACAAAATTAAAGTTAAGTAACTATTGTTTATTCGTTAGTGAAAATATTTACATAATTTAAAAACTAAACAAACTATTGGGGTTGAAACTCTAGGGCCAATGGGGTCCGAGTGCCCATGTAGTTTTCCAAGGGTATCGTGTTACCCAGTAACTGGGTTGTGGAGGTCAGATAGGCAGTCGCTCCATGTAAAATACTGGTATTCAGCTGCATTCGGGTAGACTGGAAGACCAACAAACATAGTTGGGAAAAAGTTTGGCAGATGATGATATTATTATTCTAAAACCAGTAGTTTTTAAATAAAATCAAAGCTTACAAAGATGAATAACATCCTTAATAATATTATTATAAACACGAAAGTTTGTATGTATGGATGTTTGTTACCGTTTCACGCAAAAACGACTGAACGAATTTGGATGAAATTTGGCACAAAGATCGATTATAACCTAGATTAACACATAGGATACTTTTTATCCCGGTAGTACGTTCCCGACTTCCACGCGGGCGAAGCCGCGTGCGGAAGCTAGTGAGTAATATTTTCTTCTTCCACAGCAAGGAACCTCTCCCACTCCGTCGCGTGCGTCGCTGGTCGTTCAGTCTGCGAGAGCTGCTCAAAGACAATGCGGGCAAGGAGCACTTCGCGAAGTTTCTGTCTAAGGAGTTCAGTGGAGAGAATCTCAAGTAAGTGGGCCCTTTATAGAGGTCAGATAGGCAGTCAGAATCAGCCTATACTATTCCCACTGCTCGAAAACGGGCCTTCTCTCTGTGAGAGGACGGGCCCAGTGCGGGTTGGTAGATGTCGCATGTCTTCGAATTTTTGGTAATAACATGGCAAAAATTCCACATAGGCAGTCGATCCATGTAAAATACTGCTATTCAGCTGTATCCGCTTGGACTGGAAGCCGACCCTAAGCCAACTTACCCTCAGAAGTTACAAAATCGCGACGGGATTATTCACGCACTGGATTTTAACGCACCGCTTAGGGCCGGGTTTTTGATCCATAGTCAAACTGTGTAACCATACCTTTTAATAACCATAGACAACTGGTCAACTAATGGTTAAAGGGCTATTACGTTTGTCAAAATCTATTTTAACTAAAGTCAAACAAGTTGTTCTGGGTCTGGTTGTTTGTGTATGTGAGTATAAATGTTTATAAACGCACCCACAATACAGGAGAAATTCCTAGTGTGTGGCAACGTTTTAAAAGAAAAAACTTAAGTATTGGGTAAACTTAACCATTGGCAAATATATTGCCAAACTTATGGAGAAATCGTTTCCTAAAAATAGCTATGATTTTGCAACGAAGTCTTTTTTGACTGTGTTTTTTAACTTTTTATGAACTGCATTAAAATCAAATAAAATCACACGAGATTGAAATAAAGCTATTTTTACTCCGAGTATATTGTTCTTAAATGTTCACCTCGATCGCCAAGCGTCTTCTTAAAAATGACAGGAAATAGGCAACAATCAAACAAGTAAAAAAATACCTTTGCACAAAGCATTTGCAGCAGTAATACAATAAAATGTACAAAACAGATGTTGTGTTTGAGTTACCCTTTGTCATATTTGTTCGGTACAATATTTGCGACCGAATAGCTAAGCACTTTTTCCTGCATGCATTTCCATAAATGCATGTATCGCAACTATTACCAGTTAGTTCAAAATCAAAATCAAAATATTTTATTTCACATAAGCCTGCATGGGCACTTATGAAACGTCAGAAGCTAGGTGCACGGTTCCAATTTGTCGTTTCCTATGGAGAAGAGCCGGCAAGAAACTCCACGATTACTCTTTTAAAAATAATTGCTTTTACAATGTTTTCAAATTACAGTGATAATAGGTATGGGAGGACAGTGCAGGCCAGTCAATAAGTACCAGGTACTTAGAGGAATGAAAATACAGAATAGAAAAACGTCTACAAATCTAGTCTCTAAGGCCTACAACGTTCTCTCATTCACAATATGTAAAAGAATCTACCTACCTATATAAAATGAATCTATTTGAACCAAGTGACATGATTTCGATGACAATCATTAATAATAAATAGTCGAAAGTAAAATTGATGTATAATGTCAAATAATGACGAGAATATGGCAGACATAGAATAAAAATTCACATTGCAATTTGGGAGCAGTTAATAGACTTTCACACAGTTTTGCTGTTAATGAGGTACCAGGGAAGCCACATGTGCAGAAGGAATTAATGCCAAACTTCCCTGTCTTCAACGTAGTCTTTTATCTTATAATATGCTTTTTTGATAAGGACACGTTTGATGTGAGTTTTAAACTTTCCATCGCTAAGTTCTGTAACCGACTTTGGCAACTTGTTATAGAAGCGGATACTGTTTATTAGAAATGACTTGATAGTTTTAATTCATCAAAATTTTGGAATCACAGTTCGTGTCCGACTACCAATCGCGTAACTCAAACCAAACCAAATCAAACCATCTTAGTGCTGATTTAGCTTAAGTTTACCATTTAATATTAGGATAAATTATACTATTCAATATACCCTTTTAAACCATATAATTGCATATCATTAAGTCAGTGATCGCAAACCAACATCCAAACCATAACCATTCTAATTTTTTAATACCAAATTAACCAAATATCAACCAACCCAGAAGTTAGCGCTAAACCACGCAGGTGCTAGCTTCTACAATATTGTGTAACCCTCCCAACATCGGGTGGTTAATTACTTTATCTAATAACAAATTAACAAATTTTAACAAATTAATTTATTTATTTAATAAAAACGTATACAAAAAGAGTACATTTAGCTAACAGTAGTAAATTTCCCATACAATTATAGTGCCTAAAAATAAACTATTTCTAAAATATTTTTACTAAAAGTGCAAGTGGTAATGTTTCGGAATTAGAATGATAGATAGCGACCCACCCGATCTAGGTTTATTCAAACCTGTGTTTCGGGCCATCACTTTACATTTCAATTAATTTGGGACATTAACATTAAAAATTAAATTGATATAAAAATAATCGATTAACAACTATGAGATAAAGCATATTGGTAATTAAACATTAATACCTACAACTAAGCCAATGTAAATACTACAAAAGTAAATACTTACGAGGGAATAAATTATCGTCATGACATAATTTCTAGAAGTTTTTCTGTGTCTGTGTAACTGAGCAACGCTAGGTATTCTGATAACTTAGTACTACATTTTTTATAGCTTAAAATATAGATGTTCGTTAATTTGTTAAGTCTATTATACAGAAAAGGACCTAAAAACACATAAAATCGATTAGCAAACGCATGTCTAGTTTGAGGTTTTATGCAAACTAAATCCTTCCTTCTCTTGTCGGAAGGTACTGGGTTAAAAGGAAGTGCAGTGTGCTGGTGTAGTACTATGCTTCGAATGAATAATTGCCGAACTGTTAGTACATTACATGCAATGTAGAGCTGGTGCGTAGGAAATCTAAAAGGGCGAAAGGTAGCAACCTTCAGAATTGCTCTTTGAGCACGCTCTAGAGGAAGTAAAATGGTTTTTGCTGCACCACCCCAGGAAGTTATGCAATAGCTAAGAATGGATTGACACAAAGCTAAATAAACCTCTTTAATTAATTTATAGTCGGCTAGGTTCCGTAAGTTCTTAAAAACATATATTAATTTGCGCACTCTAGTACAAAGTAACTCGATATGTTTACGGAAATTTAGATTCGAGTCAATAGTGACACCTAGATATTTCAAATGGTCAGCTTTAGCCAAAGTAGTGCAAGAACATGCAGTGTCAGCGTTCGTGGTACAATTATGTGCGTAAATGTTTAGATTAGTAAGCGGTATATTAGTATTTCTCATTGCAAATAACATGTATTTTGTTTTATCTGCATTTAATGTTAGGATGTTATTACGGAGCCAATCGGACACTATGTTAAAACCATTTTGAGCATGTTCATAGACCTCAACTTTTGATTTAGCTGAGAACAGTAAAGCGGTGTCATCAGCATAAGACATTATGACACCATTTTGAAGTGGCAGGCTGCACAGTTCATTTATATAGATTAAAAATAAGGTGGGGCCCAAAATGCTGCCTTGTGGAATTCCAAAATCACTATTTTTAAGTTCCGAGCTTGTATACTGACCTATTTTTACACATTGATGACGCTCGCTGAGATAATCAGTAAATAGTCGAAGTTGTGCTCCTCTTATCCCTAGTGTTTCAAGCTTGTGCAAAAGTAAAGTACAAGAAATAGTGTCAAAGGCCTTGGCAAGGTCTAGAAAGATACCAATTGTGTGCATACCATTATCTAGATTGGTAGCAATATAATTAGTTAATTTGTGTACTGCCTGGCCGGTTGATCTACTGGCCCTAAATCCAAATTGATTATCTGAAAGTAGTTTGTTATCTTCCAGATATTTTATCAACCTACAGTTAATAATTTTTTCTAAAATTTTTGAAAGTCCTGTTAACACTGAAATGGGTCTGTAGTTATTCACACAGTTTTTGTCTCCAGACTTGAATACAGGAGTGACCAAGGCTTTTTTAAGGAGTTTGGGGAATATTCCTTTAGATAAACATAGCTGAAAAATGTGGGTTAGCGGAGGGGCTAGTATGTATCTAAATCTTTTAAGTATATTATTAGGTATGCCATCCCACCCAGTAGCACAGACATCTTTTAACCCGAATAATAATCGTACAACTTCGTTAACGTCGGTATCTAATAAAACAAAAGAATTTACTGTAGAGGATGTCGCAGTCGTGTTTTGAGGGGATAAAGTATTAAAATTTAATGATTTCTCAGCCAATTTTTTACCTACGTTAGTAAAGAAGTTGTTCACTTTATTCATAGCTTCGGATGGATTTATCTCTGAACACAGTAAATCAAGCGGAGGCTCGGGATTTTTTGTTCTAAAAGTATTCGTTTTTATAAATTTCCACACAAGCTTACTATTTTTCCCCGCCTTCTGTAATTCATTTTTATCATACTGATTTTTTAGTTTTTTCAAAAGTTTATTGCAGAAGTTCCGGTACCTTTTATATGTAACAGAAAGTATTTCGTTATAAGGTGCAAGTTTCAATTTTAGGTGAAGTTTGTCTCTATGTCTTATACAACGAACGAGACCGGGTGTGATCCAAGGTTTGATACAACTATACTTTCTAGGCATTGTCTTAGTAAATGTGTTTTTGCTTATTGAAGATTGTAGCGAATCTATGAAATACTTTAAAGAAATATTTGCATCGTTTGAATTATAAACAGGGTCAAAATTAATTCCGCGTATGTCATTTTCGAGGTTTGTCATGTTGACTTTAGTATAGCTACGCATGCAGTTTTTTCTAGGTGAACTTATTTGTAATGTTAGTAAAACAGCTTGATGATCGGTAAGCGAGGAATTAGTAACCAATGTTTTGGATGGATTTTTGGATTTTAGAATGATGTGGTCTAAGCATGAACCGCTCTGATGCGTGGGGTGATAGTGAGCTGGTAGTAGTCCGTGAAATGAGCAAATATTCAGATAATTATGTACATGGGTATCTATTTTCTCAGAAGCAATGTTAATGTTAATGTCACCCAAAAGTACTATGTTTTTAAAAGATGATAAGGATTTTAAGTTTGTGTCGAGTGAATCTAAAAATCTGTCTATATTTTGTGAAGGAGGCCTATAAATAGCCATGAGTACTGTATCGGGACTGATTTCAATTATTAAGCAATTACTATCTTGTGATGCCGGTTCTTCTTTGATTGCACGTAGATTGTTTTTGATATATACTACTAATCCATCGTTTTGATTTATGTTTCTCTCAGTTTTGTATGAATAATAACCGTCAAGAGATGGTAAGTTGACTGTCTGTTTTGACAACCAACATTCTGTGAGGACGATAACATCACAGCTTATATCAAGATTCTGTAATAAAACTTCAAAGCCGTTCATGTTCCGATTAATGCTGCGAATATTCTGTGTGAGCAGGGTTAATGTTTTGACACCAGAAGGAAGAAGGTGTTTACAGTCCTCTACATTACACATTTTAGATTCAGATACAGCAAAACTATCTAGATCACAAATTAGCTGATTTGCCATGATCGTTATAAACCAAATAAAAATATAAATAAAGGATAAAGTACCTGTTTGTGTGCTTAAAAATACAAGAATACGGCGGCGCTCTTAGGCGCCTTCATAATCTATTGAATTGATATAGTTCCTCTCAGCATATATGCGCGCCGGGCAAGTTACGTCACCAGTTTGATGGTCACTTTTCCTCTTGAACCGTTTGCACGTCGCACATTGAGAGGGAGAAGATTTGCTGCTGCATTCCTTGAACGAGTGTCCAGTCTCACAACAGTGGTTACAAGTAGGACTAGTTTCTCGGCAAAACTTGGCTGCGTGTCCGAACTGCTGGCAATTGAAGCACCTGGTGACTATCGTGAAATCTCTCACAGGGCATGATGTCCAATTAATAAAAATTCGGCTTTGGTTTACTAACATTTTCCTAATGCTAGCGGGTAGTTCTAAGATGTAATTACAGGTAGGAAGGTCTTTCTTACCCGATTTATGGCTCAGTTTGATACTCTCAACGAAGGACTCGCGAGTTATATTCGGCAACTTATCTGAGAGGTTTTGCTCGAAAATACACTCGAATACCTCCTGCTCAGTAAGGGTAACGGGGACACCAATGATAGCAACCCTCGGGCGACGTTTAGAAGGTTCTTCTATTGTAAGGCCCGATGACACTAACTTCTCCGAATTCTTTAATTTCTCAATATCGCCTTTATGGTCTGTGCTAATCAAAACGCCCCCATTTTTTACTTTTCTCAGGCCACGGACATGAAGCTTTAGTTGCTCAGGGGAGATAATCTTTTGTACTAGTGACTTGGTGTCGTCACTTGTTTGGGTCTTATCGCTGGGGTAGATGGCAACTGATCTCAAATTTGCAGGACGTACGAAGTTATCGGAACCTTTCTTCACCATGTTTGCATAAGAGGAACCTTCCGAATGATTCATCTTTGTCTCTACGACCTCTTTGAACTGCTGGAGAGATTGCGCAACGTTCTGGTGATCCTGTAGGTGCTGGATTGTGGTATGGGCTAGAATCGTTTTCTGCTTCAACGATTGGTATAAGACGGCCATTTGAGAAGTCCCACTCGAGACCTTTCTGCAAAGGGTGGAAACACGAAGCTTCTGGTCTGAGTTCATTTTCCCTTCACCAACAATACTGCAAACTTCGTTCAGGATGGCATCTATAGACCCCATCCATCTCTGGATCTCTGGCGTACTGATGACTTCACTCGGCAGTTCATTCTCCGCGGTTGCTGGTGGATTTGGGTCACTCGGAGGTACCGGTTCAGTAGGCGTCGGTGGAGGACTACGCCGAAGTAATTGGCTACGACCAAACGGGCTCGAACCTGGGTTAGACATACTAACAGAGGCACTTTCCTTATAGTTTAAAAAAAAAAAAAAAAATATTTAGTTCATTTTGCACAATGTAAGTCAGTTAGAACTAAGTACAAGTCACCCGCGACACACTTTACTTTTATACTGACGTCGCAAATAATTTTATTTATTTGTAGTAATTGTGTATTTCATTATTATCAATATAAATCACACGTCCGCTTTGTCTCGCGCCTCGTAAAGCGATGTTGAATAGTTCGTTATTTGACCATTGGTTCAAAAATCCGGCCCTATACAACAGCCATAGAGGGTGAATGGGCTCAACTGGACTTATAATGAAAGATGTAGTGGACTGTATTAAAAACTTGTGTAATTGAATTTTTTGACAAAAAATTAAAATATGTATCCTGAGTCACCAACTTCCGAAATTTAAGTTATCTTGCACGTTGTCGTGTTTTTCTGGAAGTCGGTTGTTTTTTATTTGGGAAAAAGGTTTTATTTTTCACTTTTTAGTTATAGTACCTACCCCACACCGATTCGAAATTTCATCATCCTTGGGGTCAAAACAATGCATATTTATGCGACAGCAGCAGTCGCGGTTGAAATTGATAACATCCTCCTTTTTGAAGTCGGTTTAAAATAGGTGTAATACCATTAATAATATGAATAACGTATATGTCGTGGATTGATGGCGCTAAAGTATAGCGGATCGATGCCCCGACAGCCCGCGCCTTTCCGCCGTCGATTCCCTGACAGCCCGCGCCTTTCCGCCGTCGATTCCCTGACAGCCCGCGCCTTTCCGCCGTCGATTCCCTGACAGCCCGCGCCTTTCCGCCGTCGATTCCCTGACAGCCCGCGCCTTTCCGCCGTCGATTCCCTGACAGCCCGCGCCTTTCCGCCGTCGATTCCCTGACAGCCCGCGCCTTTCCGCCGTCGATTCCCTGACAGCCCGCGCCTTTCCGCCGTCGATTCCCTGACAGCCCGCGCCTTTCCGCCGTCGATTCCCTGACAGCCCGCGCCTTTCCGCCGTCGATTCCCTGACAGCCCGCGCCTTTCCGCCGTCGATTCCCTGACAGCCCGCGCCTTTCCGCCGTCGATTACGCGCATATGTGGTGCTCTGACAGGGGGCATAGACACGTGGCCATCGTTTTCTAAGTGTTTCGTATTTCTAAAACGACTTTCAACAGGATTAACATAAGCTTTTCGTTAGTTTAAGACAATCCTATACATTTTCCCCCTTATTCAAAAAATGATGCTTAAAGTTAAGTAATGATTAGCGTCTGCTTAACCATACATTTTTGACGTTTAAACATCATTTAACTTTAATCATGGTTTATGAATAAACCCCTTTGTATTTTACGATCTGTGTCAAAATAAACTTTATTCTTTCTATCTAGTTATTTGAACGGCCTTTATTTTCTTTTAATTGCAGATTCTGGCTGGCAGTCCAGGAGCTGAAGGCGTTGCCCATCCGACGCGTGTCTGCGCGCGCCAAGGAGATCTGGAAGGAGTACCTCGCGTGTGACGCCGCCATGCCCATCAACATCGACGCGGCTAGCAGGTACAATACACAAATATACAAATAATAGCACTTCGCCAGCGTAGATTTCGTATATTTTTTTGTAACTGCAATTCTCTTAAGAGCGTTCATCCCGCGCGATCTGGCAACATCGCATTTCTAGTGTTTTTTTAAAATTTATATTAAGTAAATAAAAGTACTATGTTTATTTTCAGCTAAGTAGAGATAAACAAATTTAAAGCTGCACGCCCCTCCACTGCTTGTTGCATACACATTTCTAATGCTAGTAAAGAAACTTTAGTGGAAGCATGCAGTTTTAAACTAGTTGATCTCTACTAGATCGTTGGTAATTATCTGTAACTAGCTAATCCGCCAGACGTTGTCCTGTCTTAACTATGAATTTTGAATTCGCAACTTTTTTATATTTTTCTTTCATAAGAACCTTCTCCTGACAATAACAAACACAACAAATAATAAACAAATAAAGATTCTGATTCTGAACAAAAAAAGAATTAGCAAAATTGGTCCAGCCGTTTACGTGTGATGCCGTGACCAAGGGAAATAGCGTTTCATTTTTATATAATAGAATATTATACAAGGTGTAACAGAATGGATGCAAGACCTGAAAATAGTTTGTTCCTAATTGACTACTGAATCAATTTCAGTAACTTTTAATATAAGGATTTTTTTTATTATGTATTTTGCCACACCTACCACTGATTGAGCCAAAGAAAATTCAATCTTATTTCAGAAGAAATAAGACTCAATTTTAAATGCATAAAGTAATGCTTGGGTCGTCACGTTTTTCTTAATAATATCAGTTAGCTTTAAAAAAAAATAGTTTCGGTCATCGTATTATGCTTTTGACTCAATACTCTAATTGATGATTAGGTGTATGAGGTCTTGCGTTAATTATGTTACTCGTTGTATATTTAAAACCACATACATGTGGATACGTCGTTCTACGCCGTTTTCTATATATATTTTATTGGTAAATCTTTCTTTTGCAGGGAATTGACGCGACAGAAAGTGGAGTCTGGAACACCTGACAGATATTGCTTTGACCAAGCCCAGGTACTTAATGTTTATTATTAAAAGACAACTGTGAGTACGTTGTATAATACGACATCATTTTATTTTCTTAATTAATTATAGAAATGAAACTTTTTCTGACGTTTTTTTGTAATCTACAGCCTATAAATTACAAAAAACGAAAATTTTAATTGCTTGTTATATGTTGATTATTTAAAACCATATTAATATTACGGTCGCCAATCGTATTTTTTTTTTTTTTTTAGAAATTGACCTAGCTCCTTCACGCAGTCTTGTGTTATATCGAATACCTGAAAAAAAAATCAGGATGTAAGGGTAAACACCGTTGTCACTTAAACCATAGGTAGTTGACTTAAATATAAAAAAAAAAACCAAACTAAAAAAGGAGAAAATAATTTAATTCAATTAAAAAGCGTGGGGTGCTTTTCGAGGTATTTTTATAATCAATTAATGTCAACTACCCACGCTTTTTAATTGAATTAAATTATTTTCTCCATTTTTAGTTTGGTTTTTAAAGCGTGTTTTTTAGTTTTTTTAAACTATTATTTATTTTTTATTTTTGAGTTCTGCTAACTACAAAAACGTGTTTTTTTTTCTCAATTTTTTTTTAATTATTGAATTGTCAGCAGTCCTCGACAAGTTTACAAAGTTTCAATGAAATCTGACCGTTTAAAGTGGGTCAAAATCGCGCTCAAAGGAGTCGGTTACATACAAACATACAAGTTAACGCCTCGAGCCAGGGCTTACAAACTAAAATTTATATACTAAGCGACTGCACGCTGAGGGCACCCCCTGTGGGGTACGGGCCTCGGCTCAGGGCGTCACTGATAGGGGGACAGCTAGTATTGGGGACAGGCTGGATCAAAATATTGGCATTATTATTGATCGGGGAATTTAAAGCTACTGGCTCAGCTGCGGCGCGGGCTGGCGCTTCAACGAGCAAGGGTCGGTCGGGGACTGCCGCCGTTCGAACATACTACCAATTTGATACTATCGAGGCGGCACGTGCCACGCCCCCAAGTCATATCCCTCGATATCCGTGGTTGTGCGTGATATTTACTGAGCATCAATATGACCCAGATTTGGACGAACGAACTAGAATTCCTTGAATATTTAAATGTAATTATAATATGCAAATGCGCATAGCAATAAACTTCTCGCAACAATTACTTCTGCGTCCATCGTCATCGAGCGTGAGGACTGTATTGAGAACTTTGCGAGTGTGTACCTAAAGAAGCTCTCGCCGAGATTGTCCCTGAGATTCTTGCAAAGATTCTCGGCGAGGATCTCGCGTGAATGTGGAGCGCGCTTAAACCTATCAAGTCCGGCTGATGAGACACAATTGATTTTACACACAATAATTATAGTGCCTAAAAATAAACTATTTCTAAAAATATTTTTATTACAAGTGCGTGTTTGCATGTTTCGGATTTATAATATTAGGTAGCGACCCGCCCGATCTAGGTTTATTCAAACCTGTGTTTTTAGCCATCACTTTACGTTTCAATTAAATTGGAACATAAACATTTTAAATAAAACGAATATTAAAAAGGGGGCGTCCATTAATTACGTAAGGCAATTTTGGCGACTTTTCGACCCCCACTCCCGCTCTGGTGAGATGTCGTGGTATTTGGCTCGACCTTCTCCCCTCCCCATAATCTCACGTGATATATTTCAAATACGTGGCTTTAGTGTAAAAACGTTAATCTGTGCTTATTTGCGTTGGATTTATGCGTTGCATTTGGCTGGCTTGGCTGGCCGGTGACAGTTTAACCATCGAGGAGCTACTGTGCTACTTTGTGGTGATCGCGTAACCGCGATAAATATTATTTTGTAGGATTTAGCCATAATGGCGGAAAAACATGTTTGACATCATATAACCCGGTTTTCTCGTAATGTTACATTGTTTCTTTGCGGAAAAAAATATAAATTACGCGATATTAGCCGAGAACCTCCCTCCCCCCACGTGAGATTGGGTGAGATTCGACTCGACTCCCTCCCCCCCCCCCCCCTAAACGCCTCACGTAGTTAATGGACGCCCCCAAACGTGTCTATTAAAAACTAAAGATTTATTAAAATTGATCCTTCATAACTTTTTTTTCAGGCCCATGTATACCATCTGATGAAGTCAGACAGTTACTCGAGGTACTTAAGATCTGAAATGTACAAGGACTATCTCAATGGATCTAAGAAAAAGGTACGTATGTTTTGCAAAGTTTGTATACTAGTTCTCTTCCGTAGATAAAGGATTTACATCACTAGCTTCTCAGTCTCGTATCTTCGCATTTCATTACTTCTTTTTGGTATGATTTTCAGTTTTTTGACGTCATTCATTTCATCATCGTCATCATCATCATTTCAGCCGTAAGACGTCCACTGCTGGACATAGGCCTCCCCCAAGCTCCGCCACTTCGACCGGTTCTGTGCTTCCCGCATCCAGCGTACTCCTGCGGCCCTCACAAGGTCATCGGTCCACCTTGTGGGAGGCCTTCCAACTTTCCGTCTTCCGGTGCGCGGTCGCCACTCCAGAACTTTTCGGCCCCATCGTCCATCTGTTCTGCGTGCAATGTGCCCTGCCCACTGCCACTTAAGTTTGGCAATTCTTCGGGCTATGTCGGTTACCTTGGTTCTCCTGCGGATCTCTTCATTCCTGATTTGGTCGCTCACAATGGGCCTCATAAGAAGGCTTAAAGTCACCCAAAGGGCCATGGAGAGGGCTATGCTTGGAGTTTCCCTACGCGATCGTCATTCATTTAGTTGTAAATAACTAATCAATGTTCCATAATTCTCATGAGTTCAATTGCATAAACTCATAATTTCATTCACACCAAGACCCATCCGTGCCTCGGTGCAAGCCGTTGGTACCAGCTATCATTCGTGGATCTTTGACCGTCGTTACGGGTCGTCAGAACCATGAAAGTCTGACAACCAGTCTTACCAAGGGGTATCGTGTAATCCAGTAACTGGGTTGTGGAGGTCAGATAGGCATAGTAATGGAGCGACCATGTTAAATACGGGTTTTCAGCTGCATCCGGTTAGACTGGAAGCCGACCCCGACATAGTTAACAAAAGGCTAGACAGATAATGAACTTCTTAATTTCATTACTTTTTAACCCCCTTATTTATAAACGCTGATTAAAACTAAGAGGTTAGGAGTAAAAATGTACGGTTAAATAGCCGCTAATCATTACTTTGTTAACTTTAAGCAACGTTTATAAATAAGGGGGTAAATCTGTAACTTCTCAATTTCACAGTAACTTTCTATTTTGTAATTTCATTCCACATTTGATTAGATAACTAGTCCATTTCTGTTGTAATTTCATAAATTTTCAATTTCATAGTTTCACATCATTCTATGACTTTTCCAGTTTCATAGCTTCTCACTTTCCCAACTTTTCACTTCCATAGCTTCAAAATTTCGTAACTTTTCACTTCTAGAGCTTCTCAATTTCGTAACTTTTCACTTCTAGAACTTCTCAATTTCGTAACTTTTCACTTCCATAGCTTCTCAATTTCGTAACTTTTCACTTCCATAGCTTCTCAATTTCGTAACTTTTCACTTCCATAGCTTTTCAATTTCGTAACTTTTCACTTCTACAGCTTCTCAACTTTTTCAGTTTCTTTACTTCGTTCATACATATATCCTCTCATTAGAACACATAACTAACCAATTTCTGCATATTCTCATTTTCAGAATTTCTCATTTTTTTCTTTCAGACTTCAGTAAAAGGTATACGCTCAATAGTATCCTTTACAGCACGCAAAGAGGCTTCAGCGAACTAATAAAGAAAAAGAAGAAAACAAAAAAACAACCATGGAGGATTGAAACCACTCTATTAGTTCTACTACTCGCCGCAACGTGGCGCCACTTCAGCAAGATATATAGTTCCACTACTCGCCGTGAAAAGTTTGCTTCAATACTAAGTCACAGTAAATATTCCTGAGATAGTGAGCCACTAAAATGGCGGACCCGTCGAGTTCAGGCAAGTTCAATGTTCTCGTGAAAAGGCTAATTTTATGTCCATAATACGCAGGTGACACGAGGCTAGTTTTTCAAGCTAGAATATCAAGCGAGCGAGCTAGTCTACTATATCATAATGCCTTGTTTCCCCGAAGCGTTTGGCCTTCGTACCTGTAGTACATACACATTTCGCTAGTTATGTTTAATTCTCATATCATAGGGGCGAGCTATTGCCATTAATCTGTCAAAAATCCAGACTTAGGGCTGTCTACTGAGAAATTCCAGATAGAAACACCCAATAACACTTTGCCCGACCTGGGAATCAAAACTAGGACCTCGAGCTCACCAGTACCCGCGGTTGGTAAGTGGATGGGTTACCATCTGTTTTGGCAATGAAGACGGGTCGGCAGGGGTTGCTGGCAGGCGGGCTGGCGATCGCAGTATGGTGGTAAAATGCATAGAGAACGCTGCTGCCCATTCTCTAGTAAGTCCCTTAGTCGCCTTCTACGACACCCACGGGAAGAGATGGGATGGTGCTATTCTTTACGTCCGGCACCACACGGAATAGGCAGTCGCTTTTTTAAAAATACTGTTATTTAGGTGCATTCTCTTAGACTTGAAGCCAATTTCAACATTATTGAAAAGAGATTAACCAGCACCCTAATTGCGTAACAACCGATTAATCATAATCTGTTTAATTTTGACAGCTCAACAATATTCATTGCGTTATTAACGTTGTTGAGCTGACACACTTTTCGAACATATGAAGCAATGGTTTAGCAAAACGAAACAGATTATGATTGGTCGTGAGATACGCAATTAGGGTGCTGATGAAAGAAAGAAAGAAAGAAAAAGTATTTATTGTGACTCACACAGGAAGATCATATACTAAACTAAACACACAATCGTACAAAAATGATAAAAAAAAACTATCTTGGAAGTATACAAAATAAAAATTAAAAAAGAAAGTCCTGCACAAGCCAAAAGGCTCCTACCTCAGCATGATGCTGCGACATTCAAAGTGTCGCCATACACAGATGATGATGTTTTGCTAAATCAACTACTTCCGAATGGGCCCGTATCTTCGTTGACGGAGTTAGAAATTAGTCCTCTTAGCTTTTGTACTTGCCTCGTGTTGACAAAGCCAGAATCCAATCAGATTATTCTACTTCACCGACGAAGTCACTGCAATGTTATTGGCGTAAAATTTTCTAGCATCGTGTTAATGGGTCTAAATATTATGCAGTGGCGTGGGAGAGACTTATGGCCAAGATAAGCCGTTTAAAAAAAAAACCCCTCAAAGCAAGATGCAAGCTTAAAGCTTCTTCAGAATATTAATCCCCACTTTCATTGATACTGAGTTGCAATCAGATCATTTGCGCGCAGGCATTTTTTCAGTGATATTTAGAAACACATTAAAATTAATTTAACTTAGAACTAATGTACAGTGGATCGGTGGGAGGTGGATTTTTTTTTTAAAGTAAGCCGATGGCAATTGGCTTGTCTTGAACTGTCGCTATTGCTAGCATGTGCTAAGCCACAATATTACGAGCTTGCTATACTAGCTTCAAAGACTAGCCTCGTGTATCCGGGCACAATATTATCTATTCTAGGTAGCGACCATGATCGCTTGTGAGTCGCCAGCGATCAGTCACTGCGTGTGTACAATCCATTCATACTTACTTTACATCTAATTTTGCTTTACTGTAAAAATCTAAGTGATTTTTATATCTATTTACACCAAAAAAATCGTGAAAAAGGTCGCTTTTGGCTTGCTGCTAATGACAAGTCTGTCAACCCAACAGAAACCTTATTGTAACGAAATCAAAGATCACCAATATTGATAGATTTGTTATTAGAAGCAAGCCAAAAGTAACCTTATTGTAATGAGAATAAAGATCACTATGAACTGGCAGAATTGTCAATGGAAGCAACCCAACAGGAACCTTATTGTAATGAGAATAAAGATCACTGTTATATTGACAGACTTGTCAATGTTAGCAAGCCAAAAGTAACCTTATTGTAACTACTACAAAGATCACTTTGATTTTGACAGCTACGCAAACTCAGAGGTAAAATAAATATGAACCGACTGCAGGCATTATTGTTTATCCCCGCGGTTTTAGTAGTAAGTTTATTTAGTTCCACAACTCGCCGCTGTGGCGCTAATGTGCTCTTTGTTTAGTTCTCCCACTCGCCGTTGCGGTACAAGTGGGTTAATTTTAATATTGAAAATACTCATTGTAAAATTAAGTTTTGATTCGTATGTTGATATTTTTTTATGTCAGTATGTTGATAGGAATGTGTGAAACTAAGTAACTTAAATATTTAACTGAATTTCAAAATGCCGTCTCAGAATCAAAATATGCTCTTAGCTTATCTCTGACAAAGAACAATGATGATTTTCACTAACAGTTGTTGGATTTTCAACTTTCGGTGCTCAGCCGAGCGTTGAAAATCCAGCAGCGCACTTTTATTTAGACATTCATGTAGGTTCGTCTATTGTCTATATTTTTTTTTTAATAATAACAGTAATATTATTTATATTTCTAGTAAAGATGGCCACGAACATCATCTTTTTCTACTCAGTATATAACTCAATTCTTATCAACATACTCTTTAAATAGACTTATAGCTTAAAATGTGTATTAGAGAAAGCATATAACTCTTAATATTATATACGTATACTTACTTAAAACAGTCAAATCATTTAGGCGTTACTTTCAATATAAAAACTCGAAATTTTACCTGAAACTTTTAAAAAGCTATTGAATATAAAATTTGCCAAATAATTAGCATTGCCATTCAACGTGGCAATGCTGCCAGTCGTCTGGGCACGTTGCCTGATGATAGCGATGCGGACGAACGACGCCTAAGTGTCCTTTTGTTTGAACATACAATCAACTTCTATTATTAGTTGTTGTTATTTTTCAATCAATCATAACAGATACTGCGCTTGCCGCGGCTGGTCCGTGGATGGGTGACCATCTTTACATACCGAGTCCCCTCCGTGCCTCGGAAAGCACGTTAAGCCGTTGATCCCGGCTGTCATTCGTGGATATTTGACATTCTTTAAGTCGGATGCTTGACAGTAACAACCTGTCTTACCAAGGGGTATCGTATTGCCCAGAAACTGGGCTGTGGAGGTCAGATAGGCAGTTGTTCCATGTAAAATACTGGTTTTTAACTGCATCCCGTTAGACTGGGAGTCGGCATCCACATAGTTGGGCAAAGACTAGTCTGCCGTCTACATTTGACATAAAGCAGCATCTTAAACACACTTTGAATCACAATCCGAAGGTTTTCATGGATATAGCTAATCCTTTGATCATAGACTTAAGGGGCCATTCAAGTATTACGTAAGCAGATTTTTGCATTTATTGACCCCCCCCCCCCCCTCGTCAGCAAAAGTAAGCAAAGCTCTTACCCCCCCCCCCCCCCCCCCTCCCGTCTTACCGCGATTTTATTACGTCTGTGTGGGGCCATTCAAGTATTACGTAAGCAGATTTTTGCATTTATTGACCCTCGTCAGCAAAAGTAAGCAAAGCTCTTAACCATGCTCACGTAAACATTGGTAGCAGACACACAACGTGTCTGCTCACTTTCGTGTGATTTTGGAATATTGTCATCATTTTCTTCGAGCCATTCATAGACAAGTAGGGTTGCCATATGTGTTCAAACCAAAATCGACTAAATTTTGTCTAAAATCTAAAAGTTAATAAATAAATTCTGCTGACGTAATCACCATCCAGACCCCCCATCCCCCATGTCATCAAAAATAAGCAAAGCAAAGACCTCCCCGTCCCCCTGTAGTGCTTACGTAATACTTGAATGGCCCCTAAGAAAGAAAAAAGATCCCAACCAATTTTTCAACATTCCGCCCTTGTACGGGAAAGGAAAAGATGGGATTCAGTTTATCTAATTTTTGTGTAATATTCTTGAAATTAGGCAATATTTTCCTCAGTAAATAAATAAATAGTAAAGTTAACTGAACCTCACAGAGGATTTTGAGGGTGTCAAAGTTAGTAGGTAAAGGCGCTGTCAGATTAAATCGAAACTTTGTACTAATACTTAAAACAAAATATAAAAAGTACCGTGTTTCAAGGTTTTTTTTTTAAATTTGAAAAGGATAATAGCTTCATAAAATAAATAATAGTTTAAAAAACTAAAAACACGCTTTAGAAACCAAACTAAAAAAGGAGAAAATAATTAAATTTAATTAAAAAGCTTTTTAAAAGGTTTTTAAAGCGTGTTTTTTAGTTTTTTAAACTATTATGTATTTATTTTCTATTTTTTAGTTCTGCTAACTACAAAAACGTGTTTTATTTTTCATTTTTCTAAAAAAAAAAATTAATTATAAAATTGTCATCGGTCCTCGATAAGTTTACAAAGTTTCAATGAAATCTGACCGTTTAAAGTGGGTCAAAATCGCGTCTAAAGGAGTCAGTTACAAACATACATACAAGTGAAGCTAATATAAAGCGTGTAAAAAGAAGTCATTTATTCAAACTAGGCTGAGAATCAGCACTTTTCTAACGTCAAAATTACATAAGACAGTCCCCCAAGATGCCTGCCCTTCACCGATTCCCAGTGCTTTACTGCTCGCTTCAATTATATCAAACATGGGTATAAATTAATAATGTTTAAACAAAAACGTTTTGACACAAGCTTTTGGAAACAGTTCTTTACTGCAAGTAAAATATCGAGTTTTTAGATTGACTATTCTTCTGCCTATTTCTTGAACAAAAAGACGGATAAAAATTACGTAGTAATTTATAAAGGCAAAATTACGGAAGATTTAAATATTATACCCCTTTATTTTTTAAATATTTAACTACTCTTGTATCGGTATGAACTATGTATTTAAAAATGACACTTAACGTGATAATAATATAACTTAAGGTGAATGCGCAGTGGTAGAGCGCGAAATTCAAATTTTGTTACGTTTTTTGCAATTTTCAGGTGAGTGTCAGCTTGTTTCTTGATCAAAATATGATTTGCGACTATAACATGTACGTATTTACAGATTTATAATCATTAGAATCAATAATACATCTTTCTAAGTTAGATTTGTTCCATAAGAACAAATTTCTTATGGAAAAGTGCTTGTGGAAGAAATCTAACTTATAAGAGATATATTAGACATTCTAATGACTAAATTCTGTGAACACGTACCTGTTATATTCGCAAATCACATTTTGATCAGGATACAACCTGATACTGACCTGAAAATTGCAAAAACGTAAGAAAATTTGAATTTCGCGGTCTACCACTGCGTATTCACCTTAATATCGCCTGTGTTCCCTGTAGGGGCAGGCTCTGTTAGGTACAGTTTACCGCTCATCAGTGAGTAGTAACACTTGTACTACGAAAATGAACCTTAATGCTACGAAATAAACGCGCTGTCAATATCAAATTGTTACCAGTGATGTGCGTTTGACTGTGCACCCACATTAAGCCAGTTATGTTTAAGTCCCATGTAATGGGGGCTAGCCCATTGCCATCACAGGTATAAATCCAGACTCTAGTTACTGAGAAATTCTTCAAAACAGGTTGTAAGAGATTCGACGCACAAACTGCCACTTTTAATCAGAACATGATTTTAGACCACCATAGATTAAATTTTCGTCGGTTATGAAAAAAATAATCATACAGTCTAGCTATCCTACACGATCAAAATTTTATTATAGTATTGCAGTTCTGTATAAAAAAATGTTTTTTTTTTTTTTAATATCCTTATATTCTCTGAGAATGCTAAGAAATGGGTACCTACATAAAAGGAAGTCTGAAAGTGACACCGATAACTGAAAAGTTGTGTGGAAATCGGTTGTCATGGTATGGGCATGTGATACGGAGGAATGAGGAAAATGTCGTGATGAAAGTTTTGAGTATGAATGTCGATGGCTGTAAGAGTAGGGGGAGACCAAAGAAACGATGGATGGACTGTGTGAATCATGATATGGTTAGAAAGGGTGTGACTACGGAGATGACGACTGATGAGAGAAGTGTGGGAGAAAAAGAGATGTTGCGCCGACCACAAATAAATTGGGATGAGGGTAGGAGAATGATAATCTAGATCTCCATGTCTAGAATCATGTACTGAATTGGCATGGCAGCAGTTTGCGTCATCGTAGCACCCTGAATCATAAAAAATAAAACTTTTAAAAATAAATAAGGGGGTAATTAAAATATAATTTAAATATTATCATAATAAAGTCTTCTTTAGCTCTCTATAGACAAAAATATGTAAAATACTATATAAATATTTAAATAATATAAATAAATAAATGTGATTCGACTACGGTTTTAACTATCGTAGAAGCAATTACAGTTGCCTGTCTAAATTAGCTATTAATTAGTATTTCTTTAGTGGAAAATAACACTGTGTCGTGACGACAGAAAATGCATATAAAATAACCGTTTCTTTTTTTGAATCCTATAACTAAGCCTCCGCTGTCTGTCCGTTCGTTGTAGCGGGCTGTATCTCATGAGCAGAGATCGGATATTCGGAGGCAGTTGACGTCACTTGTGGTCACGTGATAAAAGTCATCGTAAGGAGCGTTTTGGCGGTAAATACAAAACAAAGAAAATTAAATTTGATTTAAATCGTTTCTAATTGAGAAAATGGATATAAATCAATTTACTTTTATTTTTCTGTTACATATTTCGTCGCAATCTTCAAATTAGAATAGTTTTTTAATAAATTGAAAAATACCCTATTCACAGTACAGTAGGTTCAGTATGATAGGAGTATGTTAAGTTGATCTTAAGGTGGAAGCGCCAAGGTAGCCCGCGAAATTCAAATTTTGTTACGTTTTTTGCAATTTCCAGGACACTGTCAGGTTGTATGGTGATCTAAATATGATTCGCGACCGTATCAAATATGGCTTTACAGAATCATAATCATTAGAATCAGCAATACATCTCTATAAGTTCATATTACTCTAAAGAATGACTATTTCATGAAATTATGACATTTGAGGGCAATTCTAACTTATGAAGTTGTATTGCTGATTCTAATGATTATGATTCTGAAAAGCCTTATTTGATACGGTCGCGAATCATATTTAGATCACCATACAATCTGATACTGACCTGCAAATTGCAAAAAACGTAACAAAATTTGAATTTCGCGGGCTACCCTGGCGCTTCCACCTTAAGCCTGAGTTGTTGCTTTCAGAAACCGTACCTTCACATGATTCTATTCTATGTCACATGCCCTTAATACCAGATACCAGAAGTTCCACAAATTTGTTATTCCATATAAATAAGGCGGTGTGATGTTGATTACTTTATAATAGTACAAGTCTATTTCTGTTTACATATAAAGACTACCAATGATGGTGAAAGTATTTAGTTTTTTTCTAGCAGTCAATAAGTCAAGATTGTTGGTACGTCAATGCAATATAATTTTTCTTTTTGTCTGAAATAATGGCTCGTAGAGGTCACGAGGTTCACCATCCCTGTTGTAGGACCCTCCCGCCCCGTTTCTAACACGCAAAAGCCAAATTTATCCGTCAAATACTTTACGTGACCTTAGAGTTAGGAGAATTTGCCTCAAAGCCATACAGAAGCCGGGAGCATTTCTCAAATCAAAGGAAGCTTTAGTCTTTTCGTTAGTATAACAAAATAATGATATTAAGAAGGACAGACAATTGTCATTGCGTATGCTCTAAACTGCAATAATTAATATTATGTTAAGTAGATTTAAACAATTGTTTAAAAAAAAGGGGATGCAACTGATTGTGAGCTTTTATAAATTTGTACGTTACAATTTATCGCGCATGTGATTTTTTTTTTTTGAGGATGGGAAATCATCAAATAACTTCTCCCGCTCTGGGTGGAGCAGGAGGGCGTGTCAGACTTTTACTGACTAAACCCCACCCGTGTTCCCTCAGTTGCCTGTGTGCCAGGGGCGACGGTACCTCTTTCGAACAACCCGCACCCCTGGCAGGCATCGGCCCTTGCGGACCCCACCAGTTCGGCGCACCAGGACACATGGCACGCTGTGACTACCCCAGGAACCAAGTAATATAAGGGCCCCAGACGAACCCGTGTCTGACACCCTTGGTCCCCCTGCGACGGGTCAGTTTTTTTTAAATCGTGCATGTGATTAAAAAGCGTCTTCATGTATTTTCATACATTTTACTTCCTTAAGTCGGGATCGGGATGCCGTGACGTTAGAAAATATTAAAAGTGCACATTGTCTTTGAAACGACTCTAATAGCTGCTATACAGGGTCAAATTAAATTGGCTAGCGAAACTTAACGGAAGTCTCAGGTATCGAAGTCAATAATGATCAGCCTATAATGTTCCCACTGCTGGGATACAGGCCGCCTCTCTTTAAGACTGGGCCAGTGCGGGTTGGTGTATGCCACATGTCATCGAATTTATGGATCTAGGACATTCCGTTAACTCACGATATGTACTTTACCGTTTTGAGAGCAATGGTGATGAAATAATATACACAAAGTGCCTGACTGGGTTCAAAATTACGACCTTCAACTCATTTACGTACAAAATTACTTAAAATAAAATGATGAGTTTAAAAAAAACATGCTTTTCAGTCATGATTCAAAACTCAAACTCAAACTCAAAGCATTTATTTCAAATAAACCAATTACAGCACTTTTGAATTGTCAAGGTCGGTGAGATAGAAAGATGAAGCTAGTTGCCCATTCCAAAGCGTAGGTACCTATGGAGAAGAACGGGCAAGAAACTCCATGGACACTCTTTTAAAATCATGATTTTGTTACAATCAGTTGGTTACATCATTATGTTGAAATTATCAATGTGAGAACGATGTAAAAAGACGTGCACATTATAAGCGTCCGTAATTAAAACAAAACAAAAATAAAATAACAATTTAGAAATTAAAATAAGCCGTGGGAGCTAATTCGATATTCATACCTATTACGTCTGTTAAGTATTGCCAGTCAAATTAATTTTGTCCTGTGTCTGAAAAATCAGTTGCATCTCAAAAAAATCTTAGCAAAAAAATTTAAAGAAACAATTTCTTTCTTTTAATAATTATCCCATAGAGACTTGCGCAGCCAAAGTTATTCTTAAAAAAAGAAATATTTGACAACAAAAAAGACTGTTTTAAAAAAGATACTGCCCATTTTTATTTTTGTTTCAAAAAGAAAACTGAGTTTTTTTTTTAATTTAAATTAAATAGAATATTACTGTTGTAAATATGTCTTATAATATTATAGTTGTGTTTAGATTTTAGGCCATAATGGAATTTGATGTGAAAAGATTTCATACAAGAGAAGGTGGTAATTCATTGATTTTTGACAGTCGTTACGGGTCGTTAGAAGCCCGAAGGTCTTGACAACCAGTGTTACTAAGGGGTATTCTGCTGCATCCGTTTAGACTGGTAGCTGACCGCAACACAGTTTTGAAAAGGTTTGGCAGATAACACAGGCTGACAAAATTAGACGAACACTCTTAACCATAAACCAGACTATACATTTCCGAAGTATTTCGATGCGCTGAATCTGAATCTGGCCGCAGAATTGCTCTATCACGTAAGGCTTTTGAGATATCCTAACCTGGAAGAGCAAAAAAGACGTAGTTTTTGCTTATTTTTGAGGTTACGTAGCTCGCTAGATCCTTTTTCCTCAAAAAGTTTATCAATTGTATCTGAAAGTACTAGTCCTTCTCTTTAACATGACGTTGAGTATATTTATTTAACCATTTATGCACACACATATAAACAGACAAGAAGAAAGGAACTGAAAAATACGTACATAGGTAATGCTTATTTCTACAGAAATCTCTTCGATAGGAGAGTCCTGCGATAGGAGAGAAGATAACAGAGATGTAGACAATACAACAACAACAATATCTTTTTTTTTTTTCGCTGAGATATCGCAATTTGAAAATTTCCAGGTTGGTATATCTCAAAATCCTGACGTGATAGAGCAATTCTGCGGTCAGATTCAGATTCAGCGCATCAAAATACTTCGGAAATGTATAGTCTGGTATTTGGGTAAATAATTTGTCGGCCTGTGTAATGATTATGAAAAGTAGGTAAGGCGTGATTACTCTGAGAATAAAGGCCTTACAAACTCAGAGAACACAGTCTCTTTCAAAGTCCTTAATCTTGGTCAGATCGTTGTGACCAGTGTCTGAAATGGTCTTTTGAGGATAGAACCACATAGATTGAGTAGACCTGTTCAGTCAGTGCACGCATTTATCAGTAATCATAAGAGGGCTACTGATGTCTTCTCTTGTATAAAATCTTCTTCTATATAGAGTAAGAAACAGTCGCTTCCTTCAAAGGTTATATATTTGTGGTATATTAAGATTTTAGCTTCGACGGGACGACGCCGATACGATTACGATACGACTCGAATAAAAAGGAATATAAAAGTCACGGCTGGCTATCAAAGTAGGACGAGACGAAAGAAACGATGGGTGGACTGTGTGAATGATGATATGGTTAGAAAGGGTATGACTACTGAGATGGCGAAGAAAAATACATGTTGCGCCGACCACAAATAAATCGGGATGAGGTAGTATAACTTTGTGGCCCCGACCGACCCTTGCTCGTTGAAGCGCCAGCCCGCGCCGCAGCTGAGCCAGTAGCTTTAAATTCCCCGATCAATAATCATAATGCCAATATTTTGATCCAGCCTGTCCCCAATGATAGCTGTCCCCCCATCAGTGACGCCCTGAGCCGAGGTCCGTACCCCACAGGGGGTGCCCTCAGCGTGCAGTCGCTTAGTTTATAAATTTTAGTTTGTAAGCCCTGGCTGGAGGCGTTAAGATTAACTTCTTAATGGCAGCCCCAGGAAAGCCCGGTTGAGCAGTCACGGCCTCTCAAGGCCAACTGCGAGATGCCCAACAAAAAAAAATAACTTTGTGGCGTTGTTTAAACGGAGATACTGTTAAAAATAATCTTATAAATGGGGTTTTTTTTTAAATTAACTCAGTACAAGACAGCGGTCATTCTGATAAGAATCTATCCAATTGAGATACGAGTTTTTTTTGTTGTTGATAATAATTATGAACAGTCTGTTAGATGCGTTATTTTTGTTTTATCGGATTTGCAGAGGTAATAATTGTGGTTGGGGAGTTACTATTACACAGCTGTGATGATGTTGATTTGTGTCTCCCACGTGACCAATGTGTCTCGGAATGCTACCTGGCGAAGTATATTAATAAACTATGGTAGCAATCTCATCTCAGTGACAATCAATGTCAAAAATGTACAGATTATGACAGATAGAATGTGAACGTTCTTTTATATACAGGAATTGCCCCTCAGTTGCTAACTCTCATGTCAACCTATACGATTCAACCAATCGCGATAGTTAATATGAGATTTTACAGAAGATTGACCGACTAAGAAGAAAAGTCAGTCGCATCGTAATCATATCGTCGTATGTTATATACTAGGCTAAGTAGAATCACACTGAGGGCGAAAACATTTGAAAATGACTTTTAATCTTTACATAGTATAAAACAAAGTCGCTTGTCATGTCTGCACGCTTAGCTTTTTAACTACGCAACGGATTTTATTGCGGTTTTCATCCAATAGACACAGTGATTTAAGAGGAAGGTTCATATATTATGTATAATAAACCGTCCTCTACGCGGGCGAAGCCACTGACAAAAACTAGTTTAGTACAAAAAAGAACACGAAAAAATGACCCAAGGTGTGTCGGATTTAAATAAGTATAGCCAAGAATTAAGGCTATTTATTTTCTGTTTGAAAAGAGACTCATTTTTTGCAACACAATACTTTTAAACGGTAAAAAAATCCCAACCAAAGATTTTAAAACAAAATATTGAACCCCACCGATTTATTAAAAGGACCAAAATGTAATTTATTATATTAAGCATTTACTAAAAGTTTCAGTATACGAATTGTGTGAAAATTATAGCGGCTACAAAAATACAAGGTAACAGAATAAACGCAAGTCCTGTGTTCATAATTGACTACTGAATCGATTTCAGTGACTTTTAAAACGAGTTTTTTTAAAATGATGAATTTTGCCATAACTACCGCCAATTGAACTAAAAAAAACAATCTTGTTTGATGGCAATAAGACTAAAATGCATACAGTATTATGAAAAAGTTCAACACGATTTTCTTAATAATAATTGTTAGCTTTAAAAAGCCACAGGCGAACTACGCAAGACTCACGTCACAGAAATCCTACATCGCGCAATCAGAGTTTACCGCGCGACTCGCATAGGTACAACATCCCGACATCAGCCGTCGGGCAGTTGCCCACCAGACACAACACCCGTCTGGTAGGAGGATCCTCCATTTTCAATAGGGTTTGAGTGAACTTTACACCCTGTTCCTCATACATCTATAGTCTCAATACTCAAATTGGGGTGTATGAGGTCTTGCTTTAATTATTTGATACCAAATTTTCGGTTTCATGTTTCTTAAATTCAAATCATAACAAACGTGTCACCGCATTACGTAGGTCAATAACTTTCTACGTTACTTGCCAATATCACGATAAATCTCTTCCGAATGACGTGTTTGTTTCAACTTGAAAAGTTCGGTTTCTGGTATCAATGTATTAAAAAAATCTCATAGTTTCCGAACATGTAAAGATAGGATTAAAAAACCCTTCCAATATCGTTAGATATCGTCCAAAGAAGACGTGCCCTTGGTATGTATATGTTACCGGCCAAACCCGATTTCAGGCCAAACTAGTTTGTCCTAAGCCAAACTGGTTTATTAAGCCGGGGCACCCCGATTAAATGGGTTAGGTTAGGTTAGAACTGTGACCAAAAGGGCGCGAGCCGAGTGTTACCGGCCAAACCCAATTTCAGGCCAAACTAGTTTGTCCTAGGCCAAACAGACTTAATCCTACGCGTGATATGTCGCAGCCAACTAGCTTAATTAGCCGTTTCGTTAACAGCCTTTGGAAGTAACGTTCGCCGGCCGCTGCCGCGGCACCGCTCGCTGCGCTCGCTCGGCCCGCGCCCTTTTGGTCACAGTTCTAACCTAACCTAACCCATTTAATCGGGGTGCCCCGGCTTAATAAACCAGTTTGGCCTGAAATCGGGTTTGGCCGGTAGCATATACTTTTCCCGTTACACGTTGTATAGCTAATTTCATACAAATCTCAGTTTTCAGTCTTCTCTTTAGTTTAAATTCAATTATTTCGCCCTCAGTGTAATGCCATTGATGTTAGCAAATTATATTTAAATAGGAAGGAATAAGCCGAAAATAATCTAGTACTGTGGTATGAGAGCTACAGAGATAACTTAGTTCAAGGTTTTTTAACTCCCAACTCAATTTTATAAAGCCACTGTTGAATTATCAAGGAGTCGGTCAGTCAGAAATATGAACCTAGTAATAGTTGCACATTCCAAAGCGTACTAGGATTCTATGGAGAATAACGGGCGAGAAACTCCATGGACACTCTTTTATATTTAAAAAAAATGTTACAAAATTTTCTTCAAAAATCATTTATTTACTATTATATCTATATTAGACAGAGTTGTAAGGTACACACACATTTATTCGCCATTTATGTTTACGTACCATGTAAACAAGCATATTGACGTACAACTATTTTCTTACCCTAAATTCATAAATGTTGCTTAAAGTTAATTAATGATTAGCGACTTTTTAACCATACATTTTTGACGTTTAAGCGTCTTTTAACTTTAAGCAACGATGTCCCTCGGCAAACTTCGTGTTTTGTCAATCGTCGGCTTTCTATCAGTTACCCTTTGCACTTGGTGCAGACCGGACGCTCTCAATATAGAGTTGTTAATAATCTTTTAACTTAATGTAATAATAAAAAAAAATAAAAAAATACGATGATTCCCGAGGGACGTTAAGAAAATAGTTGCATGCCTGTTGCATCTTTTAAATATGGTTAAGTAACTGATTTTTTCCATGTGAAACTGTATTTGTAAAACTATTATCACATAATTAGCCTTTATTATTCCCACCGCTGGGACTCACGCTATGTGAGAATAAGTGGGCCGTAATCCACCACGCGGAAACCGTGCGCGGTGGTGGAAGTGTTCCATGTCTTCTCATTAAAGATCGTATATAGGCCACCAAGCCACAGTACTAGTATAATTTTTAATTAATATTTCACTCTTCTCTCTATTTTAATGATTACAAACAAAAGAATACCAAAGTTATTATACTTTTTACTAGAAATTTATTTTTTTATTATATTTTTTCTTACTAGATGTAGTTTTCGTTGTTAAGCCGGTGTGCACAATTTGCACAAAATCTAAAAAAAAAAAATTGCCACATTGCACAGAAAATTGTTAAAGTGCACATAATCCTGTGTTTAATTAAGATAGACTGTATTGTTCGTCAAATTGCACTGATCAAGAAGTGTATTGCACGAGTTCTAAATAAAATTAATAATAGGAATAAAGAAAGTTCAGTCTCAAATGTGATATATTATGGTCTCAAATAAGACAAGACACAAAAAAAAAATGTGTTTAAGTTACATGTTTAGTTTCAATGTGAAATATTATAACTTGATCAAAACACAAGTAGCTAGTAATATTTCACATTATTGCAAACAATTTTTTGACCAGTGCATTTTGATAATGCTAGTATATTTGTCACAAATAAATTTTAAATAAATAAAAAATGTGTCTTGCATCAATGTTTAGAGTAATACCGATACTTAAGTAACTCCGCCACATTGCACAATTTTGCACAAAATCAAACTCAAATTTGTCAAAATGCACAAAATTGTGTGCATTCATTACGCTTAGCTGAATTTATTTAAAAATTCTTAGTCTCAAAAAAGCATTTTTTTCTCTTATTTTTAGACTATTTTTTAGTCAAGCATAGTTTTTATGTAATTCAAGTTAATTACTGAATCATATCTTGAAATCGTTGATTAAATATGGGTAGTTGTTTGTCGAAGGCTTGTTAAAACTGCGCTAGAATGGTCTAAGTCGCATTTTATTAAGTAATTTAGGTGCTGCTCTACAGTATTCCAGGGCTAAGCCACGCTTCGTAAGAAAATGTAACTACACAAGCTGGACCTCGGCTCAGGGCGTCGCCGGTAGAGGGCGGGACGGGTGGGATCGGAATGATTTATTAATTAGGGACGAATTTAAAGCTACAGGCTCAGCGGTGCAGGCTGGCTCGAGCTAGGGATGCCCGATCTCGATTAAACAGGATGCGATCTTCGCCCAGATCGAATCGTATTCGCCTATAAGATCGTATAAAAAATCGTATCCGTCCCGCCAACAAAATCAAACGTTTGGACATTTTTTTTATTAAATATAACATGGGTGGACAATGTAGATTGTGTTAACAGATTGTTAAAATGATAGGAAATACTACCAATTTAAAAAAAATCATCTCTGACGTCATCACATTCAAATAAATAATTTTGAATGCATACCTACTGTGCTTTTCATTATTTTTATAAAATTACGATACGATCTTCCGAGATCGATTCAATACAATACGATTAAAATCGTGAATCGATTCACGAGGTTACGATCCAAAAGATCGATTCAAAGCAAAAAACCGGGCATCCCTAGCTCGAGCAAGGGTCGGAGCGGCGTCTTAATTTTTTTTTTGTCGAACTTGAGATGTGAGTTAGACCATTCTACCGTTGTCATTTTCTAATAATGACTGTCTGTGTAATTAGTAGAGAATTAATGATATTGTAATTGTCAATTTATGTTAAATAAAAGCGAAAAAAGTAAAATGGTTTTCAAAAATGGTCACAAAAAAGATTTTCGTTTTAAGTCTTTTTCAAAAGGAGGGAGTGGATGATTCTGTTGTGCACCATCTAAACTAAATTTTGATTATTGCATCTTTTTCTTACTAATGAAACAAGAAAGGGACGGAAATAAATTAGAGCTGTCATATTTTCTTCGACGCAACTACGATGAACTAAATTCATCATGCCTAAAATCACGCCAAATTCCAGGAATCGAGACGTAATTTCGTTTGACAGTTCTAAAGCGTCACCTGTCTCTTTCTTTCGCGGTTTGTCAGTAAGAGATAGCAATATTCTTATTTTAGTTTAGGTGGTGAATAAAAAAATTGGCACCAAAGCCTTTGAAAATAAATTGACAATTACAATACACATATGTTAAAAGGTTGATATTTAATCAAAGAAAAATAATTAAAATACATAATGTGTACCTATAGACATGTACCAAAGTGTATTAAAGAAATAAATTATTTTAAAATGTATTTCTTGTTGTTTCTTTTATCACATTTACCGTTTGTTAACATCACGCTGGTATACGCACAAAAGGGTAAGCAGAGATATAAAGTACACCTCTATATTTAGCAGGTATGTAGGCATACGTTAAAGTGATGATTTTTAACCGACTTCAAAAAGGAGGAGTTCCCCGATTACTCGAAGATGGCTAGACCGATTTGGATTTTGTTTTTTTTGTTTGAAAGGGTATACTTCCCAGGTGGTCCCATGATCATCAAGTCAGGATCTGATGATGGGATCCTGGAGAAATAGAGAGAACTCTTCAAATTTTATAGGCACACAAAGCGATTTAGGTATTTTTTGGAAGAGTACTTTCTCGTAGTGGTCCCATTTCAATTTGGTGAAGATCTGATGAAGAACTTCGGAGATAGGCAACAGAACTCCTCAATAAATGATAGCAAATGGACTGGGATTGCCGAAATCGCATGTCTGTCTATTGCTTACACCAGTTCATAACATAACATCACGCCGGTACGCTGTGAAGGGGTAAGCACATGTGAACCACTAAAAAGTGAAAAATAAAAACTTTTTCAAAAAAAAAAAACAACCGACTTCCAAAAAAACACTACAAAGTGAAAAATAACTTTAATTTCGGAAGGCGGTGACAAAAAATTCAAATACAGTTCCAAAGACACCGACTTCCGAAATTAAAGTTCTTTTTCACTTTGTAGTGTTTTTTTGGAAGTCGGTTGTTTTTTTTTTTTTTAAAAGTTTTTTTTTGTCTCAAAACAGCATTTGTTTATTTCTCTCAATTAGTAGGGCAGATTCATAAAAGGACATTCAATTCAGAGAGTACAAGGCTGTGTTCTCAACGTTGAATGACATAATGTTCAGTTTCCGTTGTACAATATTTTCATTCGCCAAAAAATGAAACAATTATATTTATAACAAATAACTAATATGTACCTACTGTTACGAAAGAAAAAGGGCGCCATATCGTCGTGGGCCTAGGGCGCCATCAAACCTAAATCCGCTGGCTGTCATTTGTGGATCTTTGACAGTCGTTACGGGTCGTCAGAAGCCCAAATGACAACCAGTCTTACCAAGGGGTATCGTATTACCCAGTAACTGAGTTGTGGCGGTCAGATAGGCAGTCGCTCCATGTACAATATTGGTAGGCACCCAGCTGCCTCCGTTTAGATTGTAAGCAGACTCCAATTGTACGGTCTCATCGCCGTACATTTTTCTGCTTACTCGTTAACCTACTTAAGGCCAACGATGCGCGTCATAATTTAGCATTATAAAATAACTTGACTAACGAATTTAAATGTAGTGTACTTAAAACTGTATAGCTATCAATAACTGAGATAAATAATCGCCTACCACTGTACTACTTACTCTTAACTTAACTACTTAGTGCATCTCAGTGGGACGTGTTTCTCTATCTAACTTTAACTAAAAAACCTTCACAACAAATCAATGTACGGAGTTAACTACTACAGCCCGTACACCAATATATTTAGGGGAAAAGGTTTGGCAGATTGATTGACATTTAGGGGTCGTCTAACCGGGTGCAGCTGGAGACCAGCATTTTACATGAAGAGACTGCCTATGACCTCCACTGCCGCGTATTTAAAGCGCATATTTACCAACCGACGCAAAATAGATTTATTAAATTGCAGAAAAAAACATCGTCTTATTTGAACAACTGTTTCACCGTTTACGTAGAATCAAATTACCACCTTGTTTTTTGGGTTCGCATATAATTAGCTCATAATGTTCCATTACAAGGGCTTCTTGGCTACTGCCAGGGTCACGGATTTGTTCGAAAGAGTTATCCTGGCCTGGTTCAGGCAACTGAAGAAATACGGGTGGGTTTTGTCAGTAAAACTCTCACACGCCCTCCCGTTCCGCTCTGAGCGTACATACATACTCAGCCCATAACATTTTGGGATGCATGAAGAAGCCTCCTCGTGTAGCGCAATTTGTTCCACCAGCAACTCGAATGAACCGAGCGCTCGGCGCATCCTGGACAGTCACACCCAATACCTTGATGATTGGCCAATTCTTCCCTCGCGGTGGTAGGGCTAACGCCCGCCTGGTTCGCAACCACCCTCCCACCGGAGTCCGGCGACAAGCAGCTTGCTGTGTTTCGTCGATGCGTGAGAGTACCAGTGCCTTGAACAAGAGTGAACAAGCATTTTCAGGGCACGCTTGATCCGTCATAGACCTCATCAATCGCTTTCATCAGGCGTGATCGAGGTCAACAGCGGGTCCATTTAGTAATAATAAAAAAAACGTTCCCACTGCTGGGACACAGGCCTCCCCTCCGTGAGTGGGAGTGGGCCGTAATCCACCACGCGGGCCCAGTACGGTTTGGTAGATATCACATGTCTTCGAATTTTTGGTTCTAGGACATGCCGGTTTCCTCACGATGTTTTCCTTCACTGTTTGAGAGCAGTGGTGATGAAATTATTTACAAAAAGTAATGCGCCTGGCTGGGTTTGAATCACCGACCTAAAACTCGAATGTAGGACGAATTGACCATCTTTACTAACATGACCTCTCCGTGCCTCAGAAAGTGCTGTGTCCAAATAGATTAGCGAGTTGTGTCGTGACTCTATAGATACGTCTATTAGTAGCTATACATGTATTTTTACAGTCCACTATGATCTAGTTTAGTAGCGAATAAACCTTCTTAATAACTACACGTTGTTTTCTTATAAAAAATCTCGGCAAACCAAAATCAACCTTATGCACTGAACAGCTGTTATACGTGGATCTTTGACAGTCGTTACGGGTCATCAGAAGCCCGACACCCTGTCTTACCAAGGGGTTTCGTTATTAACCAATAGATAACTGGGAAGTGGAGGTTCAGATAGGCAGTCGCTACATGTCAAATACTGATACTAAGCTGCATCCGGTTAGACTGGAAGCTGAACCCTACATAGTTGGAAAAAACATTGGCAGATGAGGTTTAATTTCCGGGACACAGGTTTGCTCTCTGTGCGCGGGAGTTGGCCGTAATCTACCAGGCGGGCGCAGTGTGCGTTGGTAGATGTCACATGTCTTCGAATTTTTGGGTCTAAGTAGAACATGTTTCTTCACGATTTGTCTTCCTTCACCGTTTTCAGAGCAGTGGTGATGAAGTATATTACACAAAGAAAAACGCCTCTGCCTGAGTTGTGGAAGTTAGATAGGCATTCGCTACATGTAACAGGTAGTCAGCTTCATGGTAAGACTGGAAGCTGACCCCAACGTCGTTGAGAAAAGGCTGGGCAAAATATGATCAAAATCAAAATATTTTATTTCACATAAGCCTGCATGGGCACTTATGAAACGTCAGAAGCTAGGTACAGGTGATGATGACTAGTGCTGCCCCGGACGAGCTTCTTCGAAAATAGCTTCTCCCTTCTTTAACCGGTAACATATACAGGAAAAGTTTTTATCCAGTGCGCAAACTGTAACCATGAATTCAGCATATCATTCTAGACCCCAACGCAGAAATTTTTGGTCGGTTATATAAAAAAAGACTGTTCCATACATTTGGAACGCGTAGGTATTGCACTTTTCTATGAAACAGCCGATTTTTTGGAAAACCGACAAAAATATCTTCTTAAAAAGCGTGGGGTGCTTGAAATTAAGTGACTATAAGAATACCTCAAAAAGCACCCCACGCTTTTTAATTGAATTAAATTATTTTCTCCTTTTTTAGTTTGGTTTATAAAGCGTGTTTTTTAGTTTTTTAAACTATTATTTATTTTCTATTTTTTAGTTCTGCTAACTACAAAAACGTGTTTTTTTTCTCATTTTTTTTTAAATTATTGAATTGTCATCGGTCCTCGACAAGTTTACAAAGTTTCAATGAAATCTGACCGTTTAAAGTGGGTCAAAATCGCGCTCAAAGGAGTCGGTTACATACAAACTTAAACAAACCAACATACAAGTGAAGCTAATATAAAGCGTGTAAAAACACTCCGACAGAAAAGCAGTTGATTTATTGAGTACGGCAGGTGCCTTTAATGAGCCTCAACCAGGCGCATTGAGTTTTATTTATTCTCAAAAATCATAGTGACAGTTCTTCGCATTGATATTACGAACCCTGATTTTTTTGTTGAGTGGGAAGTCATCAAATATCTTCTCCCGCTCTGGGTGGAGCAGGACTTTTACTGACTAAAACCCACCCGTGTTGCCCCAGTTGCCTGTGTGCCAGGGGCCACGGTATCTCTTTCGAACAACCCGCACCCCTGGCAGGACGAAGCCTGATTACGTAGGTAAAGACTGCATAACGAAAGGGCTGTGGTAGAGAACCCCAGGTAGATTTTCTCCAGGCAAGATCGAAAGAATCTTCCGTTTCAATGGAGTGGTAGGTAAAACGGGCTGTTGTCCGCAACTCCACGTCAAAGCGCGTATTTTGCGTACGGGTGGGAGAATCGGTTATTCGATCCACCCCAGCTCCTCGAGAAAGGCCAGCAACGCCTTGGTGTTGCTGACAATCTCACGTAGGGTACCTGGGTTACCGAAGTATTTTGCCCTGTAATTGGCGACCACCGGGCAGTTTAACAGCACATGAGCCGCTGTCTCGTCGTCTTCCATGCAGGCCCTGCACAGCGGACTGTCTGTTACCCCTATGACAAAGAGATGTTTGTTAAATGACCCATGGCCAGTTACAGCTGCTGTAACTGTACGCAGCTGTGGTTTTGTTAAACGGAGAACCTGTTTCGTGAGGCGGGCATCGACCGCAGGAAGTGCTTCCTTGGCCTGCCTGCAAAAATGGAGTGGTAAGTTGGTAACTAACCTTTTGTAAGCGACACATTTATATGGACGTAGGTGGAAGATATTTTATCTGTGTTGCGTATTAGAGGTGTGAGATTATGATCGAAAAGCGGACGTGAAACTCTAACATGTAGATATCTAATATCATTATATTTGCCGCACCCGTAGTAGTATAGAATTAAACACGGTAATATTTAACTAATTAAACTATACTCCATTTGAAATAAGATTAGACATTTAAACAAACCTTTTTTACAGTCCGTTCAACCGATTCTGACTTCTATACCTTAAGCATAAGGATGACATTAAAAGCAAAAAAGTAGTTACAATACCAACTGTTTACTGCAGCTGCCATGTCACCAACGCAATAGAAGTCAAAATCGGTTGATCTGACTGTAAAAAAGTTTTAGTTAAATGTCTAATCTTATTTCAAAGGGAGTATAGTAGTGAAAAACTAAACGATGACTTAAAATCTAGTCCGTGTCCCAAGACGGTTGACAAGTAGGTAAGAAAGAGGGACGCTATGGGCGCCTCGGATCGTGATTTAGTGTTACCGTGATCACGATGTTGTCACTTATAAATTGGAAAGTTTGTATGTTTCGATGTTTGTTACTCAATCACGCAAAAACGGCAGAACGGATTTGGATGAAATTTGGCATACAGATAGTTTGTAACCTGGAATAACACATGGAATACTTTTTATCCCGATAGTACGTTCCAGCGGGATAATTTTCGACCTCCACGCGAGTGAATCCGCTGGCAAAAGTTAATAATATATAAAAACCTGCGCCTATTCGACCAATAATTAAAATAAATACAATTAAATATTAACACTGTAACAACCGTATCTATTTGTATTAAATAACTACGTCACTACCATTTGTTGTATCAAAGTTAGTCGTACCTATTTGTAATGTTTTGTTGAAATTATGTACCTACATAAAATAAAAGATGAGTTCCAACCAGAGATCGGATATTCGGATGCATATTTACCTAAAGATATATTTTAGCTATGAAAGTATGGAAGCGGCTTTATAAATTATTTGTAGATAATATTTATTAAAAACCCCGGGATTCTTGGATTGCATAACTATTCACATGTGTATTAATTTAAAATTAATGTTTAACCCGATACAAATATGTATATGTACTGGAGGAGGGGTGGTTTGTATTTGTTAAAACAAAAAATAAACAAATTAAGACTTTTTCGATACAAAAGCGCAATCCATGTTAGCTAACATCTCGACTTTAGGTGAATCATCATCATCATCATCATTTCAGCCGAAGGACGTCCACTGCTGGACATAGGCCTCCCCCAAGCTCCGCCACTTCGACCGGTTCTGTGCTTCCCGCATCCAGCGGACTCCTGTGGACTACTACTTTAGGTGAATATGCATCCGAATATCCGATCTCTGGTTCCAACCCAGAGCATAATCTGCCTATAGTGTCCCCACTGCTGGGACACAGGCCTCCTCTCTGTGAGACTCCACGCGGGCCCAGTGCAGGTTGTTAGATGTCACCTGTCATCGAATGTTTTGGTTCTAGGACATGCCGGTTTCCTCACGATGTTTTCCTTCACTGTTTTGAGAGCAGTGGTGATGAAATGATTTACACTAAGCAAAGCACCTGTTTAGATCGAACCTACGACCTACATAGTCGCGGCCGTTACCACTGGGCCACCACTGCTGACTGAGGCTTATGGAAGTTACGTATGGTATTCCGAAATACCGTTCACCGAAAGGACGGTTTTCCGATAACACTCTACTCCGACGGTTAGTTGAACGAAAAAATAATTGGCCGATGAAACGTTTCACCGAAAATATTATTTATCGACGGTTGGTAGTCCGAATGAATCCTTCGCCGATGTAACGGTTCACCGAAAACACTCTTCAACGACGATTGGTTAAACGAATGAATCTTTCGCCGATAGTTAGGTTAGGCTAGGTTAAAACTGTGACCACCTACGCACGAGCCGAGCGAGCGAAGCGAGCGGTGCCGCGGCAGCGGCCGGCGAGTGCCAGAAACGACTAGATTATATAGAAAAAAATATGGAAAAAAGAGATTATTTTTAGGAGGATGCTATCGGCGAAAGATTCATTCGTTTAACCAATCGTCGTTGGAGAGTGTTTTCGGTGAACCGTTACATCGGCGAAGGATTATTTATATATTATATTATCTATATTATGATATTTTCGGCGAAACGTTTCATCGGCCAATTATTTTTTCGATCAACTAACCGTCGGAGTAGAGTGTTATCGGAAAACCGTCCTTTCGGTGAGCGGTATTTCGGAATACCATACGTAGCTCGGCTTATGGTATTTTTATAGATTTTCGGGTAGGTAACTACAGCATAATATCTTGTAGTCCCGTCCCTTACATTATAAATTGACCTCTACGTTGGATCCAATCTATCAATGAAAAAATTGTGTAAAGGACTTGTTGAAAAAATTTATGAAAAAAATACAGTGTAGGTAAAGAGATTTTTGACAGAAAATGAAGTACGTGACACACTTTATTATTGTTTCTTCAAAAATAAACCATGTAATGGTAATTCTTTGATTGGGAAGACCCTTTCCTTATTTGAAGTGGATTGGCGGCGATAATTACACCATTTCAAGTTCCTATATTGCTTAGTTTTTCAGATACATTGTTATTATGGGGCTGATTCGAAATTTTGATCCAAAAATCATTAGGGTTTTTTTATTTTGAGGCTATGAAATCATCAAATAACTTCTCCCGCTCTGGGTGGAGCAGGAGGGCGTGTCAGACTTTTACTGACTAAAACCCACCCGTGTTCCCTCAGCTGCCTGTGTGCCAGGGGCGACGGTATCTCTTTCGAACAACCCGCACCCCTGGCAGGCATCGGCCCTTGCGGACCCCACCAGTTTGGCGCACCAGGACACATGGCACACCGTGACTACCCCAGGAACCAAGTAATATAAGGGCCCCAGACGAACCCGTGTCTGGAACCCCTGGTTCCCCTGCGACGGGTCAGCGCAGTGGCCCCGCCGCCTACCACTTTTCGGCCGCAGGGGATAGGGAGAGCGGCCAACGCTATACCGACACTCCTCTTCCCCTGCGGCCCCACCGCATCCGCCATCAAACGGTGGCGGCCCCGTCCAGGCCACGGAAGGGAAGAGCGCTACTCAGAAGTACCGGCACTCCTCCTCCGCCGCAGCCTGTAACCCTCAGCCGCGATGCCTCCCAATCGACATCGCGGCCCGCCTCAGTTGCGGTGCACTCCACCGCAACCTACCCATTGGCCGCTACGTCGTCGGCTTGGAGACAAAAGCCCTGACGAGCGGCCCCACCTGGGGGTTCCTCTTCGCTTCACCGTGGGAGCGGACCACGGCTACTGAGCCCCCCCGCAACGACAATGCGGGAACCCACTGGGGGGGAAAATTATTAGGGTAAGGGACATTTTTCTTAAGCTAGAATTTTTTCATATTCACCATTCGTTAGAGCGAAAAATTCTGAACAAAACTGTATACTCAACTCATTTTGGGTATTTTGTCCCTTACCTCAATTGAACCTACGGTCGACGATATTGCGGCTGAATTCTCTGAAAGGTTGGCCCTGAAAGTCTAACAACTAGTTTGACTAAAAGGTATCGTGAAGTCCGCCCTGCGGCGGATTATGGCCTTATTACCCTTCACTGAAAGGAAGCCGGTGTCTCAGCAGTGGGCCACATTGATTACGATAAGTCACAGTGCCCAAAAATCTTTAAAAACAACTACCTTACAACCACGTCACAATGAAAATCACCGAATGAAAATTAGTACCTATTTAACGAAATATAATATGGCGTTTGCACAGCTGTCTTATATTTGCATATTAAATTATATAAATCTTGTCAAAAATAATGTAAATGCACAGTGGTTAGCAGATAGTTTTAATCTGTCCACTGAAAGAGTGTTTTTAATTATAATTTTACAAAATGCGTTTGGTAATTGGATTGTTATTGGCTCTGTTACTTGTAAGTACCTGGATGATGTTATTTGTTTGTTTTTTGTGTGTGTGCGGACATATGTGTAAATACAGTGTGTTCATAAAATGGATAGGTAAGCGCTAGCTGGTGTAGAGACGTAATCAAGTTTCTAAGTAAATCATGAAGAAATTACTACGTTATTGTTAATTGATTTATCTCCTATTTTATTTGTTTAGGTGTGTACTTACTTACTTGTGGGGCTTGTGGCTAAGTGATAAGCAGCCGCACGGGTCGATCCATCAGGTTAAGCTACACTTGACCCGGCTGGTCCGTGGATGGGTGACCATCTTTACATACCAAGACCCCTCTTTGCCTCGGAAAGCACGATAAGCCGGTGTTCCCGGTTGTCATTTGTGGATCTTTGACAGTCGTTACGGGTCGTCAGAAGCCTGAAAGTCTGACAACCAATCTTACCAAGGGATATCATATTACCCAGTAATTGGGTTGTGGAGGTCAGATAGGCAGTCGTTCCATGTAAAATACTGGTATTCATCTGCATCCGGTTAGACTGGAAGCTGACCCATAGGCTAGGCAGATGATGACGATGAGGTGTGTAGGTACTTATAAACTAATATCTATGTAAGTATAAAACAAAAAAATATATAGTCATGGAAATAGGTTGATTCTGAACTGATTGATTAACCTACTACGGTTGGTCAGTGGATGACATACTACGATCCCTCCGTGCCTCAGAAATCACGTAAAGCAGTTGGTCCCTAACTGGTGGAGTCCGCAAGGGCCGATACCTGCCAGGGGTGCGGGTTGTTCGAAAGAGATACCGTGGCCCCTGGCACACAGGCAACTGAAGGAACACGGGTGGGTTTTAGTCAGTAAAAGTCTGACACGCCGTCCTGCTCCACCCGGAGCGGGAGAAGTTATTTGATGATTTCCCACCCAAAAAAAAAAGCTGTTAGTCTCGGTTGGCATTCGGTGAATTTTTTACAAAAAATAAACTGCTATTTCATAGAAAAGTGATACTACGCGGTCAAAATTGTATGGAACAGCTGATTTGTTTTATTAACCGACGTCAAGTTACAACACGGTTCAGAATCATGTACTGGGGGCCGATTCTACTAACAAATTTGTTAAAAAAACGCAATAGAACCGCAACCGAATCACCACTTTTAAGCGTTTTCGCATTCTACTAAAATGAACAACGGTCCAGCTGCGACACAGCTGCGGTTACGTTTTAGTTACGCCAACGATCGATTGAAACAATGTCAAAACCTATTCTACTAACAAAATCGAACATGAGCGTGACGTTTACTATAGGACAAAGTAAATGATAAAATTATGATCATTATGTCTTTTAATTATAGAAAATACTTTTAGTGCCACATATTCGTGTTTAGTAACATTTTTAGATTCAACTTTTTTCTTTTTGGTATTAATAAAACATATTATTTTGGCATGTTGGTAACGCGGGTTACCCGCTGTGTTCCCGCTACAGTTCAGTTGCAATTCGTTTTAAGTTTAGTTTCCATTTTGCTTATAAAATAGTAGAATGACTTTTTATGTACCATCGAACGGCGATCGAAATCGAACTGTTGTGGAAACACAGTTTAACGTGTAGGTAACGTTGCAAATTAGTAGAATCGGCCCCCAGAATGCACACGCAGAGTGGTGTCCCAATGCACCCGAGGCCCTAGTACCTATGAGTTTCTTTTAAACGTCTCGACTTTACGAATCGACCGCGTTCGGGATGTCGATGTCGATCCAGATGGTGACTTTACACATACAAGTACACGAAGAGTACATACAATACTCTCCGTGTACAATACAACAACGCGTTCCGGGCCATTCTTAATCTGCCCTGGCGGTGTAGCGCGTCTGATAAGTTTGCCGAAAACAGGGTCGACGATTTTTATGCTGTATTGCGTAGGCTTAAAGCATAATTTCACCTGAGACTGATTAAGTGTAAAAACAGTATTGTGACTACTGTATTTCGCACCATTTACATGACCACTAATTATTTAATTTTAGTATGACTCTTTGAATTTAAACCTTAGTTAAACTTACCTGACAAGTAAAAGAAAACTATAATAATCAATCTAATGAATGTATAATAATAACGAATAATTTAATTTAATATCTATTTCAAATTTAATTAAATTTTTCTAATACTATGGGTGTATGTGTTAAACCTTGCCTGAAATAAATGAATTTTATTTTATTTACGAATCGACCGCGTTCGGGATGGCGATGTCGAGATGGTTAAATGGAACTCACATTGGGGCCACTGTGCCGTGTAGGTACCAAAATTATTGTTTTGTTCCAGGTCCAAGCGACGCTAATAGAAGCCGAACAAATAGGTAAGAATACATTGCTTTTCATTATCTTATTTTCCTACTAATATTATTAACTAGCTTCCGCCCACGGCTTCGCCCGCGTGAAAGTCGGAAATTATACCGCGGGAACGTACTACCGGGATAAAAAGTATTCTATGTGTTAATCTAGGTTATAATCTATCTGTGTGCCAAATTTCATCCAAATCCATCCAATAGTTTTTGCGTGAAACAGTAACAAACATCCATCCGTCCATCCATACTTACAAACTTTCGCGTTTATAATATTAGTAGGTAGGATGTGAAAGTTTGTATTTATGGATATTTAGATGTTTCGATGTTTGGATGTTTGTTACTTAATCACGCAGAAACAGCTGAACAGATTTAGATGAAACTTGGCACACATATAGTTCATAACCTGGATTATCATATATTATACTTTTTATCTCGGTAGTACGTTCCCTTGGGGAATTTTGGACCTCCACGCGAGGGAAGCCGCTGGCAATAGCTAGTAATGCTTATATTTTCTACTTACTATTGAGGGGCCCGTGGCTTAAAAATAACAGCAGCACGGGTGGATGTTGAAGGTTAAGCAAAGCTTGCCGAGGCTGTTCCGTGGATCTTTACACACTGAAATCCCTCCGTGCCTCGGAAAGCACGTTAAGACATTGGTTCCGGCTGTCATTCGTGGATCTTTGACAGTCGTTACTGGTAGTCAGAAGCCCGAAAGTCTGACAACCAGTCTTACCAAGGAGTTATCGTGCTACCCATTAACGGGGTTGTGGAGGTCAAAAAGGCATTCGCTCCACATATAATACTGGCATTCAGATGCATCCGGTAAGACTGGGAGCCAACCTTAACATAATTGGGAAAATGTTAGGTAGATGATGATGACTTTGTACTTACTATTGAGGCGCCCGTGGCTTAATAATAACTAAAGCACGGGTCGATTTTCAAGGTTAAGCAACGCTTTTTGAGGTTGGCCCGTGGATGTGTGGCCATCTTTACGTACTAGCCTCCTTGCCTCGGAAAGCACGGTATCGACTGTCATTCGTAGATGTTTGACAGTCGTTACCCAGTCTCCATAGGTTTAGATATTTAAATAAAGGTAAATAAATCTTAAAAAGGGTTTTTTTATAGTTGACACTTTCTTGTTTAAAAATACGGTGCAACAAAATTAAATTTATTTTCGATTTATACGATAGTTTCCTCTTTTATTAATGTATATTAAACTTTATCATTTATTCTTAAACTACTCTACTTGAGCACAATATTTTAGTTTTAGCCCAAAAAGACAGGTTCCTTAAACCTTTTTAGAAAATACAACCAATTAGTTAGCGTTGCAAAATTTTTGTTTGTGTACTGTCTTGAAGTGAATAAGTCGTTGAAGTAAATAAAATTGAAAAGTACAACTGTGATGTACCGTATAGCAACTGAAGTGGCAGGTATAATGTTTTAGCCGACCCAAAAACTGCTCAACGGGCCTAAAGAAGTTTTTAATTAAAAAATTTCATCCTGATAAAATTGCGTTTATGTAACAAACGAAAGATAGTGCGCTACGTGCAGTGCTACGGCGTAGCGCTCACGCTGTGCTACGAACTCGTAGACATTGCAATTTCGTAACCTTTTTTTAACTGTGTTGAGTCTGATAAAATCAAGCCCATTGTTGTTGTCATTAGGGTTCACTTTTGTGTGCACTGTTAATTTGTTAGAAAATCACAAATGCGTCTGTCTTTAATGGTGTTTATTAGCGACTAACTTAACGATCCTTACGCAGCTACTTAAATATATAAAATGACGCAACACCCATTGTTTTTTGTAAGTCATAAATTCTTACTCTTGATGAGGGGCTCGCGGCTAAGTACGGCTATCGATCAGGTAAAGCTAGGCTTGCCGCGTCAAGCGCCACTTTCCTCACCCTCTGTGGCCTGGACGGAGCCGCCATCGTTAGATGGCGGACGCGGTGGAGCCGCATGGGAGGAGGAGTGTTGGTATTGCGTAGGCCGCTCTCCCTATCCCCTGCAGCCGAAAAGTGGTAGGCGGCGGAGCCACTATCCCGACCCGCCGCAGGGGGACCAAGGGTGCCATACGCGGGGTCGTTTGGCACACATGCGCTGTTTGGTCCCTGGGGTGGTCACGGCGTGCCGTGTGTTCTGGTGCGCCGGTGATGGGGGTCATTCCCCTAAGAGGAGGGTCCGGTGACGGACAGCCGCGGCGGGTTCGCGGATGGCTCTCGCGTTCCCGTGTTCCCGCCATAAGCGGCACTGTAGGACACCGTGGAGTTTTAGTGGGTTAGAGTCCCACATAACTGCGCTATCTCCCCGTGATAGAGCAGTATGCATGAGCATTTCTCCACGTAAAAAAAAGGCTTGCCGCGTCGGTTGTTGACCCTCTTTATATACTGAAAACCTTCCGTGCCTCGAAAAGCACGTTAAACCGTTGAACCTTGCTGCTATTTGTACATCTTTAACAGTCGTTACGGGTCGGCAGAATCCCGAGAGACTGATCACCAGTCTTACGAAGGGGTATAGTTTTATTCAGTGACTAGGTTGTGGAGGACAGATAGGCAGTCGCTCCATGTAAAATAATGGCATTCAGCTGCATGTGACTGCATCCGACTCCAACGCAGATGAATGTAAAGACCACGAGCTACAGCTTGCAGGAATAATGATAACTCAATCTTTTACAGACGAGGATGACAACGAAAGACTGCGTCATCATCGTAGACCTAGGAAGCACTCTTACGATCACGATTACGAGTACAACTCCGAGGAGGAAGGGGTGGAGTGGCATGGAAGACGAAAACATCACATGAGGAGGGAGGAAAGTGAGTCTGCTTGTAATTTTTGTTAGTTTTGAGTGAGGAGAGACGAGGTACACTGACGACTATGATTACGAGTATATCTCCAAGGAGGAAAGGAGAATTTTAAGGATATGGAAGATATGGGAGACGGGAGGGAGACGGAGACATCTGTGGAGGAGAGAATACGGTGAGTTTGTTTGATGGGCTTTGAACGGTGAGTTCTATCCGTTCTATCCGTTAATGTACCCAACCTTATTCGTTATCGGTACGGTCGGGTACAACAAACTCGAGACAAGGAGGGATTTAGCTACATCATATGTATTCAAACTATTACGTGGTAAGACCTATTATTCCGGTGCTTTGAAGGAGATTTGTCTGAATGTGTCTGACAATTACGGTTCGCAGCGCCGGAAGCCACGGTTACTAGCAGTGCCACACGCACGAACCAACTTGCTCAGCAAAGCGCCATTGACCCGCGCCTTGCACGCACTGAATGACACGGCTGACAGGATCGATTTATTTACGTGTTCTCTGAATGAATTCACAAAAATAATATTGTATGTGTTATGTTATTTAAGATAGTTTAATTAAGGACCACGCTATCGCATTAGGAATTTCCTGTAATGATAGCAGTGTTTGTGATAAATAAATAAATAAATAAAAATTTGCGATTATTCCGTTGTTTGTCATACAAAAATGTTTAGACAAATTCCATCTGTTCATATCTACTTCCCACTGATATTAGTTACCTATAATAAATGTGATGTTAATTTAATAATGTCAATGTATCTTTTCAGGTGCAGAGCATTACATTTCCGATGAATTGAGACTAATATTGCGAGTCAAAAGTAAGTAACTATTTTGTTAAATAAATTAATGTATTTATTTGTGCCGTTTGAAACCGCGATGGATAAAAGAGGTCACTGACCGAAAGTCTCAGATCATTACGAAAAAGATCTACGGAAATATAGTCTTTTAGAATATACCATTTTGGTCTACGCTATTGAGCGCTAAGTCGGAGCAGTGTTATTGGACTTTCTCAGATGTAAATGTTAAATGATAATCATAAATGATTTTATTTCTGTAAGTAGGTTTGTACTAACACTTTTACACGTCAAACATATTTTTTAAACTAGATGAGGCCGGCGTTTCCTATCTGACTACTCTGAGAAGAAAGGCCGAAACAAACTCAGAGGTCACAGTCTCTTTTAAAGTCCAGACATAATCTTGGTCAGATATATGTATATACATATATGTATTAATATCTCTCACTCACAAACTGTAATCATGAATTTAGAACTGTGTTTATAAGATGTATGGAACAGCTCATTTTGGTTTTAATTAAATCTATAGAAATCAGAAAAGTAAGTACTTTGAGCAAAATAATAATGGTGATGACACGAATGTTCCAATGGTTTTGCGATTTATAGCTTCAGTGTAACCCAGGTTTTCTCAGTTCATCAACTAATAGGTGTATTTATTATCTAGTACCAGACCAAAAACTAAGCTAGGGTTCTATGAAACAGCAAATTCCTAACTAGTTTAATTAGTTTTATAACTTTTTTTATGCTGGGGCGGCTGCTGCAGGTGCGGAAAACCTCAAACATTGCAAATATTCCAGTCTTATTGGAACCTATATGTTCGAGCCGTTTGGGGTTGAAACTCTAGGGCCATGGGGTCCGAGTGCCCACTTAGTTTTCCGAGATATTTCCAAGCGGTTGTTTCAATCTTCACGTGACTGGCCTATATTTCGGCCAACGAATCAGCATTGCCATACAACGTGGCAATGCTGCCAGCCTTTTGGGCACTCTTCCCGTTGACAACGATGCGAACGTATTATTTGATGCCTTAAGATTATTTTCTCTTTTATATACCTGTACATAATTATTATTAGCTTTGTTTTGTGTTTATCAAATAATACTTACCTATGTGTTATACTTTTTTTGGATAAACCATAAAGTAAGAGAGTTATATAAATTATTATTTAAATAAATTAAAATTAACACTAAAATTTATATGTAAAATAAATTTAAAATAAAATTTATAAACCATTTAAAAATGTACAGAGATTTTTTAAATAGTTTTTTTTTTATATTAAAATATTTAATACAAATTATATTTTTTTTTTATAAGTTTTATAACTGTATTAACGTGTCTATCTATCTAATTCTAAACTATAAGACGTGTCTGACAAATATAATCATAATATCAACAAGTTGGAGAGCGGAATGTGAAAACATTCCGTTTCATTTAAGAGGACATAGGTAGAATGCTTTTCACCTACGTCCCCAAAACACTTTGCCCGACCTGGGAATCGTACCCAGGATCCCAAGGCACACATACATAGATGCGCATAGTTGCCTAACGAGATATCATGTTTATGACGTTTGTTTCCAGGTCACAAGGAATGCAGTGAACTGCTGCATCATTTGACTGGGCACCATGGTGAGTTTTGACATTCTTCTTCTTTTAAATCGGCACTAACTACATGAGAGTATTTTACTGCAATTTTATTGTTATGTTTATTGTTCTCTTTCTTATTTTTTATGTTTTTTGTTGTTGTGTTGTCTGTGTCGAATAAATGTTTTCTGTTCTATTCTATTCATGCCGTGGTCACAATAATTTCCACTCAGCATAGTGGTATAGGGTAAAACCAGGATAGTTGCCCAGGGGTCTATTTGCCCCAGGGGTCTAGTTACTCCAGGGGTCTAGTTGCCCCAGGGGTCTAGTTGCCCCAGGGGTCTAGTTGCCCCAGGGGTCTAGTTACCCCAGGGGTCTAGTTGCCCCAAGGGTCTAGTTGCCCCAGGGGTCTAGTTGCCCCAGGGGTCTAGTTGCCCCGATTTTAATTACTGTACAAAGTATCGCGGATGAATCGCATGCTATTTTATTAATCTATCGAAAGACTCTCCAATTACCTCTAAGTTGACCGTGTCGCATGTCTCGGTGCGATTGCATGGGAAGGCAAAATGCGATCTAAGTATAAGCGGGATAGATGTCCAGCTTCTCGGCGGGGCATCTATCCTAAGAAACGTAATTTATATGGATTCGGCAACTATCCCCTATGTGGGATAGATATCCTAAAATATAGAGGTCCGCAGAAATCGCTTATACCGCTTATATCGCTTAGGCAGTTTTTAAATGTAGCAGCATCATGCTGAGGTAGGAGCCTTTTGGCCTCGTGCAGGACTTTCTGTTTTTTTGTACGATGATTAGTTTTTTTTTTTGAGTGGGATATCATCAAATTACTTCTCCCGCTCTTCGTGTCAGACTTTTACTGACTAAAACCCACCCGTGTTCCCTCAGTTGCCTGTGTGCCAGGGGCCGCGGTATCTCTTTCGAACAACCCGCACCCCCCCGCATAGCAAACGACATAATTATTATTAATTTTGAGCAGGTACAAAAGTATCTGGTATCAATCCTTAAATGCAAACGAATCTAAAATATTCTCTTCTTAATCGAAATAATCATAACCAATTATCGAAATTAGCGACAATCAGATCATTATCAAACGTAAAGTATTTGCCAACAACGCGTACTTAAGTTTAAACAATTGTTTCACCGAGGACAAGCTACGTAGTCACCCACTTGTATCAATAAAGGCGAGAAAAATACATTTTAGGGACACACGCTAATGGCGGCAAAAATTGCGACTTAGAGATTGTCACGACGCTTCTTAAAGGGCAGTAGTAGCCCAGCGTGGGTGCGAACCCAGTCAGGCACATTACTTTGTTTAAATTATTTCATCACCACTGCTCTCAAAACGGTGAAGGAAAACATCTTGAGGAAACCGGCATGTCTTAGAACCAAAAATTCTAAGACATGTGACATCTACCAACCCGCACTGGGCCTGCGTGGTGGATTACTGCCCACTCCCTCTCACAGAGAGGACGCCTGTGTCCCAGCAGTGGGAACAGTTAAACTCAAAATTTATGATTTGTTGGATACATTGAAAGATGTATTAAACTATTAGGTACCCAATAGAACAGCAATGAAGGCCATTAACATTTGAGAGTTTAGAGATAAGTCATATTTTGTTACGGATTCTGGGAAATTTTTAAAAATTCATAAACTATTGGGTTTTCTCCAATCCCTTAACTGTCGCCTAGGGTTTATGAGGTGGTAATTGACCCTAATTGACCCTAATTTCCACTATTAGAAATGAGACTTCATGTGAATAGTATGATCTTCTTAAACTAGTCTTAAAAACACCTGATCTGATCTCATCACCATCATCATATCAGCCGAAAGTCGTCCACTGCTGGACATAAGCCTCCCCCAAAAGGCATTTGCCATAATCGCCACGCTTGGCTGGCGGGTTGCCGATCGCAGTATGGTGGTAAAATGCACAGAGAACGCTGCTGCCCATTCTCTAGTAAGTCCCTTAGTCGCCTTCTATGACACCCACGGCAAGAAATGGGATGGTGCTATTCTTTTACGTCCGGCATCACACGGAACAAGAAACGTTCTAGAAACGTGATCTGATATCTAGAAACGTTTAATTAGTTTTTTTTTACTATTCAAATAGTAAAGAGGATCTGTAAACGTGTCTGTCCAGTTCGAAGTTCATCTGATTGGAATTTAAGTTTATTTCAAACTAATTTAAAATAAAAGGATTTCATTTTCCGATAGAATGTCACTTATACTGACTGCAAGTAATTCATTTGATAGAATTTAGTCGCTTATTCAGCAGACAGTCAAAGTATTTATTTCAAACTAGCTGTCCCGACAGACGTTGTCCTGTCATATATATTAAGATTTAATTCGCATTCAACACGTGCTGGTTATGCCATTAAATTGTAGCTTATGTGAAACGTTGGTACTTTTAACACAGCGCCATCTATTGATTACTTACTGAACCCAGTCGAAAGGTATCGACATCTGTTAGAATCATTTGGAGTTAACAGATAATTGTGACTGTCAAATAATAACAGACAAATAATTAGCAATAAATTAAAATTGCGACTATAATTTGAGATTTAAACTATCCTATCTCTCAAGTTGGATCGAACTGCACATGGTGTGCGAATTTTATTATAATCGGTTAAGTGGTTTAGGAGTCCATTGAGAACAAACATTGTGACACGAGATTTATATATATTAAGATAGGCACTTTTGAACGTCAACATTTAGATTAAAATAGAATTGATTCTAGTCGCCCCTTCCAAAATGTAGTTTCGTGTAAGAACGGGCAAGAAACTCCACCGTTTAATCCACCACAATCAATCTATTCTCCTCCACTTAAGAATAATGTTATACAACGAGTACCTAACATAATTAACGCAAGACCTCATACACCCCAATTAGAGTATTGAGTCAAAAGCATAATACGATGACCAAATCTATATTTTTTTAAAGCTAACTGATATTAATTAAAAAAACGTGTCGACCCAGCATACTTTATGCATTTAATTGAGTCTTATTTGTTCTGATATAAGATTGAATTTTCTTTGGTTCAATCAGTGGTAGGTATGGCAAAATACATACTTATATTAAAAGTTACTGAAATAGATTCAGTAATCAATTAGGAACAAACTACTTTCAGGTCTTGCGTCCATTCTGTTACAAGTTGTATATTTGTTTCTTTAAAAATAGACGTTTTGATTTGTCAAGATAATCTGTTCCTTTTACAGCATTTAAATTGAAAGGAAATTAGGGTAACCAGATCTTTTTTGATCTGGATGCATAATACATAATGCATAATACATAACTGCTATTATAGATATATTTATAATTAATTGCATCTGTGCACTTAATTTTACAATTACATATTTAATTGTTCGTAGTTAAATATTGGCCATGTAGTCATACATTTTTAAACAAAAATAATAAATAGAGCCCCGTACCTCCGGCCACGGCAGCCATCGGAGACTCTTCAAACATAAACTGAATACTCGTATTTATAAAAAGTTTAAAAAAGTTAGGTACACAGAGCGTCAGTATATGTGTTAACCCCTCAAGTTTTAAAATGTTACACTGCTACAACGATATTATTCGTCGAGCCCTTGTCACCGCCGGCATACCCGCGGTATTAGAACCAAACGGCTTGGTACCTACGTGACGATGGGAAGAGACCAGACGCCATGTATTAGTTTGTTATTATTGTTTAAGATTATTTTTGTGTATTTTATCTATGGGCCTTAGTTGCCTGATAATAAAGTGATTATGATTATTATGATTATGGTTATTGCCTTGGAAGGTGGGAAGACCTCTGGTGTGGGACGCAACATGTGTCGACACCCTTGCGCCATCCTATATTCCTAGCACGGCGGGCTGTGCTGGCGTCGCTGCGGCTGTTGCTGAGACCCTCAAGCGGCGTAAATACTGAAACCTTATGGGTAACTACAGTTTTGAGCCGTTTGGGGTCGAAACGCTCGGGTCATGGGGCCCGAGTGCACGTCTCCTCTTTAAGGAAATTTCTCGCCGGCTGGTCGACACTTCACGTGACCAGAGGGCTGGGTCGTTCTTTGGCCAAAGAATTAACATTGCCATTTAACGTGGCAATGCTGCCAGTCTTCTGGGCACGTTTCCTGATGACAGCGATGCGGAGGAATACTTCGACGCCTAAGTGTCCTTTTGTTTTTATTTTGTATATCGTAGTATAAAATTAGATATTAACTATTTAATTTTATCTATAAGCTACAACATTGAATTTGTTACGAATAATCTAAAGAATACTTCAAAAAGAGTTTTTTTTTTTCGACTTGGATTCGAACCGTGCATCGTATCATCGGACGTCGTCATACTCATACCTACCGGTTCTCGGTAGGTATACCCAGTTTGACAAACTAGCCAGCGAGCCCATATGATTTGCGATTAAATTTTTATCGACTATCGTCCGAGTCACTTTATCTTTAGGTCTCTGTCTAATCGATACCCTATGTTATTTGAGGGTATCCATTAATTTTACTGACTTACGTTTTCTTTATAAAATTAATCCCTACCCTCAAGTTATAACTACAACGTTTGATGTTGGAGGATACGTTCGCTTTTAGAACGTGTATGCAGATACGACATGACAGATCACGTGACATTTCATTAGTTTATGTCATCATATTTCTAGCGCTTCCTGTTATATCGTGTACGTTATAAGGATGCCACTTGTCTAGCGACCCGTTTGTGTCAGTCAGTTGGAAAAATATGTACTAAAAAGTTATCTATAAATTATCAATTCAAATTGTAAAATGTAATCTTTGTGGTAAAATGATATCAAAGTTTTGTTAAATAATAGTAATAATAAATATTATGAAAGTATAAAATTTATGTTGATTTTTAAATTTTTTATAAATATTACTAAAACAAAATAGAAGACACCTTAAACATTTAAAAAAAATTGCATGACAAAAAGCACATATCGGCATGTTTTAGAACCAAAATTCGAAGACATGTAACGTCTGACATCTACCAACCCGCATTGGGCCCGCGTGGTGGATAACGAGGCCTGTATCCCAGCAGTGGGAACATTATAGGCTGACTATGCTAATCATTTTAAGATACCCAATGAACTAAGTGCCCAAAAGGCTGGTAGCTATCCTACCTAAGGATAGCTGCCAGCCTTTTGGGCACTTTTCTCACAAACAGCGACGCGGACGAATTCTTTGATGCCCAGTGAGCTCTTTCTTCCCTTTTTAGGGTTCCGTACCTCAAAAGGTAAAAAAAACCCTTATAAAATGTCAAGTCCGTCCGTGTGTTACCACCGATTTTCTCAGGAACGGGCGGACCTAGCAAGGAGAAATTTATACCAGATACCAAGGTCTTATAGTCCCTATTAGGTGTATGAGGTCCAAGATCCTGAGTCAACACGATAAAAAGATATGGGCAAATTTAGATTTTTTGCGAAAACTTGTAAGTACCATAATTTACCTTAATTTTCAACTGTTTTTTTTTCGGAATTTACCCTTTACTTTTGCTATAAGACCTTGCTTTTAACCAAAATTGACAATTCTAGGTCAACCGGAAATAGGTACCCTATAGGTTTTGGGTCGAAAACCTATATGGTAGTTCCCGTTGACCTAGAATCTCGAAATTTTGGCAAAAAGAAAGGTCTACACAAATAAAGGACAAATTCCAAAAAATAAAAAACCTTGACAATTAAGGTAAATTTTGGTACTTACAAGTTTTCGCGAAAATCTCAATTTGCCCATATCTTTTTTATTATGGCGGTATAATGGGTAGGTACGGAACTCTCGGCGCACGTGTTCGACTCGTACTTGACCGATTTTTACTTTATATAAGTACCTATTTAAAGTAAAAAAGGGAAGAGCTCACTATGCGAGCTATTATGTACTGCCGCAGTTGCTAAAGTCTGGGATCTCTTTGAAAACCAGACTTTAGCAACTGTTTAGATGTTCGATAACTTTTTATAATTAGGCCGTAAGTGTACATACTAGGTATATTTATTTTAGTGTACTATTGTATACTAGATAATAAATACTGACCAATAATTTTTATCATCAGGTAATTATAGTTTATACTTCTTAATTAATATTGGATGCAATTTCTATTTCAGATGAGGCATCCGCTGTGAAATATATCGAAAACATAACAGGACTAACAGGTACGTACGGTAAAAGTGAAAAAAAAAATCTCAATTATCGAACTAGAAATTACGTATTACTTTATTAGCGAAGCACCAGTATTTTACATAAAACGACTGCCTATATGATCTTCACAACCCAGTTACTGGGTAAGATGATACCCATTGATTATGAATGGTATTATTAATACGTAGGTATAGTTGGTTTTTTGACAGAGGGGCTTGTGGCTAAGTAATAACTGCTGCACGGGTCGATCGATCAGGTTAAGCTACGCTTGCTGCGGTTGATCCGTGGATGGGTGACCATCTTTACATACCAAGACCCCTCCATGCCTCGGAAAGCACGATAAGCCGTTGGTTCCGGCTTTTATTTGTGGATCTTTTTCAGTCGTCTGAAATCCGCAAATCTGACAACCGGTCTTACCAAGGTGTATCATGTTACCCAGTAACTGAGTTGTGGAGTCAAAGTCAAAGTCAAAGCATTTATTTCAAATAGGCACTTAAAAGGCACTTTTGAACGTCAACATTTACATTAAAATAGAATTGATTGTAGTCGCCCCTTCCAAAATGTAGTTTCGTATGGAGAAGAATGGGCAAGAAACTCCACCGTTACTCTTTTAAAATGTTTTAAGTACAATATTTAACATAGTACATTCATTATATGATCTATGATGATATTCACCCAGAATAAAATTACCATACCAAAATAGGTAAACAGAATCAAATCAGCACCCTAATTGCGTAACACGCGATTAATCATAATCAGTTTCATTTTGACATTTCAACAATATTCATTGCGTTATTTACGTTCTTGAGCACACACATTTTTCGAACATATGAAGCAATGGTTTAGCCATCAGTTTCAAAACGAAATAAATTATGATGAATCATGAGTTACGCAATTAGGGTGCAGGTCAGATAGGCAGTCGATCCATGTAAAATATTGGTATCCAGTTGCATCCGATTAGACTAGGAGCGGAACCCAACAAAGTTGGCAAAAGGCAGATCAAAGTCAAAGTCAAAGCATTTATTTCAAATAGGCACTTAAAAGGCACTTTTGAACGTCAACATTTACATTAAAATAGAATTGATTCTAGTCGCCCCTTCCAAAATGTAGTTTCGTATGGAGAAGAATGGGCAAGAAACTCCACCGTTACTCTTTTAAAATGTTTCAAGTACAATATTTACATTCATTATATGATTATGTGTGAAAACGATGCACCCAGAATAAAATTACCATACCAAAATGGGTAAAAAGAATCAAATTGAAACAATACAGATAAATTAATTCTGTGATAGATACATGGTGTTCACACATTTACAAACATTGTAAAATTAAGTATAGGTATGATTTTCCTACAATATTAACAAGTAATGCGTCAGTGTGTGAGTTAAAATAATTACTGAGTGTAAATCAATGTCATAAATATAATTAATTCTATGTACAATTCAATTAGCAACCAGTTTGATTTTGTCTAGACTCTAGATTGTCCTATGGAGCAGGACCAGCATGTTTCCAAGCATTCTTATCTTAGATATAATCCTCTAATTTGTAATACGCTAGTTTACAAAGTTTACTTTTAATGTGAGCTTTAAATTTCCTTTCATTTAATTGCAATATATCACAAGGTATTTTGTTGTAACATTTAACACAGTACCCCATAAAAGATGTATGTACTTTAGTTAATCTGAAAAATGGTTGATCTATTTTGTCTTTGTTTCTAGTATTAAAATTATGTCTATCACTTATTTTATTAAAAAGATGTAGATTTTTTCTTACATACATAATATTTTCATAAATGAATTGGCAAGGTACCGTCATAATATTAATCCTTTTAAACAGTTCCCTGAGGGATTCGCGGCGACGTAGATTATAAATGGCTCTGGCAGCTCTCTTTTGCAAAATAAAGATGGATTCAATGTCAGCGGCCCGACCCCACAGTAAAATGCCATACGACATAATGCTGTGGAAGTAGCTAAAATAGACCAATCGTGCGGTTTCTACATCTGTTAACTGTCTGATCTTTCTAACAGCATAAGCGGCCGAGCTTAGCCGCCCCGCAAGAGATGTTATATGAGCTCCCCATTGTAATTTCTCGTCTAGCGTGATTCCCAGGAACACCGTTTGATTAACAAATTCCAGTTTTTCTCCATTCAATATGATGTCACATTCGCTACTTCTAACATTTGGTAATTTAAATCTAATGCATTTGGTTTTTGTGCCATTTAGTACCAAATTATTTACCGTAAACCAATCTTGGACCTGAAGAATAGAGTTATTAACGTCGTCAAGATTTTGTGAACGTCGGTCTATTTTAAATATCAATGATGTGTCATCTGCAAATAACACCATCTTCGGTTGATTTAGAAGTAAATAGGGTAAATCATTAATGTAAACTAAAAAGAGGAATGGACCCAATATTGAACCTTGAGGAACGCCCATTGCCATTTCAGACCCCAATGAGTTTACGCCGTTTACTTGAACTTTAACTTTTCTGTCTTTCAGGTATGATCTTAGTAAATTAAGAGCTGTATTTCTAACCCCATAGTGCTCCAGTTTCAGCAGAAGTGTCTCATGATTTACGCAATCGAACGCCTTGGAGAGGTCGCAAAAGATTCCAATGGCATCTTTTGCTTCTTCCCAGGCGTTAAAAATGTTCTTTATTAGGGTGACACCAGCGTTGGTGGTACAACGCCCTTTGGTGAAACCGTACTGCTGTTCATGAAAGATGGCATTTTTATTAAAGTGACGTAACATTTGATTGAGAATCAACTTTTCAAACACCTTACTGAGAACTGGCAGAATTGACACAGGCCTATAATTGTTAGGTTCTTTACTATCACCGGATTTGAATAACGGAACTACTTTACTATGTTTCATGAGATCCGGGAAGACTCCTTGGTCTACACTGGTATTAAATATGAAAGCTAAATAGGGCGCAATGGTTTCGATAATAGCACTACAGACTTTTACAGACATTCCCCAAAGATCTTCTGTTGATTTAATTTTAAGATCTTTGAAAGCTTTTATAACAGCTTGGGGGTTGGTATGCTGAAACCTGAACTCCAAGGAGCATGCCCTTACATTCTTTCTGAGTAAGTCAGCAGAACGCGCGGGTGAGGAATTTAAAGCTTCAGTAGTTTTAACAGGAATATTGGCGAAAAAGTTTTCAAATTCCTGAGCTATTTCTACATCTGAGTTGATGGAGCCATTTGCAGTATCTAAATTAAATTCAGTATTACGCTGTTTTTTTCTACCTGTTTCATTATTTATTATTTGCCAGGTCGTTTTTATTTTATCATCAGCTGATTTTATTTTATTGCTAATATATAGCGCTTTAGCTAATTTGCAAACAATTGTAAAAGTTTTTGAATATTTTGAAACATACTGATCAAAGCTTGTATTATTCATTTGTTGCTTTAGGCCATAAAGTTCAAAAAGTTTTTCCCTGCTTTTACGAATACCTGGAGTAGCCCAATCACTAAATAAGAACGTTGTGCAAATAGTTTTAGTCTTTAGTGGGAAAGTGTTATTAAATTGCCTGTTTAATAGTGAGAAGAACTCGGCGTAGAACTCATTTGGGTCACATACATTATTGAAACTCTGAACACATAATGTACTGGCTAAAGAATTATTAAATTTCTCTAGATTTTTACTTGTCATTGGCCTGAACCTAATTTGAATTTTTTGTAAAGGCATGTAGGAGCAAAAAGTTATTGTTTGTCCACTGTGATCAGATGGCAACTTATTTACAATTTGTTTGTGTAAATAATCACAGTTACAAAAAATATTATCAATACAAGTGGCAGAAGAAGCTGTCACTCGGGTTGGTTCATTGAAAACATTTGACAGATCAAATGACCTAAATAGACTTAATAATCTGACAGTATTTGAGTTATTTTCTAGTAAATTAATATTAAAATCACCACATATAACTATTGACTTACTACTAGTAATAAGTTTCTTTAACACATCTTCCATTACAGAATCAAACACAGATAGATTCTGGTAACTTGGAGGTCTGTAAACGCATACTATAACATGCTTATCAAGCTCAACACAGGACAATTCAATGGTGTGTTCAACAGACAGCCCGATGATGTCTTTTCGTTCTTTTGATTTAATAGAATTTTTAACTAATATTAAAGACCCGCCATGTATCATACGTTTACGGCTGAAATAGCTAACTACACAATAATTTTCATAGTTAATTGACATTAATTGATGATCTTTTAACCAATGTTCTGTTAAACAAATGACATCAAACTTGGTATTTTCCAAAAACAATTCTATTTCAAGTAATTTAGAAGAGCAACCTTGGATATTTTGGTTAAACAATTTTAAAGTATGTTGCACTCCTTTTGGTTTTTTATTATTATGAGTAAAATTGCCGGAAGATACTTTTTTATTATTCTCTAACAATAATTGGTTATTTGAAGGGGTAACTTCCGTTGTCTTACAAACTAGTTTAAACAGTTATCTGAAGCAACCTCCACCACTACAACTGAAGTGTCTAAAATGTCCATATGAGTTCCAGCAGAAAGAGAATACTCTCTCTGATTGGTACTGGCCTCCATAGATGTTGGTATAATAGGTGGATCCTCCTTCGTACAACTGAACGATTCATAATTCGTATCTATGTTGTTAGTATAACTAGACAACACAGACTTGTCACTAATACTAGTATTTGTTATATTAGCTATAACCTCGTTAATATTATATGCTATCAACATAGCAATCATTTGTCGACATTCCCTAGACAGAGATAAAGTTCTCTGAGTTAACTTAAAACCACTAACAAATTTATTAGTGTCAAAATACAATAATTTGTCACTATGACAACATGTCAGCCTGTGAATAGTACTATTCAACTTATAAATATAATAATTTTCATGATCTGATAAAGTATCAGAGTAAGGTAAAGCACACAACATTAGCTTTCCTATATTTAATTTTAATAAGGTGTCTACACCATCCACTATATCCTTTCTGGTAATACCAGTACTATTACCAGATGACAATAATGGCTGGTATATATCTACAGATCAACACCATGTCTTCGAATTCCTGAGGAAATGCAAAGGGTCCAGGAGTTGGCAGTATGTCGTGGATTTCTTGAAGCTAATGGATGAATCTCCCCGTGAGTATTTATGATGCAAATCTAAATAAATAATTCAAATAAATTATTTCAAATAGGCACAGGCACTTAAGAACGTCAAAATGTACAAAAAAAAAAACAAATTCTCGTCGCCCCTTTCAAAAGGTAGTTTCGTTTCGTATGGAGAAGAATGGGTAAGAAACTACACCGTTACTCTTTCAAACTGATTCACAATATTTTGGATACAAATTATATCATATATGTGTGTGTTTTTTTAAGTTATTGTCAGCAATGACAACAGACATTTTGTCAACGAACGAAAAATATATTTAAATGTTCAAAAAATTTAAACCCGTTACTTTCAATCCAAAAAAATAAATCAGATTTGAATTTTAGCTTATTTTTCATAAGATTAATTGTTTTACATTTTCTAAGATATGTTTATCTAAAATAAGGTTTCATTAATTCTTTGTTTAGTAACATGTCTATCAGCCAGTTGCAGAAACGATATTTAACTTTAATGCCGTCATTAAATACTAATCTTCCATTAACTTGTTGCAGAAACCACCATTAGATTCGATTTTAATGGTTCTTTAATTTTAAGTAATGAAGTATCAAACGAGACAATCTGTCACAGGTTTTGTTGCACAAAGCAAGCACATTCGTACCTTAAAGTTGTTTTGTGCAACATCATTAAATTAATGAAACGATTAGCGTTAATGATCTATTATGTAATGTGGCATTAATGTTTGTCTTTGTGCTACTTAGTAGAGAGGTAAAATTTGTTTTTAAATTTGTATGTAGGGGGTTGGTAATATCTGAAGCGACCAGTCGAATTTAAAGAAATCTTTTTGCACTACATAGCCCAAATCTTGAGGAAGCTTATAGGTCATTTAAGATTGCTAAGTTAAAAAGAAGTAAAAGCGCGGGCGATGTGATGCGACGCCGCGGGTCCAGGGCTAAACTTTTGAAGCGAACGAAGCCACAGCCAGAAGCTATAAATAAAATTGTTTTACCTTTACAGATATAAGTATAATTGTGGAGCTGTTGCGACAAATGACAAACGAAAATGGTAAGAATATTACTCTTTTATTTATAATCATGCATTGTGTTCTTAGGACTGATTTTTCAATAGTCAGATAACTCTCACCTGAAGAATAGATCTGACAGTTTAGCATATTTTCTATACAAAAGCTGTCAAACCGACATAATTATTCCTTAGATAACAGTTAACTGACTATTAAATTTAAAAAAAAAAAACTAAAAAACACGCTTTAAAACCAAACTAAAACGGAGAAAATAATTTAATTCAATTAAAAAGCGTGGGGTACTTGACATTAATTGATTATAAAAATACCTCAAAAAGCGTGTTTTTTAGTTATTTAAACTATTATTTATTTTCAATTTTGTAGTTCTGCAACTACAAAAACGTGCTTTTTTTATTATTATTTTTCCTTTTTTTATTTTTCACAAAAAAATATAATAGGTCTTTACCTATGAAATTGCCGTTTTGTATGAAAAAATTTAAACGAATTTTTTTCATGTATTTTTTATTTGTATTAATCGAAGTAATCACCCATGCAATCAATGCATCTTTGCCATCGCAGTGGCAGTTTATTGATGCCCTTCTTAAAGAAATCAGCTGGACGGGAGGCAACAAATTCTTCAAAGGCATTTTGTACTGCCTCTCGGGTATTGAATATTTTTCCCGCCAAGAAGTTATCCAAATTCTGGAAAAAGTAGTAGTCTGTAGGCGCAAGGTCTGGTGAGTAGGGCGGATGACGGAGAGCTTCCAACCCCAGTTCTTGCAACTTGGAGACCGTCTGCTGTGCAGTATGAGGTCGCGCGTTGTCGTGCAGGAGCAGCGGAGACGAGCGATTGACCAATGCTGGTTGGAGATGTGCCAGCTTCTCCATCATTGTGTTCAGTTCTTCACAGTACACATCTGCAGTAATGCTCACCCCGTTTGGTAAGAAGCTGTGATGAATCACACCGGCGCTAGACCACCAAACAGTGACCATCACTTTTCTAGGGGTAAGTTTTCGTTTAGGGCATTGTTTAGGTGCTGAACCAGGATCCAACCAACTTGCTGAGCGCTTGCGGTTATCAAACAGAATCCATTTTTCATCGCAGGTAACAATGCGGTTCAAAATTCCTTCATTTGTGTGTCTGTTGAGCAGTGCAAGGCACGTCTCGACGCGTACTTCGCGCTGACGATCATTGAGTTCGTGGGGCACCCATTTGTCAAGCTTTTTTACCTTGCCAATTTGACGCAAATGGACCAATATTGTTTTGACGCTAACGTCGAAAGCTGCTGCTAATTCAGCCGTAGATTGTGTATCATCAGCTTCCACAATCGCCTTTAATTCGTCATTGTCGACCAAAGTCTTCGGACGACCGCGAGGTTCATTTTTCAGGTCGAAATTTCCAGAACGGAAGCGAGCAAACCAATAACAGGTGGTGCGTTGGTTTGTAGTGTTAGCTCCGTAAACGTCGTTGATGTTGCGTGCCGCTTGTGCCGGGTTGCTGCCACGACGGTACTCATATTCCATAATTACTCGAATTTTTAACGTATCCATGATGACGAAAAAGATTGAAATGCGATGAAAATGTAACACTAATCAATAAACAAATGACTACTTTTGGAAAAAAAAAATCCATGTTTTTAAAATAAAATTAATTTGAAATTAGAATTCTTACCCAAACAAAAATTATTTTGATTTGAAATGGCCAGTACTGCAAAACGGCAATTTCATAGGTAAAGACCTAATATTATTGAATTGTCATACATACGTTTACAAAGTTTCAATGAAATCTGACCGTTTAAAGTGGGTCAGAATCGCGCTCTAAGGAGTCGGTTACATACAAACAAACAAACATACAAACATACAAGTGAAGTTAATATAAAGCGTGTAAAAATCGGCCCTTAGACAATCATAGATTAGGTACAACACTGTCGAAAATATGGCACATCGTCTCCTTGTGTCATATTATTGTTTAATTAATGTCAACTTTGCTTGAAATATATTTTTTATATTTGCTTACTTTTGTAAAATCTGAAATAGTTAATCGTTGTATGGCAATGCTGAATTTTTTGTAACTTTTAAAATGTATTTCTTTAATTTATTTTAAAGAACAATTAATACTTAATCAACAATATTTTATTTCAGATGTCTTGAAGGCGTTTGCAGCTATGAAACCACTGATCGGCCACGACGATTTTGACGCCATTTTTGAGAGTCTGCAAAAAATATCCGGGGAAAAAGGTATGTATTTACATTGATTCTCATATTTGATACTTTACCCGTCTGGTCGGAGAATCCTCCCTTTTCTATGGAGGATGAGTGAACTTTACGCCGTGTTCCTTTACATACGTGTAACGGAAAGGGTATATACATACCAAGGACACGGCTTCTTTGGATGATATCAAACAATTTTGGAAGGGTTTTTAATCCTATCTCTACATGTTCGGAAGTTATGAGAATTTTGAATACATTGATTCCAGAAACCGAACTAAGTATTCAAATTGAAATAAACACATCACTCGGAAAAGATTTATCGTGATATTGGCAAGTAACGTGGAAAGTTATTGACCTTCGTAGTGCGGTGACACGTTTGTTATGATTTCAATAAGAAACAAATGAAACCGAAAATTTGGTATCAATTCTTAGAGTATTTTGTTTTGAGTTGAAACTATGTATAGTGATTCTATACCAGCAACAGCTTAAGGGGAACCTAGTCGCGGGCTCGAACTCACTGGTGGGCCTGACTAAAAATCACGCTGTCTCACCAGGCTTCGTGTCCGACAGTGATGAGCAGTTAGACGGTAGTCTACACGCACAACGTTATTAAGTGAGATGCAGGATCATTTAGAGTAAAAAAATCGAATTTTATGAAAAAGCCAATGCTTAAATCAATGACTAATAAACTTTATTGAACTTTGTCGGTACCGACTTGGTTTTGGAGACTACTTAAACACGCCCAAAGTTAAGTAAAATCAGCAAGAAAAACGAATCTTTGTTGGCTTCTAACTTTTTAATGGATTTTTATTTTAGTATTCCGTTTCAATACAGGCAATATTAATAATGAGAAAAACGACATTATATTTTACTTTGGATGTGCCATTTTAGACAGTGGAGTAAAACACTCCCGAAGTTTGTATGCAAAAAAATGTGGACTAGGTTCACCTTAAGGATAGCAATAGGGTTTCTGTTACACCCTGTATAACGATAGCCTATCTGACCTCCACAACTTAGCTACTGAACACGATACCTTTTGGTAAGACTGCTTGTCAGACTTTCAGCCTTCTGACCTCTTGTAACAACAATGAAAGTCAATTTTAATTCAAGATGTCAAAAATGACTTCCCCGTTTCCTTGAACATGGGGTCCTAGTTTCAATTACTGGGTCAAGAAATGTGTTGTGGGTTTTTCTATCTGGAATTTTCTCAGTAATACCCCTGGAGTCTGGATTTGTGGTCATTTTATGGCATTAGGTTTGTTCCCTAGTACATGGGACATAAACATAATGGCTGTGTTGATTCTCAGCCTAAATTAAATTAAGGATTTTTATTTTCATTGTCATATTTTTAGATCCCCATGAGATAGCTGATTACTTCATGCATGTCGCCCATACTACTGGTAAGTTTTTAACAATCTTTTGAATACACATCTCACATACACCACATCTCGCAATGTTTTGATATAATATATATTTATTTAGAATCCAAAAGAATGGTTTTGTTTTCACATACATCACTGTAACGAAAACTTATAGTGTGTGTTTCACGAATGAATTCCTTTCCCAGTAATATTGGTAGCTTCACTCTACAGACAGGGCAGGCAACATTACGCCGACGGGAATTCTTTGGTGAAAATTCAACCGGGTATTGAAAAACTAAACACACTTAATATCCTAAACGTGACTTTGGCTAATTCTAAACGTGACATTGGCTAATTCTAAATGTGACATTGGCTAATTCTAAACGTGACATTGGCTAATTCTAATGTGACATTGGCTAATTCTAAACCTGACATTGGTTAAATGCACAAGCCTTGCGAAGCCAAAAAAAATGTCAACATACTGTCAGACTAATGTCAATCACTATGATTGGCCTATGGCCGATTCCTTTAATTTAAGGACAGTTGTAGGTTAAAAGAGTCTTGTATCTTTACCTACAATGAAGGTTATAACCTACCTAGTGGCTAACGCAGATAAAATTAGCTTACGAAACTATTCGAACGATCCGCTTTTGTTTATATGAACCGAGCATTTGTGAAATAACAACAGCCAATAAAATCACTTGATATGAATTTAAGGGGGAAGCGCCAGGGTAGACAACATTTTTCACACAAAACTCAAATTACAGAAGAAAACTTGTATTTCGCGGGTTACCTTATTGCATCCTCTTTAAATGGAAATAACATAGGTAAATTGTAAACAAAGATTTGATTAGAAGAAATTATATATTTATTATGTATGTACTACATAATTAACAGTGTTGTCTTTATTGCAGGGTTGGAAGGTGTGAAATTAGAGATCATGAAACTGACGAGTGGCATCGGTCCAGCTGAGTTCCCTAAACTACTGAAAGTATTGCTGCCTGAAATAGGTAATTCATTCAATTTTTCATTGATTCTCTTTTGATTTTAATCCAGAACAGTTCTTAGCAAAAAGAAGGAAAAAACTGTTTATTTCTGATAAAAATTAAATAGATACATAAAATATTTATTCAGTAGCACAAAAGCAGATGTGAAATAACAAATTGTCGCCCAGCGGTCGAAATTCGACCATATCTTATTGAAATTTTAATCAACAGTAATCGAAAATTTTAGCTTTCAGCACTTCTTCTCTATATTATTATACACTATAACTGTGGCAAATTTCATACTCCTCCGTCCAAGTCATTTTTGTAAAAAGGCGTACAAATTTTTTGCTTCACGTATTATTATGTAAAGCTAAAGATGCATTTATTTGTATAAACATGTGTAAAATGATACATAAATGTGCACATATGGATGGAAATTCGTTTAAAATTGCTGGTTCAACATGTTTTGCCTTATTCGGCGTACAAAATAGTTTATAATATTTAGTTTAAAATTATAAATGAGAATGTTTTTAATAATAGTCAAAATCCAATCAATTTCAAACACATAATCAGTCAATGCAAGAATAAAGTCAAAAGATAATAATAATAATAATAGTGGAATCAGAAGTGCCGTACTACAGGTATGTGCCCGACCCAGTTCTCGAAAATGGACATGTCACACTGTACTGGGATCGATCCATCATCACTGACAGGACTATTGTCGCCAATAAACCTGATATAGTGGTGGTGGATCGACTAGAGCGGCGTGCAATGATCGTTGATATAACGGTCCCGCATGACGGGAACCTCGTGAAAGCCGAGAAAGATAATCAAATCAAGTATCTTGACTTGGCTCACGAGGTTGTCGACATGTGGGATGTGGACTCAGCGATCATTGTACCGATAGTTGTTACAGCCAATAGCTTGATAGCCAAGAGCCTCGACCAACATCTGAGGAGGCTCTCGTTGGGCAGCTGGGTCAAGGGCTTGATTCAGAAAGCGGTACTCCTGGACACGGCTCGCATTGTTAGGAGGTTCCTCTCTCTGTAGCCCTGACCGCCGGTAGCTTGGACCTTGTTCCCGATACCGGTGGGCTACTATTTTTTATATTTTTAAATGTTTTTATATTTTTATACTAATATTTAAAAATATAATTTATATGTATATTTAATTGAATAAAGGAAATAATAATAACAAAATCCATGAATATATGTATACAAGAGGACATCAACAGGCAAACTGTAACCTGTAACTTCAGCACATGATTCTAGACCCTAGCGTAGAAATTATAAGTAGGTAGGTTAACATAACAAAAAAAAAAAAACAATTCTCAGGCTAACTTAGCGTATCCACCTTAAGTGAATTAATTTTAGTTTTTTTCTTTTCGCAGATATGAAAGGAGCTTTCAATCTTTTAATACTAGGAACACGAACTGTTGGTGAGTATGCCAAAATACTTATTTTAATGTTTAAAACCAGAATATTGATAAGTCATCAACTTCCTGCCCGTCTTCCATGTTACTTCTGGTCGGCGCAAACGTGACATTGGCTAATTCTAAACGTGACATTGGCTAATTCTAAACGTGACATTAGCTAATTTTAAACGTGACATTGGCTAATTCTAAACGTGACATTGGCTAATTCTAAACGTGACATTGGCTAATTTTAAACGTGACATTGGCTAATTCTAAACGTGACATTGGCTAATTCTAAACGTGACATTGGCTAATTCTAAACGTGACATTGGCTAATTTTAAACGTGACATTGGCTAATTCTAAACGTGACATTGGCTAATTTTAAACGTGACATTGGCTAATTCTAAACGTGACATTGGCTAATTCTAAACGTGACATTGGCTAATTCTAAACGTGACATTGGCTAATTCTAAACGTGACATTGGCTAATTCTAAACGTGACATTGGCTAATTCTAAACGTGACATTGGCTAATTCTAAGCGTGATATTGGCTAATTCAAATAATAATTTCTTCTTCCATTCTCCCCTGTCAATCGTCACGCTAATATGCTCTCCCTTCTCTTTCATATCATTCCTCATACAATCCAACCATCTTTTCTTCATACATTTTATTCTTTTCTGTTGCAGCATCCGCGAGTTTTTTTGTTTTTGTAGTGTTACTTTATTAGTGTGTACATGTATTTTTCAAAAATAGAGAGAAAAGAATCACAGGGCATCAAAACATTCGTCCGCATCGCTATCAATGGGAAAAGTGCCCAAAAGGCTGGCAGCATTACCACGTTGTATGGCAATGCTGATTCTTTGGTCGAAGAATAGGCCAGACCTCTAGTCACTTTTTTTTTTGGCTCTCCTCTTAGAGATACTGTCTACTGTTTAATTTATCCCTGCATTGGTGCTTCAAAGCTCTCGCTACCTTATTTACTAAAAAAAAAAACAACCGACTTCCAAAAAAACACTACTAAGTGAAAAATAACTTTAATTTCGGAAGTCGGTGTTTTTGGAGCTGTATTTCAATTTTTTGTCACCGCCTTCCGAAATTAAAGTTATTTTTCACTTTGTAGTGTTTTTTTGGAAGTCGGTTGTTTTTTTTGGAAAAAGTTTTTATTTTTCACTTTTTAGTGGTTCACATGTGCTTACCCCTTCACAGCATACCGGCGTGATGTTATGTTATGAAGTGGTGTAAGCAATAGACAGACATGAGATTTCAGCAATCCCAGTCCATTTGCTATCATTTATTGAGGAGTTCCGTTGCCTATCTCCAAAGTTCTTCATCAGATCTTCACCAAATTGAAATGAGACCACTACGAGAAAGTTTTCTTCCAAAAAATAGCTAAATCGCTTCGTGTGCCTATAAAATTTGAAGAGTTCTCTCTATTTCTCCAGGATCCCATCATCAGATCCTGACTTGATGATCATGGGACCACCTGGAATGTATACCCTTTCAAACAAAAAAAACTAAATCCAAATCGGTCCAGCCATCTTCCAGTAATCGGGGAACATACATAAAAAAAAAATTAAAAAAAAAAAACAAAAAAAAAAAGGTTCCGACGAATTGATAACCTCCTCCTTTTTGAAGTCGGTTAAAAAAGTAACAGTCTCGGAAAAAACTTTAGACTCGAAGTTGCGGTCTGCAGAACTAAATTCAAGAAACACAATTATTTTTCAGATATCGGCGATGCTATAACTACTGTAAATCGTTTACTGAAGACAAAATCACTGACGGAGAGTATAATCCTACTGAAAACTGTCACTCAGCAGACACGTAAGTAAAACACTAGCTTTCTGCAAGTTTCCTGGCGTTAATGTGACACATCGAGGTTTAGAATGAGACTGTCAAGCAGACACAAAATTAGTCATTTAGGAGCTCAGTTAGACTAATAGGTTTATTATTTGGTTTTTCGTAATTTTTTTCGGTAAACGTTTTTTTTTTTTTTTTGTAAAAAAAAATCTACAACTCGGGGTGAATTTTGTTTTTCAAATTTAAATGGGACCAATTTCGAAGTATTTATTTATACCCTTTAAAAATAAGAATTATCCAAATCGGATTATTCAGGTAAAAGTTACGCGTGGTCATACCTACATAAAAAGCATACCTATTTATATTATATTATACGCGTAGTCTTGAGAACCTCCTCCTTCTTTTCGTCGGTTAAAAGAGACTATCAAGACAGGTCACCTCTTTCACTGACAGGTGTCAGTGAAAGAGGTCCAACCGCCAAGTCAAACTTTGTAGTGTTGGGTCATTTAAAAAACAAAAAAAAACCCGCTTTAATAGAAATCCAAACTAAAAAGTAGAAAATAGTCTTCAACAAGTTTAAAATAAGAAAAGAGTGATTAACAAAAAAAAACATTTTTTACATGTGCCATATTAACAGCCACGTACGCACTTTTAGTGGAGTTCTCACACATTAAAAAAAATATCGGATTGAATCGCGCACCGGTTTTTAACTCTCGGCGCTTCTCGCTTTGAAAATCCAGTGCGGAAAAAAAGTCAGCCGCGATATTATTACGTACGTGTGAACGTCGACTTACTGTCAACACACGTAACACTTGAATTACGAAACCGCCCTTAGGGGCCTAAGTCCCGTTTGGTAGCGTAACACGGTCACTTTATGAACCGTACTGCTCATTAACGGCTTGTCTTGAAGATTTGAAAAGTATATGATTTTGCTATAGATTCATATAGATCATTTTGCCGAAGGTACTTTTTTTGTATGGTTAATACTTTTGCTGTAAAAAAATATTTTCCAACACGCAATATTTTGGCTTCTATTCCATACTCCTTCCTACTAAACGGCTTCGTTATTTGGAAAAAAAACTACACTGAAAAATAGATAGTTAGAGGTACCACAGAATCGCTAGAGCACAATTGTAAATTAATCAACATTTGCCAAGGAATATCCCCATTTTGAGATCAAGACTCAGAGGTGCCCTGCGCGGGCGCGGGCTGCAGTCGTGCTTTAGCATTCAGACGGGATATGAGAATACTATGGGCCTTATTGCGGCGAAATAACGCAAATGTCACAATCAAAACATACAATAAGGTACCGCTTACGGTTACCGGTGATGGTTACACATTTAACTAATTATAAAAAAAAAACCTTTGCTTTTTATGTTTCAGAAACAAAATATGCGTTGGAGGAGTTGACTCAATCGTTAAATCGAGGCAGTAAGTAACGACGTACCTATATGATTAGTAATAAAATAATTTTATTACCTGAAGTGGTAAATAAAATGATATACCTATACGATGCAATAAAATACACTTCTTTCAGAATCTAAATGGTATAACAGAATTAACGCAAGTCCTGAAAGTAGTTTTTTCATAATCGAATACTGAATCGATTTCGGGTACATATAAAAAAAGGATTTTGCCATACCTACCGCCGACTAAGCCAAAAATATTTCAATCTTATTTCAAGGCAAGAAAACTCTATTTTAAATGCATAAAGTAATTTTAAGGGCAACACGTTTTTCTTAATAGTACCTAGCTTGCGTATAAGAAAATCTAGTTTTGGTCACTGTATTAAGTCTTTAAAACTCAATAGGTACTCTAATTGGGGTGTATGAGGCCTTGCTTTAATTATGTTACATGTTGTACATATGCCAGTTTTTCTTTATGTGAATATGCATCCGAATATCCGATCACTGCTTATAACATCAGCTATCTGCCAAAGAAAGTTCCGATGTCGGATATTTGTATATATATTGGATATTTATATATATGTCCCCTAGTAGGATTAGCTCTGTCCGACGGCCGAGACATGTCCTCACCGACCCAGACGACCACATTACTATCCTTCAGGAAAGCAATAGGGCCACCAGTACAGTTCGCACACACCGATCAAAATCGTCCTTCCGACCTCGCCGCCGAGGTCCTCGCGCCCCGCGAAGACCCCTAGTAGTATCGGCGCCTAACGTCGAGACCCCCGACCGACCCTTGCTAGTTGAAGCGCCAGCCCGCGCCGCAGCTGAGCCAGTAGCTTTAAATTCCCCGTCTAATAATAATGATGCCAATTTGATCCAGCCTGTCCCCAATAGTGATAGCTGTCCCCCTATCAGTGACGCCCTGAGCCGAGGTCCGTACCCCACAGGGGGTGCCCTCAGCGTGCAGTCGCTTAGTATATAAATTTAGTTTGTAAGCCCTGGCTGGAGGCGTTAAGATGGCAGCCCCAGGAATGACCGGTTGAGCAGTCACGGCCTCTCAAGGCCAACTGCGAGATGCCCTACAAAAAAAAAATATATATATGTCCCACTGAATTGTGATGCCGGGACTTAGAGTACCTAGTCTATATTACGACGTCCACCGTCCAGATAAATAATTTAAAATAGGCTTTCATTTAATTAATTACTTTAGTCCAAAATTGTTGTTTCCTATTTATTCCAGGTTTGAGGGTAATCATAGATAACCTGTATAAGATCGGTGGTTGTGACAGCTTGTTGCAAGTTCAAGAGATCTTCAAAGATGTCTTTGGCACTGACAGTAAGTTTGACTACCGGTAACTTTAATATTTAGAACAAATTAACTAGCTATCAGAATAGGGTAAGATTTCCAATTTAATAAAAACTACTGTAATTTGAAGATTGGGACGATATAGGTATATTTAACAGAAAAATAAAAGTAAATTGATATACGGGCTGATTTTTTAGTCACCTTCCAAATTTTTCAGGGTCATAGTACCCGTGAAATTGAACAACTTTCTCCAAGGAACATGGGTCGAAATATGAAAAAAAAAATCGACCTCCCATGCAAAATCAATAGTTAGCTGGTCGATTTTGTATGGGAGGTCCGATTTTTTTTTTCATATTTCGACCCATGTTCCTTGGAGAAAGTTGTTCAATTTCACGGGTACTATGACCCTGAAAAATTTGGAAGGTGACTAAAAAATCAGCCCGTATATCCATAAAGATTTTAAAAAAACCGTTGTTTTGAATTTACCGCCAAAACGCTCCTTACGATGACTTTTTTATCACGTGACATCGTTACTTCAGCTGTGTGTAAACGGCACTGGTACAGATACTTAGTTTGGCGTAGTTTTAGAAGTATTTGTGCACAGAGGCACCGCACATCAGCAATATCACTTTCTATCTATTAAAAATCTTGTTAATTATAAACTCGACATTCACTTGTTTACTTACTAACTACTTTAGTTTACACAAAGTTGACGTCACGTGTGGTCACGTGACAAAAAGTCATCGTAAGGAGCGTTTTGGCGGTAAATTCAAAACAAAGAATAACTTAACACAGTTATTCAGCGACAACTTCTCTCGGAAATCTAAAGCGATGTTTCTATAAAAACAGTAAAGTTTTTTAAACGTTGTTTGACTTCCTTCCACAGATATAGTGAATATAATCCACAAAATCAACAAGGTGACGAAGCGTCAGGATGCGCTCTACTTCCTCAGCTCCCTACTCGATGTGACGCAGACTAGTAGCGTCAGGGACGCTGCAGCCGTCATACTGAGTCTGACGGCGAGAGACAGTGAGTAACATAATATGACAGTTTGTATTCTAAGGGGCAGGCAAAGTTGTAGCGTCATGACGCTCTATTTTTCCTAAAGAGTCTGACGGCGAGAGTCTTGATAAGTAAAGATGCTCACCCATCCATGGATCGACCGCGGCAAGTGTAGCTTAACGTTATGGAACAACCCGTGCGGCTGATATTTTTTTTTTTAAATATCAATTTGGTCACAAGTATAACCTAGTTTATAAAAATATTTTGTATTTCTCCAGTGACTCTTTTCGATGTTTTGGAACAAATCCGCATCAAATCGGGACACGAAGACATCATAGACTTCTTCAAGAGACTTATGTCTATCACTGGGACTAAGTGTAAGTATAATAATAATTATAATTAATAATTAGAGTCTTATCAAACATATAGCCTTTTGAATAATTATAGCCTTTTGAATAATTGTAGTCTTTTGATTAATTATTATTCAAAATGCTATAATTGATGTGATGCTACAATTATTCATAATGCTACAATTGAGCATTTTAAACAATTGTAGCATAATTTAAACTAGAGCCTTTTGAAAAATTGTACCCTTCTATATAATGTAATTAGTCATCAAGTATTTATCGTTTTAACAAATCATTCTAGCCATTTGAACAAAAGTGTTGCTTTTTAAATTATTTTTTGCTTTGGGTAAATTTTTATTCTAATTTGATGCAGGTTTTGCCTCACAGTGGAACCATTACATATACGGTAGACGGACATCGACACGCAACCTGTTATCAAAGCAGCACATGATTCTAAACCATAACTAATTATGATTACGTCGATTAATAAAAAAATTAAAAAAATAGTCTATAATTTTTGACCGTGTAGGTTTTGTAATGAGTACAGCTATTTTTTGTTTTTAAACTGACGAAATCTTTGTACGCTAGGGGGTCTAGAAACATGTGTTGAATTCATGGTTTCAGTTTGCGCGTCGTTGTCAGAGCCACCCGATACAGGCTATATTTTATTGTTGTTGCATTTGGTTTATTGCAGGTACTTTTATTATTTATTTTCATACTGTTTGCAGCTATCCAAGAGGCATGGCAAGTCATGATCACTGTGACTTCAATTAGAGGTGAGTTTTATTGTTATTTTGATGGCTTTAATACCATCCTGCGAAAAAGGATCACGGCCATGATGCGCAGAGTGTGTGGTCAACGGCATTCTGAAGCCTTGTTGCACCATTTTGGCATATTAAGTGCATGTACTCGGTGCGTCAGGTGAGTGCAACAGATAAGTATATGGTTTAAAAAAAAATTAAGTAGCATATAGGTAAGTAGCGTGTATTACTAACATCGTATATGGATCATAGTCTGAATGAAAGATTTTTTCGGAATAAGTAGTTGACTTAAAAACCCAATTAAATCAAATCAATCAAATCAAAAGTCATTTATTCAAACTAGGCTGAGAGTCAGCTCTTTTTGAACGTCAAAATAAAATTACATAAGACAGTCCCCCCAAAAACGCCCGCCCTTCACCACTTCCTAGTGCTTTAGCTGGGAAGAAGAAGTAGCGGAACAAACTCCCCAGCAGCACAGCTGTCTGTTAAGTTAGAAGAACTTGTTTCTATACAATAATAGGTAATAAAAATTACGAAACACAAAAAAAAACATAAAATTTGCCATATGTCAGCTAGCACACGCCAATATACCATCAAAAATTGAAAACTAAAAATAATAGAAAATTAAAATAAAACGTAAATAGAACTTCCAATCTAAATAAAAGCCTCTAGGCATAAAGGGCATGCCCGCTTACATATGTAATTCTGCATTATGCAAATATAGCTATAAGTAACTTAAAGTAATAAAAGTTAAACTAGGACCTCTGGACTAAAATTAATAAAAACTTAATACAATTAACAATAACAAAACCATGGTCAGCAAGACGACCAGTCACCACGATCAGCACCCGTTCACGAGCATAACGCAAAGATCAGCCATTACCCCCCTCGCCATATTTGAGGGAAGGAGGCAACCCGACCCCCGACGCTACCGAAAGCAGTGACATCTAAGGGAGCATGACGAGCTTGCTGCCGGTTGCACTGGCAAGAATAATCATGAATTTCTTCCAATTTTCTTCCAGATATCTTCGTGTTCTTCGACAAAGTGTACAAGTATACTGACGTGGAGATCATAGTGTTCTTGGAGACCCTGCTGCGCGTCACCAACGCCACCAACATACGAGTCGCCGCCTCTATGCTCAGCAAGATCTGTGGACTTGATGGTAAGGCCCCGTTCCCACTATGTCATGACGACAGATTATAGTGTCGTTTGCCGCGGCTTGTGTATTTAAATGGAGGTATTCACTTATAGTACGACACAAGTAACTGTCGTGCACGACTTTTTTTTACAGTGACGACAGATTGTCAAGTCAATGGGAACGGGTCGCACGACAGTCGTAAAACGATAAAAAAATCGTCACGACTTATCGTGACGGCAAATCATGTGTCTTTATTACGACTATCTGTCGTTTACTTGTGTTGTCTTCTTGGGTCACGCCCGTATAAAAATGTCGGCACGATCCAATGGTAACAGTATACGACATACGACAGTCGTTCAACGACAATATTATTTGTTCGTAACTTGTCGTACTTGACTCTGTATAAACTACCGAAAGTAAACAATGAATACGGTTAAAGGGTCTGGACGTATGCTCTTCCAAGAATTCTGAATTACCTAAGGAAATAGTAAAAAAATGGGAAAAAAAACCTCGACAAATGAAAAACGTCTTGAAAACCTACTTTACCGTTGAAAACTTTATAATGCCCCGGTGTCCACCAGACAAAGACCTGTGAGCGAGTTAACCTAAATTTTATCGATAACGCACATAATCTTGCCTGTAAAAGATTGAGCGTAACTTTTTTATGTAAAACCTTTTGAATGCATGTGGAAATAAATAGATTTTTTAAATAAAATATTTCGACAACACAGTGACGATAAACAGTCGTTATAATGGGAACAGCTAGAGACGACAGTTTATCGTTGCGAAAGTATGCTGTGTCGCGCGATCGGCTCCGTTCGCCTGTCGTCATATCCGTTAGGATCCTTTCGGCTGCCGTCATTCGTTCGTCTGCCATTTTCAAAAATTAGAACACGGTAGGTATTAAACTATTTGACTAGGCGTAGAAACGGATACGTTCGCAAGCGACGGTACGGAGCCGATCGTATGCGTGCGTCGATATCCTGCCGGACGCGATCGGTTATCACCGCATCCGTTCGTACCCTTTCCGATCCGATACGATGCGAGCTTGGTGGAAATCATCCATAAGCGTACAGACATGTAAAGCGACTTTGTTTTATACTATGTAAAGAAGAAGATATGTTTAATATCTACAGGGTCAAATTAAATCATCTAGCGAAACTCCGCACACGCGATGGGTGTCGAAATCTAAACATGATACAACAAAAAAAATATTAATATAATGTTTTTTTTTTGCGGGGTCCATGACCGCTGTGAATGTTGTTTAAAAAAAATTAGATTGTACAGTCGGATAATATTTATACAATTTTAATGTAGGACACCGATTTTATTTGTATAATTTTACAATATACTTTTTTTTCGCTTTCAGATTTCTTCGATATAATTCAGCTGTTATTTGATATTACTGAAATGGGTATGTATGTTTTTTACGTAGTACCAACCTGCTCGAATTTTATATGCACGCATTATTTAATGCTTTTTATAGCACTGTGTGACCTTAACTTGCCCTTAAGTCACACTTTTCTGTGACCTAACTAGTCTACTTTTTCACTACTTAAGTCACAGATAAGTGTGACTTAATTTCGGGTTTATGCCACACGAGCCACAAAAGAATTGAATATACGTGTGACTTAAGCTTTTCTACTCCGTAAGTCACACGTTAATTAAAAACAACAATTTATGCTAACTAACAAACTTATTTTTACAGATGTGGTAAAATTCTTCGAGAACATCATCACTATTAGCAAAGCATTCTGTAAGTACCAATTACAATTTTATTAAAACTTTCGTAAAAATAATAATTATTGTAGTTAAGACGTTAAGGTAACTTAAATGTATATCTAATATTTGTGTACGTATACCTTTTATTTATTTATTAATGTTTGCAAATTTTACTAAGTGAACACTTTGAAAGTATAGGTAATAATTATTACGACATTTACAATTGTTTATACATTCTTAATCAGATATTGTATTATATTGAACTTTATCTTTTGAACTGACTGAAATAATAATTTTTTTCCTTAAAAATCCTAATACATGAGCTCTAAATTGTTGTTGCTGTGTTATTTTTTATTTTATTGAAATTATAGATGAAATAAAATATTTGCACACTGTTTGTAATGGTAAAAATGAATAAGTTCACAATCTTTAAACTTAAATGACAAGGGTCATTAAAGTTTTAAGATCATACATTGTGAACCTATATTCTGCAAATAAAATCAATTTGAATTTACACTCGAGTTTCAAATAGCATAATAAAATTATCTGACAGACTCTCATACTCATCTCAAATGATTTGATTGGCTACTGTTATTTTTGTCAGTAAGTCCCAGCAATAATTAACAGAGTTTTGCAGCCTGTTACACCACGTTCCACTGATGTAAAATATCGCGGCAGGGTTTTAACTCTGAGAATCCAACAGAGTGCAGCAGGAGTGAGTCTCAGCGCGTTGAAAAAACAGTGTTCGATTTTCAACTCTCGGCGTAAAGCAGTACGCTTAAAATTCAGTGCGCGAAAAAATTCCGCCGAACGTGCACTTAAAGAGTGAAAAAGTACTTATTGTGGCTCGCACAGGAAGATCATATTACTAAACTAAACACAATCATAAATTTAAATAAAAAAGTAAAATAAATAATAGTAAAAAAAAAACTAAAAAAACACGCTTTAAAAACCAAACTAAAAAAGCAGAAAATTATTTTAAAAAAGCGTGGGGTGCTTGATATCAATTGATTATAAAAATACCTCGAAAAGACCCCACCACGCTTTTTTGAAATTATTTTCTGCTTTTTTAGTTGGGTTTTTAAAGCATGTTTTTTAGTTTAATTAAACTATTATTTATTTTCTTTTTTTAGTTCTACTAACTAAAAATGCGTGTTTTTTTTAATTATTTTATTGTCATCGGTCCTTGATAAGTAGAGATCGGATATTCGCATGCATATTCACCTAAAGTTGAGATGTTGGCTAATATGGAACGCGCTTTTGTAACGAAAAATCTTGATTTCATTAATGTAAAAAAAAATTTTGTTCACTAACACACACCACCCCTTCTCTTACAGACTTACACCCTCCACGCACACAATTGCTCTAGGGTTAATTTTAAATAAATATGCATCCGAATAGTTATGCAATCCTAATAATTTAGAAGTCGCTTCCATTTATACTATACACCTGACTAGTTATGCATTCCCGGTGTTCCTGGCATCCCGGGATTTTTTTTTTAATATTTCAAGGAGCCGCTTCCATACTAACTTTTATAACTAAATATTAACTTTAGGTAAATATACATCCGATTATCCGATCCCTATTGATAAGTCTACAAAGTTTAATCTGACCGTTTGAAGTGGGTCATTATCAAGTCCAAAGGAGTCGGTTACAAACAAACATACCGGTGAAGCTAAAAAAAGCGTTTTAAAAAAGGAGTTCAAAGTCCTGTACGAGGCCAAAAGGCACCTAAAGAATTTTTCAAAATATTTTTTTAGATTTTCAGATCCGGGTGTGACAAAATTAATTTAATGATTTTTCGACTTAATGTTTTTATTTGTCAACAGATTTGGAAGAAGCAGTCTTTGTCACTGAAGACTACACTTCAACTGACAGTAAGTTATTTTTTAATTATTTACCCATAAGTCTAAAGGTCGATGATTTCCTGGTCACACTAAATTAAATCCTTATTACAAAAAAACAAGCAAACGCAACGTTTAGGAGGAGCCTATGATTTTTCCGACTTCCATGCCACTCCGCCCCTTCTTTCTCGGAGGTGTACTCGTAATCGTGTTCGTCAGAGTGCTTCCTAGGTCTACGATGATGACGCGATCTGTACACCTCAATATCTGCGTAGCCTTTTCTGAAATATGTTGGGGTATAAGTACTAGTATTTTGTATAGAGCTACTGTTACTGTGATTCATGTTGGTAAGACTGGTTGTCAGAGTTTCGGGTTTCTGACGACCCGTAATGACTGACAAAGATCCACGATTGATAGCCGGGACGAACGGCTTAACGTGCTTTTCGATTTACGTAAAGGTCTTGGTATGTAAAAGTCCCATCCACACGCACGATATGTATAGTTATTTAAATTAATTCAGCCCAAAATTTAGCAATGCAAATACCGTTCGCTAATTATTAGGTCCTAGTGTAAATGTTAGTTTTGTTAAATATTGTAAATGTTACGTGAGTAAATTGATTAGTGCTAAAATTGTATGACTTTATTTACAGATTTCATAGATGCTTTGAAAGATCTAAAGAGAGCAACTGGCCAGCAAAGTAAGTATCGCCATTTTCGTTTTAAAAGTAAAAAAAAAACATTGTCCGTAGGTATGTTACATTTATCAGCCTTATTTTAAATACTTTTGTTTATTTATTTATTTAAGGAAAAACAAACAGTAGCACAATAAGAGTTAGACATAAATTATCTTAAATATTACATTTTAACAATTACGCTACCCACTACGTTCTCCACAGATTACAATTTAAAGTTTTTAAAACTAGCTAGTAACACAGATACAGTACCTATACAACAGTCATTATCATAGAACTTATATCCGGATTTTTTAATTTATAAAATAAAATACAAGAAAAAGTAAAAGTAAATTTGTGTGCATATCTAGATTATTAAATTTATAAAATAAAATAAAAGAAAAAGTAAAAGTAAATTTTATTTGTGTAGGTACGTACAATAATAAAAATATTAAATATTGCGTTATTTTAAATGACTTTGCTGATCCTTTAGGTTTGTTTGGATTTGAATTTTTACTGAGAAAAAGAATGTCGATTGTTTACTTTGCACTAAGACAGTTTTCTGTCTTATTAGGGAAAAGCGCTTGGGTTGCGGGCGAAATAAGAAAATCTTATGTTTTTGACGTGAATACGTCTTTAAATTTGCTACCACACGGGGGCAATCCAAAAAACCTAATGATAACAAAATCGGTGGATACAGTTTGGCGTTGTAGTTTCGAATCTATCCTCTACATCCAAAATTAAATTATACCACTGGATAGCTAAAGGATCAAAGACTTCATTACGATAAACGAGAACAGTGACGCATTGCGCTCGGTGGAGGGGGAAGCTCCGCCATTATGAGGTTATTTTGCTGCGTATCGAGATTTGCAATTAATATAACTTTTGATTGGGAGAACCTACGACATTCGTTTAAGTTTTATATTGTGACACAATAATTATTTGTTTCCTTGCTTTTATCCTCAATACATTTAAAATAAGAATATTTTATTTAAAAAATATAACCCGTTACATAAACGTAGGTATTCACGTACAACACATGGCCGTGTTCATGACAGCCACACCCTATTTTTTTTTGCATGAAAAAGTCATTCATTGGAATTAAATGGTTGAAAAAAATCATCAACACAACCCTTGTTGATGATTTTTATAATTATTATTTTGTAAATCCATATTTTTTACAGTCGCGAATCATATTTTAATCAACATACAACCTGACACTGCCATGCAAATTGAATTTCGCGAGTTATCGCAAATTTACATTAATTCACACCAAAATCCCTTTTTTCAGCCATACTCGAAGCAATTCACTACATAAAACAGAACAAACCACGCATAGAACGCTCAACTACATCCACAACAACGACAACAACAACTCCTAAACCAACAACCATAACAGAAGAAGATTATTCAAGCGAAGAAGAATATAATGATGATGATTATTATGAAAAAGAAAGAGCTGCACATATACCCCCATGTTATACCCTTGAACAAAGTTCTACCACAGCAGGACCATGTGGTACTGCTTCTGCCACAACTGATCAAGCAACCATTACTGATCAAACTACGACGGAGCAAGCTACAACAACAAATAAGCAAGATATAACAACAGAAAAAGCTAGCACTACCACTGATCAAGCTACCACTACTGATCAAGCGACAACTACAGATCAAACTACTACGGAACAAGTTAAAACAGAGCTACCAACAACAGAACTACGATCAACAGAGGCTTCTAATACTGAACAATCTAGTAGTACTAATGAGCAACCTACCTTTACTGATCAGACTATTACGGAGGAAGCTACAACAGAGGTGCCAACAACCGAACAACCAAATCCAGAGGTCCCTATTGATCAAGCTACCACTACTGATCAAATAACGACAGAAGGAGCTACGACAGAAGCAGATACGACAGAAGAAGGTAGAACGGAAGCAGCTACAACAAAAGAAGGTACAACGGAAGCTGCTGCGACAGAAACAGCTGTGACGGCGACGGAAACACCAACAACAGAGGTACCTTCTACCGAACAACCAACCACCGAAGTACCTATAACTGACCTGCCAACAACTGAGGTACCTACAAATGAACAACCAGCTACAGAGGTATTTACAACAGAACACTCTAGTGCTACTACCGAACAAGCTACCTTTACTGATCAAACTACTACGGAGCAAGCTGCAACAGAGGTGTCAACAACTGAACAACCAACCACAGAGGTACATCCACCTGAACAATCAACTAAAGAAGTATTTATAACTGAACAACCTACTACAGAGGTACCTTCTACCGAAAAACCAACAACTGAGGTATTTACAACTGAACAACCTACTACAGAGGTACCTTCTAACGAACAACAAACAACTGAGGTATTTACAACTGAACAACCAACTACAGAGGTACCTACAACAGACCAACCTGCAACTGAGGTATTTACAACTGAACAACCAACTACAGAGGTACCTTCTACCGAACAACCAACAACTGAGGTATTTACAACTGAACAAACTACTACAGAGGTACCTACAACAGACCAACCTGCAACTGAGGTATTTACAACTGAACAACCTACTACAGAGGTACCTTCTACCGAAAAACCAACAACTGAGGTATTTACAACTGAACAACCAACTACAGAGGTACCTTCTAACGAACAACAAACAACTGAGGTATTTACAACTGAACAACCAACTACAGAGGTACCTACAACAGACCAACCTGCAACTGAGGTATTTACAACTGAACAACCAACTACAGTGGTACCTTCTACCGAACAACCAACAACTGAGGTATTTACAACTGAACAACCAACTACAGAGGTACCTACAACAGACCAACCTGCAACTGAGGTATTTACAACTGAACTACCAACTACAGAGGTACCTTCTAACGAACAACAAACAACTGAGGTATTTACAACTGAACAACCAACTACAGAGGTACCTACAACAGACCAACCTGCAACTGAGGTATTTACAACTGAGCTACGAACAACAGAGGTACTTACAACTGAGCTACCAACAACAGAGGTACCTGCAACTGAGCTACCAACAACAGAGGTACCTACAACTGAGCTACGAACAACAGAGGTACTTACAACTGAGCTACCAACAACAGAGGTACCTTGTACCGAACAACCAACTACAGAGGTACCTACAACTGAGCTACCAACAACAGAGGTACCTTCTACCGAACAACCAACCACAGAGGGACCTACAACTGAACAACCAAGGACAGAGGTACCTTCTACCGAACAACCAACAACTGAGGTATTTACAACTGATGAAGTGTCAACAATTGATACTGATGAAGCTACCACTAATGATCAAACAACGACAGAAGCCATTACGACAGAAGCAGATACGACAGAAGAAGGGACAACAAAAGCAGCAACAACGGACAAAACTACGACAGATGAAGTTACAACAGAAGTAATTGCGACAGAAGCAGCTACTACAGAGGTACCCACAACGGAGCTACTAACCACAGAGTTACCTATAACTGAACAACCAACAACAGAGGTATTTATAACTGAACAACCTACTACAGAGGTACCTTCTACCGAAAAACCAACAACTGAGGTATTTACAACTGAGCTACCTAGTACAGAGGTACCTTCTACGGAACAACCTACAACTGAGGTATTTACAACTGAACAAACAACTACAGAGGTACCTACAACAGACCAACCTGCAACTGAGGTATTTACAACTGAACAACTAACCACAGAGGGACCTACAACTGAACAACCTACAACTGAGGTATTTACAACTGAACAACCAACTACAGAGGTACCTTCTACCGAACAACAAACAACTGAGGTATTTACAACTGAACAACCAACTACAGAGGTACCTACAACAGACCAACCTGCAACTGAGGTATTTACAACTGAACAACTAACCACAGAGGGACCTACAACTGAACAACCTACAACTGAGGTATTTACAACTGAACAACCAACTACAGAGGTACCTTCTACCGAACAACAAACAACTGAGGTATTTACAACTGAACAACCAACTACAGAGGTACCTACAACAGACCAACCTGCAACTGAGGTATTTACAACTGAGCTACGAACAACAGAGGTACTTACAACTGAGCTACCAACAACAGAGGTACCTGCAACTGAGCTACCAACAACAGAGGTACCTACAACTGAGCTACGAACAACAGAGGTACTTACAACTGAGCTACCAACAACAGAGGTACCTTGTACCGAACAACCAACTACAGAGGTACCTACAACTGAGCTACCAACAACAGAGGTACCTACAACTGAGCTACGAACAACAGAGGGACCTACAACTGAGCTACCAACAACAGAGGTACCTACAACTGAGCTAGGAACAACAGAGGTACTTACAACTGAGCTACCAACAACAGAAGTACCTACAACTGAACAACTAACAACAGAGGTACCTACAACTGAGCTACCCACCACTGACGTACCTACAACTGAACAACCAACAACAGAGGTATTTATAACTGATCAACCAACAACAGAGGTACCTACAACTGAACAACTAACAACAGAGGTACCTACAACTGAGCTACCAACCACAGATGTAACTACAACCGAACAACCCACAACTGAGCTAATAACAACAGAAGCTGCTTTAACAACCGAACTGGGAATAACAGAAGTGCAACCTACAACTTTGTTACCAACTTCTGAATCTTCTGCTACAACTACTGAAAATGCAACAACAAAATTACCTACAACTGAACAAATAACAATACAACCATCAACTGTCCAACCGATTACTGAGTTTACTACAGAAGATACTACTTTAACCACAGAATCACTCACTTCTGAAACTGTTGATTCAACAACTGAAGAGTTTGCTACTCAAGATACTATTTTACTAACTGAATCTACTGATGCAAACATCGATTCTTTTGAGCATTCCGATTCTTCTGGATATGGTTCAGCAGATGATACAGCAACGTATGCACCAGAAGACTTTGAATCGGATGAATCAATTGAGCACATAGATGGAGAAACGACTACTACGAAATCTGATTCAGAAGAATGTATAGAAGAAGATATAAAACCAACTACAGAGATATCAGAATCAGATGTATGGCTCGGATACACAGTTGGTGAGCCCAGTACTGAGAAAAAAGTATCGGAAGAATCGGTTGATTACGTTGATGGGAAACCAGTAACTGAGAAATTTGAATCGCAAGAATGGATCAAAGATATAGATGAAGAACCAACCTCAAGCAAATCAGAATCAGGTGAATGGATTAAAGAAACTGGGGAACCGTCTACTGAGAAATTTGACTCAGAGGAATGGGTTATAGAAGAAGAAGAAAAACCGACTACTGAGCAATCTGAACTCGAAGAAAAAAGCGAACCGAATACCGAGAAATCGAAATCGGAAGAAGATGTAGAACTGACTACCAGGAAATCGGAATCAGAAGAATCGACAGAAGAAGATGTAAAACCAACTACAGAGCAATCAGAATCGGAAGAATGGCTTGAATACACAGATGGTGAAACAATAACTAAGAAAACTGAAGAATCAATTGAATACATCGATAGCCAACCAACTACTGAGAAATGTGAATCTGAAGAAGATGTAGAACCGACTACAGAAAAATTCGAGATAGAAGAATCCATTGAATACACAGATGGGGAACCTACTACAGATAAATTAGAGTCGGGAGAGTCTGTTGAATACTTAGATAGCAATACGACTACAGAGAAGCTAGATTCAGAAGAAGAAGATGTTGAAATATCTACGGAGAAATTAGAATCAGAAGAATTTATTGAAGTAGAAAATGAAAAACCCACTACAGAGACAATAGAATCAGAAGAATGGCTTGAATGGGAAACTGATGGGAAATCGACTACAAATAAAATATTAACATCAGAATCACTAATGACAACTAAAGTACCAGTCAGTTTAGAATCAGTAGAAAATACTCGATTAAATGAAGTGACTACAGAAATTATTTCAACTGTAAATGAAATTACACAAGAGGTTACAGATATAACACTACATCCAACAACGGAAAAACCGACTACTGCAGAAGCAATTGCTTCAACAACCGAAGGTGTTGTTTCATCAACTGAGCAAGTAACAACAGAAGTTGTTACTTCAACAACTGAGCAATTAACAACAGAAGATGTTACTTCAACAACTGAACAAGTAACAACAGAAATTGTTGCTCCAACAACTGAGCACGTAACAACAGAAGTTGTTGCTCCGACAACTGAGCAATCAACAACAGAAGGTATTACTTCAACAACTGAGCAAGTAACAACTGACGCAATTGCTTTTAGAACTGAAGAATTAACTTCAGAAGTGGTTGCTTTAACAACAGAAGCATTAACTCCAGAAGCTGTTGATTCTACAACTGAAGGATTACCTACAGACGCTATTCTTTCCACAACTGAAGCTGTCGCTTCAACAACAGAGCAATACACAACAGAATCTATTACTTCAATAACCACAGAAGAAGCAACAACTCTACAACCAACTACACAAGATATTACAATTGATGCATCAACTGAATACAAACAACCTGAAACAACAGAATTCAATTCATATAACTTGGAAGCACATGCAGAAAGCGCTAGCATAGATGAAACAGAGCAACCAACTACTACAGAAGTAGTAATAGAACCTACCACACAACAACTAACAACTCAACCTCAATCTGATTTACCTCCGACAGATTCATTTGATACAGAATTCATGCCAGAAGGTGCAGAAGAACCATTACCTTCAGAAGATACGACAGTAGAAGTAGTCACATGTGTACCTGAGGATTATGATTCAGACGAAGAATCTTCTGGTGAAATAGACTATGAGGGAGAACCTTCAGTATCTGATGATGAATTTGGTTCTGGAGAGGAACCCGCAATCGATGATGTTGAAGAAGGATCGACTGATGACCAATTCATACCAGTCACACCAATAGAATCAGAACCTACTGATTTTCCTTCCGAAAAATCTACTATTTATACAACTGAGAAATTGATAGAATTAGAACAATCTTTTACAAAAGTAGTAACGTCATCAATAAAAGAAGAATCGACAACCGAACCTGGATCTACAGAAGAATCTTTGACAGAAGTGACAATAGAAAAAGAATCTACAAAAGAATCACAACCCACAACAACTACAACAGAATCGAAAACTGAAAGACCATTGGAAGAATCAGAACCTACATTAGAATCTTCGGCAGAAGTATCAACTTGTTTACCAGATGAGTTAGAGTACGAAGATGATTCATCTGAGCAACGCGATTCTGATCAACCAAACCCTGAGCAACCGGATTCTGAAAACACATCAGAATCTGTTGAACAACTTGATTCTTATAGATATGGTGACGAAAAAGTACCGATAGAAACTACCTCTATTACAGAAAAGTCTGAGATAACAACAGAGGAAGAGATTACAACTTCTGAACAAGTAACAACAGAATCACTTACAACAACAAAAAATACTACGGAGAAACCAACAAACGTAAATACTACTGAAAATAAATCTAATGAGTTAACTTCAACTACAGAAAAAATTACCACGACAGATCAACCTTTATCAACTGAGCAATCAACAACTAAAGAATACACAGAACTACCAGAATCAGAAGAAAAAGATTCATACGAATATGTTGAATATGAGGGAAATGCTACTGAGCAAGCAACCACTGAACAAACAGCAACTGAAGTAGTTGTGCCAGAATCTGTCGAATCAGAATCTTTTGAATATGTGGATTCTCAACAAGAACCAGAATCATTCGGAGAACCTCAATCACAGCAAGATTTAGAATCAGAGCAACCAGAATCTAGTGAAGAACTGAATTATGATGAAGACGAACCAGATAATGTTGAGGAAGAAACTACAACAAAAACTGACAACACTGAACAGACAACCACAGAAGGTGTTGCTACAGAACAGACCACCACAGAAGTTGATGTTATAGAAGAGTCTAAAACAGAAATTGAAACCACGGATGAAGAAGAATCAGAACAACCAGGATACATTGAAGAACCAAATGATGTTGAAGAATCTGTCGAAAATTATGAAGATGAACCAGATACTTTTGAAGAAGTAACAACCACAGAAGCTGACAGTACTGAACAAACCACCACAGAAGGTGATGATTCGGAGGAAGTAGATTCAGAACAACCAGAAACTTATGAGAAACCAAATAATCTTGAAGAATCCTTTGAATATTTTGAAGACTCAGATACTGTTGAAGAACCATCAACCACAGAAGCTGATGCTACGGAAGAGACAACCACAGACGGTGATGATTCGGATGAAGTAGAATCAGAGCAACCAGAATCTAGTGAAGAACTGAATTATGATGAAGACGAACCAGATAATGTTGAGGAAGAAACTACCACAAAAACTGACAACACTGAACAGACAACCACAGAAGGTGTTGCTACAGAACAGACCACCACAGAAGTTGATGTTATAGAAGAGACTAAAACAGAAATTGAAACTACGGATGAAGAAGAATCAGAACAACCAGGATATATTGAAGAACCAAATGATGTTGAAGAATCTGTCGAAAATTATGAAGATGAACCAGATACTTTTGAAGAAGTAACAACCACAGAAGCTGACAGTACTGAACAAACCACTACAGAAGGTGATGATTCGGAGGAAGTAGATTCCGAACAACCAGAAACTTATGAGAAACCAAATAATCTTGAAGAATCCTTTGAATATTTTGAAGACTCAGATACTGTTGAAGAACCATCAACCACAGAAGCTGATGCTACGGAAGAGACAACCACAGACGGTGATGATTCGGATGAAGTAGAATCAGAGCAACCAGAATCTAAGGAGAAACCAAATAATGTTGAAGAATCCGTCGAATATTATGAAGAAGAATCAGATACTGTTGAAGAATCAAGCACCACAGAAGCTGATGTTACGGAAGAGACAACAACAAACGGTAACGATTCGGAGGAAGTAGATTCAGAACAACCAGAATCAAATGAGAAACCAAGTGATATTGAAGAATCCGTCGAATATTATGAAGATGAACAAGATACTGTTGAAGAACCAACCGCAACAGAGGCTGATATTAGAGAAGTGACAACAACAGAAGGTGAATATTCGGAGGAGGGAGAATCAGAGCAACCAGAATCGAATGAAAATCCGATTGATGTTGAAGAATCCGTCGAACATTATGAAGATGAACTAGATACTGTTGAAGAACCAACCGCAACAGAGGCTGATATTAGAAAAGTTACAATAACAGAAGGTGAATATTCGGAGGAGGGAGAATCAGAGCAACCAGAATCGAATGAAAATCCGAATGATGTTGAAGAATCCGTAGAATATTATGAAGAAGAAACAGAAACAGTTGAAGAACAAGCTACAGAACAGACAACTACTGAAGCTGACAGTACTGAAAAAACCACTATAGATACTGATAGTTGTGAAGAAGAAACATTTGAAGAGTATACCGAACAGCCAATAGATGATGATAAAGCAACCGAACACAACGAAGAAAATGAAATATATGAGGATGAATCTACTGCCCAACCAAAGGCTGATAAAGTAACCGATGATTACGAAGTAAAAGAACTCTTCTATGATGATGATGATGATGATGACACCAGTGAGCAACCGGCCACTACAGTTATTGAGGAAGAGACTTCAACAACATTATCAACAGAACAGGAAACTATGACAGAAGAACCAACAACAACTACTCAGGAACTTACAACAGAGACTACCACTGAACAACAAGCAACAGCTACAAAGCTACCAATAGAAACAACAGAATTGGAGAAAGAAACAACAACTCAAAAAGCAGCAACTGCTAAGCTAGAATCAACTACATCTAAAGAAGTTGCAGCTAAACCAACTACAACTGAAACTGGTATTACTACTTCAGAATACCAGAATTTAGGAACAACAGAATCACTGCCACAACAGACCACCCAACAACAAGAGAACACAGGGTCAACATATTTGGAAGCTACAACGTATGCAGCAGAACCTAAGCCGCCAGGACTTCAAGCCGTCAAATTCGAAACTGAAGTTCAAATGCCGAAGGCGGGAGGGAAGTTGTGTTTGACTCAGGGACGTCAGGGTAAGTTCCTTTTTGACCTCTCTTGTTTATTTAAATAATTAACCATTTATTTTCACACATAAAAATATTTTTTTTAAAAAGAGCAGAAAAATTGGCACAAAGGCCCTGCTTATTTCCAAAGAAATCTCTTCAAGCATTCCTGATACAGGATTTGACTTTTTTTAAATGTACGCTAGAGAACGAAAGGGTTTGGGAGTTTTCAAATTATTTACATAAAGCAAAACGCATGCATGGCGCTTTCTAATAAACACAGCTCTTTCTACACAAAGTGACATATCGTCGGCCTAATTCGTTAACCTGCTAAGTTCATTTTGACATAGTTTACAATACAAAGAAAAATCTGAATAATATCTCTATTAATTTAGCAATCAAAATTCTGAAAA